>OY735141.1:29383318-30678047 GCA_963457615.1 Nicrophorus investigator
TCGTGTACTAAATTATTTGCAAATTGAAAACTAAAACGAATGAATTATACGAATTCCAATTAATTCTTAAAATAAATCAATAAATTTACATAATAGACTTCCTCTTATTTTTAGCTTTAAACCAATTTAAAACACACAAAAACATTCAGTTACTTATCAATAATTGTATTATTTTTTAAAGTAATAGTGAAAATATAATATTTTATGGGTTTATTTGACAGTTCCGAATAAAAAAAGACAAGTGGCGCCTCACTAAGAGCTACGGTTCAACTAAAATTCGATGACTGCGCCAACACAATGGTAACAAATAACCTGGCGAATATATCCGCCGCTCATCTGTAAATAATTAATATTCAGGATTTGTTAATTTAATTAATTAAATAAAGTAAACACATTGATTCAAAAATTATATTATTTTTATCAATTTGCTACAAAATAATTGAAAATACTTTTATAGTAACACACTTTATCTGTACATTTTAGTTGTAAATAATGAACAAAATAAGGCAATGGTAATTTATTGGGTAGTAAAACGTTTTTAACGGTCGCTATAAACGCGATATATAGAAAAGCGAGGAAGTGGAAGGACCTGCACAATTTAATTTAGCACCGATAAAACATACTAATTTCGAATTGTAAATCGTCGCATAAAACTGAAATTTTAATTTATTGCAATGTTATTTTATTTAAATGTAATGTGACTATAGTCTGTGAAAATCATCAAATTCTGAGCGTAAATACAAATTCCAAGTTGTGGAATTTAAAATTTGTGACGTTTGATATTAATAGGATTTTGTCGTGAATTTGACGTACTAATGAACTAATTATCCTTTTTCGGTGCGAATTGCGAGGGAGACGACGATGTTTCTGAAATTGGTTTTAAATGCTGTAATTTTACTCGTTGAAGAGCGACACGACGTCGGACGTGGGATGAATGTGAAATTAGGGAGGACTGCAATGCAGGAGGACGACGGTCGCACATGGTCGTGAGATTGTCGATGCTGCTGAGACCGACAGAATTGGCCGCTTCCATCCCTTCCCCTACGATCGCAGAGGAATAAAACTAAAGACGGAAATGGTAGAAGATAGAAGGCAACATTTTTGCGGATAAGGTCTCGTACCGTAGTAATGGCTCAGTCGTTTCGTCCGCGAATAAAAATGATGGTTATTCCGCTCAGTTTTACAAAATCATAGGATTAAACTGAAAAGTTTCATACCAGAATTCTTACCCATAATTTCGCATTATGGATTTCGGTGTATATGGACATCAAGTAAACAAACTCGTTAATATATCATTCGGAAGATATTTTTATTTCCAAACACAATAAAGTAAAAGTTTTATTTAAGTTAAAATAAATGGAGACAATTATTTTCACAAAATCGTAATTTATATATTCATATATTCTTATACCTGAAAAGTTTAAATATTTGTTAACACAAACCATTAAAAATCTCAATATTTAGAAAATTGGATTTCTAATCATTCAAAAATAATAAATGAATAAAAGAACTTATGAATACCTAAATCTGTTCTCTACTTAATTGATAATTAAACCAAAATATACTTAACATAAATTTTAATGTAAAGAAAACCTTGAAAATAAAGAAACAATAATGTTAATTATAAACCATAAAAATAAATTAAAGTAAAAATTCGACCTTGAATTCAAGATTCAATCTCTTTGTTTTAAATTATTTTTATTGAAACATGAACATATTTATATTACAACTATATTTAATGATCGCATTTCAAAATGAATTGCATTTAAATCTAAGTAGAAAATTAGACACATTTACATATTGTAATATTAAAAGTTAATTATTGTGTTTTATTGTATGAATTATTTATATAATGATGTAATATAAAAACGTATAATAAATATTAAAATAATTATTGACACAAAATTAATTTTGTATTATTTCATATTACGCAATAAATATTATTAATATTAATCTTGTTGTGAATATTTAATAGAAATGAAATAATTATATAATCAATAATTAATGTACATCGGATAGCTCCGATTTCATAACTTATGTGGGTTACATGTTTATAATTTTAATGTGTAAATGCTTAATTGGGTCAGAATGTCGTGACCCAAATGCACTAGAAAGTCTATAAATAATTGATTTGTCCATTCAATTCTTACACATTATTAAATTTCAATATTTTTTACTTATGTTATTCTATTAATAGAATTTAGGACGTTTACTGAAGGTGAAAAATATGTATTAAAAATTAGACTTTGCCTCGAGCTGCAATTCGTAATTTAATTATGAATACAATAATACTAATTAATTTGTAATTATGAAAATTTAAACATAAAAAATGAATAATTAAATATAAATTGTTTTTGTAATTACTGCTTAATTAAGTTGTTTATATATATATTTTGAATTACTTAAGATTATTTATTTTGAAATGTTTTTGGTAAAGGGAAATCCATTTTTACGTAATTTAAGGTCGCACGCTTCAAGGGAAACGAAATTAATAAATTAAAAAGGCTCACGTGCGCCCTATCTGCAATCTTATATTTATAAGGTTTATACGGAAATAAGCACATATCAAGGAAAATGTTCGCTTAATATAATTAAGTTTATAGAAAAAAAAATTATATCCAGAAAGGCTTAAATAATTGCAATTTAACCTCGCTTTGACACAAGGTGACAGCTGTCATTTAGCTGTCATGGTCTGACAACCGCTCTACTGAAGTATCGAATCATATGATGATAAAATAATAATGAATAGATGACAAACAAAATTTGCATTCAAAATAATTGATTTTCTATATGTAATTATGTAGTGTGGTGTGTTTAAGCTGTATTTTGACGTCCAAAAATTGCGGTGGAGCATTAATTTGTTATATACAAAAGCGCAATCGAACACACCTTCAATGAAGCGGCAGTGCTAGGCGCGCAGGCGCGAGCGTCGCGACGCTGGGATGGGATAACGGCGCTCTCCCGTGAGCTTCAGTTTCCCCGTTTCATCCAGAGTGCGTTGATCCAACCACCCCCACAGGCGTCCGGAGCAAACAGAGAAGATATCAATCATCCAAGGTAAGACATTTTACATAATTCGCATCATTTTTTTGCATGCATTTCTCATACAATTTCATTAAAAAAAATACAAATTTTATTGCAATTCTTTAATTACAATATACCATGATATTCAGAAATATATTTTTTTTTTGTTATTAAAACTTGAATGAAATTGCATAATATTAATTAATTAATAATTTTATATTTGAAATTGGGGCTCAAAATCTTGATATTTGTATAGAGAAATTTTAAATAATTATGTTTTTGGAACCCCCTAAATAAAATTTACCTAGGGGACCCAACTATCCTTAACCCATCAATGATTATAATTGTAAATATGTAAAAAAAAAAATTTTTTAAATATTAAATTATATTTTTAATTAACAATTTTTTTATCAATATTTAAATTTTTATATAAATATACATTTATATAAAATTAGTGTAAGAAAATTCACATTTTCTTGGATAGTTTGTAAAAATATAGAAAACTATAAAAAAAAATCCGGCTGAGAAAATTAATTTCTGAATGTTAAAATAAAATAGATGATAATTAGACAAAAATGTAAAATATTAATGGAGGTGCAAATCTAGACTAATTTTCCTATATTATTTTAAAATAGATTAAATTATTATTTTTTTCAGGGCCTCCAAATATAATTTACTAAGGGGCCCCAAGAATCCTTTAATCTCAGCTTACGATGAAAGTAATTTTTAAAAATAAAATAAAAATCTTTTAATTTATATATACTGATCTGTTTTATCTTCCATTTTAATTTGTACTAAGTTGGGGAAGAATCTAAGCGAAGTCTTTGTTCCATTTGAAATTTGTTTCGAGGGATTTAGTTGCGCTGGAGCAGGGCCAGCAGCCTCATAAGCGGTTTTAAAATACGATAAATTTCTAATTGCCCGATAATTTCCCACAGCGCTCCTTTCCACTTCATCCTTTGGCTCCGTACGCTATTATCTTTGAAAGAGTGCCCAATTTCTGGCCAAAAATTTAATCGTAAACGTAGATCACAAAATCCACTTAAGCACAATATATTATATAAGAATTATCAAGATACTTAATTTAAATTATTATAAAGAAATAGATTTAGTAGGTCAAAAGCATTTTGGACTAAAATACTATTATTATATTATGTAATTATTATTTGTAAATAAATAAAGTAGAATTACAAATGTATCTGTATTATTTCTAGAAATATTTGAAATATTTTTGATCCTACAGAATTATTGGTGTTCTGCAATTTTTTATATTTTTATATATTTTCACACAAAAAAACTTTAATTAAAATGTAAATTTTTAAAATTTTTATAATTAAATTTGTAACCCAAATGTAACTGAATACAAAATCACGAATCCCTTATGTAATATTAGCTTAGTGTAATTTATGAAAATGTATAAAGTACAACAATATTTGATTTTTTTGCAAAAAAAAATTAAATTTTGTTAATTCTCAATTAATATTTATTTAAAACAGCATCCGGATGTGAAGGGTTTATATAAAAAAGAAAAGTAAGGGACACAGAACTTTATAAATAGCGCACAGAATTAGCAATAAAACCTATTTTTAAAACGATCGAAGTTCCACGCAGTTACCCGTTAGAAACGAAACTGCAATAACTGGTGAAATGGAATACCAGTGGAAAACGATAGAAAAATCAATTGGAACGACCGTTTTCCTCAATATTATCCTCTTAATAGTCATTTCGCCGCAAATATCGGTTATGATTTTATATTTTCACCTAGATAAAAGTTTACGAAAATTATCAAAATTGTTTCCACTTTAATCTACAGTTTAATACAATATTTGATAAAATTTTATTATTATCCACAATAAAGAGTAAATATTCCGGATTTAAGATTTTAATTCATTTTATCGATTTAGTCCTCTCCAGAGCGTTGTGAAAATATTCTCAAGCGCAGCTTCATCTGTTCGTTCGTTTGAAAATAAAGTTATGAATTATAAATTTATTTTTATTAAAAACGTCGTCTTTTCTGCATTAAATATTTTCGGGCGAATATATCCGCCGTATCTTTTGCTAAGCTCATGCAAAATTGTAAGCAAGTTTAACCGCATTTCTCAGTGAGTCGTCACTAGTGTTTTTTAGATGGAGCTGTCAAAAGTCTGTCAAATAAGTTGAGAGCTGAGAAATAGTTCAATCAGTTTGTTTATGAAGCATTTAAGTGGAAATCATAGCAATAATATATTCATAAAAAAGCTCAGAAATTCATTTAAAATCGCGATTATTAAGTAATATTTGCATTTGCAAATGCATGACCGCAATACATGTAAATGATTTAGATAGCATGACGTGAGTTTCCTCCAAATTCCCATGGTTCTCGTCATGAATAATGCACGACACAGACATGCACCTATACGTAATTAGATAAACCCGACTCTGCTGAATCGTAACGCGAAATGTCTTATGAATGGGAAGCAAATTAGCAAAACCGCAGCACGTAACAACAGACACACTCATTCATAAATTTTCAAACATTTATTTTTTGTTAATAGTTAATCTCGGGATTTTCATTTTTCAACAGTTTCTTCTATCACCAAATTTTCACATAATAGTGATATCATCAATACATAGTTTTTTTTTCGTATCATTCTATCTAAGTCATTTCAACGGCTCGCAAAGTTTATAATTGAATTTCATTTTATTGGAACGCCCACGGTTTTCCGTTCCGAGAAAAGTTAAATAAACTCGACGGTTTATTATAGAGGAGAGGCGTCGAGTGATTTCATGCAATACTGCAGAGAGCATATTACAATGAACGTTTCATCTGAATTACGAAGTATAAAAGAGAAGTTTAATACGAATGAAAATAAGTATAGATTTGATGACTGCGCCACTATAATGGCATTACATACGATTTTCCTTGCAAAAAATGATAGGGCGGATATATCCGCCATTCGTCAGAAATACCGCCATTTTTTGCATTATTACCTGTTTTTAATATATAAATATAAATGTAATAGAAAACATGATGCTAATATCGATTATGACATTAAGATAACAAAAACATAATACTAAAAATGGGGCATAAATTATATAATAAAACATGAAATAATATCGAAAATAAAAATAGAGAACGAATTCAATTTCGGAATTGCATTGTATTTGGATTTGCGGCGAAAATAGCAGTGCAGCGTATAAATCTCATAACAAATAGCTGTGGTTCGTGTTGTTTCCATTATTTAATTTTTATTTTCTGTTCGAATTTGCGGCGCAAAATTATGAAAATGGACATTACGTGAAATGGAATGTCCGTTTTAATTTCGCTTTCGATTTCTCTACAATCTGGTCGATATCTAATAAATTTATTAGAACGGACAAAATCAATGTCTTTCCATTCATACTGCATCAACGCTGCTGACTATATTTCCCTAAAGCTGACAGATCTGCAGATCTACATCGAAGCCCAGTTTCCGAACCGTCGTGGCTTAAAGATTTATTGCATTACATATGCTGTCATTTGCATTTGAAACTATCAAATCGATCTTCTGGACAGATCATTTAAGTTTTACAATAAAATTTACTCAAAAAAAATAATTAATTCAAACATTAATGATTTTTCATTGTACATCTAAAATTAATAAGTTTGAATTTTTCTGTATTTAAGTAGTACATAAATATTGAATCTAATCAATAATTCACATGAAATTTATAAAAGTAAAACAACTTTTTAAACGAAATTCAATAATCCCGCTGCACAGCTAGGTCGCACCTAACAAAAAACTTTTACCTATTCTTCATTTTACTCCATTTTTCATCCTTTATATGTGTAAACGTTGGAAACTGTTGCAGTTATTGTAATAGATATGAAGAGACTCGCTGCTGGCTGCGAGCCAAATAAAAATAGGTCTAGACGAGACCAACGACAATGCAAAATGGACTCGGCGAGAATCTGTACATGTTTGGGTTTGAACTGCCGGTGAAAAGAAAAAAAAGTGGAGTAAAAAGTTTAGTAAAGATTTTCAATTAAGATGCAACGCCTCTTTCTGAACCATTTATTATATTCCGTCGGCTTTGGTGTTGTTAACTGGCTTCAAACAAAAACCCTGAAGGTAATTCAGGATCCTTTTGTTACTTTTAACTTAATACTTTTACCATAATAATGCGCACATTCTGGTTAATTGTTGCTATAAAAGATAATTTAGTGAAAAAAAATTGTAATTAGGTCTCGGTCTTAATTTATTATTTTTTTTATACCACCGAATCATTTAATAATACCTAAAGTTTTTTTTTTCTTCTAGTTATTGATGAATACATTTTTGTTTGATTGAATGCTATGTCCATAGTGATAACAGTAGTCTAGTTAAGGATAGGCCATGGAAGAGGTGTATTATCCTTCACCTTCCGTTCAATAATGCATGAAAACCCATCGATTGGAACACTGTTGCGTCACTCCATTATTGACTATTAACTGCCTCATCAAATATGAAACAAAGTTTGTGTTTTGTATATCAAAATACTGTATTAATTTTATGTTAAAATTTGTCCAACTTTAAATTGAAATGCACAATAATTTAAATAATTTAAAAGTTTGAAACTTTATTTAGCGACAAGTTGAGCATTCGATATTCGTCAATCTTATAATATAAGTTAAAAAAATTGAGATTTTATTTAATTTTATTATATTTAATTACTTTGAATTCAATGTCTTCATTAATTCAATCAATTATTTTAGTAATTAATAAAATATGTAACATTATTTATACATAACTTAGTTACTTTTAATACGAGATTGTTACGCAATAAACTAAAATCAACCTGAGTTACATTGTGATGTGATAATTTTAATTTTTTCTGAATTCCACATGTTACAAACAATGCTTTGGAAACAAAGATGATTTCTCTGACGCAAACGTTATTATCGATTTACGTAATTATTGGATGTGAAATGGATATAAAGGAAAATGGATTCAGAATTCTGCTCTCGACATTAATATTTGTAGCTTGTTTGTGAAGTACATATAAATAGCGAGAAGCCGAATCGTAAATAATTTCCAACCCACCGCCCCTTTGGTATCTTCCCCGGTGATGGATTTGGATATCCAAGGTCATCTCTTGTTTACCGAATCGTAAATCTTGCGATTCTGACGGTGCTGCAATAAAGTTATGACATTTGCGAAATGTCAGTGTAAACTTTACTTTTCTTTCATAAACTGTTTATCTGGGAAATAACAGATGTCCATTTTTACAGATTCACATTAAATTTAATATAACCTAACCTTGTTTTTCATTTATTAGACAAATTGAATTACATTTTTTATTAAAATTATTTTAACCCTGTACGGGCGGCGGATATATCCGCCCAATCGTTTACATAGATTACGATTAAACTCAATTGTATGCAAGACGGAACAATCAATTTTCTGTGAGCAAAATAAATTTGGATACATATTTAAATTTTATGGCAGTTTTATACTACAAAATAAAAGCTTTTCTGAATATCAACATAAAAATGTAGATTTGTATTAGTTTCCTGTAATATTTTCTTGAAATATGTTTGAGGGCGTGCGTAATGGCGTGGAAATCGGATGAAGTCTCTCGGATACGTTTTTAATGGCGCAAGAGAAAAGTAATCGAGTTTTTCCATCGATTCTTGGCGGAAATCCCTCGTTGCCTGGCTACAAAAAAAATAAATAAAGGTTGAAAGAAAGTAACAGCATAAAAGTATCGGAGCATCTAATACAATTTATTTCCGAGTCGCATAGTTAATATCATTTTCGCAACCTCTCAACATTTTTCACAAAGCAAAGATCTCAAAAATATTACATTCTACGCAGTTTTATTTTCTCTTGGATACACAAAAAATAGTAGAATTTAATTTTGTGTAAAATTTAAAACTGGTTTTACGCGTAAATTTTGTAATTACGCATTGTTATATTTAGCATAGTTTTATTGCAAACATTTCGAAGTGGTTTACTGGACGTTGGTAGATTTATTCGTCGATTTTACGGGTGATTTTCGTTTATTAGTCGTAAAACGGTTTTATTGGATTTTTGTTCATACGTGTTGCAGCAGCGGGAGGCGTATTGCGTTACAAGAACCAGACAGGAACATATTTACACGTCATCGCCTTCATAAGCGAACAAATAAGAAAAGAAAAAAGTGCTTCGAATGCGGGGGAGATGATCCGGTATTTATTTTGCCCGAAGATTTACGATTTTCGCAGAAGCAGATCTCCATTCTGCTTAATTTTTTTTTTTTTAGATGTGTTTTAATTTAACAATAATAAACACGAAACTAAGACAAAAAACACGTTGCCTTATGTATATTAGAAGTTATGCATTAATTATATATTATTAGAAATTAAGATTTTATTAATTTCAATACGAAAATACAAAGAAAAGTTTCTTAAACTTTCTACATTTTCAACTATCAAAAGCGAAAATATTGTGCATTTTTATGTTGTTACATGACTAGCGCCTCTAGAGTAATAACGTCAAAGCTTTATAAAAACAAATATTCATAACCTCAACTTATTGGATGACAGCGCCACCACAATTTTGCATAAACGTAAAGATAAGGCGGATATATCCGCCTTTTTTTTTAAATATTATTAAATTTATATTTATTATGTAACCAGTGAAAATAATCTGTCTCTATAAATAGCAGTTAGAAAATTGTGGGTTAGTTTGCATACTAACGACAATTCTTGCTGGAAATTATAAAGCGAGCAGCAAGTAATTTCAAAACAATGTTCAGTTGTTGAATGGTGCATTGTGTTCTCGACGGGTTTCTGTGCATAAATCTCATGGGTTTATTAAAGTTTATCTGACTGTTGGTGTGTGCGCTGCGAAATTTACGATTTCCGCCCAATTATAAATGAACGTGGCGAACGCTCGCACGGCGCGCGTCCCGACGCCCCGAAGACGTTACGCAACGCCTCCGGAGCCGCACCTAATGCATATCCAATATTTGTCTTGCGCCCGTCCGGCCGTTGACCATTCGCCCTAATCCATATTTCAAACAATTACAATTTAAACATCTTAATCCGATTATATTATTCCAATACCAACAAATATATCCCGGCGCAACCACCATTTGCAAGGATTAAGTTAAATGCTGCAATACCACAGAATTATCACTATAATCTAGTTGAAATTTTCAATATATCCATACATATTTCTCCACATTTATAAGTAAAAGGGTAGCCGTAATGTTGGCTGCTTATTACAAATTTATTTGAGTCATAAATTATCATTTTTAATTAATTATAGCAGAATGTCAAACGTTTAATGGCGGTTCACAACTTGCGAGATTAATGTTCCCCATAGTGCACATTCCTTTTATGAGTAATTAATATAGTACACGTTTTCAGGATGAAAATTAACAAGTTTTCAAGGTACTCAACGCACATACTAAAACTAATCCTTCCATAATAATCACTTTCTTATTACGAAATATATTACACAATTTTAAATCGAGGAACTAATGTCTCACATAGTGAGGGTAAGAATTATATTAAATGATAAGACTTAAGTGTTTTCAGGTATGAATTTGAATAATATCAATTTGTAATTATTCTAAATAAATAAATAATATACGAAATGGAAACTCGTTGAACTTTGTAGGCTTAATGTGATTCTAATTTAGATAATGATGAATTTTAATGTATGCAAATTCGGTGCGAGCGGAGCCTCATGCAAATGGCTTTAATAAATATGGAAGAGTAGAATATTTTGTAAATATACATTACGTTTATTCAGGCCGATATTCTTGTTTTACCCGTTGGATTCTTCTATAAAATAATACACGTCGAAAACATACCTAATGCAATTTTAATTAACGCCAGCATCGTAAATAAGTTATAGAATTTCACGAAGCGTCGTCGTCACCCGGTCTTCTGTTACATGGAATTCAATTACGTGTTTCGTTTTATTAATTACACAACGTTTTAACTAAATGATATTTTCCAACATTTTTATTTTACAAGAAAAATATTTCAGCATACTTATGAAACTTATTTTTATATACGTAATACATGCAAATTTATTAAATATATTTTATAGGCAAAAATTAATTTGAATAATGATAGATTAAAATTTTTTTATGGATTATTTAAAAGTAAACTTTCAATTTTTTGGTATAAGACTACATTTTAGTTATATTTAAATCGTAATATTAATTTAAGAAAAAAAAAATTAGACCAAACATTTTTTTTGTAACATTTTTCGTTTGTATAATATATTTCATAGATCATTTTCATGTCTATTATCATATAATTATATAAATCAGCTCACGTTTTTATTAACTGAACTAAAGTAAATTGTTTACTTTAATGTAAATTATTGGGGATAAAACATAAATAATAATGAGTTTAATATTTGCGCGTGTGGGCGGATCATCATCGTATGTTTCCGTTTTGATAAACAATATTGTAAATAAGTTTTGTTATTTCATTCATCAATTCTATTTCGGGCATCGAAAATGTGTGTGCATACATTTTCATACATCTCTCTGCCCAACGCTAAATATAGAAAATATCGTCGAAAGTAAACTTGAATATTCATGTATCAGCTTTAACCCATTTCAGCAAAAAAATAAAATATTAATAATACCGTGCACATGACAGCTTTGTCGTCCTTTCAAAAAATATGTTTGTTTATCCATTACTTACTTTATTTTGGAATTGGAGCATATTTACAAGTGTAAATAATTATTTTTTTACAATTTACTTTAATAGTTTTCAAATTATCTTTCAAAATTTAGAGAAAAGAAGAGAAATAAGTTGTAATAACAAGAATAAGATTTTTTTTAACTGAATTGTAAAGAAAAGTTCTAAGATAAATTAATAAGTCAAATATGATTGAATTATCATTGACAATTTAATACCAGTTATGGGAATACAGTAATCTGTTTGTTAATTGAATAATAGGTGTCATTGTTTCAGAGTTTCCACGAGGACTTTCCGCAGTTAATCCTTGAAGCTTATAGGGTGAGTAAACAATCATATCATCACCCGGAGATCCTCTATTGAATCACCAAATCGACCCTTGTCAAAATGTAAACTACCTAAGTTTTGACCAAATATAATTTATATGCAGCTACATTCATTCATAATTGTATAAAAGTTTTATTATATTTACTTAACACAACAAATATAGATGTCGTTGAAAATCAGATCATTTTTAAATTTTCAATTATTTATTAGAAACTATCTATTTAGGATTTGCATTAATACGAATTCAATTACAAATTTGATTTATTATTTAACTTCTGGTCATCAACTACCAATAACAAGATTAAAATTAATTAAAATAATAATTAGACAACATTATTATTGTTGCTTATTTTAATTAATACCAACATTAATATTCGTTGTGACACTAAGTTAATATAGACAACCAGTTTATCAAAGATATTTCGCATTATGCAAAAGATTATAGCAGAGCATGGTTTCGATCCACGGACCTCTGGGTTATGGGCCCAGCACGCTTCCACTGCGCCACTCTGCTCTTGTTATAAAAAATATATTTAATCCCCTTTCGAACAATTTCAGTATTATGTAATATTTAATCTTCACTTATTCTTGATTAATACATATCTTATTATATATTAAATAACATGAGACGATTTAAATAACAATAAAAAATTAAAATTTATGTTTAAAAAAATTGTTATTGGTAAAGTTTTAAAATATTAAAAAATTCAGTTTAAAATAAAAAATGCCCTAAACTTTTATTTCCAGTTTGTTTTGTTATTATTTGCTCCCTGGACGTCGCTTCAATTTTACGATGTATGTTAGCCCCGCATTATATAACATAACTACGCGTTACGGTAAAAGGGGGAGACTTCAGTAGGTTCAAAGTGAAATGAATTATTCCCAAACACGTCTCCCCTTTTTCCCGAAAGGCGAACACGAAGAGAGACAACCATTTGAAGGATGTGCGAAGGGCGCAAATAAATGTTACCGCTGCGACACATTGAAAATACCAGCAACGTTTTACTCAAAAAAAGTATATATTACTTGTTCGAATATTTACAATTTGTATTTACTTCAATACTTCGATATTTCCAAAAAGAAAATTTTAGAATTAGAAATTATAAATACAACAAATCATATTGAATTAAAATCTAATTATAAGGAAGGAAAAAAATTGAATTTACTGAATGGAAATAGTTTTGCATTGTTGAGAAAATTTGGTCTAAAATTGCTCGGCGACTTGTGTTAGTGAATGCTTGTTTTCAATATGAAATACTTAAAATCATGCTTCACTCATGCTTATTTAGACTGAGAACTGGGAATTGAACTTATATTGGCCGCAGATTTGCAATGTAAAATTTCAATTTTAAAATTATGTTTCATATTTCCAAGTCTCGCATATGTTTAGATGTTATTAGAAAATAACAAAAATTATTTAAACTTATTAAAAATATTTTAATTAATTTATTTTATTTTTATTAGTCGAACACATGCGACATATATAGGTGAAATAGTTTATTAGACAGATCGTGTTACAAGACGTTCGTAGAGAACGTAAGGAATTCGGAATTCTTCACGCTTTCTGGAATCCTCCTTCAGACGCATTCCACACGGCTCCTATCTGGATTCAATTTAATTTATCAGTTTTTCCCCTAACAGTTTTTCATTCCAATACTGGGCGTAATTAGTTGAAAGCATTTCGCCACAAAAACAACTGTCGTTTCTTTCAGAAACTCATCACTAATTACATAAATCGAATGTAACAAAGAAAAACTGGTGACGAAGGGATAATTTATTGTCTTTCACTCCAATTTTCTTTGTTGCGAAGCTTTCCCATTAGGTAAAGTTTAACGGTCGACGTCGTGCACAATTTATATTTAGAGAAAAACGACAATTTAGCGGACTCTATCTGTCTATCTGCGATCGATATCCGCCACCATCTCATGCATTAGATGACTATTATGTAACCTTAATGTACTAGTTTGTAGGGCGGGATTAAGCTGATTAAATTTTGCCAGTCGGGTCGGAACGGCTCTCGAGAAGTTTGGATTAAACGAAAAGCGCATTTTCACACTAATTGTTGCATAATTTCATCCATCAGTTAAACAACATTTTCACTACTAAAACTTAAATCCATATAAATTAGGAGTTAATCCTCGTCTTCAGCTATTTTCAAAACATAATAAATTCACGAATGAGCTTAAATTATTAAATCAACAAAATATGATTATACACAACATTTACTAGATTTAGCTCACGGAAATTAGTCAATTCCCGTGATTTTTTTGCAAATTCTACAAGATATTTTAATAAGTTACATCAACACAATTTCGTAAGAAAATTAATTGATAATTCGTACACAAATAATTTATTTAAGTTTTAATTTTAATAAATTTTGTAAGTATTTTTGAAAATGTGTGTGATGCAAGGACGTTAACATGTTGTTTATTGTCTTGTATATGAGTGTTCTTATAAGATCATTGTCAACTGGTGTCCACCTCTCTTCGAAGAAAAATAAAAATTTCGATATAAAAGTGAACGCATTGATTTGGTAAAATCGCAAAGTAAAAATGAATCCAATAATTGTTTTAACGTTCCTTTTCGTTGCTGCCTGCTCTGCAAGAGATTATGTAAGTTTATTAATTTTAAAATGTAAATTTGAAATACTGATTTGGTTTATGATTGTTCTAAATGTGAACAAGGTAATTAATTAACTTTCATGGGAATCCCCTTGAAATATAAGACTTTTATTTAAAGTTAATGCATAATTGTGTTAAGGGTATGAGCAAGGAAAACGTGGAACTCTTCAAGAAAATCCAGTTGGAATGCGCGAAAAGCTTCAATATCTCCGAAGATGTTCTGAAGAGGTCCATTTCCACGAATGTGCCTGATTTCAAGGAAGTTGGTTGCTTTCCGCATTGTGCGGTACAAAAGTTCGGAATCTTCGAAGGAAAAGACTACAAACCCGACAAAATCAGAAACCTAGCTCTTCCAGAGAAAAAAGATTTGTACGAACTTCTTATCAAGAAATGCACCGTCGTCCAAGGAGATACACCCTGCGAACGCGCCTACGACGGATACAAATGTTATGCAAATTTTGCTTATAAAAATTAATTATAAATTCATATTTAAATAATTGTAAAGATACACGTTTTATTATTTATTTTCTAATTTAATAACAATTCCGTAAAAATAGAATTTTTCCTTGAAAAAATTATGTTATTTTCCATTTATGTTTTCAATTGATTTAAATAATAAATTACTTTGTCAAATGTGTATTCACCATGAATAAACCGCATTTAACCTTTGTTTAGATAATTTTATTATCTTATTTATAAGAGCGTGTTTAATGTCAATAGGTTTAATGATTACATTCTTCGTTAGATTGATATACGAAATTTCGTCTTTGTTATAAAATAAAACTTGAATTTTTAAACATGAGCTTGTGTTGAGTAACATTTGTACGATTCGTATCCTCGTTGACAATGCTCTGTAGCCTTGGTCTTGCTGCATTCGTTTACTAAAGGCAGCGAAACCTCGTGCTGATCTGCTGGGATATGATCCTTCAGGAAGTCCAGATCGAATTCACCATTTTTAGTCATTATGCCGAAGGTGCTGAAGACGCAGTAAGGATAGCATTTTACTTCATCGTACGTGGGGAAATCCGCAGAATCTACTCTCGGGATGAAAGCTGGATCGATCTTCTCGGAAGCAGCGCAATTAGTCTTGATTGTTTTCAGTAATTCTTCATCGGCATCGCTGAAAATCTAAAAAGCAAAATCATTGAATTATCCTGAAACTTCAATAAAAATAACTTACAATTTCTGCGTTTGAGAAAACGCTCAGCGCGAGAACGACGAGAATAACTGGATGCATTTTTCGTGACTAACTTCATTATGCACTGCGCATCCTTATATACTCGATCGCACGTATCATTGAAAGACCTCGCATTATCGAATATATTTACTAAATTATCTATTCCGAAGGTTAAAAGCAATAATCTTCATTTAAAAGAAAAAACACTTCAAAGAAAAAATACAATTGATTTAATTTGAATTGAATTTGTTGCTCAAAACTTTTCATACATTTCCTTTTATAAACAAATCATTTTAAATTTATTTAATATTTTTTTCAACAAACCAAAAATAAATAATAATAGAAAGTGAAATTTCGTAATAGCATTTTTTGAACCAAGCTTGATTCTAAATTTTTGTTTATATCAAAAATCAAGCATTATTTTGTCGAGAAAAATATCAAATATTATTATCCAAAATCGTTTTTAGATCGAAAATAAAAAAATACAAAAACTTACAATTAGAAATATTTTATAAAAAAATATCCTGAACTGAAAATGCAATAATTCATGAAATACAGCACATTAGAGTTTGGAATTCAAGATTTTCTGGTTCAGTTGTAATAAAATGGAGGAAACTAACAACTCAAAATTCCCTAATTTATTGCTAATTATAACTATAAATAAATATGTAAATTTCCATAATATTTATTATAATTATAATTTTAATTAATTTTAAAAATGCATTAAAAATCTTAATTTTTTTTTTAAAAAACTTAAATAAATATATATTTTTGAAAATCTGTATTATGTAATGCAAGTAAATCAGTTTGTTGTTAATGCATCTGGATGGAAAGTGTAATACAAGTAGCATTTATGCGTATCGTAAGTAGCTTTACAGCGATCGATGTTGTTCTTGATGCAGATTTCTGCAACCTCCTTTTCTTTTCCGTACAATTCCATGGGTAAAAAGGGAGAAAACTTGTCTTTTTTCAGTGTCCCATCATCTTCGAACAAATCGTATTTGGTGTAAAGACACAACGTGTAACATTTGAGCTCTTCCATCGTAGGAAATGGCACGTCAGCATCCAATTTATCTACAATCCTTTTATCCACCTGAACCTCATGAATGCACTCTTCCTTAGCTATTTGGAATAGCTTAGCGTAAGTATCCTCGAGGACCTAAAATGAAAAAATAGAGAAAATAAACACACCTTGATTATATAAGCAGTTTAGGTACGAAAGATCTGATGGTGATTGGGGCAACCAACAGAACGAAGCAGCAGACGATATTGATTGTTTGCATATTTGTTACGAACTGAATTATTTTGCAATCACGCAACTAATAAATATTTCGATTTAATTGCATTGTCACTTCAGTGAATAATGATCGATAATTATATAAAAAAAAAACGTAACTGAACTGAAAAGTATTTAAACAGTTTGTTTATGCAATATTCATATAATAATAATAATAATATAATTAAATCAATTAATTGACAAAACTGAACATAATTTTTTAATTGATTTGCATTTACCACAATGGATTTTTTCTGAATTGAACTTTTTTTTAAAGATAAATGGGTAGAAATAATTACTCTCTTCCGACTCGCAACGATTTAAAAGATTATTGTAAAGCGAAATGTTTATTAAAATAACATGAAAATATCATAAAAAATATTTATGGTAACAATCACATAAATATATAATAATAATTTCCGCTCTAAAAATAAATATTATTTTTGAAAGTGCGTTAATATTTTTTTAATGTAAATTTTTCAGAGTTCTGATACATGGTGTAAATAATAAAGTATGCACTTTTGCGTGAGGTAAGATGATTGACACTTCGTGGGCGCCTTTGCGAGACATTTGTAAATAACTTTGTCGTTTGTACCGCGAAAATCCTTCGCGAGGAACGGACGTAAGTTCTGCACCGAAATATCGCCATTCTCGTCGAAGAATCCGTAGAGTTCGTACATGCATTGAAAGAAGCATTTTAAATCGCTATCCTTGGGGAAAGGACCTCCGGCATCAATAGTTTCGATCAGCTTCACGTCGATCGGAATCTGAGTTAAACATCTGTCACGGTTTCTCATGTAGATCTCTAAATGATCTTCCTTCAAAGTCTGCGCAAAAAAAAATCATAATAATTTACCAAAATTACCGGTAAATTTTAAGAACAAATACTATTTTTTTTATTTAAAATATGAAACTGTAAATGAAAATTTCACTAACTTTTGGATGCTCTACTTACGTATGATTGAACCAAGCAACCTATCAGGTTTAGGACGATCACCAACTTTGCTACTGGTTTCATGCTGATTGATCACTTGATCACTGCTATTACTATTCTGCTTATATACAGAGCAAGTTGTCAGACTTTTTGCAAGTAACGCGTTTTAATATATTGAAATTACGAATGTTTATTTATATCCTCTTAATCAATCAATGCAACAATTATATAAAAAATATGTAATTATGAGGAAATATGTTAATTATGAGGAAATGACATTTTTTATCATGAATTTCGTTATCACCGTTTTTAATTGAAATTGTTCAGTTTTTAGTTTAATTATATGAATGAATTGAAGTAATTATTCTGCGTTAGAAATATTTTGTGAACGAACTTGTGTTGATAGAATTAATTCGAACGAGAGGCGGATATATCCGCCATATCTTTTAGATGCTTTTGCAAATCTCGAAATAGTCTTTTCTAGATGGAGCTATCGAATGTCAAATTAGTTGAGGGTATGTGTGTATATCAGCTTCATATTTGTAAAGTACAACATATTTTATAACTAAGAAATTAATGTTAATTTTATCTCATGTATCGTAAAGTGTGGGTGAAAGCTGAATAATTTGCATATTTTCAAATTCTAATATTAAACCCTCGTCACATTTTTTTTCTACTTTTTATTTTTGGGAAGCGCTCCATTAAATATTCGAGCATTAACCAAGTTAATTTTTTTGTCCCGAGGGACTTCGTCCTGGTCATTATTATCCCCGCTGCTGCAGCGCGTTATTATTTTTTTATTCCTGCGGATTTTCCCGGTTTCCGTGTCGAATGGGGAGAGCCGTTCTGCGAGAGGTTGCCTAATGTGGAGGGCACCGAGCACCTGCATAAAAGAGGATCCAAAAAATCAATACGCTGTTAGTGTGGCAATAGCGTTGGTCCTGGGTCGCAGCTCCTTGCTACAGACTCCGTCTGGATCTTATCTTGGCGTGCAGATGCGAATGTCCAAACACGTCCGCGAAATAAAGAAAAATACACATTTTAACTTATGAAAAATGTTGAGACTTCTTTAAACAATATTTACTTTTTTCCAATTTTAATTTAAAAATCAGAAATTTTAAAATAATATTATCAAATTGTTAAATATTATGAGAATCAGGTTAAATTGAAATTGAATTTTCATAATGTGAAAATCGTTTAAATAAATGTGCTTGTAATGTGATAAAATCGATTTTAGATGGGATGGAGTATTTGGTTAGTAGACGTTAAATGAATTCTCGAGATTGTGGATTTCCTACAAAGTACATTGGTGAAATGGAATCGCTAAAATTTGCATATGGAGTAGCTGATAATCCCGTTACATAGTTTGAGTGCACTTTCTTCGCTTCTTTTAACTTCCCCAAACCAACGCCTTTTAAACTATTTATCTAATAATATTTGGGGCTCCAAAATTTATGTCAGTTTTATTTATTTTCTCCTCAAATATTGTATTTTTTTTTATATACATATAATATTTACATTTAATTAATACTTCTGTTTTTCAATAATTTTAATAAGAAAATTGTGAAATGGGCCTTTCGGCAGTAAAACAGAAAATGATGATGTAATTAAAGCGTACCGTGTTTCTTTTGCTGATGTAATGTAAATAGTGAAATTCGCTTCGAGTTGAGCACCCAGTCTGCATTTACATAAAACCCATTAAGTTGGAAATATAACGGCAGTAATAATCCTTTTCTCGCTACAAAAAAAGAGCCGCAAAAGAAATATTTCCTCCTGTTATTTCGAGTAGCGTTTAATTAAGTTTTATGCCATTTCGCCAGCTGAGAAAGAGGAAATGCATGCAAATCATGTGCATCCTGGTACGAATCGTGTATTCATGCCCCTGCGAATTCTATCGATTTTGCAACCGGACGGTCTGTAAATCAAATTTGATCCGTGCCGATAAATGGTCCGACGACGAGTGTAATTGAAATCCATTTGTTACAGAGCACGGAATCTAATTAGTGACCGTAATCCTATCAATTTCCATTATTGCATTTGCTAAAATTTTAATGAAAATAAAAAAAAAATATACAATATATCTTTCCGCCATGGGATACATTGAATGTTTGATAACATGAAAGACTCAATATATAAAAGTACACCTATTTCTCAGAAATTTTGTTTGTTACGTATTTGCACAAATACAAAGAACGACATTGCAAAATTAAAATTTAGTATCAACGAATCGACAAATACGCTGAAAATTTTAATTTGCAACATTTATTCAGTTTTAGATTTTGCACAGTGTTTTCGTTTTCGCGCGGAGAGTGAAATATTGGATTCTCTGTTTGCTTTTTCAGCGAGCGATGAATAATAAATGCCGAGCAGCGGGCAGGAATTTCAATATTCTGTTTATGTACATTCACGTATGCTGTTGACTCGCATGTAAATGATACCAAAATAGAAGCAAATTGGAATGCAACCGAACTCATGTACAACATTTGCATTGTTTCAGCCATTTCATTCCACGAAGTCGATCTACACCAAGAAGAAGGTAAGTTTTCAAATTAATTTAGTTACGCAGTTAATCCTAGATGGCGTGCCTATGAAATAGCCTCAGTTGGCAACAGCGGTGATTAATTGTTTCAGCAGTATAAAAACGATAAGTTTTAATTGCAATAAGTTCTGTTCTGTTCTGTTCCTTCCACCCAATAACGAATGGAAGTATGCAACTTAGCTCGCACATTAAAAATTGCAATAATATTAGATAAATTTGAAAAATAAAATAAAATGTTGCGTTTTATACTGGGATGAATGAGATGTAACCCTTGGACTTTTCAAACAGACATTTTGCTAGCTCGAAGCTCGTCTCCGGACCGGATTCCTTGGGCTCATCGAGACAAGCGGAAACGAAGATTTCCGCAGCTCCAGTCCCTCGATTTTCCTCGATTACGGATCTAATTTTATCCACCTCGTATTGTCCGTCCTTATCCATAAACCCAGTCTTTTTCGCAACGCAAAACAAGAACTTCTTCAACTTTTCATCCTCCGAGAAAACGCCCATCTTCATTTCATCCACAGCCTCAATCGAAACCCTCGAATAAGCCAGACATTGCATTTTGTATTTCATTAATTTCAGCATTTTTTCTTCGCTAAATTCAGCCTAAAAATTTAAAATTATATTAATAAAATAAAATATAGTAATTTTTACCTGAGTAAACACTAGTAAAGTGAGTAAAATTAAAGCGTACGATGATTTCATTTTAATTCTGTTGATATTTCGGTTTGGAATCGGCTTTATATGCTTTGCAGAATTGCGTGAGATTATGGACCGTTACTAATTACAGTTGTAGCCGAATTTTTCGTTTCGTATTGAATTGCGTAATAAAATTATAACATTGCTTTATTTCGTAAAATATCCGGTATAATTAACAACAAAATAAGGATTGGTATCGTTTCTTAAACGAGGTTGAAGTGGTGCTCGGACTTCTCGTCGAGACACTTGGCCAAGAGGAAGCTGCTTTCCTGAGGGCTGCTTCCGGCTGTCTGGGTGCAGGCCTTGGAGAGGGTTTCCGCTTCCTCTTCGTTTCCGTGTCCGGCCAGGATCTGGTGCTTTATAGCGGCCACTTGATAGGCGCCCGCCTCATCGACATAACCGATTTTCTTGCCAACGCAGAAGAAGAATTCCTTCAGCTTTTCATCGTCGGCGAAGTTGCCCTTCTTGGCCTCATCCACAGCAGCTTCTGCTGCTCCGGTGGAAGCTAAACATTCCTTCTTGGCTACATCTATATTCTCAGTATGCTCTGGGGTGTGATGAGCCTAAAATCAATTACAATACAATTTTATATAATTATCCTTATTTATCCTTTAGTAAAACTATATAAAATAAACTATGAAAAATCGTGACAATTTCATGATAACCATTAAAAATTGTTAATGTGTTTATCTCCAGTTGCAAAAGCGGAATTACCAGTTGTTAAACACGAAGTAAATTACTATTTACGCTTAGATATAACAATGGTACTTATATAATAAGAAAAACAAGTATTATATTTTTTAACGGACATAAAAAAAAGTTTTATGCTTGTTACCTCTGCTTATACAATAATTTAATTGAAGGAAAAAAATAATTAATTTCTTATACATATTTATTATTTAAAATATAATTACAACATATAATACCGGATTAATCGAGGACTAGAACTGTAATTTTAATATAAATATTGTATATTTGGTTGCATAACTATTATTTTTTTTAAATCAGCGATTAATATTTATTTTGTGAAAAAATGTAAATTATTTATATGTAAAGTAAATATTAGAATATAAATGATTAATACTTACATTGGAGAATGCAATGAAAGCAACGAAGAGGATAACACTGAAGAACTTCATGTTTTTTTTTGTCTATTGAATTTTCAAATCGCGCAACTTTCTCAAGAGGTGTGCAAGGTGTGATATAAACGCATTGCAGGTCGTTCGTATTTATACAGATAGGCGATGCAGAGCCAAGGTCGCGCCAAATCCAGGATAAATAGAGACCATTTCGCACGATTCCTAATTTGCATTCATAGTTTCCCGGAAAATTCAATCACAACAAAGCCAATACACTTCATCTGCATCTTTTATTTATAATTTTATCGATTTCACAATAAAACTCATGTTTCTGGCAATTAACAATCAATTATCATTGATCTTAAAGATTATATAATTATACAACATATTATTTTAAAAATAACCAAATCAGAAAATTGTTCAAAATAAAATAATCATAATAAATCTATATTTAATGAAATAATTTTATGAAATTTTTTTACTTTTCACAGAAACGAAAATTTATAATTTAAAGAAAAAATTGTTCTTTAATATTTTACGATGAAAGTTTAGTCGATTTCTAATCCAAATCTAAGAGACGCGCCCAAATTTCTTCTTAAATTTTGAAAATACGAAACGATATCGAATATCGTTGTGGTTTGGATATTCCATTTTGCGTCAATTCTAAGTAATACATAAACATATTATATAAATAAATGTATATGTCTACATATTATTCTGTACATGCAATAAGTTGAAGAAATTTAATCACAAGTAGATTATTTTCTTAATACATAAGACTGATTGGTTGCATAACGCAAATACTCTTTCTTGTAGCAATTGAATATTTAAAACTAATTTTCTACAAATCTTTATAAAATGAAATATGAAAATCAACAAAATTTAAAATTTACTTGTAGTAATAAGAAATATTACTAAAATAAATATGACGAATATCTTGAAATATAACTGAATAAATCTGGGAATACCAGAAAGATTATTTTCAATATAAAAAATTATTCTTATATAAATAGTTTTATATAATAGTTTATTTTTTTAATTTAATTTTAGCAAAAGTTAGATAATCTTTAAAAATCTACATTCGTATTCAGCATTGATTATCGAAATTGATAACAGAATTCTTAAGACTATTTTGAAATTAGGAAATGCATTTTCTGTTTGGTGAAGTTTTTCTTCACAGAAAATGTTACAGAAATAATTTCTATCAATAAAAAATCTGATGTTATCATTTTCTTAATGTTTTAAATTTGTATTGTATAAGAAACCAAATAAGTTATCAAGTTTTTCTAATTTCTTGAATCTTTATAAAGTTTAAAGTTTTCCTTTGTAATCAAAATTTTGGAGTTATATCAAAATTTTTAGATAATTGCTAAACTTCGATTTTAGATTTATATAAATATGTTTTCGCAGAAATAAAATTTTAATTGTACAAAATGTGTTTAGAAAATTAAAATAATTCAGATAATATTGTTTATTAAATTAAATATTTGTTTAAATACAATTACATAAGATATTTGTTTAAGTTTAAGACAATTCAATGTGTTTCTTAGACTTTTCGTGAAGGCATTTAGCTAAAGCGAAGCTGGTTTCCGGTCCTGAAGATTCTTTTTTCTCGGTGCACACATCGACAACATCGTCGGCAGCCTCTTGTCCGTACTTAGCGATAATCTTTTCCTTAATTCCTTCCACCTGATAATCACCATCTTCGTTCAATAAACCGACTTTCTTGGCAACGCAGAAGAGGAATTCCTTCAACTTATCATCTTCAGTGAACTCCCCCATCTTCGCCTTTTTCACCAAATCCATATCAACTCCCGTAGACGTAACGCATTCCATTTTGTAAGCCTTCAACTTCTCCAATTGATCCTCGCTCAAATGATGGGCCTACAAATAAAATATTAATTTATCAAATAATAAAATATGTTATGGAAATACCTGAATGGCAGCAATGAAGCTCGCAAAAACCACTATGATGAATTTCATTTTTATGTTATTTTCTTGCTTGTTAGAAGACTTGTGGACTGTGATTGATTCTTCTCGAGCTCGGATCTGGTTTTATATTCAGTTTTGGAGGTCGGATTACATCCATTGTCCGATCCCCACGGTTAACGGTGAAAAAAAAATTGGTTTGCGTGCAAAGCTTTTTATAATAACACAGACAGCGAGTCACTAATTAGACGAAATTTAGCAACGGATTTTTCAGTGCTTAATAATGATATGGGCATTCGTTAACGTCAATCGCATTGCAGAACAAACGTAATTTTCAAGTGACTGATTACATAGATTTAGTTGTTTAATGATCCTTCCCATATGTTAAAGTAGATGATTGTACCAAAATAGAATAATTAATTCATTATATAATTTCTAATTTGAAATATAGAAATTTGTCGGTTGTATAAAAATTGTATTTTATTTTTCTTGCTTCAAAATAAAACATGAAATAGAAAAGTAATACACATTTTTTTTAAATAATTTAGTCTTATCACCTGGAGTTATAGTTTATTATTTTTATTTACGATTTGCTACATTTCTATTTTCTATTATAAGAATTAGTATTTTTTCTAACACATTTTTTTGTATAAGTTTGATTATAATTATTTTTTTTATACCAATGGGATGTGCTGTTTGGATTTCTCGTAGAAGCATTTGGCTAGGGACAAGCTAGTGTCCTGTCCGGAAGATCCCTTCTTCTGTGTGCACGGAGCGACTACATCGCGCGCAGTCTCCTGCCCATGGTTCGCAGTGATCTTATCATTGATTGTGGTCAATTGGAAATCGCCAGTATCATTCAAATATCCAACTTTCTTCGAAACGCAGAACAGAAACTCTTTGAGTTTTGGGTCTGCAGGGAATACACCCTTGTTGGTGTCCTCAACCACCTTTGCAGACACGCCCGAATCCTTTGTACAATCAGTTTTGTACGTTTTCACCTTCTCCAATTCTTCTTTGGTCAAGCTGTGAGCCTAAAGCAACATCAATAAATAAATAAAAAATAATTATAGAAATAATTTAATTTACTTGAGTGGCAGCGATGAAGCAGATGCAAATGGCGATGAACAATTTCATGTTGTCTTCTGTGCGTTGAGTCTGGTGTAACGGTGAACAAGTATGATGTTGTGGTACTACACGGATGCAGGGCTCAGGCTTATATAGAGGTCGGTTTCTGTTGTGCTGCACATACACTTAACTATTTAGAAAATATTCCATTGTAATGGATTCATAATTTGGCCTATTATGTTAACTGGATAAGGACCGAATCTTGGAAAATTACGGTGACTGACGGTGATTGAATGCGTAGGGGGATGTATGGAATTAACTTCTTGTTTGTTATGCAAATTATGCAATATTTAAACGTTTGATCTATTTTATTAACGACGATCTTTCTATACTCAAAACACGACTTTTTGATTGAATTTTTTTTAAATATACAAATAATTTTAAGTATTTCCTCCTAAACTCAGTTTAAATTAAGAATATCGAGTAGGAGTTTAGATTAATTAAAATTACTCCTTAAAAAATGTTCTATAATTTTACATAATTTTAATCATTAACCTTTTTCATAATTGATTATACTTTTTCCAACTATTACTGAAATACGTTTATTCTTTGGTCTAAATTAAGGAAAATATGAGATGAAAATCTGTAATATATATTTGTTGTCAACTTTCAGACCTAAATTTTTCAATAGTAATAGTTATAGAACGGTTACAAAAAATAATTAAAATATACATTAAAATCAATATAATTTTATTTATTTTATTAAATATTTCATACATTTAATTTATTTACAAAAAGGACACAAAAGCATGTAGAAAAATATGGACACTTTGCTGTAGTCGATGTGTGAAGTTTCAGTATTTAAGAAATTAATTAAATAAATTGGTTTTTAATAAATTTATTCCTAAATGCAGCGTGTATTCTTCTCTTAACGCAGTGATGGGCAAACAAAGGCCCGCGGGCCAAATGCGACCCGCCTAGTGGTATTATCTGGCTCGCCGAAAATTTATAAAATGTTGTAGTTTCCCAGTGATAGAAAATATTAAAATTAATTAAATTCAATTGGTTTTTAATCAATGCAGCGTATATTCTTCTCTTAACGCAATGATGGGCAAACAAAGGCCCGCGGGCCTGTGGGCTCCCCGCAGATTTATAAAATGTTGTGATGGAAAATATTAAAATTAATTAAATTCTGGCGATTTTAAAACATCACTGCTTTAACGCATCAAAAAATAAATAAATTCTAAAATACTTATTCTATTTAGAAAAGTATAAGAATGGAGTTATTATAAGGAAATTATTAATTTTTACTAAATCTACTTATTTTAATTTATATAAAAGATATTTTTTTGAGTTCGTGTTTCAATGAAAGAGAAGTTTTAGAAAATAATTATTTTTATTTAATATTTCAAACAATTAAATCATTTACAAGATATGTTTTGAATTCGCTTAAACCATAGCGATGTGTTGTTTCGATTTCTCGTAGAAACATTTTGCGAGGTTGTAGCTGTTTTCAGGACCTGAAGCCGACTTTTTATTGGTGCAAGAGGCCACAATGTCACGAGCTGTTGCCTGTCCATGATTCTCAGTGACTTTGTCGTTTATAGGTGTGACTTGGTAATCTCCAGCCTCATTAAGGAAACCGACTTTTTTGGCAAGGCAGAAAAAGTATTCCTTCAACTTGGCATCTTCGCTGAATTCGCCCTTCCTGGTCTTCTCCACTAAATCGCTGGAGACTCCTGATGAAGTCTGGCAGTCGGCTTTGTACTTCCTCAAGTTGTCCAGCTCTTTTTCAGACAACTTATCAGCCTAACGTAAGATTTGAAAACATCAATCATAAATTACAAATGATGAATTATAAACTATTCACCTGAATTGCGGCTATGATGCAAATGCAAATTACTATGAAGAATTTCATGATGTCTGGGGTTGTTGCGATTCGAGGGGTCTTCGAGATGTGAACTTTATTTGCTGCAGGGCTTAGCTTTTATACTGATTTACAGAGGACGAAATGCATTATGCGATGTTCTAGAATAAAATAACTAAACTGTTTAATATAAATTGCCAATTATTCCTAATTCATCTTTTATTAAACTAACTGAATAAGTATCAAACTCTGGAAACATTTTAGGAAGTAAAGCAATCAATTTTTGTTCCTACTATTACGTAACGTCTATAAAATAAAACCAACAAGATAATTTGTAATTAAAAATTTCCAAAATCAAATATTTTCATGATTTTTTCAACAAAATTATTTTTTTACTTAAAATAATTACTATATAATTTTTATAAATTCATAGAAATTACTATTTAAAAATAAATAAATAAATTATTCATTCTAAAATCACAAATATTGTATTTTTTTGTGATGTTTATAAAATTTACAGTACTGCATAATAATTTCGAATTTTCTTTTAAGATTTCACTTAATAAATTGTCAACTAATGAATATGTAAAACTAATTGAAATAATTCGTCGGCATAAAAATCAAATCCACATTAAAAATGCAATGAGTTTCGATACAGTTCGAATAAATATGATAAAATCAAGAATATGCGTAAAAATGTTTTCATATTATATAAAAAAAATGCATTTGATGATGGAATTTGAAGTTAAAGAACTAAGTAAAATCAGGAAGACCTCTTAAAAACGTTTAACAATTCGCATTATTTAGACTTTGAATATACATATTTTCCATTGAAACAATAAGTAATACTTATCATATCAATCTCATGTTAAGAAAATCTGAATTATTGTTATCAAAAATAATTGTACAGGTCCATGTTTTCATAAAAGATGTTTTTTATTTCTATTTTAAATGTTAACAAAAATTTTCTCCTATTTTTGCCAGTCCATTGATGAAAAAAATGTTGATTCATGGAATAAATATTTGTAAGATTTTAGCGAATTCCGATCTAACAGAACAACAAAATTTTTAAATTCCGATCATTTTGATCGATTATGGTAGAAATAGTAATGAAATGTAGTTTTTAAAAATTTGTAAATAAATAAATCGTTATATTAATATTCAGTAATTTGGGGTTAAATGTGCACCTATTAGTCAATAAAATAAAAAGAGTTTCAGCAAATACATTTAGATATTTTATTGAATATTTCTAAGAAATAATTGTGGAAGATTATATAATATTACTAATATTAAAATCAGCATGGGTCGAGTCAGTTGAATTTCCTCTTAGGCCAAAGCGATGTGTTTCTTGGACTTCTCGTAGAAACACTTTGCCAAATTGAAGCTAGTTTCAGGTCCTGAAGATGCCTTCTTCTGGGTGCAAGGAGCCACGACTTCGCGAGCAGTTTCCTGTCCATGATCGGCAGTGATCTTGTCGTTTATAGCAGTCATCTGGTAATCGCCAGCTTCATTCAAGAAACCCAATTTCTTGGCAAGACAGAAATAGTATTGCTTCAGTTTAGCATCGCCGCTGAATTCTCCATTGTTGGTCTTCTCCACTAAATCTGCGGACACTCCCGATGAATTCTGACAATCAGCTTTGTACGTCTTCACGTTCTCCAGCTGCTTTTCAGTCAATTTATTAGCCTGAAAGAAATATGAAACACAAATATAATGCAACAATATAATAATTTTAAAATATTTACCTGAATTGCGGCGATGCAAATGCAAAGTACAATGAACAATTTCATGATGTCTTCTGTTTAACGTCTGGATGTAGAGTGTTGAGATACGAATTGTTTTCGAGATGTGAAGAATCTTTGCTGCAGGGCTCAGCTTATATACTGATTCAGAGGTCAAAATTTGTTATGCACCGCTCGAGAATAAATAAATTAAACGGTTTAATAAATTGCCAATTGCTGCGAATTCGTCATCTATTAAACTAACTGAATAAGTATCGAAAATTGTGGAAAATTTTAATGTGACTACTATTCAAACATTGAATTAATTTAATCACATGAATTTATAATTATTTATTTTAAATTAATATTTAAAAAATACATTTTTATTAAATTTATATTTTAACAATATATATTTTAATAATAATTCAGAACAAAAAAAACATTATTTTAAT
The DNA here is from genome assembly GCA_963457615.1 of Nicrophorus investigator. NCBI lineage: Eukaryota > Metazoa > Arthropoda > Insecta > Coleoptera > Silphidae > Nicrophorus > Nicrophorus investigator. The sequence goes on from OY735141.1 coordinate 29,412,682, forward strand.
TAACTTTAGGACAAAAATCTTTATTATTATTTATTTATTCGATTTTAACGTAGTGAAATAATTGGTAATTATTATTTATTAACTATTTTTTAGATGAGCGGCGGATATATCCACCATATACTTAATACGTATTCTCATTGTGCAGTTATTGGATCTTAGTTCAACTGTAGCTGTCAAACGTCATTGACTATCATATGGATGTCTAAAACCAAAATAAGTTGAGGTTATGAATCTTTGTTATTCCTGTACAGAATTTTGACGTTTTGTCACAAGGTGACAGCTGTCATTTTGTAACCCATAAACAATGTTGACATCTAATGTTTCAAAATAAAAATCTCTGACTTTTGCCCATTGATGAAGAAATTAATATAATAATTTATTTTCAAATAATTTATTGCATTATATTTTCTAATAAATAGTGTTACAAATAAAATTAAATTAAAAGTATTTTCAAATTTTCAACGCTTAAGCCAATGGGATATGTTCCTTGGACTTCTCGTAGAAGCATTTAGCCAAGGCGTAGCTGGTTTCCGGTCCGGAAGCTTCTTTCTTTTCAGTGCAAACGACGACGACATCATCAGCAGCTTCTTGTCCATGTTTGGCGGCGATCTTGGCTTTCATAACATCCACTTGATAATCACCATCCTCGTTCAAGAAACCGACTTTCTTAGCTACGCAGAACAGGAAGTCCTTCAATTTGGGATCTTCGGTGAATTCACCCTTCTTCGTTTTCTCCACCAATTCGGCATCAACAGATGACGAAGTGATGCATTCCATCTTGTAGGTCTTCAACTTCTCCATTTGTTCTTCGGTCAATTTATGAGCCTGAAGCGTAAAATGTTATGATACTTTTCAATTGAATTTAAAGTTTTTTTTTGTATTTACCTGTACGGCTACGGCCAAGCAGAGGGAAGCGACGATGATGAACTTCATGTTGGATTTTGATGTTTCTGTTATGAGCAGATTACGAGTTGTGATACTCTTTTGGATTCAACACTGGGCTTTTATACCCATTTCGAGGCCGCTTTTTCGTTCAACCATTGTATGTACACACGAAACTAACGGTTTTTGCAGAGAGCGCAAAAAAAAGTGTTATTCTCGACATGTCAATCAAAATTATTATACACATGATTTAATACAATTTTTTTTTAATATCAATAATATTCAAATCTTTTTATCTTCATTATTTTGTTAAACCGACAATTAGTAAAATATTTTTTCTATTTTATAAATATTACAATAAAATTATAATTAAAATAATAATTATTACACAGTCCTGATTCGACTTAGAAAAATTCAAAACAAACTAAATTTTAATTAAGGAAACCACAAATAAATTAAAAAAAAAATTTAAACAGAAAATTTTTCGATTTATTTGTTTTCTAAGTAAAAAGTTAAATAAACTATTGAAAAAGTCAATAACTGTAAATATATGTAAGTTTCTAATTTAGGATTTTTATATAATATTAAAGAATTGTGCAGAATTCAAAGCCTTAATATGTAAATCTCGTGTGTTATGTATGTATGCAACTACAATTACTTTAACGTCAACGACTCAGAGTTAATTTTTACAATTTTTCAATTTCCAATAATTATTCCATTGTAAATTTAATAAAAAATGTTAAACTCAATAAATCAGATTTTAATTATTTTTCGCCAATATGAAATGTAATATTACCTGTTATTATGGTTACGCATTAAAAACATACAAATATTATTGTATTTTGTAGTATGGTTTTCATGCTGAAAGAATATTGATAATTTGATATTAAATGATGAAAAATTGCGGCTGAATTTGCTGAACAAAAATAGTCTATTTCTATTTTAAAATTTGTAATAAATATAACTGAAAAATGATTAAAAGTAATGCATGAAACAGAAATAAAATCAATCTTAAATTTTGTCATTTACACAAATGACTTTTTTTATTCGTAGCACGTTTCTACATAAACGAATAAATGCTATGTCGTGTCTGTGTGTTTAAGAATCGATGACTACGCCACCACAATGGTGTTTTGCATAAGCGCAGTGTGAAGGATAAGGCGGATATATCCGCCGCGGATCCTCAAAGGGTTGAATATTCAGAATAATTAAATATATAAGTTAATCGCTTTTGAAGGTAAACGATATTTATAATCTAAATAATAAATTTATTTTTGTCGCAGCTCAATAAGTATTATTTAACTTTTGAATTAAAATTTTTATCATAAATAAGATTTTTTAAATTTCTAAATCTTTATACATAATTATGCAATCATAATAGTGAGAAGTATTCCACAGTCTTCGGTAATAATTCCATAAAATTACCTTTGGGACAAAGCATTGCATTGTCGCTAAAGATTATTCACGGAATAGAAATCATTACTTTTATTTGTAACTTCTAGTTGAAGAATTAGTTACACACACATTATTAAAAATTACATAAGCGACAATTTCAGGTAAAATAAATAATCAATATAAAATTGCGTAGTTATTACAGAAAAAGACTTTAGAATCTTTTAGATAAAAATATGGATTTTATTTGAAAAAGGCGACATTTTTTGAGTAAATAATTTTGAATTTCTTATAACGCGGAGACTGTAATTTACTTAGAAGTCTACTTAGAATTATCATAATTAAAGTTAATAGACGTTACTTCTGAGTGGAACAAGGTTTCCCATTCTCGTGGAAAATTTATTTATTTTAATTACTTACATTACGAGTTTTAATAAAATTATTTCTATAGTTTCTTTTTAATAACAAAAAAATATTTTAAATACAGAATAAGTTTTTATAAAATTTATTAACTGTTTTTTAAACGAATTATAATAAAACACCCCTAAAAACCAAGAATATGCGTATCATTGACACGAGTGGACAACTCGACATATTTTAATATTATGTAACGTGACTGAAATTTGATTAAATGTTTTTTTCGTTATTAAAAACTATTTGAAGAATTATTGAAGAAAAAAAAAATAGAATATAATAAATAATTTTAAAATTTACGTTTATTTTTTTATATTTTTTTTAGTACAAACATTTCTATAGAATGAATCCTTGTTATTATAAAATTGAATCGAGTTTAGGCCAAAGTGATGTGCTGCTTGGATTTCTCGTAAAGGCATTTGGCTAAAGCGAAGCTGGTTTCTGGGCCGGATGATTCTTTCTTGGCGGTGCAGACGGAGACGACATCATCAGCAGCATCCTTACCATGATTAGCAGTGATCTTAGCAGTCATCACATCCACTTGGAAATCTCCGGCGTCATTCAAGAAACCAATTTTCTTGCCGATGCAGAAGAGGAATTCCTTGAGTTTTGGATCGTCGGCGAATTCGCCCTTCTTCGATTTCTCCACCAAATCTGGGGTGACTCCGGACGAAGCGATGCAATCGGCTTTGTAGGTTTTGAGTTTAGCCAGCTGCTCCTCAGTCAGACTGTGGGCCTGAAAACGAAATCAATTTAGTCTGTACAAAAAGGCGGTGTATTTAGGGGTGATTTTCTTTTACTTGAGCTGCGGCGATGAAGCAGAAGACGGCGACAACGAAAAGTTTCATTTTGTCTATTGTATTTTGTTGGGTTTACTGCTTCACTGAAAGAGGATGTTTGTGTGTGTCTTCCTCGGAACAGAGCTCGGTTTATATACAACGCACCGAAGGTCGTAGTTTGTAATTACATCCAGTATACATTGTTCATCCATTACACAGATTTCGGGGGAAAAAAACAAGTTGCACTATTTGATGAACGTTGGACGTTCGTTGCGTGCGACATCAATATTTTTGTTATTAATTTTAATCTTTCGCACTTTTATCCGCAATTTTAACGTGTCATGGAACCCAAATTACAGCATGACGCAAACTTCATTCTACTACCTCAGGAAACTATCAAAAATTATGGACTTAATTTTGATTAGCACGCAACATTTGAAGGTTTCGATTTAATCAAACAAATTAAATCCAATTTGGACCAAAAAAAAATTACTGTAATCGTAATTATTACAATTTAACTTTCCGCAATAAATTTTTTATATTAAAAAATTATTTATTTTATAAATTAAAAATAAATATTATGTATATTTCTTTACAATTACATAATTTTATTGTTTTGTGTCGAGATTGATTTATTTTTGGTTGCGTTTGCAATAAAATCTATTGTGTTTACAAGTTTCTCGCAGTAAAAAAACCGCATGATTCAATTTTTAATTTGTTTACGCATCGCAAATACATTTTCAATCACATAATTATGTTATATTTCACTGCTGTCCGTTTATCTAACGACTTTTCACCTTTGACCAATAAATGTATAAAATAAATAAATTCATGAATAAAATAAATTTAGAAAAACAATCTTTGAATTAAAATAAATCAACAATAGTTATTTTTTCATTGTAATTTGACTAATCGTTCTGTTTACAGCACCAAATCACGAAACTCCAATTAGAAACTCTTCGTCTTTCTGTTTCGCGGCAATCAAATCGCGCACTAATTAGGATGGGCGGATTAGTGAAATCCTAAAGTCCAACGATCAAAGATCATCTACTTTGTATCAAAAACCGCACGAGTTTTGCCAATACTAAGGATTACCTGTTTTTTTTTAATTATTTCAAGTGAAAACATTTATTTTATTAAAAAGAAAATCAATATTTAAAAAAATCTAAAATAAATTTACAAATTGATAAAAAAATAATGTATAAATATTTCTTTGTAATTTTCAATAATTTGTGTTTATAAATATACTGAAAGGAAGAGATATTTAAAATAAAATTTTAAATTTATGCGCATATAAAAATAAGTGTTATTTAATTGGAGCAAAAATTACACCAAATTATGTACTAGAAAAAAACGCGAAAAGTTAGTTAGATTTATTGAGAAAAAAAAAATGCTTTAAAAATGATTGAAGGACGTGAAATGGAAATATTGTAACAAATTTAAAATTTAATTTTTATAAATTTATTTCTATATTATAAAAATTGAATAAAATGCAAAAAAAAACGCGTAAATCTAGTAAATTTATGAAATTATTAGACGATTTATTAACAAAAAAAATAGTTATAAAAATGATTGAAGGACGTGAAATGGAAATATTGTAACAAATATAAAATTTAATTTTTACAAATTTGTTTCTATATTATAAAAATTGAATAAAATGCAAAAAAAAATGCGTAAATCTAATAAATTTATGAAATTATTAGACGATTTATTAACAAAAAAAATAGTTATAAAAATGATTGAAGGACGTGAAATGGAAATATTGTAACAAATTTAAAATTTAATTTTTACAAATTTATTTCTATATTATAAAAATTGAATAAAATGCGAATAAATAAATCGTTTGGTTTTATTGTAAAATGCAATTGCTATGACATTGAAAGCATTGGTAATCAATCGCGATGTATACCACTTTCAAGGTTTTTGCATTGGCAGTAATCACTGTTACATTAGAAACTCCATTCTCCATATTTTTTCTTGAAATATCTTAGAAATATTTGATTTGGAAAAAAATAATATTTTGTTGATTTTTAAGATTTAAATTAAATATTTATTATATAAATTATCCTAGAATACATTGTTATTAAACGATTGAGACGTGTTGTTTGGACTTTTCGGAGAGACATTTGGCTAGAGCCAAGCTAGTTTCGGGACCGTTGACTTCCGTCTTTTCCGTGCAAACGTCGACAACATCTTTGGCCACCTGCTCTCCGTGGTTGGCTGTAATCTTAGCAGTGATAACTTCCTTGTTAAAGTGACCATCCTTGTCCATGAATCCAATTTTTTGAGCAACGCAGAACAGAAAATCCTTAAGTTTTTCATCTTCAGCGAAAACTCCCTTCTTGGCATGCTCAACTTCGTCCAAGGCAACGCCCGAAGAAGAAACGCATTCTTTCTTGATTTCCGCAAGCTTGGCTTTTTGCTCTTCAGTCAAATTCACCTAAACATAAACAATTAATTATTATTTTTAAATAATCTTAATAATAATGCAATGCGTTACCTCATGAGCAAAAGCTACAGCAGCTACCAAAAGGATGATTGCGAAAGTTTTCATCTTGCGTTGTTTGTTGAACTCTTGGATGTAGTCTGATTTGGTTCTTGAAGATTCGGCGCTTATATACGAGTAATCGGAGTGGAAGATCACATAGTAATTCGCAAGGTTCATGTCCCCTTCTCCAAATTAGTAAACAACAATATAGACAAAAAAAAAACACGATATATAAAATATATGAATAAAACAACCAAACACGATAGAATATATTTAAATTTTGTATATTAAAAATTTCCTTTTCTTCGACAATATCTTCAAAATTTATCGATTTTGCTTAATAATTTATTAAAGACATCAGAAAAATATTTAATTTAATATTTTTGTTAAATATAAATAAATTTGTGATGATGACATAAAAAAAACTTCGTATAGTTAGAAAGTTTTAAAGAAAAAAAAATGTTATAACATGAAAATGTTTATTATTTTAAGCTTATTGAAAGCTTTAAACTGCTGGTAAAAGTTTATAATTTCTAATTTTCTCTTTAATTAAGTAATAAATACATGTAAGTTATCTCTTTATACAATCAATCAATTTTTGTGTTGTTATTTTGTATAAGAATTTAATTCAGTTTCAAACAATATTGGCAAAACCGTACTATTCGAGGTATTTATGTACATATCAGGATTCAATAAAAAATCTATACTTTACATATAACTATTCGAAAAAATATAATTATCTTACATATTACCAAAAATCAGGACAAATCCCGAAAAATCGGCTTTAAATATATTTGTTTCAAAATGTATATTTTTCTTAAAAAAAATATCATAATTCTTAATATTTTTACTGGAAGAATAGAAAATAATAAACAATAGCTTTATTAACACAAAGAATTTTATTCATGAATTAGAATTGTACTAATAGATCTGTTTGAATTTAAAATTTTTCAAAAAATCAAAAAATATATTAATTTAATAATTTACTATTCTCAATATAAAAAAGACATTTCTTGTACCCAATTTCTGCAATACTGAGCAAATAATAACTCTTAAAAATATACAATATTTTTTGATAATTATGTAAAAGCTGAAAATCCTCATTACTATTTGAAGTATATTTTCATATTAAGCTTTCATGTACTGAATTTTTTTTTTATTAATTTCAATTTTATTTTATTTAAAAGAAAAATTATAACAAATATATTAATCAAAATATTCTCTAATAATTTCTCAGAAAAGAAAATCATTAGATGAATTATTATCGTCTTAGCAAATGTTAGATTTCACATAGTGGTTCATGTTTCATGTTTGTAATTGAAATAAAAAATATTCAGATCTTGTTTTTAAATTATAGATTTATTGTTGTAAAAAGTATTGTAACCGTGTCGTAATTAAGCGAGAGAAACGTGTTGTTTGGATTTTTCGAAAAGGCATTTGGCAAGAGCGAAACTGGTTTCTGGACCATTTGCTTCAGTCTTGGCAGTGCACTCAGCAACAACATCTTTGGCAATCTGCTCTCCATGTTGGGCGGTGATCTTAGCCATCATAACATCAACATTAAAGTGTCCATCTTTGTCCATGAATCCAACCTTCTGAGCCACGCAGAATAGGAAATTTTTCATCTTTTGATCGTCAGCAAATACACCTTTCTTCGCATTTTCGACAGCATCCAAAGCGACGCCAGATGATGACATGCATTCCTTTTTGATTTCCGCCAATTTGGATCTTTGCTCCTCGGTCAAATTTACCTAAATATTATTAACATTAGTCTTTTTTCTTTTAATTTCTTATAGTAAATTACCTTTTGAGCGAAGGCGACTGAAGCTACCAAAAGAATGATTGCGAACGATTTCATCTTTGCTTAATGTTTTGCTGGTCTTCAAGTTTGGGAGACTATGATTATTTACCCGAAATATTACATGCTTATATACTAAAATTACTCGCGTCGGAGTGGAAGACTAATTCGCAAGGACCAAGTCCCCTCCAAGCAAATGAACAAAGTGCAAGAAAAAACAACTAATAATTATAATGATTTAAGTTATTCAAATACGTTTTTTCTTACTAGTTTCTAGATGAGACAATACTTGAATTTAATCATCTTTTATTTTTTTATATCTATTAACTATATAAATTCGAAATAATTCGGTAATTTATTTCATATATTCCTAATCATACCAAAACAGGATCAAAATGACATCTTAAAATTAGTTAATAATTTTAACAATTTTTATGAATTTTTTGTCCAAGATCAGAAAAAAATGCAGATTTAATACTACTTTTATAAAATATCGTTTAGCATATTCATTAGAATTGATACTTCCAAAAAATATTAGGAACTTATAGTTTTTTCGTTTTGAAATTTTCTTTTAATTTATTCAATTCTGGTCGGTTTTAGCAGCAATTTTCACTCGGAACTTAAGAAAAATTATTCAAAATAATTTATTTTTTGTAAACTGTACACTTTTCGTCTTAGATATTTATTTTTCTAATAATTTTAATTTTACTTTCTGTATTTTTATTCACTAGTCTCGGTAGATAATAAAATTAATGTATAAATATAAATAAAGTCTTTATTATAAATTGTAATTAGTGTACACATTATGCAATAGAGACGTGATGTTTGGATTGCTCGGAAAGGCATTTGGCAAGGGCCAAACTAGTTGCTGGTCCATTAGCTTCAGTCTTGGCTGTGCAGACACCAACAACATCTTTAGCAATCTGCTCCCCGTGGATAGCCGTAATCTTAGCAGTAATCACATCCGCTTTAAACTGTCCATCCTTATCTAAGAAATCAATCTTTTGCGCAACGCAGAACAAAAACTCCTTCAACTTTTCGTCATCTTCAAACACACCCTTCTTCGCTTTCTCGACCTCATCCAGAGCGACTCCAGATGATTCCACGCATACTTTCTTCAATTCCGCAAGCTTCGCCTTCTGCTCCTCAGTATACTTCACCTAATCAAGGTTATTATTAATTTCGTATCAATAAAACTGTTTCATTACCTTTTCCGCGAAAGCGATCGCAACTACCAGCAGGATGATTGTGCAGGTTTTCATCTTGATTCTTGGAACTGAGTATAATGTAACGCATTTAATACGTACTTTGTCGCTTATATAGAGCAAACCCGCACTTCGGATTGGCAGTCCAGATAGAAATTCTACAAGTCCCCTCCAAGCTAATTGCAACAAAAATGCATGTGCTTAAGAAATGCACGTGGAAATTAATATATTCATAGATTTTTTCCATCACACCTTCAGCAGCTGATCAATATAATTGAGCAATCTCAATGAAAATTAATTAATTTATACTCAAAATAATGCTCAACAAATAAAGCGTAATTACATGTGAAAATGCAATTTGTAAAGAATTCAGCTCTCAAAATATGTCAATGACAATGTCTGTCGTGACCTTAATTGCTGTTTATTATAAATTAATTTATCACAGTTGGCTGCACTTTCCTAAAAAGATAAATAACATTTCGCTGCACTTTACGAAACTCGCTTTTACGCGAAATGTTAACCGTCAAATTTATAATAAAGTGATATTTAAAAATTCTTCATGAATATTCAAAGCGGATTGAAATAAATGTACAGTTATTAGAAAGATGAAGAAGAAGAAAAAAAAAGGAGATTTTGCGTGCAGAGATTTCAATTATATTGAATCTAATTGTAAGATTATGTTAATCTTAAGAAGGTAATTGTAGAAGCCAAGGTAAATTAAATTCAATTCAAGCGTTAATTTATTGCTGCGTGTTTTCTTATGTTTTATTCCTCTTTCTGCTCACTTTAGACGAGATGACTAAATGCAATAGGAAAATGTTAAACTAGCTATAATTAACATATCTTTCTACAAGTTATAAACGTTTCATTGAAAATTTAAAAATAAAATCACAAATCTGTTTGAAATCCGACTAAACTTATGACGGTTTATAGAAAATAGAACGGTTTTTTAATTTTATTTTAACCGGTTTTAAAATTATTACAAAACGAAATGTAGAATTTTACAATTTTTACCAAAAAAAAAATTAATTAACATACCAATTTTAATAATATGGATGTTTGCAAGGTCAAGTTTTGATTGAAAACTAAATTGTATTCTTTGCAAAATTAATGTTTGAAGTAGATGATTAGATTGACTCATATTCTGCGGTTTTACGTAACTCCGTCTATATGACTTAATATTTTGCTGTTGATAGTTATCGTGAATGTGAACTTGATTCAAGCGGAGAGCACCTTGGCAAAGGTGAGGAAAATATCATCGTTTTCGCACCTGATTTGCGTGTATTCCGTGTGCAAACGCTCACTTTGACTCCTATCCACATCATTAGCCTAACAAATGACCGCCGCAGCCTTTGCGGTTTGCTTTTGTTTTCCATATTTTCGCGAACACTTCAGAAGATAAGATCTCGTTACGTAACCGGTGGTGGTGCACCGAGTTCGGAGAATGTTTCGGCATAAATTTGCATCGGATTTGCGCACGATCTCACGAAACTCCACAGGAATTTTCAATAATTTGCAAAATTTTATTATATTATTTCACATCTTTGTATATATTCGAAATGGAAATTTTTTTATATAATTAATATTTCTTAAAAAATAAAGCAAAATCCCAGACTAAACAAAGATCATTTTAGTATAAATTTTGAAATTTTCAAACCTAGACATTAAATTCCTTTTTCATTAAGTTTGCAAAATTATGTTATGTAACTAAGGAATATAATTAATATCCGCAAAGTAATTAACGGAATATTCACAAAGGTAGATAAACAGAAAGTAAATATCAATTTATTATATGACTCATACTATTACGTATAAACGTAGTTTGCTGTGAAATTGATTAGGCGGATATATCCGCCGCTCTAATAATTAGTTAAATCTGGGAGGAATAATTTTAAATATAATTTATTTTTATAAAAAAAAATGCGAGGACACAATCTTGTGTATCAAATTTATTGTAGATTTAAAACTCCATTTCTTATTAATTTTTAGAAGTATAATTTTAACGAAAAAATATGATTTCTCAGTATATAAAGAATGTATAAAGCTGCAAATATTTGGGCGGATATATCCGCCGATATTTAAAAATTTGTGAAAATTCAGCAGATTTTTTTTTTAAATAATTTATGTAGTCTTAGCCTTCGCGTTTGAATTGTAAGAAAAAATAATAATAATTTGAACGAAAATATTTATTTACTATTTTGAGTAAATAATTTAATTTTATAAAAAAAAATGTTAGTAGCATGAATAAGATTTTGCGAGGGTGACACAAATTTGGAGTTCCTTTTGATTAAATGAAGATCATTAGTTATAAAATCCTATTTATGTATAGTATTTCCAAAGCTTAAAAGTAAATGAAAGTAGAAATAATAACTTCCGCGTTTGTGAATTCGTGTAACAAAAATTGGCGGAGAAACTAAAATGGCAAAAACATCAAAAAAAAATCCAATTTACACACGTGTAATGCTATTATGGCGGATTCGGCACGAAACGAAAGCGATCAAAAGTCGAGGTGGTCAGACTTTGGACCCGACGATCCAGATGCACAAGAAGCCCCAAGAATCGCCGTTACGTAACGCGCGATTCATTATGATTCAGTTTCGTGGAATATTTTCTGCGAGCATCAATCACGCTTGTTTATTTGGAACGGTCTTGACCGTGAGCGAACGAGATGCCAATACTTTCCTCCGACCAACACGGATTCATCAAATGATAACTAAAAGAAGTTCATCTCGTTCATTCTCTTATAGTTTTTTTTTCTCTTCTACCTCATATTGTTTAAACAAAATTTCCATCGGTTTACTTAAAGTACATTCAACTTTCGGCAAGTCTAAATAAATTTGGATTAACATGCAGAAGTTTGGATAAACTTCAGAGAAATGTTCTTTTTATTTTTGTAATCTCTACGTACATTTTGCGCTTCCTCTGCATTAATTTTATTTTAGAAGAAATATATGCACAAGTCTTAAACGAGTTCAACACAAATTAAGTTTCCTGTTGCGTCACGGCAAATTTTTACTACACCCAGAAAGTAACAAACATTTATATTGCATTTTTTTATGGCCGTCGTATTTTATCTCGGCAGTTTTAATTAAGCTCAACACTTTAATGAAAATAATAACACTGAAAATATATAACAGATACGAAATTGCATTAGACATAGATACACTAAATTACATGAATATTACGAAATTAGTTTTTTTCTTGTATGAAACGATGCACATAAAGTAATTTAGTTCTTTTTGCAATTAACATTGGTTTTATATTATTTACTATGTCAGAAAAAACCTTGAGCTATAAGGAAATACATTTATACTGAATAAAGTGAATCTTAACAATTTAATCAAAAAATACATTTTTACACAAAAACACTCAAAGAATCAACAATATCTCGGTTAAATATAATTATTAGTTATGCTTTAATCAATTGTATTCATAATTCTCCGAATATGTTTGAATGCAATTATTTTTGCATAGTTTTACATACATTTGAATTAATAAGGAATCAAATCATAGACTTAAGAATTCTGCGAATTATTTATCAAAATTTATAATATTTGTATTTAGAGAGTTTCCAAATTTGGAATATGAGAATTGCTCCAATATGAGTGGTTCAGATACGAGAAACATAAGACTGTGCAAAAATATGGCGGATATATCCGCCGCTCGTCCGCAAATTCGATTCTTTTAGAAAACTACAACTATAATATTTCGCATATTTAATTATATATTCGGAGGAATTACCTCGGGCGATCTCAACAAATCTCTTTCTGTCAATCATCGTGTATCTTGCTGTACAATCAGTTCAGTTCAATAAACTCAATCGTACATCGCGTTTCAATTATTCATTTTGTATTTTTTTTTTAAACATACGTTCGTTACACGAATTTGCATACTCAATCATGATGTGGCGTGTGGCTATGTTTGCCTAAATCCTTTCTCGTTTATATTGTAGCCCGCATCCAATTTGTCTTCTATTTTTGATTAGTATATAATTCTTGCTTCGATCTAACGGATATGCAAATACAATCGAAAAAAAAAATGCAGGTCACACACACACACACTTCGTGCCGAACTTCGAACGAGGAGATTCCAATTAGCATAAACAACAAATAAAACTTGTTTTTCTCAATTTCTTTTTGTTCTTGTCCCCAAGTTCAAATTCCATTTATTAGTCATAACATGTTATTACAACATTTAGCTATTTTTTTTTAAGTTTACAAATAAAAATAGATTTAACTATTTTCTGATTTTTCTAAAAGGAAATTTTAGGTTTCTCAAAAATTAAATGATTATATGATTGTACATTTTTTAGTGTTTATAATTTATAATCCCTAACAAATAATTAACGAAAAAATAGTGCAAATTATAAAAAAAAACATTGATCGAAATTGCGGTAATCGCCAACATTTTTCATCCGGACGTATAAACGCTAAGCGCTTTCATCCGGAGATTAAGGAAGGATCATAATTTGACAGATGTCATTGAGATAAATCCCTAAATGCACTCGTACCAACCGCCATTAGAATTAACCTTCGCTCGTTTGTTTTGTTCGCTTATTTCATTTATGTCTTTATTATCCCGAATCCATGTCAAAATTATAATACTAGATTCAACAATCCGATATGCTCTAACTTAAGGACACGTGTATGAATAAATAACGTTATGAAGTTCAAATTGTCAATTGGAATTTTTATAGACCTATTCAATTCAATGCGTTTTTTTTTCTTCTTCTATAATTAGCGGGTGTTTATAAGTTGGTCAAGAAGATGGCATTGTTTTAATGGAGTCTTAGCCTTCGCGTTGGAATTGTAAGAAAAAAATAATAATAATTTGAACAAAAATATTTATTTACTATTTTTAGTTCTTGAAAACGTAAACTGGTTTGCCGGCGGAATGGACAAAGCATTTGTAAAATCTGTAACATTTCTTCTCGTGATCGCTTTCATCATGAACTTGTTCGATGCATTTCTTGGTGATTTTGGTAGCCACATCAATCTCGATGTTCTCCGGAACATACTTGATCAAAGTTTCCTCATCGAAATGACCTTCGCCGTCCATAATATTCAACTTTTTGTACACGCAGTGGCAGTACTTCATTAACTTCGCATCTTCGACGAATTCTCCCTTACGGGCGTTTCTAACAATTTCGTGATCAACTCCGGTGCTTTCAAAACACTCCTGCGAGCTCTGCTTGGCCTTATTTCTGGTTTCAGTGTTTCCCTAAGTTCAAACAATTATTCTTGCATCCATTACAAAAATACAAGATACTTACTTGAACACACGCCAAAGCGATTAAAAGAAAAGCGGCTGCGAGTAATTTCATCTTTCCTTCTACTATTTGAACACTTTAATGATTACACAAACACAGATCAATTCTTATATAGCAAAAATGTTAGCTAATTATCAGCATAATTGTCTTTTTTTTTTCTTGATAAACAATTTCGAAAACCAACAAACAAAACCGAAATGTTAATATCTGCATTGATAAGATTTTATGTTTTTCAAGCGATCATCTTGTTGTTGCCCTACAGCTGTTATGTAACAATCATCTACGTAATATTTGTTGATATCGCAATCTGCTTATTATAATTTATTACTTAGAAAATAAACATTCTAACTTAGTTTAAAAATTTGTATTTTCTATTTTTATTTTTCAATCACGATAAAATATTTGGACCAAACATGATTAAACAAAGTACTTCTTTAATTTTCGATATTCTTTAATTGTAAAAGTCTTAAGACGTATGCTTTATCAAGGTAGAAATAGCATTCTCTTCCGCAGGAGTAAAATATACGAAAATTACCGGTAATTTAACAGATCTTTTCTTAACCGGTATCTTTCAGAGATGTAAGTGGACTTTCCAGGTTGTAAAAATATAATACAAAAAATTTAAGTTTGAAGAAAAATATTTAGCTTTTATTTAGACAGTGGTAAGTATATATCGGTGGATTTAGTTCTTGAAGAAGTTGACTGGCTTGCCGAAACTTTGGACGAAGCACTTGAAGAAGAGGAAAGCTTTCTTGTCGTGGCTGGTTTCATCGTGAGCTTCACCAGTGCATTTCTTCATGATCTTGGTTCCCTCTTCCCTTTCGAGACCTTCTGGAAGGTTGTCCAACATATGCTCCTCATGAAGATGTCCTTCATCGTCCATGATTTTCATCTTCTTGCACATGCAGTGGCAGTATTTCATGTACTTGTCATCTTCGACGAACTCTCCTTTACGGGCGTTTACAACAATATCGTGATCGACTCCGGTGGTTTCCATGCAACCCTCGGAGTAATGCTTGACCTTGTTGCCGGTCTCCGTGGCCTGCGATGGAAAAATTAATACCAAAATCAAATACAATAAAATTCAATTTTCTTACTTGAACGGAGACCAAAGCGATGGCGAGGAAAGCTGCTACGAGGAATTTCATCTTTGTTCTTTGGATTCAAACAGTTGACTGATTTCTGACTGGAAGCTGAAAGTTTATATACAGAAAATCTGCGCGAATTATTATCTCGAATTTTAATTGTCTTATTTGTTGATCAGCTCAGCAAATTAGCGAAAACATAACAGAAGGATCAACATCGATAACAAATGTAGTTTTTTTTTTATATTATCGTCCTGTTGTTGTTGCCAGACGGTGTTGTTACGTAACATACAATTTTATGATAGCACAATCAGTAATTATTAAGACTTATCGTCTGTTATTTACAAAACACAACGAATTAATCTGCAATGCAGCTGTAATTTTGGCAAAATATTAAATAACATCCACATATTTTGGATACAATACAAAAAATTATATGTTTATTAACGAAAGCAATTTATAAAATATTTTTTAGAAGAATTTGATTTCCTTGTCGACGGACTGGATGAAGCACTTGAAGACTTTGTAGGCGGATTGCTCTGGGGTGCCTTCGCCAGCCGAAGCAACGCACAGATTGATGGACTTGATGGTATCCTCTCTGTTAAGGTTTTCTGGAATCTTGTCGGTGATGGCGTTCACGTTGAAGGTTCCTTCCGGCGATTGGAATCCCAGTTTTACCATCATGCAGTGGTAATACGCTGCCAGTTTTTCATCGTTGTCAGTGAACTCAGCTTTTCTCATCTTTACGATCAGATCTGTTTCGACTCCGGTGGACTCGGTGCATTCTGTATAGAACTTCTTGAAGACCGTCTTCTGCTCATCAGAAATAGCCTAACACAAACAAATAATATATTAACTATTATTAATTGATTATAGAATGCTAAATCAGCGTTTCTCAATCTTATTGCAAGAATCCTAATAGCATCGCTTTGAGAGATGACAGCTGTTATTTGACTGATTTGTTGACAGACTCAATTGCTAAAAATATTTCTTTAGTTTCTCGTTTTGACGTAAGGTGACAGCTCATTCACAACCATTATAATATTAACGATGTTTGAGGATAATAATAGCAAATAATTTGCAAAATTGGACTATTTGGATTATTATTAATATTAGGAAATAAAAAATGGTATATCAATGACGTTTATTTTATTTATTTTCTATTAACACTTACTTGTGCTGAGATGACTACAGCGGCTACGAAGATGGTGACAAGTAGGAATTTCATGTTGGATTCGCTTGAGTGACTGCGATTTGGATACTGAATCTCGACGCTTTTATACGGTACACAAAGGGCACAAACCAATTATCTTGTATAATTTATATAAGTATGTATACTGTACAATAAAAATTACATTAAAAGCAGAGTGCAAGGTTCAAGACAGTTAAGTGACAAAGACTACCAAATTGAGGATCTCCATTCATCGACGACGAAGATAAAGGACTTCAATTGTTGCAGATTTCTACATTGCATTTTTTCTGTTGTTGCTTCGCTTCATCCTATTATACTAAATAAGTGAATGCCCGATGTTATTTGGCTTATTCGAAGACGTAGACTTGGTTGGTTTTCACAAGGAAGCATTTATTAGCTTCGAAGACGACATCCAACGGTGTGTCACCTTTCGATTCGCTCACGCAATTCTTAATAGTATCCTCAAAGCCGGATTTCCTCTCCATCGGTAATTTTGCAAGGATATTCTCCAGGATCAGCGTACCTTCATCATCGATGAATTCCAAATTCTTGAACATGCAGAAATAGTATTTCTTCAAATTGTCATTTACAGCAAATTCTTGGTGACGACCTTGCATTATCAATTTGGTGTCCACTTCAGATTCTGATACACATTTCCCATACAGTTCTCGTATTTCAGCATTTTGCTCATCGGGTAATCCATTCTAAAAAAAATCCATTTGCTATAATCTTAATATCATTAATAATCACTTACTTTAGAGCCAAACGCAATTTGAATCAAAAGCGCCAGAAGAAATACCACGAAACGATTCATATTATTTTTTGCTCGGACCAACTTTGTGACATTTTCAAATGAATTTTTGCATTTTTATACATAAACAGACAAGGTCAGTTCTGCTTGTTTATTCAATTACAATTAAGGCTTAATTTAGAGAAAAATAATGGAGATTCTGTAATTTGAAAATGTCCGCTTGTTAGACTATATTAAATTATATTCATTAAAATCAATCAGTTTAATCACACGAAACACATTACCCACATAATAGTATGCATGCATTCATATTGAAACAATTCAAATTAAACCAACTGATACAATCCAGATTCATCTAAAAAAAAATCCAACAATTCCTGCAAATTTGTAAGTAAAATTTTTTCGCTGTGTAAAGGATTTTTTCAGAATTAAATGTAAATTACGAATGTGGTATATTGCTTGAAAAATATACTAGCGAATAATATTATTATAATTTATAGTATCTGATTTTTAGACCATTCTAAAAAAAATCCTGATGACAGATTATTATAACGACAACCTTTTCAGCGAGCGCGGATATATCCGCCATATATGATAACGGTAGCTCTTATTATTTATAGGCAGAGCTGTCAAACGTCATTATCATTGAAGTTTAGGTTATGAATTGTATTAAATATTTAATCGTAATTTTAAAAAATCTGGTTGGAATTGAGGAGAAAATATCGAATTGGTATTCGTGCGGGAAAATATTATAATTTTAATTGGCTTTAGCCTACGGTATTATTATAATATATAAAAGCACTTGCTTTTTGTAATGATTATGAAAGGAAATTGGATAGGCAAAGCAGCGCGTTTCATGAATCTCGAATCCCGGAAAGGTATAATTGATTCCATCCCCTCGGCAACGTCAAGGACTGTATATCCTTTTGAAATGCAGCGCAAATTAAATTATCAACTAATTGCACTAAGCTTGCAGCAATCAGTGTAAGGGTAAATATCAGAAATCAAAAGGCAATTAATTAGATCTGTGTGATTTACACGTTTATTGATTTTTTAGTAATTATAATTTAAAGGGATTCAATGGCGATCTTGTATTTGGATTCGGCCAAGCATTTAGCCAAAGACCAGGCTTTGTTCTTTCCTTCTCCAACCTTCGAGCAGTCGTTGATGACGGTCTCGGCCTTAACCTTGTCATCTCCAGCCGGGATTTTGGTCTTGATGTGGTCAACATCCACAGATCCGTCCTCGGTAATGAACTTGATCTTCTTCATCATGCACGTGCAGTAATCGTAGAACTTGTCGTCACCTTGAACGAAGACCTTTTGCTTCATCTTCTCCACATACTCAACGTTGACGCCGGTTTGAGTCTTGCACTCTTGCGAGAAAGTCCTCAGTTTGGTCTTCTCCTCTTCGGTCAAGCCCTTTTATCGTAAAAAAAACCAACAAAATTAACACTTTCCACATATAAATTATAATAACTTACATAAGCGGTGACGGCCAAGGAGGCGACGATGAGAACGGCGAAGAATTTCATTGCTGCAGTAATTTGAAAAACTGTTTGATTGCATCCAGTCCTCGTCACAATTTATATGCGCATTTTTTTCTTCACTTTAGATAAAGAAACAAAACTTTATCTGCGGAATATTTTTCATTTTCGTGTGTCGTTAGCAGAATAATCATTATTTAATGTTGATAAAGTCCGAGACGCGCTGATAGATACCAAAACAACATCAGGATCCGTAGGAATTGTCATCGAAATTAATAGGACAAAATGTAAATAAAAATCACGTTATCAGCTGATTCTTGAACCAAACCAAATTATTTAATCAGCAAACAATTTTGACTTGTTTATTTTTACTTACCAAGAAATAAATTTGATCTAAACAGCAATTGAAAAAATAAATTTAAACTAAATATAATAGTGAAATAAATATAAACGCAAAAATGATTTGATGATTCGAAATACAATATAAATTTCCGGATAGAAGCAAAATTATTTGTTTCCAATTCTTATTGCATTTCTAAACTATTAAATTAATTTAGTAAATAATTTAAATATAAACAATTAATAGGAATAAAAGTGTATTATTTCATGATCGAAAACGTCGAAATGAAAAGTTTTCTCATTAAAACTGCTCGCCCATCCCGATTGTTACGTAATTCCGCGTACATCTTGAATGCGCGAAGATAATTGCTCGTGTCTATTATTATCTTTTTTCTTTTAATTTTTGTGTTTGTTTACATTCGCCGATGTTTTCAACTCATCGAGAAGCAATTATTTTCGAATTAACGGACAATGCTGCTGTTTCTCATGCAACTCTTTAACGAAGCAAGGAATGATCGCCTCGAAAATATCCACAGGATCCAACATTAATTAAAATTATATTGCAAAATAATCGAAAATATCTGAAACGTACGTCGATAACGACTCAAACTTTTTGTCTCAGATTTATGTAAACATAATTAAAATTTATTTACGTACGATTCAACAAATATTGTTATTATTGACCAAAACTGAGACTTGACTGCATTAAAAGAAAATAACCATTTTATTTTCCGAGTAAAATATACATTACCTAAAAATTTCATTTTTTATAATCTAAAAACTGCATTAAACATTGAAACAAGCAGATTTATTTCAGGTTTATGTAATATACATTTTCATTTAATTAAATTTATATAAAGAGCTTATCTATATTGATTTTATAACAATGCCAGTTAATTACGTAATCGAAAATGGTCACATGAAAGTGGGAGATTGTATTATTATAAAGGCTGCAGCGTGTATAGAAATTTTGGAATGTTGAATAATTTGATCGATATAATTAAAATTACATACAAGAACTTAACGAAATAACAGTTTAAAATAGACATTTTTAAACAATAAGGAGAATTATTATTTTTATTTCAAGCTACGAGAGAGTTTCTATTAGATGTAGTAATTTTCCGGGTCGTGAAATTATGCAACGTAAGCAAAAAAAAATATTTTTTTAAACGAAACGTTCAAAAATGCTGGTGGAATTCCACAGCAAAAGCCAATTTATATCTCAATAAATTTCCTAACAGAGTAGTAAAATTTTATAACGGCCGGCACAGCGTTCCGGCTGCGATCGATAGCTTCCTTCCAAGCCAGTAACATTAAATTACGACCGTAATAAATAACTATGTACCAAAAATAAGTGAATAAAAACGGACACGGAGATGGGACACGTTTCGCGTTTAAATAAATAAAGTGATGTACAACGTAAATTTAATATAAAAACTAATATTAACGATATTCTCTGAAGAGCGGCGGATATATCCGCCACTTCCTTTATTACACTTAAGCAAATCTCAATGTAAAGAGGCGCCACTAGTATTTGTTAAACATCATTGTCATTAAATGTCAAGTGAGTAAAATAAGTTGAGGTTATGAATCTTTGTTTTTGATACCAAAATACGCCACAACATAATAATTCGCATCTCCTAAGCTCCTAATTATCCCTTATTAAAAATACTAATTACTGAAGCTATTAGTATAGTTTTTTTATTTATAATAATAAACACTGATTACATTGGAAAAAATTATAATTTAATATACGTGCAAATAAACACTTGTTTCTTATTACCTGTTTTTCGTCTGGGGATTTGATGTGCAGAGGGAAATAGAGAGACAATCGGAAATTGGAGAGTTTTCCACTTTTCAAGAAGGAAATTGCTGTGAATTGCCAATCATCCTGTAAAATCGACGTGCGATTGCTAACTTATTGCATCTTCCTTTTCGATTTTTTTTTTTATATTTTTCAATCTCTTATTTTATATTGCAATTTATCTCTTATTTAATTTATATTTGTAAATAAAATTATTTTGAGTAGAAAGTTTACAGTATTTTCTTTGAATTTCAGTAAAAAAATATGATATATGAAATGAATTGAAATTGAATTTTAAATGAAATGATTAAGGATTTAATTAGAATATAGAATATTTATTTTGTGAGCAACGTAAATTTTCAATAATTCATAGAACACGCTCATTCATAGATACATTGATTTGAAAGTAAAATCTAGATTTGCATACATTTCCATGATCGGCCAATAGTGAATGCGAAATTCAGTTTTGTACGAATAGACGATATTCTGTTCAGGCCGCAAATCCATATAAACCACAGTCATCGATTTGTATTCAACCATCATTCACAATACGCATTATTTATAAGAAATATGGTATTATCCGCAGATTTTATTCCACGTTTAGATCAAAAAACTATTCTAGAAATTTGGTTATTTGTTTTCCGAAAATTTTATATTAAAAAAAATATAAATAAATACTAAATAATCAATTGAAAATCAAATTTTCATCGGAATATATTTACAACAGCAAATTTCCTGAAAATATGTTGTATTGCAAAATGACATCTGTCATCTTTTGTCAAAGCGTTGCAAATATATGTTATAAACAATTGGGTCGCAGTAGAACTACAAACAAGTATGTTGGGTCGCAAAATGACAGCTGTCATCTTGTGTCAAAAATATATGTTATAAACAATTGGGTCGCAGTACAACTCCAAACAAATGTGTTAAGTCGTGAAATGACAGCTGTCAAAGCGTTAAAAATATATTTTATAAACAATTGAGTTGCAATACAATTACAAACAGAAATTCCTTCAATTTTAATTCAAATTGTGAATTAATTACAGAGTGAAAAAAAGAAAAAAAACATTTTGCATTTGTAAACTAAAACAAATATTTTTCTATGATATTGAAATTAATTAATTGATTTCAAAACTGAATGGAGTTGTCGAGGAGACATTTCTGCACCATGTAGGCCGTCTCGCAGGAATCCTTGCCCTTCTTCTCCTTGCACAAGTCTATGGCTTTGTTGGCCATAACTTTATTCACGCCGGTGGGAATGTTCGCCCTTAGTTTCTCAGGCAGGATGTGTCCCTCGGCATCCATGTACCCAGCATTCTCGTAATAGCACTTGAAATAGCATTGGAGTTGTCTGACGTTCGACACCTGCCCGTTATAGGCCTTCTCCACCAAAGCCGGATTCACCGAGGCTTCCCTTATACATTCTTGTTTATTAATGTTTCCATCGATCGCAAAAACCTATAACAATAAACATTATTTAACTAAACGCGTAAAAATATGTTTTCTACCGCAGATATTTCTCAACAAACTTTGCTTAATTGATATATATTAAAACCATCAGTCTGCTTCATCGATTTTCCTCTCTATCCTTGAAAATGAGTTCAAAACCTTGATTCATCTAACTTTCTCCGATAAAATATAATTTCCATTTGTTTGTCGTCCTAATTACATGCTTTATCTTAATTAATATTAATTTAAAAATTAATTTATTAATGAATTTTAAAACATTGTAAATTATATAATATTTTTTATTACTATTGCAATGAAATATATTTTATTAACAAATTCTTACCTCGCAAACGAAGAAAACGAAAAGAAGAGAATACACGGCTCGCTTCATATTACTGATGCAACTGTTATATTTTTATTTTTAATGTAAATGGTTTTTTTTTTTCTAAAAATTATCTGTTGATAAAGAAATGCTTGTGTTTGAAACGCGTGTTTGTCGCTGCTTTTATACAAGCCAAGGCTTGAGGTCATCTGGTTATTAAGAAATTGAATTACATAAATTTCTTAAGTAGTCTTTTCCGTTCGCAAAATGAATGATTAGCACCCAAGTTTAATTAACTCCAATCACCTCTACGCAGTTCTTTATTTAATTGTTTTTATCACACATTAAACAATTACAAACAATATATACGAACGCAGAAAATGATTTTTCAATTGAAAAATTTCATTTTTTTGTGTCCTCTAATATATGCAAACAATATTTGCAAATAAGTTAAATTCTATAAATTAAACGTAATAATATGGAAAATAATTATACTGAGTTATTTAATATGGATTCAATTTATACGTAACTTGTAAGTATAAATGTATATTTATCGTGTTGCAGCTACTTTGGTTGCATAGTAATAATTCAATTTATTAAATAAAAAAAAACAAAATATGCATAAATCAGCTATAAACTACTAAGAAAACTTAAGTCATATGTCAAAATTTAGTTAGATTAGAGTGTAGATATTTGTACGTGTAGAATGTTATCTTTAATTATTTAAATAAAAAATAACAGCAGCTACAAAATACTAAATTATAAAAGAGCGTTTCTCAACGTAAACTTTTTAATGACAGCTGTCACCTTGTGTCAAAGTTTTAAAAAAATATAAACAATTGGGTCGCAGGACAACTACAAACTAAAATGTTAGGTTGACAGCTGTCACCTTTTCTCAAAGCTTTAAACAATGTTACAGACAAATATATTGTTTTGAGACAGCTGTCATCTTGTGTCAAAACAGAGAATGTATTTATTTAAAACAAATTTTGCGACTTTAATCTTCTAAGAATGGAAATATTGAAGTAAGCTGAAATCCTCATGGAAGTAAAGCTTAAGCTGTATTTCATTATGTTTGCAGTTGTATTATTCGCTGGGACAAAGCTCATAAAACATGGATCTAAACCTTGCTGCTTCTCAAACGAGACGCCACGCGGTTTTGTTTTCTTGGGCGTCGGTGTTTGCTTCTTAAAATGAAGAGCACGTTATCCCAGAGATCCATCATCGGGATTAAACTTTGTCGAAGGGATGTGCGACGCGTATAATATTCAGTGTAAAATCCTCCTCCGGGAATCGCCGATTTAATTGGACTACATTATTCATGTCCCATGACCGCAGGAAGCAGACGCTGCATTCAACCGTAAAATCCATAATTCATTCTCCGGATCCGAAATATTATTAATACTGAAGGATTTATCTACACCAAAAAAAAAATATATATATATACCGAGAGAAAACCCATCACTCATAGGAACCGGAAAAAAGTTTAATAAAGTAATGCTTGCGTAGAGGAATCTAAAATGCCGGAATTCATTTTCCTTGTTTTAACGTAATATATTACGTGATATCAATTTCGCTTCCTGATGGAATTGTCTAAGGGCGGTGGGTGATGTGTTGTGGACTTGAGGCAATTTGTTGCCCGTTTTCTCTAATATAGATGAAAGGAACGGACGTTGGATAAAGCCTGTCCTGCGAGGGATAATAAATTGCGGGCTCCGTTTATGTTTCATGAAGCGAAGTGACCTGTTATTGCGATTTTGGTTTTCAGCAATTTGCACGATCTTCCGACATTTATTAACCACCTTCAATTCAATTGAATTTACTATGTCTTTTCTTAACTTGCAGAACAAAATGAGCGCGGCGTCCGAACAACAGATGAACAAGCGTCTGAACCTGGAGAAGGCTACTAACTTCATGAGGCAATACCGTGATCCGGATTCCCGTGAGCTGAAGAAGCTTTCCGCCAATCAGTTTATGGAAGTCTGGAGTCACTACGACAAGGACGGTAAGCTGAATCGTCTTAAACTGACTTTGCTTCGAACATATTTAGTATAATAAACATCAATTTGTTTCTAGGTAATGGTTATATTGAAGGCACGGAACTCGATGGATTCCTTAGGGAGTTTGTATCGAGCGCGAATGTGACCGACATATCTCCGGAGGTAAGTTCGTAAATTCTTAATACTTCAACTTCAACTGTTGTTTCTTGCCTCAAGGCCGTCTCCGATGATATGTTGGTTGAACTCAAGGCTTGTTTCATGGAAGCTTACGACGACAACCAGGACGGCAAAATCGATATCAGAGAGGTATTATTATCGCCGCAAAATTAAATTTACAATCCACTTTACATACGTTTTTGTTTGTTGACTCAGTTGGCCCAGCTGCTTCCCATGGAGGAGAATTTCCTCTTGCTCTTCAGATTCGATAATCCGCTCGAATCCAGCGTCGAATTCATGAAGGTTTCATCGAAAAAAAAACATAATATTTATAGTCTTCAATTAATAAACTTGATTCTTTCAGATTTGGAGGGAATACGATACCGATGGCAGCGGTTACATCGAAGCCGATGAATTGAAGGTATAATAAAAACATCACATTTATATTCACTGAAATCTATTCAATAAAAGATTTGCTTTAATAACTTCAACGAAAATTAATTTCCACTCAACATAAAAAAAATACTTTGCATTGCCATTAAAATTTTATTAGAACTTTCATCATTTTAAACGCGGAAACGAGAAGACGTTAAAAATTCGCAAATTAAAATTCTCCACTTTTCATAAAGTTTTATGTAATTTATACATTTGCATGTAGAAAGTAAAGTAAAATTTTAATTAAATAATTTGGTGATTAAAGCAATTTACAATTAAAATTAAAAAGTTTAACACTTAAATTTCGCAAAAATTCATATTATAAATGATTAATGTGTGTATGTAATTAATAATTCAATATTTTTCAGAACTTCTTGAGGGATTTACTGAAGGAAGCTAAGAAGATTAACGATGTTTCCGAGGATAAACTCATCGAGTATACTGACACTATGGTAACGCAAAACGTTCATTATTTATGCTTAATAATTTTAATTATTAAATAATTTGTGGAAAAACTTACTTTTGGATCTCGATTTTCATAAAATTATACTAAAATAGTTTTTGTTGTTGCAGCTTCAGGTCTTCGATTCCAACAAAGATGGAAGACTCCAACTTTCCGAAATGGCAAAGTCAGTTTGCGGTGATTTAAATTGATTAGTTTCATTAATCAGTATTAATAAATTTCAGGTTACTTCCGGTGCGCGAGAACTTCCTCTGCCGCCAAGTTTTCAAAGTAAGTCAACTTAGTTTATGTAAAATACAGTCAAGTTGTGCAAACATTAAAATGCAAATTTTATATCAGGTGAAATAATGATGTTTGCATAAATTGATAATAGATTGAATAGATCTACTTCTCTTACTAACAAAAAAAACACCACCGATTTTGGTTTTCTTCTACTTTCTGAAACAGAAACACGTAATACTAATGTTGATTTATTGTTTCACGACTTCTACAGCACTAGTGTAATTAAAATCTCGTCTTTCTCGTGCACCGTCTATCTTAATTTGGATATTTGCTACTAATTAGTTAACACAAATCCACCAAAAAATAGAATTAAACAAAATTTAAAATAAATCTAAAATAATTAAATAATCTGAACAGAAACTAAATTATTTTTTTACGTTTCTTTTTCTTTCTTCTTCTTCTGCACGGCTTTATCTGTCTTGTCTTTGTCGCTAATCTTTAACTAGGAAGGAATAGAAGTAAGTAGACTAACTTAAACTATTTTTAGTAAACATCAGTAAACTTAGATTTTAGATGAGCATGTTCATTTCTTGCATCTATAGATCTCTTCTTTGCATTTGTAAGCACGTACATAAAACTAACAAAAAATAATACATAAAATAATTGAATCCATTCTAAATGTTTTTAATGTTGTTCATTTTACTTGTACAAATCTTCCAGAAAAGTTGCATATTATTTCGGTTTTGGTGAATGAAGGCCAAAGTGGAATATGCAACTTTTCTATACTAAATAATTAAAAGTCTGTTTGACTAAAGTTTGATGTAATTCTAGGGAGCGACAAAATTGACAAAAGATGACATCGAACGTGTATTTTCTCTGTACGACAGAGATAACAACGGTACGATAGAGAATGAGGAGCTGCGTGGTTTCTTGAAGGATTTATTGGAGCTCGTCAAGAAGGTATGTAGAATTTGTGGTTGGAAATCGATTACGTTTTTGGTTTAATTTCAAGGATTACGACGCCCAGGACTTGCTGGACTTCGAGGAGACGATCCTACGCGGAGTGGACTACAACCAGGATGGAAAAATCAATCGCAAAGAGTTGACGATGATTCTGCTTGCCATTGCCAAGCATAACCAGGAGGAAGAGGCTTCCGCTTAAAAAGAGAAAATCTCAACTATAAAAACAGCTCAACCAACACCAAAAATGAACAACAACAAAAACTGATCCCATCCAGAATCCCACCATAATTTTTTCGTCATTGTTGCCAATTAAAAAATAAAGTCAGCACAATAACTTCTCTGTCGTCCTTTAAATGAAATTTGAGCGGGCTTTTTGAATCGAGCGGTCTTTAACACCAAATTAATAAGACTTTAGTAATAAGTCTGTTAATGCAGACGCATCAGTCCAAATTTTAAAAACGTGTTTAAAATAAAACTCTTTGAAAAAATAAATAAATATTTAGTAACGGATAATTAGGGAGAGAGCGAAATCTTTTAGGGCATATCAATTTAGAATAATGGAATGTATTCAGTATTATCAACAATCTTGCGCTTTCTCGTGGCTCTTTCAATAACGTTTAACTATATATTTGAACGGAATAATATTATATAATACTCTTTACAGGCTTATCGGTGTTGTTGTTACTGGTTATCCTAATTTGGTGTCGCTTCAGTTTCCCTCCAATCACACAACGTTTACAGCACAATCCCTTCGAGCTTATCATGACGACATTCAAGACACGAAGCATATCAAGGAATAGTTAGTAAGATTTAAAGATTTAAGAAGGGGAAGATTGATGGAAGATGATGGCCTTAGTAACTATTTCCTGCGATGAATTATCTTTTGATTTCAATCATCAAACCGGAGATGTTCGCTGAACAACAATTAATATCGACAAGAATAATCGACATTTCGAATTGAATATCAATTTATTATTATTATTATATTTGATGCTCCATAATTGAAGAGAAACAAAAATGCCAAATTTTATTTAGTTTAAGTTGTTGCGTTTTACTATACGTAAATTACACGTGATTCGGTGCGAGTTGAAACCATCAAAAACTTTGAGAAATCCAAAAATGAAATGAAATACAATGAAAACAGCAGAAGCACTACATATACGTCCAATTTGCATATCCCACATAACTCATCCCAGTTTACTTCTAATACTAAAATATTTATTAATTCCTAACCTATATTTTGTATATATTATATATATTTTTTAATTAATTATATTTTCAATATACTATTTATTTATATTATTGTTAACTAAGTTATCGAAATATATAATTAAATGTTACTAACTGATATTCCAGATTTCATTACTTGCAACGATACAATCAAGATATATAACTATAAAATCTGAATTTCAATAAATTTAATAACATTTAACTATTTATTATATAAATGTCTTTATGTCTAATTATTTGTGTCGTCAATTTTATCTATAATTCATTTACAGACCAATCTGAAATGGTCGACTTTAAGCGTAGATGGATTATGTAATTAAGATTAATAATAATTGCTGTTCGATTTCTCTGAAACTAACAAAATCAATATAAATGATATTGTATAACTGTAACGATTGTTGCCAAATGTAATGGTACTACTATTTAAAAAGATGTTTAATATTATATAAAAAAAAAATAATTCGAATAATATATATGTATATTAAATTATTAAAAAAAAAAAATATGGAACTGATGTTAATCGATGTATTTATTTGTCTCTATGTGAATGTTCAATAATAAAAAAAATAATCTGATGTGATGAATTGCATGTAATTAGAACCTTTTAAACTAAGAAAAAACATACAATCATATATCGCTTCTATATCAAAAACTATGGACGATGTAGATATTATTGAGCAAACAAAATTAAAGTAAAATGTTCAGTCTTTAAAACGTGCATACTGGTATAATTCTGTCGTTCTGTTCTGTCAAACTTGAAGAAACGTTTTTGTAAGCTTCAAAAAAGCAGTGTCTTTACATTTTTGTTTATATCTCGAAAACTATGCGCGCTATATTATTTATTGAGGTACCAAATTAAAGCTAAAGGTTCATTCTTTAAAATATATGCATTGGTATAATTGTATCATATGCCGTTTTCGCGTAATACGCTGTCAAACTTGAAGAAACGTTTTTTTAAGCTTTGAAAAAGCAGTGTCTTCACATTTTTGCTTATATCTCGAAAACTATACGTGCTATATTATTTATTGAGGAACCAAACTAAAGTTAAAGGTTCATTCTTTAAAATCTATGCATTGGTATAATTGTATCATGTGCCGTTTTCGCGTAATACGCTGTCAAACTTGAAGAAACGTTTTTTTAAGCTTCGAAAAAGCAGTGTCTTCACATTTTTGCTTATATCTCGAAAACTATGCGCGCTATATTATTTATTGAGGCACCAAATTAAAGTCAAAGGTTCATTCTTTAAAATGTATGCATTGGTATAATTGTATCATGTGCCGTTTTCGCGTAATACGCTGTCAAACTTGAAGAAACGTTTTTTTAAGCTTCGAAAAAGCAGTGTCTTCACATTTTTGCTTATATCTCGAAAACTATGCGCGCTATATTATTTATTGAGGCACCAAATTAAAGTCAAAGGTTCATTCTTTAAAACGTATGCATTGGTATAATTGTATCATGTGCCGTTTTCGCGTAATACGCTGTCAAACTTGAAGAAACGTTTTTTTAAGCTTCGAAAAAGCAGTGTCTTCACATTTTTGCTTATATCTCGAAAACTATGCGCGCTATATTATTTATTGAGGCACCAAATTAAAGTCAAAGGTTCATTCTTTAAAATGTATGCATTGGTATAATTGTATCATGTGCCGTTTTCGCGTAATACGCTGTCAAACTTGAAGAAACGTTTTTTTAAGCTTCGAAAAAGCAGTGTCTTCACATTTTTGCTTATATCTCGAAAACTATGCGCGCTATATTATTTATTGAGGCACCAAATTAAAGTTAAAGGTTCAGTCTTTAAAATATATGCATTGGTATAATTATAACGTTTGCCGTTTTCGCGTAATACGCTGTCAAACTTGAAGAAACGTTTTTTTAAGCTTCGAAAAAGCAGTGTCTTCACATTTTTGCTTATATCTCGAAAACTATGCGCGCTATATTATTTATTGAGGCACCAAATTAAAGTCAAAGGTTCATTCTTTAAAACGTATGCATTGGTATAATTGTATCATGTGCCGTTTTCGCGTAATACGCTGTCAAACTTGAAGAAACGTTTTTTTAAGCTTCGAAAAAGCAGTGTCTTCACATTTTTGCTTATATCTCGAAAACTATGCGCGCTATATTATTTATTGAGGCACCAAATTAAAGTCAAAGGTTCATTCTTTAAAATGTATGCATTGGTATAATTGTATCATGTGCCGTTTTCGCGTAATACGCTGTCAAACTTGAAGAAACGTTTTTTTAAGCTTCGAAAAAGCAGTGTCTTCACATTTTTGCTTATATCTCGAAAACTATGCGCGCTATATTATTTATTGAGGCACCAAATTAAAGTTAAAGGTTCAGTCTTTAAAATATATGCATTGGTATAATTATAACGTTTGCCGTTTTCGCGTAATACGCTGTCAAACTTGAAGAAACGTTTTTTTAAGCTTCGAAAAAGCAGTGTCTTCACATTTTTGCTTATATCTCGAAAACTATACGTGCTATATTATTTATTGAGGCACCAAATTAAAGTTAAAGGTTCAGTCTTTAAAATGTATGCATTGGTATAATTGTAACGTTTGCCGTTTTCGCGTAATACGCTGTCAAACTTGAAGAAACGTTTTTTTAAGCTTCGAAAAAGCAGTGTCTTCACATTTTTGCTTATATCTCGAAAACTATACGTGCTATATTATTTATTGAGGCACCAAATTAAAGTTAAAGGTTCAGTCATTAAAATGTATGGATTGGTATAATTGTAACGTTTGCCGTTTTCGCGTAATACGCTGTCAAACTTGAAGAAACGTTTTTTTAAGCTTCGAAAAAGCAGTGTCTTCACATTTTGGCTTATATCTCGAAAACTAAGCGCGCTATATTATTTATTGAGGCACCAAATTAAAGTTAAAGGTTCATTCTTTAAAATGTATGCATTGGTATAATTGTATCATGTGCCGTTTTCGCGTAATACGCTGTCAAACTTGAAGAAACGTTTTTTTAAGCTTCGAAAAAGCAGTGTCTTCACATTTTGGCTTATATCTCGAAAACTATGCGCGCTATATTATTTATTGACGCACCAAATTAAAGTTAAAGGTTCATTCTTTAAAATGTATGCATTGGTATAATTGTATCATGTGCCGTTTTCGCGTAATACGCTGTCAAACTTGAAGAAACGTTTTTTTAAGCTTCGAAAAAGCAGTGTCTTCACATTTTTGCTTATATCTCGAAAACTATGCGCGCTATATTATTTATTGAGGCACCAAATTAAAGTTAAAGGTTCATTCTTTAAAATGTATGCATCGGTATAATTGTATCATGTGCCGTTTTCGCGTAATACGCTGTCAAACTTGAAGAAACGTTTTTTTAAGCTTCGAAAAAGCAGTGTCTTCACATTTTTGCTTATATCTCGAAAACTATGCGCGCTATATTATTTATTGAGGCACCAAATTAAAGTCAAAGGTTCATTCTTTAAAACGTATGCATTGGTATAATTGTATCATGTGCCGTTTTCGCGTAATACGCTGTCAAACTTGAAGAAACGTTTTTTTAAGCTTCGAAAAAGCAGTGTCTTCACATTTTTGCTTATATCTCGAAAACTATGCGCGCTATATTATTTATTGAGGCACCAAATTAAAGTCAAAGGTTCATTCTTTAAAATGTATGCATTGGTATAATTGTATCATGTGCCGTTTTCGCGTAATACGCTGTCAAACTTGAAGAAACGTTTTTTTAAGCTTCGAAAAAGCAGTGTCTTCACATTTTTGCTTATATCTCGAAAACTATGCGCGCTATATTATTTATTGAGGCACCAAATTAAAGTTAAAGGTTCAGTCTTTAAAATATATGCATTGGTATAATTATAACGTTTGCCGTTTTCGCGTAATACGCTGTCAAACTTGAAGAAACGTTTTTTTAAGCTTCGAAAAAGCAGTGTCTTCACATTTTTGCTTATATCTCGAAAACTATACGTGCTATATTATTTATTGAGGCACCAAATTAAAGTTAAAGGTTCAGTCTTTAAAATGTATGCATTGGTATAATTGTAACGTTTGCCGTTTTCGCGTAATACGCTGTCAAACTTGAAGAAACGTTTTTTTAAGCTTCGAAAAAGCAGTGTCTTCACATTTTTGCTTATATCTCGAAAACTATACGTGCTATATTATTTATTGAGGCACCAAATTAAAGTTAAAGGTTCAGTCATTAAAATGTATGGATTGGTATAATTGTAACGTTTGCCGTTTTCGCGTAATACGCTGTCAAACTTGAAGAAACGTTTTTTTAAGCTTCGAAAAAGCAGTGTCTTCACATTTTGGCTTATATCTCGAAAACTAAGCGCGCTATATTATTTATTGAGGCACCAAATTAAAGTTAAAGGTTCATTCTTTAAAATGTATGCATTGGTATAATTGTATCATGTGCCGTTTTCGCGTAATACGCTGTCAAACTTGAAGAAACGTTTTTTAAGCTTCGAAAAAGCAGTGTCTTCACATTTTTGCTTATATCTCGAAAACTATGCGCGCTATATTATTTATTGAGGCACCAAATTAAAGTTAAAGGTTCATTCTTTAAAATGTATGCATTGGTATAATTGTATCATGTGCCGTTTTCGCGTAATACGCTGTCAAACTTGAAGAAACGTTTTTTAAGCTTCGAAAAAGCAGTGTCTTCACATTTTTGCTTATATCTCGAAAACTATGCGCGCTATATTATTTATTGAGGCACCAAATTAAAGTTAAAGGTTCATTCTTTAAAATGTATGCATCGGTATAATTGTATCATGTGCCGTTTTCGCGTAATACGCTGTCAAACTTGAAGAAACGTTTTTTTAAGCTTCGAAAAAGCAGTGTCTTCACATTTTTGCTTATATCTCGAAAACTATGCGTGCTATATTATTTATTGAGGCACCAAATTAAAGTTAAAGGTTCAGTCTTTAAAATGTATGCATTGGTATAATTGTAACGTTTGCCGTTTTCGCGTAATACGCTGTCAAACTTGAAGAAACGTTTTTTTAAGCTTCGAAAAAGCAGTGTCTTCACATTTTGGCTTATATCTCGAAAACTATGCGCGCTATATTATTTATTGAGGCACCAAATTAAAGTCAAAGGTTCATTCTTTAAAATGTATGCATTGGTATAATTGTATCATGTGCCGTTTTCGCGTAATACGCTGTCAAACTTGAAGAAACGTTTTTTTAAGCTTCGAAAAAGCAGTGTCTTCACATTTTGGCTTATATCTCGAAAACTATGCGCGCTATATTATTTATTCAGGCACCAAATTAAAGTCAAAGGTTCATTCTTTAAAATGTATGCATTGGTATAATTGTATCATGTGCCGTTTTCGCGTAATACGCTGTCAAACTTGAAGAAACGTTTTTTTAAGCTTCGAAAAAGCAGTGTCTTCACATTTTGGCTTATATCTCGAAAACTATGCGCGCTATATTATTTATTGAGGCACCAAATTAAAGTCAAAGGTTCATTCTTTAAAATGTATGCATTGGTATAATTGTATCATGTGCCGTTTTCGCGTAATACGCTGTCAAACTTGAAGAAACGTTTTTTTAAGCTTCGAAAAAGCAGTGTCTTCACATTTTTGCTTATATCTCGAAAACTATACGTGCTATATTATTTATTGAGGCACCAAATTAAAGTTAAAGGTTCAGTCTTTAAAATGTATGCATTGGTATAATTGTAACGTTTGCCGTTTTCGCGTAATACGCTGTCAAACTTGAAGAAACGTTTTTTTAAGCTTCGAAAAAGCAGTGTCTTCACATTTTGGCTTATATCTCGAAAACTATGCGCGCTATATTATTTATTCAGGCACCAAATTAAAGTCAAAGGTTCATTCTTTAAAATGTATGCATTGGTATAATTGTATCATGTGCCGTTTTCGCGTAATACGCTGTCAAACTTGAAGAAACGTTTTTTTAAGCTTCGAAAAAGCAGTGTCTTCACATTTTTGCTTATATCTCGAAAACTATGGCGCTATATTATTTATTGAGGCACCAAATTAAAGTTAAAGGTTCAGTCTTTAAAATGTATGCATTGGTATAATTGTAACGTTTGCCGTTTTCGCGTAATACGCTGTCAAACTTGAAGAAACGTTTTTTTAAGCTTCGAAAAAGCAGTGTCTTCACATTTTTGCTTATATCTCGAAAACTATGCGCGCTATATTATTTATTGAGGCACCAAATTAAAGTTAAAGGTTCATTCTTTAAAATGTATGCATTGGTATAATTGTATCATGTGCCGTTTTCGCGTAATACGCTGTCAAACTTGAAGAAACGTTTTTTTAAGCTTCGAAAAAGCAGTGTCTTCACATTTTTGCTTATATCTCGAAAACTATACGTGCTATATTATTTATTGAGGCACCAAATTAAAGTTAAAGGTTCAGTCTTTAAAATGTATGCATTGGTATAATTGTAACGTTTGCCGTTTTCGCGTAATACGCTGTCAAACTTGAAGAAACGTTTTTTTAAGCTTCGAAAAAGCAGTGTCTTCACATTTTGGCTTATATCTCGAAAACTATGCGCGCTATATTATTTATTCAGGCACCAAATTAAAGTCAAAGGTTCATTCTTTAAAATGTATGCATTGGTATAATTGTATCATGTGCCGTTTTCGCGTAATACGCTGTCAAACTTGAAGAAACGTTTTTTTAAGCTTCGAAAAAGCAGTGTCTTCACATTTTTGCTTATATCTCGAAAACTATGCGCGCTATATTATTTATTGAGGCACCAAATTAAAGTTAAAGGTTCAGTCTTTAAAATGTATGCATTGGTATAATTGTAACGTTTGCCGTTTTCGCGTAATACGCTGTCAACCTTGAAGAAACGTTTTTTTAAGCTTCGAAAAAGCAGTGTCTTCACATTTTTGCTTATATCTCGAAAACTATGCGCGCTATATTATTTATTGAGGCACCAAATTAAAGTTAAAGGTTCAGTCTTTAAAATGTATGCATTGGTATAATTGTAACGTTTGCCGTTTTCGCGTAATACGCTGTCAAACTTGAAGAAACGTTTTTTTAAGCTTCGAAAAAGCAGTGTCTTCACATTTTTGCTTATATCTCGAAAACTATACGTGCTATATTATTTATTGAGGCACCAAATTAAAGTTAAAGGTTCAGTCTTTAAAATGTATGCATTGGTATAATTGTAACGTTTGCCGTTTTCGCGTAATACGCTGTCAAACTTGAAGAAACGTTTTTTTAAGCTTCGAAAAAGCAGTGTCTTCACATTTTGGCTTATATCTCGAAAACTATGCGCGCTATATTATTTATTCAGGCACCAAATTAAAGTCAAAGGTTCATTCTTTAAAATGTATGCATTGGTATAATTGTATCATGTGCCGTTTTCGCGTAATACGCTGTCAAACTTGAAGAAACGTTTTTTTAAGCTTCGAAAAAGCAGTGTCTTCACATTTTTGCTTATATCTCGAAAACTATGCGCGCTATATTATTTATTGAGGCACCAAATTAAAGTTAAAGGTTCAGTCTTTAAAATGTATGCATTGGTATAATTGTAACGTTTGCCGTTTTCGCGTAATACGCTGTCAAACTTGAAGAAACGTTTTTTTAAGCTTCGAAAAAGCAGTGTCTCACATTTTTGCTTATATCTCGAAAACTATGCGCGCTATATTATTTATTGAGGCACCAAATTAAAGTTAAAGGTTCATTCTTTAAAATGTATGCATTGGTATAATTGTATCATGTGCCGTTTTCGCGTAATACGCTGTCAAACTTGAAGAAACGTTTTTTTAAGCTTCGAAAAAGCAGTGTCTTCACATTTTTGCTTATATCTCGAAAACTATGGCGCTATATTATTTATTGAGGCACCAAATTAAAGTTAAAGGTTCAGTCTTTAAAATGTATGCATTGGTATAATTGTAACGTTTGCCGTTTTCGCGTAATACGCTGTCAAACTTGAAGAAACGTTTTTTTAAGCTTCGAAAAAGCAGTGTCTTCACATTTTTGCTTATATCTCGAAAACTATGGCGCTATATTATTTATTGAGGCACCAAATTAAAGTTAAAGGTTCAGTCTTTAAAATGTATGCATTGGTATAATTGTAACGTTTGCCGTTTTCGCGTAATACGCTGTCAAACTTGAAGAAACGTTTTTTTAAGCTTCGAAAAAGCAGTGTCTTCACATTTTTGCTTATATCTCGAAAACTATGCGCGCTATATTATTTATTGAGGCACCAAATTAAAGTTAAAGGTTCATTCTTTAAAATGTATGCATTGGTATAATTGTATCATGTGCCGTTTTCGCGTAATACGCTGTCAAACTTGAAGAAACGTTTTTTTAAGCTTCGAAAAAGCAGTGTCTTCACATTTTTGCTTATATCTCGAAAACTATACGTGCTATATTATTTATTGAGGCACCAAATTAAAGTTAAAGGTTCAGTCTTTAAAATGTATGCATTGGTATAATTGTAACGTTTGCCGTTTTCGCGTAATACGCTGTCAAACTTGAAGAAACGTTTTTTTAAGCTTCGAAAAAGCAGTGTCTTCACATTTTGGCTTATATCTCGAAAACTATGCGCGCTATATTATTTATTCAGGCACCAAATTAAAGTCAAAGGTTCATTCTTTAAAATGTATGCATTGGTATAATTGTATCATGTGCCGTTTTCGCGTAATACGCTGTCAAACTTGAAGAAACGTTTTTTTAAGCTTCGAAAAAGCAGTGTCTTCACATTTTTGCTTATATCTCGAAAACTATGCGCGCTATATTATTTATTGAGGCACCAAATTAAAGTTAAAGGTTCAGTCTTTAAAATGTATGCATTGGTATAATTGTAACGTTTGCCGTTTTCGCGTAATACGCTGTCAACCTTGAAGAAACGTTTTTTTAAGCTTCGAAAAAGCAGTGTCTTCACATTTTTGCTTATATCTCGAAAACTATGCGCGCTATATTATTTATTGAGGCACCAAATTAAAGTTAAAGGTTCAGTCTTTAAAATGTATGCATTGGTATAATTGTAACGTTTGCCGTTTTCGCGTAATACGCTGTCAAACTTGAAGAAACGTTTTTTTAAGCTTCGAAAAAGCAGTGTCTTCACATTTTTGCTTATATCTCGAAAACTATACGTGCTATATTATTTATTGAGGCACCAAATTAAAGTTAAAGGTTCAGTCTTTAAAATGTATGCATTGGTATAATTGTAACGTTTGCCGTTTTCGCGTAATACGCTGTCAAACTTGAAGAAACGTTTTTTTAAGCTTCGAAAAAGCAGTGTCTTCACATTTTGGCTTATATCTCGAAAACTATGCGCGCTATATTATTTATTCAGGCACCAAATTAAAGTCAAAGGTTCATTCTTTAAAATGTATGCATTGGTATAATTGTATCATGTGCCGTTTTCGCGTAATACGCTGTCAAACTTGAAGAAACGTTTTTTTAAGCTTCGAAAAAGCAGTGTCTTCACATTTTTGCTTATATCTCGAAAACTATGCGCGCTATATTATTTATTGAGGCACCAAATTAAAGTTAAAGGTTCAGTCTTTAAAATGTATGCATTGGTATAATTGTAACGTTTGCCGTTTTCGCGTAATACGCTGTCAAACTTGAAGAAACGTTTTTTTAAGCTTCGAAAAAGCAGTGTCTCACATTTTTGCTTATATCTCGAAAACTATGCGCGCTATATTATTTATTGAGGCACCAAATTAAAGTTAAAGGTTCATTCTTTAAAATGTATGCATTGGTATAATTGTATCATGTGCCGTTTTCGCGTAATACGCTGTCAAACTTGAAGAAACGTTTTTTTAAGCTTCGAAAAAGCAGTGTCTTCACATTTTTGCTTATATCTCGAAAACTATACGTGCTATATTATTTATTGAGGCACCAAATTAAAGTTAAAGGTTCAGTCTTTAAAATGTATGCATTGGTATAATTGTAACGTTTGCCGTTTTCGCGTAATACGCTGTCAAACTTGAAGAAACGTTTTTTTAAGCTTCGAAAAAGCAGTGTCTTCACATTTTTGCTTATATCTCGAAAACTATACGTGCTATATTATTTATTGAGGCACCAAATTAAAGTTAAAGGTTCAGTCTTTAAAATGTATGCATTGGTATAATTGTAACGTTTGCCGTTTTCGCGTAATACGCTGTCAAACTTGAAGAAACGTTTTTTTAAGCTTCGAAAAAGCAGTGTCTTCACATTTTGGCTTATATCTCGAAAACTATGCGCGCTATATTATTTATTCAGGCACCAAATTAAAGTCAAAGGTTCATTCTTTAAAATGTATGCATTGGTATAATTGTATCATGTGCCGTTTTCGCGTAATACGCTGTCAAACTTGAAGAAACGTTTTTTTAAGCTTCGAAAAAGCAGTGTCTTCACATTTTTGCTTATATCTCGAAAACTATGCGCGCTATATTATTTATTGAGGCACCAAATTAAAGTTAAAGGTTCAGTCTTTAAAATGTATGCATTGGTATAATTGTAACGTTTGCCGTTTTCGCGTAATACGCTGTCAAACTTGAAGAAACGTTTTTTTAAGCTTCGAAAAAGCAGTGTCTTCACATTTTTGCTTATATCTCGAAAACTATACGTGCTATATTATTTATTGAGGCACCAAATTAAAGTTAAAGGTTCAGTCTTTAAAATGTATGCATTGGTATAATTGTAACGTTTGCCGTTTTCGCGTAATACGCTGTCAAACTTGAAGAAACGTTTTTTTAAGCTTCGAAAAAGCAGTGTCTTCACATTTTTGCTTATATCTCGAAAACTATGCGCGCTATATTATTTATTGAGGCACCAAATTAAAGTTAAAGGTTCATTCTTTAAAATGTATGCATTGGTATAATTGTATCATGTGCCGTTTTCGCGTAATACGCTGTCAAACTTGAAGAAACGTTTTTTTAAGCTTCGAAAAAGCAGTGTCTTCACATTTTTGCTTATATCTCGAAAACTATGCGCGCTATATTATTTATTGAGGCACCAAATTAAAGTTAAAGGTTCAGTCTTTAAAATGTATGCATTGGTATAATTGTAACGTTTGCCGTTTTCGCGTAATACGCTGTCAAACTAGAAGAAACGTTTTTTTAAGCTTCGAAAAAGCAGTGTCTTCACATTTTGGCTTATATCTCGAAAACTATGCGCGCTATATTATTTATTGAGGCACCAAATTAAAGTCAAAGGTTCATTCTTTAAAATGTATGCATTGGTATAATTGTATCATGTGCCGTTTTCGCGTAATACGCTGTCAAACTTGAAGAAACGTTTTTTTAAGCTTCGAAAAAGCAGTGTCTTCACATTTTGGCTTATATCTCGAAAACTATGCGCGCTATATTATTTATTCAGGCACCAAATTAAATTCAAAGGTTCAGTCTTTAAAATGTATGCATTGGTATAATTGTAACGTTTGCCGTTTTCGCGTAATACGCTGTCAAACTTGAAGAAACGTTTTTTTAAGCTTCGAAAAAGCAGTGTCTTCATATTTTTGCTTATATCTCGAAAACTATACGTGCTATATTATTTATTGAGGCACCAAATTAAAGTTAAAGGTTCAGTCTTTAAAATTTATGCATTGGTATAATTGTAACGTTTGCCGTTTTCGCGTAATACGCTGTCAAACTTGAAGAAACGTTTTTTTAAGCTTCGAAAAAGCAGTGTCTTCACATTTTTGCTTATATCTCGAAAACTATGCGCGCTATATTATTTATTGAGGCACCAAATTAAAGTTAAAGGTTCATTCTTTAAAATGTATGCATTGGTATAATTGTATCCTGTGCCGTTTTCGCGTAATACGCTGTCAAACTTGAAGAAACGTTTTTTTAAGCTTCGAAAAAGCAGTGTCTTCACATTTTTGCTTATATCTCGAAAACTATGCGCGCTATATTATTTATTGAGGCACCAAATTAAAGTTAAAGGTTCAGTCTTTAAAATGTATGCATTGGTATAATTGTAACGTTTGCTGTTTTTGCGTAATACGCTGTCAAACTTGAAGAAACGTTTTTTTAAGCTTCGAAAAAGCAGTGTCTTCACATTTTGGCTTATATCTCGAAATCTATGCGCGCTATATTATTTATTGAGGCACCAAATTAAAGTTAAAGGTTCATTCTTTAAAATGTATGCATTGGTATAATTGTATCATGTGCCGTTTTCGCGTAATATGCTGTCAAACTTGAAGAAACGTTTTTTTAAGCTTCGAAAAAGCAGTGTCTTCACATTTTTGCTTATATCTCGAAAACTATACGTGCTATATTATTTATTGAGGTACCAAATTAAAGTTAAAGGTTCATTCTTTAAAATGTATGCATTGGTATAATTGTATCATGTGCCGTTTTCGCGTAATACGCTGTCAAACTTGAAGAAACGTTTTTTTAAGCTTCGAAAAAGCAGTGTCTTCACATTTTTGCTTATATCTCGAAAACTATGCGCGCTATATTATTTATTGAGGCACCAAATTAAAGTTAAAGGTTCAGTCTTTAAAATGTATGCATTGGTATAATTGTAACGTTTGCCGTTTTCGCGTAATACGCTGTCAAACTTGAAGAAACGTTTTTTTAAGCTTCGAAAAAGCAGTGTCTTCACATTTTGGCTTATATCTCGAAAACTATGCGCGCTATATTATTTATTGAGGCACCAAATTAAAGTTAAAGGTTCATTCTTTAAAATGTATGCATTGGTATAATTGTAACGTTTGCCGTTTTCGCGTAATACGCTGTCAAACTTGAAGAAACGTTTTTTTAAGCTTCGAAAAAGCAGTGTCTTCACATTTTGGCTTATATCTCGAAATCTATGCGCGCTATATTATTTATTGAGGCACCAAATTAAAGTTAAAGGTTCATTCTTTAAAATGTATGCATTGGTATAATTGTATCATGTGCCGTTTTCGCGTAATATGCTGTCAAACTTGAAGAAACGTTTTTTTAAGCTTCGAAAAAGCAGTGTCTTCACATTTTTGCTTATATCTCGAAAACTATACGTGCTATATTATTTATTGAGGTACCAAATTAAAGTTAAAGGTTCATTCTTTAAAATGTATGCATTGGTATAATTGTATCATGTGCCGTTTTCGCGTAATACGCTGTCAAACTTGAAGAAACGTTTTTTTAAGCTTCGAAAAAGCAGTGTCTTCACATTTTTGCTTATATCTCGAAAACTATGCGCGCTATATTATTTATTGAGGCACCAAATTAAAGTTAAAGGTTCAGTCTTTAAAATGTATGCATTGGTATAATTGTAACGTTTGCCGTTTTCGCGTAATACGCTGTCAAACTTGAAGAAACGTTTTTTTAAGCTTCGAAAAAGCAGTGTCTTCACATTTTGGCTTATATCTCGAAAACTATGCGCGCTATATTATTTATTGAGGCACCAAATTAAAGTTAAAGGTTCATTCTTTAAAATGTATGCATTGGTATAATTGTAACGTTTGCCGTTTTCGCGTAATACGCTGTCAAACTTGAAGAAACGTTTTTTTAAGCTTCGAAAAAGCAGTGTCTTCACATTTTGGCTTATATCTCGAAATCTATGCGCGCTATATTATTTATTGAGGCACCAAATTAAAGTTAAAGGTTCATTCTTTAAAATGTATGCATTGGTATAATTGTATCATGTGCCGTTTTCGCGTAATATGCTGTCAAACTTGAAGAAACGTTTTTTTAAGCTTCGAAAAAGCAGTGTCTTCACATTTTTGCTTATATCTCGAAAACTATACGTGCTATATTATTTATTGAGGTACCAAATTAAAGTTAAAGGTTCATTCTTTAAAATGTATGCATTGGTATAATTGTATCATGTGCCGTTTTCGCGTAATACGCTGTCAAACTTGAAGAAACGTTTTTTTAAGCTTCGAAAAAGCAGTGTCTTCACATTTTTGCTTATATCTCGAAAACTATGCGCGCTATATTATTTATTGAGGCACCAAATTAAAGTTAAAGGTTCAGTCTTTAAAATGTATGCATTGGTATAATTGTAACGTTTGCCGTTTTCGCGTAATACGCTGTCAAACTTGAAGAAACGTTTTTTTAAGCTTCGAAAAAGCAGTGTCTTCACATTTTGGCTTATATCTCGAAAACTATGCGCGCTATATTATTTATTGAGGCACCAAATTAAAGTTAAAGGTTCATTCTTTAAAATGTATGCATTGGTATAATTGTAACGTTTGCCGTTTTCGCGTAATACGCTGTCAAACTTGAAGAAACGTTTTTTTAAGCTTCGAAAAAGCAGTGTCTTCACATTTTGGCTTATATCTCGAAATCTATGCGCGCTATATTATTTATTGAGGCACCAAATTAAAGTTAAAGGTTCATTCTTTAAAATGTATGCATTGGTATAATTGTATCATGTGCCGTTTTCGCGTAATATGCTGTCAAACTTGAAGAAACGTTTTTTTAAGCTTCGAAAAAGCAGTGTCTTCACATTTTTGCTTATATCTCGAAAACTATACGTGCTATATTATTTATTGAGGTACCAAATTAAAGTTAAAGGTTCATTCTTTAAAATGTATGCATTGGTATAATTGTATCATGTGCCGTTTTCGCGTAATACGCTGTCAAACTTGAAGAAACGTTTTTTTAAGCTTCGAAAAAGCAGTGTCTTCACATTTTTGCTTATATCTCGAAAACTATGCGCGCTATATTATTTATTGAGGCACCAAATTAAAGTTAAAGGTTCAGTCTTTAAAATGTATGCATTGGTATAATTGTAACGTTTGCCGTTTTCGCGTAATACGCTGTCAAACTTGAAGAAACGTTTTTTTAAGCTTCGAAAAAGCAGTGTCTTCACATTTTGGCTTATATCTCGAAAACTATGCGCGCTATATTATTTATTGAGGCACCAAATTAAAGTTAAAGGTTCATTCTTTAAAATGTATGCATTGGTATAATTGTAACGTTTGCCGTTTTCGCGTAATACGCTGTCAAACTTGAAGAAACGTTTTTTTAAGCTTCGAAAAAGCAGTGTCTTCACATTTTGGCTTATATCTCGAAATCTATGCGCGCTATATTATTTATTGAGGCACCAAATTAAAGTTAAAGGTTCATTCTTTAAAATGTATGCATTGGTATAATTGTATCATGTGCCGTTTTCGCGTAATATGCTGTCAAACTTGAAGAAACGTTTTTTTAAGCTTCGAAAAAGCAGTGTCTTCACATTTTTGCTTATATCTCGAAAACTATGCGCGCTATATTATTTATTGAGG
This sequence comes from Nicrophorus investigator, assembly GCA_963457615.1. NCBI lineage: Eukaryota > Metazoa > Arthropoda > Insecta > Coleoptera > Silphidae > Nicrophorus > Nicrophorus investigator. Next base: position 29,455,921 of record OY735141.1, read on the forward strand.
CACCAAATTAAAGTTAAAGGTTCAGTCTTTAAAATGTATGCATTGGTATAATTGTAACGTATGCCGTTTTCGCGTAATATGCTGTCAAACTTGAAGAAACGTTTTTTTAAGCTTCGAAAAAGCAGTATCTTCACATTTTTGCTTATATCTCGAAAACTATACGTGCTATATTATTTATTGAGGTACCAAATTAAAGTTAAAGGTTCATTCTTTAAAATGTATGCATTGGTATAATTGTATCATGTGCCATTTTCGCGTAATACGCTGTCAAACTTGAAGAAACGTTTTTTTAAGCTTCGAAAAAGCAGTGTCTTCACATTTTTGCTTATATCTCGAAAACTATGCGCGCTATATTATTTATTGAGGCACCAAATTAAAGTTAAAGGTTCAGTCTTTAAAATGTATGCATTGGTATAATTGTAACGTTTGCCGTTTTCGCGTAATACGCTGTCAAACTTGAAGAAACGTTTTTTTAAGCTTCGAAAAAGCAGTGTCTTCACATTTTGGCTTATATCTCGAAATCTATGCGCGCTATATTATTTATTGAGGCACCAAATTAAAGTTAAAGGTTCATTCTTTAAAATGTATGCATTGGTATAATTGTATCATGTGCCGTTTTCGCGTAATACGCTGTCAAACTTGAAGAAACGTTTTTTTAAGCTTCGAAAAAGCAGTGTCTTCACATTTTGGCTTATATCTCGAAATCTATGCGCGCTATATTATTTATTGAGGCACCAAATTAAAGTTAAAGGTTCATTCTTTAAAATGTATGCATTGGTATAATTGTATCATGTGCCGTTTTCGCGTAATACGCTGTCAAACTTGAAGAAACGTTTTTTTAAGCTTCGAAAAAGCAGTGTCTGCACATTTTTGCTTATATCTCGAAAACTATGCGGGCTATATTATTTATTGAGGTACCAAATTAAAGTTAAAGGTTCAGTCTTTAAAACCTGTGTATTGGTATAATTGTAACGTATGCCGTTTTCGCGTAATATGCTGTCAAACTTGAAGAAACGTTTTTTTAAGCTTCGAAAAAGCAGTATCTTCACATTTTTGCTTATATCTCGAAAACTATGCGCGCTATATTATTTATTGAGGCACCAAATTAAAGTTAAAGGTTCATTCTTTAAAATTTATGCATTGGTATAATTGTATCATGTGCCGTTTTCGCGTAATACGCTGTCAAACTTGAAGAAACGTTTTATTAAGCTTCGAAAAAGCAGTGTCTTCACATTTTTGCTTATATCTCGAAAACTATGCGCGCTATATTATTTATTGAGGCACCAAATTAAAGTTAAAGGTTCATTCTTTAAAATGTATGTATTGGTATAATTGTATCATGTGCCGCTTTCGCGTAATACGCTGTCAAACTTGAAGAAACGTTTTTTTAAGCTTCGAAAAAGCAGTGTCTTCACATTTTTGCTTATATCTCGAAAACTATAAGTGCTATATTATTTATTGAGGTACCGAATTAAAGTTAAAGGTTCAGTCTTTAAAACCTGTGCATTGGTATAATTGTAACGTATGCCGTTTTCGCGTAATATGCTGTCAAACTTGAAGAAACGTTTTTTTAAGCTTCGAAAAAGCAGTATCTTCACATTTTTGCTTATATCTCGAAAACTATACGTGCTATATTATTTATTGAGGAACCGAATTAAAGTTAAAGGTTCAGTCTTTAAAACCTGTGCATTGGTATAATTGTAACGTATGCCGTTTTCGCGTAATACGCTGTCAAACTTGAAGAAACGTTTTTTTAAGCTTCGAAAAAGCAGTGTCTGCACATTTTTGCTTATATCTCGAAAACTATGCGGGCTATATTATTTATTGAGGTACCAAATTAAAGTTAAAGGTTCAGTCTTTAAAACCTGTGTATTGGTATAATTGTAACGTATGCCGTTTTCGCGTAATACGCTGTCAAACTTGAAGAAACGTTTTTTTAAGCTTCGAAAAAGCAGTGTCTTCACATTTTTGCTTATATCTCGAAAACTATGAGTGTTATATTATTTATTGAGGTACCAAATTAAAGTTAAAGGTTCATTCTTTAAAATGTATGCATTGGTATAATTGTAACATGTGCCGTTTTCGCGTAATACGCTGTCAAACTTGAAGAAACGTTATTTTATTTCGAAAATGTAATTCGCTTGAAAAACGATATTACTAAAAATTCGATAGAAATTTAATTATATTCACGTTAGGAATTGATTATAATAGAACATCATTTGCAGCACAGAAATTACAATTTTATTTAACTACAGCTATACATATTTTTGATTAATATTAGCAATTGCATATTATTCCATACATTGGCGCTAGACAACCAGAATAGCTTAAAATATGCTTAGAGATACTTTTATTGCGTCGCACAGCAGTTTACATAAGTTACATGACACCGAAAACACACAAATTTTTGACTAGATTTCTCGCAAATTACAAACACTATTTTAATATTCAATTAGATCGTGACCGCACTTGGCGCATTTTTCATGAATTGCAGCTATCGGCGCTTGATGATCCACGGATTTGGATCTTCTGTGCTTACCAACTTTTGTCGGTACTTTCAAGAAACCGTTGTTTGGGGATTCTTCGCCGCCTGCAAGAATCGTTTTATTGCAAGTAATCTCAATATGTATATTATATTTACTTGAACTATATTCGTCCTCATCGTTATCTTCCATTAGTGGTTTGGACTTTAAGTTTTCCGGTTCCGAATTCGGTCTTTTCGAAGAGTCAGCTTCTATTCCTTGATACAAGTCCAAATGCGAATCGAGAGAAAACTGCTTGCCTGACATTAGGATTCCCTTAATCCTGCGCCTCATGTCTGAAACAGCGAGGTGTTTCAGTATTTCATAAATTCATTCGAAGATTGTATAACAATCAACTTACAAGGACTGCTTGGTGCGGCTCGCCTGAATTGGCCAAAACTTTTGGAATACTCAGCCAAGACTTCGCCTTGATCGTAAATAGCAGCAAAACTGCCGTTGACGATTTTAGGCGACATCGGCGAGTTCGCCAGAAGCAAGCTGGTTCCAAAATTTTCATTTTTCGCTTTCGTTTCTAGAAACGACAACAGTTTTAAGTTTAAGGATGTTCAGTGATTTTGGAAATGTAAGGAATTGTATTTTTTTTTTGGGAAATAAAATAAAAGTGTAAAAAATTAATAAAAGAAAAGAAATAAATAATTTATTTTGAAAATATCATGCGGTTTGGATTGCTTTAATATTACCTTTCAGAGGTACTTTCACTCTAGTTGGAGCGATCACTAGTTGCTCGGCTTCTTGCAGAATCTCGCTGGCAACGATTTTTATCTCCTTCCAGTCCTTGATGATATCCTCGTTGGTGGTGTACTGTGACGTAACTGTAAATCTGATGACGTATTTATCTTTGAGCGCTGCTGGTACGCAATGAAGATTTCCACGTGAATTCAACTTCTTCAATAGTTTCTCCGTCGATGCGTTCTCCCCTTTCAGACGGAACACTACAAGACCGAGATGCCTGGCTGCAGGTATCTCGAATCTTGGATCGGCCAAAACCAAAGCTTCAAATTTCTGGGCGTAACGTACACCCTACACAAACGATTAGTTTTAATACGTAACAAGTAAAATTTGCTAAAACTAACTTCTCTAATGTGCTTTTGCAATCCCATAATCCCATAGTTTCGGATAACGAACCAAAGTTTCAGCGCCCTGAAACGTTTGCTGAGAGGAATTTGCCAATGCTAAAATTTTAAATAAGTCAAATATATGATTATGTCTTATTCAATCAATATTAGTACCATATAGTCGATAGCCAAGCCCGAATTATCGTGTTTCAAATATAGTGGGTCAACGTTGAACGTTCTATGTAACGCATTGCTATTTTTCACCCTAAGGAAAAGCAACAAAAATATGTATTAAAAAGTATATATCAAATTCAGAATTAGAGTATTTACCACATTGCGGTGCAATCGAAATGAATCATAAGCCATTTGGAAGGATTAAATGCGAATGAATCTGCATATTCAATTCCCTTCAACCAACCCCTAAACTCCGGACATATGAAAGCACTTCCGGCATAGGCAGCGTCTATGTGCAACCACAGTTTCTCAGCGGCGCAAACCTGTGCAACTTCCTCCAAATTATCGAAAGCACACGAACCTGTCGTTCCCAAAGTATTGCAAACCTAAAAATATGATTATTCTAAAATTATTTGTAAATATTTGATTAATTCGTAATTAACATATGCAAAGTGTATATATATATACAGATTAAAGTAAAGTAGCTGAATGCTTCAAGAAAAGATTGGCTTGTGATAATGCGAATATGCTCATTTTGATTTCGCTCTAATGATCGGAGGGATTGCAGAAGTAATTTGTGAAATGAGCCGTGTATTGTTGCGTCTGGGGATCGGAAAAATAAAGGATTAGTAGCGGCGGTATCTGCGTTGCACCACAGATGAGTAATTGGACCAATCTCCTTAAAACATTTCCCCGGACTTTTCCCATTGGGTTCAATTAATACCCTTACAGATCTGTCAACGTAGTAGCAGGATTATTAACGGGGAGCCCCCCGTTTCGCATCGCAATTTGTCAGCTCACCCAGAACGGAATTAAGCCCGTCTCGCGGTCCTTCTTGATTGCCTCCTGGAGCATAGGGCCTCGCATGGAAAGGTTCTCATCGGACGGGACGTATCTGATCTTCACCAGCCCTATGATTCCTGCCTTCTCGACGCTGGAATGCGCCTGATCTGAACAGTAACCCACCAGACGGGCGTTGATCTCTGCATCCTCCAGATCCGGATAGAACTTCTGGTATTGCTTGATTGCTTGCGTTCTTCCGGCCAAGAGAGAAATCAGCGTTGCTTCACTCGCCGTCGTCTTAACAGATGCATTAAACATTGTACACAGCATTTAACAACATTTACACTAATATTTACTTGTATCACTCCGCCGCCAGTCGAATCCTTCCTGGTATGTAGAAACTCGTCCGGAAGACCGATCATCTTGCCTAACCAATTCATCACGATGGTTTCTAACTCCGTACCAGCCGGACTCGAAGCCTTCACATTACCAAAATTAATTCATTAATTAAAATCACCTGGCGCATCCACCAATATACAAAATTTAATAAAAATTTAAATAAAAAATTATAAATCAAAATATGCAGATTAGTAAATATCTTTTCTTAAAAAAATATATGGTATTTAAATTTTCTGCCATTTCTCAATTTGTTTTTAATAAAAAAAAAACTATGCTAGTAATTGAATAGTTATGAAAAGTTTTTCTACGAATTTTTACATACAATTAAAAAAAAATTGTAAATTGCACTTATATTGTATTTATAAAAAAAATAGTTAATTAATAGTACATAGTTGCAAGTTTTGAATTATTTTTAATTAATGTCGATAAATTAATATGTTAATTATGTAGGTAAATAAATTGCAATTATAAAGGGTTAGAATTATGAAAAATTGTGAATGCTTACCCAGGTGAAGCAAACGCAGTTGATGGCATCTGCCAACATGTCACCAAGAAGTGAAGGATAACTGTTGAGCGCAGGAAAATAGGCGTGCATGTGAGGACTCTGCCAATGTGTGATGCCGGGCATGATGATACCTTCGACATCCTTAAAAATGTCCTTCCAACTTTCGCCTTCGACTGGCGCACTGTCTGGGAGGATATCGTGCATGAATCCGGGCTTCTTGTCTGGAAATACTCGCCTATCCCGAATCCCCGATAAATAATCGGCGATGTAATCGACCATTTCTTTCCCTGAAATGAGACAAGTAAATAACAATGCCCATTCCGAATCCAATCCGACGCAAATAAAGCCGCTTTATTTGCATCGGATGGGCGGGGGTGGTGAAAAACGATAAATAAATTTGTTACAAAATCACAAACGGTATTGGAAATTGTAGCGCGATGCTACAATTTGTGTTCTGTGTTAAGGGATGTGAGCAGAAAGCGTACGTGTTTGTATGTAGATGAGCTCACCCCTAATCCTGTATTCGTCGACGTCCATCTCGTCTAATAGACTTTTAGTTTCAGACACGGACAGTCACTTCCAATTTTCACCCTCTATCTAATAACGACGAATTATTAAAGTCCGCTCCGTTTCGGCTGAATGCGGCAATATGTGTGTTTAGGACTTAGCGCACTTTTATGGAATTAATCTGATTCTACGGAACGAAAAATAAACAACGTGTGTATAGAAAAAACGAACATTTAATCCTCGGCATTTCTCGATTCATCGATTTACTTTTAATTCAATTAATCGCACAAAATTAATACATACGCAACTAATTATTTAAAACTGTTACACTATTCGAAGGTCGTACATGTTTATTATCACTAAATAATATTTGTTACATGTGGCCATTAATTATACAATCATTATTTTTTTTTATCATTTTTAGTACGACAAGCGTAATTGACAATTACAGTAAAAAAACAATATTAATGAATTCAAAATTCTACAACCAAAAAAAAAACAATACATTAAGAAAGTATAAAATACGAAATAACAATCAATTAGTATTAACTTACGTTAGTAATTAATTCATAGTTCTTTATCATTTTGAGTAGAACAAAATAATGTTTGTTTTTTATTCCAATGAAGAAAAATATATATTTAAGTATTTATGTATTACAAATTTTATCTATTTCAATGCCGTATACTATTTTTTTACTAAATTATACACAAAAAGTAACAAACAATATTATTACAACATATTATTACAAGAAGTTTTCTTATAAAATAAAAAAACAGTTTTAAATACAATAATTAATAGATACAACTTTGCCTTTTTGATCAATGTTAGATGATATTTATTAATTTTTTGTTACATTAAATATTATTATTATTAAAATTAAATATATTTTAAGGATTTATCAATTTTTTTATTTCAATTTGAAAATATGAATAAAAATTAGTACTTAATTAATAAATTTACTGTCTTACCTTAGAGTGGAACGTTGAAGAAGATTTTTTGTTTTTTTTGTAAGGATGTTGTTTGTCTTCGCCGACCGGAAAAACGCACGGAAGTCGAATGCGATCAACAAGTGTCGTCGCGTTTCCTTTATATAGGGTGGACCATCCCTCCACCACTTTTCTATGTATTCGCAAAACTCGTACATTATGTAAGAAACTCCGTATCGCGTAGTACAGTAACGCCCACCAGTCCAACTCATTATTTTAATTGATAAAAAAAATAATTGTCCAAAAGGAAAAGCGTAAAGAATTTGATCGCTGTGTCTAAATGAAAACAAATTGATTCTGCAAATTAAGCACAAATTCAATGTTTTACTTTCTTCGTTAATAAAGAAAATTTCTATACATTCTATGAAGGCCACAGGACAAAACTTTTCGAAAAACGTTACTAATTCATTGATTAAATCAATTTTAATAATACAAAAATCAATCAATAATTACAAAGATAGTAATATAAACTTAAATGGATAAATTTACCGTGAAATCAAATATTTCAATTATTGTGAATAAAAAAAAATGATTGAAATCACTATAGAAACTTGAAGGAAAATAGTTTTAAGTTGTCAAATAAAGCATCTTATGTGTGAAATCGATATGTTCGTAAAGTTAATATGCACTGCCAAGAGGTTAGAGAAAAAGAAGTTAGATTTGTTGCAAGAAAAGAATGGCGCGTGGAATCAGGCCCAAGACAAAGAGACGACCTTCACTCTGGGTCAGAAGTACAGAAGAAGAATGGTCGATCTGAGACGACGTTGCACCAGATGCTGCAGCTTCCCGAAGCACTCCTTCCTCTATAGAAGATGCTTCAATCTGCGTCGCGACGGCACCTGCGAGAATTACACGGCAAAGAGCGTGGCCGGTTTCTTCGGTGGGTTTTGTCTAACCTACGTCTTCTTCATGTTCTTCGTGCTGCAACTAAATTTCAAGCTGTCCACTGCGACGATCATGTGCTCCGTCTTCGGCAGCATTCTCACGATCGGCCTGGCCTTCAGCTTCAAAGTTCGGTGAGCAAAACAAAGAGCCATAATTACATCCAGCGGCAGAGAACAATCATCGTATTCAAATGAGCGCGCACTTGAAATTAATTAAATTTCGCAGATGCATTGTATTCCTCGTGTTGCCACAGTTCTTTTCGAAGAAGGGTAGACAGGCCCTTCTGGCCTACGCCTTCATACTTGCCATCACGGGACCCGCGAAAAATACGCTGAACAACATGAGCATCCTAGGAGAATCGATGGCCTGTGGACAGGAGCAATTGAAATCGGCGGTGAGGCAAATCCTGGAAGTTATCAAGAAACCCTTTTACGCCATCCGCGACGCCATAAAGGCAGTCGTGAAGACAGTGAAGGAAATAGTAATTAAAATCAAAGAAATATTGCTGACTATAAAAAGGATCATCATGTCCCTAAGTATTGCATGAAAATATATTAATATTTAGATATTCATCAATTTTATCCAACAGTTAAAGTCATTAAATCGGCATTCGAATTCATTGCCAACATTATGAACTTTTGCAACAAGGAGATTGGCACACCTTACCAACGATGCCAGCGCGCTTTCGAAGACGCCATCACCGATTGCAACGCGAAACTCGGACCTCTTTTCAACTGGTTATGCAATATAACTTACTTAGTGAAAAGCGTCTGTTACATTGTCAAACTGTTGGATTACGTATGTATGGTTGTCGATTTCATCAAAGACACCGTCAGCACCATCATCCTAAGCATGTAATTTCTTAACAATTTCCATCTTTTTTTCTAATGCATATTTTCAATCCGCAGGGGTGAAGCAATTCGTTCGACATATAAGGACAATGTTCTACGTCCGCATCAAGTTTTCCCATTCTTTCCATTACGAATCTAATCACTCTAAATCGATGACCGATATTACCACCGGAATCGTCACTGAACTAAAGCAACGTACTTCCGGTTTGATTCGCATCTTCGATTTCATGAGCTGCGCCGCGAGTCTCTTTTTCATATTTATGGTATTCAAGTAAGTTAACTTTAATAATCGAAAAAAAAACATGGTTTATATAATATGAATTAAAAAATATATTACAAAATTACTGTAAGATTATTGAATTCTTGAACTTTAATACATTGTGTTAAATTGGTGATCTAACTTGCAGAGTAATATATTACCGTCATAAGTTCTTGACCAACGAAAGATTTGATAATAAGTTCATCACCGACGATTTTCGTAAAATCGATCTGAGACGCGCTCAGTTGGGATTAGAGACAGTGCTGCCATTGAATCACAGAGAGCGCCAGCAATTTATAACGGTCTGTTAAATATATTTATTTTTATCAAATAACATTATTTTTTTTCATGAATGCAGACAAGTTCCGTCCGATTAATAACCAAAGAGAAATCGCAACTCTCCCAATCAACTATGGTTCTACTCATGGCTAGCATGAAGCTATTGACCCATATGGCAACCGATTATTCTCTCTATTGGATCATGACTTTGATCAGATACTACGGCAGATTTCAATCGAAGATTGAAGGTTCTTGCGAATTAATTACTAACTTTCGTATTAATAATAATAATAATAATATGAAACTAATTGTAGCTCCGAATGTTCCAACATTGAAAATTCAGGGCGAGGGTTTCCTCGCCAAATTGCTTAAAGGAATTGTTAAAGCATTCCAGCCAATCGGATTAAATTTGGAAGTCGATACAATTCCGTGTCTTCCTGATCCGATTCCTCCGGATTATGATAGATACATACAAATAGGTATCCATTTCCAATGAATATTGAACATAATTATTTATTGTCTGATAATTGATAATTTCAGCATCGCTTTTAGTATTGTGCTGGTTTCTAGCGCTATTTGAGCCGTACGGTCTTCGCTTCAGGCATTCTGTTATGTGTTTTTACCATCCTCAGAGGGCTCGAGAGAGATCGATTTGGCTTTATAATAATATCTTGAGATCCAGATCATCGTTTCTGAAATTTGCCAGAAGACAGTTACGCAGAAAAGTAAAGGGTGACAAGAGAATTACGAAAGTCACGTGTTTGGAATATTTAAGGGCTAATTTAAAGTGATTTATTTAAATGCGTTTAAAAACTGAACGTAATTGCTTTCGTTTGTCGCAGATGCCGCATTTGTCGTTGGATTTTAGGTGAAGGTAAACAGGAAGCTTGTCTTTTGTGCGGTGAGGTTTTCAGAGAAGGAGATGGAAAGAAGCCGATCAAATGTCAAACGCCGGAATGTCCTGGTATTTTCTGCGAACAATGTTTTGCTGACTTGCAGAATTTGTGCACAGTTTGTTTAGATCCCATACAGTACGGAGATATATCAGACATCAGTGAAGAAAAGTTTATGCACCATTATCATCAATCGGTTATTAGCTAAAAGCAATATCATTTTTTGCAGAGATTCTTCAGAAGATGACGAAAAACAACGAAAGAAAGTGGATAGAAAGAAGAAGTTTATAAAGAGAAAGGAGGATGTCCACGATGCCGACGACTATGATGATGATGATGATGATCGAGGCGCTTTAATTAGAAAAACCGAAAAAGATTCAGATTACTTCAGTTCTCCACCTGAATCGAGTGGCAATGAAACCGATTACTCGTATACTTATCAAACCATCAAAGATATTACAAAACCATCGGGAGATTATAGAAGAGATCACTTCAAAGATCTGGAAGAACAAGGACTTCCCAATCAGGCATCCATGGACGATTTTCATGGCGATACAACTGATATAACAACGGATTTCGATTCATCATCCAGTCACATAACGGAAATTAAAAGCCCGAGTTCGCTTCAGCATTTGAACACCTCCAGACGTCCGATGTGGAACGACCACGGTTCAAAATTATCTTTATTAAATTCGTCGCCGAGCCAAAACAGCGTTACGACTCCAACAACTTCGCTCGTACAGGAGGACATTTCTTCGCATCCGCAGGACGATCTCACTATTATAAATTTATTTGCTAAACGAACTAACTCTAAAATTTCTACGGAGAGCATTGCGATGGAAGAAATCCCAACGGATTCGTCAATGCCGGGAACATCGGTACGCCAACCTCTTTCGTCGCATACTGAAACCACCTTCATTTTATCTCCAAGGAGATACGGTTCCAACAGCAATTTGTCTTCTACTGGAAGAACATCAAGAGAATTGATATCAAAAACCAGTTTAATAACGGAATTGGAGAACGTTCGTGAAGCAATTCATGCGAATATATCAAAACAAATTTTGAGCAGGAACAGACCAGAAATACCTAGTAAAGGTGTTAAACATACGTACGATGGTCTTTCCGAACTTGATTTCAGCCGTGACCATCCAGACGTTCCCAACTTAAATTTAGAATTCTTGCAAGTAGACGAGAACACCGGTACGGACAAAACATGTTGTTGCACGAAAAGACATTATTGCAACTGTAAATACTTTAAGAACTCCGTTACTTATAGAATGGACAGCGACTCATCGAGGAATGGAGAAAGTAGTTCTTTCATTACTGAAATTGTATCACCTAAAACCAATTTAAAAACACCGAAAACTGATGATAATTCCGTTATTGTCTCGTCCATAATAAAAACGAAGAGAAAACCTACTTTCTCAGTTCAACATGCTTTATCTCCAATAAGTATAGAGCCTGGTGATAGTCCTATAACTTCGACATATCCAGAGAGCTACTCGGATATCCGCAAGGAAGTGAAATTTGTTCATCCCGAAAAATCCGCTACTACGTCCAGTAGCACTTCAACTTACATAACAGATCCATATGATTTTGGCGTGGATCCAATTCTGGAACCAATAGCCACATCATCGTCCAGTAACTACTTCGAAGAAGGTCTACGGCAAAGGCGAATGACTACTAAAGATGAATTATACAGACAGAGGATTAAAGATTATTACAGAAAGTTAAAATATGATTACGTTCGCTATTATGAACCACCGCCGACGAAAATTAATCCCATTAAGAAGTTTATAAATCTATTTAGGAAAAAAAATAGAAAGTTGTATTCCTAATTAATATGTAATTATTGTTACTGATCAATATTTTTCACCATCAATATAATTAATAATTAAACTGACATAAATATTTTTTTCTAATATATTAAGTGAGCTCCGGATGCAACGAAAAATTAAACTTCAGAATTTGACATAAATTTCTGTTCGCGGTGTTGTTTGTTTCATTTTCATTATTTTACTATTTTCGAATTAACTAAGATATAAATTATTACGTAAATTAGTTATGAATTTAAGTTGATACAGTGAAAATAGGCAAGGGTGTATTTGAACTGGGGGCACCTAAATGGGCGCAACGCAATCCGCGGAAGAACCGGATACTGGAAGTGAACACGAGGAGGAGGTGCTGAACAAATCGTTTGGAACTAAAGCTGTTCATAATTTTTTCTCGATCTTTAGTAATATTAGAAATGATGAAACATTGGACAGCACAGATTCCGATATTACACTAGAAGACTTCACACATTTGGATAAGCGGAGGTCTTCTGGTGCGGATAAAAATAGCCTTGACAATAGGCAATCTGTTGGTGAGACGTTGGAAACCAAGAGAAGTTCAAGTGGAGATCAAGATTTTGCAAGGATATCTGGAAACAGTGTTGTGCAGAATTTGTGGGATAACAGAGGTAATATATCTGGACAAAATTTGAGCTCAGGGCGAGTGTCTGGGGACAGTTCAGGAAGAATATCTGGTTTATCTTTGGAAGAGCTGCTTTCGAAGCAGGTCGCCGACGTCGTAACGGAAGAACTGAAACGTAGAAGTGGTATTGATTCGGAGGACGCGGAAGGCATGAGAGGTTATCAAAGGTATTCCAGGGAACCGGCGGAGAAGGACCAACAAGGCCTGACTGACTGCCCAATACCGCACAACATGAAAAGTTGCTGCCGTTCTTGCTGTGAACCATTGCAGAAAAGTTTGAATGCTCTTAGGAACAACGGTAATACTTGCTACCAGCACAACTGTCCAAGGAGGCAGGCGAAAGTACAGTTCTGCCGGAACAGATTATCCGATTCGTACGTGTCTTGCAGAAATCCCACTTGCTTGGAGCATAAATCAGCAAATCCATCGAAAAGCGCTCCGCTTCAGGAAGTGAGCAAACCCTATCCATCGGAATCAAGGATAGTGTCAGAATCAAAAAACGATATTCCTTTACCACCGCCGCCACCAGCAAAGCAAGAATCACCAAACAGACTACAAAGGGAGAGGAGTTTATCGAAAAAACAGAGTTTGGATAGGAAAAATTCTGGACAGCAGCAAATCGAACACGGCAAGCAGATGTATAATCCTCATAATTATAATTATAATAAGCAGCATCATCAACAACAACACCAGCAGCAGCAGCAGCAACAACAGCAACAACAACAGCAGCAACAACAACACTACAAATCATATCCGTACGAGGAGCCCACAGAAAGTACAACTTACAGTCACGACACCTGCTGCAGTCATAATTGCAACGGTTACGAACATTGCGCACAGCACAGAAGTTGCAGATGCCAATGCATGTGCGAGCCAGATTACTACAATAGAAACAATGTGTCCGATGATCAAATCAGCTGCTCGTCGGAGAGCACCAAGACGGACTTTATGAATTTAGCTTACCAGAGGACTGGGGACTACCCAGAGTTGGTGGATGAACTCGAAAACACCCTATCGCAGCGAAACAGAATGCGCGTGCAGAAAACAATGCAGCAATTCGAGATGTTGAGTCGGCAAAATAAGAACCTGGACAAACCTATTTTTGACGATGAAGAGAGCGTCAACCTTCGTCAGAATCACGGGCAACCGTCCCGCAAACACAGGCAAACAGCTAACCATCATCAACACCAAATTCAATGTAAATGCGGCTGCTGTAAACCTGGCGATGGTCGACAACATAATTACCATCAGAAGACTGACAACTACAAAAGCAGGAGCGAATCTTTATCAAAGAGACCCAGTTTTCAGCCTACGCCATTCCCAAGGTCATCTGGGTATGTGGAAAAAGTGGCCAGATACATGGATCCTAACTTTAACGAAAAATCGCAGAAATATCCCAAACAGCAACACCATCAGCATCAGCAGCAGCAAATGAGCGGCAGCGGTAGCTGGCAGATGGATTCGAGGAAAGGAGAATGGGTGAAAGTTGGACAAAATCATCCGTACGATTTTGAAAACAACTATCCTCCGTTACCGGCCAGACCCAGGTCCAGCCATATGTACGAAGACAGAAACCGGCATTCAGACTACTCTGAACCACATACAGAACACTCTTGCGCCTGTAACAAATGTTGCTCGAGAAGGAATAGATAATTTTTCATATATATTTAGGTACAAATCTACCTAATATGTCCAACATACAAAATCAAATAGCAAAGTGTGATTATATTCTAGTTCTACAACGAAATTTAATGACAAATTAATAGAAATAATGTATTCAAATTTGTAAAAAAATAACTTTGTATTTGTATTAAAATCTAAATCTGGGAAAGTATTTCGTTTACTGCAATTTTTTTTTTCCTAAACATATCTTACCCTGTATGTTTATTCATTAATAAACACTGATTCCTAATTTTACCCAGAAATCACAAAAATATCCCGAACAGCCGCAGAATGTTTATTCTTTAATAAACAATTTTTTTAATAAAAGGCAAGCAAAATCAGTGAAGTGCATCCAAGAGTCGAAGTTGTCATGTCAGTCGTTCAAGATTCCTCGAAGGAAATTGAAAATCTTGATGCTTTGATTGCTGCTGTTAATATACTTTTCGAAGAAGAAAACGTCAACGTCGAATCTGTAATAGAATGCATGCAGAGTTACAAATCAAATACGGCCGACTGGAATCAGTTTGCTTTGTTCGATAAAAATAAGTGAGTTTCTAATAATTGGATTTAGTTGTGTAACCTTAATACCCAAAATTCTTCATAAAAATGTTTATTAAAATTAAATTATTTATTACATTTACTATGGGCAAAAACATCTTTGCTCAAAAGCTTATTATTATTATTGTTACACGTTTTTAGTTGTTATATTTTTTTTGCATCTGTTTCAATAAATATATTTTTTTACTAAATTAATATAATATTTTAAACGATATTCAAGGAGAATATTATTGTTGAAATTTGCTTTCTGACGTAATTCACTCATTATCATATATTTTATATATTTTGGATATCAAATGCAGACGTCGTGAATCAAATTGAATTACAAATTTATAAATGAGGAAGCAATTAAAATTATAATAAATAAATCATCACTGAATGTGTTGTTATGATAAATACATTAGAAAGTACACGTAAAATATAAATCTGATAATGTAAAAATGTTATTTTTTAACAATAACTAAAAGTTGCAACTTTGCAAATTGATAAAACTGAAATAATCGTAGGCGAGTATTTCAATATTCAACAACAAAGAAAAAACCTCACACACACATTAGAAGTATGTGGAATATTTAAATATTTTTTTTCGACTCGCTGTATTCTTAAAATCGATTATTGTGTTTCGCGCAAAACGAGCTGACTGCAAATTGAGCGTGTCGAGGAATCATGCCGAACGAAGAAAACCAGATCCCGCGGTTTTGTTCGTACATGTACAATTTCCAATGAAGCTGTTTTCAAGTACGTAATGTCCAGTTATTTCCGAGAAAGATTCGAGTTGAATTCGAAAGCTGCAAGGATTGTTTACATTTTTCGGGGATAAAGAAGAAAATTATATAATAATAATAATTATATTATTAACGGAGAGTGAGGATGGATGGATGTGCGGCGTTTGCGGAGGTCCCCTCCTCGTGCGATTAGCGTTTCGAAATGTGAAGTTGTTCTGTAACTGCGGTGACCTCACTGGGAGAGGATATCAGGAGGCCTCTTATCAAAATCCTCTGCCTCCTTCGGCCCCAGAAAATAAAACATCGCTTCGGACGGGCCTTTTTATTTATTTGATCCGCGACCATCGATTTGCGAACATCGGGTTTCTTTCATTTCTATCAATCGTTGCCAATCCGCTCTGCCTCTCTGTCGCTCTCTTCCTGCTGCTTTTTCTAAACGCTACCGCATCGGCCGACTGCTGCACCACGGGTTTGTTCTTTGATTTTCTCCATTCCGTACGCAAGAGATGGAGGTGTGCAACAGGGAGAACGTGATCACCGACGTCGATCTGATCAAGAGGTTCGGCGACAATTTGCCGGTTGCGAATAATCTGGACGAGCTCATCGAGGAACTTAACAAGGTCTTCGCCAGCGACGAAGTAAACATTGAACTTGTAGACTACATTCTACGCACATACAAATCCAATTTCGAGGATTGGAAAAAGTTCGCCAAGTTTGACAGATATAGGTAAATAACAGTGACCGTCCATCACGTTCTCGACAAGACTCATTTTATAGCATGCGTCCATTTCGTGAAAGCAACGGTGACTTACTACTAACTCACCTACATCAAAACATCACAAGCATCAACAATAAATATACACTTGCTCAAATGTTTCAAATAACTGCACTTGCAGTAAGATATTTAAAACAGTACATTCATTCAATGCATGAAGTGAACATAACAACAACAACAAAACGTTTCACTTTAATACAATTTTTCTAATCATTTTATTTGTAGAATACTTAAAACTAAATTAAACTCGTGATTTAAAAAGAATATCGGAAAGGGATTTCTGCTTGGAAATTTTCTTGCAGAACGAGTTTTCTCTCGGCTGCAGCAGCAATTTCGCACGATTAGCTTAATTGCTTCAAATATAATTATATACTTGTTTATAAATATTTTTTGTGATTTCAATATAAACTAAACTTAAATTTCACTTTCATAATTAATTAATTAAGAGACAACCAATAATAATAAATATAAATCGTATTATTAAAATAATCTTACATTAATTTATTTTTGCTACTGCAATAAGAGATCATATCTGAAAGATTGAGATTAAACGAATGACGTAAATTTGGAAATTCCTTGTCATTAATTTGATTGGTCGTTAAATTTTTATTTTATATTTCAAATTTACAAGTAACGAATTGTAATAAACATTAAAATGCAATCAAGCGATGAAAACGTAAATAATTCGAAATTAATGAATATAAAAGAAAAATAAGTTGATATTTTTCATGTTTTCACGACGATAAATGAAATAAAGAAAATTAATAGTTGCATGTGTGCAAAGTTTCCATTCCGCAAACGCAAATATGTTTCCATATTAGAGAAATGCACAGAATAATTGCAAGCATTTTCGTTTCGGTAAATAACATGACTACTTTAAAATTCTAAACAAAGCGATATACCATAAATCGATATCGTTCAACAATTAACGAAATGGTAAGGAATTTTCCCTTCTACGGAATGCAACCACAATTAGTTTTTTTTTAGTTGTATAAAGTTATAACATACAATAGAAAAAAATACTGAAATCTTTGCACAATTTCGTATTTATCGAAATAATGTTTTTGATCGAGGCATAGCAACTGGCGTTATCTAATAATATTGTAATAATTGTTATTGATGCGAGAACATGTTTACATGATCAATTAAGCATTTAAATAAAAAAAATATCGTCTGATTTCTATTTGGGTAATTTACTGCACCAGATTTTGATAATGCATTTCGCAATCTTCTCAAAATCTGTTTAGTTTACATTCCTTTTATTTTTTTGTGCATTTAAGTAATCAGAAATTATAATATAATTGTTGGAAGTGAATGATTTCAAAAATTCTAAATATTATCATTTTTTAGTAAATAATTGTTTATATTTCTTTAAGTTCTGTAATTTCAGTTTTAACAAACATGATTATTGATGAAATAAATATATTTTATCGATTATTGATGATTTAGCAAATATTGAATGAAACGTTTACACGATAATATTTTGTTTCAGCAACATTTCTTTTATTTTCTTTCGCACGTTACAAATTCCAGGTAGCTCGATGAATTGATGAGCGATTGCTCAAATTCACGTTATCTTTTCAAACTCTACACCAAAACTATTCGGTTAGGTCAGTGCCGGGAGGACAGGACCTTGGAAAGATCAAGTTCTTTTTTGTATACGAGTGTAGGAGGTGTGCAGACAACGATTTATCGAGCATATATACAAACGAATGCCGCTCCGATGTTTATAATAATTGTTCTATAAAAAGAAATATGTTTTCACAGCTGATGGATATATTCTTGTTCTCTCTAGATACACACGAAACCTTGTGAACAGTGGAAACGGCAAGTACAATTTGATCCTTCTGTGCTGGGGCGAAGGTCAGGGCTCCAGCATCCATGACCATGCCAATGCGCACTGCTTTATGAAGATGCTCCAAGGGGAACTACAGGAAATCCGCTACGAATGGCCCAAGGAGCAAGGCGAGGAGCTCCAGGAAATGGGCAGGACCGTACTCAAGGAAAATAGCGTTTGCTACATCAACGGTAAGATTTTTTAATTATTTTAAAAAATATAATTTGGGACTTGGGTTTTCCACGCAGTTTTATAAAAATATTTTGATAAACATCCACTATCGTATTTGTGCATAATTGCAAAATAAAACTTTTACAAGTTCAAAGTTCAATCCGTCAATCAAAATTAATTTAGTTACAAAAAATAAACGAATTCTTAAATTAATCAATTATTTTATATTTATTTATTTGTCAGAATTCAAAATAATATTGGGTATCAAGTTTAAGCGCACATAACTTTTATGAATAACAATAATTTGTTTTTAAATAAAATATTTTGTCCAAGAATAAAGAATTACTTAATTTCAATATTTTATATTAGTTTAATAGATGGGCCAATATTTTCTGAAGTCGTATAGGTTATACAAAAATGTTGTAACTATTGTATCGATAAGTATTTATCGTTGAAAATTTAATTGCTGTTCATTCATTACTTTCGCAACAGACAACATTATGTAAATAGACGTAATGCGTCTTCATTTGTGGTCGTCAATTTGCAGAAGTTCGTAGTAGATTTGTACGTAAATCGGGCGAGTTTTAAAGTTCAATATTTGTGATTGCGTGTAGATTGGTTGGACGTAAACAGAAGGATGTTTTTCCTTATCTTCAATGCTGGCATAATCGTAAACATGTTTTGACCTAATTTGGTAATTTTACTCAGATGAACAAGGATTGCACAGGGTGGAGAACGTATCCCACACGGATCCTGCCATCAGCCTGCATCTCTATTCGCCGCCCTTCGACACGTGCCACATGTTCGACAAGAAGACCGGTCGCAAAACCGCCAGCAAAGTTACCTTCTGGTCTATGTATGGCAAAAAGGAGTCTCAAGTGAGTACGGGCACAGGGATATATAGACGCTTTGACCTTTAACAACAGATAATTCCCGAACGCGCCATGTATTTGTAACGTGCTTTTATTTTCTGTTCTAGGAATAATTCGACGAGATATCTTCGCAATCGCTGTTGCTTAACTTATTGAAATGAATTTTAATCTCTTTTTTTTTTTTGTTTAAATGTATTTTAATCTTATGTACGTGATTCGCTATCTGTAAACTAATAAAGCATTTTGAAGACATATTCTATTTCTTTTATAATTAAACCGTATTAATATTGTTGTGGGCCCTGGACTAACATAAGTCTACAGACCTGAGAATTTGTACTTTTAGTGTGAAAAGTTCTATACAAAAAAAGGAAGAAAACAAATCGAGACGGAAAGAAAACTTCATCACTTAATCTGAGAGATTAGACAAGGGGATGTGGTGCGAACAATAGTCGGTAAATCTTTCATTCGAAAACATCCGGTCATAAAAGTCCAGGTAAAGAGTACCGTGAATCTCTTCCTTTCCATACAGAGATACAACAAGAGATACAATTCATAAAATATAATACACAAATATTTATCAACATATTCAAACCCACATTTTCTTTTGATTTAATAGTATTTTGTATAGTGATTTCATATTGTTTTATATTTTATCGAATCAAAGACTAGATATTTTTTTTGGAGCGTCAAGAAATGTTTTGGACAAATATTGAACAAAATACACGAAATTATAATGATTTTACCGATTTTACATGTATTGTTTTTAATTAATGAACACTTTCTGCAATAGAAAATAATTAATTAAGTAATAGCAATACGTGTATTAGATAATTTTATTGTGTTAGAAAAGTATACATTTCTAGGTTTAATTTTTTTTAAATCAAAGTATGTAACAAATAAATGGAATTTGTAGGCTAATCTTAAAAATCTTATTTACAATATATTATTATTATATATATAAAAAAAAACAATGTAATATTAAAAATAATTTCCATCAGGCTACAAATAGATGGAGAGATGTGTGGTGGTAATAATAAAAAAAAACAACAATAAAAATCTGCTTACAATAATGAAGTGTTTTTTATGTGTATTTTGCAGAGGATGGTTCATAGAGTAAGGATCGGCTATAAGTTTTGGCTTCTAAGTTTTCCACCTGCTGTGGCACTTGAGGTCAGAACTTGAGGTCTTTGATGGCCTGCGGTAGATCGGGCAGTTTCATGTCTTTAATCTGCTGCGGAATGTTCATGTTTTTCACAGCGGACACCGCTCGCGCTGGCGCTGCACTGATCCCAGCCTCCTTGCTCTCCAACTTGTTCTGATCCTCAATCCTTGTCAAGATTTCAGTCATATTGGTCTCCAGAACCATTCCACCCATTACCAGCTCATTAAGGATGTAGTGCACTTTATCCACATGGAATATCAGATCCAACTCGCAGACATTCTCAAAGCATTTATCCAAAGTCTCAACAAATACTTGGATGAGATCTAGGATACCAAGTTCACTCTCAGATGAATCGACACAGAACACAAAGTATAATGTTGCATAATGTCTGTATATCAACTTATAATCGCTTCCCCCAATTAAACTGAAAATACTCACTCATATTGAATGCACAAGTAAAAACTATAAAAATATATGAAACAAACCTGCCACCCTCCAAGAAATTGCACACATTATCATCCCGCTTCGAGACCAGCTGAAAGGTTTCTTTAATAATTTGCTGCTGCATATCTTCATTCTGTAAATATAAAAACATAAATCATAAACACAATATAACTTTAACCCCTTTTGTGTGCACTTACAAAGTATTGGTAAAATTTCGAGAGCCTCGGCTTCCCGTGATTATTGAACACCAAAATTGCTTTAATCATTTTAACAGGTTCTTAATTAAGAAAAGTCCTGTTTTCTAATTAAAAATTAAAATCTTCACTGCATTTTCCTTCTTCCTTTTGTTATCAAAGATGACGTTCAATCACTGACAACAAATGTTACCAACAGCAAGATAATCATAATAACAATTTGCCATCGAAATTCAAATATATTGAATATCAGCAAATATTATGCGATTAATGAATAATCTTAATTTAATGAAAATCAAGTAAATCAGACACTAAATTAAACATAATTGGAAATACCGTTATAATAAAAGAAATAAAGCCAATTTTCTTCCATCAGAGTGCTAAAACAATAATATAATCACTTATAAACTTATTTGCTACAACTTTTAGTTGTAGGCTTCTACGTTTATTATAGTAGATATGTATATTTCTTAAAAAAAACACATTAAGAGAAAACGTTGCAAATTCAAATTTTGCCGGCTAGGAAATGATCTTAACCCAAGTTCTTTCTGGTTGTTTCAATCCGTTTTTACCGCCAAACATCTCATTTGGAACAAACCGTTGGCACAGTAAACGCAAGCAAACCCAACTGCGAAGATGTCTTCAAAAATCCTTAAATTCACAAAGAGTGTGCCTGAAGCTTTTGCCCCAGTTAAGGGATCTATAAAAGCGGCCGGTTTCGATTTGAAAAGCGCCTTCAACTATACTATTCCTGCTCGAGGAAAGGAAATGGTGGATACAGGGCTGAAAATACAACTGCCGGAAGGATGCTATGGAAGAGTTGCTCCAAGGTCTGGATTAGCTTCAAAGAATAGCATTGATGTTGGAGGTTAAACATAAAAATTTAATTTATTTTGCAATTCATTAATTAACTCTATCTTTATTAAATAGCTGGAGTCATCGATGAGGACTATCGTGGGGTACTTAAAGTTATCCTGTTCAACCATTCAGATACTCCATTTGAAGTCAAGACTGGTGATCGCATTGCACAATTGATTTGTGAACAAATTTATTATCCAGAAATTGAGGAGGTTTCTGAGGTAATACAATATTAGTTTAATTTAAGGGATGAGAAGTAATCATGTTTTTTTTTTAGTTATCTGAAACAAACCGTGGTGTTGCAGGATTTGGATCAACTGGCATCAATTAATTTCTTTTTTTAATTGTTAATTTTGTAATCTGTGTTCCTACATTTATAAGCCTCTGTTAGATACATCTGAATAAAGTATTATTTTATTATAAATCTAAAATACTTCTATTTGAAATTAATTTTTAATAATTTCATCCAATTAAACTAACTTTTAAAAAATTTTGTTTTCTAATTTGGATTTGCTTGGAAATTACTCTTTCTTTAAGTGTAAATAATTATATACATTTGAAAATGTTTAGCAAATTGAAGAAACTTGTATTTCAAAGTACATATATTCAGTTATTGATAACCGAGTTATATAACGTATTTATTTGAATTTACTGTCATTTCATTCGTTGTGAAAATGGCGGACGAAGTGCAGCTGGCTCAAACCGCTAAGCCGGACGGAGACACGATTTTTGGGAAAATCCTTAGAAAAGAGATTCCCTGCACGTTCATCTACGAAGATGATTTAGTAAGTCCACTAAATTCATCATTTTTTCCAAGTGTTAACCTTGTAATTTACAGTGTGTGGCTTTTGAAGATGTGAATCCGCAAGCCCCAGTCCATTTTCTGGTCATTCCTAAGAAACCAATCCCTCAGCTATCAAAAGCAGAAGATGAAGATTGTTCTCTCTTGGGACACCTTCTGTTGACTGCCCGCAAAGTTGCTGAGAAAAAGAATCTCAAAGATGGATTCAGGATTGTCATCAATGACGGTTCCATTGGAGCTCAGTCTGTCTATCATCTGCACATTCATGTCCTGTCTGGACGTCAACTCCAATGGCCCCCTGGATAAAAACATCAACTAATTACATACTTTCTACCATGTAATTGCACGAGATGAAAAAGAAAATAAATTATCCAATTACTCTTTATTTCTTCCTTCTTGCTTTTATCCAAATAAATTGAGTCAATAAGTTGATCAATTAATTAGATTTAAACATAAAGCAAAAATATATTTGTATATAGTTTTGAAGAATAACAAATTTTAAAATTGGATTATTATTTCAACTGCAGCCAAGTTTAATTTATAGTACAAATATAAAATTGAGAAAAGATATGACCTTATTACTGAAAGATTAATAACAATTATATTGCTCAAACCTATTTCCAATTAGATCTTGGGTACTGCAAGGAAGTGTACCTATCCTGTATCTCATTTTCACACCTAATGACACAGCAGAAATGTCCTTTGAAAGAAATCCAGAAGTTGCATCACAAAATTTACAACAGGACTACATCAAAAAAAACTGACTGTAATTACAAACTTTAGTGAAAGGTACTAAGGAAGACTACAATCACAACTAACGGAATCTTACCACATAGATTAAATAAAATTATAACGATTTTTTAAGGAGTAATTGAAAATATCGTACTCAAATTATAATTTAATTATTCTCTTTATAAAATAAACATAACGAATATAATTTTCATGTCAAAGTGTTACTTTGAAAATGTCGATAGTCGAAAAATAAACTAAGTTCCTTTGATCAAATCCACTCTACAGTAATAAACTTATCAATATAATATTATATTATAGGAGTCTAAAAACGATAAATTATGAGCAGTATATGAAACATAATGAATAGATAAAAATATATGACTCATTTGATACAATCCATCAATAATAATATAAAACATTCTACGAAAGAAAAGAAGAAAAAACATAACAAATATATTATTACGAAAGACGCGCTCTTAGAAAGATGCGCGATCCTTCAAACGTAACATAAATCAATATCTATTTTAAATATACATATAAACCTTTTTTTTTATAAAAGAAAGCGCATGGGTGGAAACACAAATGACAATAAAATCCGAGCTGCTGACGCTTTTGCGACCTGAGATTTTTGTAACGATCTGGGCAAAAAAAAATCTGTCTTATTTTTGTTATGTAGCATTCCTCTGAAATGTTAATCAAACAACTGCTTAACTATTATTACGTATCTGTGTATGAGATCAACAATGTGTATACAAAAATAAATTTCTATTTGGCTTTTTAATATCGTTTTGCCCAGCAGCGTTAAAAAAACGAATGTCTTTTGTTTATCTCTATTATTTTACCATTACGTAGCTCGACGAAGAGTTAATTAAATTGATCAATCGGATCACTTGAGGATGATGTTCAATATTCTTTCAATATTTATGTAAATGCAAATACGTTCTACAAGTGATACTTCCTCCCGGTAATAATAAAAATAAAATAATAATAATATATAAATAATAAATGAAAAGCGATTTTTTTAAAATCGCGTTGCGTGGCGACCGGTGTGACCTGCACATTTCGATAATTACACGCTGTACGTACATTTATATATATATCTGTATAATGATAATAGTAATAATAAAAATATATATATATATATATTTACGAATATCGACGTTTCTATGACATCGAGCTACATGGTAACCTAGGAGATCCCATCTGCGTGAGAACGCGGTCCAACCACTGCAGCGGACCATTCAGATGGAGTTCGATCCAGCAAGGCGTCGAAGTCACCGTTTGTCTCCGGTACTCAGCGCCCCAACCCTTCACGAAGCTCATTCTTATCGTGCACATCCTCGTCAGCTGGTAAACAGCTTCGAAACCCTGACTGACACTCTGCGAAAGCAGAGAGGCAAACTCCTGGTTGTTGAATATCTTCAGGTTGCAGCCAGGGGGAATCTTGCAGACGGTCGCTGGGTGCCATCCGTATCGTTGATTGCAGTTAGGCGACTGCACGAATATGCTCGAATCACTCAGACACTCGGCGAAGACTTCACCACCTGCAGAATATCGTTATAGCACCAATTGCAAATACGGAAAGTTTCGTCTCATACCAATATAATACAATCGGACACCTTTTCCAATATGTCTTCGCGTTTGTTCGACGACCACGTTGCGGTTAACGTTTGAGAGGAGTCCCAAACAGAATCTGAAAATATCAGTAAAATTATATATTTTTATTATTTACTGATTAATTCTCAAATGTAATGAAACATAGAATAGTTGTACCTTTCTGAATTGCTTGGATCTGTGAAACCGTCGACAGTGATACTTGGTTGGCTGGCGTGGAAGGTTTCACCTACTCTTGTATTCAGTTCGTAGTAGCTGATGCTGCACCAGAATGCGGGTTCGCAATACATGACCGGCTGAGCGTCCACTGGTGGACTTGGGGTCAGGCGGGATATGCTCATGTTGTCGTTTGGGTCTATGGGATCCCCATCTTCGGACATGTATCCAGGAGGAGGAGTTTCAGTCGGCGGAGCCGCATTATGCGGGGACTCCAGATTGGTGGGGGGCCCATTCGAACAAAGCCCGACGGCATCCATATACCCACCTGTGTGCTGCATGTGCAACCTGAAAAAAAAATACACATACACACAAAATCCAATTGATTGCATCGACAACAAATATAGTTGAAACCGCGTGCGTACCCCAAAGAATTTGTATTGTGTGGGAAAGAGGTGTTCTCCGGTACAGAAGTGCTCAAGTCTTCGAGCGAATGAGGAAACATATTATTCTCATCGTTGATCTGCGTGACTCTTGGTACTAGAATAACTGGCAAAGCTGCAAACACAATATAAATAAATACAATTGAAGCAAACATGAATCTATATCATATTAATGCCGCCTTATTAATAAACATTAAAGTTTGAGATTTTATTATTTTAATGGGGGATTTGTTATGTTTCATTGACCTTCCTATTGTGTGCTTTTGTATAGCATTGAATTTACTTTGGGTTGTATTTGAATGAATTGGAGAAGATAAGGACTTGTGACACTATGCAAATGATGGAGTACAACCTGGACTTTCAATTCGGCTGTAGTGGTAAGGATTGATGCAGACTTCTTCCTTTTTCAATGAGTATGTAAACTCGCAATGATCGAGGGGTCTGAGCTCGTGGTGAGACTGCAGCTCCGGCCACCTCCACAATCTGCAGTAGATCACATGCGGCAATCCCTTGCGAGGCTGGATGTTGGGATCAGCAGTCGGCCGGACTCTGCGAAGAGGACATCCAATTAAATAAATAAATAAACACTCATCTCGAGGACAATGGGAATGGGAATGTTTACATTCGGTGCGAATCGGATGGTCGCGATTGGTGCAGTTAGGATGGGTGGGGGAGTGGCCGTGCGTAAATTAGGTATGTAAGCAGCGCATCAAGCAGACATTTAGGGTAGGTCACCAGACTGAGTGCGGCGAGGAGGGGGCGCCACAACAAATCCATAATGCCGTGACCTTAAACTTGTGTTGTTGATCGCGAGGTCAGGCTATGGGGGAGAGCGAGATAGAGAGTATAGTATATCACCACCACCGTGTCAGTCACAAATCGTTATACCTGGGAATCGTGACGCACTTGGTGTTCGGGTTCTGAGATGACACCGCTCGTTCGAGTTCCTCCAGTGCTC
Organism: Nicrophorus investigator; assembly: GCA_963457615.1. Taxonomy (NCBI): domain Eukaryota; kingdom Metazoa; phylum Arthropoda; class Insecta; order Coleoptera; family Silphidae; genus Nicrophorus; species Nicrophorus investigator. The sequence goes on from OY735141.1 coordinate 29,482,479, forward strand.
CGGACTTCTTTAGCTTCTTCACCAGGCTTTTCACCGCTTTCTCGCACCATTTATCATCGGCATCCGAGCCTTTCTTCCAGCCGAGAAGCCGCTTCACGACCGGCGGCGTGAACGGCAGAACTCCACTCATATCAACTGCAGCACCTCTGAACTGACAACACCTGCGATATCCTCCACCGAAAATCTCCGATCCCTGCAGCGACGTTAAGCAAGTGCGCGATACCAAAATATTATCGCTCACCATTAACTGCCATATTGTTTTTAGTTAACGCGAGGGACCAAGAAACGAACTACGTTCGATACTTCCGTCTCCCTTCATCCCATCACGAATCGCGTGAACCATGAACCTTTGAGATCGCGGATGATGGTGCATGCGCACCTCTCAAACACCAGTGGCGTAACATCCAATACGAATTTCGAAATGATTAACCGGATTAATTGGCCCTGACTAATCGACCGCTTTTTTCGTTCACAAATTGATACGTCCTCTACGAACGAAGAATGTTACATAAGCGGGTCACCTTCTGGACACATTAAACTGCAATCATATTATATTATTATCCAATTTAATCACAAAATTACATAATTTATTTAGTTTTACTTTCCTTAACATTTCAATGATTCACCAAGAAAATATGCAAATCAGCACTCGCATTATATTAATACGTAACATATACCAAAGTATATACTTGTATATAAAACTACATTTTAAATATAATACTATACAATAGACGCAAAGGTTTATAACAGTTTTTTTTTTCTGTGATACGATTATATAAATTTATCCAACCTCAATATTTTGTAAACCCTTGCAATGTACGCCCTTGGTAGGTCCAGCTTTGGAGGGCATTGACATCAAGATATTTAAATGATACTACTTTCAATAATTTTGTAAGATTAATTGAAAATTAACTTAAAAAATCTTTAATAAATTGTTACATTTTTACTAATAGTGCATTACACATTCAATTATTTTCCAAAATACACGTTGCTTAACTATTGTCGAATATATCATATTTCAATAATAAAAATCCTGAGTTAATTTTTGTAAAATTTTAAACACTACAAAATTGGGAATGATTTTAGTAAAGGACAACATTCAGAAGAAAACTCTTGAATATCTAGTACAGGGGTCAACAACTTTCGTTATTCAAAAATCTATTGGTTCTATCGGTCGACTCGAGGTTCATTAGTTCAATGCTTTTCAACAGAAATCATTAATAAAAGTAACTTCAATCTAAAAAGGTTACTGACCCTTTAGGTAATCTGAAAACCCGTTTACTATTAGTGAGGTGTTAGTATAGTAATGAATCGAGGGTTCTCGTACCGGTAATCTCATCCTTTCTTGGAAACCCAAAATCATTTTCGTGAAACAATAAGTTGATGAGAGTTCTCTTCGAATGACAATAATTTATAAGAAGTTAATTAATGCAGCGTTTACTCTTAGTAATAACGTTTTAATATAGAAATGGCATTAGATTTAATAAAGACCATTTGTTGATTAATAACTAGATAATCTTAACTTTAAAAAATATGTATCCTATAGTTTGAAAAGATTAATTAAAAAATGTTTTATAATAGTATCTTAAGTTAATGTTAATAATTATTTTTAAAACTTCAATACTTCAATTTTTTAACCACTTATATTTACAGTGACTCTAATTTTGTACTGTTTTATTAATTGCTTAATTAAAACTTGGAGAAGGTAAGTCCTCAGCCTTTGAAGAATGCAATAGAAAGTGGTAACTTTTTTATTTGAACATAAGTAAAACACGCAACATAAGTAACGTTACTTCTGGCGGAATATGAAGGTAAAGACGCTTTGTAGAATCGAAAATGTAACTTCAATGGTAAATGGTGAGCAAGAGAAATAAGGAAGACGAACGTTTTCCTCGATGATCTACTTGAAGTGTGTACGGTCGAGGCGACATGCGGTTCCGCTTTGAGCCATTGCATCTGTGTGCAAAACAATTTGTCACGCTACTCTTCGAAAACACACCTTAACAACGACGATATCGTCCGTTCGTCTTTTAATGTCATACAGTCGTCATAGAGTGTCTCCTTCAGTTTCTATTTGGATTCCGCATAAGATGCATTAAAAGAAAACGTTTTCCCGGACAGCATAAGCCATAAACTTGTAATACCTTAGAAGTGATCCAGAGCATAGTCAAGATGTCATGTGGAGTCCGGATTTTGGTCAAAATATGGTCCATCATCCTTTACTCATGCATCACCTCAACTCTATCCGACACCAGACTCATACAGGTATCTATTTTTTTAAATTTACTTTTCATTTATCTACAATTAATTATAAAAAAAAAGTTTAAATATCAACAAATTTATGAATAGCAAATATTTTTCTTTGTAATTTTTGAAATATCACCATAAACTGAAATAAATAATTAATTATTTGCAATAATTCAATATTTGCACATATGTGAATTGAAAACATGATTTACATTGTTTCAAATTTTATATACACTTTCACTGAACTTTTTGAAGATTTCGTTAAAAGATTTTTGATAGTGATTAGATGAGAAACGGTGATTTAATGTGTAATTACTGCAATTCGGCACAAAGATAAACAACAGGACTCCTCTTCCAGTTAATGAGGTCTTCTTCCACTATTTCCCGTTGGTTAATTCCAGGTCGTCACGCTGTGCTCGAACACACTTTGTTCTAATTTAAATACCGTAACGATTAATTCCCGTTCAAAGTTATTGGAGTCTACCTTCAACAATCATAATCCATTTTAATATTGATCATTTACATTAATTACTATTCAATGAAAATAAAATGTGTGCATGCATTTATACAATAGGATACTTAATATAAGAGGTGGCATTTATATAATAATTATATTATTATTTTCAGGGTCACAACCAGAATTTAGGAGAAGCTCTTCAATTCCTTCGAGAATACGACTCTGAGGCATCTAATATGTGCTTTCGAGTAAGCTCCGCCCAATGGCGATACTCCACGAACATGACCGATTACAATAAGAGACGCATGATCGAGGAACAAATGATCCGGGCGAAATTTGAAAAACTTTCTTGGAAGAAAGCGATTACGTTCGATTGGACCCAACTCCCCGATCCTATGACCAGGCGACAGCTGAAAATGCTTGCGACCAATGGAAGAGCGAGTCTTCCGGACGAGAAGTACAACGAAGTATAATCCAATTATATTATTTTAAAACGGAATACGTGAACAGAAATATTCAAATTTTTAGATCCACCATTTGATCTCCGAGATGAAGGAGATGTACAATAGCGTAAGGGTGTGCCCTTATAATAATAAAGATAATCGGTACTGCGATTTGGTGCTTGATCCTGACGTGATTCGCCTGATGGAGCATTCGAGAAATCCTGCAGAGCTCAATCACATTTGGAAGGAGTGGCACGATAAAACCGGACCCCCGGTCAAGAACAAATTCATGAGATACGTGCAACTGGCTAATCAGGCGGCTCGAATGAACGGTCCGAAAATTACACTAAACTTAACTCAAAGAAAATACATGCATATATTTTTCTGTACAGGTTTTTCGGATGCTGGTGAACAGATGAAACATCAGTACGAGGACGACCATTTCGAGTTCGAGCTGAACGAGACGTGGGAAAAACTGTTACCTCTTTATAAAGAGCTCTTCACTTACGTTAGGAAAAGATTGTTGGGTAAATATGGATCCGAGTATATTCGAGAGGATGGGCCGCTGCCGGCGCATTTGGTTGGTAATATTTGGGGTCAGGATTGGAACGGTGTAGCTGATCTAATGATGCCTTATCCCGCCGTCAAGAACATCGATGTAACCGATGAGCTTCTCCGGCAAGGCTTCACACCGCTAAGGTTAGTAATTAAGTAAATATAATAATTTGGAAAAAAAATCGAGAAATTATTTTTTTTTCAGGATATTCCAAATGGCAGAAGAGTTTTTCACTTCGATGGGTTTGAAACCTATGCCTCCTGAATTCTGGAGGAATTCTTTATTAGAGAAACCCGTGGATAGAAAGGTGCAATGCACGGCGAGTGCCTGGGATTTCTGTAATCGCATGGATTTCAGGTTCGTAACATTTCATATATAAACGATAATTGCAAAACATGAATATTTAAGGATTAAGGAATGCACCGAAGTTACCATGGATGATTTCGTGTCGGTTCATCATGAGATGTCGCACGTTCAGTACTATATGTCGTATGCCGATCAACCTTACATTTACAGAGATGGAGCTAATCCAGGTAAATAAGTTTGATATTAACTCCAATTAAATTTGATTTGATTTATGTCGCAGCATTTCACGAGGCCATTTCTAATGCAATCCGTTTATCCGTATTCAATCCACATCACTTCCATAGAGTGGGATTGTTCAATAACAACTCGGAAACTTATGAAACGAATATGAACTTCCTGATGACGATGGCTTTAACGAAAGTTGCGTTCATACCTTATGCCCTTCTCGTGGATCAAGTTACATATATTTATGTTAGCTTTATAAAACTTGTTAAACCATTTGATTTGTAGTGGCGGTTCCACGTATTTCGCGGAGGAATTCAAACAATGAACTCGGCTTGGTGGGATCTACGGCTCAGATATCAAGGCATAGTGCCTCCAGCAGCTAGGAATGAGAGACAACTGGATGCTGCTGCGAAAAGGCACATTATAGCGGATATTCCTTACACGCGATATTACGTGGCTCTTCTCCTAGAATTCCAGATACAAGAAGCTCTGTGCTCAGCCGCTGGTCATACCGGACAACTCTATACATGCGATATATACAGATCACGAGAGGCCGGTCGCATTATAAGGTTTAAGCGATTACATTAAAATATTTCAAATGCTTATTTATCTCCTCACGACAATTGTAGCGAGGCCTTGAAACTAGGAAAATCGAGGCATTGGAGGGACGTTTTACGGACCATAACCAGGGGAAAACAGGATCGCCTCTCAGCAGATGCCATGCTGGATTACTTCCAACCATTGCTTATGTGGCTGAGGATTCAGAATCGGGCGGAAAAGGTTGTTGGTTGGACGACGCATAAGGAGGACACATCATTGTTCCAACCGTTGCTCTACAAATCATCCGCATCCGTCCAATCAGTTTACTTGTATCCAATATTAGCTGTTATAGCATTAAAAATAAATTTATTGTGAATAAAACTTACAACTAGAGTAGGATTTTGATTGCTAAGACTTGTTTGGTAGTTTCGTTGCTGCCAAATAGGGATTATCAATGTCGACGACCGGTGAAGAATTCTCATCCACTTTATTAGGATCCTCGATTTCTTCAGGAGGTTCTTCAACGACTTCCTGTTCACCATCCCCTTCTGCTTTCGTTTCGGATTTCTCCGTTTTCACCCTTTTCTTCGGAGGCGGATTTATTTCTTCCGTTTTATACTCCAAATCCTCCGCGTCGAAAATTTGATCTTGCGGCATCAACGCATTTATATACGGAGGAAATTCTTGTTTGCACATAATCACTACATAAAATATTAATTAGAAAACAATGTATTCTTATACAAAATTGAAATTGAACTTACAAGGAAATATAAACTCGTCATTTTCGAAGAGGTTGTGAGTTTCACGGGTCTTGGCTAAAAATTTCGTGAGTGCCTTTTCGACATCTCTCTTCTGAATCGCGCACTTTTCTCTAATTGCTTCGTAATCAATCACAGGCTGCTTATGAGTCTACAAAAATATTTAAAAACGATAATTTCAACTTCAATTTCAGATCAATCGAAACTCACTGGAGTCCTTATATATGAATGAGGATCTGGAAATGATGGCAAATGCTGTGGAATGTGACTGGGCAAAGGTTGCTTTGTACCAGCCTGCAACATGTTCAATTGTTTCGGCTGCTGCTGTGGCTGCAGTGTAGGAAGAACTTGCAACTTGTGTTGTTTGATGAATTCACTCAACTGCGTGAAATTTATTCCTAGAGAATTTTATAATAAAAACATTATATAAATTGAATAATGAAGATTTACCCATCTCAACAAAACCCAATATAACATCAGCAATGAGTGGTTCCGTTCGTCCAGAGAGTTCACAATAATTTTTACTTGATTGCCCAAGTTCGCAGAAAACTAAAAATAAAACAAATATTAATTGTTTTAAAGGAATATTCTGAATAATAAAATAAATGCATAAATTACACATTAAAATAGTAAAAACAATATAATTGTAGGTAGAAACACTTTTAAAGAAATATTGGTGAATCAACTTAAATTTAATAGGATTTAGACAAAAATAAACAAACAAGGTTTTAACCTACAAAATATAACATTTTGAAAACATAACAGTTTAATCATGATTAAATTGATAATGAAGTTTATATGAATATAAACTTACAGCATTGTATCATCTCTGTAAGTGTTTCAAGAACATCCCAATCGGAAGAATCAAAACCATGGCTCAATAATACACTGGACACGGCTGCTGTTAACAATTTCCTGTGTGGGCTTATAGTTTGCTCTAGTTTCTCCATGATTAGATATTCCAATAAATTAAGTCCTTACAACTTAATATTGAGTAAATGCACTTGATTGATCACATTAATATTTCAGCACAACTGAACACAACCCAACAAGGTTTGTTTATAAGCAACTCTGAGTAACTGTCAAAAATACTAGGGTTGAGTTGGTTGCCTATTTACCATACTTAAACTGCTTTGATCATACTTTTTTCTTGAAAGTAGTCTTATGATATTCGATGATTTAATTTAGAAATTTAAACTTTAGGACCATTAAAGATATTAATTATAAGTAATTTATCAAGAAATATTTTATTCGTAGTTTCGCAAGTATTTGCTAAAGTTGCAAGGTGATTGTTTCATCTCAATAAAAGAGCGCAAAAGTTTCATTCGAGGAGACAAAGAAAGAAAACTAAATTACATTTATAATTAAATATAATATAAATATTTTACACGCAATTACAATATAATTCTTCTAGTCCTAAGGAACCGCCGAAATAGCGGTAATTCGCGAACTAGCCTACCATCAAGAAGAATAGAATAAAATGAAAAAAAAAAGAACAGAAAAATAAAATTTAAAAAATAAATCGAGACACATCTTCGTCATACAAACACAATTCCACTTTAACGTTTACTGAAATCCGTTTCGCGTGTCGAAATGAATGAGGTGTGAGTGTGGTGTGTATTTATTTCTTTCGTTTGCGTTACATATTTTTGTGTATAACTAAAAATATGTTCACGTTTAAGATTCAGTCCACATACAAATAATATTTATATATATATATATGAGGGAAAACGGATTTTTTTTTTAAGATTTGAGCCTGCAATTATTACGAGAATTTACAATTTATACAAAGTCTTACATAGTTACGTTATTTCTTTTAATATACTTATTACTTCAATATCATTTACTTTTTATCTTTGTAAACACTATTATATATATATATACTCTTCATTTTCATTCATATTTTCATTATTTTCTTTTAAATTTAAATGCAGTACCGCCATAGAGTTGTTCTGGAATGATCTATTACATATATATTTAATTACACAATAGAAAAAAAATATACATATACATAAATATGTATATATTAAGCACATATAAAAAATACTAATTAATAAATATGGTTTCATTAAAAACTAGGCGTGTTGCTTCATTTCTTCGTCGAATCGAAGACAAAAGTCATCAAAAGCCATATATATAAATAATCACTCAAGACGAAAATAATAAATAACTTAAATTATAAACGTAAACACTATTTAAAAAAAATATGAAAGCCTTTTAAACATGTTGTTGTAGAAAAAATACTTAATTGATCTAAATTAGATATACAGAAAACAAAGTTTTTTTTTTCAATTTCAATAATATATATATATAAAAATTTAAGTAGTTCAATCATGGCTTTTCCCTTTGCTCCGCCTATATTCTTCTAATATGTTTTAAGTTTCGATGCAATGTGTACAAATAACTGTGATCATGCCTTAATACGAACATTTAAGAAAGCCCGGTATACACATTCAGACATTGTTCATTTACATATTATGTTTTTTTTTATCACACACTTCGAAATACCTGTATTAATTTATCTTTGTTTTAGCCCGAATTGTTCCCAGCATAATAAAAAAATGCTTCGTTTGGGTTTTTAAGTCGCACTGTTTCCTTCAAGCACCGCCCTCCGGAGGGCGGGCTCTTCTATGATAAGGTCTCTTAGGGTAAAGCAAACCTCAACTATGCGACAAGCACAATTCGTTCCAACGAGCTTCAAAGAACTGCCTCATACAGTGTCCAGCTTTGCCCACCGGACTGTCATCCTCGTTGAACGTCTCGCAATTGTTGAATATTTGTCGAACGTCTGTGCAAAAGTCCTCTTTTGATTTGTAACTAAAAATAATTTAATTATATTATTGTTGCAACTGTTAAGGCGTTCAATGTAAATTACGTGTAATCCAATAAGCGTTTCTTAATTGTACTCAGATCCATCGGACTCTTAATAATCTTTTTGTAGGTGGGAAATTGTTTGGTGTTCACTGGAAGAAGAAACGGCCAAGCATCGTCGTGACACTCGAGGTCTTCGAGGATTGACTTGCAAGGTGCCAGCTCCTTTATCAACTTCTTAGGAACCTTGTCTTTTCGAGATACCGCTGCTGCCTGTTGTTGTTGTTGTTGCTGCTGCTGTTGCTGATTAATTGGGGAGCCGGCATTCTGGATGCTGGAGTTGGAAACGTCGCTCTGGTTACAAATATTAACGTTTTGTTGGGCAGCAATGTCCTCGTTGGTCGTTGCCGAGCTATGCGATGGTGCTGGACTGTAAATGTTATTTTTTCATTAGTTTAAGAGTTTCATTATGACATCCCTAACACTAACCTTAATGGAGGCTGCTCGGATGACTCACTCTCCCTAGCAACTTTAGTTTGCTTCTTGATAGCGCGTTTCTGGGGCTTCTTCGAAATGCAGTTGACGCAATACCACTTTCCGCGAGGTACTTTGTTCAATTGCGGCCGGATGCAGTCAGTGTGGTAGGCTCTAGGACACAGCTCACACACCACTAACCTTGTATTCGATGGAGATTGTTTTTTACCGCATACAATACAGTTTTTTTCACCTGTAGCTTTATTCATGCACTCATGACAATACCTTGAATAACACAAAAAAAAACGCAGTTGTAATACGGACGAATTTTGTAAGGAATGACATAAGAAACACTCACCAGTCACCATCTGGAATAGTATCCAGTTTTGGTTTGAAGCAGTACGTGTGATACCCCTTGTCGCAACTGTCGCATAAAAGCAGCTTATCCTCGTTGTCTCCACTATTGCAGAATTGGCAGTTCTGTAAATGAAAGAAAATGAAAAATGAGAAAACTTGCCTCCTCAAAGAACACACAAATAAAAGAAAATAGAAAAGTTATGAGTGATAAATCAATTACTATTAAAATTAGTGCAATTCAACTAACATCGTTTTAAATCAACGAAACTAAGAGATTAATAAAAAATAATAATCCATAAACCAAAAATTAGATAATAATAATTATTAATTAACCATTTCCATGACAACATGCTGATGAAAGATAAATCTTTAAGGTGGTTACAGGAAATCTATAAATTGAAGCCGTTAATTCTATGAGACTTTATATTTCTATTACTTTCCAAATCTTTAATTTATCATTTGTTGTTGACTAAACTATATTTTGAACGATATGCGTTTAGAAAACTGCATTATAGTTAAAGTGGGTAATCATATATGATTTATGTCTGAAAAGTGAAAAACTATTTACAATTGCAAATTTAAAAATCATAGAATTAACGGCTTAATTTTTGTTTATATAATTACAACATTGAGCATTCCATATGTGCTATATAAAATTAATGAAACACACATCATTTTGATTAGTAAAATATCAGCCAGTTATGCGGAAATGCGCTATGGATAGAAGAATATGCACTTAATTTAATCAAAATAAAAAATAGAGAAAATAAATTAGAAAAAAAATAATAATAAAGAAGAAAGTTAGTGAAACGCCAACGAGGAACAATAAAATTATAAGACATTAATAGTGAATTAATTAATTAAATTTGATTGCTGTTTTTTAACGATTCTTAAAAACTGAGAAAGTAATTCAAGTAATTTCGTATTATCGTCGTTGGCGTAATCGTTAGAAAATGAAAAAAAAAATGAACAAAAGTTAATAAACTAAAAGGAAGCTCAAGCACCCACACTCAGCTTGCTGTTATATTTGCGGGCTCTCTGTTTATTAAAGACTAGAGAGGGGCTCACAGCTTTCATGATACTCTTGTCCCAAGCGATGGACGCCTCGAGAGTGTACAGACACATCGCCAGCTGGGCAGATGTTTGGGAACGATTGATGGCTTCTCGCCACACGGCCAGACCTTTTGGGACTTCATCAGGTCCGGGAATGGGCTGGGCCGGAGTCGGAGCTCCGGCCGCTTCCTGCGCTATAGCCGCCAAATTCGGATCGCCCGTACTGAAATTAACAGAAATAACAATATACATGCACGATTCATTATTAGGTGATGATGTACTCACTTGACGCCTAACGGTGGTTTCAAATATCGCCTCTCTATAGCTGCCTCCAAAGATGCCAGCCTCTCCCTCGCTATGTTCACCGCTTCAGATGGAGGTATTTCGGTATCTCTATTAGGTACCTTCCAACCCTTCATTTGCATACTGGCGTTTGCAACCTTATCCTCCAAAGCTTCCACTTGTTCCAAGAGAAACAAATCGACTCTTAGAGCTACTGCTTTGTTCCAACTTCCCGGCTCGTCCGGCTCTGGCGCATCTTCCACCATAACAACATCCAAATCATCAGCGCTCAATTCAGTCATATCTTTTTGACCCTCCTCAATGAACAATCTTCCAGGTTGTTCGTACATAATTTGCATGGTGGAAACAAACGTTCTTTTGAGCTCGCGTTCCCTTGCGCCGCGTACATGAAGATTTTCTAATACCGCCTTCAAATTTTCAACATCACTAATTCGCCACCAACCATATCTTTTATTAAGTGGTATACCTTTCCTCTCGCAGGGCTTCGGTAAACCGTGTTTCTTTATATACTCTAGCTGAATACTCTCTTCGTGAGTGATTTGCAAGGGAGCAGGACTATCGCAGGTATTACCAATATAAGTACAATTTGAATTTGGTGGTGGAAAGACGGGTATTTTTAGTTCCGTAATATTATCTCTAGTGCACGCTCCGACTCCATTATCCCATCTATTCCCTGCCGTTAAATGCACAGTATCACATGACACGCTATCCCTGTTCAGAATACTGAACCATCTATTCTCACTTTCCAGTTTATCATCCTCAATTTCTGTCTTAATTTCCGTCTTCAATTCGTTAAGAATCTCATTTTTAAGTTCTTCCTTCACCTCCGGCTTCACATATTGGTCGACTTCTTTGGTGTTCTCGCGTTCCATACATTCACCAAGTTTCTCGAACAAATTAAACTTCTTTGTCTCCTCTGGCTCAGTTTTTATAGTTACATGATTCTCCACGACCTTCTCCTTCTCCAATTCAATATTTTTCTCGAGGTTTTGCACGATACGATCAACACTTTTTCGTAATTCATCTAAATTATGATCGCGTTTGTCTTCAACATCACCGTTTTCTAACCTATTCGGTGTCTTCCTATGCTCGTTAGCATTGTCGTCCATAACTTTAATTTCGCAGTCCGTTTCCTCATTTAATTTACAAGTATTCTCCTCGCACAACTCTTGCTTGCTGACGATGTCGCTAACCTCATTGTCGGCACTCGGATTGGGTTCATCTTTAACTAAATGCTTCATATCTTCAATGCTGCTGATAACAATTTTTTGATCACTTAGAAGATGTTCTCCGAATATATCTGGATCCGCAGATTCCATGGCTTCTACGAAAACACCTCCGGCTTTTGGTAAGGACCAATAACGACGCCAATAGCGGTCTTGCCCGAAACACGTCGCTCGTAACTGATGAGAAGCACTATTGATAACTTGCAATTGAGTATCTGATGTTTTAAGAACTTTCTCCAATTTTTTTCCCAATTCCTCTCCGGATAATTTAATATCTTCCTCTTCTTCGGGTTGCGTACCAACACTTTCGCTCTCACTCATTTCATTTTCTTCTTCATCGAGCAAATCATCTTTGGGCAAAGCTGGAGAATCCATTCCTGTTTCCTCTCCTTCAGGTTTTATATGTGCCGCCTTTTCCATGGCTTCAGTTCTAATTTTACGATTATGAAGCATACGCAGTTTTCTGACTTTGGCGTCTATGACCCATTTTTCCTTTCTGGAATGCGCCACAGTTTCCAAAGATCCTTCTATCTGACGAATCACTGCCTTGTTCTGCAATAACTCATTGCAAATAAAAGCCAAAATCGCTGCTTTGTCTGTTGGTGATAACCCGAGGAAAGGCTTGTCCTTCAACATGTCTGACATCTTCCATGTATCGTTTTCGTGCAGTTGTTCATAATATATGGCGTTCTTACCAGATTGCGTCTGTTGCATCTCACAGTCATTTTGATGATGATCTGCTACTCTTTTCTCTCTATCACGTTCAAATGATACACCAGTAAGCGCTTTAACTTCACCAGTAGCATTAGCGTACAAGTATATCCTGAGGATCTCGGAGAGATTGGTGTGCGTGATGTCCGCCTGTCTTAAACTCTGACCAAGTATAGTCGTATGACGAGCTGGATTTGGAATACCGGGATCTTCGATAGCACACACGATAAGATGTGTCATCACTGATAGCAACTCTTCCTCGGCTTCAGCCGATCCATCATTGCTCAGCAAAGCAGTTTGCAGTGAATCAAGGGTTGGCAAGGATTCCATATCAAAACCCAGAGTTTCCCCGAAGTTGTGAAGGAATTCAAAGACCATGAGTGTATCGCCAAATGCTTTACCCGACATTTTGAGGCCAGGAATTCGCTCGTACTCTGGCAAACTTTTCTGATCCAATTCCAGATCTTCGCACGGCTTTCGCAGCTCTGAAAGGATCTCCAATTCGATCCTACGCTGTTCCATTTTCTTCTCTTTATTCGCCTGCTTTTCAGCCATCAACTGCTGCTTCTTGCGTTCCCTCTCCTCCAGCTTCCTACGATTCTCCAATGCTTTCACCAATGACATATGTTGCCGCCTGCGCTCCCGTTCCTAACGAACACAAAATAAAAGGCATTAGTCAAAACCTCATCAAAAAACATACTAGAAAATAGACAGAGACAGGAGTAAGAAGCAAATTTTCATGCAACTTGACAATAAAATTGTTCATGCTTTTTATATATTTTTTTTTCTCGGAACAAAATATAATTTTTAAAACAAATATTTATTTGCTATCTTCACGAATAGAATTAGTAAAATCAACTCAAACCATAAATAATATCATTTGGAGTGCAGGCATTGTATTAATAATAGTAGTTGAGAATAAAATCTTAAAGGAAGGGTAATTAATACACATAGGATTAGATATTTGGGAATGGTTGCGTGCAGATGATGATGATAATGATAGTTAAGAAAGAGTATATAGTTTTAGTGGATTTCTTTTGGATTAATTTCATTTTAAAGATTTTTTGAGTATCTCTTCCAATATTCAAAATTAACTTTCGTCATCTCTTTTTCTTTATAACGTGTGAGCCATACCAGTTCGACAGTGTAGAGCAACTCTCGCTGTTTACTGATTTCCTGTATGTACATCTACGGGAGAAAAACAGTATAACAGTATATACACAAGCAACACAAACAGAAACAATACAAAAAAAATACATGTTATTATAACAAAAATAATGATAATCAAATAATTAAACAAATCTCACACGCTCTTCATAACAAGTAGAAACTAAGAAGTATCTAAGATCTTTAGTTATCAAATATATTTAAAATATTCTGCTTCAGATTTAAACGATTGGATAGAAGATAAAAAGTAATGTTAAAATGAACAGTGCATATTTTTTTAATAAAATATTAATATGTAAATAAATGATCTCAAAACTATGTAAATATATAGATTTTAAAATCAAAATTCAACACAAAAATAGTGATTCAACGATTGTTAGTTATTTTAAAGAATGTGCATTGTGCAAAAGTTAACGCGAAATTGAAAATACCGCACCTAGTGAATTGAATTTTATGCAATAAAAAGGAGGTGTGTCTTCATTTGTATAGCAGAATATGATTTAGATATTAAAGATTAAAATATCCATAATTTGAATGTAAATAATGAAAACAGGAAAACAAAGAAAACCAACTCAACAGAAATAAATTAAAAACATAATGATCCAAGCACTATGTATGAAACATAAGTTAAATCTACTAAAAACCGAAATCAACTATATATAATTTTCTTTTCATTCTTTCATACCTGTTCCTTCAGCATAGCAGTCTGCTGCCTTTTCAGCTCTCTCTCCTGCAAAAAGAAAAATGAAACACACGAGATCAAGAGAAATGAACATTATAGAAAAGAATGAAACGAAAACATATATATAAGAATATAGCAAATGGAATACTAGGTTGACTGAGAGAACCAACAAATTTCCCACCTGCTGTTTCCTGTGTTGCTCTTCCTGCTTGTGCTTCTCGATCTCCTCCTGCCTTTTTCGTTTGGCCTTTTTGAATTACATGCAACACACCACAAGGACCCCATAACATAAAATGGACATGACAACATAGAATATACAATTGTGAAAAATTGAATAAAATGATAATGAATAAAATGGACACTTCGTCCAAATAAGATGAACGAATTTAACGTGTTATTATAACATCAGTTTTGGCAAATTCACATAATTCCATTAAATCCAGTTTATCTTTAAAATAGATTTTTTTATAAATAAATTAATATTGAAATCAATTATCACGAGAAATTGATATTTACTAGAATAATAATTTAATTGTTTTGAAATTATAAAATAAAACTGAACTTAATAAATGAGTGATTTTTTATGTTAAAATCATGCGACCTAAGCGTTAATTCTCTAACGCAACGGAATAGTAATTATTTATTTTTTTAATAATATTAAATTTAAATTCGGACAGCATGCACAGGTTGTGGAATTCAACTAATATCAGTTTCAGATTTCTAGTGATATTCAAATATCAATAAACACCGCAAATGTGAAACCAGCATACAAAAAAGAAATAAGCTATTGCGAGTGTAGTTTCATTACCACGCTTTGGAAGTACAGGAAATCCATCGTTTAATTTTTGATGATTTTCGATCGAGGATTTACTGTATTGCTAGTAGATCAATATGGAGGAGCGTTTGTGTTAATAACTTATAAATAATAGACTAAAATGGATAATGCAGTTCTACGATTATAGCAGTTCAATAATGAATCTTTGAGTAATTAAATACAGGCACGTACGGAAGCGGAAAAGCTGAACGTCAATTATATAACAAACACTTGCTAATATCCTTTCTGACTTTCTTTTAGCTTTCGAGTAGGGTTAGTAGAGCTTTAGGCTTTAAGCCCGTCCCCAAAGTAGAACATTCTTTACATGGTATTAATAATAATAATAATAAACAAACAAATACTCGTATCGAATCAGGTGATTTCTAAAGGGTTTTCAAGTTCGTTACCGAATCGGTGTCAATGAGGGTTGGGGCAAATTTATGCTCGTCGCATTGACTCGAACCGTACGCACGGATAATGGGGTCACGGTTCTTCCAAATCGTGGCGACCGTCGAACTGGCCAAGCCCAGTTCTCTGGACACGTCCGATTTCGTTTTGCCGCCCTCGATCTCGCATATTATCTGAACTTTCTGTTCTAAAGTGAACGCTAGACGCTTGCGGCCCTTGACGACGACGCGAAGGGAAAACACACGAGAACAAAACACAAAAAAAATAAAGGTAACAACGAAAGGTGAGAATTTCTGAGAAAGGAAGAGAAGTCACGTACCTCCATCAGCTGTTGGGTGCGAACTTCACGGTCCCTACGTGCCGCCTCCTGCCGTTCTGACCGTTCGATCTCTCGCGCTATCCTCGCCTGTTCCCTGTCTAGCCTTGCAGCTGCCCGTGCTGCTTGCTGCCTCCGGGCAACCTCTATCCTTTGTTCCACTGGCAAACTTGTTCGCATCGCCGTTCTGAGTTCTTCCAAACTGTAACATATTTTACCAAAATTCATACAATGCCGTACTTTATAAATTATATATTACTCTCAAAAATTGCACACATTTTTAATTATTATCTTCGTACCGTTTGGAAACCTCATCCTCCGTCATCCTAACGAATTCCCCACCTTCCTGAACGAATTCTGGAGGCATCGCTTGAAGATAATCCCCGAGAATAACACGACAGCTGAACGTGAAGTTCTCCTTCGTTAAGTCGTTGTTCTTCTGGTAGTCTAGATACTGTGTGATGTCGGACATTTGTTTGAACTTATTGCTGGAGTCCGGTGCGACGTAGGTGACGTCGCCCTTAATTCCGCCGTTCTTAGTAATACCTCTTATTATCGTCTCCCTTTTCCAACCTAAAATAGTAGCATGTAATTACTGTTGCACATTCAAGAATCAACGCTATATGTTTACCTTTTTCAAGAGGAACCCGCAGTGCTCGCTCGTCGTAATGCTTTTGCTTCTTAGCGGCAGCGGCTTCCGCCTCGAGCTCAGAATCAGTCTGATTAGAATCTGTAAGATTATCAGAATCTGTTGAGGCATCGACCGTACTAGAATCGCTTAGAGTACCCCTGAATTTCTCCTGCAAAAATTTGTTTAATGTTTTTTCGTCACCTCCTACTTCTGCTATATACTGTTGTGCTGCCAGTATGTTCGATTTTAGCAGCGACATTTGTTGCGACATAGAGGCGTTGGGATCTAGTATGGGCATAGGTTTAATCCCTGAAAAAAATAATAATTTGATTAATAATAAACTATGCAATGCTATTGCCTTCATGTTATTATAATACCTAGTGCTCTGCTTTGCGCTAGCAGGGAGGCGACTGTGTTCTTTTTGGGTTTACTCACACCCCTACCAAGGTTTCGGGGGCGGGTGTCTTTGTGGTTGGGAGCGGGCAACGATGTGATCGTCGTATTTGCCGTCGTTGTAGTTCCAGTGCAGAGGGCTGTGTCTATGTCTGAGCGGCTTGGAGGCCGAGGAGAGTCTGCCGTTGCAAACAGTTGTACCAGTGATGCACTAGGTGCACCCGGCGGCAGTGTTGGAGGTGTCTGAAGCACCTTTCGAGGCTTGGGCCCAGGCTTTCTGCGTGCTGCAAATACAACATTCACATTAAATAAAATGAAAATTTTAAATGGAACAACAACTTACATATTCTGTTATCCAGGCCAATGTTTGCAGACATATTGCTGAGAGAGTTCAACGAAGAACTACTGTTATTGCTGGTTGTCGGTTTCAGGGAGAGGTTCAGAGGTGCCTCGCCTTCTCCGAAGCTGTTACCGAACGAACCGGAAGGACTTCCGTTGGTGGCGGGCAACTTGATTACCTCCACCCGATCGTTCCCTGAATTCGAAGTGGTGCTATTCTGATCGGAGCCAGAAGAATCCTGGAACCTCAACTGAGTAAACATCCTAAGACAATACCAAACATCAACATACCAGCCTTTGACGCTTTGTGTTTCTTTCTATCAGCATTCCCGTACTCGAATGCGTCGCATGAACGCTCACTAATGGCGGATCCAAGGAAATTGTCTTCTTCCTGCCACGGTTCGTCGTTCCAGGGATCTTCGGACCGACGATTGATGACGTATACTTTATTATCTCCGTATCTGGCGGCAATCTAACACCACCAAGAATTGAATTTGGATCACTAAATCAAACAGAAATACATTACAATGATATTTTTTAACTAACATTATAATTTGCTATCAATTCACGTTAAAAAAAATAAAATTCACGTAAAAAATATAATGAAAAATTATGATTTTCCATTTCTAGATTGCATTTTGAAGTATTTATGGCAAATTATGTGTATGCAATATAATTCTGCTAAGTGTTATAATTGCAAAATAATTCTCACCCATTCCCTTCCAAAGCAGCACTAAATCATGAAATTAATATTAAATTGAAAGAATGACATGGTTATAAAATTTATTTGGTATAAATCTTACCTTAAAATGCTATTAGGCAGAGTTGGAGTTGATGGGTTGGAACCTTGAGAAGTTGCTTGCGGTGGAGTGGTGCAATCAATTCTCTCTGAATTACTGGCTAGACTTAGTGGACTAGTAAAAATACTGGATGTCTGTGGCTTGGGACTGGAGGCTTTGCTTTCCACAGGCCTGAGGTCATTTGCTTTAGATTTATTATTTGAATGTGCACCGGATGAGTTGTGCATCTTCGGACTGGGCTGTATGGTCAGACTGCCTCCACTGCTGCTGCTTGAGTACTTTGCACTGCTGATGGCTTTGTTGCTATTCGATGAGGATGAGTTTTTCTGAGAGCTGGACTTATCTTTATTAGAGTTGCTTGAACCCTTGGGCAGTGATGAGGACGATGAAGATTTAGAGCTCTTCAGGGGCTTGTGATGGGCGGCGGAAAGTGAGGGCAGACCTAGAGCTGCTGCATAGGGGTCTGAGGGATTTCCAAGACCTGTGAAGTTTATGCCAGAAGCCTGCAGTCTGGCCAGATAGTCCTGGGCAGCAAGCTGAGAAGCCATTGACCACCAGGCAGCACCTGATAAAAGAAAACAACAAGTCATTAAAAAATACAGTCAAGGTAGATCCAAACAAAGGATATTGATATTGAGGATTTTACCAATGCTGTAGATGCGACTATGGACATCTGCTCACACATTTTGCACTTGCCAAGTAAAAACATTCGCGCTCTTTGCGATACTCGTACATATGCAAACTTATTAAATAGTACGTGCGTATACATAATGTTCTTTGTGTCACCGATTCAGATGGTTGGGATTGGAAAGAGCGCGCGTACTGGTGGAAAGAGAGAATACGGGAGACGCGGGACCGAGCGGCGGCAAACTAGATCAATAAATGAATTACATTTACTCTAATACTTCTCTGCACGATCCCGAACCGGATATGGAAATGTTGCGTAATAAATCATAACCGGAAGGTAAATGGCAGTAAAAGCCAGGTGTACCGCGCGCATCGGGAATGCCCAGATCTTCGGGGAATTACAGCCTTACTAACCGAAAAGCTAATAACAACCGTAGGAACAAAACATAATACAGAGAAGAGGCGGTTGTGACGGGATTTTATGTGCGCGATTCCAGCTGCTATGCAGGGTCCGTACCGCGCAACACGCGTAGCGCGATTTCTAATCGCGCAGCATTAACATCGCATTTCAATTTCCCAATGAAATATACGTAGACATTTGTATATAAGGAAAATCCTTATGTGTAGTTAAATAAATAAATAGATTTTGTTTATTTAGAAAATAAATATATAACTGAAACTTATGTATGTATTGCATATATTAATAAGTTTTATTCCTAAAGTTCTGTTTACTTACTGCCTCTTTATAGAAAAATATGTTACGTCTCATTATTTACTTTTTATAAAACTGCAATGTACATTTGATACTTTAAATATTACGTTGTTTTGTAAATTTAATTCTGCAAAAGTTAAAACTGCGAAATTACGTAATCGTTTCTGTTTTCAGTACTCGCGAAAAATGGTCGCATGGACGCATCTGTCTAGTAAAATCAGCAAAAAAAAGGAAACTGCTGCAACTTCATGTCGTTTAAATTTAAATCAATTACCAAGTCACGCTGTTAACACATTGTAGCAAAGTAAAATTAATATTACTAATACTAATTAGAAGTAACATATCTTGAAGAAATCAGACCTATGAATCGCGGAATTATCCAGTTCACTAAGTTTCTATATTATTAGCGTTTGGGTCGATGTAACATTTCAAACATCTAATTTGGGTCACGATTAAAAAAGGTTGATAAAACCTGAAGAGTACTTGAAATTATACATAATTAAATGAAAATAAACTATTTGAAAAGTCATTCTGAAACTTATTTATTTTTTAATACTTTTATTACCATAATGGTTAAATGTTTCCGAATATTAATTTATATTTACAAATTTGCATTAATAAAACGCTTTCAAAAATCAAATAGAAAGAGATAATTAAAGTTCTTATAAAAATAACTATTTTACCTAAAAGAATATTTTCATAAATTTGTATACATTATTATATTGCAGAATTATCAAAAATGTTGATTCAATTATAGCAATTACAAAGCGTGAAATTATGTAAATGGTAATACTTTAAAATGTGTCGTACAAATATGAACACAGAAAAACATTATTTCCTTGAAAATTAATTTAAATAATTTATTTATAATTAAAACTGCTCTAATGAATTATAAATTTAACGATCTCATTTTTTATAGAAACATTATTCAAAATTGTTTTATTAAATAAAACTACGTTTTTACGATCAATTTGCTATAAAATTGAGATATATAGCATTGATGTTTTTTTAATAAATAAATGATTATTTGATGAATAAAAACTTTGGTTACGCAATATAATTTATCATATCACAAATATATATTGGTGATTTCCAATATTTGTCAGTGGAGTGATTTTCACAATTTGTTCATATATGAACATTTTACCACCAATTGCAGTATTTTACCCCGGTTCGCAGACCACTGTTTCTTTATTTCAAAGTAGTTGAAACTTTTTAGATTTTGTGAGGTCAAGAATAAATGTAGGCATGTTTATCCTTTGGAACGAATCTCGTTCACCTTAATCTTCTGTACATTATTGAATTTTGCTTATTGCCTTTAGGATGTTTCAAAGTATGGTGTACTTACTTGCAGCCGGTATGCCTAGGCTCGCGGCTTGGCTCGCCGCCACCGACAGTGTATTTGTATATGCATTGCTGTAAGCCGCCGCACTTGATACCGGTGGATAGGCTGAAACGCCGCGGCCGGAAGTTGGGGGCAGCATCGAGAATGGCATGGAGGGATGCGGCCCCAGACCGTATGCCCCGCCTGCCGCCGCCGCTGCAAACAAGTTAGCAGCGCTGGCATCGCCCCTAGGCCAATACGCTGAAACAATTATAACAGAAACATGTTAACAGAACAACGAAAAACCATGTAAAATAAAGAAGCTGCGGAAGCGGGGATATCTTACCTCCAAAGAGACTGGCCGCATCGAGAAGGGCCGCTGGGTCGGTGGAAGCTGATAACTTGTTGGAACCGGAACTGCCATCGTTGCCCTTCCCATTTTCCTTATCCATTGCACGCCCTCGCTACGCTGCGCGGATGGGCAGCATCCAGAAGAGGAGATGAAAAATGAGGAAATCAGATTTAAAAAACGTGCCTGCAGATGCGATTCGCAATTGACAAACTGAATTTATTTTCATGAATCTGTCAAATGGGAGCGAAAACGCGCGGTGCTGTTTTTTGTTTGTTTGTTTTCAGGCGATTTGAAAGCGCTCAAAAGTTTTACTAGCGAATTTTGGACTCGACAATCACCGGAACATCTCTTGCCATGACTTTTATAAACAATACAACGGAAACGTCAGTAACAATGCAATTCCGATCGATTCTTGCTCAAATTTTACAGAAAATCCATTTGATTTGTTCAAATTTCCTAAATTCTTACAATCTTTTATTTAATCGATATTATTTGTACTAAATACGATTAAGATTTTACATCATAAGTTTCGATCTTTAAAATTTGTTTTCATTCTACAAATCAAGAAAATAAACAGTTTTCAAACAAATCTAAAATTTAAAATGATTATTTACTACATTGACCCATTTTAATAAGTTACTAAAACTATTGTATAATAATTGCTGATTTCAAAAAAGTCAACATTTGAAGTCAACTTATAGAAAGAATACATATTTTTTATGAAACATCTATACATAATCGTTCAGAATTACCTACTATTTAAATATTTTGTGTAATTTTGGTTGCATATAATAGGAAACGCAAATTTAATTAAATCTAGTTTTATCGCTAATTACCACAAACATTAAATGCACTAGATATTTAATTTCATAATTAAATTACTTTTTATCAATTATAATCTGATTATATAATAATTAAAATGATTTAATTAAGTACAAAAATCTAGTATTTTGGGTTGCCTATAATGAAGCTTTTAGTTGAAACAATACAAAAAGATTATGTAAAAACATGAAGATTTTAGAAGAACTTACTCAATAGTTGTCGATAATAAAATCAATAAATTGATTAATTTTCATTAAAAATATTGCGTACTATTATGAAATATAATATGCTTACTACTTGTAGCTACTGTATTCGAACAATATATAATCTGTTGAAATAAATTTAATTATTATTTATAGTTAATTATATGAAATATACACGAAATAAATTTTAATTATTTTAACAAATGTATACATTTGTAACAATAAAATAAACGAATTGAATTGCTTCCAATTTCCCTATCAAAAGTGTTTCACGCGAATTTATTTTAATTACGACTCGATTTAAATATAAACTAGATTAAAATATTTCCGGGGGCGGCATTTTCGCCCACCCGCAATTGGCAACCTGTTGCGCATTTCGCCAATTGTTTGAACAGGATCGTGGTGTGTGTGTGTGTTTGTGATATGGAAAAGGGGCTGTTCAAACAAACTCACCAAAAAATTAGTTCGGTTTTGGATCGGACATCACAGAATTCAACCCATTTTTTGGTTTAACCTGGAATTCAAAAATAAACAGATAAATAAACAAAGCGACGACAGTATCAATCGTTTATGGGATCCAGACGCGAAAGAAGTCTAAAAAACAAAACGAGTGGACATCGTTGGTATTGTAATTTTGTTTGTTTGCTTTCTAATTCTGTAATTTATGTATTGCCTGTTGCGCACGGAAACGACCGTTACACGTCCAATTCTCTCTTACTTCATGTTTGGATAAAAAGTTTACTTATTATTTGAGTGTTGCCTTTCGACAGAATTATTGTATAACTTTAAAAGTGTAAATCAATATTTAGAGTAAATCAAATTTATAGCAGTATTTTGAGTTCAAAATAACAATAATATATCTCTTTTCGCTCAAAAATATACTTTAAAAAAAAACCGGATATATTCAATTAATTTGGATAATCCATAAATTAAACGCGGATCGTTGTGTTAATTTCGAACGTTTCGCATCGTCGGATTAATAATAGAAGGAGATCCAGGTTGTTTATGGCCGAGTCCGAACATGTTTTCAAGTTCACAACATTGACATTGAACTGAGGAACTTTTAAATAGGCGCCATTGACTTAGTCTCCATCACGAACACATCTTCGAGCACCAATCGACAATTCTCATTTTAGTTCCGCACATTTCAATCAATTAATATGTTTCCAATATAATCAATTAATTTTTGTTAACAAACTCCCAATAATTTTATGCTGAACAAAGTTATTTTGCTTGAATCGTTCATAGAATAAAGTTAATATTTTAGATCGACAACCTTATTGTAGCATAGAGCCATTTTTTAAATTAATGAATAATCAATATTTTTGCATCAAAAGAGCCGCATGCGTTTACGAAACCTTAAGTTACCAATTCCTGTTTTAGAGTATCAATCTACGTAGAATAATTTTTACATAAATCTTCATACATTTTTTTTACTGTTAAGAATTTGGTAGAGACAAAATTATAAACTATTCTTTAAAGACTGCATCAATAAAATTACATAATTTCCATAAATATTAGTCATTCTTTTACTTTCAAACGAGATTCACTTAAAACATTTTCAATAGACAACTTTCCTAATCATAAAAAAAAATAGTGTGAAAACATTATGTAAATCTATGTAAGCGCTAGGTTTAAAACGTTTATTGAAATTAATAAATATTAATGAGTGCGCATTATATGTACGTGTGCATAACCCATACCACAGGCTGAAATAATGCTTCAAAAACATTAATAGCGCGTTAAAACATTAATTATGATTAATTTATACGCGGCATTTATGCTCGATCGCATTACGTATTTCGCGTGCATTCGATTTCGCGCAATCATCTCCCATCAATTTCCGCCGCTTTCACTTTCCATTTGCCGGCATCTCTTATGATAAAAAATCATTAACATTGTTGTTGCATCGCATTAGAATCAACGCAAAACAATATATTTATATTATCATATTCGCTGTTGGAATTACATTACCAATAATGTTATGTAATTTTGTCATTCATTAAATAAAAAATAAAAATTTTAAACAGATGTTTAATACAAAAATTGTTAATTTAAGATAAAAAAAATATTCAAATATATATTTATTTTTTAATTAAAAACATGTTTGTTTAATACAAAAGTACGTCATTAAAAATTAATTTTTGAATAAAATAAAATTAATTAATAATACAATAAAAACTGCAAAGAATTAAAATTAATATATGATCTTATGAAGCATAAAATAAATATTGTATACTTATTAGATTTTTTGAAAATATTATAGTTATTGGTATAGAAAGGTTAAGCTTTAAATGAAAATAAGTGTATAAGATGGAGGTGGTTTAAATTGATTCAGAAGAGGGAACTTTCACCATGTGAACGAAGCCATGTTTAGATGGAGAGAAATAAAAAGCAAAAGAGAAAGACCGCGTGAGAATAAATGGTAGAAAACCGGGTAGAGCTTCCTTTGTTGGAGCGGCGTGGGCGATGCCACCAGTATGAGTGATTCGTAACAGTCGACGATTCTGAATTATAATTAATGACCGAAAAATAATTTTCCTTCGAGAAAATAGAATTCGAAACACAATATCTACCCTCAGTTTCCCACCAGGAATCATCCTTTTTATGTAGTTTTAAAGACGTCCCTGATAAACATCTTTCCTCTCGTCAACTGGTATTTTGGGAACTTTCCTCTGTGACTATAGCTTATCTGTTATTATGTAATTTCGTAATTTTATTGAAAATTCGTGTTATTGTAAGAATACAAAGTATAATAAAAATTATAAAGTTGAATATGAAATGTGCTTGAGAACTGACTAGTTTTTGGGTGAACAATATTTGAAGATTAAATATTTTTATACGGGGTGAGTAGAAGCGCGGTTTGCATGTCCGGAAATGCCTCTATTTCGAGATGCAGCTGCTCTTTCAAAGCGAACGAAACAACAACAGAAAAAAAACGTAGCAGAGGTACATGTAAGTATAGTAAATGGAAGAGGGAAAAAATTCTGGAAACAAGGTGTAAACTCAGAATAGACGCGTTTCCGGGCACATGCACTTTTCTTGACGCTGAACCTCTCAGCTCAGCATCAAGCAGAAATAATAAAACGATCGGTTTTTATATCACACAGCAATAAATACATAAATCAACGTTATCTAACGCGTTATGTTTAATTAATTTACGATTATTGTGAGGTCGGCTCGGTTGAATAATTGCGTATTAATTAGTCGATAATTTGATGTTTGTAAACATTAACACAGCCGATCGGCGAGAAGAGAAGAAGGGGGGCAGAGACGAAGGATTGGACTAATCGACTGGAGATTGTTAACCACCGCCACCGCCGCCTCCTCCAAACCAGCCTCCCGTGGTATGGCTTTATCTGGAGCGAAGGTCAAGGCCAAGGTCTCTGGGTCAAGTTCAGATCGGGTGGATTCACTCACTCACATTTACACCTCGTCCACTACACCTCATTGTTAAATAATTCTGTTTAAAAATTGATTTAATTTCAATTGAATTAATTTTATATAAAATTACATTACATAACTTTAATCGAAATCCTAAATGGTCAATATTATTGAGAAAGTATGCAAAATTTACTAATTTTTATATATTTGACAGTTTGTTTTGGATTAATTTTGGTATTACTATCATGTTAAAATACAACAACTAAAATCAGGAGAGACTACAAGGAGAAGAGCAGTTCCCTTTTCTAATTTTAACACAGATCTATTTCGGGAATACGGGTGTGGATGAATTTAAAAGTTTTGTATTTCGAAGACTCACCTATAGTAGTTGGGATTTTGTTTTCGATTCGATTTCATGAACAAATTTAATAATGACATGCCGGATATGAAATGCAGCACACATTCGTGCAGTTAATTGTGAAGTAGAAATTGTAATTAGTTTAGTTTAATTCGATGCGCGTATTTTCGTTTATTTTATTCTATTTTAATGTTGGAAGTTCTGTCTATCGACGGCTTTTGAGTGACGGAAATATGCCTGTCGTCCATTGTGGAGAGAGGTAACAAAAGGACAAAACAGGTTTTGCATTTCGAACGGGGCCCCTCGAAAAATTTAGCCCCAATCGAGAGGCTGGACTCATCCAGACGAACAACTACATTTTTCTAGGGTGTAGTAGAAAAAAGAAAGAAGTAAAATCTCAAATGAAAATATTTTAAAGCAAAATCAAACTGCTTTTTGAAAGATCGCAAACGACAAAATTAAAATGTTTATGTAATTGTTTGTAATTATATTCTATAGCAATGAACTTTTGAAACAAATTTCGAATATTTAATGTGTTAAGTTTGCAATTATAAAAGTATTAACCAAATGTTTATAAAAGATAGAAACGTTTCCGACGGATTAGAGCAATTAAATTTGCATGAAAATATACATATTGTAAGTGAATAAGTAGAAACAGGAATATGATTTAAAGTATACCATATTTTGTAGGTGTTTACTTTGTTGAATATATCTCATTACTTATGAGTACGACCATCTATTGAAGGTTGTTACATACATCACCACCATTGATTCACTTTGCGCTCTTATTTTCACGTCTCACGGCTATTTTTTGTAATGACCTTTTTTCTGGACTTCGAGGTCCTCTTTTCAGTCGTGCGAAAGAAAGAAAAACGTTTCCATCCATTCGAGAGAAGTATTCTTTATCAAGATCCGAAAAACAGATACGGGTAACAAGGGGGGCCCGTTTGCATTTTCGTAATGGTACCATTCCTTTCTCTGTTTCCCTCTCTGTCTCCCTCATTCAATGCAACTTATATAACACAGACGAGCAGCAGGTAAAATGATTTCGATTAGTTTCGCTCCGAAAGCGAAAGAAAAATACGGATGATGTTGATGATGGTATGCGCGTATACCTAGAAGAAGACCGAAAACCAATGGAATTCTTTACCTTGCATTGCGGAGCGTGATTTCTAGTCCCAAATTAAACGAAATTCGCTTCTGGAAATAGCGCACAAAACACTTGAACGATCACAGGAACATCGCGCACATAATAAACGTACACATGAGGTGAGCCTGTTCTGCGCGATCTTCGATCCTTTCTTCTTCTTTTCGTCCTCCCTTTTTTATATTTATTTTGTTTCTTCACTTCTCTGGTATTATTTTTTCCTCCGCCTTCTCGAGCCTTCTTTGATCACCGCACGTTAGGTATTTCCGATCTTGTTTATCCTTTCTTTTTTCTTTATTTCAATCCCGTTCACTCTTCGCCAGTCGTCCACTTGCTGCTGCTGCTTCTTCTTCTTCTCCACCGCTGTATCTCTTGCGGTCGTCCCGTTTTGCTTCTTTTTTTTCCTCTTTCTTTAGCTCCTCTCGTACATATGTGTGTTTGTGTTATTCCACTTCTCCGCTTTTCGACTCTTCCGTTGCGTTGGAAGGCTTCACTCATCTGTGCTGTGCCCCTCACCGGACGGCTCACGAGAAGAGACTGCCTGCCTCTCGTTCTCTTTCTCTCCTCTGCACCACAGGTAAAATATATTTTATATGTGCGCATCAAAACTATACATTTTGTCCTTATTATTCCACCTTAAGCGCATACTCTGCGAGAGCAGGATGGAGAAAAAGGGACAAATAAGGGCCGCCGCCGCTGACGTGCATTTGCTCGTGCATCCTTTGGAGCAGCGCGCGTCAAATCACTTCGCTTTATTAACTCCTCATCCCACCCTTTTTATTCCCTAAATTACAATACATCTCGTTCATCTACAAATTGCACATTTAAAAGATTAATACTATATACTTTTTGTTTGAACTAAAAACACAAACATTATTAACAATTTGATTGCAGTCACAACAACAGTCCAATATGATTACTGCAATTACCGATAAATTTGGACAAGAAATACAGGATATTTAGTTTTATTTTAAGACCAGACAAATTCAACCTACAAAATTTACTTCATGTTTTCATATATTGTGCAAGTTTTGCATAATCCTCTAAAATTAATTACCAAAACTTTTGAGGCTTTCTTTGAATGATTAATCAAGAAAGCAGTAGTACTAGTACATGAAATATTAAAAATACCGGTAATTTACTTGAACCGGTTTTTACTTAAAATATTTATCAAGCAAATAAAATCTAAATGTGATGATGAAATAATAAGATGCACTGGTAATATGCTTAATCAGTGATTGTATAAGTAACTTTCCAAGAAGTTTACTTCATGAAAATCGGGGTATATCTTCATCGAAATGAAGCTGATAATATAAATATAATGCGCTAACATCCAAATACGTAGCAAGGATAATTGTTGTGTTGCTCGAAACTGAAAGAAACAATTCGCACGCTTTGTTGGCAATAGGTTTAATAATATCGTTACGGTCCGCCAATTAACTGACACATCGCAATTGCAACATTTAGCAATTTGCTTTTCTCGTACACGGTTCTACGAACAAACGTATGCAATGCAAGAAGGTAGAGGGAAAGAGAGGAAAGCAGACGCTCGATACGGGCCAGCTTGCATATTGCGGTTTATAAACCCTTAATTTTATGCATCTTCCCCACCGACCCTGTTATAATGCAAAATTTTATTACCATTGCGTGCAGCGACTGCATGCATTACATTCGCAAATTACAACAATGGGACATAAAAAAAATACTCGCATACATACAGGATTAGAAAGAAAAAAAACATACGATAATTGATATATCTTTTGTGTTATGATTAGTCTTTGAAAATTTAAATTTCATTTATTTTGCATCTGAAGGTTTTGTTTAGCGTATCGTTATTCATAATTGAATCGACGCTTTGAATAATAATTAATTAATGATCGTTAAGTAATTGCACGAAACGAGGAAGTGCTCTTTCTCTCTCTCTAAAATGCGATTACCGTCCGGGAAAATGCTTTTGCTCAGGTTTATTGTCCGCCACGTTGGCATTTTTATTTTCGAGAATTCCTCTGCTGTGCCTCTGCTGCCTTTATTTGCGGAGAACGTTCGTAGCAGCTCGGCTCGAAGATGTAATTAACGATAAACCGAAGCAGGTAACAAAATCTCGCGTCTCGGCACAATGTAATGAATTAAACATCGAATCCAGTAACAATCATAAATTCTAGCGACTTTCACTTTGCATTCGATTATTCGTCGTCGAAATTGATAAACTGGTGGCCTTTCATTATCAATCGACAACGCAATTAAGTTGGCAACACTGATCATTATTATTTCTCTTGTTTTCCTTAATCGTTAATGGACAACATTTAAACCGGTCTCGTTAAATTTTTGGCAACGCCTATGCGTTTCCACTTACTTCTTCTTTCTTTTCTTCTTCAACTTCTTAGTCTTCACTTTTGGTTTATCATGTAATATTTAAAAATTGAATTGAATGCACCGCTTGCATATAAAAGCGATTTTACGAGGTCGTAAACCAGCCGTATCCAAATGGTGTTCATATAAACTGCCGTAAATAAGTTTCCTTCCCTTTTTTGCTCTTTGTCTGCTGTTCATTTAAAACTTTTAATCAATTTAATCCATTCAGCAAATGATCAACTCACATATCAAAATACACGTGAAAACATTATCTTAACTATAATGTAACTATCAATCAATTATAATATTATCGCACCAATTTTCTAAAATAAAAATATAAATAGGTCGTTAAATAATTATTAGGTAGCAAAAATAAATGCATTTTTTTGTAGTCACGA
Source organism: Nicrophorus investigator (assembly GCA_963457615.1). Taxonomy (NCBI): domain Eukaryota; kingdom Metazoa; phylum Arthropoda; class Insecta; order Coleoptera; family Silphidae; genus Nicrophorus; species Nicrophorus investigator. The sequence continues at coordinate 29,512,175 of OY735141.1, forward strand.
TTGCGTTTAGTATCGTTTTGAAGCTCTGTTAATAATATTTCTATTTCAAAAAATTTTGAATTACGATATTTTATGCTATTTCTTAAAGGATTGATGAAATCAAAAGAAGATACCCGGACCATCTGCGATATTTACGGAGACTTGAATCCTCAAAAGTGATATAGGGAGTTAAAGGAACCACCAAAATCAGGAAAACCTTATAAAATCTATGTTAACACTCTACTACATTGGTGGAGGGCGATTCTCGTAAAGCAATCAAGAAATTATCATAATACCTAGGTTGTCAGTAAAGGATCATTTGATCACAATATATTTGGGTGCCTCACGAACTCTACTAAATGTTTAATGCAAGTAAAAATTAGGACTGTAACATCCAGCAAATTCATCCGATGCACCTTATTAAACCCATAGATCATTCGCTTCGAGATAAAAAAAAATAAAGAAATGTTGAACTTAGAATTCACTTGGTGTCTCATCTTAATGAAGAAACGCCAGAAATTTACGAAACAGCTATTTAAAAACTACTTATTCTGACGAGAAAGATTATAGATAACAACGGAAAATAGTCATTTTTATATAACAAATTATATTAGTTTTGATGCAATGTTATCGTTCAAAAAATCGGTATAATTTTTAGAAAACTATTTGTCTTGATGTAATATGATTTAAGATAAATAAAGAGTATGATCTGTAGGTTCGGACATGTCTATGACAGTTAATAGACGTATGATCATCAATTTAAAAGCATGATAATACTAATTTAGATTCCAGGAACAAGTGTTAAGGCAATGTTCGTGTTCCTCTCTTCATTATTTTTTTTTAAATTTCTTAATATGAATCATACATCATATTGTAAATACTAAAAAAAAGTATACTTTAATTTTATTAACATGTATAACAAAATGAATTCACGGTTGGTAGAACATCTCCATAAAGAAGAGGAAGAGCGGATACGCAAGTTTTCATCTAATTTAATATTATGTATCCTATTGTTGACTGTAGGTTAACTATAAGTTAAAATGAATAATATTTGAGACGATTCCTTATTTCAGTAGATTTCTATAATAATCCTGGCTAATCCCATTTAGCTTATGAGTTATTGTTGGTTATTTTGCGAAATACAAAATTGAGTAAATGGCGATCGCTAAGAGAGAACGAGTGGCGTGGAACGGTGGCATAAAAGAGTAGTCCCTTGGGGGTGGGTGGCGAGATGGCGGCGAATGGCTGCGGCGCACAGCATTATTATGATTATTATTATTATTAGCGAGATGGCGTCCATTTGTAAGCCCCGTACGTTTGTGAGGATACAAATTCTGTATGAAATGGATGTCGTGCCGTTGCGGCATAATACGCACACATTTATATATATGTGAGTATGAGAGAGCGAGATAAACCAGAAGGGGTGCCTTCTTCGTCCCCCCAACAGAGGGATTCATTCCTCTTCCTATGCCCTATTGATTTTCCATCTATATATTTTGCCCACTATACACAATCTCCGGGCCCCGTGCAAGGCTTACGCCGGATAAAAAAAGAGAAATATTAATCGTCCCCCACAATCGACATTACATGCACACGAACAAAAATATCCTATATGGGAACAATGGGGAACCCCGCGCCCCCTCACGACAATTTTAAACACCCTCCACCAACCAGCCTCGCAACTGCTTCTATTTACTCTACCCCTAAAAGCAAATACGGCACTCATTCGTTGACTTCCATAAACATTTCTCTCATAGCCTCAATCTATTTACAAAAAGAAATACATAGTAAAATATGTATTATTTAATATTAGCAATTGTAAATAAATTTTCTTTTCTCTTTACAGGTACTCTTTTCTCTTTATTACTTGCCACGTCATCTTTGTAACTAATATAGTTTATCCGCAAATACTTGTTAATATTATTTGCCAAACATAAGGCAGTTGTCTTTCAATATTACAAGAATCCGCTCAACTGGCAATTGTGACCTTTCAATTACTAATTTGTAAGTCATGACAATTTAAAGGTCAGGAATTTACAATTTACCCCTTGATATTATTCTTACGTTTTCAGAATGGTAACAATTGCTAAGATATTTCATATTGCAGATACATTATCGTGTTGAACGAAGAATGTAGTTTATAATAGATAAAAGCAAAAAAAAAAAATTGAAATAGTGAAAGAAATCATAAAATTGCAGTTGCACAACTCATGAATCACTCGTCGGGGGTTAAGAATATACGTTCCCTGCGCTACTTACATTTTTTTGGAACCGAACCGATCACCGGCGGATAACTGAAAAAGACAATTATACTTTATTAAAACTAGATTTTTATCAATTCATAAATATATGTCAATCACAAAGTTATATAATACAGAGAAATTATTCCGCAAAATGAATTGCGCTAAATTAGATTATTAATTGCTGAATTTAAATAATGGCATGCATTTGGAATTGTGATTAATTTTCGATTAAATGATTATATCTAGATGTAAAGATGAATTAGGTTTCAACTTTGTGGAACTCAATCGTTACGCAAATAACTGTGAAACGTAAGGAAATCGATGCAAGCGAAAATAATAAGCTAAATAGTCTTGGAAAAAAAAACGAGGTAAAGCAGGAAAACAGGAACACACGCAGCCAGCACACATGCATTTTAGGGAAGGACAAAGACAATTTTAAATTGCGCGCGCAAAGCGCCAATCGAAACCGTTTCCGCCGAAACGACCGTTTCGCTACCCCCGGAAAGAAAAATGGACGATATAAGGTGTGTGCGAGCTTCCCATACCGCTCAGACCTTTCAACTTTGTATTAAAATGAGGTAATAGACACTGTTTGTTGGTTGCCATGGTTACAACCTAGGTTGCCGTGGAAATGGCGAGTTCTTCGTAATGCAATTTCTGTTCGAAAACGGTTTTAATTGGATCGAGATGTATGTGTACGTGTGCAATTCGAAAACTGGCTCCATCGTCGTCGGACACGACCTCTAGCAGCGGCTAGGCTCCTCCTACAGTTCTTCCTTTGACGACCGACTCTCGCCAGGCGAACAGGACGACTTGCCTTGCTCGATAATTCATTGGAATTAAAATAACGAAAATAAAAAGGGTAGCAAACAACGGACTTCAAATTCAAATTCTCGTGCCGAATCCATCGGGAAACCCACCTCAACCCCCATCATCCTATATTCCTACGATACATATTTTCTAATTGTTCTCACACCAAACTGCAATAATTTCCCAATAGGAGATTAAAATTTTCCTTAATTACTTAAAACAGGAATGAAATAATGAGACTAATAGAAAATTCCTACATTATTTCATATTTTTTATCTGTAATGTAATGTTGCAACTTTTAAGCAGAACAAAATATTTTCCAGGAAGTGGAGAAGATTTTCATCGGACGCCCATGAACAGAAGTACATTCGTTCGTATCAGCATTTCCTCCTTACACTTCCAATTGCATTGCAACGCTTCACGTTCATCTGCACAACAAAATTAAATAAAATCTGAATCTCCTACCGGTAACAGTTGAAATATTGGAAAGTTTACAGGCGCCGCAGAAAGTCATTAGCGTTAAATCGCAGAGCGCAAATTGCAATACCCACGTTCGTCTCTAAACCCAATTTGATCTAACGAATATTAAAAGTTAACATTTAAACACTAGTTTATATCGTTAAATTAAAGCAAATCTTGAATTTCTTTATATTTCATTTAAATCCATTTTTTTTTAATTATTTCAGAATTTTTTCACGAATCTTAATTATGAACATATAATTAAAAGGTATACTTTATATAGTACTTAAGAGTAGAATATGTAACCATATTAATTATATTTGAATTTGTGTATTTTATACTATGCTGTAACATAAACCGGTTTTATACAATGTGTGTGGGTTCGAATTTTTCATAGCAAAAAGAAAAAGAAATAATCTTTGAAAAAACTCCCAAACTTCCGGTTTAGATCAACTAGTTGAAATGAAATTATATTTAAATCATGGATTAATTTTAAATAAATGATGATTATGGATAAACGATGTATGTACTGTGGTATTTCAATGAAATGTTAAATAATAACCATTTTCATGTAGTTTTCCAAAATATAATATTCGTTTCTGAGGGAGATGTGATGGCTAGAATCGCAACACCAATAAATATGTAAATCTGCTCGGTTCTGAGCCCACACGCTTCGTGAATTAGTAATGGAGTCCACGTTACGAAACAGCCGCCGAAGCGATATGAAGAAATTGCAAGACAGAAGAAGAAAAATAATATTCCGCATGCACAATTCCGTTCTTAATGTTCCGTTTGTAAATGCATTGTGCTGTCAAGTTCCACATAAATTTCTCCTCGCCGTAGCTGCAACTATTAAAGAGAACCAACTAATTTTACTGTTCGTTTGTCGTCGTTGCGACGGGCGTCGCGGCGGTGCTTGGATCACCCACCGGCCGCCATCGGAATAATTAAAAATAATTGTGATCAATTTCTTGCCCATTTTCGTCGTTCCCTTCCATTGCCGCGGAGAAGAGCAGTTGTAGGTAGTGTCTAATGAGAGGAGGGCAAGGAGTTGAAAGAGGACGAGACCAGAGCGAGGAACAATAATCGCCGCCATCTCCGTGCCGCGGAAGAAGGACAGATGTGGAGGAGGTTGCCGTGGACCGAAGAGAGACGGCGTCGGAGCGGTTAGAGTTCGGGTCAATTGCCTGATGCTCTTCTCTTCTCCATCCGAGCGCGCCTGCCGTCGTCGTCTCTCTATTTAGAATCATTTCTTTAGTTCCACAGCCTCTCTTCTCTTCAAACGCAAGACGAGCTGAATCCGTCTCACGGCATTCCAAGAATGGTTTCCAATTAGGGAAAAAAATATTTATACACTCGCACAGACACACGCTAAATCGCAACAAAAGGAGCTATAATTAATACCAAGCTTCGCCCCGTCCGACTCTGCCAAATACTACAGAAAACACGAACGTCACGGAAAATCATCATCGCAACCAAACTACCGTATTTTATAATTTATAAAGAAAACGACTTAATGTCTAAGGGGAACTTCGACATTTTCCAAAAATTATAATATAATTCGTTTCAAACAATTATATTTGCTTAAAGCTGTAATTGTCTTTGATGACGTATTGAATCCTTGAATAAATGACTGTAATATTAAGAAACGTGATGACTCGCATCATATTCGAAATAACAATTATTTGAAGTCTTACTCAGATTTTGATTACACGACTCAATTGCTCTCTTGTTATTTTTAATTAATCGATATTTCCATACATACATATTACAAGAAATAAATAGTTAAGCTAAATTACCATTCACAATTACTATTTCTAAAATCCTGATTTGTGTGTATTAACTATTGACTGAAATATGTTTAAATGGAAAGTTTTTTTTAACTGAGAGAACATTAATATGTGCTGTACAAATTTCCTCAATTTTGTTGGTAATTTAATATGGAAAATGTATATTTGACAAATAAGTTGAGGAGCAGAAACCAAATATTTGTGCTATAGGTAGTAAACAGACGGAGTAAACTGTTTGAATTTAATGGTGGCATTTCTTTCTCTTCCCGTTACGAATATGCAAGAAACACCGAAGATGGGTCCAAACCTGGGGGCGGAAGAGCAAAGGGGATGGCAGCGATATTAATATAAATTGAAAGCGGCGATGTTTGTTCAAGCCAAGCTCTCGCGCCGCGGCCTCTCAGGCACTAAAACTTTTCATGTTACTGCGAAAGTTGTAAAATAGTGTAATACTAATTTAAACTAATGCATTTATATTATCATCGTAAACGTTTCACTTTATTCCATTTTATTTTCACTGCTCCCTTCCACTTTCAAAGAACTCTAACTGAATTGGGCTGAAACAGTCCGTTCATACTGAACGCTTTAGATTCACAATACTTGCAGTGTATATGAATTATTTTCTTGTTGAAAATAGTTCTATTTAAATTACATCGATCCATGAAATTTTAGATCCAGATGATTGTAAGCGTATCATACAAGTTTAGTATTTAAAATATCGGTGAGCAATTTAAGAAGGTACAAGAATCGAATATTTCGCTGCATTCCAGGCAAGAATCCGTTGGCCGATGTTGTGTCGGCTGCGCAAATTGTTTGCTTTTTTCTTCTTTTCGGCGTGGTCAGAGGAAGACAGAAAGAGATAGAGAGCCAGAAGCTGGTTTCGCTCCTCTTTATCTGCACTTCTCAGGCCGACGAATATTTCCAGATGGATCGCGTACGCCATTAACCGGCACCGCAAACAACAACGAAATTCGCACTCCCTTTAAGAAAACTACTGAACTGCACAGTATGCAGTTAATTGCAGCATACAAATAACATCGACTTTACTTTACACTTAAATAAACAGGTTCGAGAATGGTTGTTGACCTATTGATAGTGTTATTATTATTATTAAGTCACACATCCGAAATGGAGAGATGATGGACGCTTAAATATTCATCTTCTAAACTGGGCCTTGCATAATTCCGCACGGCAACCGAGCATGAGTGGACCTTAATACTTGTATATGCAGCGGCACCTTTTCAAAAATGCACGAGCCAACATGAACTCTCCCACTAAATTATTCATAGTATAATTGCATTTCATAGTAATGTTAAATCTAGCGCAGATTACACAAACTATTTCTAAAAATAAATAACAAATACTTCTAATGTTAATGCTACACCTCAATATAAACAAACTAAAAATCACATAAAATTTAATTATTTCATTTATGTAAATTTATTTAAATGTTTACATTATCTTAAGGAATTTCATTTATGAAATGTGTCACCATATGCTAGACTTGTTAGTAAAAATTCATTAATAAAATGAAATAATGTATTTGTCATTTAACAAAAATTATGTATGTTAAATTATATAATGGCAATCTTGAAAATCCCTGTATCTACACTAATGACTAAAAAACTAGAGAAATCAGATAACTAAATGAAATCTATGCAAATCGCATTCAAACTAAAGAAAGACATCTGCTCAACAGTTAGACTTAATGGCCAAGATCTGTCCAAATCAACAAAAGTCTAAAATCTAAAATTTAGGTGCCTACCTGGAAAGATCACATTCAGGCTAAGAGGATATAAAGTTTAGAAAACTACTGATTCTTAGAAAGATAGTAATTAGCATATCAAACAAATTAATTATCTAAAGTTTTCAATCAAAATGACTAAGAAACATTATCGGAGACCCGTGGTTCTATACGAATAGACATGAAGACCTCCTCCATATAGATTTCGTAGATGAAACAATATCAAAGTTTAGTAGCAGATAGGAAAATAGACTGGAAGCACATACATAATGTCTCGGCTATTACCCTGCTTGATAACAGTAAAACTACAAGTAAACTTGAACATTATAATTGATTGTAATAAATTTAAAAGAAAAATCATATAAAAACATTATATAATAACCAATGATCCTAGTGGTAATACTAGAAAATTTGTTCTTTAAGTCTAACCTAGGTAGCGAAATCATTCAAAATAACGCGATGAATTTAAATAAATCTATTTTGCAATTGCAGTATCGCAAATCAAAATATTATATTTGTACGGTCTTACAATGTAATGCTCTAATGGCATTTTGCCAATATAAATCTATTTTTAGAAAGAAAAAATAACTAAAATTATTATATAAAAAACTATAGAAATATATGAGGATACAATTCACTTCTTTTCTTCCTGATTTAATGTTATTATAAATCCCATTTTTTTTAATTTTCTTTAATAAGTATACACTTTTTTATATAATATAATTTGCAACTGCCTCGAGTGTAATAAACTGTAAAATTTAATAACACTCATTTACATAATATTTATCATCTGATTGATGATTCATATTTAAAAGTCTGGTAATATACTTGTATCAATCAAAAAGTTTGTTTTTTTAGTCTATTTTTATTTAGTTTAATTTTATTGTCACCACAATTCTTTTTTGCTAGATTTTGTTATATTTATTACCGCGTAAAATTAGTACAAAAATTATCGTAATTATCGTCGTAAAATGTTAGTTTAGTATAAAATATGTATCATTATTGCACAATTACTGAATACTCACGTTTAATATGGTGGCACATTAAAGACAAATAAAATGGATTATTTTTTTTTCGAGTTGGTTTTATTATATAAATGTTGGAGAGAAGATTTCTATCAGTAATGGAAAATTAAACTGGAAAGGGTACCGACAGCGAATATGTATACATTATATTAACCACCTGTTGGTGTGTGCATATACATATATATATACACAATATACAAGCATGCATGTATGGTGTGGAGAGAGCACATGATGTACACTGTTATTGTTGCAGCCGCTTTTCGCAATAAGTTAATTCCAATAATCAAAATAAACTCGCTGACCCGAAAACCAAATATTTATTTTTGCTCTATCAATTGATTAACATCGATAAATCCACTTTAAATGATTGCTGGTAGTATTATTAATTTTCACTATAATTAGTACACGTCGAATAATTAATTATAATTATTCATATATTTAAATTCATAATTATTTAAAACAAATAATTCTAAAAAAATCTAATATAAAAAAAACTTTTTTTAAACATTTCTCATATAATAAATATATGTTTCTTATTCAACTACATAGTAAAATACGATATTCCATTTGTACTTCATATTTTCATATGTGCACGAAAATAACATAAAATAATTGAATTTAACGAATAATGTTATAATATCAATTATTAAATACATTAAGATTATTATTTGTAACTATTAAAAACAACTTATTATTGATTAATAAATTCTATATTAATTATCCTTTTAGTTTCATCTAAATGATATATTTGTTAATGATGAAGAAATTAACTATGCGTTATTGAAACTAGGATAGTAGCAGATGTTTACGGAATAGCTGTTTCAACGAAACTAAACTAATATTTGTATTAAGCGAAGTAAAAAAAGTCCAGTTGTTTGACCTACCCATTGTCTCAAGTTTCTCATCTATGATCTCGTCAAAGTTATTAGCTAGATCACTAAACTAGATTTATAAGTGAGCATTTTCATTCTCTTAATATTTTTTTAAATTTGGATTTTCTTTGCTTAAAACTGTGTCTTATTGAGAGATAAAATTATAATTCAATTAAGATCTGATGAAAATGTTATTTATAGAAAATGAGTTTAATTAATTTTATTTAATTAACAGTTTCGACTGATGAAACAGAACAATGGCGAGAGAAAAATTTATATAAACTATTGTACGGGGCAGCTAATTAATTTCCAGCTAACATCTGTCTCGTTCGCATCCCCTTTCAAACGCACGTACATACATAAAAAAATACGACTGGCATAATCTTTTTTTGTCGTCCCTTCCTTTCCGTGCGTAGTTGTTGCTATTATTATTGTTTCGTTGTGTTCTCTGGTCGTGCTCGGAAACGTGCAGGGGTGTCGTTTTCACCCTCATAAGCCTTTCCGATCCCTTCGACACGAATTACACTTTGCCTGCGTCCATCGTATAAAAAAGGTTTAATCAATTCGAATTAATCAATTGTAACAAATATAAGCGACCGCAACTCATTCATTTTACGTACATTTCTAGAGTATTTACGACCGAATTAATTCATATTGTTCAAGGTAGATCGGGTTCTAATGGTTTTTTAAAAACAATCGGTCATGTGTCAAAGAGTACGTTCGTGCGAACCAAGAGATTAACGTTAAATCATTTTCTTTAGATTTCTGCAAAAGTTCATATGGTTCTAGACATTTAACTTGTAAGTTTTCACTATAATCGTGGATTGGCGTGTATTTGTGGTGTCCGCTATGGAAGAGAAGGAGAATAAACAGCGTCGGGCCCAAATAATCGATGGTATTCATGAGCTGAAAGGGCGTAGTATTATGTAATTCTAACGTTTTTTAACGTACTTGCTTTCTCACATAGCAGCAACCGTGCGTTTGTGTGCTGCTAGTCAGAAACGGCCCGAACAGCAGCTGCCGTTCTCTCCACTTTATTACTACATTCAATATGGACTTACCGAAATGAAACTTAATAACCAACCATTGTTCTATACACGCTCACAATTAAATCATATTATTCATCTTCATTGCAGTCCAAATCATAAACACAAACTTTTAAAATATATTTCAATAAAAAATAGCTTAAGAATTGATTAAAATCGTTAGAAATAGTTTTTTGCTTTAGTTATTTGTATTTGATGTCTACTAATAATGAGAGATGAATAAAATTTAGAACTGTAACAAGTAAATGATGTAAGCGTAGCATGTGTCATTTGATATATGTAAGTCGTTACATGATACGTAAAGCGCTTGTATCCACTGCATCATTTAACATCAGCAATTGTAACAAACAATAGAGTCCACTCCAATTGGCTCGTTGTATAATAGAGATTAGGGGTACAGAATATCCTAAGTATACGCAGTAAATTATCATGTAGCAAAGCCTAGGATTTGGTAATCAAATTATTGATCCTACAGATGTACCTCAACGTCGGTTAGATAATGTGGTTTTAAGATAGAAACACGTTGATTGTTTATTATTATTTGATGTATAAAATAAACTCAAAACACGTAATATTCCTTACTGAAAAGTGTTAATAATAAAAAATATGTTTATCGAAACTAGAAAATTGATAAATCACTCGCGAGAATTATCTAAAAATACATCGTTTATCTCTTACTTAATTATACAATTTATAAATATAAAAAAATAGTTTTTAATTAAAACTATTTCTTTATAAAGCGCTGATAAAACTATGAAATAGTTTCTACTATTTAACAGTACTCGAAAGTTGAATAAAATTACAATATTTTATGTAACTCCTAGGTAACAGAAGATTTTCTAAATCAATAACATGGTTAAATAATTAACCAATTAGTGAAGAAAACATTAATTTACAATAGAATAATTAATCTTTTTTAAAGTTTGATTGAAAAACATTGAATAAAACTTTGTTTTGTATGTATTTATTTACAGCTTATCTTAGAGCATCAAACGACTTACTTATTAAGATGTAATGATAAGAACCTTTTAGATTATACATTGTATTAGTCGATAAATTTGTTTGCATCTTACTAGCACCCAACTATCCACAAAATATAGTGATGAATATTACGAGGTCAGCTTGCAATGTGTTGAAAGCGAAAGAGTCTTTTTTCACGATTTTCTGAGTTAATTCTTGCCTTTCTCAAGATAAATTCGCCAAAAAAACTGATTCATTTTCATTTCTAAATATAAAAGTGTATATAAATAGTTAAAAAGAAAATAATAATATTAAATGTCAATTAATTAATTGCACAGGCAACATTTGTGCTAAACTTGATTTTTATTGTTACTCGTGTGACCTCATACTAGAAACAAATGGCATTTAACAATATCAACTACGTGCTTGAAAATACCCATTGTATGTATGTTCTAATCAATTTCGGTCATTATCTCTAACTTCTCAAATAACCCATTAGGAAAAAAAATATGACCATCAAGAAAACAACGTTAGAATACAGGATTTTTAAGTTTCCTTTCTCTTCTCATTTGCACATTTTCTTTATTACCTGCTTCAGTTAAAGGATCGTTTTGGTATTCAGGACCGAACGTGTATTAAATAATTTTAAATCATGATGTTCCTCACCATCGCAATATTAAAGAAAATTCTAATTTCATGCAAATGAACCACATGCATACAATAAATGATTTAATCTCAGTCAACTCTTATGTTAATAGAAGTATTCGTATTTTTAAATTGTTACTACTTTCAATAAACTTAATTCAATATAGTTCCTATAATTAATATAAATACATGTGATATTAGATAAAGTAGAAGACTAGTTGTAAAAAATAAAATCATCACTAAAAATTGGTATTTTCAAAATTCAAATATTTAAGGAAATATTTAAATATCTTGTTACAAATCATCATTTATATTAATCTTGTTTTCATAAGTCATCACTTAATTGATGAAAAAAACATTTGTATACATAAAAATTGATTTATTGTAGATAAAACTAAATTGCTAAAAACTTAATATTTTTGAAGTTTAAAGTTGAAAATTACATGCAAGTAATTTTACGTTATAAATTGAGATCTTATAAATAATATAGAAAATCATGAGTCGATCTGTAACTCTGCTAGCTTCGGCTGGAGAACAGATGTCTGCGTAAATTTTTAAATAATCGAGCTCAAAAAGGTGTACGTTTACTCGAACTTTGGTCATTCTAATACTGAATTTTTTAACACGTACATAATTGATCGTTGTTGCAATTAAAAGTATAAATAAATTCGTCTAAAAAATGTTGCAATTATGAATAAGTAAAAAAAAAGGTTCATCACGAAACCGTGTAAACAGAAAACCATTTACGTAATAGTGTTTATTCAATTGTAATACCATTCAGCAATATCAGTTGCTTAACTTTATCAGGTTGTGAAAGAGGGTGGAAGCCACCGAAATAATGTACTTTTGTAAGAGTAATTAATAACTATTAATTTATGAGGATAAATGTGGAAGAAAATCTGCATAAACAGTATAAATATTGTATGTAGTATGAACATTGTGTATGGATTAGAGCGGAGATGTAGATAATAGTGGCTGAAATGAAAAGAAAGGGGGATACGGGATTATTGAATTAAAATGGAAAACGCAGAGAAGCAACAAGAAGAGAAGCGAGAGAGAGGACGTAATAAATTTAAGCGTCCTCTCCTCAAATAAAGAATCGATACAAATGGATCCATCCCCACCAACGTGCAAAACCCTCGGTAGTGCCGCTCCCGCCCCGCGACCCTATTCAGTGACAAAGACTACCATCCCTTCGCTTCTCTTACCGCCGCTGAACGGAGAGAACCCCTACTACTTTGCGCGCCGCCAGTTGCCCATCTTAGCGTCCGAAATGCCCTACCTACTACTATCTACAATTGATTAAACAAATACATCTAAGAAAGAAAAGAAAACAATTTTGTTCATTGCTTTCAAATATCAAAACTTTTAATGCAGCCAAAGTTATAGATTTCATTAAATCAACTAACTTATAATGTGTATTAAATACACTACATATTTCAATTATGTAATATTTCAACATATATCAACAAGTTTTTGTAATTATATTAATAGTTCTAAGAAATTAATTAATTGGGATAAAAACGAAATTATATTTTTATTATTTGGAAATACCATTGTGAATAATACAATATGAGTAACGAATGTCTGCAAATTAAAAGAATCTAATTGAAAAAGATAAAGTTTTAAAATGATTGAAGAACTTCGAGATCGATAATTAATTAAGAAATACCAGTATTAAAAGAAATTGAAATCCCTAAATATTCTTTTTAATAATTCGTGTAGTTTTTACGTAATAAAAAAAAAACTGGAGTCAATGACCTTGTTAAGAAAACACTAATACAAAATATATGCAGACATTATTATGTTCTTAATCATTCAGAAAATGAGCTCATAAAAGTTTAAATTCTTAATCGTTTGATATACTTTCTAATTTTAGTTTTGACTTTCGCCTATTATATAATAGTATATCCACAAATAGCGTCTTACCGTGAAATGAAAACAATTATGTTTTAATCACACAAAAAGTAAAGAAGTTGTTTACATAGGTCACATAACACCGACCAAATATATAAATTACTCACTGACTAAAGTTCATGTGTATTATTATGCCAATAAATATTAAATAGACAAACATCATCAAAATGTATTTGTAATATATGTAGATAATTGTAAGGTTTATAAAATGAAAAATTTAAATATATAGTGCAAATCCCAAATGGCGCGTGGAAGATTAAAGAAATGTTTTTCAGTATTTATTAACGTGCAATTCTCTTGTGTGATAAGTTTTCCAATATCAAATTGAATGGTTTCTTTGTTTCATGGCTTTAATTTGCAACTTGATATTTGTATTGTGTAATTAAATTGGAGTTGATAATTAACAAGCACTTGTTTGTTACAGTTGCTTAAGTGAATGTTTATTTATTTATTATATATAGAGATTGTTGATATTTTAGCTAATTTGTGGGTAAAGTTGATAGTAAATGTAAAGAAATAATCTAGCTGTTACTTATTAGATGCATGTTTGAATAGTTGTTAATCAATTTGAGTAATTGATATTGAGTTTTAGTGAAAAATTTGATTTATAAATGGATTGTATAAATATCAACATATAAAGAAATGAGTAATGCAAGTAATCCAGTTGGCAGGACAGGATAGGAGAGGCTAGGCCAGGCCGGGTCGATGGGTTCGCTCGGCGTCTTTGTTATTAAATCTGGTGACTTTTTCCAGGGGAATTTTGTTATTTTGCAAGTGGCTATTTATAGATGTGTCTTATGCATGCTTGGCTTGGCGGACGGTCGGAGGAGCAGGAGAAATAAGTGAGCGTGCCGCAACATCGGAAAGGATCAATCCGCAAAGGATGGCGGGGAATTCGTGAATTTCGACTTACGTGCGGTCGTTATTATTCCGAAGGACCATTTGGACGCGCAGGTAACTGAAAATCCGATGCTGGAGACTCAGGGATTCTATTATTTGTTATTAACGTTGCGATGCGATGCTCTGTTTACGTCTTCTTCTATTTATTTGTTCATCCGTTTCGGCTCCTCTTCGTCGCCGCAGTCATCGTCGTTTCGTTCGCGTTTTATTTTATTGCAGGATTACTATTATTTTGTTCCTTCGTCAATGCTTTTATTCTATATCTTCTTTGCGTGTCCTTCTTATTTTAGTTGCACTCGATGGCACAAACACAAATGCACAGAATCACACACCTCACTGGCGCGCACACACTGCATGCACTGAGAGACAAACTCCAACTAACACACGCGCGAATTTCGGTCACTTCCGGGTCCTCTCTCTCTCTCTCTCTCCCACCTTCCCTCTCCTCAACCTTCCGTGCGGTGTCCTCTCCCTTCTCGCTCGCGCGCGCTTCCAATATATTCTTTATGCTTTGTTTTGTTGCTCTATTCTTTTCCGGCTGCTTGTTTTTTTTATGTTTTGTTTTGTTGTCGGTTCTCCTTCTTGGAGTATGGACGAAATATCGTGTGTGTGTGTTCTGAGGAACGAACGGTGAGACGCGTTCCTTTTGTCGCAGATGCAGAGATATGTCTGCCGGGCGGCTTCTTTCCGGGCCCGAAATTCGGTTTTGGCACACGGAGCGGAGGACGACACGGACTCACGGCGGGGGACAGCCACGCACCGAACAACAGAAGAGAGAGCGCTCTCTCGCCGTCACACACAAGATGGCCGGACCTAGGCTTGGTGTCAGTCCGATTGCTTGCCTGCCGAGCGGAGGGCGGACGGCGCCCCCTCCGCACCCGCGCCCACAGCCCCGACGCGTTCCCTCCTCAACCCCCGCCGCCCCGTGTATTCGTCCAAAAGGCTTTCATTCTCGCGCTCCTCTCTCTACGTTCGAACGGCAACCGGCCCTCATCCCCCCTTCCCTTCCCTCGCACCGCAATTCCATCTTTATCGTCCTCCGTCTCCCTCCCGCACATCCAACGTGCCGGTCACATCGCGGCCAGATGCACACAGGACGAAATTGTTATTACTCACCTCGCGTCATCTCTGTCCTCCCTTTACCTTCCCACCACAACATCTCTCCGTCTTTCTTCTACCGCTCCGCTACTTTTATTACTCACGTTATTATTTCACATAATCTCACAGCATCGTCTCTCTCTCTTCCACCCGTTCAAAATCGCCCGCACGCACCTTTAGCCGTAACCGCTTAATTCTTCCTTAACCTCACTTTTCTTAATAACCTTTACAATAATACAACAAACAAAAACACATGATACGTAAAGTAAATTGAAATGTCAAACTAGTTTTCTTGCCGAAATTGTATCATTTAAACACAATTGCAAATTACTTCTTGTGCTCCAAACTAGACAACTTTTCCAAATATTTAAAAACTTTAATTAATTAGTTAATTGCAAAAAAAGCTTATTAATATACAGATCAAATCACTGTAATGTTCCAAATTTGGAAAATACAAAACGATACTAACAATAAAAGTAGATTAATCTCAACAAATAATGACAAAAATCGTTGCAAAGACACTGGTGCAAAGCATAAGAAAAGTCATTTGGAAAATGTAGTTCAACTTAAACAAGTACTTATCTAATTTGAAAAATGCAAGTACTTGTTGCCTCTCGTCGTAGCCAGCTGATTTTATTCGTGAAATTAAAATAAAATTATGTATTTTTATTGTAATTACATTTTTTTTTGTGTTCTTTTTTGTCCTATAACAAAATCTAGTAAAATATGAAATTTGTATTTTGTCCTAATTAGACTAGTTGTTAATTAAATTTCATTCATATGATATTAAAGAATTAACTGTACAAACAAAAGTACACATTGAAATGAACATAATTAATTCGTTGTTAAATATCATCAAAACAAACCAATATAAGTTCAAACGAAACGTTAATGTTACAAACTCAGCTTTAATTAAATTAGTTATTTATGTATCATATAATTAAATGTACATTTAGAATTATACCTGTGGTATAATTGTACATGAGAAATCAATTAATTAATTTTTAACTTTACAGAATAGTTTCTTTTTTTTTTAAATCAAGATTGAATTAGTTAATTTGATTTAATTTCTATTAATTAAATAGCGGTTTTTACGTTTTCAATAAAAAAAATAAATTTCTGCTAGTAATAGATATTATGCATCGCAGTTGATAAATCACGTGCAAATAGTGCATCTGAGCGGCAATTAAACTATTACGTAATGCGCACGCAACGAGCGGCGCCTAGTTTGCCGTCGATTTGCATTTCAATAACGATGCACTCCGTGCAAAAGGAAGATTCCTAGACTGATTTGCATTCACATACTTCAATTATAAATTAATTACCGCCTAAGTCGACCAAAACCGTTTGAATCATTAGTAATTAACTAAATTACACCTGTAGCCCTTTTTACAATAATTTAAAACTTTGAAAGTGAGTTACAATAAAAAAACTAATCTAATTGCTCAATTTTATCAAAATGGAAGCAGAATCTAAGACCAGAAATGAAAAATAATGTATATTATGAAAAGTTGAATTAATTGAACCTATCTATTTACAATCGTTTAATCTACTTGAAGTTTTACTTGCTTATCAAAAGTTAATTGGGCGGATATATCCGCCGCGTGCTTGCAAAGGAGGTAAAATCGTTCAATCTGATTTGAAATTTAATCGCTAATTGCTATTCAGATTTAATTATTTAATACTTAAGATGTCAAATTAATAAATGTTCTTTTTTTTTTGAATGTGTATAATATCAGTGCGTTTAGGTACAAATGCTAACGGATTTAGTAGCACCGCCTAGAAGCCGTATGAAACAATCATCGCAATCGATTACAAATCACAGTTTCCTTTTTGTATTTGTGATAGAAACAATGTGCGAGGAAATTGGAAAAGTTTTGTTCGCTGGAAAAATCTCAATTTCCCGACTATTTTTGTTGTTGTTTGTTTGCTTTTATTTCGAGCTCCCTTGATTTGACACCTGTACAATTTTGCATTCGGAGTAAGTAACTCGCAAAACGAAATTAATTGGATCGAGTATATAGGATTCGCATAAAATCGATTTATATTCCTCTCTTAGCGACGAAACTTATTATTTTCGAAGATCAGATGTCGCATACATTCAGAAACTCGTTGGCAGCTGATGTCTGCAGGCCGGATTTCACGTACATCGTGCACCGGTGCTGATTTGTCAACTTCAAGTCATCGTCTTATTTATTGCATCATGTATGTTCATACATATATAAATTATTATTTTATGCATATTTTCATTTACAAAAAAAAAAAAAAAATTTAACAAGTAGTTCAGTTATTTGAATCATCATTGGAGAAATAATCATCATTACAGAAATAAAAAGTAATTGCATTAAAATTACATAATATTTGTGTAACTAATAAGAATTAACTGTTTGCAAACACCGATGAATTGCCATGTTAATTAACTTAATTAGAATGGATTCGTGTTTGTCGTGCTTGAAACGCATATCGATATCGGATTTGGTTTGGCAAACTGATTAGAAATGCTCGACGAATTGCGATAAACAAGTTATTTACCAGTAGTTTCAAACTTTCCGACAGAAATATAGATATAATTATTTATTTTTAGTGTCAACTTAATTGTCTATTTAATAAAATACAGATTTTTGGACCATAAGTCGCAGCGGATGTTCACCTAGGTAATTAATTCTAAGAGTTAGGTAATTAATTCTGTAAATTATGATTGGTGCAAGTTTGAACTGACATAATATAAATTAAATCAATCGATTAATGTTATTAGTTCAAAAACGAAGTTAAATTCTGAATTCTTATTTGATAATATAGAAAGATAAGTTTACAATATATTTTTTCAATTTATTACATTACATAAATGTTCAATTGAAGTAATGACGGTTGATGGTTTAAGGGCAAGTGGCAAGGATTATAAATTTAGGATTTTGGAAATGGGGTTAATGAATGAAATGTCAGGGCGAAGGGGTGGAGCGGTGATGTGCGAGGTGCATTGGCCGTGTAGTTGTCTCGCGGCCAAAACACGACGGACCGTTTGGTGTTTGCGCGTTTTAGGCCGTAACTCACGATTGGTTAGAGATATTGATCTGGGCCTTGTTTATTCGTAATCTACGTCAAATTTCCGTGCGGATTCGTGTGCGATATGTCCATGATGCTGCCGCCTCCACCGCTGCGTCGTCCCAGAACTGGAACGAGATCAGGAGGTGGAGGAGGAGAAGGAGAGGAGCTGGGGTTTATCCTCCCCGATTATGTGGATGGGAAAGGGAACCGGTCGTTTTCTGCTTATTATTTTACTGGAATGGGGGAGCGCAGATTCGCACAGTATCGACTGGATCTCCTCAGGTTGCCTCCATTTTAACCCATCCTGGAGCAGTCGAGTAGGACGATGTTGGTGTTGTTGATGCTGATGATGATGATGATGACGAGGGTAGTAGTACCATTGGCGGTTTTACTGTACGACAGTTGCGACCGACCCAAACCTCTACCTACCGCCTCTTCCTCCACGGCATTCCCATCCTCCGTCCGCTGATGAACGACCTAACGTCTCCTGCCGCCGGGGGTGGCCAACCGTACCCGGGAACGCGATACGACCAAGTCTGTTTCACGCTGCACAAACCTCCAATATCGCATTGTCCTCCCATCTACCACCGTCATCCCTATTACCACCGCCCCCGCCGCATTTTCCCCATCATCTTTCCGTAACCAATTTATACGGATACAAACACAATTACCAACTTTACACAAACACAAATCTACGATTTTATTCACTTTGTATTCACAAAAAAGATCACTGCAAATATAACAAAAATCAGATTTAGAAAGAATCATATTATTATATTATTTTTCATTTAAATATAAAAAAAATATATAAATTTATATAAAGTTTTCAATATAAATGGGCTTATATGGACATTTCCATTACGGTTCATTCATTAATTAGAGCCGACGCGAATCAGCTTTTATCAATGGTAAACTTTTAGTTCATCCGTGTAAAATGAAAACTATTGATTGAACTGAAAAACTAGTCTATTTTTTGTGTTGCACACATCAAAATAGATATTGAATATTTAAATTCTGTTTTTGGTATTTAACACTCTGTAAAATCAATTAAACATAAATATTTTTATTCTTATAAGATTTTTCATTTTTCAGCGGTGTTTTTTTCTTCTTCATCGATTTGAAAAGTTATGCAATAGTTTTAGTTGGTAGGATAGAAAGGAAAGAGTTGAGGATGGCGCATTTATGCAAATAAGTGGAATATTTGCAAAACAAACACTCAACAGGTATGTAAACTAAATATTGCAGACGCAAAAAAAGTGTTTTCGTTTATAACGCCAATAATAATTAATACCAGATTGATTAAAACTTAAAACATGAATGATTTTTTATTAATGGAAATAACAAGATTTTTCACTTTCACTTATAAATACTAAAATCGTCATTTAATAATCAACAGGTACTCACTCTAATTTATAAATTAATTAATTTCAATTAATATGTTTGATTTTTTTTCTTTACTTTTATTAGAGTTTAAAGCTTTATAATTAATTTGTAAAATTATTGGCCGATTTTAAAACTTTTCAAACTGTATGTATGAAAATATTGAATTATCCAAAATTGGTATAAATAAAATGAAGAAACCAGAGATTGTTTGTTATTACGTAAAGAGGTGCTAGTATGTATGTGGGTGGGGAGAGAAGGGATAAGGAGTGGGGGAGAGGTCCTCGGCAGCCAGCGTTTAAAGGGAAAACAAAACACACCTAATCGATACATAAACCTACCTTTTTACCGTTTAACTTCAGCACAGAAAAAAAAACGTGGGTGGAACTGAAAGAGCAATAACGGGAATAAAATAAATAACTGAAAATAAAATCCCGAACTGAAAGGCTTTCCCGGATTCCACATCATCGCTGGAATCGTCGTTTGCACCGCCTCCTGCGGAATTGATGAATTTTTGCTCATCCTCCGCATTGTCTCTCTCCCTCTTTCCTTCCCAATTTAAAAATAAATAACAATAGTCCTTTCGAATGTTAACGTATTGCACACGAATTCAGACGGAAATTCGGTCCAGATTCCATTGCACCAAGAATGAAATCGATATTATATCCACTACATACGCGCCCTTCTGCCGCCTCCTTCGCGAGGGCGACAGGTTCCGTGCTGCGCCTTCTCGCCTCATCTTCCTCCTGTTTATTGCAAGAAACTAGACCGGCAGGATAATGGGTTTTAAGTCGATTTCCACTTGCGTGCGGTTTTGGCGCATAATCACGAACTTTCCAATTAAACTTGAACTTTTATGCTTAGTATTTCTCTCCTGGAATCGATTTAACGCTCTCTCAATGAACGCCCTTAATAAAACGACTCGCTCCGCGGACTCCTTGTTGCCCAAATCGTTTGTTTTTCAACTCATTTCTCTTAAAACAAAACTTTATTTTTTCATAATTCAAATATTTATTATTTTATTTATCCCTACAACATGAACGAACGTGATTTTTTTTTGCTGTTGCTTCAAGACACAAAAATATTTTTATTGCTAATATCAAAATCATTATTATTTAAACTATTTCTGTTTTGTTTTTAAAATACTCCCATAAGCATTTTCTTAATAGTTATGTCTATAGTCCAATGTTTCAAAAATAGTGAATCATTATTTTCAGTTTTCAAAATAAGAAAAAGTGCTGAACGGCAATAACGTTTTCTGATTTTGCTATGGCCGGGAAAGAATCCGACCGAATATCCTGTAAGTAAAAGTTGTTTTCCGTTACGTTTGTTTCTTTTCTCTCGCGTAATATCCACAATCTCACCTAACATTACATGTGTATTCCAATTAAATAAAATACGATTTTAGTTTATTCTATCTGCAAATATGAATATTTTTGGTTCTTAATGTTTATGATTTTGTAAGGAATTTATTGATGTGATAGCAAGTTTTAACGTATTTGAATTCCATGAATACTGAAACTTTGCAAGCTGTTCGGCGTTCTCATTACAACAGTTCAGTAAAAGTTCAATCCTGATATAAAGTTTTACTTTTTAACTTAAATAAAAACTATAAAATAAGTAACAAACACGACTTTAGTTCGATTGAAATTATTTGTAAATAGTCAATACAGCATATAGGCAAAATAAGTAGGTCAAGGAAATTAGGGATTTTGAAAGGTTCGATGGATGAAGCAAATACAACAGTCAATTGCATTTTGCTGGTTGACGTTTTTATTACTGATGTTGAAGCAACTAGTTCGGATTTGGGTTTATTAATGTGAAGAGAAATTTTGAGATGAGCTACGCGTCTTTGTCTTCGTCTTCTAGTCGAGCTATTATGGATTTATTTGAATAGCAAAGTGGAAGCAGCAATGCGAAAGCATCACTTTTAGGTTCAATAAACTCGGAACGTATTTTGCATTGCGCATTGCATAAACACGTACCACTCGCTCCACGGGAGATTATACCTATTCCACTATTCCAATTATATTTGTATGACAACTCGGTATAATTAGGAGGCAGCATAGATGTTCGTTTTATTGAAGAAATATGTATATAGATAATTGAGTTTAGCAACTTTTAAGTAGATTATAAATAAATATTGCAAAAAGATTTTCAAATAAAAATTGGTATGATTGTATCGTTTGCCATTTTTGCGTAATTCGCTGTCAAACTTTAAGAAACGTTTTTTAAGCTTCGAAAAAGCAGTGTTTTTACATTTTTGCTTATATCTCGAAAAGTATGTGAGATATATTAATTATTGAGCAACCAAATTAAAGATAAATATTCCTTCTTTAAAACTTGTATACTGGTATAATTGTATTGTTTGTCATTTCGCATAATTCGCTGTCAAACTTGATGAAACGTTTTTGTATGCTTCAAAAAGCAGTGTCTTTACTTATTTCCTTATATCTCGAAAAGTATGTGAGATATATTAATTATTGAGCAATCAAATTAAAGCTAAATGTTCGTTATTTAAAACGTATATACTGGTATGATTGTATCGTTTGCCATTTTCTCGTAATTCGCTGTCAAACTTGAAGAAACGTTTTTGTATGCTTCGAAAAAGCAGTGTCTTTACATTTTTGCTTATATCTCGAAAAGTATGCACGTTATATTAATTATTAAGGAACCAAATTAAAGGTAAATGTTCATTCTTTAAAACGTATGTACTGGTATGATTGTGTCATTTGCTGTTTTAGCGTAAATCGCTGTCAAACTTGAAGAAACGTTTTTTTAAGCTTCGAAGAAGCAATGTTTTTACATTTTTGCTTATATCTCGAAAAGTATGCGATATATATTAATTATTTAGGAACCTAATTAAAGTTAAATGTTCATTCTTTAAAACGTATGTACTGGTATGATTGTATCTTTTGTCATTTTCGCGTAATTCGTTGTCAAACTTGAAGAAACGTTTTTTTGAGCTTCGAAAAAGCAGTGTCTTTACATTTTGGCTAATATCTCGAAAAGTATGCGAGATATATTAATTATTAAGGAACCAAATTATAGTTAAATGTTCATTATTTAAAACGTATGTACTGGTATGATTGTATCAATTGCCGCTTTTGCGTAATTCGCTGTCAAACTTGAAGAAACGTTTTTGTAAGCTTCAAAAAGCAATGTCTTTACATTATTGCTTATATCTCGAAAAGTATGTGAGATATATTAATTATTGAGCAATCAAATTAAAGTTAAATGTTCGTTATTTAAAACGTGTGTACTGGTATGATTGTATCGTTTGCCATTTTTGCGTAATTCGCTGTCAAACTTGAAGAAACGTTTTTGTATACTTCGAAAAAGCAGTATCTTTACATTATTGCTTATATCTCTAAAAGTATGTGAGATATATTAATTATTAAGGAACCAAATTAAAGTTAAATGTTCATTCTTTAAAACGTGTGTACTGGTATGATTGTATCATTTGCGTAATTCGCTGTCAAACTTCGAAATTGATAACTTCAGTATTCATTTTTAATAATAAGAAAATTATTAAAATTATTTAATTTCAGATATAATTCAAACATTTTTAATTTTCTATTAGTTTTAATCTAAGTAGTGTAATTACTCCTTTATATAGTTTTGCCACGCTCAGAATCTCTTAGTTAAGTTTTTGTATATTTTACTACATAAATTTATTGGATGATCTAAAGCTAATGGTGCAAACAAGTTAATTGGTCATTTTTGCCACCTGATCGTTAATAAGATTTATTGGCTAGTTTGATGTAAATATTTGGGTCTTCCGCTTGAATGTTTCCTCTTCAAACATCAAAGTTGGTTATTCAGTTTCCAATGTGCCACCACCGACCAACATGGAATGATAACTAAGTTATGTGATCCACGTCACGTAACGTTGTTAAGTCCAGTTTCGGATCGATTCATTGGGACGGACTGACATCCATCTGTTCGCGCGATCTGTCCATGTCATAACGAAGAGCGTGTGCATGATGCACACATACACACACACACACACACGTTCAGCGACCAATATTTAATGCATGTCAGTCGGTTAAATAGTTAATACGGCTAATGGAAATTGATTAGATATATACGTTGTCGTCATAGATACGACACTTTTCAAACTGTGCGGATATTTTGTTGTTGCGCGCTTACTGATAGTTTGCCCTAGGGGTGGGGGCGACGTTGTACGGGGCACGCGCGCACCTCTTGACTCGCTCGACGTCGGCGTTAATACCTTTATTCAAAACCTGCACATTTTAAGTCTCATTAGCCGAGGCTCAGATTATCAGTCTGTTCCCCACCGTGTGATAACGATGCCAACTACACACTTCTCTCTTCATCCTTCATCTGCATAAACAACGAACCACTGTAAGTTACAAATTATATTTTGTAAATACAGCAATATTATTAAAAAAAATATATTAACTTATATAAATATATACAATATTGTATAATATAATTATAATTACTTGTTTTTTGTAACATGTAACTTAAACTTATTGATAATTTTCTTTCGTAACTTTAATGCAACAGCAAATTTTTTTCACAACTGTATTTCAGGTTTGTAATATGTTATGTTCCATTTCATTCAATGTAATAATATTTTCTTATTGCTAACGTGTACTACAATTAGTTTATATCAATTTAGTTCTTCAGTTAACAAATTTAGTTCAATTTTTGATGATTGTCATTTTGTGATGCATTCAACTACCCATAGGTTGAAAACCTTGTAAAAAAGATAATTATAAAATAAAATATTTAACTTTTTGAATTACGATTTATATTTTACACACAATTAATTAATTAATTCATTCATTAAAATTATAAAATTAAAGCTTATTGACACTATGAAAACATAGTAAATTATGATTATGTAAAATAAATTCATTTCACATAACTGTGAAACTAGCGAGTTTGCCGAGTAAATCGCTTTTCAAACGGCGTATTTATGTTTAACTGAATCATAATTGATACGAAAAGCAATAAGTTTATAACTTCAGCAAATTAATTGCTGAATATTTTAACAGGGAGACACGAATATATCAATTTCTGAATATATCAATAGTTTTTGACGCTTTTGACTGAACGCGTTTCTTTCTTGCGTTTTTTTTCTATTACTTCGTACTTTATAGAACAAGACATTACACCACGTCCATGAATATTTCACGAATGAATTGCGTTTCAATTTTCCATTTGAATAATTGATTGAAGGAGAAACGAATGTAACAAATAAAATCCTACTTTTTTAAATCGTTCGATGTATTACGATAGATACATGAAATAGAAATTGAAACTGTAACAAAATTTTGAATTGCAATGCATAATATTTTTATTACCGTTTATTAAGTTTCGTTTCTTAGGTCTTTCTTTATAGTCTGAATTTTTCATTGAATTAAATACAATTTGTGTAATTATTATTTCATTGCATACACGTGTACACTCTGCAATTGACGAATGAATCGATACGCCGATAATGCAAGTTGCAATTACCACTGTCATTTCTATTTGATAGAAATAATTAAAGAAATAAAGAAATTTTTTTCATTTTCTTTAAATTTACTAACTTTTCTTGTATTTCCATTGTGTTAATTTCTATAATATTAGAATTATTAAAACCACTTCCATTATATTTTATTTTTACATAAATCATATTTACGCAGGGGAATTAGTTAAAACTTAAAAATAGGTATCAGACTAAGTACAATTACGTGGGTTACATCTAGTAAATTAATTGAATTAATAAGCAAGCATTTGGTTTTCTATAAATAGCGTAAAATCGATTGTGGACGTGTGCTATATTTCACATAAGTGCTCCAAAAAAATATTAATATTTTGGGGATAAAGCTCGAAGCAAACACATTATAATGTTTAGTAGATCGCTACAATATTGCTTCTTACTATGACCATGGATTTGTTTTCTATTGAAACATGTATTATTCTGTTTTCGGAGCACACCAATGTCCGTGTGTCCATGTAACACAGAAATATTACGAAAGTAAAGAATTATTAACACGCGAACCTCTGATAACATAATTATTTTATCGATTAACTGGTGGAACCGTACTGAGTCTTTCACATTAAACCTACACAAATGTTGATTAAACATGAGCTTCGAGTTGCTGCATCTATAAGTAGAAAACGTGTCTATATATTTACAATCGGTTGCAGGTTGCTCGAGTAAAATGGAGACAACCGTCGAGAATGCGACTATCCTGCAATGCCTGGCTGGACACACGAGCGACGTGACGAGCTGCGATTTCGGCCCGAATTTCGTGCTCGTTACTGGTTCAAGGTAAACAGCGGTACTTTGCAGAAAAGAAAAACATAAGTACTATCTAACAAATTGTATAATTAAATTAACTTTATATAGTTAGTACGATTATTTGATTTCTTTGGGACAAATTTTATACTGAAGAAAAGTTTTCATTTCAAAATCTTATTTTTTATTTGTTTTTGAAGCGATAAAACTGTTCGACTTTGGGAATGGTCACCGGGTGCTGGTTTCGTGGAGAAGTCGTTCTCGCCGCTGCGAGGACACAAATACGGTGTTACTTGCATAAAGGTGTCCCCGCAGGGTTCGATGCTTGCCACGGCTTCCATCGATGGTACAACAATTTTATGGAATCTGCACTCCGGTAGCAAGATCCATACGATGGTGCAGGTGAACGGAGATGCCATCAGGGTATGCAGGTTGGTCCGATCCTTTAAGCAAATACTTTCGGCGATTTAGTTATTACTGGATCCATCCTTTTTATTTCGGAACAGATTTGCTCCAGATAGCTCGGTGTTGGTCACAGCTGGAGATAATGGTGCAATTTGCATTTGGGACCTGGTGCACAGGAATCTAATACGGTATGCAAATCTCATTCTCTTATCCTTTCCTTTTTTTTGAGGGCGATCATTAAATTTGATTTTTTTTGTGTAATAATTTTATTCTTTCGTTACAAGTACGATTTTCCAACACGAGGGAACTACGCAGGCTTTAGCTTTCACTCCGGATTCCCAATATCTGGTGAGCGCGTGTTCGCTCGAGTGCATCTACGTCTGGCATTTGCATGACCTAATGGACACTACCGATGATGCACCTAAGCAGCCGGTCGCCTCCGTCGACAATGCTCATGACATGGGATTCCTCAGCATGGACATATCCAGTTTAATTACAACAACAGATGGTAACCATCTCGCCGATTTTTACTGCATATTATTATATTATAAGTTAATGTTCATTGCCAGATCCATTTGTGAAGAGTTACCAGTTAGCAGCAAGCGGCAATACGGAGGTAATTAAAATATGGTCGATAACATCCCTATCAGTTCCTAAGCATAAGATGATTTCGGGATGCGTCACCATCGAGGAATCGGGAAGTTTAGTCGGTCATACTTCTGTCGTAACCTGCGTAAAATTCAACAGCAGCGGTAGAATCCTGGTATCCTCCAGTTTGGACAAGTTGGTGAAACTTTGGGATCTAAACGGCGCTTGCATCTGCACCCTGAAAGGTCACACGAGATATGTGAACAGCGTGGCCTTCTCGCGGGACTTCACCCTTGCCGTCTCAGGTCTGACATTTCATATAAAATCTGTAAAGTACAATTTAAACAAAATCTTTTCGCTTACCTTCTTTAATCTGCAAGCATTTCTTTTCCCCCGAAACAAAGGGTAGATCGCACGTCAGTCTGCAGTTTTCCATTTCGGTTTTTTATAACTTGGAACGTTGTAAATTATTTGAAGGTTCTACAGGTTCGAATGATAAATCTGTGATAATTTGGGATCTCAGCGGTGAGCTGAATCTGAATTCGGAAATGGTAAAGGCTCATCATCAGCTGGGATGTTTGCTGGATGGCGGAGATCAGGAGAATCGAATGGTTATGAACGCCGAATCCGAAGAAAACTCGGTGACTCTCATTGAGAAAGTCGACGATATCTTCGAAGGGGCCATCAACTCTTGTAGTTTCCATGGGGATTCCATCGTGGCCACTGGATCAAGGTTATCACACGCTTAAGAATTATTTTAATTTTATAATGTTTATATTATTTTCAGCGATAAATTAGTGAGAATGTTTAGCGTAACTGAAGATTCAACGTTGGAGGAGGTTACGAACTCCCCCATCGACAGTCACTCGTACGCCGTAAATCATGTGGAATTTAATAAAGGGGGCGAAATGCTGGCCACGTGCTCCTTGGATGGCTGGGTGAACGTTTGGGATGCTGCGGTAACAGGCCTCGGACGTAGACGTTTCCTGGAACTTATTTAAATTTCTTTCAGAACAGACGGCGGATCGCATCCAATCCGTTCCTGCGAACAAACTAAGCGTACGCGTCTGTAGATTTTCTCCAGATTCCAAGTGGATAATAACCGCTGGAGATGATGAAATTGCTGCGGTTTGGGATGTCTCCAGCATGGAGCAAATATGGTAAATGGAAGAATCGTCCAATTAAGGCATCTATTAAGTATGCATGCGAAGTGTTTTAGAAGGACACTCGGATGCTATAACGTGCGCAGCATTCTCTCCCGATGGAAATTTAATTGTAACCACCTGTAGTAACGCCGATTTCCGCTTGTGGTTTTTGGATAGTCAAGTCTACGTAGAAGATGGTGCTCATGATTTGGGCATCTTAAGTTGCGATTTCTCCGATAATCTTGAACCGATTCCGAACGTGGATCTTCTGGATTCGCAATACTATTTACTAGTCACCAGCGGAAACGATAGTTTAGTCAAATTATGGAGTGTAGCTGTCGAGAAAGTATACGTACTTTTTACAAAAAGTTTTTCTTTCTAACAAGATTATTTGATTAGATTGATAAGAACTTGAACAACAATTCCATCCAAGTTAAAGTCTGGAGAAGTCTTCAGGGACACGGAGGATCCGTTTTTTGCGTAAGATTTTCACCGGTAACTGGGGAGTTGGTTTGCTCAACGGCTACAGATAGACAGGCTAGAATATGGTCGGTCTACAGTGCAGATTGCCTTCACGTTCTAGAACATGACAGCATTGTGACTAGTTGCGCATTCAGCAAGAGCTGCACGCTCTTAGTCACAGGTTGTTTCGATAAAACACTGTGGACGTGGAAACTGCCGCAACAATTGGTGAAAATTGTAACAAATAATAAAGAAACATAATTCAAACTATGTTATAATAATTTAAGGTATTTCAAAGTGTTGTGGCTAACAAAGTCAAATCCAGGTCCAAAATCCTCCCCGATTGGACTAACAAAGATGTATTGCGATGGTTAAAGGATGTAGGACTCAGTGAGATATCGGAAACGATAACTTTAAATGCTTTGGATGGGGAGAAAATAATGAGTTTGCAGGACGACGAAATATTAGCCAATCTTGAATTAAGTAAATGTCCTAAATGCAATTTTCGAATCTCAATTTTAGAAGTATTTTCATTTTAGCCGAGGAACAGTCGGAGGTTTTTGCCAAAGAATTGAATTGGTTAAAGAAAGATGAACGGCAATTCAACTCAAGCTATTGGAGTAAGATAAACGAGATTCCCGAGGAATTTATATGTCCGATAACGCAGGAAATAATGCGAGATCCTGTCAAGATCAGCGATGGTTTCACGTACGAAAGACGTGCCATTACGGAATGGTTCATGTCTGGAAAATATACTAGTCCGATGACCAACGGTGTCTTAAGCAATACGGATGTTTCGTCAAACGTAGAGTTGCGTAACGCGATTCGTACATTTCTTTATGATGAAGAGTGATTGGGTCGTAGATTTTATAACAACCACCATGTGGTGAACAATTTACATTTATATTAAATTTTCTTTACACACGTGTATGACTTAATACTGTAGACACTTCTACTTGGGGTTGATGCCAAAAGTGCATCGTGCACTTTCTTCAATTTCAATGAGTAATTCAATCAAATCTTGCCAAAGTGCCTTTGATTTAAATATACACCAAGTGCATTTTTAATAAGCACGTCTCCAATTGGAGATCACGGTGATTTTTTGTTTAGCACGTTTACTTAAATATCTTCGTATATTTTTTATATTGAAGCAATTTAAATTAATTTTGTGATTTGAATGAAACGATGATTTATAAAGAAATATTATGTTTTATTATACAAAAGAAATAACTTTTAAATAAATATAAACAAACGAAATACATTTACAAATCAGCCTTGTTCTTCTTTCTGGATTTTTTCTTATCTTCAACCTGCACAGCAGTTTTCTTAGTCTCCAAAGCATCTTCAGTCTCTTCCTCAGCAGCTTTTCCTTTCTTAGACTTGACATTCTCTATTTCTAGATTCTCCTTCTCCGGATCAATTTCAGTCTTCTTGCCTTTCTTCTGCACCTCCTCATCTTCAGTCTTTTTGTTTTTACCAGCCTTCTTTGGGCCTGGTTTACCAGACTTCTTGGCAGGTTTAATCTCTTCTTCAGACTCATTGTCTTCAGCTGAGTCTTCCTCCTTGGGTTCTGCTGGTTCATCCTCAGGTTCTTCAAGTTCTTCCTCTTCCTTCTCAATTTCCTTCACCACCTTCTTCTTTCTTCCTTTTGGTTTGGGTGCCTCTTCTTCTTCTTCGTTAACAACCTTCTTTTTTCTACCCCTGGCTTTGGGTTCTGGATTCTCCTCAGCAACATCTTCATCAACTTCCTTGGTAACCTTCTTCTTCCTGCCTTTAGTTTTAGGCGCAACTTCTTCCTTAGTAACTTCAACATCTTCCTTCTTCTTTCTGCCCCTCTTTTGTTTAGGTTTTTCTTCAGCATCAGGCTTCTTCCTTGACCTCTTTTCATTGGTATCCTCATCATTGAGTTCCGAATAATTCACCTTCCTCTTTCTGGTTGAGCGTCCTTGAGTTGATGGTTTCTCCTCATCGTCTTCAACAGAATTGGGAGAATCTGCTGCAACATTTTCCTCTTCTTCAGAGTCTTTTTCCTCTAACTTATCCTCTTTAATTTGATTAGCTTTCCCCTTTTTCTGCTTGGGTTGCTTCTTTGGTTTTTCCTCAGCACTTTCCTCCACCTCTTCCTCTTCTTCTGCTGGAGAATCATCCTGTTTCGAGTCAGAGTTATCTGCCTCTGGCTCCTTCGGATTCAAAGCAGCATCAACTCCTGGGAATTTCTCAAGTTGATTTTCATCACCAGAATCCTCAGATTTATTTTTCTTCATCTCAACAGCATCACCTTCCACATTTTTACTGACTTGCTTTTGTTGCTTCCTTTTCGCCATGGCTGTGATTGCTACAGACATTTCAAAAGTTGATTTAGGTCAAACATGTAAAGATGCTTTAATTTATTTTAAATGTAAAA
This sequence comes from Nicrophorus investigator, assembly GCA_963457615.1. Classification (NCBI taxonomy): domain Eukaryota; kingdom Metazoa; phylum Arthropoda; class Insecta; order Coleoptera; family Silphidae; genus Nicrophorus; species Nicrophorus investigator. The sequence continues at coordinate 29,543,351 of OY735141.1, forward strand.
CACAATATAAGCAATAGAATTGATATAATAAGGAAACATTAACAATTAAATTAAATAGAATAGAGGATTACTCACCGGAATCTGTTGTTACAATAAATAACGATTTTTAACCGAAATTCTACACAGGTTATGTTAGCTTTTTGTACAGTTTGCGTTGTCGGTTAAATTCAGATTAGTTAAATTCGACGCAAGTTTTACGATTGGCGGTTATTATTTGCTCAAAGCGACCTCTGGTGTTTCAACTCAACTTCGAAACGATTTTAACTTCCTTTTTTTAATCTTATTCACAAGTATTAGTTATTAAGAATACATAGATTTGTATTAATTATACATGGATTAACATTTCATTTATAAATTGTAATAAATTATTGGAATAATTACAAACTTTTTAATATATACTATTTTACGTACACTTACGTAATTAACTTGCATATATTAATAAATGAATTATTTATTATTATTTCGATATATACATTTTCAATGACTATAAAAAAGAAAATTTCCCGTATTTCAGATAAAAAATATTTTTTATATTTAAGTGTTTAATAATATTAACTTATACGACCTCTGTATATTGATTTATTTAAATAATTTTTCATATATTTTAAATGTTCAGAGCAATAAATATAAAATTGAATAATTTTATTTAAATTACAAAAAAAAATAAAATTTGGTACATAAGAATTTTTGGGAAATATGATTTACAATAACAATAATAATATTTATTGCAAGAATAAATTACAACAAAAAAAAACTTTATACTTCATATAAAATTCAACTGCTTAACTATAGGTCTTTCTGTCCGACAATTTACAAATCTAATTACCAAAATTGGAATTTATAAAAATATGAATTGTATAAAAAGTATATAAATGTGTACAGTAATGATCTTTAACCAGTTTGAATGTCAAGTGTTATCGGTCGCTGCAATGAGCTTTAAGTTAAACCAATGTCAAAGTAAACCTGATGATTTAAAGGATATTAAGTGCGTCATCAGTTTTTTGCAAAGTGCATGGCCGGACGTGAAACTCTATATTAATTACACCTTGCGACAAGTACCTTTTCATTTCCTACTTTGAATTTTTTACAATACTCGTATTAATTATTTTTTTTTAAATAATTTGTAATATATTCGTGATGATTGTTACATGATCATGTTTATAATTCTTATCTAAATATAATAATTATTGCTAATTCAACTTTTAAGATTGTTACATATAAACATATAGTATTAACTTGTAGCCTAACTAAATCTTTATGGTAAATCTTAATTATAATTAATAGATTGGTCTGTTAATTGCTATAGGAAAGTGCTGTTGTATTTTCTTATCTACTTTTAAGTAATTAGTTTGTGTTTACTTATATCAATGTAACAAATAAATAAATTCAAGGAATTGTATGTAATAATTAGTTTTCTGTACATGGTTATTTCTACTATTGAACAATTTACTTATATTAATACTAAATAAATAATATTGAAATATTGGAAATAATACAAAAAAATATAGAAATAGAATACTAAATACATATAAAATAATATTGAAATATTGAAAAAATTATAGAAATAGAATACTAAATAAATAATTTTGAAAATAATGAAAAAATGATAGATATAGAAAATGTATTAATGTAGTTTGAATCTTAATAATTAAAACATATCCAAAAATCATTGACAAAAACAAGTTAATTAAATAAGAAACCTTCACCTATTTATTTCGTAACCGATTTTCTCTAGGTCTCTTAAACTGTTTAAGAAATATACAAAGAACGATAGTAATTATTTATTTTAGATAATTTTATGCCACCCCAGCTTTACATATGTTACATACAGTACTAACATTCTAAAACATAGGAAACTCATTTACAATTATTATTATTGCGTTGTTATGCTTTGGTAAGTGCTTTACCGAACCTGTGTCAATATAAGCCTATGTAAATTTTTTAAAATAATTACACATTTTAAGCTGTAAACTGGTTTTTTTCTTCGCGCATAAAAGGCGCTCACGAAATTCGACTTTGTGCATTTGCTTTGCTCTCTCCTCCCTTCGAATATATCGAAATAATCGCCGACGTTCTGCGCGGTCAGATTTCAGAAAACTTCGAAACATTAAATTTTTTCTAAATCGCAAGATGATCGCAGCCGAAGAAGTTCTCGACATGAACAAAACCTACGTCGAGATTATCCTGGAAAAATGTAAACAGTTTGGAAGCAGACCAGCATTTGTAAGTAATTTTTTTATATATAATTTATCAATTTATTTTTTTTACAAATTTCTTAATTTTTCGTCCAAAAAATTATTTTTTGTTTTTAATTAATCGTAAATTTTATATAGTCTACTTTTTAATTTAAAAAAAAACATTGTGTAAGATTTGTTTTTTACATTGCAATTATCAAATTAATTTAGTTAATCTCTCTGAACTTTGCATATTTATGATTATTTTGGGAGCATACATTTTAAACATTAACGAACTTTTATATATAATCAAAATTATAAGGAATTTAGTGAACTTTGTATTTTGTTGTGTTTTATTATCTCTTTACAATAATATTTAATTAAGATTTGATAATATATTTAAAAAAAAATAAGATAGAATTAAGTTTGAAAAAAATACTAAGAATTTTCATTTTTTGTTTGCTTCTTATACGTAGATCGACGCAGAGACGGGAAAAACGTTTTCCTTCGATGATGTTATAAGTAAATCTAAAAAGCTTTCGAAGATTTTAAAGGAAATCGGCCTAAGGAAAGATGACATCATTGCTATTTGCATGGAAAATAACATCAATTATCCCATCGTATACCTGGCCTGTCTCTTTAATGGGATTGTTCTGCATTTTATAAATCCCAAAAGTACATTCTGTAAGTTATCTTTTTTATTAAAGAAATTATAATAATTTCTTAATTCGTGCTAAGTGTTATCAAAAGCATTCCTTTTTTCTTGGAAGAGCTTTATTGTTCATCAATAAAATGTTCGAAGAATTTATGATTAATAATTTGAATTCTGGATAATTTGTTTATTTGTTTCAACATTGTTATTGTATTAATATGTTTTGGTTTATTTATGCTAATATATGAATGAATATAATTATTTTAATTAATTTTAGATGAGATGGAACACGTTCTTCGTATGAGTAAACCGAGATTGATATTTACCAGCAATTCAACATTTCAGTTGATATCTTTAATCCGTGAAAAGTTCAAGTTTATCCAGTCGCACATCAATCTGACGAAGCACGCGGAGTGCGTGAGTCTGGAGGAGCTCCTGGATTTCGACGATTACAACGTGGACGATTTCGAATTTGCGCAGTTTGATCCAGTGGAGCAGGTCGCTATTATCTTGAACTCTTCCGGAACGACGGGACTACCTAAGGGTGTTCTGGTCACGCACGATAATCTTAGATGCATGTTCGGATATTTCGGGTAAAACGTGATATAATAAGCGAATTCTTCATGGTGATTTTGTTGATAATTCGTTGCAGTAATCCACGATTTATTCCGACCGGTTTGAACGACGTTACGCTCTCCGTGTGCCCGTTCTACCATCTCTACGGAGTGATCATTTCAGGCATCACCATGGTTACAGGAATGGTTTCCGTGGTGATGTCGAAGTACAAGAACGAGACGTATCTGGAGTTCATCGAAACTTACCATGTGACGACGCTGTTCTTGGTGCCGCCAATGGCTATGATTTTGGCGAAAAACCCATTGGTCGACAACTATAAGCTGGATAGTCTGAAATATATTTTCTGCGGTGCGGCTCCTTTAGGCAACGAAGTTCAGACGAAGCTGTCCAACAGATTGGACGTGTCTATTCAGCAGCTGTACGGTATGACGGAACTGACGGGCTTGGTCACGATAATGCCGACTGATGTAAAGGAGTACAAGAAGACCGGATGCGTTGGCATCTTAACTCCGGGTGTCTTGGCGATGGTCAGGGATTTGGAAACAGACTTGCCCTTGGGTCCATACCAATCCGGTGAACTCTGCTTCAAGGGTCGTTTCATCATGAAAGGATATATTAATAATCCGAGTGCAACGGAGGCGGCAATAGATAAAGATTCGTTTCTTAGAACTGGCGATCTTGGGTACTACGATCAGGATGGCTACTTCTACGTCATAGATCGTCTGAAAGAGCTGATCAAATACAAAGGGTTCCAGGTTCCTCCCGCTGAGCTAGAGGACGTTATCAATTCGAACGAGTCCGTCGCGGATTCTGCTGTTATCGGTAAACCCGACGATTTCGCCGGGGAATTAGCCGTGGCTTTTGTTGTCAAAAAACCGTACTGCGATATCAGCGAACAGGATATCATCGACTACGTGGCAAGTGAGTATCTAAATCTAGACTTAAAGCGTAGTAAAGATATTACGAATACCTATTATCTTCAGAACATCTTTCGAGGGAGAAACATCTGTACGGAGGAGTTATTTTTCTGGACGAAATCCCCAAGACACCATCTGGAAAAATAGTGAGGAAGGAATTGAGAAAAATCATCATATAATCAATAGATCTACAAAAAAAAAAAACTTGTACATAGGCTTAGTATATTTGATATCACATACAATAAATACGTAATACAAATTATTTAGCTTAAATAATCCCTCTATTTCTGAACAAGACATTTTCAGGAAATATAATGATAAAAGTTCGTAAGTATACAAGATAATCATATTTTGCCTCAATTATAGTAGATTTATAATATCAATCAAAATTCATTGTAAATTAAGTTGCATATATAAACTTTTTCAAAATCAGCAATTTTCTTACTGATAGTAAATTATATTTTACGCAAATATTATATAAGAGCAGAGGGACTGTGGCCATTCATAAATATTATCAATATTTTCTTAAAGCATTTTAATCAAATTTATTCTTTAATAATTTCAGTTCACAATTGATATAATTTTTCAAAATTTTGAAACTTGTTTTTCTAAAACATAACTTATATAATAAAATATAAATAAATATTCCATAATTATTTGCATATTTCTAGTAAATTTTTAGACAACAATATTTGATTGCTTCGGTCAAAAGGACCAACAAATTTTGTAGATTATATTTGATTTCTGTTTACAATTTTTTATGATGTTCACAAAGTTCATCTTTAGTTTGATAAATATTATATTTAAATGAGCGATTACGAATGTAAACTTTAGATAATATCTAATCTGTATATATTTATTTAATTCAAGTACATAATATGTCTAGCGAAGATATTCTTAAGATCAAAAAGTAAACAATATTAAGGAAAACATAAATTTATATTTTAAATATTTTATTTCAACTTACAAGAGAAAATGCAAATATAATAAATGGTCCAATTTATAAATAATCAATCGTTGCTTTCAAATGATGGATGTTTCCACGTGAATACTAATAAAATTTATTAATTCGATTCGAACATAATGAAAACTAACATAAATTGGGATTTATTAATAAATCACAAGAAGTTCTCCTTGAATTGTAATTATGAATGAAACAGCGCAATTGATATTTTAAATGTCATAAAGTATTTCATTTTATTTTATTTTATTGCGCGATTAAAATCTATTTTCAGAAAATTAATATCACATTAAAATTAATACTGTTATGTACGTAATATTAACTATATATATATAAAGGTGATGAAAACAAATTTTTACTATATTATAACAAAAGTAAAATTATGGAGGTCGTCGAATCCAAAGAGATAGGAGAAATTTTCTTCGAATTTTTGAAGAACGCAAATCACACCGAAATCGTTATGGTAAATAAATATGAGTTTTACTGCAGATCGTGTTTACTGCAGACTCTACATTGAAAAATAATTTTATTCATTTTTTTGATTTTAGATGGATGCTGTGACGAAGAAGAATTTAACTTTTGGAAATTTATTTTTGGGCAGTCTAAGAGTTGCTCAAAAACTGAAAGATTTGGGTTTGAAAAATGGTGATGTGGTTGGTATAGTGAGCGGAAATGTTCCAGAGTACTTTGTGCCAATTTTAGCATGTTTCTATCGAGGAATCACGGTGCATCCCCTGAACGCTAGCTACAACACAAGTTCGAATAAAAAAATCCCATTTCAACGTTTTTAATCTACTAATATGTTTGTTCCAGGGGAATTGAAGCTTGGTTATAGGAACAGTAAACCGAAAGTAATCTTTGCAAGCAACGAGACTATAGCCAATATTTCGGAATTGCAGAATCAAACGGATTACATAATGGAAGTCATCAATTTTGATGGTTGCAACTATTCGGAGATGGTGGGATCCGGAAAGGCTTTGGAAACAGTAGAAAAGCACAATGAGCAAGACGCAGCTGTGATCCTTAGTTCTTCAGGTACTACAGGCCATCCCAAGGACGTGGTCCTTACCAGAAAGAATATAAAAAGTGCTTTCGTCTATTTAAAGTAATTAACATTAAAATATATAATTATATAATATTAATATAAATCCATTTCGACAGCTATCCGTATATGTTCTTTACACCAGACACGGTGATGATTGGAATAATGCCGTTTTATCACATATTCGGGTTCATGGTTACTTTGGGCACCATAAAGTCACATTCCATGACGGTCATTCTGCAGAAATTTAAACCGAATCTTTATTGCCAGATCGTCAATGATTTTAACGTTGTTTCTCTTTACATGGTTCCGTCTATTGGCGTGTTTTTAGCCAAAAATCCGATGGTTGATGATTACGATTTCAGTTCCGTCAAAGATATTGTATGCGGGGCTTCGCCTTTAGGCATAGAAGTCCAGACCATCTTAGAAAATAAGTACGTTTTATACAATTTATTATGAATATTTTCTATAATTTTTAATTTGCAGATTTAAGTGTAAGGTGAGACAGATGTACGGAATGACGGAGACTTGCGGCGTAGTCACTATGCTTCCAGTTGGTGAAAACTCGAAGATTGGTAGCGCTGGGAAATTGGTTTCTGGAATTGAAGCTAAGATCATAGACGTGGAATATAACGAGGTTGTGTTTGAGAACGGAAAATTGGGTGAAATCTGTGTTCGGAGCGATTTGAATATGAAGGAGTATTTCCGAAATGAAGAGGCCACGAAATTGGCAAGAAATGATGAAGGGTTCATCCGAACCGGAGATATTGGCTATTGCGATGAGGATGGGTACTTCTTCATCGTGGAGAGACTTAAAGATTTGATTAAATATAAAGGGTTTCAGGTAAAACATACAATTTACATTTAAACATACTTAACACATTTGTGTTACTAATGATTATATAAAATAATTACCGTTTGCGCAATGTATGCAAATGCATACAAACGCGTTTACATCCAATATCAATTAAAGTAAATTATTAGCAATTTATTTTGTATTCTTAATTCATAAAATTTAAATTTGCAGGTGGCCCCCGCTGAACTGGAAGATATCCTCACATCCCACACAGATATAGTGGATGCTGGGGTGATCGGTATACCTGACGAAAGAGCCGGAGAACTACCCATGGCTTTTATTGTAAAAAAAGAGGATTCCGATATTACGGAGGATAAGGTCAAGGAATTCGTTGCAGGTAAAACTTGATTGTTGATCTTCATTCAAATATGCATTGTAAAATGTTATTTCGCAGAACACGTTTCTGCTAACAAGTGGCTGCACGGAGGTGTTCGTTTCGTCACAGAAATTCCAAAGGGATCGACGGGCAAGATTCTTAGAAAACGTCTCCGAGAAGTCGCGCAACAGTTAAATGAATAAATATTAAATAAAATAATTTAAATAAATTAATCAAAATTTATATAAAATTTTCCTACCTACTTTTATGATTGATTGTGTACTTTAGAGCCACGTTTATTTTTAACTTTCTTAACTTTATTATTATTAAATTTAATTATTTTATTTACATGTCTGAGCTCCAAGATATGCAAAAATAAGCGCATATATTAAATTATTTTTAAAAATCAATTCCCACATTCTTTAGGGATGTTTACTTATCTCATAAACACGCATTCCATTTTGAAAATGTAATATTTATTAAAACAGCACTATTTTTTTAAAAACAGGATTTGCAGCTTTTTTTTGTCCAGCTACATACTTACAAATCTCACCCTAGAAGATGACAACTTTGTTGTTGAGTCTGATTTTCAAATAGTTGTTGTTAATTATATAATTTTATATGTTTAACCGATTAATTGCATTTCATGATTATTGTAATTGAAAACCATTTGAATAAACAAAAAATTACATTGTTGATTGTGAACATAAATACAAAAAAAAACAACATAATTCAATAGAAATGAAGGAAATATAATATTTCACCGAAAAATAAATATAGATGTTTTCGTTCATTTGGGACTTTTATATCCGTGCGTATTTTTATATTAATTAACTACCTAGAATCGAATTTAAATAAATTACCATATCATTTAATCCACAAACTTATATATTAATTATGTGTCCATTTTTTATAAACATTTCTTAAGAATTTTAACAATCAACTAAATTGAATTAAATTAATTAAAATAAAAATTAACACAATAACACTATTAATCACAGGATTAATTTATTCATTCATATAAAAACTAACAACATTTTTTTTAGTAGTGAGATGAATTTTTTAACAAATTCTTTAAAGTTTTCTCTGAGAGAGATAGATTACAGCTGCAATTTATCATAAAGAGAGACGCGCGTTGTGCTAGAAAATAAATTGTGTACAAAGTTCAATGATTATAAAGAATAACACATATTGATTACAAATTATGAATTATTTTCATACATAGTTGGAAATTTTAAAGTTGAAATAATTAATATTTCCATGTTTACATCATGAACAAGCATTTTCTTCTCATTAAATAAGGTTCTCGACTTTAGTCCACTAATTGTTTAAATGAACTGGAATAATACTTGTAACAACAGATTATGCGATAATATTGAATGACGCGTTGATAGTAAAGTATATATATATATACAATTTACACATTTCAAAAAATAAATTTCAGTTTGATAATAACATCGCATCATGCACGCACTTCCAATGAACACCAAGAGCTTCGGAGAAATCATCTTCGATATTTTAAAGAACGATGCTGATCCCACGAGGATCGTAATGGTAGGAAATTGCATGTTTTAGAAAGAGATAATTATTAAATTTAAATCGCTGCAGATCGATAAAGTTTCCCAAAACCGTTTGAGCTACGGCGAACTTTTGGATCACAGTTTGAAAGTGGCCGAAGAATTGAAAGCGCTTGGTGTTGTGAAAGGTGATATCGTTGGTGTCGTGTCCGTAAATCGACCCGAGTTCTTCGTACCGGTTTTGGCTTGTTTCTTCCTCGGAGCCGTCGTCCATCCAATAAATAGCGTCTATTTATTAAGTAAATAATACAATAATTATTTTGAGTAATTCGCTAATATTTTAATCGTTTTAGGGGAGTTAAAATCAGCTTTCGCCGCTTCTAAACCTAAAATCATGTTTACTTCAGATGAAAATTTGAGGAAGGTCCAAGCGCTTCAGGCGGACACCGATTACATCGAGAATATAATTAATTTTGATCAAAATTATTTGAACATTATTCAGGAGCGATCTGGAATAACCGAAGATGAAATTGTGAAGACCTGCGATAGCGATGCCTCGGTGATTCTCAGCTCTTCGGGAACTTCAGGATTACCGAAAAGCGTGGTTTTGAGTCAAAGCAATTTCAAGTGCTCGTTGAATTATTTAAAGTACAACTTGTAGCTGAAACTGAATTATTATTATAATTAATTTTTAAAAATTTTATTTAGGTATCCGTATTTAGATATAAATTCTGATAACGCCTTGGTCGGAATGATGCCCTTCTTCCACGTCTTCGGATTCCTTTTGGGCATCAGCAACATCTACAATCTCTCGCTAATGGTTATTCTGCAGAAGTTCAAACCCGACCATTATTGCGAAATTATAGAAGAGTATAACGTCACTTCGCTTCTGATCGTTCCATCGATTGGCGTCTTCTTAGCGAAACATCCCATGGTGAAGAACTACGATTTTTCTTCGATCAAGGAAATCGTGTGCGGTGCTGCTCCTCTAGGCGCAGAATTTCAAAGCATCTTAGAAAAAAGGTTACTGTTTAACTGATATCAATTCAAGTGACTTTCAACAAAATAGTGTACAAAAAATTCATTAATATTATCTCAACCTTTTAAATCTTCAGTTTAAATACTCAAATCATGATGATGTTTAAAATATCGTATTTTGGATATTTAATTAACTAAAATTGAGCAAAAATTGTTTTTTTTAGATTTAATTGTAAGATTCGGCAGATGTATGGAATGACGGAAACTTGCGGCGCGATTAGTCTAGTGCGTTTAAATGATGAATCGAAGATTGGAAGTGTGGGAAAACCTTTGGCCTGGGTGGATGTCAAAATTATCGATATTGATACCAGCGAGGAGATGGCTCAAGGTGGGATTGGTGAGGTGTGCGTGAAATCCGCACAAAATATGAAAGGTTATTTGGGCATGGAAGAAGTAACTAAAAACATGTATTTGGAAGACGGTTATCTCCGCACCGGAGATATCGGTTATTTGGATGAGGACGGCGATATCTTCATCGTGGATAGATTAAAAGAATTGATCAAGTATAAAGGATTTCAGGTAATAACTCGATACAAAACCTTAATAAAGTAATACATTAAACATTTTTTCAGGTTTCTCCTTCCGAATTAGAAGACTTATTGAACTCGCACGAATTCATCGTGGAATCAGGCGTTGTGGGAATACCGGACGAACGAGCTGGAGAACTTCCAATGGCTTTTGTTGTTAAACGAGAAAACGTAGATCTCAGCGAAGAAACCGTCAAGGAATTCGTGGCTGGTAAATTATCATTACGTTAAAACTTAATTAATTAATTAATTAATTATTAACTACAATAGGTCAGGCATCATTGCATAAACATCTTCACGGAGGCGTCAAGTTTATTAAAGAAATTCCCAAAGGCACAACTGGGAAGATTTTGCGGAAAAAACTTTGCGAATTAATCATTAACAATTAATCATTAATTTCTATTCAATATCAATATTTTATCAACATTATATTTATTGAAATACTCATTAATTTAATTCAGATCAAATTATGTTTAATTATTTTTTAAATAATTTTTATTTCTGTTTCGACAATTATAAATCCTTATTTTATTTTAACTAAGAAAATTATATTTTTTCATATCATCTACACCAGCGTTTCTCAAAATAAAATCTTATTTTTTATATAAAAAAAAAATAAAAATAGAACATTTTTCTTCTCGTTTAATTTAGTTTGAATTTGCATTAATTTAGAAGCGGTTTGTTATGCACGTGGTGTGTAACTATTTATTATTTTCTCGTCTATTTTATCTCGTGTTTATTATTTATAATAAAGCGAAGCTTCAAGTTGAAATTCAAAGCAAACAAAACGAAGAAAATTAGTAAGAAAGTATGTATTAGTTTTCATGGAATGAAAATTTTCAATTAAATTTTCAGATTAAAAATATGAGATAAAGTTATTAATAAATCAATAGTAAATAAAATAAGGAATTATGATTTATTTGTGAAATCATTCATAAATTAGTTAAAATTATATAAGTGATGAGGAATGTTGTTACCTGAAAATGTGATTAATTATAATTATAATTTATGAATAACAATGATGATCCCCTGTATCTTGTTAAATTATTTTGCACTAAAAATGTCGTTATATAAAGTAAACAAATTTGTTACGTAGTATTTAGTTATAACTAAACTGAGTAGTAACGAAACTTTACTTTGATATTTTGAAGAATCATGCAGATCCAAAGAAAATCGCGGTACGAAATATGTGATTTGAAAATATTGAGATTAAATTTCTTAATTGCAGATTGATAAAGTTACCAAGAAGCAATTAAACTATGGAGAACTTTTAGATGAAAGTTTGAAAGTGGCCGAAGAATTGAAAGCACTCGGTGTTGAAAAAGGTGATTTCGTTGGGATTGTGGCCCAAAATAGGCCCGAGTTTTTTGTTCCTGTTTTGGCTTGCTTTTTTCTAGGCGCCGCCATCCATCCCGTCAATTGCAACTATTTATTAAGTAAATATTGAAAGCTAAAACAACAATATATTAATGCAGATTCTTGCTAGGAGTTAAAAGCCGCGTTCGTCACATCCAAACCTAAAATCATTTTCACAAGCGAGGAATACTTCAAACGGATTCTGATTACGTCGAGAATATAATTAACTTTGATGGAAATTATTTCTTGCAAGAACGATTCGGCTTTAGTAAAAATGAAATCGCGGGAAATTGCGATGATGATTCCGACGTTATTCTTAGCTCTTCAGGAACTTCAGGATTACCGTAGTTTTAACGCAAAGCAATATCAAATGCTCCTTCAATTATTTAAAATATTGTTAATTTTGTAGCTTTTATAAATAATCACAAATTTATCCTGAATCCTGAAATCGTCTTGATCGGAATGATGCCCAAATTTAACGTCTTCGGTTTCTTACTGGGCGTCGGCAACATCCATATTCTCTCGTTAATTATTCTGCATAAATTCCAACCCAAACATTATTGCGAAAAAATAGAAGAGTATAACGTGACCACTCTTCAAATCATTCCGATGATTGGTGGGTTTTTAACTAAACAACATCCCATTGTGAAAAATTACGATTTTTCTTCGGTCAAGGATAACTTGTGCGGTGCTGCTCCTTTGGGTGTCGAAGTTCAGAGCATCTTGGAACGAAGGTTAGTGATTAAAGTGCACCCAATAATTAAAATTATTATAAATATTAATTCTATTTTAGATTTAATTGCAAAACGCGAAAGATGTACGGATTGACGGAAACTTGCGGTGTGATAACTCTGGCATCAATGGTTGAAGAAAATAAAAATTGTCGATATTGAGATCAAGGAAGAGATGGTTCAAAGTGGGATTGGTGAGATTTGTGTTATAACCGTACAAGTTATTAAAGGCTATTTGGGTATGGAAGAAGAAACTGCAAGTATGTTTTTGGAAGATGGTTACTTACGCACCGGAGATATTGGTTATTTGGTTAAAGATAACGATCTCTTCATCGTAGATAGATTAAAGGAATCGATCAAATATAAAGGATTCCAGGTAATAACTCAATTGGACGCAATACAATAAATACGTAACAATTTTTTTAGGTTTCTCCATCGGAATTAGAAGATATCCTGAATTCACATGAATACATCGTGGAATCAGGCGTTGTAGGATTACCTGACGAAAGAGTTGGAGAACTTCCATTGGCTTTTGTTGTTAAGCAGCAAAACGTGTATCTAAGTGAATAAGCTGTTAAAGAATTCGAATTCGTAAAAAACTTCTGCCACAACCTTTACTGCTGCTGTTGACCTTACAGTTGTCACAATAAAGATTTTTTTCTACATAGTCAAAACTCATTTCCCACTTTTTGAAATAGATAGATTTTGGTTGATAATCCATAAAATAAATCTCAATAAAATAAATATTCAAGATTCAAAAACATTGTAATTACGAATTAATTGATGGTGTTCAGTGATTTTTAATGAAGACAGAAATTTTTGCAAATCGGTTATGATGTATGCAACAAATTTCCATATGTTGACAATGCGACAAATTTAAATATTGTTTTCATACATTCTGTAAATAAACTCATCTTTTTTTAACAATATTTACAAAAAAATAAAAATAAACATGTTTATTTATCACTATCTCTATTGGCCTACAAATACTGTGCGTTGTTATTTTTATAAATACACTATTAATCCATTAGCGTCAATCAAAGTATTGTGTGTTGACTTGAAAATACTTAAATAAGATAAGATGTTGTCTATGCTTAAAATAAATCAAGTAATACGGAAGGTATGTGTTAATGAATATTGCATAAAAATAAATTTATTATTTAACTTAATAATCTATTGATAGCTTAGACTTTAGACATTCGTGATTAAATAAAATTGTAGCGGAAAATTAGTTTAGGGAAGCGAATTAAAAAATTTGTGTTTCAATGAAGAGTGGGAATGTTATACTTCAATGTGAAAGTGGGGATTATTCGTAAGAATGACGTCCGGAGAGTCTGTATATTAACTGAATGAATTTTGTGTTCACTATTCAGTTTAAAAATAACTTCTGAAAATGCAAACTCTTCCACAGAGCGGTTCAGACTGCAGAAGTCTCGGAGAAATCTACTTCGATGTTTTGAAGAACTATGCAGACCCGAAGAAAGTCGTTTTGGTATGAAATAAGAAATGTTTTGCTGTAGATTAGAATTAATTGATTTCTTTTGCAGTTAGATAAATTTACAAAGAAACAATTAAACTATGGAGATCTTTTGGATGCAAGTTTGAAAGTTGCTGAAGAAATGAAAGCGCTCGGTGTTGAAAAAGGTGATTTCGTTGGGATTGTGTCTGGAAATCGAATAGAGTATTTCGTGCCGGTTTTGGCCAGCTTTTTCATCGGAGCCATCATCCATCCCACCAACGGCGTTTATTTACTGAGTAAATGATGAAATATCTGAAGAAAATGATAAATTGACGCTTGTTCTTCGCAGGTGAGTTAAAAGCCACGTTCGTCAACTCCAAACCGAAAATAATGTTCACAACTGGTGAACACTTGATGAAGATGCAGCAGCTTCAAGCAGACACCGGTTACATCAAGAACATCATTAATTTCGATGGGAATAATTTGAATATTGTGCAAGAACGATCCGGTTTAAAAAGGGATGAAATTGTCGGAAACTGCGATCACGATTCCGCCGTGATACTCAGCTCATCAGGAACTACTGGTTTAGTAAAGAGTGTGGTTTTAACGCAAAAGAATATCAAATGCTGCTTCAATTATCTAAAGTATTTTAACTTTTGTAGCATGCAATAATTCGTGTATAATCAAATATTTATCTGATAGATATCCGTACATCGATTTAAATTCTGATAACGTCTTGGTCGGGATGATGCCTTTCTTTCACGTCTTCGGATTTCTGCTGGGCATCGGCATCATTCATAATCTTTCGATGATGGTCGTTCTACAAAAGTTCCAACCAAACCACTATTGCGAAACTATAGAAGAGTATAATGTGACCACCCTTCAGATCGTTCCAACTATTGCGGTTTTCCTAGCTAAACATCCCATAGTGGAAAAGTACGATTTCTCTTCGGTCAAGGATATCACGTGCGGTGCAGCTCCTCTAGGTGTAGAGACTCAAAACCTCTTAGAAAAAAAGTTTGTAATTTCTTCATTAAACTGCATTTATTGATTTACTGATACTTTTCACTAGGTTATTTTTAGATAAGTAATTGATTGAATTGTTCTGTTTTAGATTTAATTGCAAGATTCGGCAGTTTTATGGAATGACAGAGATTTGCGGCATAATAAGTCTAAAACCCGTATGGGAGGAATCAAAGATTGGAAGTGTAGGAAAAGCTTTGCCTTGGATAAACATAAAAGTAATCGATGTTGATACCAAAGAAGAGATGGCACCTGGTGGGATTGGGGAGATATGCGTGAAGTCCATACAAAACATGAAAGGTTATTTGAGCATGGATGAAGAAACTAAGAACATGTCTTTGGAAGATGGTTATCTCCGCACAGGAGATATCGGTTATTTAGATGATGACGGCGAAATCTTCATCGTGGACAGATTAAAAGAATTGATCAAGTATAAAGGATATCAGGTAATAGAGCAGCACAAAAGGGCGAAATTAATGATTAAGTGAAAAAATCTTGTAGGTTCCACCAGCTGAATTAGAAGACATACTGAACTCTCACGAGTGCATCGTGGATTCTGGCGTTATTGGAATACCCGACGAAAGGGCTGGAGAGCTCCCAATGGCTTTTGTGGTCAAAAAAGATAATGCTAATATCACCGAGGAAACTATCAAGGAATTCGTGGCTGGTAAACAATTATTACGTAACATCGAACAACGCTTACAAAACTTTTTAAAAAGGTCATGTTTCCGCATACAAGCAGCTCCACGGTGGCGTCAAATTTATCAATGAAATCCCAAAGGGCCCAACCGGAAAGATTTTGCGAAAAAATCTCAGAAAGTTAGCAATTAATTATTAATGTTATTTAAAAAAAAAATACATATTAAGCAAATCTTAAATTATATAATTTTAGATTTACTTTCTAAAATAAAACTTGCATACTTTCAGAAATCTCTATTGAAATTGAAGCACGTTTTAGCAAATAAATTAGTTAAAAGATAGATTTGAAATGTAATTATTATTTATTTGTGTGAGAATCAATAAAAATAAAAAAATAAAACTTCAATCATTTTATATTCCTTATCATGTTTTCGTTATATCATTAAAATATTTATATGAATATCTATTTTTAGATGCATTCATGTTTACTAAGATGTAATAATAATTTGTGTTTCATCTTGAATGCGCTAGAAATCACTGACACCATATAATAACATGTATTTTAATTAATTCCTGTTGAACTTTGTGCATAATAATAATATATTATGTCGCAGTAAAAACGATCGCAAACAAAGTGCACTTCGCGAATACAACATGGCACGACACCTCGGACGTACAATCTTCGACATCCTCAGAAAAGCAAATCCAAAAGATGTTGCCATGGTAAATATGTCGCAATTTCTAATTATATCACCTACATCGGTTAGTTGAAGATGAACAACGAGTCAAAAAGGAATTTAAATTATGAAGATATGTTTATTGGGAGTTTGAGACTTGCCAAGGCTTTGAAGAAAATGAATCTGAAGAAAGGCGATGTTGTTGGGATTGTCTGCGAAAATCGACCAGAGTATTTTGTTCCAATTATGGCTTGTATTTATCAAGGAATCATCGTCCATCCGATGAACGTCGCATTCACTACACGTAAGTTCGTGACAAACTTGCATTTCATCGTTAACAATTTTTTTTTAGGCGAGTTGAAACTAAACTTCGCCTGCAGTAAACCGAAAATAATTTTCTCCAGCGATCAGAATATGTCAAACGTGGAAAATCTTAAAAATTCCACTGATTATTTGCGAGAAATCATCAGCTTCGATAGCTGGAAGTATTCGGATATCGTAAAATCTGGAGAAGTCTTAGATGATATAGATGATAATGCTGCCGATCCGGATGATCCGGCTGTTATTTTGAGCTCTTCGGGAACGACCGGTCTTCCGAAAGGCGTAGTCCTCACCAGGAACAACATCATAAACTCTTATATTTTTATTAGGTACATTTTATTATATGAGTTAAATGGATTTATAACTGTAACTTCGTAGATATCCTTACTTTGATTTTTCTCCGTCTACCGTATCTATGGGTTTATTACCGTTCTCTCATATTTTCGGTTTTATAGTATCACTTGGAGTCATCCTGTGTAACTCCAAAGTGGTAATTCTGCCCAAGTTCATGCCGGATCTCTTCTGTGAAACAATTCAGACTTTCAATATTCGATCAATACCGGTAGTCCCTTCCACCGCTGTATTTTTAGCTAAACATCCAATGGTGGACAAATACGATTTGTCATCCCTCAAGGACATTGTTTCTGGTGGAGCAATACTAAATCCGCAAATACAAGTTTCTTTAGAGAATAAGTGAGTATTACATTTTTGAAATAATTATCATATCATTAATTACCTTTTCTTAGATTTGACTGCTCAGTAAGGCAGATCTACGGTTTGACGGAAACTTGTGGAATGATGGTCTTGTCTGCTTTGGGGGATAAATACAAGTTGGGTAGTTCCGGAAAATTGATTCCTGGTGTAACTGCAAAAATCGTCGATACTACTACGAATAGACGATTGGGTGCGAATATGCCTGGAGAAATATGCTTTAAAGCCCCGATGATCATGAAAGAGTATTTAAATGACGCAGTTTCCACGTCGATGGCTTTCGACGAAGAAGGATTTTTTCGCACAGGCGATTTGGGGTACGTCGATGAAGATGGTTATTTCTTCATCGTCGACCGGTTGAAAGATCTTATAAAATATAAATCATACCAGGTATCATATTTTGTGATAGTCATTAATTTATAATTATTATAAACTAATTTCGTACAGGTATGTCCTGCCGAAATAGAAGATCTTTTGATGTCCCACGAAGACATTACTGAGGCATCTGTAATCGGTATACCCGATGACAAACATGGTGAACTTACCACGGCTATCGTCGTGAAACGCGTTGGTAGCGATCTGACGGAAAATGAAATTATTAAATTAGTTGCTGGTATTTCTTGAAGACGATTGGTTTTCTTGTAAATAACGATATTTACCTATTTCAGAAAATTTATCGGAAAGTAAGAGACTGCACGGAGGCGTCCGCTTCATGAATGAGATTCCTAAAGGAACAACGGGAAAGATACAAAAGAAGAAATTACGAGAAATGTTTTAGTTAAAATATAACATATTTATTAATAATGTATTAAAATATATTTTTTTTAAAAATAATCAAAAATAGATCTTAGTTCTAAAAGGTAGCCTAACCAATGGAAATTGAAATAGACCTCATAAATGTAATAATAAAATTAATTAAAATAAACTAATTAAATTAATAAATTAATTAACGCAACTTCCGTCACCCCTTTCGGTTTGGTTATCAAACATTATTAAGATTTTTAGGATACTTGGAATATTTATATTAATTTAAAAGCAATTTATAAAAGATTTTAAATAATTAACGAACCTGCAGCTTTTTCATAATCAATCGTTATGTTGAATGTTCAATGGATATTTCACTTTTCATATTCTATTTTTCATACATATACAACGATTATTAATAAGTGTTAATTTACCTACGTTTACAAAGAAACTGGTTAAAGTGAACACCTTTATTCATTTATACATGCTGTAATTGACGTTATTTTTTATTATTGTAATACTATGTTCAATGGATTAGAGGTAATTTATATACTTTAGTTAAAAGGTTTTGGTAATTGTTTATCAAATTTCGATACAAACATTTAAATATGCATTAACTGTTGTCTTCGGCAAATTATTGGTGCTTTTTTGCAAACCGGTTTATAAATAAACTCCGTCGCGTGTAATTCAATAATATAAACATCAATTAACTTCTGCATTCTTTTTCAAGATTTTTTTTTTAAACTAAGATGACGTGCTCATCATTGAAGAGCAATAAAAAAAACTCTGTATCAAAACGAATTTAGATTCACAAAGGTATCTTTTTGTCGGATTTATATTCTGTATAGTACCATGAACAAGAATTGTTACTTACTTTATTATCAACGATAACATTAATTATTTTTAATGTAAGTTTGTAGTTATTTGATTTTTATAATCAGAAATATTGTTTTCGATGAATAGTAATCGATGTTTAATTGATTTGATTATACTATATAATTCAACTTCTATAAAAACATGAACCAAAGTTTACATTATTGCAAAAATACTTGTACTTGTCTCTTATTAAGATGGTGTCCTCTTTGAATCAGAATCTGGGAGAAATTTTCTATGAAAAGTTCAAAACAACTGACTCGGAAAATATAGCAATGGTAAATATAGTTGATTAGATTTAGTTTTACAATTGTTGATGATTTCGCTTTCAGATCAATAAGGTTGATAACAAGAAAATTACCTACAAAGAATTATTCGTCGCGAGTTTGAAAATTGCTCGTAAATTGAAAGATTTGGGAATTAAAGAAGGAGACGTGGTGGGAATCGTGAGCGACAATCGATTGGAGTATTTTGCGCCAATTTTGGCATGCTTCTATCTGCGCGTCATCGTTCATCCTACAAATGCTAGCTACCTTATAAGTAAGTGAATGAGACTAATCAATTGACAATATTTAAAATTAATGTTTGCTTCATGTTAGCTGAATTGAAACAGGTTTATAGCAATAGCAAACCTAAAATAATTTTCACTTCGAACGACCATGTCGAGAAAATTGTGCAATTGCAGAGAGAAACGGATTATCTCAAGGAGATAATAAATTTCGATGATAACTATTTGGATATTTTGAAAGGCGACGCAATTTTGGAATCGATTGAAAAGTTTTCAGATTGCGATAGGAAGCCAGCTGCAATTCTGAATTCTTCTGGTACAACGGGATATCCAAAATCAGTGGTCATAACACAAGGAAACTTGAAATTTGCGATGAACAATTTGAAGTATTCGTTCATTACGATGAAATTCGTTATTATTAATGCATCTCATTTTAGGTATCCAATTGCTACGTATTCGTCAGATACCACTGTAATAGCAATCTTGCCATTCTATCATATATTTGGGTTATTGCAAACATTAACAATTTTCATTTATTTGGCTAAGATTGTTATTCTTACAAAATTTGAACCTGTTGTATTTTGTGAGATTATTGAGGAATATAAAGTGCCCACTTTGTTAATTGTTCCATCAATTGCCGACTTCCTTGCCAAACACCCAATCGTCGATAAATATAACTTAAAATCCGTTAATGACATAATCTGCAGTGGTTCATCTCTTGGTTACGAAATTCAAACTATTTTGGAGAAAAAGTACGTTAATGTATGCATTGCTAATAATTTATATTAATATTCTTGTATTTAGATTTAATTGCGCAGTGCGACAAATGTATGGGATGACCGAGGTTTCCGGTATTGCAATGGCTTGTGTCATGGGAGAAAAATGCAAGCCAGGAAGCATCGGTACACCGGTGCCGGGTGTAGAAATCGCAGTGATTGATCCTCAAACGAAAAATACGTTAGGCCCAAATGAGCCGGGCGAAATTTGCATAAAGGGCGGTCTTATTATGAAGGAGTATTTGGGAAATCCCGAAGCCACTCGTGACATCATCGACGAACGGGGTTTCTTGCATAGCGGCGACATCGGTTATTTTGATGACGAAGGTTACTTCTTCATCGTCGACAGATTGAAGGATTTAATCAAATACAAAAGCTTTCAGGTATGAATTGGCGATATTAATTGCAATGTACAGATTAAAAAAAAAAGAAAAATGTTAAGGTTTCTCCGGCAGAATTGGAGGACATCATTAAGTCTCAAGACGGGATCGCAGATGCCGGAGTTGTCGGGGTACCGGATCAAAGGGCCGGTGAACTACCAATGGCCTTTGTCGTCAAAGTGAAAAACTCCAAGCTTTCCGAGCAAGATGTTATAGATTATGTTGCAGGTGAGATATTACACAAGCAATATAACTAAAATACTCTTGTTTTTTGCACATTAATAACGGAGATAAAGTCAAAAATGTATTATGCAAGCACCTACGAAATGTAGATTTAATAGGGTAATTACTTATATATTTATTATGTTTAGAACGAATCTCCATACAAAAGCATCTGTACGGTGGTGTGAGGTTTATCGACGATCTTCCAAAAAGTCCCACTGGGAAAGTGCTTAGGAAGCAACTTCGAGAAATGTTATAATTTATGTAACGTGTAAATTGGTGTATTGAAGAATATATTAAGATTTAAATTATACTAGAGCATTGGGAAATTATGTTAGAAACATTTGTAGTTAGTATTTTTGTAATATAAATAAATCAAAATCTATTTAAATATAAATTATAAAAAAAAACAAATTAATGGATTAAAAGCCCCTAACACTCTCGATAGCCTTTTCTTCGTCCATTTGAGACATGATTCTATACTCTATGAATTCCATAGTGAAAACGCCGGTTCCGGATGTTATCGTTCTCAATGTCGTCGAATATTGCATCAGTTCGGATAATGGCGTTTCGCAGGCGACCATCTGCAATTTGTTAAAATTTATATACAGAACGAACTATTACTATTAATTAATGAACCTTATTGCTTCCACGAATGGAGACATTCTGGATAATGGCCCTTCTTTTGGTAAGATCAGCCATAACTCCAGATAAATATTCTTCAGGGCAAACAACTTCCAAATGCATAATTGGCTCAAGAACAGTCGACCCAGACTCGTTCAGTAACTAGAAAATAATTTATTTCATTTACATGTAAATTGGTGATGCTTAACTATAGAAGACCAACCTTTTGTATACACTGCGTGGCAGCTGCGGAGACCATCGTTTCAGATGTTCCTCGACCCACCACCAAAGAATGCAATACGACTTGCAGATTGGTAATTGGTGCTCCAACCTTAGGTCCGTGACTTAAACCAACTTCGATCCCTCTATGAGCGGCAGCCATGTTTTTCGGGTAAACGGCAGCCAGAAGGCTGGCCGCATCCGGGCTCTTATCCAATCTTATCACACCTTTTCCATCATCTCTATCGACCGGAATCAAACTCATATTTATACCAACCGAATGCTTGCTGTTTCCAACCTGCGTCTGAACATTAACGTCACCCGAGATCTTCCTCATTGGAGCTTCACGATACGCGATTTGAAGAGGACCCAAGTCCGCATCAATTTTGTACTCCTTCAATATTCTATCTTTGATGATTTCCAAATGCAACTCACCCATTCCTAGATATTATTAACATCAAAATTGATGCAATTAAAATATATTTAATTATAGATACCAGCAAGAACCGTTTGTCCCGTTTCATGATCATGCGTAACTCGCAAACTAGGATCTTCCCTCTGAAGTTCAGATAACGCCAATTCCAAACCTGTTTGATAAGCTAAACTCGGTGGCTCAATCGAACAGAAGAACACGGGTTCAGGAATGCTCGCACTCAAATCGAACAGGTTTTCCCCATTGGTTGAAGTCAATTTCTTTTGCGCCCGTTGAGCAGATGTAGCAGAATTCGTCAAGATATCTCCAGTTATAGTATTCTATTTGATATTTGATTAGCAAACAAAAATCCTATTAGATAAAATGCATTTCACCTTAAGTCCGGTTAAAACAGCGATATTCCCGTTGTTCAACGAACCAATTTCCTCGTAGTCATCGGCGTAAGCAATCAATAATTTATTGCACTGTTCGTTGATCTTCTGATGGATGTTATAGAACTTCTGCCCTCTCTCAACTTGTCCAGAATAAATTCTGCAGAACACCAGCGGTCCCCGCTGTTTATCGTGTAATATCTTGAACACCCTCGCGCACAGTCCATCCTCGAAGCACCGGAACTCCTTATTTCTTTCATTCGGGTACGGCAGATACAAGACGACTCCATCCATCAGCGGTTGGATTCCTATGTTCTTGTAAGCGCTGCCGCACAAAACTGGCACAGCTTTCTTTTAACGTTTTAGGCTGACAATAACTACAGGCTTTTCTTACTCGCTCCAGAACGATCTTCCTAATCCCTTTCACGATATCGACTGTATTGACGGCGCTGAGACTCTCCGACTCTATTATTTTATTCGCCAAATCGTCATCATACTCGGACACTTTGTCGATTATCTTTAACCTTGCCTCGTTCGCTAGAGTCCACAACGCTCCATCCGATTTCTCCGATAAAGACTCACAGGTTACCTTCGACGTAGAATCCCAAACATTTTTCTCCAAAGTTAATAAATCCACCAAACCTACAATAAAATATTGTAACAAAAAGAAAATTATACTGATTTTCCGACTTCCGACCAATCAACTTATTATCTTGCCTAAGTGGCAATTGAAGTGGAATCACATCTGCGCCTAGTTTTGATTCAATGGATTTGCAACACATTTCCAAATCTGCATCCTGTCTATCCATTTTATTCACAAACACAATCCTTGGGATTTTATATTTATCTGATTGCCTCCAAACTGTATGAGTTTGAGCCTCAACACCTGAAAATTATTAATAAATTTCAACTAAAAAGGAAAATAAAGCAAAATAGACCTGCTGATCCATCTAGTACAATAATAGCCCCATCAAGCACATTGAGAGTCTGCTCTACTTCCATTGTGAAATCTATGTGTCCTGGTGTATCGATCAAATTAAATTGATTCTTTTTCCATGGAAAAGTCACAGCTGCAGACCTAATTGTGATTCCCCTATCTCTCTCTTGCTCCATGAAATCTGTGACTGTGTTACCATGGTGAACTTCACCCATACGACTGATGGTTCCAGAGTAGTACAACATTCTTTCTGTTGTTGTTGTTTTTCCTAAATCAAATATACTTTAATATAATCATATTAAACATTAATTTATTTCAAATACATTCTATTATTGAAAGTACATTTCTAAAAATAATTGCATAATCCTAACCTGCATCGATATGAGCTAAAATACCGATATTTCTTAGCTTCTTAATATCATAATCCTTGATTAACTTCTTGGTGCAGTAGCAGCCCTTCACGAAATCCATGTTGCAGCATTTTTTTAAAGATTTGAATTGATTGCGGTACATCTTCTGTTTACACCTTTTTTCAGGTTAATTAATTGTTGTGACTTACGACGAACGCGATGATTTCAATTTTTGTAAGAAATTGTATATTTTGTTATTATATTTTAATTAATCTATAATGGAAATGATTTTTACAAATAGCTTAGCTTGCATTTAAGTTAAAGATCAGAGATTCCTTGATACCGTGTACTTTAAAACTAATATAATCAACAAATAGAATATTTAAAAAGTATGCAAATGTGCGTACACGCAATTATTAATTTTATAAATTATTTTTTTAATGTTCTTGTTATAAAGTCTGCTGGATTTGTGCAAGTATTAATATTGTTACGTGTATATTTTCAACATGAATAAGTTTAAGTAATAGTAAATATATCTGTAGGAATTAACATTTTTCTATTAATAATTTGTGGTAGGTCGAGTCCGTCTTTGAATCAACCAATAAGATCATAGGATATAGAGAAAGTAGGAAATGCAACCAATGGCACGCGCACCCTCTTCGTCAAAGAGTTTCCCGTTAGATTTGCTCTGTTGTCACTTACCTGCGTGTTTACCTGTTAGTGCTGGTAGTGAATTCTTCATTATTAAATGGTCTCCGGTGTCTAATCCGATTTTATGTGATGGCAAAGAAAATGATACCCTACAATAACAAGTAAATAATGAGCACTTATTTGATTTATTTAAAATAAAATAATATTTTTGTTTTAGTGTGTGGTGGATAACATTTGGGACAATATGCATTCTAACTTTGTTCACAAGATTCTACAAAGTATCTGAGCCTGATCATATTTGGTAAGATTACTTGTAGTTGATCTCTTTTACTGTAAATAATATTTTTCTTAATATCTTCAGTTGGGATGAAACTCATTTTGGAAAAATGGGCAGTTGGTATATTAACCGAACGTTCTTCTTTGATGTCCATCCACCTCTTGGTAAAATGTTAATAGGATTGTCTGGTTATTTGACTGGATATGATGGTACTTTTGCTTTTGATAAACCTGGGGATAAGTATGGAAATGTCAGCTATGTGGGAATGAGAATGGTGAGATTTTAATTGGGATGTTGTTAATTTACATTTGAAATCAAGTTCTGCACAGCCCTAGGAGCCAGCATTG
This sequence comes from Nicrophorus investigator, assembly GCA_963457615.1. Taxonomy (NCBI): domain Eukaryota; kingdom Metazoa; phylum Arthropoda; class Insecta; order Coleoptera; family Silphidae; genus Nicrophorus; species Nicrophorus investigator. The sequence goes on from OY735141.1 coordinate 29,568,556, forward strand.
TGCCCATGACTTATATAACTGTGAATGAAATGACTCAATCCATTGTCTCATCAGCATTTGCATCATTATTAATACTTTTTGGTAATATTGTAGCAAATTTTCTTGATTGAATTATTAGTAATTATTATGTTTTGCTCTTTGCAGATGTTGGGATATTAACTTTGACTCAATACATATTATTGGATCCTATTCTCTTGTGCTTCATGATGGGAGCTATAATGGGATCAGTGAAAATTTCTTTTGGGGCAATACCAGAGTTTACTTTCAAATGGTGGGCTTGGCTGCTATTTACAGGAACAATGCTGGCTTGTTGCATTTCAGTGAAATTTGTTGGATTGTTTGTTGTTCTGCTGGTTGGATTTATGACCATTGCAGATCTGTGGACATTCCTTGGAGATCTAGCTAAACCTGTGGTGAGTGTAAAAATATTGAAAACGAATCATTTTACTTTTTCCAAAATATGTTTTTATTAACAACAAAAGGAAGGTACTTATTTGCTTAAAATTATTGGTCAATAGTTAGGTTTTCTTTCGTTTTTGCATTCGGTTTCTTTTTCATTAAATTGCCTAGGATGATGCCACAAAACAGCAAGAATCCGACCTGAGCGTTAGAGATAAACTTTTTTGAGCAATCCGACGGATTGTTTATATTCAGCGTGTAGATTTGCGTGGCAAGATGCGTCGATATTACTCCTAACGTGACAAAGTAGGGCCAAGTTTGATCGTTCATTAGTCCGGAGAGGCATAGAGAGGTCATCATAGTAGCGGAAAATCCTGTCAGCCACAGTTTAGTATCGTCTCCAAAATGGATTGCAGTCGATTTAATTCCCAAGCGAAGATCATCGGATCTATCCTGGTGCGCGTAAATTGTGTCGTAGACGATAGTCCAGCACACTCCTGCTAGATACATTGGTAGACAGGTAGCAATGTCCACGTATCCTCGTATCGCGCTGTAGCCCAAAAGGGCTCCCCAATTAAAAGTAAAACCAAGTACTAATTGTGGCCAATTCGTGACGCGCTTCATTAGCGGATATATGCAGACTAGTCCTAATGAGCTAGCACCTAAAAACACACTATACCAATTCAGTTGCAGTAAAACTGCAAGACCAACACTCAGTTGACCACCTAAAAATATCCATGCTTGTTTCATGCTTATATCACCATTGACTAAAGGTCGCTCAAGTGTTCTTTTCACTTTACTATCAATATCACGATCCCACATATCATTTATTGTGCAACCAGCACCTCTCATTACCAGGGCCCCTGTCCCAAACAAAGCCAGCATAAATGGATCCGGTAGACATCCTGGTGCAGCAGCTGAGGCAATACCCCAACCGCAAGGCCAATAGAGTAACCATGTTCCTATTGGTTTATCATACCTGGCCAGCTTCAGGTATGGTTTGACAGCCTTAGGGGTGCATTCTACGAGTGAGGCTGCTAACTTTAATGGTTGTTTTTCTTTGGTATCCACAGAATTAGCAGTTGATTTGGTCACACATTGACTAGTAATTCTAACCTCTCTCAGTAATATCCCATTACTACAATACTTCAGTTTATCCAATCTTCGCAAACTCCTCAAGAGAATCATATTTGCTATCCACTGTATTTTCTTCTACTTTATGTCATGTTGTTTCTTTCATTTTTAATCTTTTCGATAACACTTGATTTTTATTAAAACCAGGTTATGTTCGGTCTTTGACAGACGTCCGATTCGCGGAATTTTCGAAATGTTGTTACGTATAACACAGTGGCGCACCATTTACTTTTTTAAATTTAAATATTTTATTAAAACCTTTATGTTTGCTTATATAATTGTCTACAAAATAATTTCAATTTTAGATGGTAACCTTGAAACATTTAGTTGCACGTGGATTGTGCCTAATCGTATGGCCTATATTCCTATATATTTTATTCTTTTACATACATCTGAAGGTCCTTAATCATAGGTTTGTAATCATTTTTTCAAATTAATAAATGAAATAAAAATCCACAATTACGTTTATAGCGGAAACGGAGATGGATTCTACAGCTCAGCATTTCAGTCGCAACTAATTGGAAACAGTTTGCACAATGCAAGTATGCCTAGGCAGGTATCGTACGGAGCTATAGTAACTTTGAAGAATCATCGTACAGGTGGAGGATACCTTCATTCCCATTATCATCTATATCCAGATGGCGTCGGCGCTAGGCAACAGCAGGTATTACATTCTAATCGTATTTAAGATTAGAATAAGCAAAATTTCCCTACAGATTACAACTTATACCCACAAAGACGACAACAATAAGTGGTTGATAAAGAAGTTCAATACTGAAAATTTCAACGGCGTAGAGTTGGTGAAGAGCGGAGATCTTGTGCGATTTGAACACGTCCAAACTAAAAGAAATCTACACGCTCACAAGGAACATGCTCCCATCACCAAGAAGCATTATCAAGTCACTGGATATGGTGAAGTGCGTAACATCGTTTTATTTAAATTGTTGCAGTTTTTCTATATATAAATTATATTTATTTTATTTATGTTAAAGAATGGAACAGGAGATGCAAACGATGTTTGGAGATTGACTTTGATTGGCGCTAAAGATGGAACAGAGTTAACAGCGGTCAGCGGGAAACTGCGTATAGTGCACTACCTTCAATCATGCATTTTGACTACCAGTGGAAAGCAGCTGCCTAAATGGGGATACGAACAGCAGGAAGTTTCCTGCAATCCGAATCTGAGAGATGTTAATGCTGTTTGGAACGTGGAGGAAAACGTCTTTGATGAATGTAACAACGTTCTCATTACGCATTATTAAGTGTGGAAATTATAAGCAAATATTATTCTAGTGCCTAGCGTCAGCTTCGATGTATATGCACCTAGTTTCTTGGAACGGTTTCTCGAGTCGCACGCCGTGATGTTGCAGGGAAACGCAGGTTTGAAGCCGAAAGAGGGCGAAATCACCTCGAGGCCGTGGCAATGGCCTATCAACTATCGAGGCCAGTTCTTTTCCGGTTCCGGTTACAGGATTTATCTACTTGGCAATCCGGTGATTTGGTGGAGCAACCTGGCTTTTTTGGCTCTGTTCTTAATAATTTTCACTTTCAACGCAGTTAAAGAACAACGCGGTTACCTGAAATCACTAGCAGGTAATTATAACATTATAACGTTAAGATGATTTACTGATATTTTATTTTAGAATTCCATCAAGGAAAATTAATCGCTTGCGGTTGGCTCTTCGTAGGATGGTTACTTCATTACGTACCATTTTGGGCCATGGGAAGGATTTTGTATTTCCACCATTATTTCCCGGCTCTCCTTTTCAGTTCCATGATTACCGGAATCATTTTGGACTATCTTTTAGAGGAAATACCAACGCTTTTCCCAAATAACTGCAGCAATACCGTTCACCACATTCTTCTAGCCTTAATCTTATCCACGATTAGCTATAGTTTCGTGGTATTTTCGCCTCTTGCCTACGGAATGTCCGGGCCGAATGCCAATGAACCGAATTCAACAATGTTTGGACTGAAATGGCTCGACAGTTGGGAGTTTTAGTTAGAAAAATACTATACTTTTACAGAACTGATTTAACATTAATCTAAATGTTTAAAACTTGTTATAATATTTATATATTTTAATTAGAAGAATTTAATTGCCCAATATAATTGATTATTTTAAATTTTAAAAATATTTTTACATTTACATTTTTAAAAAAAATTGAAACAGACCAAATATTTGCTTTTTGAGATCGATAAGTAATATACGTAATAATGATAACGATAACGTAATAATTTAAAAAATAATTACGTACGCCTATGTAATTATTAGAAATAATATAGGCAACTTTCATGTTTTAAAATTATCCAATAAATCATCCTAACGTTGATTTATAATAAAATATGTTTATAAATGTTCATGATCAATATGAATTATATAACTAAACAATTTTTAGGATATATTTGTATTTCATTATCGGCAACCCAATGCACTCGTTGTGCATTGTGCTTTCCATGTAGTATTTAGGGACATCCGCAATATAAATAAAATGTGGCTGAAACACACACTTTGGGCCAGTGATTTATATCAATGAGTCGGAGATAAGATAAATTAAAACTGGGATAATATGAAGTTATCCGCTAAAATAACAACAAGGTATGTGGAATTTCATTAATTGTATTAACTGATAGTAACGATTTTTGAAGGTTTTCTTGGAAATTCTGTGCATAATGTAGGCGCTAATACTATTTTATGGGTATTGTGAAAAGCATAAATAGATGAAATATGCCTAATTCATGACTTGTGCAGTCAACAGGATGTAAATCATTATTTAATTGAAACCATTTATACAAACTGTAATGGTAAGCTGTTGGACATAAAAACAGTAGTTTCTCAGTTAAATAATCAATAAACATGATGGGTTTTGTTATTGTTATTCTATTAACATCAATAATCTACCTGTGTGAGGGCAGCTACAACATAACATTAATCTCTCAAACGAGGTCAGGGTATTTGGAAAAATACACAAGCTATGCAAGCACAGTTTTAATGCATTTCAATGTACCTGAAGACACTTCTCTTGCATCCTTCAAATTCCGAGCCAGTGACATGAGTTACTCCATTTTTGGATGTACATCTCAGAATATCACCTTGTACTTATCCAGAGGCTCTCCACCTGTCATCAATCCAGAAGGCTATACATTTCCAGCTGACTACTTTCTGCGAGAAAAGCCAGAACTGCACAAACTTTACTTCAGATCTGATAAGTACTTCAACTATTTGAATATAAGTTCACCTATGCCTGGTCTATATTATGCAGTTGCTTTTCTTCCTTACACAAATCCACAGAATGAGGGAATTACACAAGAAGGTAGGTTTAAATAAAAATGTTCTCAATTCATGATTTAATTATTGTTTTTAAGGCTTAACGCCGGAATGCCACAGCTACATCGACGCCAGCATCTATGTGAAGAATGAAAAGGAAAGAGTGGAGCTGATTATGTTCAAGACACAGATCAAAGCGAGTTTGGATGGAAAAGAAAACAGTATTTATAAATTTTTCATTGACGAAACGGTCGAGCTCGTCCTCATCAATTTTGATGTATCAAATATTTGCGATACCTGTAATGTAGTTGGTAGAATTCATCCTTATAACATACCGGCAGCCAACAGCACTCCTGTTCTCAGTATTAATAACTCCATCGAGAATCCTTCAGCAAGGATACCGGTATTAGATGGTATTTACTATTATCTCACATTGCAATTAGATGATGTAGAGTCTAAAGCGGATTTCTCCTTCAATATTATTCCGGTGTCAATGAGAAAAACACCGAAAAACTTTAACGAGTCTTTGTTTTTGAATGCTGTACCGAAGACATATTATGAAGTAATGAAGTTACCGCTTCCTTATAAGGAATACAGTTTACACAAGAGCAGAAGTGCAGACAGTTTCTTATTTACTTATGAGATGCAGCCTTTAAAGGATGGATCTGTGCCTATTGCTGTTAACATTAGCAGCTCAGATTTTTCAGTATTAAGGTTCCGGGTGGAAGATGGTCTCGACGTTGGAGGCAGTCTTCAATTTGTGTTGGCATTTAAGCCGAGGATTGTGCGGAACGGTAGAATGATACATAGAGAAAAAGAACCGAAAAATCACACAATTGTTGCTTGCATTTCAAATGGCGATATGAGAATACCAACATTCCCTAACCAATGCAGATACAAGGATCTACTTACTTTATCGCCGATATCGTTGAACACGACCAATGATAATGATAGCGTTATAATTCCTTATCCAGAATCCGGGGATTGGTACTTCTCATTCAGGCTTTTCTGCTCCGATTGTGAATCGTGTCAAGATTGTTCATGCCTTGCCAACGGCAAGGAGTGCAGAGGAAACTGCACAAATTCGCAATGCGTGGATAAGTGTGATGAAGCTGAAGGCGAATGTCAAAAAGAATGCAAGTGCAAGGATGGCTGCAAAGAGAAAGCGTGTAATTCTACGCTCCTTTTTGACGTCAGCTCTTATCCTTGTGTAAGCAATGGATGTGGGCCAAATGGTAAATGTGGATTCTTAGTTTCTGAGGGATTCGTGTACTCTTCGTGCATCTGCTCTAATAAATATAAAGGTAACTATTCCAATTAGATAGAATATTTGAATGATGATTTTATTTTTAGGATGGGATTGTACGGACGGCTCCGATGCGAATTCCATGGGTATGATCATACTAGAATTGGTACTGCTTGTCATCAGCAATCTACCTTTTCTCGTGACAGTCTATTTCGCTTACAAGAGGAAGTATTACGTGGAGATGGTAGTGTACTTCTGTATTTGCGTGTCGTCTTCATTTTATCACGCGTGTGACGCAGGCGAGAATATTATAAGCTTCTGCATCGTCAGACTTAGTGTCTTGCAGTTTTGCGATTTCTATTGCGCCCTACTGGCCATCTGGGTGACTCTAATCGCAATAGCTCATTTACCTCAACCATATACCTCGATAGCACACATCCTAGGTGCAATCTTTTTAGGTGCCGGTACTACGCTAGACAAGACTTCAATGTGGGTATTCCTTTTACCATTGATCATCGGCATAGTGATAATCGCAGCTCGCTGGGGCTTGAAATATTATAGAACGCGTACTTTAATTCCCAGCAAAAGATACTTGAAGATTTACGTGCCGTGCGGTTTGGGCGTAGCACTCGTCGCACTTTTATCCTACAGTCTCCTGCAGACCCAAAGCAACTACAAGTATCTCCACAGTCTGTGGCACACATTGATGGCTATTGCAGTCGTTATTTTACTGCCAAAAAGAAATTTATTTAGTGTTGAACCACAATTTATTTAAAAATAATAATATATACATTCTGTTTTAACTTGACTGACAGCAACTATAGATGTATTCTAAATATACTTTAATCATGTTAAACGACCATAGATCATTTGTCTCTCCAATTGTTCTGCTTTCAGGGTCCCATCAATACTTTTACAATTTTTGTTAAAAACTGAATATGCACTGACCTCATGTTTCTTCTTCTTGCTAGTTCGAGTGTTAAAGTATATAAATATGAATGCAGAGAATAAGAAATAGACAGCACCAAACTGCAGTTTGATGAAAATCAGCCATACAACGCACCACAGTAGAATGAACAAACCATAATAAAGCATATCAACATATGTGCAACATGTAGTCTCATCAATTTCATCATCGCTCTTAATTTCTTCAACATAATCATCTACATCTTCCTCACTCACATCATCAAGAAGCTTCTCCTTTACCTACAACACAATTTCATTGTTTCAACGATAATATCATTACTGTAAATTCCTTACATCAATATTGTCTGTGTCACCAATTTTTTCTTTCGGCTTGAACGTGAAGAAACTTTTAACTTTTTCTTTAGTTTGATTTATTAACTCTGTCCGCTGCTTTCTCGTCCTGTATTCTGCCAATTTTTGCTCCATTCCAACAAAAAATATCAATTTTAAAGCACTTTACAAAAATAACAGTAACAACACATCAAAGGCAAACTTAGGTTGCATCAAATACCATACCGTAAATAGGGTTGCAGCAATTCCTATACGATAATTATTACATCAGCGTTTCTTAATCGCTTGGCAAGCAGATAAAAATTTTAAAATATATTTTTTTAAATAAGTTGGATATTTTATGCAGACCATGTGCGATAATTTAACTGGTGGCGGATGTGCCTTGTATGATGACGAAAACGCATATTTAGTAAAGAATAAACTCTTTAATTTATGCATTCAATATCTAAACGCTTTTTTATTAATTTATGACACTATTATATGTAAATAACAATTTCACTAGTTACACCTTGAAATTGATTTGCATATGAATAATAATAATATTGAAACGAATTTATAAAATCATAATTAAATGAAAAGGTTAAACTGTTAGTATTGGTCTTTATTCACTATTAATGTATTATATTAACGATTCATTAGTTATGTGACTAGCAATTTGAATTAATTTAAAAAAAAGTGTGCAATCCTTATTACTGTATGTATAAGATATTTTCTATAAACTTTATTCACCCCCATAAAATATAAAATTTTAGGAATTTTGATGCTAGTTTTATCGGTTATTTAAATGAAGATTTTCTGTATTTTTCAGTATGGGTTTAAAATCGTTGTTCATTGTATTAAACGTTGGATCACCAGAATTGATGAGCAATTTTTTCCAACTTTTTTCGAATCGAGCACCTAGATGCTGCTTTTAAAGTCCAAATTTACCTAACAGGAAACTATCAACTTAGTATCATCAAGAGCTGTTTACTTTCAACGATTACAAACTATTTTTTTCTTAAAGGAATCCATAGCTGCAGGTAAAGATAAAATTCTACGAGTTTCAGGAATGCGGTAATTCGAATGAGCCAAGTAACTTACAAAACTATTTTGAAGAACAATGACTTTATATTTGACCAATAAATAAATACAATCTTACTAAGATTTCATCGATCAGCATTTCCAATTATCCCTTATTCCAAGTTTTTTTTTGTGTGTTTATTTATTGTAAAATTATGCTAAAATGAAATAAAGTGAATAAGCAGTTCGTGAAAAATAGATGATTTTCCTTTTTAACTAATTTCCCGTTTTAAGGGCTATTTTGGAGATTTGAAAGTGTGGAAATAATATCGCAAAACGGAAAGTTAGCTGAAATTTCAAACATGCAAATTGTCCCATGAAAAAGTTTCAAGTCATTTTGTACGAATAAATAAATCGATTATGCAAATGATAATTATATTAATTAATGAGACGATTATACAGTCAGGAATAAAACAGCTATTTTTAGATTCCATTATCTAACTTCACTATAAAATTCCTTGATCTACCAGTGTTTCTCATTCATCAATCAAAGTTATATTAAATGATTAACCAAAATGTTTGTTCATAAATGTTCAATTAATGAAACTTGAATTGAAACAATGACATTAATGATATAGGGTTGCTGCAACTCTATACTAATTTCGTTTTCCTTCATCTAAATTTTGTGATTTTTTTTTGTATCGTTGATGACTTAATTGTTATATTTCGATTTAAAAATTATAATAGATATTAACATATAATACCGGAAAAAATAAAAATCTATTCAAAAATATTTATGCAAATATGACAATAATGGGAACCATATGCAAAAATTATAATTCAGTTTAATGTGTTCAACTATTACAGGATAGGGTCAAGCGGATCAAATGCGAACAGTATATAATCCAAAAATGTGAAAAATACTGTGCATTTTTCGTTTCTGCATTTGATTATCAATATGGGTGATAGCGAAGCAAGAAGGCTCGAGGCAGGTAGACGTTTAGCCAATGCGAAACCCGGCGAAGAAGTTGTGATTACAGGTACGAGTGGGTTGAAATCTTAAGGTGATGCAGTACTAATAAATTTGAAAACAGGTGTATCCGGTCGTTTCCCCAACTCTGACAATGTGGAGGAGTACTATAGAAATTTATTGAACAAAATTAATCTCTGCGATGATGATGAACGCCGATGGAAACACACGCATAGCGAAATTCCCAAATTTTCCGGAAAAATTAACTTGATTAATAAGTTTGACTTGGGCTTCTTCGGTATGCATCAGAATCAAATCAAAGCTATGGATCCGCTGATCTGGTTGGTAATGGAAAGAGCGTACGAAGCGGTTTTCGATGCTGGTCTGAACCTCGAAGATATCAGAGGATCGAAAACCGGAGTTTTCATCGGATCATGTTTCTCGGAAACGGAAAAGGAATTCTTTGGAAAGATGGCACCACGACGTTACACCATGATTAAGTAAGTGGAAAAACAATTTACTACTATTGTTGAATCATCATGATAGGTGAAAAAAATAAATACAATTTTTAAACTGATAATTTTAATTAATTGAAATATTTTTTCATCAGTTCTGTAAAATCGGTGCTTGCGAAAAGGATAAGTTATTTTTTACAACTGACTGGACCATCGATGGTCTGCGATTCGGCATGTAGCAGCAGTTTTTATGCGTTTTACGAAGCTTACAGGGCGATTCGCGATGGAAAATGCGAAAATGCTCTGGTTGGAGGCACGAATTTGTGCATGAATCCATTCCTGACTTTACAGTTTGCTCGGTGCGTATAGATGGGATTGTTTTGGGCAAACGTAAAATTTGATTTTAAATCTTTCAGTTTGGGTGTTTTGAATATGGGTACCGGCTGCAGACCGTTCGATGAGAATTCCAGTGGTTACACAAGATCTGAAGCAATCGTCGTAGTTTTATTGCAGAAGAAAATGCACTCGAGAAGAATTTACGCAGAGGTAACGGTGTAAGTATTTACGTGGTACCATTTATTTATTATTGTACCGCTGTCAGGTTGTGCATTGTAAAGTAAACGCGGATGGATACACGGATCAAGGCATCACCTTTCCGTCCTCCGACGATCAAATGATGCTTTTAAAAGAACTGTACGAAGAGTGCAACGTCGATCCCACCAGTTTAGCTTTCGTTGAAGCTCATGGAACAGGTAATAATATCATGTGAACTAATCCAGAAGATTAATACATTTTAAAACTAATTGAAGGCACGAAAGTTGGAGATCCTGAAGAGTTGAACGCCATCGACAAGATCTGTTGCACTGGAAGAGCAATTCCGCTACCTGTTGGATCCGTCAAGGGCAACATTGGACATACAGAACCCGTTTCCGGCCTTTGTTCATTGATTAAAGTAATAAAGTTTTAACTTACATTTATAATTTTAAAATATTATGCTCAAGGTCATTTGCGCAATGGAAAATGGAATTATACCACCTAACATACATTGTGACAACCCAAGATCGAGTATCAAGGCTCTGGAATCTGGTAGAATACAAGTAATAAGGGAGAAGACACCGTGGCCACAGAATAGCGATTTATGTGCTCTGAACTGTTTTGGCTTTGGCGGTGCTAATTGCCATCTCCTGGTCAAAAGACCCGAGGCCTCCAAACCGATGCCCGATGATCATCAACCCAGATTGATTTGCTACAGCGGAAGGATCCCCGAATCCATGCAATCTTATAAGGATTTCTTTAAAACCAACAAACTTGACTACGGCGTAGTTGCAATGTTTCACAATATTTTCAAGTAATTAACCGAAGAAGCAAATTAAATATAATCATTGATTCGATCAACTTTTTAGAAATCGAATTGTGAATAATGGATACAGGGGATTTTCACTGATCGACTCAAGCGGAGAACTGCACAGTTCCTTCAAGTATTCACCTAATGACCCGAAGGATCTGCATTTATTTTTGGGAGGCACCAAGGATTACCACGTTAACGCATTAAAGGAGATGGAGAAATTCAATTTCTTTGCCAATTTAATAGAGAAGTAAATTGCATTTTCTGCAATAATCACATGAAAATAATTCAATGTTTTTTAGATTCAAGGGAGTTTTGAAGAACAACCAAATTGCCGATGATATCTACAAGTTAGGAACTAACGCCGTTTTTGCCACCGTATGTCTGCATTATTGCTTGATTGAGACTTTGAAATCGTTGAATATCGCGATCACTTCTATATATTGCACTTCGATAGGTGAATTCACTGCCGCTTACGCCGCAGGTGCTTTAAGCTTGAAAGAGGCTATATTGTCGGTAGCAGCGGTTACCAATATTTTTGTGAAAAAAAGTATATCAGAAACTGATCTTCCTAGAAACATGGTGCAACATTTAAAAAATGTATTGCCTGCGAAAATAGCGAAGAACACAACAGTGCAGACACCCAAGAGTAACATCTTCGATTATGGTTCTGCTGAATACTTCGTATACAATATATTGAATCCTTCGGTACTGAAGGAATATCGGTGCGATGGTTTAATATTGGGTGTGGATTTTGATACGAATGCGACTGGGAATGTTGAAATATTGCAATTGATTCAAGAAGGTTTGAAGATGAAGGATATATTAATTAGCTTCGGAAGGCTTTACGAGATGGGAATTGATGGGGATTGGAGCAAGTTGTATTCGAAGGTTCAGTGGCCGATCAAACGAGGATCTGCTATGTTATCTCCATTGATCAGGTGGAAACACGACAAGGATTTGCAAATTACAATTGATTCAAAAATAATTAAGAATGATCCAGAAAAATACACCAACATATCCGTTATAAATAATGATTTGATGTTTTATAAAGGACACGTCATCGATGGTAATGTATTGTCTATAAGATATTTCTCTCTGTAAATATTAATGTATTGTTAAAGGGCGAACACTGTTCCCCGCGACTGGATACTTGTTTCAGATTTGGGAATTCTACGCTTCGATCAACGGACAGATTCACGACAAAATGAACATATGCTTCGAGGAAGTCAAGTTCCACAGGGCGACGACATTTGGGAAAGATGGAAACATTACTCTCTACTTGGTTCTTCATAAAAGTGGATATTTCGAAGTGTCCGAAAGTAACGCCACCGTAGTCACCGGGAAAATATCGGAAGTGCAAAATACCGATATCGTTTTTGAAGGAAAACCGAATGATGCAACTCTGCCATTACTTAAACATAAGGATATTTACAAAGAGCTGAGATTGAGAGGATACAATTATAAGTGAGTCATTTGTGCATTGTGTGCATTTTGTGGTGTTTAACAAACTGCATTTGTAATTAAACAGGGGCCCTTTTAAAGCAATCCAAGAAATTTGCGGAAATAATGCATTGATTGAATGGACCGGGAATTGGATTACATTTTTGGATAACATGCTGCAGTTGTTTATCGTGCAAAAGGACACAAGAAGTTTGTACGTTCCGACGGGCTTAGATCGTCTTGTTATAAGCAGTACCGCTCATTTGGACCAAGTGGAAGGATTGGGTGAAGAAAAGTACATACCAGTGGAATTGGCTTCGCATGGAATGATCGCAAGGTAAGATCCGTGCTTTTAGAAAATATTTGACCATATTGCTAACGAAATGTATGTTTCAGGTCAAAAAATATCGAAATCAGGAATATGAACGCAAACGCAATTCAACGCAAGAAACTGCCTTACAGTCCAGTCCTTGAGTCGTACAAATTTATTGCGAATGAAACCGACGTGGATATGGAAACGTCCTTGAGACTCAACACCCATATCATACTAGAAAATAAGTCAGTGAATTTGTTGAAAGTCGTCGAAATATTGGACGAGAAATCTTCATCTCTCCAACCAGTCAGCGAATACATTCAGGATATTCTAGGGGATTTGCCTTTAATTCAATCTGATATAACGATTAAAACCAACTTGAATATCGATAGTATTAAAGGTATTCAAATATCAGATGAAAGCGTCGTGCAAAAGAACGCTTTAATATACGTCGGTTCTAATATATTGGGTGATACTAACAGCATTAGAGTAGCTCTTACAACCATAATTGAAGATGGTTACATAATATCCATAGAGAAAAGCGAATTATCAGTACCGGATGATTTAACCATTTTAACCAAACATAAATTACCATCTGGAGAATTCATGTACCTCTTCAAGAAAAGCAAAGTGTATCAACAACCTATTTGCTTAAAAGTGGACAACGATTTTAAGAGCTGGTTACCAAGCTTGCAGAGCCATTTGAAATCTGGGAAAAAAATATTGCTTTACTCTGAGAACGACTCAGCGAACGGCATTTTAGGATTAGTTAACTGTCTGAAACGAGAAGTTTCCGAACACAATTTATCTTGTGTTTTCATCCAGGAGGGAAGCAACAGCTTCGATCATACTAAGACTCTTTTTAAGAAGCAATTGGAGAAGGGTATGGCTATAAATGTGTTGAGAGGTAACACTTGGGGCACGTACAGGCATGTCCTGTTAGGCAAATTAAGCAAAAAGGATTATCGCAAGTGCGATCACTATTACGCAAAAGTGTTGAGCATTGGCGATCTGTCCTCGTGGTCTTGGGTCGAAGGATTTTATCAGAAAAATGAAATTTTGAACAACAGGAATTTAATCGAAGTAATGAGTAATTTGAAGAAAAAAAAGTTAAGTTTCGCTAATTTATTGTATTTTTTAGATTTACTATTCGGCAATCAATTTTAGAGATGTGATGATTGCTTCCGGTAAAGTGTCCGCTGACGGTATAACGAAAAATAGGCTGTCGCATGAATGCTGTTTGGGCTTCGAGTATTCAGGGAAGAAGCAAAAGTAAGATGTTTTTTTTTGTTGGAAATTATAACGGATTGTAACGATGCATTATTTTTCAGCGGTGAAAGAGTGATGAGTTTTGTGAGCGGTGGCGCTATATCGAACATAATTGAATCTGATCCTCTACTGACGTGGAGGATTCCGGACGACTGGAGTTTGGAAGAGGCGGCCACCGTTCCTGTGGTTTACCTTACAGTCATCGTCGCAATGAAATTGGTATGTCTATAAATAATAATTAAATTATTATTTTTTAATTGAATTTATTTAGAGAGGAAAAGTGAAGCGAGGCGAATCCGTGTTGATTCACTCTGGTACGGGAGGGGTTGGGCAGGCGGCCATAAACTACGCTCATCATTGTGGTTGCAACATTTTCGTGACGGTCGGCACGATTGAAAAGAAACGATATTTGCTCGAACACTACCCGTTCATAAAGGAATCGCAAATAGGAAACTCCAGGGATACGACTTTCGAGCAGATGGTCTTCAGGGAAACGAATGGACAAGGTGTGGATGTCGTCCTGAATTCGTTGGCTGAAGAAAAACAGGTTGCGTCTGTAAGGTGTCTGGCAGCAGGAGGTCGCTTCTTGGAAATAGGAAAGTTCGACTTGGCGAGCAACAATCGTTTAACTTTGGATTTGGCGGCGAAAGGTTGCACGTTCCATGGCATTATGTTAGATTTGATGTTGATGGCCACCGATGCACTGAAAACTCAATTATACAAGGAATTTGCAGCGGGAATGAGCGCTGGTTTCGTCAAACCTCTACCAACAACGGTATTCGATAAAGCAAATCTCGAGGAATCCTTCAGGTACATGTCAACGGGCAAACACATGGGAAAAGTGCTTATTAAAATCAGAGATGAGACTGTTTCCCGCGTGAAAAACGAGGAGGAAAACATGGTTTTACCCAGGTTAATATAGTTGTAGTCAATTGCTCAACACTTTGATGATAAATTGATTTTTTTTAAAGATTTTATTGCGAATCAAAAGGATCTTACATCATCCTAGGAGGTCTAGGAGGTTTCGGTTTAGAATTAGCCGATTGGCTGGTGTTGAGGGGCGCAAAAATATTGGTTCTATCTTCAAGGTCAGGAGTTCAAACTGGCTACCAACAACATAGAATCAGGTTTGCAATAAGTCTTTTAAAAAAGTTTTAAATCATAATATTATATAATTTATATATAAATCATAATATTAAATAATTTTTTGCAGAGTCTGGAAGTCGTACGGCGTTAAAGTCGTCATCGCTCTTGAGGATATATCTACATACGAGGGTTGTGAAACGCTCATGAGAAACGCTGAAGCGGAGGGACCTGTGCGCGCCATTTTCAATCTAGCTGTTGTTCTCAAAGATGCGATGTTCGAAATGCAAACTGTTCAGAACTTCGAGATGTCCATGTCACCGAAAGCTACGGCTACAGGACATTTCGATAAGATCACACGTCGATCAAAGACCTTGAAGCATTTCGTGGTCTTCTCTTCGGTCTCGTGCGGCAGAGGAAACCCCAGCCAGACCAATTACGGAATGTCGAATTCTGTAATGGAACGCATCTGCGAGTCACGTCTCAAAGACGGATTCCCGGCGCTGGCAATTCAATGGGGAGCTGTCGGCGATGTCGGATTAGTTGCGGACATGCAGAAAGATCAAAACGAGATCGCTATTGGTGGCACACTTCAGCAGCGAATCTCCAACTGCTTGGAAGTTATGGACCAATTGTTATACCAGAACGAAGCGGTTGTATCCAGTATCGTTGTGGCGGAGAAGAGTGGTTTGGGTAACGCCGATAATGTGGTGGACGCGGTTCTCGACATTATTGGTTTAAGAGACTTGAAAACGGTAAGTTTGAACAGCACCTTGGCGGAACTCGGCATGGATTCTATGATGGCAGTGGAGATTAAGCAGACTTTGGAGAGGGACTACGACATTTTCATGTCGGTCCAGGATATGAGGAATTTAACGTTCAACAAGTAATTATTCACATCTCAAATTGTTCGTTTAAAATGCACTACAACTGTTGTTTTTTTTTTCAGACTGCTGGAGTTGAACGAGACGAAGGCAACTGTTAACACACCCAATTTGACCGATTCATTAAAATTATTGATAGACAAATACCTGGAATCTACAGATCTGGACTCGTCCTTGATTCCGTACAAAAATGCAATGACAAGCGACGATGTTGTTTTAGTTTTCCCCGGAATCGAGAGCATTTGTTCAGGAATGCTTCGAGTGAACGAAAATATGAAGAAGCCGTCAATTTGTATGCAATACACTTCCACAACTGATATTACCGAAGTCCAAGATTTAGCAGATAAACTATTGAATGTAACACTTTCTCCTAATTATATTAATTCCAAGCTATAATTTGTAAATACCTTTCAGGATTTGGGAGATAAAGTAACCAAAGGGAATACCTTTAAAATCGTGGCTCATTCGTATGGAACCATCGTCGCATTGCAAATGGCTCACCGGTTAGAAAAGATGGGTAAAACGGGTAAAATTGTATTAATCGATGGATCACCGGATTTGATGAGCAAAATCTTGCAACTTTTATTCGAATCCAGCAGTTTGGAAACCACCCTGATGCTGCTTCTAATGTCCCAATTTACGTCACAAGAAACTATCATCAAATTATCAGTAAGAGCTGTTTACTTTCAACGCTTGCAACTAATAAAATTTGCTTTTTTCTTCTTAAAGGAATCCATCGCTGCAGCTAAAGACTTTAAAGAGCGTCAACAGATTGCTATCAGTACCGTTCCTGAAGAATCTCCCAGCTTCAGGAATGCGGTTATTCGAATGAGTCAAGTCATTTTGAATTTGGTTAAATCTATCCAGACGTACAAGGTATTCCAAGAGAAGCTGAAATCAGAAATTGTTTTGTGCAAACCGACCGTTGCTTCTATTCCAAATCTTTCCGAAGACTACAAATTGGGCGAGTTGAGTGAAAAACCGGTAAGAATCGTCGTCTTCGATGGCGATCACAGAACCATTTTGGAAAACAGCAAATTGTACGAGGAAATTAATACGTTTTTCAAATAAAATTATGAGCAAATAAAATAATAAAAGTATTGGGAGTGTAGGGAAAGTATTATTAGTCGGAAATAATAAATTGTTTGTGTATATAATTTTTATTTATATATTGTTGTGGTAAATGTTAAATAGTATAATATTTAAAAAGCTTTACTTGTATTAATATTTAATAAAGAAAATGGTTAAATGTAAAATTAGGTAAATGATGAAAGCGATGCGATCAATGAAGTTGGCCAATTTCATCCAAGTTTCTTGCACTTTGGTCTCTCGCTCCAATTTCTTCTCCACCTTGTTGTAGGTGATATCCATCTAAACGAAACAAAAATGTAATCATGCGCAACGAAGATGAGCATTTCTATTTCGAACCTCCAGTTTGGGCAAGAGGCACAGACATTCCAAGAGATAGGAATTCAGCACGGTCGTTACGCAATGCGCCGGATTCCGTGACTTCTCGTTCCTAGCCAAATTGATGACCACCACCGTCAAGAATACGCATATTACGCTGTCCGCAAGACCCTTGGCGTGCAAGAACACTGCAATTATACCGCGCAAATTACAATTTCGCAAGTTTACAGTACGCTTTTTCACCGCCTCACCCAAAAAAGGCAATTTGCCGGGGTGTCCTGGGATTAATACGGCCGTGGCAATTAAAGTTGCGGCAGTTAAAATTAACTGAACGCAGCAGAAAGTCATTTTGGCGCTTCCAATTGGCGATGCGCAGAATGTTAATAGTCCCATCGTGGCAATCACTGAAACGGAAATATTAAAAGTAAATATTTATTTTTAAGAAAATCAATTCTTAGCGACCCCAGTAAGGCGTGAATAGTGCTTTTTTATAAAGATTCGAAGATCTCTGCAAATTGATGCTGATGTGAAGCTTGTCCTGTTCTGACGTCGCAGTGCTCTCTAAAATCATCCAACCATTCGCAAACCCTTTGCCTAACTAGAAACATCAAAGTTTAAAAAAAAAATGTTCCCTCAATTGCATTACAGTATCGCTTACTATATTGCTCTTGCTGGAATATTGGATTTGCAGGTTTTCTGTCGGCTTCCTGAACGCAATCACCAAATCACAACTGTGAACGTCTTTAGGCCATTGACTTAAATCGCTGATGTCGCATAAGGTGTAAGCATCAACCGATGGCGACCATCTCACCATTCCTTCATTAGTCACCGACACAAGTGAACTATGGAATGCAAACATCTTCTCCGGCGATTTTGAACTTAAAAGTCGCAATCAATAAACTGATTAAAAACTTAAAATTTAATAATCTACTTCCATATAAGAATCTCTGGCTTCCAGACTTCTCCATGGTGAACGTGCAGATTGGTGATATTTCCGTACTTCTCAGGATCCCACTTCATTTTTTCGTCCATCCATGTCTAACAGAAATCATTAATAATTACTATTTCCAAGATTTAATATTATAGAAAAATACAAACCATTTCTACAATTCCTTTAACGTTCATCACCGAATGAATTTCATCCTTTAATAAATTGAAAAATTTATCAATAATAAGTTTTTGTTAAATAATGTTTTTTTTTACCAATGATATATAACTTGATGAGAATTTAAAAGAAACCGCAGTCTTTTTTTGAACATCATAGACGGGCCTAACGAACGGATTGTAACCAGTTAACAAATGCTTCCGCAATTGCTCCACGTCCGTGAGAATAAGTTTCACTTCCTAAAAGACGTATCATCAAAAAGTAAACATAAATATAAACTGATGCAAATACTTCAATGGTTGTGTTCTCTCTTGGACAATTGTAGTACCATTTGGCTTCGGTGTCGCCGAAAGTGGCGAAACTGAAGACCTGTATGGGAAGCGGATCCGGGTCTAACCAGGCTATAAATGGTAGTTCTTCTCCCTCGACGCCCACGTTGATCGTACCATCTGATACGATTATAATATTATTTGATTAAATTATAAAATTAACAATAGTTTACCTTTATACACGTGTATCCAAAAGGATCTTTCGTCGATGCCGGAAAGCAAACCATTTCTGCGGATGGACGCTCTGACTTGGCTCTTCTGTTGCCTTCTTATGTCCGAAAATGAATTTCCTCCAGCACCTATGACTATCTCGTAAACGGGATCTTTGGTTGTTATAACGGACGACGGGGATAGCAATATATGAGCATCTCGAATGGCCAGCACCGTGAAATGGAAGTCGAAAAGGGTCTCGTTGTCCACGGTAGTTTGGTTCTGGTCCTTGATATGAAAAAAGTCCTTGTACAGGCTACCATACCGTGAGCAATAAACGTTGCATTTTTTAAAATCTACAAAGAAAAGTATTTGATTTTTCGTAATTCCTTTTTTCCTACATCGGATACATCGACCAATTTCACACGTATTTTCATTAGTTTTAATCTTAAATATCGTTTTTTGAAATCTTCAAAAGTTTATATATTTCTATATTGAACAAACATTGATTTTCATGCAGACGAGTTTCTTAATGAATAATTTATAAATATTTAAAAAAAAATTATACTTCAAATATATCTTTAAAAATTATTACATACCTGTAACGTTTGTCTTGTAAAACTTTCCGTCGCTATTTGCGATCAATACTAAGAGCACGAGAAATAAGAGCATTTTTGCAATTAACTGATTTTGTTGTGCACATTACGATCCAGCAGCCGGAATCTGTACTTCCTGTCGAGGAATGTGATAAGTGGTGGATAGAACGTTTCAAATGACAAGAATGATTAAAAACAGTGTTTCCAGTGGTTTATTTCATTTTCCTTTTCGATAATAATAGTAATAATAATAAACACAATAATAATAATACAATAAAGGCAGTGTACTAACAAAACAAATGATAACAAAACGTATAGGAGAGAAGCGCGCGTTAGATAAGTATGTATGTGAGTGTGTGTATGTATGTGTGTGTATCTATGGTGTGTGGGTGTGTGCGTGTGTTTGTGTTCATCCTATTATACAATCAAGAATCATCTATCGTCCTTTTTATACACAATTAGTAAACTATATGCGGGTGAGTGATTTTGGGAATTAATCAAATTAGTCCTTTCGCTCGATTTCAGAAACCGTATTAAATATGTTTTCCGTTAATGGTATTATGTACAAATAATTAGATTTGGTTAATAATTTACAAATAATAATTAGAGAATAATTAAGTGTTTTATGGCACGTATTTTCGTCCGTGAAACAGGGAAGTGGGAGGATCAGAGTTTGGTCGTGGCCTGAAGTTTCACGTATCTGTTGTGTTGCTGTTCGTCTTCGAATTCGGGTGGCATGAAGCACTGGTGCGTGGTCAGTTTAGGTCTGAGCAGAACCTTCCGCACGCCCCAGATGAGGGCTACGACCATGATACATAGTATCAGGAAGACGGTGACGAAGGCAACGTCCAGCCCGGTAATACCGCCGCCCACGTGCGGCTCCCCTTTGTACACGGTCACGCATCTGGGTTTGTTGCCCGTTTCGGGGACGACGTTCGCGCACACCCTGTACGGACCCCTCTGCAAACCGACGTACGTGTATTTTGGATCAGAGCAATTCACTCTCTTCTGCGATAACAGAGATCCCTGCTCCAAGATCGCTAGATTCACCTCGCAGGTTGCCATGGGAACAACGTTGACGCTAATCGCTAAGTTGCCGTAGCTGCTCAAGTTCGCCTGTATGGAGATGACTCGTGGTGACTTCAACGAGAAGTCCGTCCGCGGCAGCACGCGGACATTTTGTACTAGAGGCAAGACGTCCGAACACCCTAACACCACGGACAGGTCATCCGAGTAGGACTCGGATTCCAGAAGCACAATGCAGTATCTGTACCGGTGGCCGGGCTGAAGATTAGTCGAGTTTGGAACAGTCACTGTCAGGCTTCTCGGATCTGGGGATTGCGTGGAATTGCACTTCAAAGGGATCGACTCTAAGAGGACTTCGTTGGGACCTTCCTCCTCGTACACGAAGATCGCGTCGCAGCCATACGGCGCCGCCGACTCGTCCACGCTCCACTTTAGTATCACGTTACTCCCATCGTAATTGAAGCTCTGCAAGTTGATTCCGTCCTTTATTGGGGCCGACACCGGTGCCGCTTCGATTTCGTCCTCTCCGCACAGCAAATCCTTCAATGACACGTTCATCAGAAGCCCATTTTCGAGGGGAGGTGGAGTCGCGCAAACGGCGCTCCCTTTATCATCCGCTCCTAGACTGGAGTTGCCCAACCACATCGCGAACTCCGCCAAACTGCAATCGCAGTTCAACGGATTTTCCGCCAACGTTAACCTGCTCAAAACTTCGGACTCTTTCAGCGCATCGCTCGCCACTATCGATATATCATTCTCATCCAGATGCAGTCTCTTCAAACTCCTCAGAGGTACGACCAGATCCGCGGTCAAAGCCCTCAAGAAGTTGTGCCGTAGATTAAGTTCCACCAGCTTCACCAGATGAGCCAACGACGCTCCACTGACTGCGACGATCCTGTTATGCGACAAATCCAACACCATCAGATTTCCCAAGTTGATGAACGCATTGTCCTCGAGAACGTCGATTTGATTGTGAGGCAGCAGCAGCGATGTCAGATTGCCCAAACCCTTCATTGAACCCATCCTCAAACTGCTCAGACCGTTGTAGCCCATCTGCAGATTGTTCAGGTTGCCCATCGTTGGGAACGTTTTCGGTCCCAGAGGACCAATTAGCGAATTCAACGATAAATCAAGTTCCTCCACGGTATTCAGACCCACGAGGCCTGCGATTGTGGGCAAGGTTAAACGATTCCCTCGAAGACGAAGGACGCGAAGCTGTCGCGCTGATCCGAAAGCATTCGGCGATATTCTAGTTAAGGCGTTATCGCTCAACTCGATGAACGACAAATTGTGAAGGCCCTGCAAGATGATACAAGAATATAAATTTTATTGTATCTTTTTAGTTTCGCTTTTCTTACCTTGAAAGCATCGGCATCGACAGATTTCATCCGGTTTCCGGACAAATCCAATCTGTCCAATTCCGGTAGGTTTTCGAGTGCTGCCGTGGGAACAGCGGTTAATCGGTTATTGGGCAAACCTAACGCCTGAAGAGGAGCAGCCAAACCTCGGAAGGCGCCGGGTGCGATCTCACGCAGCTCGCCCGAAGACACGACTAGACCGTGGAGGGCCACACCTTCAAGCAGAGAACCCTGCAAGCTGCTCACGTTCTGCACGGTGCAATCCAGCAGCGACACGTACGCCGTCTTCAGGGACTTCAGTTTCTTCCCTACAAAAAATAAACAACAACAAAAAATATAAATATTCAATATTATTTTCATAACATTTTTTGTTTCAAATTCAATACAAAAGAAGAAAAATTAATTAATATAGTGGTGTACAATGTGTACATACATAATGTTTGCTTTGCATAATCGAGGATTACCTTATAACGAGACGCACGCTCTGCAGTCTGCCCTATTTTAATATTACTACATTTATAATCCTTTTGTCTATAGGGAGGGTAGCAGCATCCAAGGGAAGACGGCTAAATTAAATTCCCAGCGAGGAAGCCGACAGGGATTAAGTATTTTATTAGGTGTTTCCAGCAGTTCGTACACGCGTAGAGTTAATTAATTTATTTTCAACGATACAGTAACGAAAAATTGTTTGATTAATTAATTAGAAGAAAAAATAATAATAGCAGCAAGGAAGGAAGTTCATAAAATTATTTTTAATTCATCTTTACGATAATTATTATATATAATTATAGTTTTTGCATAATCATTCCAAGGTCATTTAAAACCTTAAGTAATGTTAAACAATACTTGAATTCAGAGCATAATTACAGCAGTTATAATTTAATTTCGCTGCGGCTCCACTTTGGAAACTTGTAATTATAGCGTACGCAACTTAATTAAATACTTTGAATATTAAACTAATCCTTTAACTAATCCAGCTACAAGATATGGCAGATATTAATTTAGTTTGTTTTCAATTGACTCATAAAATTTGCAAAAAAAATGCCAAATTTCAAATTCTCCTTTAGTTCAATCGATTCTTTTTGTAACGAGAAATCACTATCAGCTATGTTGCTTTCAAATGGTATAATAATCCAAGAAATCATTTTTAAAAACGGATAATTTTTCATTCAATTGATTGTCACTAATGTGATTAAAATATAACTTAAGTTAAGTAAATAGTAAGAATTTGGTTAATTACCTATGAATTGAAGGGCATCCTCGTTACCAGTACATCGTAACGTATGTGGCATATCACAGCTGCATTCGACGAAGGGCTGATCGTCGATCTCCGGACACGTCCAGACGGTAGTTTCCGGTCCCGGGGCCGGAACTGCTGCCGTTCCGCACCACCATATCAGTGATAGCAGAAGCCACCACATGCTGAAAAATAGAAACGAAGAACTTTAAACACCCATAATGATCGAGCACCTAAGCCTAAGCTAATTGCAAGCAATTTAATAATAGCTGTGACCACAATCTATTTACAGAGAAAATTATTTAGTTGCACCACACCGCACATTGGAAAAGACGAAAATCAAAGAATATATCTTTCAGAAAACACGCCTCACATCGAAGGTAGTGAAAAATGCACAAATAATTGTTGTCTTTTTTTTTAATGATTGGACGACGCCCACCGTTGTCGCATTCTTTGAAATTCGCCAATAAACGTTTTTCGTAACGTTAGACGCAATAAAACCACGCCCACGCAAAGAAAACCACCGTGGACTTCGGTTTGTTATAATGCGATTCGATTACTTTCGGAGCATAAATTTCGACTGGTTTGGCGTTACATGCAAAACCACGTTGACATTTATTAATCTCTCGATGGCTTCGAAACAATACGCTCTTCGGGCGCTAATAACAATTAATAATGAATTACTATCGAGTGGGGCGAATTTAGCAATTAAATTTCTCCCAAGATCCTCACACTGCTGAAACTAATCACACTTAAACCCTCGATACAAACGAAGATTAACTATTCAAATACTATGCACGACACACGTTGCTTAATTTCACTTAGCTATGAATGAATATCAATCAAATAATTAATATACAGTATTTGTCAACAAACGTTTTTTTTCATTGATTTTATAAATAAATTTATGAAAAAAAAATATTTGTGACATAATTAAATTCTTTAAATAAATGATCTAAATAGTAAAAATACCACAATTTCAGGAATAAATATCAATTTTCTTTGATTTTAATGGAAGAAATTCATAGATGATGACGATGGGGGAATGACTTTAATGGTCGGTGACTACAGATTACTAATTAAGATTTGAAGACCCCGTAGTATATTCATAGATACCTGAAAGTTGAATCTCTATCCGCACGATTATTACGCAACATCTAACGTATGTTGTCTTGTTGCACAGATCGAATTAATTATTATATAATTGACGTTTACAATTTCAATGACAGTTAATTCTGATTGAACTTTAGAAAAGTATACTCGTCGTTAGGTGAAAGAGAAAATATTTTACTTTTAATCATCATTAAATTATTATTTAACGGTATTTAAATTTTCTTCAAATTTAGTTTAAAATTTTCAAATCAAACTAAATTATAATTAAACAAAATCAAAGTAAATTCTCAAAAAAAAAAACCTCAATATGTAAATAAAACAAGGAGCAAAAGCGCAGACTTGAATAGTTATTTTTTTTACGGATCAATCTTGGGACAGTTTGAATTAAATCGGTGAAGTTTTCTAAGCGAAAAGAAATGGATGGCCTCAATTACAGAATCGAATCACACGCGCGATCTGAATGTGAAAACCGTGAAAAATGCGGCACGATTGTTTTCCATTTTTTTTCTTTCCTTCTTCTGTCGTTCATCTTTGATATCGAAGTATCTGGCAGGCAGGCAGCATCCGCGGTGGCATTTGGCTTCTTTACTGGTAAATGGCGAGGACAACATTTTTAAATAAGGCTCGAGAGGGATGAGGAACAGAAATAGGCGGTGGAAGAAGGACGCGACATTTGATGGACATTATAAATTGCGATCATGTGCTAAGTTGTCAGGACTGGTTGCAAATAAAACGAAAAAGAAGAGGAAGATGCAGCAGCTCCGCACAGATGTGGAGACCTGTGGAGACTTTATTTCTGTGAAACGAGACTCTCTCCTCGCCTGCCTTCCTCATCGCTTCTTCTACTTCTGCTTTTATTTATTTATTTGTCCCATCCTTTTCCTCATGCTGCCAACCCAAAATAGTTGTAACAAAAAAAAAGACTTGATAAACAAAGTGCACACGTTGCCAACAGTCAACGCGAGGAACGAAACTGGAAGCGCGCGATGGTTAATTGGCATCATTTAAATGTAATCGTGAGCCTCGGTCGTGGCGTAATCATTTCCGTTTAAAAATCAATTACCATTAACGATGTACCATATATATGCACGCCAATTTTGTACACCTTCAATTTCATTTACAAAATCTTAAATTTATTATGAAGTTCGTAACTTGATAAAGTTTACATTTTTTCGAAGCTATTCCTATAATTATACAATCGACGCAGAATAATTATTCTCTAAAACTTTTCAAAGTAGTAAAAAATAGAAAAGTCATGACTGTTATTGTTTTCGTTACTACGCATTATGCGTTTCTTGGAAACGAACTAACTAAAAATTACTTTCAAAACAATTAAGTTCAAAGTTATTATTCAATTAAATATTAAATGAGAAAATTGTTATAAATTGAATAATTAAAGCATTATTTTTGTGTAATTTTTTGTTTGTTTCACACAAACATTCTATCATTGTCTGATCGGCATTAATCATCGCGACCGATGGTATAAATCATCGGAGCGAGCGAGGAGAATGAGAGAATCCCAAAAATGGTCGATTAAAAAAGATTCGGCAATTAATCAAAATCATTCAAGTTGCCGTCATTCCTTCCATATCATATTCGGGATACGTAATTTTCTCACGGTTTCCCAAAAAATTACAAAACGCGCGTTTCCCTTTTCCTCTCATTTGGTCTAACCGGCTTTTCCGTATACGGCGCGAATTACGAAATTGACGGCAGATATAAAAATGCCCGTGTGTGCAATCCGACACGGAAAGAAAAATGCAATTTTATTAACAAATTCTTCTATTAATCTTTGATACGACCGGCGCGCCGTTTACAGATTGTTTAATCGTTTCCTGAAAATTCCACGTTTCATTTTATTATACTTGCGATAAAAGATTGTTTTATAAATACTTACAACTTAATGCATATTTATATAATAAAACTTTAATTAATTTTAAATGAAATTTTTTTAAATTTTCAGTTCCAAATTTTGTAGAAAACATGAATCAAATTTCTCCAAAAATATATTTTGACACATTGTATAAATATTAATAATACGTTTATTCATATTCATTTATAAAAATAAACTGTTAGTTCTATCAAAATCAAACAAAAGTTGTGCTACAAGAAATCGAAATCGGTTACATATTTATGTATTTACAAAATTTTAATACATTTTTGCCTATTGTATGCAAAATTTTAATATCTATTGTAAAAGTATCAATTCAATGATTGGCAAATGTGGAATCTGTTTTCAATATTCTAAAGCAGAGTTTCTTAACATTTTTGTCGCGAGACCCAACACAATTGTTGACGTTTGACGTAAGGTGACAGCTGTCAATTTAAATGTTTATTTTTAATATTTCCCGGGATTCCCGAGAATTGTGAGCGCATTCATTTATAACAATCAAATAACGAGAGTAATTTTGTAACAAAAATATATAAGATAGATGAGATATGGAATGTTGGGTTGGCATGTTTCTCGTTGCCTCCGAACCGAGATCCGGCGTGTAAATCGTGTGTGTGTGTGTGTGTGTGTGCCAGGTGTACGTACAAGTAAGTAGTTACTCTTTTAGACTTGTCTTCCTTTTGGTGTGCACGTATTATGCCCCTCGCTATCTTTCGCACGCGCGTTCGCAATGCCTCTCCATCTCTTTGTCGTTTTGCCGTTGCTTTTCTTTATTTCTTTACTTCTTCAGCTGAGCTCGTTGTTTTCGGTCATTGCGGTGTCATTGCATCGTCGTTTGTTGTCTCTGTATGTAGCCGTCCGTTCGCATTTGATATGGATTCGAGAGAGACCCGTTCTCCAAATATGGAGGAAGTCCCGACTTAGCCTCTTTGCTCATTTATAGACGTTCGCGATTTATTAATGCCGTCCGTATAAACAAAAACAATTACGTTTGCGCCGCTTCCACGCATTTGATTTTCTCCTCCGTTCTGCTACCTATCCTTCTTTGCAAATCCAAACGCACAATGACCAAAAAGAAACGACTGAAAAGATGCACGGGAATGTAGTTACCAAAGAGGAGCAACAGTTGGAACATCTGTCCTACTTTATTCCTATCATCCTACCTAAACGGATTAAACATTTTCCTAATTTAAAACCATCATTAAACTAATTTAAATTTCAAGAAACCACAAGGACAAGTCTCAATCTACTGCAATTTTCTGAAAATTAATTCACATATGCTGTCACTTCTTGAATCATCATCATTTTAATTCTTTCAAGAAAAGTATTATATAAACACTACAATCCTTGTAAAATATATAGTTTTAATTTTAACACTAAACATACTGACGTTATCAAAAAAATAAATTGAAAAAATTTAGAAATTTGACAAAATATATTTAATTATTTTTGTATGAAAAATTAACTGTAATCGTAGAAATTATTTAAATAAGTTTTTATTATCACAAATAAAACAAATACATTAATCCTAAATCTAAAGATAACTTATATAACATATAATTTTATAATTTTAAATAAAAGTTTAAAGTCCATGATTTATTTTTAACAAGGCTTAAAAATTATCGCAAAGATAAGTAGATAAAAACAACCTCCAACAACAGAAGCGAGTGCAATTAAAGAAACTGTGAAAAACTTATTCTATCATAAACAGAAACATTATAATAAATATAACATAATTTAATTATTGTTACAATTCTAAACTAAAACTTTGAATTAAAATTATTATTATTTTTTTAATAATAATTTTTATGTTTATATAAAAATTAGATAAAAGACTTAAAAATATTGAACTTACTTTAATCTAATCTATTGATATTACTTAACACTTTTCATCAGTTAATTAATTGATAATATAATAAATGTTACATTATTTTTTTTTGCAAGTTATGTAACTTTTTTTCAGATATAACAAAAGTTAGTATTTATGCCTTCAGTTTTCATTAAATTACTCGAGAACTACGAAAGGTAATTAGATTATCGAAAATTCAAATTAAAGAAGAAATTCTCACCTTTTTAACGAGACTATTGGTAAGTTTGTAGTTTTATTGATTAAAATCGTATTAATTTTCTTTCAATCGTTCCATAATAATCTGGCATAGACTCATGCAATTAATAATAATTTGTTGAAAAACATCGAATCTGACCTCGATTCTTTGAACTCAATTTATTATTTTTTTTCCGAAATATTGACATGCAAAATTAGTAGTATAACAACAAGTTCAATAATCGTAATGGAACTGACATTTGTATGGAAATAATTCGGGCGTAAATAGTAATACAAAAGGGTACTGACCAACATCGTCGCCACGGTTTTCAGTTTTGCCGACGTGTAAATAATCGGTAAGCGCATCCGGTTTCCAAGAGCAAATGGAAACAATATCGTCATGGAAGTGGAAATGAAACGTAGAATTATAATTTCGAAAAAAAAAAAACATGAAATTATTTTTAGACCAAACCGACCTTCGCGCTGTATTGCGGTGCATTCAGACAAAATCATTAGGAATCAAAGCATTCGTTTCCACAAAACAATGGAATACATAGACACTAAACAAACGCGCATTTCCAATGCATTTACGCTGAATTTTACGCAAACATAATTTTTATTCAACAAAATATTGATTTTAATTTGGACAAAAATGTTATAAATTTTATTATTAATTAATTAGAATTTGTAACGTTTTTTTTTTTTAATGAAAATTTGGCACACTTTCGTATAACTGATTTTCAATTAATTGCGAATACTGTGCAAGTGCAATTGACATTTCGCGTAGCCGGGAAAAACTCTCGAAGTAGAAAAAAAAAGCATGACTGTAATCCAATTAACCCGAGTGAATTCGACTTCCATTTTATTCTTTTAATTTCTGTAATGCGGTTTGCGGATCCGCATGGGCTTCAATAATGCATCGTACAATTCCGTCCATCCGCAGTTTGTCGGCCGGAATCAATTGAATTGTTTTTTTTTTGTTCGTTTCCGGGTTTCGATTTGAAATTTTAATATGTAGGATAGATTACTGAATAAATAATTGAGTATCTTCCTTATTAATTATTTTGTTGCAACATTTTTTTTTGGTGTGTGCGGTTTCGCGCAATTCTTATGTAATTATGTGATAAGTGGATTCACACAGTCGTTAGCCTTGCGGCGAGCGTAGACAATGAAGCGCGCGCGCAAATCGCGCACGTCTAGTTACAAAACAATCGTCGCCGAAACTGCAGCAACAAACGGATTTTAGACTTTGTTTTGTTGTTCTTTACGTTGTTGTGTTTCGGGATGGAGAATCACGTGGTGGTAATGTTGATGGCGTTGCTGCTGTGTTCGCAACCGATTATGCACTTTTCGCAGGCCAAAGTCTACACGAAATGCGGTCTCACGCAGGAACTCATCAAGCTCAACGTTTCCAGAAGTTGGGTCGGAAACTGTAAGTTTTCCTCGCATCAGGATTATTCCCATATGCTCATCAAGTTTGTTTTTTTTTCACGTACGCAGGGGTTTGCCTCGTCGAGAGCGAAAGTTTCAAAGATACCGGCAAAGTCATCGACAAAGCGAACGGCAGCAAAGGTCTCGGCTTGTTTCAGGTATATCCAACTTACTTGTTACATAATCTACTACTGATTTCGACTATAAAAAAAGCACATTATTGAAAAAATATTCACAATTTTTGAAATATAATTGAAAAAAATGCGGAATCATATTAATTTGTTGTACAAATTAGCTTGTATAAATAGAAGTTTACTAAAAACTCGAGCTTAGGACCAGAGCCGAGTTATGATGACCTCGCACCATTGCAAATAAGCAAAAACGTTTTACATTCGAGTTTTTTGTTCGACTTTCAAATCCTGATTTTCCTCTAATATTTTTCGAACACCAAAATCAGACTCAATAGTACTAACATAACCAAGAACTAAACAAAAACAATAGACAAAAGTACTTTAGAAATTACTTGACTAATGTCGCAAATATCCAAATATTTTATGAAATAAATTGAATATGATAATTATATTACAAAAAAGAAAGAAAGAAATTTGTTATACATTCGAGTTTCAAATCCTGATTTTCCTGTAACGTTTTTCGAACTTTGTCAACTTGTTACCACAAAAATCAGACTAAAGAGTGCCAAAATTTAAAGAAGATAATAAGCAGAAATCAGTGATTTTCTTGAATATCTCGTAGACACAAGTACTTTAAAAGTTACTTGACAAATATTGCAAATATCCAAATATCCAAAAATTACAGCATTATATAATAATTAAATATAAAAGTATTTTTAAAATGTTTTAATTACCAAAATCTCCTTCATTTTTGTATATTAAGAACTAGTTCCGAATTGTACAAATCTAATCAACATTCCATTAATTCAAACATTATTTTTCGACGAAATGATTTTCTAATATTAAAATTTATTATTTACTTTCAGCTTAACAGCAAAGAGTGGTGCCAGTTCAAATCTGCAGGAGGAAAATGTCAAATGAAATGTGAAGGTAGACAATTTTGGCAAACATTAATTATTTGTTTATTTCATTTATTTAAACACTTATACAGACAACTAATTTAAAAAAAACTTGTCTACCTTGTCTATACGAAGACAGTTTGAAAAGTTTTGCTTTGCAAAATGTTGTTAATTGTAAAATTTATTGTATGCTGTTATTAAACGTAATTGTGATGTGTCTATAGATTTGACAAATGAAGATATCCGAGATGATGTTTCCTGCGCGCGTAAAGCCATCGAGGAGTTGGGTTTCCAGGCTTGGAATGGATGGGTGCGCAGCTGTAAAGGACGAGAATCCGTCACGCGGATGCCGATTTGCCCTGGGCTTTAACACTAAGGTTCTTTCAAAGCAAAAAAAGGAAGGGAACACTTTTATGACCGAGAAAAATATAAGATAAAAACATATGGAAACGTATGGTAATAATAAAAAATGTTGAATCAAAATGGCCCATAAAGTTTAAGTGGAAGTTATCCGAACCCTGCGCGTGATTAATGCGAATTCTCAAGGGATATAAAGCTTATAATAATTTATAAATTTAAAAAAAATAGCGCGAATTTTCATTCTCATTTCCCGTAAGCTCAGTTTTCTTTATATCCTCGCAGCCGTCGGGTTTGTTATAAAACAACTGCGCTTCTTCTTCTGCGTATTCCTATTTATTTCTTTTTATCACCATAAATTGCCGCGATCACGTAACGGCCTTTCAATACAAAGTGCCTTTTTCTTTGGCCTTTTAGAGAGGCAGGCTTATCTCGGCCTCTCATCCCCCTTCGACCCGCGTGATTTGTTAAGAAGGAAAACGACGGTCTGCGCCTTAAACGAACCACCGAGGAGACTCTCTTCTTTCCGTTCTATTAGCAATTCCCAATATAGCGAGACGATTCCGAGACAACTAATGAAGACATACAGCATGCCCTCAAGCAATCGACTTTCAAACACCAAAACATATTGCTATCAAAATAATTAACTTTTTACTAAACGTTTCTGATAAATATTTGCTATATGCAACAAAACAAGTTATAATTTCTAAAAATAACGACTGAAAACACTTTAATCAACACTTGCGTTAGCGATAATTTATTAAAATTTAGTTAGGATTTCAAATAAGAGCAGTTATTTTACGCGTAACGTAAATTAAAGTGATAAATTTCAGTGTTTATTGCATATGAAACTTTTTAATTTCAGAAATGACACATCGTGTTCAGCATCTCCGCAGAGCATATTTTTTTTCTCTCTACTTCCCTCACACCGCATGGAAATGCGGCGCACCGTGTGGCGCTTATGTAATATTCATTAAACGGACACATCCATGAATACTAATCTGCATTTTAGAAGCACTTTATATGCGCTTTGATGAGGAAACGATTATGTTCACGACTCCCAAAAACTCGTAGAGACATCGCGGCCCACAATTCCCAAAACTCGCATTTACCGTGTCTAATCCGAGTCGGTCACAAACGTGCGGAAACGCTTCTGTTCGAATTCAGATTTGAAATCCTGGAATAACCATAAAAGATTGCAAACCGAAAAGCTAATCTGACTTCTGCAACATCCAAGATAATTGAATCCAACTGCAATAATATTAATACATTCTGTTTCAAACTTTAAAAAAAAATATTCAACAAATTTTACGATTAGGAATTTAATAATTTTAACATTAAAAGTTTCATGTAATACAAAATGTGTCAAATCGTACACATATTTTTTTACACTTCGAACAATTTTTCCTAGTTTTATTTAAAATTACTTCCTTGACATTTTTTTGGTACTTTTCAATTTAAAATTCTATTTATTGATGTTTTTGTTGTTTGTCCATCATCTGAAAAAATGCAGACTTTATTTCCCATTTTAGTACAATATAATCTTTAGAATCTGAGACTTCTGAAAAATATTATGAATTTATACTTTCTCCTATTCTACCATTATTATAAATAATTTCATCTTCGTTATGTATGAGGACTCATATTTATCAAAATGTTTCATAAATATCCAAATTGGAATATGTTTCGTATGTGTTCTTTATTTTTTCTAATAACTTTTTTTTTACTTTTTCAACATTATTGGACTTATAAACATTAAACTCAAAAAAATTATAATGTTGTGCTCTATTCTATTGAATCACTTGAATTTGAAATTTAAAAAAAAAACTAAATATATAGATTTTTAAGCGAATTTGCAAAGTTCAGGTGAATATGTTTTTTTTTGTTATTTACCCACTTTGAAATGAAGTTAATATTTATTTCTGAAGCGGGTGGTTTTCAGATTTATAGCGACGTAATGAAGGCCGCTGCGGTTAGAGACGGGGGGTGACGGGGGCGGCGGCTGCGATTTGAACAATGGAACACGGTGGAGAGGTGGAGAGATCCCCTTTCGCCGTCCCCTGCAATATTGCATCGTAGCATATAGCATGCATTGCGGCCCCCGCAATTGTACCGCCGAGGCATTCAGAATTTCCAAATACAATCGGGTCGACACGAACACCGACAACAACAAAAAAAATACACAAATTAACGCTGTGCACACACATACCTCACTGCCTACCTACATTACATCCGAACAACACTAAATAAACTAATAGACTATGAGGGAACATAAACGTGATAAACAGACCAAAATCTCGTAATGAAACGCATTTACATGGTTTTACCTGATCAGTATTTCCATTATCTAATATAAAAGTAGAGTATTTTAGACTCTAAGTTAGTTATATTTATTGATCCAAAACATAGACCCACTGCACAAGCTCTCAACTAAATTGCTTACTAATTGATGAAAGCATCCTAGAAACTCAATTAAAAATACGTATGTACTTGAAAGCTCTTTCTTCCTATTATTTGCATGGAATCAGACATATATTATATATTTAGAACATATTTATCACTAAAAAACAAGTTTAATAAATAAATGTAAATAAAATATTTATATAATTTTCTAAATTATTATAATTTTTCAATAAATTGATTGTCTGGTTATTTGCATTTTCGAAGCATTAAAGTAAAGAAAAGCTGACAAACGAGGCGATGCAATTTCTGAAGTTTCCCTGAAGTTTACAGTCTCCTTGTGGGAAATGAATTTCTCGCGGAAACTTTTAAAAGTGGATAGGTGCTTTATTTATTTATTTATTTATTTACTTTTTGTATTCTCGGCTCTCGGTAAAAGGAAAACACGTTGCTCCTAATTTGGCTCGTCGGCGTCAGACCATGTATAAATAAATAACGAAATAACGAATAAAGATTTCTATTAAAAGATAAGACTCAAAGATGTGCAATGTGAACGAAGCCAAGACGCGGATTTCAGAAGAGAAAAAGATAACAATGAGTCTTTTGCATCAAGAATACGAATTGATGCAGAGCACAAATGTTAGAATAAAAAATGACAATACAAAATTAAGAAAAACTATAAAATCTCAAGAATATCAGTTTTCAGATAAAAAAATGATTATTTACATCCATAGAATTAGGACTTCTGCTTTATTCTTTCCCGAGATAGCAATATTGGCTAATAATACAGCAATCTTAGTATTGGATGAAAATCCAGCTGCATATCATCAGAAAAATTTAGATAAATGATTTTATTAAAAATCTGTATGAGGCAAATCATTTCCTATAAATGCCCAATTAATATGAATATTTATTTTTTAAAATCTGTTCAGTGGAGCAGAAGTTACAGCACCGAAATCTTTGTGCAAATTGTGTTTATTTCGAGCATTTTGAGATGAAAATTATTTCTATCTTTTGAATGCGTGAAGCAATTCCGATTAAATTTTAAATAGTTACTTCCTAGAGCAAAACTAACAGATTGGCCGAAGCAGAATTTTAGAATATCGCTTTGTTCAAAAAATAATAATTAAAAATAATTAATTTTCTTGATTAAAAAAAAAATCACAAGGGTTAATTTTATTAAAAATATGTGTGAGTCAAATCACTTCTTATGAGTGGCTAATTAATATGAATGTTTAATTTTTAAAATCGGTTCAGTGGAACACAAATTACATCACCAAAATCTTTGTGCAAATTGTGTTTATTTCGAGCATTTTGAGACGAAAATGATTTCTATCTTTTGAATGCGATTCCGATTAAATTTGAAATAGTTACAAAACTAACATAATGGCCGAAGCAGAATTTTTATATTTTTCTTGGTTCAAAAAAATAATAATTAAAAATAATAAATTTTCTTGATTTAAAAAAAAATAAAATTCACAAGGTATGATTTTATTAAAAATCTGTGTGAGTCAAATCATTTGCTATAAGTCCCTAATTAATATGAATATTTAATTTTTTAAATCTGTTCAGTGGAACAGAAGTTACGATACAGAAATCTTTTTGAAAATTACGTTTATTTCAAGCTGAAACGTTTAATTCTATTTTTTGCATCCGTTAAGCGATTTTAATGAAATTTGAAATGGTTACTTCCTAGAACAAAACTTGGTTCAATAAAGTATAATTAAAAATAATTAATTTATTTTTTTATTAAAAATCTGTACGCGTCAAACAACTTCCTAGATGTGAAATGATAATCGTAGAAGAATTTTATTACCTTTGTTGGTTTAAAAAATAATTATTATTTTTGTTGATTAAAAGCAAATATTTTCTTCATAGGGGATGATTTTATTTTGGTTCATCATGAATACCATTTTTTATTAGATTTAGTATATAGTTTTAAATAAATTATTAATTTTCATAAATTTTGAAAACTGTCATTTCTGTGATGCTTTATAGAAAACTCTATTTCCATTAGAAACAGCACATAATAAATGACCTGACAAGTGTGTCGTATGTCATCGGTTGGATGCATCAGTTATGTTGACACGGGTAGAGACTAATGCGAATGCATGCGATTTGGTTAAACATATCCAAAACTAGAAAAAAAATCCAGCAGGTGCCATTTCGAGGCCCATTAGGGCTCCAGACACTAATTGGAACGATTTATAACAGCGAGATGATGAACGACGCCGAATGAGCTCACACATTCCCCACAGTAGCTGCATTTTCATATTATAATACGTCACAGTATTAACATTAATAATAATGGCACTAATGATGCAATAACCGGAAACGGAAACGGTCATGCGGCCAACTGGAATTGATTTATGAATCGATGCGAGCGTTGGCCGGATATAATCACGCACGCAACGTAATTTAATAAAGACAAATGTTCGCCAGTTTCCAAAGGCGTCGCGTCGCGCGCGTATGAAATATTCAGGCGCCAATCACACAACTCTCAGCCAAACCAACTTGCGCTTAATTATTGGGATGATGATGATGATGTGAGACGTAACTAAAATGCGAATTATTGATGGAGAGACGCCGTTGAATTTAATGTAACAAGATTGCTTCTTCTTTTAAAAGAAGTAGCTTCAAATCAAAGAGTTTTGGAAGATGAAAGGGAAATAATCAAGGTATCACGTACCAGTATTACGTCTGTGGGTTACTGATTACTCAATACCAAGTTATCAAGTTTTTCTCAAAAAATAAATATTATATGGTAAATCTTATAATTTTAGTTTTTTTCACTGTATGTAGTTTATCCATATAATAGCAGCTACGATTGCATTCAGTATTTAAATATTCTGACCACAAATAAATATTTTCATATAATAATTAGTGAAATTAACTAGTTAAAGTATAAAAAATATAAATAGACTATGAATTACTGAGATTTCATGCAACTCATTATATAAAATTACTTTTAATTAAAAATAATTAAAGTTAAGAAAAGAAGCAAGTCAATTAATTAATTCTGAAAGTAGATAAAATTCTAAGCAAAAGAAGCTAATTTGGTAATGTAACGTTCTACCCAGATAACGCAAAAATTATAACGCAGGTTTTATGGTGTTCGAAACAGTGCTTTCGTTCCATTATGGGTTGCCTCTAATGATAAAATAACATTGGGTAAGTTTTTGCGTTCGTTTCGAGCAGATGGAGGATTCATATTGGCGAGATTCCGCGAGATAAAATGTCTTTATTATTATTATCATCAGCATCAGCATCGGGAAAGGCGAGTGGGATCCGGATGAGATGAGCGCAAGAAAAGAAGAAAACTGGGCCTGTGAAAAACTTTCGCCATTTCCTCGACGCCTATCGCCATGGAAAAACCGCATTCGGATATCTTTATTTTATGCCTGAAAAGGAATTTCAGACTTCAACGTTTTCGCATCCATTTTCAAATATTTCTCAAAGAGGAATAAAGAAAAGTGAGGAACTATGTAGTGGCGGATTTATGTCTTTATGGAAAAAAAAATGAGTCTGAAACTACGTTAATCTAAGGCCCTCGAGCAGTGTTAATCGTGGACCCACAAGCAATATTAGGACCCTCCAAATTGTGTGAGTCAAGGACCTAAACATTTTTAATCGAGGGACCGCAAATCAATAAAATATATTTTTTGCAAAAAAAAACATGTTTTTATATTAATATTTAAGAAAGTCTATCAATTAATACATTCAAAAAATTTAAAAATCGTATAATAATTTATAAAATTGTCATAATGTCAACGAAATGATGTCATTAATTGCTTGTATTCTTTTGTGTCGCCTGAGGAGAAGAAGGTGCAGGAGGAATTCAGTGAAGAATTTTAATATCTATATCGCAAAGAATGAGAGCAGTTCTCCTCTAATGGGGCGCTTTTTTCTCAGTCTCCCGCGATGCTCGCCTCGGATATTCAATATATGAAATTGCCTCTTCCGTTTTTTGCAACTATAAATCCGATTCAATTTGGGATCGAGCTTGGGATAAATATCTGGACCGCATACAATGCGTTATCTATAATTCATAAAATGGGCGCGCGCGCCCGACTCTCTTTCTCTTTCATATTTATTTATTTATTGTATCAGCTGTGGTGGTAGGACTCTAAATGATAGAGCAACTGGTCGAGAAGCAACTGGCAATTGCAGCGAAGCAAGCCCAAAAACGGTGGGCGACTATAGAAGTTCCTTTCTTTCCGCAGTACGAGAAAAAAAAATGGTATTTCGGAATTGAAACGAGCGTTCGCATTCATACTATACAAGGCTTGGTCAACTACTCTTGTAATTAAACTTCTGAGGAGCCGTGTTCAAAAAATGGTATTTAAATTATAAACTCATTATAGATTATCAATAAATTAATTTTACTTTTCAAAATCATGAAAATTATACCATAAGTGTGGGGCCGGAGCCTGTTTAAAAATATAATATTTATTACAGTTTTAGTAAATTTATTTAACTAATTGAATATCAAATTTTGATTGGTCTATGATTTCAAAAAAGATTTTAAAATATGTCAACTTTTTAATTGAGACTTTCTGAAGATTGATGAATTAAGATTAATTTTTGTATAGTTTTTCGATTTTATTCATCGGTAAAGAATGGTTTATTTGAGGTATAATGGAAGTTTAGCAAGTATTTAGGCAAGTACTTGTCAGATCTAATTAAGCGCTTGTAAAAACAGATGGCGCGTAAGTTTTGACGATGCGATCGCAGTTAACAGCTACATGGAAGGCGCGTGGGCAGTTGACAGGTAACCAATTAAGTGTGTTTGATGAAAACGAGAAGATGTGGTGTGGTAATTACAAAATTGAATTCCTATCGGCGATCGCAAGTTTCCTTTTTCTTTTTCACCCATACGCGTTGTGCATTCACGCGCTTAGAAAGGCCGTTTACCAACTCAATTAAAAAGCAATAAAGTCCGCCCACGTTCGCCCGAAGCATCATTACGCCATTGACACCGTTTTCGAATTTCTACGCAAGATGTGTGCAGTATGTACGTATCTTTTCCAGACTTTTACTTTATGCGCTCGCGCGCACAACTATTGCGCTTTCCGCCTAATGAAAACGGAAACAAAGAGCTGTCGCGGCGCGTCCAAAGTTATTATTATTTTATTATTATGTATTCGTCTTTCTGCCCACTAAAAGGTGGAAATAAGAAAGAAACGACGACGAGAAAAAATAAATAATAATGAGCATGTGTGTGTGTGTGTCGGATACCGAATCCCACTCGATTTGTTTCCCACATGGTGCAGCTTGGTCTTGTGTTTTTATTATTTTTTCGTTTTATTCTTCTTCTCCAGTCGAAGAGCGAGAGAGGCGAACTCCTTCTTTCCTTGCCCGACCGTCGTAGACCGTAAAAACGAAACGGAATGGAATGTGTCGCGCAAAGCCAAACGGCAGGACCGTTTTGGGATTATGCGCTTGTTTCTTTCATTCATTTGTTTTTATAAAGCGATGCCAACTGCTGGAATTAAAGTCACCAGCTTCGACGCAATTGTTCACTCTAACATCTACTCATTACAAGTATAACAACGTAAATAAAACTCTACTTTGTATGGATTTTAACATTAACTAATTAGCTAGTTAAATATTTCATTTTCACATCCATAATTTTATAATAAAAAAAACTGAAATATTCAGTGTATTTTCAGAATTATTTCAACGGAAATTCCAAGCACCATTTGATGTGACTAATTTGACTAATTTTAGATTTCGTATCCAAAGTCGTATGAACTGAAAACCCTGGATTATTACTTTCAACATTGAACGTTTCCCATGTTAAATAAATGTCAAAACACCAGAGCATTATTTCAAACAAATGTCAAATAAACGTCAATTAACAATTGCTAAAACTATATCACTAGTTCCTCACTTTAAAACAAAGTGACAGCTGTCAACTAACAGGATTTGACAAATACATCTCGCTTTGACACAAGGTGACAGCTGTCATTTTAACCGTTGATATTTTATTTGGATAGCTTGTACTGCGGTGTTGTAATGTTAGATCGTTTGATCATATTTTTTTTATGTTTGTTTGTTATGTAGAGCAATCAATATATTTATACCGATGGGAATATGGACAGGAAAGGAGAGTTTCGCCGTGTGCGGTTTCTGAATAATAATGGGACACGAATATTATTTGCATGCCGGAGAGTATGATAACGTCCGTTTTCTCGCTCGCTCGGGCAAATCACCATCTCGTTTCGGAAGGGTCACGTTGCGGTATGATAAGGGATGCTTATTTATATGCATATATTGATCCCTGCGGACAACCCCCCAAAACGACCCGACCGCAAAAACCAAAAGACCCAGACAATACCATAATAATCTAATAGCACAGTTTCGAACAAACATTGCTTTACAAAACAAGACCCCATCCCAACCATTAATAACGACTGCAGATTTACGTAAATCACGTAATAATAGTATGTGACACTTCCATTTACCTTCATCACAAAATCTATTTTTTTTTTTTTAAATAATCAAAAATTGGAACAGCACAAATGGATCCATTTAACTATTTATAGATAGACATACATTCGGTGCTTTATGGATTTTTACATTTTGCTTGAAATTGTACCGAATATTGAATATGAATGTAATTTTCGCCGCAACTCACTTCAATTTGAATATTTTAGAATCTTAATAAAACGCCCAAGTTCCGCAAAACACATTGAATATTATACATCCATCAGGGAAATCTGTAATAAATTCCCATTTTTATACAGTTTTTATATTTGTTAATTTTACTCATTTAAATTTATAATTAATTTAAATGTTAAATCTAGATGATTTTATACTGAATACACTAAAAATTACATTGTAATTACATCATTTCTATGTACGAAATTTGAAATTCTTTTAACACATTTGCCAATTAAAATAGGCCAAACACTTCTGCATATGGCATTTATATCACACAATAACTGTGTTGCTCCATCATCCTTGATTTAGAAGAACTCAAATGACATTGTTAAGTCTCATAATAAATTTAGCAGTTACTAATTTTTATTTCATTTTTTTCAAAATCTTCAAAAAATCTTATTTTTGCTAAAAGAAATATAGAAAACATATAGAATAATATTTTATATTATAATATTTTTTATTATGGAATTAAAGGTTATTTTCAAATGGAAATACACACGTGCAGGAATCAATAGTAGTAGTGAGTCTGTTAAGTTTAAATATTTTATTAAGATGCCTTGAACGAAATGCAAATACGTTCCAATTGCAGTCACCTCACCTGAAACTGGAATAATATTCAAACCCACATGCGATGACTGTAAATAAAAGATATTTACCATTCATCAGTAATGTTGTAAAGTTTTCTATTCTAAATAAACCAAAAATCATATTAGATTTTGACTAAAATAAATTACATATGTTTAAATTAATTATTATTTTATGTTATCGTTCATACAAGATAAAAAAAACTTAATTTGTTTAATAGCGGCGGATATATCCGCCCTGTTCTTTACAAAGTTTACCCAAAGCCGTCATCGAAACGAAAAATACAACGGTAGCTCTTAGTGAAGCTCCACTACTGTTTTTCAGCTGTCAAACGTCATTATCGTTGATCGTCAGATGTTTCTATAAGTTTTGACGCCACAATATAATAATTTGTTCCTGTAAATTTATATGACAAATCTAAGAATATTAATTCATCTGTTAGATTTAATAATATAGACAAGACTTGGAGGAGTCATAAAAATTGTATGAATCGGCGAACAGATGGTTAATTTTTAATCGAATCGTATAGCTGATTGAATAATTGAAATCGATTTCGTGCCGTGATGTAACGATCTAGGTTCGTGGATAAGTAATAGCAACGTACTATAAGAGGCTACATGTACATAATGCCATGAAATATTTAGAAGCCTTATTTCCTCGCCCATTTTTGTTCTCGTTCGTGTAATGTTACACCTATTACATTGTAGTGCGGTATTGAGGACAGAAGAC
This sequence comes from Nicrophorus investigator, assembly GCA_963457615.1. Classification (NCBI taxonomy): domain Eukaryota; kingdom Metazoa; phylum Arthropoda; class Insecta; order Coleoptera; family Silphidae; genus Nicrophorus; species Nicrophorus investigator. Next base: position 29,610,075 of record OY735141.1, read on the forward strand.
AATCATTTATTTAGGAAGTTCTAAATGCGCCCTACGTATTCCCGTTGTTACCATTACAGCAGATATGTGAATTATTCAATGTGGAAACTCCCCGTTTATCGTTTATAATAATCTCTATCCGATTCCAGTGTATTCGAAGACACCAACCTAAATCCAATTTTCAACCACATCCACGATGACCCAATTTTTCAAAACCTAGTTAAATTGCTCTACTAGAAGATTACATGGAATTCTCTCAATAATTTTCAATAGAAAATATTTATTTTACTACAAACGTAGAAAATGTATAAAAGTGAATCATTATTGATGGGTAGTAGTATTTCTTGTCATGTTGCTATGAACGAATCCCGAGTCGATATTATTTACCGAGTAAAAATCTATATAATAAATTTTAAGGGTCAACCTTTATAAATTTATGTACCATTGTTTTCCATTCGATTGGAACCCCCGAGCACAGGACATGGTATTTACATATGTTTTGTCACTACTGGCCCAGGCCTGCTCGAATACCTGAAACGTTCATCAGTCTTTGTTTGTTTTTTGACTACCTTTGACGAGTCTCATATCCAGATGTTAAGTTTTTATTGATATTTATATTATTTAAAGGATATTTGTAAAATCTGAAGAAAACTTCATTATCTACAAATATTTAAAATATTGATAATATTTAAATAAGTTTAAAGCGATCATGTTTTGGTAATTATATTTCTGGACCATTTTCCTCCTCTTCATCCGCGTTATAAAAAAAATACCATCGCGAAGAGGAGTTGCGTTTTGTTTATACGAAGAATGCATCTGAGTGGGCGTTGCAGAGATCCAGCGTTCATTGGTCAAGAGGGCAATCAAAAATTTAAATTCGTGTGGGCTCGAGTGAGAAAGACGGATTTTTTTTATTTTTATATATAATAACAGTAATTCTGTAATGAGCCCAATGGCACGTGCTTCTGATACGATGCTGGAAAAATGCAGAGTTCAGCCCACCACATCGGACGGAGCAGATAGAAAGAGAGAGGACGGCAGAACACCTTGAATCAATGATATTTCACGTGCATACATTACGCATTACTGGAACACAAAAATACTATAATCATGTGCGCGGCAATGTCGTGCTTCGATTTTGTTTTTATTATGTGTGACAGGTTTAACGTTAGCGGATGATCGACTTTATGTGTATTTGTAGGTATTTCTAAGTTGAAAGTAATTGAAATTTCATTTTTCGGACGAATGGCGTCATTTCTGAAATTATTTAAATTAAGTTCATTAGAATTAATACAAATTTGTATTTTCATACTATTTGACTCATGTGTCTATGTGTGTCATGTAATAGACAGCAGAATAGAATATATATACAATGTAATTGTTATGTTAAAATTGTTGTTACATAATCAATGGGTTGGAGTGATTATATAACACAAAAATAACAGATAAATTGAATTGTCAGCTGTAACAGCAAGTGATAAATGAAGCGAAACGAGAGTTAGTGACAAAAAAGGTGTTGACTGCTGTAGGTCGATAGCAGATTTTCTCTTTTTGTGGGGCCAAGAGTGTGGACGGAGGATAGTTTGATCCAGATAGTGGCATTCCGATCTCACGATGAACACCCGACTGGAATGTGATTTGCCGGAGTTCGGCTATTACTTTTATCCTTTTTTCTTTATTTCTTTTATTCTGTTCGCCGCTCATTGGGTCATTTCTCAGTTGTCATCCGTTTTAGCTCGAATCATTGCTGCGATGTTCGTTATTAATTGTTTAAAGAGAGGCGTATCCATCCACGATCACTCGCTCGCTTAATGATTAATGGCTCCTTACTCTTTTCGAAATTTAATTTGTAGGTGGACATCATTAATCACAAGATCGGCATTGTTTCAAATCAGCGCCAAGCCAAAATCGCCGCGATTCGCATTTCGGATTACGCCTTAATTACGTAATCATCCCCGGTCCCCGATGCGACTCGATAATAACTCATTTCTTCCTGTTTTGAACGATGCGATGCGATGCGTTCGTGTGTACGTGCAATTTAATGGATCGTCAGCACTAACTATAACATACATCCTACGAACCGGCTAATTGACAGCTGTCAAGTCGCTGACTTATAGTCGATCCTCCGCAAGATTTCGGGGAATAGTTCTCCGAATCCCAATATATAAACGAAGACACGCTTTCCCACTTGATGAACGTTTCATGTTATAAATACAAACAAAGCCTATCACTTTGTGATAGTAATAATCAGTTAACAAAACAAATAAACTATTTATTCCTTTAATCTATAACTCGAAAAGTATGCGTAATTCCTTGTCAAACTTGAAGAAACGTTTTTTTAAGCTTCGAAAAAGCAGTGTCTTTACATTTTTGCTTATATCTCGAAAACTATGCGCGCTATATTTTTTATTGAGGTACCAAATTAAAGCTAAAGGTTCATTCTTTAAAACGTATGTAGTGGCATAATTGTAACGTGTGCCGTTTTCGCGTAATACGCTGTCAAACTTGAAGAAACATTTTTTTAAGCTACGAAAAAGCAGTGTCTTCACATTTTTGCTTATATCTCGAAAACTATGCGCGCTATATTTTTTATTGAGGTACCAAATTAAAGCTAAAGGTTAATTCTTTAAAACGTGTGCAGTGGTATAATTGTAACGTGTGCCGTTTTCGCGTAATACGCTGTCAAACTTGAAGAAACATTTTTTTAAGCTACGAAAAAGCAGTGTCTTCACATTTTTGCTTATATCTCGAAAACTATGCGCGCTATATTTTTTATTGAGGTACCAAATTAAAGCTAAAGGTTCATTCTTTAAAACGTATGTAGTGGCATAATTGTAACGTGTGCCGTTTTCGCGTAATACGCTGTCAAACTTGAAGAAACATTTTTTTAAGCTACGAAAAAGCAGTGTCTTCACATTTTTGCTTATATCTCGAAAACTATGCGCGCTATATTATTTATTGAGGTACCAAATTAAAGCTAAAGGTTCATTCTTTATAACGTGTGCAGTGGTATAATTGTAACGTGTGCCGTTTTCGCGTAATACGCTGTCAAACTTGAAGAAACATTTTTTTAAGCTACGAAAAAGCAGTGTCTTCACATTTTTGCTTATATCTCGAAAACTATGCGCGCTATATTTTTTATTGAGGTACCAAATTAAAGCTAAAGGTTCATTCTTTAAAACGTGTGCAGTGGTATAATTGTATCATGTGCCGTTTTCGCGTAATATCCTGTCAAACTTGAAGAAACGTTTTTTTAAGCTTCGAAAAAGCAGTGTCTTCACATTTTTGCTTATATCTCGAAAACTATGCGCGCTATATTATTTATTGAGGTACCAAATTAAAGCTAAAGGTTCATTCTTTATAACGTGTGCAGTGGTATAATTGTAACGTGTGCCGTTTTCGCGTAATACGCTGTCAAACTTGAAGAAACATTTTTTTAAGCTACGAAAAAGCAGTGTCTTCACATTTTTGCTTATATCTCGAAAACTATGCGCGCTATATTTTTTATTGAGGTACCAAATTAAAGCTAAAGGTTCATTCTTTAAAACGTATGTAGTGGCATAATTGTAACGTGTGCCGTTTTCGCGTAATACGCTGTCAAACTTGAAGAAACATTTTTTTAAGCTACGAAAAAGCAGTGTCTTCACATTTTTGCTTATATCTCGAAAACTATGCGCGCTATATTTTTCATTGAGGTACCAAATTAAAGCTAAAGGTTCATTCTTTAAAACGTATGCAGTGGCATAATTGTAACGTGTGCCGTTTTCGCGTAATACGCTGTCAAACTTGAAGAAACGTTTTTTAAGCTTCGAAAAAGCAGTGTCTTCACATTTTTGCTTATATCTCGAAAACTATGCGCGCTATATTTTTTATTGAGGTACCAAATTAAAGCTAAAGGTTCATTCTTTAAAACGTATGTAGTGCCATAATTGTAACGTGTGCCGTTTTCGCGTAATACGCTGTCAAACTTGAAGAAACATTTTTTTAAGCTACGAAAAAGCAGTGTCTTCACATTTTTGCTTATATCTCGAAAACTATGCGCGCTATATTTTTTATTGAGGTACCAAATTAAAGCTAAAGGTTCATTCTTTAAAACGTGTGCATTGGTATAATTGTATCATGTCCCGTTTTCGCGTAATACGCTGTCAAACTTGAAGAAACATTTTTTTAAGCTACGAAAAAGCAGTGTCTTCACATTTTTGCTTATATCTCGAAAACTATGCGCGCTATATTTTTTATTGAGATACCAAATTAAAGCTAAAGGTTCATTCTTTAAAACGTATGTAGTGGCATAATTGTAACGTGTGCCGTTTTCGCGTAATACGCTGTCAAACTTGAAGAAACATTTTTTTAAGCTACGAAAAAGCAGTGTCTTCACATTTTTGCTTATATCTCGAAAACTATGCGCGCTATATTTTTTATTGAGGTACCAAATTAAAGCTAAAGGTTCATTCTTTAAAACGTATGCAGTGGCATAATTGTAACGTGTGCCGTTTTCGCGTAATACGCTGTCAAACTTGAAGAAACGTTTTTTAAGCTTCGAAAAAGCAGTGTCTTCACATTTTTGCTTATATCTCGAAAACTATGCGCGCTATATTTTTTATTGAGATACCAAATTAAAGCTAAAGGTTCATTCTTTAAAACGTATGCAGTGGCATAATTGTAACGTGTGCCGTTTTCGCGTAATACGCTGTCAAACTTGAAGAAACGTTTTTTTAAGCTTCGAAAAAGCAGTGTCTTCACATTTTTGCTTATATCTCGAAAACTATGCGCGCTATATTTTTTATTGAGGTACCAAATTAAAGCTAAAGGTTCATTCTTTAAAACGTATGCAGTGGCATAATTGTAACGTGTGCCGTTTTCGCGTAATACGCTGTCAAACTTGAAGAAACATTTTTTTAAGCTACGAAAAAGCAGTGTCTTCACATTTTTGCTTATATCTCGAAAACTATGTGCGCTATATTTTTTATTGAGATACCAAATTAAAGCTAAAGGTTCATTCTTTAAAACGTATGCAGTGGCATAATTGTAACGTGTGCCGTTTTCGCGTAATACGCTGTCAAACTTGAAGAAACATTTTTTTAAGCTTCGAAAAAGCAGTGTCTTCACATTTTTGCTTATATCTCGAAAACTATGCGCGCTATATTTTTTATTGAGGTACCAAATTAAAGCTAAAGGTTCATTCTTTAAAACGTGTGCATTGGTATAATTGTATCATGTCCCGTTTTCGCGTAATACGCTGTCAAACTTGAAGAAACGTTTTTTTAAGCTTCGAAAAAGCAGTGTCTTCACATTTTTGCTTATATCTCGAAAACTATGCGCGCTATATTTTTTATTGAGGTACCAAATTAAAGCTAAAGGTTCATTCTTTAAAACGTATGGAGTGGCATAATTGTAACGTGTGCCGTTTTCGCGTAATACGCTGTCAAACTTGAAGAAACATTTTTTTAAGCTACGAAAAAGCAGTGTCTTCACATTTTTGCTTATATCTCGAAAACTATGCGCGCTATATTTTTTATTGAGGTACCAAATTAAAGCTAAAGGTTCATTCTTTAAAACGTATGCAGTGGCATAATTGTAACGTGTGCCGTTTTCGCGTAATACGCTGTCAAACTTGAAGAAACGTTTTTTAAGCTTCGAAAAAGCATTGTCTTCACATTTTTGCTTATATCTCGAAAACTATGCGCGCTATATTTTTTATTGAGATACCAAATTAAAGCTAAAGGTTCATTCTTTAAAACGTATGCAGTGGCATAATTGTAACGTGTGCCGTTTTCGCGTAATACGCTGTCAAACTTGAAGAAACGTTTTTTTAAGCTTCGAAAAAGCAGTGTCTTCACATTTTTGCTTATATCTCGAAAACTATGCGCGCTATATTTTTTATTGAGGTACCAAATTAAAGCTAAAGGTTCATTCTTTAAAACGTATGTAGTGGCATAATTGTAACGTGTGCCGTTTTCGCGTAATACGCTGTCAAACTTGAAGAAACATTTTTTTAAGCTACGAAAAAGCAGTGTCTTCACATTTTTGCTTATATCTCGAAAACTATGCGCGCTATATTTTTTATTGAGGTACCAAATTAAAGCTAAAGGTTCATTCTTTAAAACGTATGCAGTGGCATAATTGTAACGTGTGCCGTTTTCGCGTAATACGCTGTCAAACTTGAAGAAACGTTTTTTAAGCTTCGAAAAAGCAGTGTCTTCACATTTTTGCTTATATCTCGAAAACTATGCGCGCTATATTTTTTATTGAGATACCAAATTAAAGCTAAAGGTTCATTCTTTAAAACGTATGCAGTGGCATAATTGTAACGTGTGCCGTTTTCGCGTAATACGCTGTCAAACTTGAAGAAACGTTTTTTTAAGCTTCGAAAAAGCAGTGTCTTCACATTTTTGCTTATATCTCGAAAACTATGCGCGCTATATTTTTTATTGAGGTACCAAATTAAAGCTAAAGGTTCATTCTTTAAAACGTATGCAGTGGCATAATTGTAACGTGTGCCGTTTTCGCGTAATACGCTGTCAAACTTGAAGAAACATTTTTTTAAGCTACGAAAAAGCAGTGTCTTCACATTTTTGCTTATATCTCGAAAACTATGTGCGCTATATTTTTTATTGAGATACCAAATTAAAGCTAAAGGTTCATTCTTTAAAACGTATGCAGTAGCATAATTGTAACGTGTGCCGTTTTCGCGTAATACGCTGTCAAACTTGAAGAAACATTTTTTTAAGCTTCGAAAAAGCAGTGTCTTCACATTTTTGCTTATATCTCGAAAACTATGCGCGCTATATTTTTTATTGAGGTACCAAATTAAAGCTAAAGGTTCATTCTTTAAAACGTGTGCATTGGTATAATTGTATCATGTCCCGTTTTCGCGTAATACGCTGTCAAACTTGAAGAAACGTTTTTTTAAGCTTCGAAAAAGCAGTGTCTTCACATTTTTGCTTATATCTCGAAAACTATGCGCGCTATATTTTTTATTGAGATACCAAATTAAAGCTAAAGGTTCATTCTTTAAAACGTATGCAGTGGCATAATTGTAACGTGTGCCGTTTTCGCGTAATACGCTGTCAAACTTGAAGAAACGTTTTTTTAAGCTTCGAAAAAGCAGTGTCTTCACATTTTTGCTTATATCTCGAAAACTATGCGCGCTATATTTTTTATTGAGGTACCAAATTAAAGCTAAAGGTTCATTCTTTAAAACGTATGTAGTGCCATAATTGTAACGTGTGCCGTTTTCGCGTAATACGCTGTCAAACTTGAAGAAACATTTTTTTAAGCTACGAAAAAGCAGTGTCTTCACATTTTTGCTTATATCTCGAAAACTATGCGCGCTATATTTTTTATTGAGGTACCAAATTAAAGCTAAAGGTTCATTCTTTAAAACGTGTGCATTGGTATAATTGTATCATGTCCCGTTTTCGCGTAATACGCTGTCAAACTTGAAGAAACATTTTTTTAAGCTACGAAAAAGCAGTGTCTTCACATTTTTGCTTATATCTCGAAAACTATGCGCGCTATATTTTTTATTGAGATACCAAATTAAAGCTAAAGGTTCATTCTTTAAAACGTATGCAGTGGCATAATTGTAACGTGTGCCGTTTTCGCGTAATACGCTGTCAAACTTGAAGAAACATTTTTTTAAGCTACGAAAAAGCAGTGTCTTCACATTTTTGCTTATATCTCGAAAACTATGCGCGCTATATTTTTTATTGAGGTACCAAATTAAAGCTAAAGGTTCATTCTTTAAAACGTGTGCATTGGTATAATTGTATCATGTCCCGTTTTCGCGTAATACGCTGTCAAACTTGAAGAAACGTTTTTTTAAGCTTCGAAAAAGCAGTGTCTTCACATTTTTGCTTATATCTCGAAAACTATGCGCGCTATATTTTTTATTGAGGTACCAAATTAAAGCTAAAGGTTCATTCTTTAAAACGTATGTAGTGGCATAATTGTAACGTGTGCCGTTTTCGCGTAATACGCTGTCAAACTTGAAGAAACATTTTTTTAAGCTACGAAAAAGCAGTGTCTTCACATTTTTGCTTATATCTCGAAAACTATGCGCGCTATATTTTTTATTGAGGTACCAAATTAAAGCTAAAGGTTCATTCTTTAAAACGTATGCAGTGGCATAATTGTAACGTGTGCCGTTTTCGCGTAATACGCTGTCAAACTTGAAGAAACGTTTTTTAAGCTTCGAAAAAGCAGTGTCTTCACATTTTTGCTTATATCTCGAAAACTATGCGCGCTATATTTTTTATTGAGATACCAAATTAAAGCTAAAGGTTCATTCTTTAAAACGTATGCAGTGGCATAATTGTAACGTGTGCCGTTTTCGCGTAATACGCTGTCAAACTTGAAGAAACATTTTTTTAAGCTACGAAAAAGCAGTGTCTTCACATTTTTGCTTATATCTCGAAAACTATGCGCGCTATATTTTTTATTGAGGTACCAAATTAAAGCTAAAGGTTCATTCTTTAAAACGTATGCAGTGGCATAATTGTAACGTGTGCCGTTTTCGCGTAATACGCTGTCAAACTTGAAGAAACATTTTTTTAAGCTACGAAAAAGCAGTGTCTTCACATTTTTGCTTATATCTCGAAAACTATGCGCGCTATATTTTTTATTGAGGTACCAAATTAAAGCTAAAGGTTCATTCTTTAAAACGTATGTAGTGGCATAATTGTAACGTGTGCCGTTTTCGCGTAATACGCTGTCAAACTTGAAGAAACATTTTTTTAAGCTACGAAAAAGCAGTGTCTTCACATTTTTGCTTATATCTCGAAAACTATGCGCGCTATATTTTTTATTGAGGTACCAAATTAAAGCTAAAGGTTCATTCTTTAAAACGTATGCAGTGGCATAATTGTAACGTGTGCCGTTTTCGCGTAATACGCTGTCAAACTTGAAGAAACATTTTTTTAAGCTACGAAAAAGCAGTGTCTTCACATTTTTGCTTATATCTCGAAAACTATGCGCGCTATATTTTTTATTGAGGTACCAAATTAAAGCTAAAGGTTCATTCTTTAAAACGTATGTAGTGGCATAATTGTAACGTGTGCCGTTTTCGCGTAATACGCTGTCAAACTTGAAGAAACATTTTTTTAAGCTACGAAAAAGCAGTGTCTTCACATTTTTGCTTATATCTCGAAAACTATGCGCGCTATATTTTTTATTGAGGTACCAAATTAAAGCTAAAGGTTCATTCTTTAAAACGTATGCAGTGGCATAATTGTAACGTGTGCCGTTTTCGCGTAATACGCTGTCAAACTTGAAGAAACATTTTTTTAAGCTACGAAAAAGCAGTGTCTTCACATTTTTGCTTATATCTCGAAAACTATGCGCGCTATATTTTTTATTGAGGTACCAAATTAAAGCTAAAGGTTCATTCTTTAAAACGTATGCAGTGGCATAATTGTAACGTGTGCCGTTTTCGCGTAATACGCTGTCAAACTTGAAGAAACGTTTTTTTAAGCTTCGAAAAAGCAGTGTCTTCACATTTTTGCTTATATCTCGAAAACTATGCGCGCTATATTTTTTATTGAGGTACCAAATTAAAGCTAAAGGTTCATTCTTTAAAACGTATGTAGTGCCATAATTGTAACGTGTGCCGTTTTCGCGTAATACGCTGTCAAACTTGAAGAAACATTTTTTTAAGCTACGAAAAAGCAGTGTCTTCACATTTTTGCTTATATCTCGAAAACTATGCGCGCTATATTTTTTATTGAGGTACCAAATTAAAGCTAAAGGTTCATTCTTTAAAACGTGTGCATTGGTATAATTGTATCATGTCCCGTTTTCGCGTAATACGCTGTCAAACTTGAAGAAACATTTTTTTAAGCTACGAAAAAGCAGTGTCTTCACATTTTTGCTTATATCTCGAAAACTATGCGCGCTATATTTTTTATTGAGATACCAAATTAAAGCTAAAGGTTCATTCTTTAAAACGTATGCAGTGGCATAATTGTAACGTGTGCCGTTTTCGCGTAATACGCTGTCAAACTTGAAGAAACATTTTTTTAAGCTACGAAAAAGCAGTGTCTTCACATTTTTGCTTATATCTCGAAAACTATGCGCGCTATATTTTTTATTGAGGTACCAAATTAAAGCTAAAGGTTCATTCTTTAAAACGTGTGCATTGGTATAATTGTATCATGTCCCGTTTTCGCGTAATACGCTGTCAAACTTGAAGAAACGTTTTTTTAAGCTTCGAAAAAGCAGTGTCTTCACATTTTTGCTTATATCTCGAAAACTATGCGCGCTATATTTTTTATTGAGGTACCAAATTAAAGCTAAAGGTTCATTCTTTAAAACGTATGTAGTGGCATAATTGTAACGTGTGCCGTTTTCGCGTAATACGCTGTCAAACTTGAAGAAACATTTTTTTAAGCTACGAAAAAGCAGTGTCTTCACATTTTTGCTTATATCTCGAAAACTATGCGCGCTATATTTTTTATTGAGGTACCAAATTAAAGCTAAAGGTTCATTCTTTAAAACGTATGCAGTGGCATAATTGTAACGTGTGCCGTTTTCGCGTAATACGCTGTCAAACTTGAAGAAACGTTTTTTAAGCTTCGAAAAAGCAGTGTCTTCACATTTTTGCTTATATCTCGAAAACTATGCGCGCTATATTTTTTATTGAGATACCAAATTAAAGCTAAAGGTTCATTCTTTAAAACGTATGCAGTGGCATAATTGTAACGTGTGCCGTTTTCGCGTAATACGCTGTCAAACTTGAAGAAACATTTTTTTAAGCTACGAAAAAGCAGTGTCTTCACATTTTTGCTTATATCTCGAAAACTATGCGCGCTATATTTTTTATTGAGGTACCAAATTAAAGCTAAAGGTTCATTCTTTAAAACGTATGCAGTGGCATAATTGTAACGTGTGCCGTTTTCGCGTAATACGCTGTCAAACTTGAAGAAACATTTTTTTAAGCTACGAAAAAGCAGTGTCTTCACATTTTTGCTTATATCTCGAAAACTATGCGCGCTATATTTTTTATTGAGGTACCAAATTAAAGCTAAAGGTTCATTCTTTAAAACGTATGTAGTGGCATAATTGTAACGTGTGCCGTTTTCGCGTAATACGCTGTCAAACTTGAAGAAACATTTTTTTAAGCTACGAAAAAGCAGTGTCTTCACATTTTTGCTTATATCTCGAAAACTATGCGCGCTATATTTTTTATTGAGGTACCAAATTAAAGCTAAAGGTTCATTCTTTAAAACGTATGCAGTGGCATAATTGTAACGTGTGCCGTTTTCGCGTAATACGCTGTCAAACTTGAAGAAACATTTTTTTAAGCTACGAAAAAGCAGTGTCTTCACATTTTTGCTTATATCTCGAAAACTATGCGCGCTATATTTTTTATTGAGGTACCAAATTAAAGCTAAAGGTTCATTCTTTAAAACGTATGTAGTGGCATAATTGTAACGTGTGCCGTTTTCGCGTAATACGCTGTCAAACTTGAAGAAACATTTTTTTAAGCTACGAAAAAGCAGTGTCTTCACATTTTTGCTTATATCTCGAAAACTATGCGCGCTATATTTTTTATTGAGGTACCAAATTAAAGCTAAAGGTTCATTCTTTAAAACGTATGCAGTGGCATAATTGTAACGTGTGCCGTTTTCGCGTAATACGCTGTCAAACTTGAAGAAACGTTTTTTAAGCTTCGAAAAAGCAGTGTCTTCACATTTTTGCTTATATCTCGAAAACTATGCGCGCTATATTTTTTATTGAGATACCAAATTAAAGCTAAAGGTTCATTCTTTAAAACGTATGCAGTGGCATAATTGTAACGTGTGCCGTTTTCGCGTAATACGCTGTCAAACTTGAAGAAACGTTTTTTTAAGCTTCGAAAAAGCAGTGTCTTCACATTTTTGCTTATATCTCGAAAACTATGCGCGCTATATTTTTTATTGAGGTACCAAATTAAAGCTAAAGGTTCATTCTTTAAAACGTATGCAGTGGCATAATTGTAACGTGTGCCGTTTTCGCGTAATACGCTGTCAAACTTGAAGAAACATTTTTTTAAGCTACGAAAAAGCAGTGTCTTCACATTTTTGCTTATATCTCGAAAACTATGTGCGCTATATTTTTTATTGAGATACCAAATTAAAGCTAAAGGTTCATTCTTTAAAACGTATGCAGTGGCATAATTGTAACGTGTGCCGTTTTCGCGTAATACGCTGTCAAACTTGAAGAAACATTTTTTTAAGCTACGAAAAAGCAGTGTCTTCACATTTTTGCTTATATCTCGAAAACTATGTGCGCTATATTTTTTATTGAGATACCAAATTAAAGCTAAAGGTTCATTCTTTAAAACGTATGCAGTGGCATAATTGTAACGTGTGCCGTTTTCGCGTAATACGCTGTCAAACTTGAAGAAACGTTTTTTTAAGCTTCGAAAAAGCAGTGTCTTCACATTTTTGCTTATATCTCGAAAACTATGCGCGCTATATTTTTTATTGAGGTACCAAATTAAAGCTAAAGGTTCATTCTTTAAAACGTATGCAGTGGCATAATTGTAACGTGTGCCGTTTTCGCGTAATACGCTGTCAAACTTGAAGAAACATTTTTTTAAGCTACGAAAAAGCAGTGTCTTCACATTTTTGCTTATATCTCGAAAACTATGTGCGCTATATTTTTTATTGAGATACCAAATTAAAGCTAAAGGTTCATTCTTTAAAACGTATGCAGTGGCATAATTGTAACGTGTGCCGTTTTCGCGTAATACGCTGTCAAACTTGAAGAAACATTTTTTTAAGCTTCGAAAAAGCAGTGTCTTCACATTTTTGCTTATATCTCGAAAACTATGCGCGCTATATTTTTTATTGAGGTACCAAATTAAAGCTAAAGGTTCATTCTTTAAAACGTGTGCATTGGTATAATTGTATCATGTCCCGTTTTCGCGTAATACGCTGTCAAACTTGAAGAAACGTTTTTTTAAGCTTCGAAAAAGCAGTGTCTTCACATTTTTGCTTATATCTCGAAAACTATGCGCGCTATATTTTTTATTGAGGTACCAAATTAAAGCTAAAGGTTCATTCTTTAAAACGTATGCAGTGGCATAATTGTAACGTGTGCCGTTTTCGCGTAATACGCTGTCAAACTTGAAGAAACATTTTTTTAAGCTACGAAAAAGCAGTGTCTTCACATTTTTGCTTATATCTCGAAAACTATGTGCGCTATATTTTTTATTGAGATACCAAATTAAAGCTAAAGGTTCATTCTTTAAAACGTATGCAGTGGCATAATTGTAACGTGTGCCGTTTTCGCGTAATACGCTGTCAAACTTGAAGAAACATTTTTTTAAGCTTCGAAAAAGCAGTGTCTTCACATTTTTGCTTATATCTCGAAAACTATGCGCGCTATATTTTTTATTGAGGTACCAAATTAAAGCTAAAGGTTCATTCTTTAAAACGTGTGCATTGGTATAATTGTATCATGTGCCGTTTTCGCGTAATACGCTGTCAAACTTGAAGAAACGTTTTTTAAGCTTCGAAAAAGCAGTGTCTTCACATTTTTGCTTATATCTCGAAAACTATGCGCGCTATATTTTTTATTGAGGTACCAAATTAAAGCTAAAGGTTCATTCTTTAAAACGTGTGCAGTGGTATAATTGTATCATGTGCCGTTTTCGCGTAATACGCTGTCAAACTTGAAGAAACATTTTTTTAAGCTACGAAAAAGCAGTGTCTTCACATTTTTGCTTATATCTCGAAAACTATGTGCGCTATATTTTTTATTGAGATACCAAATTAAAGCTAAAGGTTCATTCTTTAAAACGTATGCAGTGGCATAATTGTAACGTGTGCCGTTTTCGCGTAATACGCTGTCAAACTTGAAGAAACATTTTTTTAAGCTTCGAAAAAGCAGTGTCTTCACATTTTTGCTTATATCTCGAAAACTATGCGCGCTATATTTTTTATTGAGGTACCAAATTAAAGCTAAAGGTTCATTCTTTAAAACGTGTGCATTGGTATAATTGTATCATGTCCCGTTTTCGCGTAATACGCTGTCAAACTTGAAGAAACGTTTTTTTAAGCTTCGAAAAAGCAGTGTCTTCACATTTTTGCTTATATCTCGAAAACTATGCGCGCTATATTTTTTATTGAGGTACCAAATTAAAGCTAAAGGTTCATTCTTTAAAACGTATGCAGTGGCATAATTGTAACGTGTGCCGTTTTCGCGTAATACGCTGTCAAACTTGAAGAAACATTTTTTTAAGCTACGAAAAAGCAGTGTCTTCACATTTTTGCTTATATCTCGAAAACTATGTGCGCTATATTTTTTATTGAGATACCAAATTAAAGCTAAAGGTTCATTCTTTAAAACGTATGCAGTGGCATAATTGTAACGTGTGCCGTTTTCGCGTAATACGCTGTCAAACTTGAAGAAACATTTTTTTAAGCTTCGAAAAAGCAGTGTCTTCACATTTTTGCTTATATCTCGAAAACTATGCGCGCTATATTTTTTATTGAGGTACCAAATTAAAGCTAAAGGTTCATTCTTTAAAACGTGTGCATTGGTATAATTGTATCATGTGCCGTTTTCGCGTAATACGCTGTCAAACTTGAAGAAACGTTTTTTAAGCTTCGAAAAAGCAGTGTCTTCACATTTTTGCTTATATCTCGAAAACTATGCGCGCTATATTTTTTATTGAGGTACCAAATTAAAGCTAAAGGTTCATTCTTTAAAACGTGTGCAGTGGTATAATTGTATCATGTGCCGTTTTCGCGTAATACGCTGTCAAACTTGAAGAAACATTTTTTTAAGCTACGAAAAAGCAGTGTCTTCACATTTTTGCTTATATCTCGAAAACTATGCGCGCTATATTTTTTATTGAGGTACCAAATTAAAGCTAAAGGTTCATTCTTTAAAACGTGTGCATTGGTATAATTGTATCATGTGCCGTTTTCGCGTAATACGCTGTCAAACTTGAAGAAACGTTTTTTAAGCTTCGAAAAAGCAGTGTCTTCACATTTTTGCTTATATCTCGAAAACTATGCGCGCTATATTATTTATTGAGGTACCAAATTAAAGCTAAAGGTTCATTAATTGTAACGTGTGCCGTTTTCGCGTAATACGCTGTCAAACTTGAAGAAACATTTTTTTAAGCTACGAAAAAGCAGTGTCTTCACATTTTTGCTTATATCTCGAAAACTATGCGCGCTATATTTTTTATTGAGGTACCAAATTAAAGCTAAAGGTTCATTCTTTAAAACGTGTGCAGTGGTATAATTGTATCATGAGCCGTTTTCGCGTAATACGCTGTCAAACTTGAAGAAACGTTTTTTTAAGCTTCGAAAAAGCAGTGTCTTCACATTTTTGCTTATATCTAGAAAATTATGCGAGATATATTAATTGCTGAGGAACCAAATTAAATCTAAGTGTTCATTCTTTAAAACGTATGAACTGGTATGATTGTATCATTTGCCGTTTTCGCGTAATTCGCTGTCAAACTTGAAGAAACGTTTTTTTAAGCTTCGAAAAAGCAGTGTCTTTACATTTTTGCTTATATCTAGAAAATTATGCGAGGTATATTAATTACTGAGGAACCAAATTAAAGTTAAATGTTCATTCTTTAAAACGTATGTACTGGTATAATTGTATCATTTGGAGTTTTCGCGTAATTCGCTGTCAAACTTGAAGAAACGTTTTTTTAGCTTTGAAAAAGCAGTGCCTTTACATTTTTGCTTATATCTAGAAAAGTATGCGAGATATATTAATTTTTGAGAAACCAAATTAAAGTTAAATGTTCATTCTTTAAAACGTATGTACTGGTATAATTGTATCATTTGGAGTTTTCACGTAATTCGCTGTCAAACTTGAAGAAACGTTTTTTTAGGCTTCGTAAAAGCAGTGTCTTTACATTTTTGCTTATATCTCGAAAAGTATAGAAGATATATTAATTACTCAGGAACCAAATTAAAGGTAAATATTCATTCTTTAAAAGGTATTTACTGGTATGATTGTATCATTTGCCGTTTTCGCGTAATTCGCTGACAAACTTGAAGAAACGTTATTTTAAGCTTCGAAAAAGCAGTGTCTTTATTGATGAACCAAATGAAAATTAAATATAATTGTAATGTAATACTTGAATAAAAGCTTCGAAAGTAGAAATTTCCATTAAGGATTTTCTCTTTTGCATTTTGAACGATGTCGGTCGAACTTTACGTTGTTTGCAGAAGGTTGCATGCATGCCGACATGCCGGAAGTAATTCGCGCGTGGGACACCATCGAGAGTCATAGCCACCCAAGTTTACGTATCATTGCTTATTTGATAAGATAAACTAGATAAGTTCAATCAATTTTTCAACAGAAACTTTATTTAAAAAAAATAAGAAATATATTATATTTTACAAGACAAACATTTTGTAAATAAATTAATTTTATATATTTTGTATTCGCAAAATGTATTTTCAGGACAGTTTTATATGAAGTAAAAGAAGAGAAATAAGTGATTAATACAACAACTATAGATATTATTATTATTTTGACTTATATTTTGCAAATATCGGTTGCAATGCAATTGTCTAAAACAAGTTATAATCTAGTTTTAGTTTGTTAGGTAAATATTGACTGCGATTAAATAAAATTTACACTATCTCCAGGTTATTTCGTAACACCGTTAGTTGATTTCTGAGAATTTGAGAGTCTCAGGGCATTGCGTTTTCGATTTGGAGACGTTGTGAAATGGTTTGAACAAGGTAAAAAAAAAGAAGCAGAACATCGTCCGTTTCGGTTATGTTGCATTTAGACAAGTATAGTTTTTCGTCCGCATCTGTAAACTTTCGTCCGAGACATTTGTGGAGCAGGATGGATCCGTAAGAGCGAAGAAGGCAGAAGAGAAACAGAAGGATATTTCGAACTAGGAGTGCCTTCAGCCTGGGCTCTCCATCCATCCCACACACGGCACAAACTCTCTTTAGTCAAACCCACGTAATTTTGAGTCCTCCAACACTCGCTCGCTCACTGAATACTTAATTAAGTTGCATTTTCTCAAAGAACGAAATCACGAGAAATATTGATGCAACGCAATGAGAATAAAACAGAGAAAGAATATCCTTATCGAAAGAAAACTGAAATCTTGGATCAATTAAAACCGAAATTGAATGGCCAATAAATCCCATCATACCATTCAATTAAATCGTAAAATAAATTACACTGCGTTGTTTATTTTTTCTTCTTCTTCTTCTTTCCTCCTGTCTTCTTTATGCAGCATCAGCTTCTGCTGCGGTAGCTGCAGATTCAATCAGAACCCTTCCCATGCAAATCATTCTCCTTCTTTCTTCCGCCTGTTATCCTCGCGGTACGTCGGTCTCGCTCATCGGCTTGATCTCTCACCGGCGAGGCCAGATCACCATAAATCCAGGACTTCTTTCCTGTCCGCTACCTTGCGTACGTACACAACGCACTTGCATATTACATAAATCGCCGAAGACAAAATTGCAGCTGTCTCGTCCGGCCTCGAGTTCATTTCTATATAGAAAGTGAACAATAAAACGCCAATTTCGCATTGCCAGGAAGAAGCTCCGAAAACGCAAGGACTGTCTGTCTGCCTATCTCATTCGACGCGCACCTGCTCACATCTTACAACCTCATATTCCATTCACTTACACTATTCTATTTTATGCATTTAAAAAAAAGTGAAAAAAACCTTTCGTACCGTATTTATATTTAAAAATTACTATTCGCTCTATTGTGAATTTGCTTCGTTCTGTTTGCTTTTAGTCTAAACATATGATTCACCACCCGATAGCAGTCTCTTTATGGACTCACGTCCACCTCACAGGGTGAATCACCTGTTCGCAGATGTATTGCACATCGACAATATAATCCATTCATTTTTAACCAACGAATATTTATATAAATATATTTAAAAAAAAAAACGCCTACGTTCACCAACTAAGTTGTCTACTTGTCTGAGACAATGACGCATTCGTAATGTGGATCGTATAACCAGATGAACTATTTTTTTTAAAACATTCATTAAGAAACATTTCTTGTAATCCTTATCCTTATTTAAAATATCACATTCAAATTTTACTTTTTTTTTACGCTTTGTGCATAAGCGGCGGATATATCCGCCCCATCTTATACACAGGTTTATGAACAATGAAAGTATTTAATAAAAATTCTAATTATCAATATGAAATTTATAATACAGATAAACGGTTGAAAATTAATTTACAATTTAAATTTTAAAAAATACAATTTATGTTGAGCTGTGGATGTAGATATTACCTTAATGTTGAATAATTGTGTATATGCGTGCATGTGCGGATTTTAGTAGAATAATCATCAATTAACGCGTATGCAAATTGACCTATTTCCGACGTGATGGGGGAATTCATTATTGCCAGCCGCCGCGTTTTCATCAGCATCACTCATTTACTTGTAATTATTGTCATTAAAGCTGCAGGACAATTTCGAGTTTCTTGCAAACGTCTCATTAAATGCACAAAACAAACGCGACTGCCAACAAGCACATTGCAGTAACTCCTAATTATTATAAGCCAGCAAAAATGCTTTACTATTTATTTTTTTAAATTTTACATAAATAATTGTAAGTTTCAATTAAATATTTAATATTTCTTATTTTATTAAATTAATAAATTAATTCTAAAAACTTAATAAATGTGCATAATAGTGAATAAATTGTGAATTAATATTAACTTATATAATTAAAATTACGTTTTCTAAACTATAAGAAAAAGTCATTGTTTGAAGTATTGATCTTGCAAACAATGCGCTGAGTATACACTGGCATCGGTCTAAAGCTGATGTATGTTTGCGATAAAGTTAACAACATGCATTTTGTGACCTACTAGCTCAGTTAATATATAAATGAAACGACGTACCGACGAGAATTTACGTAATTCGTCTTCTTTTGGTCTTTCGCGACAAGCGGGTGCCAGTATTGCATTGCCTGCATTCTTTGCTTCTTATTTTAAAACATAAACAAAACTTTCGCAACAAATTCTTTAAAATGGAAAAAAAAATGTACATATACAATATAAATAAAATAATGTAATTACCACTAAAGCATTTTATATAAAAAATAAAGAATATCTTCTTTAGTTTACAGAAGTTAAGTAATATGTAATGCGGATTTAACTTGGATAATCAAGTTGAGAAGCCGTAGAACACGGTTTCTCAACTTTTTATTTGACACAAGGTGACAGCTGTCATTTTCTATTTTAAAACGTTGAGAAACTCTTCTGTAGAAAGTCGTGTTGTCAAATTTTACGCATTATACAAGTTTAAACAAAATGCTAAACTATTTAGCAAATATTTTTAATAGAAATCAATTTAATATTTAAATTTTTGATAATAAAAATTTTAATAAACAACATATAGTAAATCCAATAAGATAAAACTAATTTAAGAACGAATTTAAATAAAAATCGTATTTGTATACGTTTTTAATTACAATAAAAACAAATTTAAATACTTTTTTTTTGAGTTATTACTTATTTATTTAGTATATTAATAACGAAAGGTTAAGATATGCTCAACAGGCTTTTAAAGTTTAAAAAATTTATTAAGGTTCAAATAACGATAGAAAAAAGTGATAACGTTGCAAATATTTTTTTTTGTAAATTATGTATTATTAAACAAACCTTTAGTTTGGTTGCATCCGTTTTTTTAAAAGTTCCACAAAGTTGTGAAGGGTGTTTTGTGTCTGCCCTTCGTATCCATTGCACATAAGATTGTCACATGTTAGTTGTTTGTGTTTCACGATTTGCAAAGTGTCGCGAATGTGTGTATTTTCGTTCGTAGGGCGAAGGGAAAAGTCGCGCGGCTTTATTCTGTTTTGTGGGATGAAGACGCGCGCGCGTGCGAGTCGCAAGTGCGGTCTGCGGCTGTGGGTCGGTCGCGACTTGGATGCGATCCGCAGATGGCCCCAAATCGGCCCTCCGGAGTGCGCAGGTCTTCAGGTACTTCTTACCCATACGCACACAACAATAGGGTCAAACGACCTCCTACGAGACATCTCTTGCATATATTTATTATACAATTGCGTAAAGGAACGGGTCTTCCTACATGCAACAGACTTTGTCTGTTCCTCCACCTCATCCTCGCTCGCTGCCGCATCCACATGCTTCATTCTTTTTCCACCGAAAGCTAAATTACATCCACTACTTTCATACACACGCGCACGCACACGTGCTTCAACCACAACCATGAATCACAAAAATACACAACCATTCACTGGATTCGCTATTAATTACATCAACTCCACAAAACTGAACCCTTCCGACCTGCAGATACAAGCACACACAGACACCAAATTATATAATAATATTTATTTTATGTAAAATTTTATATATCGTTTATTTAGTTTTTATATAGAAGAGAATCGATTAATAATAATATTTATTGAATCAAGAATCGATTATTATTTATGAAATACTAAATGGAAATAAGATGTTTTTTTTTTTAGTATATATTGAAAAGTAATTAATTTTAAAAATTGCAATTCAAGAAACGCATTGCGAAAATCGTATGCGCATTGTGCAGACGGTGTACGCGTTTGCAACATTTTTTGGGTATCAACGGGTTACAGGCGACGTACCAAACATGGAAGAGACCGCTCGAACGACAAAATAAGCAGACTGAAACAAAATTAAGCAAGCAAACGACATGGGAAAAAAATAACTATCTTTTGTTAAGGAAGAATGAAGCACGTACAAAAGAACATTGTGCAATTAAAAGCACTAACTGTATACTCTCGTATAACGTAAATTTCGAAATAATTATATAAATATTTTAATTAGTGTAAAATATTTTTTAATTTCCAGTCAATCAAAATATTTTTATTGCACCCATGATTCCAAAATGTTTGACCATCCCTGCTTATGATTTATTGTAAGCGTTCGGCGCAAAAAAATTAAGAGTTTAAAGTTTCTCAAGATTATTGCCGCACTACCTAATCTAACAAGTGTATTGTACTGAGAGACAATTGTTTATAACATACGATTTTTGACGTTTTGACGCAAGGTGACATATCTTAATACTAATAAAATGGACATATAATAATAGTTTCATCTAAAACTTTGATATCCTTTGGTGGTCCTTTTTTTTATGTTGAAAAAGTTTCCATGATAATTTTCTTTTCCCAAGTTCCCTATTTTATTGTTATTGTATAGGGAAAATCTGCGTGAAGGTTGCGCAGTCACGTTCGTGTCCACTTATCATTCCACGTTTCCGCTTCCGGTCGCCACACACGCACGCTCCATACCCTTTTTTTGTGTGTATGTCCACAATGCATCCCCGTCCTAAAAAAGGCACATGCTTTTCCCTTTTCTCTCGGCTTATCGAGCAAAATCATCGTTTGCTTCTTTTGCTGCTCACAACTGGGCGCTATAAATTCTATTAATTAGATTGTTTAAAGGAAACCGGACGTGCTAAAAAATGTTATTTGCAAATGGCGCCTTCAGCATTTCCGGTTGCAAATGTATTAATTATACATGCAAACAATGAAATTGAATAGCATAACCAATTAAGGATATCTACCTCTCACAATATACGTAATAGATGCGGTAATACGAGGAGTGCACGTCTCTCATAAATAGTTCAAAAAGCTTTCTTTATGATTGTATTGTATTGTCAGCGTCAAAATTTTGATAGTTATTTTTTTTTAATGTTCAAATATAATTTTAATCATTTTTTATGAAGCTATGTCCGAACAGAATTTAGTCACGACCTGTTTATTCCACAGCCAAGATTTCTTGGTGAAGATGAACGTGGCAAACAGTTACCTGGAGCTGAGCATCACCGATAAACAATCTGGCGAAGAATGGCAATGCAGCTATGATAGCGCTTGTAGAGAAAAAAAAGTGGTATTGCGAAAAGGAATGGTTATTTATTCGTTTCATTTGTAGATATCGAGAATCTGACGAGGAAAACCGGAAATTTCAAGCAGTTCGATATTTTCACGACAATGCTAAAATCCGGATTTTTAAAAGTATTTCGCAACAGAAATTTGGGTATTTTAGTTATTATTGTGATATGTTTGCAGACGAGCGAATGTATATCGTTAGATCTATTGACGTACGAAGATTTAGAATCATTGAGGATCAGAAGGATTAAGAGTCACACCTCGAGGACGATGCTGAGCAAGGAGAAATGCAATAGAAGATATTTAATTCTGATTTATAACGTAGAGTTCGATAGGATTTTGTATCCGTTACCATTGGAATATTGTGGTCCGCCGGATCCGTCGGTTCTTCAGGCGACCGTAAGAAAATTGGAGATGGAACTTACGAAAATAAAAACCGAGAAGAGGCCGGCGAGCAATGAGCCTTCGTTGTGGATATTGCAAAAACGGTTTGTTGCTTCCTTGCTAATCGCGCATATAATCTTTAAGCTTGTTCCAGTATAGATGAATTGGAGATGGAGAATAGCGAGCTGAAAGATGAAGTTCGATTTTTGAGCAGGAAAGGTAAAGGCAAGAATAAAGTTTCCATGCTGCAGAGCGCAATCAGTCATTTGGAGAGAAGCGTTATGGTCGAGCGCAAATCGCATCACACACTAGTGGAAAAGCTTAGAAGAGAAAAAGTACAATTAGTTAGAGAAGTTGAGATGTTGAGGAATAGCGAACGAAACCTAAAACTGAGGTTGAGTCAGAGCAATTATAAGAGCCCAAATCGGTTTGTTTTTGCTTTTATTTATTTTTAAATTATATTACAATATATTACTTTTAGGACAAAGCCGATAAATGATTTGAAGTTTGGAAGAGGCGACGATTTTAGACATTTTAACAGGAATTCTTTGCCTACGAAAACCAGCGCTAGGCGAGCGAAGAGCGAGGGTTGTGCCAATAGAAACGTAAAATCGATGGTCGGTAAGAAAAGTCGAGATTCCTCAACGTCCAGTTGCAAATTCTCCGACTATGATCAGCGCAAAAGCTCAATGATTCGGTCACGTTCGACTTCACTTGATTCCAATAGTTCACGCAATGGACATGCATCGGAAATCCTAAAGCTGAAAGTCAAGAATAGCGAGGATGAGTTCAGATCCCTCGAAACTCGCATTAGTACGCTACAACGGATGTTAAGAGATAATATAAATATATTTTAATATTAAATAATTGGGAGAGCGGAGAAGTTTGAATTTATTTTGAAAAGTTACGTTCCAGCTTAGCCAACGTTATGACTAAATAAGTTACCAGATTGAAATGAAAACAAACGTGTTTAATACCAACATAATAAACTTGCATGGCGTCGAAGTTTCTAAGATAATTTTTAAGAAATCGATTGTTATTTTTGTGTAAACTTCGACGCGATGGCCACAGAAACTATGATTGCAGGGATTTATCAACTGCAGTCTCAGTTGGACCAAGCGAAGAGCAGCCTGAAGGGAGTGGACGAAAATATTCGAAGGTTAATTGGCAGGGATCCCTCAGAGTTAGCTGTGCAGAGACAGGGCCAGGGTCTGAAGAGGCCACCGCTGAACGAGGAAAGACCCAGAGGAAGAGGTTTATTAGGAAATAACAGACGTGTGTACAATCATGAAAACGATGAACCACCAGTCAAGAAGAGAGGCAGTGTGTTTAACCGATTGGCAGGAAGAGTACCAGATAGGCCTAGTCATTATGAAGAGGAATTCGAGGGTAAAAGGCAAATGATCAGCAAAGTAATTGTAACACCCAAGGAAGTGCCCAGTAGACAAGAAGCTTTGGATGCGCAAAGCATGGACGAGAAATCGAAAGCCAGGAATCGCCGAATGTTTGGTGCCTTATTAGGAACACTACAAAAATTTCAACAAGAGGAAACGAAATTGAAATCAAAGGTAGATAGTAAAGATTAAATCAATGAAGATTTCACTAATAAAATGACGTTTTAGGAAGACAAGAGAGCGCAGGTGGAAAAGAAAATAGAGGAGATTGAGATTCGTGAGAAAGCAGAAATCAAGAAAGAACGTAAGGAATTATTCTTTAATAGGAAGAAGAAACAGGCAGAAATTAAAATGCTTGAATTGAAGATGAGCCGAATGCAGGATCACAACCGTTGGGAGGAACTGCACAAGCCACAAACAAATTTCATCTTAACAAAGGCCAAACCACATATTTATTACCTTCCCAGGAAAATGAATGATGCATCAAAGGCTGCCCTTGCGGAATCCAAAACTGAATTAGAAAGTATGTGCACAAAAATAAAATATCACACAATTGATGTTAATCATAATATTTTTTCAGAAATTATTGAAACAAAGAGGAATGATGTTAATGAGGAACTTCTTCAAATCGAGGAAAGAATGAAACGAAACTTTGAACCCAAAAAAATTGATGAAGAAACGCATGACGATGATCATGATATGGATGATGATGATGAAAATCATGAAGTTGTAGCAGAATCAGCCATGGAAGTTGTCAATAAAGACGAAGAAAACGAAGACGTTCATGTTGATTTAAAATTAGAAGTTAAATCCGAGGTAAAAGTTGAAGACACTTCAACTATAGTCGAGACGAGTACAAACGAAGAAAATATGGAACATGATTAACTCTTACATTTTTTAACATGACAAGTCTTTTCTTGTTTCTTTCGTTTTGTGTGCATTTTTCATTTGGTTTTTTTCTTTTTCATTTCTTCGCATTGAAGAGATGCGACTCCACAAAAACACCAAATCCAACTTTAAGATGATTGATTATTTTATTTTAATTTTAGACCAGCTAAAAAATTGATGATATGTAATGTACATATGTATTGAATAGTTATTAAAAGACATTTTGAAGTATTTACTGTTTATAATGTGGTTTATATACATTCAATACTTTGAAAAGAATAAAAAAACAATAATTGAATAAATTTGTATTAATGTTTTTGGAAGATCTGAAACTCAATAGTATAATATGTTGCCTATATCCTTAATGATATATAACGGGTGGCCAAAGCGCGGCTCGCGGGGCCTCAAAAATTTTCTATTTTTTAATACCCACTACTCTCAATTACAACATTTGTTTCACTCAAAGTTACACCAGGAAACAATTTAATATTGAATTATTGTTGGTTAATTCATCACACAACAATAAACTGCATTATTTGCAAAGCGAATTGAGTTTATTTCTTTTCACTTTAAATTAACATTCAATAATTATTTTAAAATCAACATTTACTTTTTTGTAAATCTGAAAACAGTTGTAATTCGTAATAAACTGCATTTACTGCAGTATGATGACTCAGTTAATGTGTTATAGCAATTGTATTGAAATTTAGTTAAATATTTACTTAATACCATGATACCAGTTATATAATAATGAATCAATATCATTTTGCTTAAGGCACAACATATTAACGAGAGTAAAATATATATTTCACTAATTGATTATCATATATAAAAAACATACATTAAAAAATAAGAGTATATAAATATAAGGATTATCACGTTTCTCTAACCATCTCTTTCTTTGGGCCCGATTTGCCTCCTAAATTGTTTCACAGTTACATATTCCCTTATTATGTACATGCTATCTTAATAATTAAATTATTCAAGCTATAATTTCTAAATGATATTTTGGTACCGACTAAACGAAGATAATTAATAATTAAAATCTGCACAAATAATAAATCGCCTGGTGCACTAACAATGATATATGTAGAACAGCATAAAATATATAAAAAGGATAATGCAGGAGAGATGAGTCTAATCACTCTGTTGTAGTGCAATTCGTGTTTGTAGATTCTCTGCCCAAAGAACTGCCAGGGGATTCCCCGTTCTCGTAAATCAAACGACGGCGTTCCTTGAACATCGACACCCTCATGTTCTCAATTTGATGATAGCGGCACATTTTCAAAAGCGCAAACACGCAGAGACCAACCCACGTCGCGAAGGAGCCCCAAATCCCAAACTAAAATATTAATAAATAAATTAATTACGTCTGAGAAATTAATTATAAACAATTAAATACTTGTGCGGTTCCCAGTTCAATATAAAAATTGGCTGTATCTATGCCATCCTGTTTATCAATTGCCTGTCCAGCAGCCAATTCACAGCTAAAATATAAATAAAGTTTTTAATCAATTTTATTAATTTAATATTTACACTCACGAGGGAAATCTCTGTGTCATATTCTCACACCAAACAATAAAACCAAGTGTGATCATCAATGCTGCAATAATGATAGCACCACATAGTATTAAACTTGAAATTACATCGATAAAAGCTGATAGAAAACTGCTGTCAATTCCTTTGTACAGTAAAACGGATAGCCTGTAAATTTGTATTGCTGATGTTAAGAATAAAGCAACTCCTACGAAAATGGTGTAGTTGCAGTAACCCTGTGAGCCCCAATTAACTTTTAATTGGCCATCAGTCTCTTGCCAAAGCCCGGTAGAGAAGAGTAAGCAGTGTCCACTGCAAATAAAAAGATGTATTATGACAACATTTGATGCTTTATAGAAAGTACCGAAACTCATCCTGGTGCAAGCTCATTGGAACAACAATGCACAACGAAAGGATTAATGCAACCACATATCCAGCCACTTGGCTAAGCAATAAAATATTACTTAAAGCCATATTTTAAGAACAATGGAAATACAAAAACAAACGCCTTCTTCCATCAAAAACACATATGACATTGACAGATCCGTCTTTAAGTAACATATGAACTACTCTAAGTTTAAATGCCAAAGATAATTTCTGTAAAAATATAGATTTTCAAAAATAAATATTAAATAAAATACAATTAATTCAATGCCAGAAATCGAATTAGTTTAATTAATAATAAATTATTGAAAAGATCCATTAGAACTACTTTAGAATAATTCTTAGGTTAGTTTAATTTATTGAGCAATATTTACTTTTTGAAAATGCTTCGAAGAAATAGATTACACAGTATTTTAATTCGCGGTTATTGCGATTACAAAAAAACGTATGTGACGCGGAATTTGAAGTTAAAGCACAGCGTGAAGATTTCCAAATATTTCGAATCCATGCCTCATCTGAAGGAGATCAAGGAATTCATCCCAAAGAAGTACTTTTTGCAAAAACGGCAATTCTCTGCTGAAAATCTCTATCTCATAGATTCAAAAATAGCAAAGAGTATAGTGAGGAATGTCATTCCTGCAATTTGCGATGGGCCCCAAACTATTTGTGAAACTGGAGCTGGTTTGGGGCTCATCACTTCAGAGCTTTTGGACTGCAAGGTACCATGTGTTAGGCTGTATGAACCATGTCAAGATTTTCGAATAACATTGAGGGTAATGATGTTATATCTTCATTTTTTGTATTTATCAGTATATTTTATGTAGGATTTCAATAGGGTCTATCCAGGAAGGGTGGAACTTTTTGTTAAAGATATTTTCCAATTAACTAGATTGTCTGGTATGGACAAAATTGATAAAAGCAATAGAGTTGATCAATTATTAAAAGGAGTCCCTATAAGGGAATGGAAACATGGTATGTAATGTATTTCTGCTATTGGGATTTAGGTTACAAAATATAATAGTTTTATGATAAAATTTAAGGTCCCGCTATGACAATTATTGGAGCAATGACTCGCATAAGTTTTATAACGTATTTAATGAAAATGCTGGCTTTGCAGTCGGAAATCAACACGCACGGGAGGATACAGCTTTTCACAATAATGAGGCCAGGAGATTATATTGTATAGAAATATGATGTATTTGAACTTTAAATTAAATTTTGTTTACTTTTAGAAACTATCGGCAGGACCGAGTAACAATTTACACACCTACCAAAGTTGGAGTGTATTGTTCGATTTATTTTTCGATCATGAATTAATTGAAAAATATCCGCGTACAGCGTTTTTACCTTGGGAGATGAAGGCGAAAATAACTCCCAAAACCAGAGTGGTAAATTGAACGTTTAAATTACTTGAAAATGATTTAACAAATTTATAAATTTCAGATAAAAAAAGTTGATTTAGAGTATATGTATTTTGTGAAAATTAATTTTAAGAAAGAACTACCTACGGATAATCACCTATTATTACCATTATTCTATTTTGTACGGCAGTTCTTCGGACGGGGAAGGAACAAAATTATACCAACTTTGGAGTAAGTTTACTAAATGAAATTGTATTGATAATAATTAATTTTGTGTGTTTAGGAAATGGATTCCAGGCGTTGGATTAAATTTGCTAATACCAAAATTGGCGCATACTGATTATTATAACAATTTAAGCATTTTTACTGAATTCGGCGACTTGACGCCTCAACAAATCCTAGGACTTTTTAAAGAAATGATCAATCACGAGGGTTACCAAGGCAGTTCATTCGCGGCGATGGTAGAATCTGAACTCTTGAAGTCCGAGACACGCGAGACTTCAATAAATGATGACTTACCTTTCAACAAAGATCTAATCGATGACCTAGAGGAGAAAATAGATAATTAAATATTTAAATTGTTTTTTGTTTGAATTTCCCGGTCCGTTCCTCAGTATTTACTTTTTTAATTAGTTACCTGTCCGATAGCGGCACTGCTATCGCAAAAGTGACGTTTGGATACGTCAACACGGATGGCAAAAAGCAGTGAATGCGAGTTTAAAATGTGATTTTTCCGTGAAGTCGAGTGGCTGAAATCGTAAAACGTGAAAATGCCAATAGATTCCAATTAGAACGGATTCCCGGTGGGCGACGCACGAAAGATGTTCAGCAAGAAGATCACGGACGTGAAGAAGTCGACATTGAAAATCCAGGATGCGAAAAAGGACTTAGCAACCAGGGTGAAACATTTGAAAATTATCCTGGGTAACATTTACAAGGTAAACAATGCTTACTCAAGTTGTTTATCATTTGAATTGGTTTCAGATAATGTTGATCACAGTGAAGCTAAAGGCTTATTCGAGGCCAACTTTAGTCACATATTCCAAATCCTGTACGACACATTTGTATTGGCTGAAGGCAATTTGAAGCAGAGAGGTGAGTTGATTTTTGTTACACTTGTATATTAATGGTGGGTCTTGGGCTCTTCACTAATATCTCTATCTCTTTCTGTTTGTTGATGCAGAGCTCTCTTTTCACTTGGGTGAGTTTACATGTTTTTTAGCACAAATGGAGATTTGCTTAACTAATTTAATTTTATTTTAGTGCACAAAGCTCACAAAGAGGAATTGGAGGGGGCACTTTGGATTCTAGAACAAGTGTTATCATTGTTGCCGGAATTAATACATAAGAGATGGCAGATCCATTCGTTGGGCAGGATTCTGTCAAAGCTGTTGCATCCAGGAAATACATCAAAACTAAGGCAACAAGCTATCAAGTTTTTTTTAATGTGGTACCAGGCTTTGAACGAGAATGCCCCAGACCAGGTGCACCACATGTTCGCGTCTATAGTCCCAGGCTTCGTCTCGAAATCGGCGTTCCCTTCGCAAGCGAGTGGAAGCGTATTTCATGATAGTTCAGCCCAAAATCCCGTCACCCCAATAGAATTGTTACCTATACTCCCAGCTACTAGCTCTGATAATATAAATAAATCCTACATGGACATTTTGTTGGAGAACATGGCTAATACAGTCGTGAGATTGGAATGGCATGATAAGGCATCGCATCACCACAGATGTTTTCACTTCCTATTGGAGAGGTTCAAAATACATTATTTGCCTAAGCTGTGTCCACAGTTCTGCCATGAAACATCGCTCTATAGGCCAAACCTCGAATTGCCAGTGGTTAGGAAACCTGAAGCGGAAACAAAGTTTCTCACATGTCGCGTAATCTTGATTAAATGGGTGACTCATTACACGCATCAAATTAAAAAGCAAGAGTATAATAGCACTAATCCTCCAACAACTTCAGCTTCGCAAACCTCGAATATGAATGATGACGAGAGTCACGATTCTTCTCATCCTAGTTTAGAATCAAGTAAGAATAATATATAAGAAAAATCTCAAAAGATTAATAATTTAAACTTGTGTAGATATGTCACTGCAGACTGCAAAGGCACCAACTGACGAAGAGTTGGCTTCGCAAATTGTGAGAGAAGTCTTGTGGTCTTCTAGGGACAATGTTAATTTTATCCACGAGCTCTACAGACAAGCGTTCCTTTTGAATTTCAACTATCCTCTGGCCATAAGAAAGACAATCGTGATGTACAAAGATTTGATACAAATGAACGTGCCGGAAGTCCCACCGTATATGCTCGAACCGATGGACGAATCTGCCACGATCAGGCATTCCGAAGTTGAGGGTTTCAGGCCGGTGCGTCTACGAAACGATTCTTATCTAGGTGCTATACAAAAAGAAAATCTATTGGTCAGAGCTGGTCTGCAGGTAATAGTCATTGAGATTTTTCTATTTTTAGTATTACATTAATTTATTTTAGAATGTCTTACAATTGTTCATGACTCACGCGGCAAATGTATTTCTATTGGAAGTCAATGTGGATGTTCCGAAATTATTAGAGGAGCAAACCGATACCTGCAAACGAGTATTAAATATATACCGTTACATGGTGATGCATACAAGGATGGACAACGCTACTTGGGAACAACTGCTTGTTGTTCTTTTGCAAATTACGTCACTTGTTATCGGCGAGGCTCAACCTAAGATTAAACAGCCTGCATTGGGACGAAAGTTAGCTCCTGCGATATTTCAAACGTTAATCGTTACATGGATTAAGGCTAATTTGAATGTGATGATAAGCAGAGAACTTTGGGATAGGTTTCTGGGTGTGCTCACTTCTCTGACACACTGGGAGGAGCTTATAAAGGAATGGGCTAAAACTATGGAAACGTTAACCAGGGTATTAGCCAGACACGTATATAACCTAGATTTGACTGATCTTCCATTGGATCGACTATCTGAACAAAAAAATAAGAAAACGCGACGGGGCATTAGTAAAATAGAAATATCTAATGTTGAAAATGCTGGAGGATCCCATCCTGTTGTTGCCAGGCAAGACTCGAATGTTCCAGATGGTTCTATCATAGCAAAGTTATCAAAACCAGGATTGGCTCGAAGTTACAGTGAAACCAATCTAACGAAACGACGATCTTCTACTAGAAATCAACAAAGGCATCCTAGAAGATCCCATTCGTTGGACAATCTGAGGCAGCAAGACACCGATTCTACAGATAGAACGCGTTCGCCTAGTCCAGCTCCGTCCAGTGGATTAGAAAGCACTTCTATCAAAGACACTCCGATCCAATTGGATGTTTTAGCTTCGGAAAATCCCAGTAACGAAGCGGGTGGTGAACATAGAGGCGTAGTTTGCGGCGGTTCAGTCCGAGGTTGGCTACCTGATGTCGCTGTCATTTTGTGGAGGCGTATGTTGGGAGCTTTAGGTAAATCCTAATAAAAGCTATATCTAATACATATTGCTATAACAAATTGAATCAATTCCAGGAAACGTGAATAAAATCGCCGATCCAAATTTACATGCTCAGGTGTTCGATTATCTGGTCAAATTAAATAGCACCCTGATAAAAATCAAGATGAACCAAGGAATTTCGATTGACAATCAGAGCACGCCCATCTCGCCCGAACTTGTACCACCCCTCACTCTTATTCTTCCATGGTGCTTCGGAGCCCTCAATTTACCGCAGAACTATGAGGCCGGAAAGATCAATGCACTTCGATTAGTCTGCACCATCACAGTCCACTGCAATCCGCAACATAGAAATTATCTACCGCAGTTCTACCGATCGCTACACATCGGTATGTACATGTATCCAATTACAATAACGCCCTCTTTGAATTATCTCATATCGGACATTTCGTGCAATAGATATTTTCACTCAGTCGTTCTCTTTGAATATGTATAATCCATGCTATAAAAAGTCAAAGAAAAAGCGTTCTACAGAAGAACGGCGTATGTTTTTTTTTAATATTTTCGTTCTGTTCAAAGTTTATTTTATCTAGAAAATTGTGGAATTAATTATATTTATGTTTCAGCATTCTATGGCAATTCGAGGGCTGCGTTGAACATCGCTTTAAGACACTTGGGTCCAAGATTTTTGTCGCTCCAATTAGCTGGGTCTTCAGTACTATCCTTCGATTTGCTGCATTCCTGTAACACCGTTCTTAATTCTTCGGATCTTTCTCAAGCAACTCCGCGAACAGAATCCGTCTCCATTTTAGGTGGATTACTAAGCTCGCCACATACAAACTCAATGTCCGTATTTCAACCGGAGTTGTCTATAAGGTTGATGCCGTATCCAGATAAATTAAAAGTAAAACTAATTTCTATACAAATATTAAGCATATTTACATATACTTTATTTTCATTCTAGGATCATATTGTAGAAATTTTGCTGAGAGCTGGAAAGAGGGAGCCCACAGGAATGGCTCGATGTATTGCAATAACTGCTTTAGGCCATTTCGTATATAGAGAATTAATGAATCAAACTTTCCATCCTAGTATCGTTGATGCCATGAACGTGATACTTTGGTCCTTGAAGGTTTCATTTATAGTTATCAATTGTATTCATTGTTTAATCGTTAATTTTTAGTTTAATCATAACACTATTGCGAAATTAGCCAGCAACACTCTATTCTTGCTATGCGACCACGCCGAAGTTCTTTGGAATCATTACCCAAGATTAGCTGATTCAGTGATTCGTAGCATCTGCGGAGCATTATTTCTTCATTTACCGACTACAAAAACAGCCGGAGACTGCGACAAAGCGTTAAGTACATCGCTGTTATTGTGTTTGGGTGAATGGTGCATGCGTCTTGGATCCAATAAATTGATTCGAATCTCCGAATATGGTGATACTAGAGGGACATCTCTACTATTGCTTGTATTCAAGGCAAGTACTCGTTAATCATTTATGGGATTTTTTTTAAATTGATTTTATTCTAGGTGTTACATGCGTTGATAAAAGGAGAAAGTTCCGGATTTTCAGTTGGTTCCGGTCAAATTCCAGATGACTATGAGCCAAGTTTATTTTTGGATAATTTAGATAGTGGTCGCGTTCAGCATTCATCTCCGTCCCAATGTCGCGAAGCTGTTGTGCTTTGTGCTCGTACAGTCCTAGCCCATCTGGTAACACATTTGGGACATTTCCCGATGGCTATAGGAGCTGCACGGTTGAGTTCTTTGGTAGTTGAACACGACGATGTTCCTCATTTAAACTCTGACGAGTTATCAATGGATATCTTCAACTCACCAAATATACAAGTAGAAATTGATTAAGTCAATTAAAATCCTATTTTCAATTGATTTTTCTTTTAGTTATTTGTGTTAACGCCATCGGTGATTGCTAGTTTAGTAGAACTTCCGTCCTTAGATTTACCAGGAGGAGGAATTACTGCCGGATTATCCACTGCGGATCGACAGGTGCGTGTCTTATTACGAGATTTGTCTGGTAAAGTTAGCTGGGATACGTCGATTTTATATCGGACACCGGAAATGTGTTGTAATCAAGAACACGAAGAAAAAACATGCAAAGATACAGTAGTCCCTTCGTCGGGTTATAAATGGGGACCCATGAGCATGATCCAACCAGAGAGTTTGATGATGCCGTATCCATTTAATAACTTGCAACAAAGGGCGATGAGACACAGGAATGCAAATATACTGCCTAGTGTTGAAAACGCGGCTCCAGATCTAGATCAATTAGATGATGTAAGTAATTATTAATTTAAAATACAGTGATATTCTTAAGATATTTATTAATTGAAATAGTAAGTAAATGGAATTGGATTTTTCAGTTATTACAGTATTTGGGACACACCAGTCCCGAATGTTTGGAGAGTGCAGATAGGAAGTTGAACGAAGTTGCTCCATCTCCAATATCGCGTGAATGCGAGGCCGAAGCAATTGCTTCCGTTATAAGCCAAAGCAATTTAGAGATGGATGCTATTCGCTATGCGCAAAGTGTTGATTCGATGTACGATCAACCTGCCAGTAGACCAAGCAGTAGAATCAGTGGATCAATTAGTTCTAGCGATTTTAATATCAATCAACATGGTAAGAAAGAAAACATTTAACAGTAATTCAAATAATACTTAAATAAATCTTAGGTTTGGTTGATTCCGTAGAACAAAACGCATTTCAACAGTGTCGTTTGCTCTTCTCACAACTGGGCTTAGCAGGTTGGGAGCGCCGCAAGCAATTGCATTTACTTAAAAAGAATGAGCGGCTTTTGCGGGAACTGCGAAATTTGGATAATCAAAGATGCAGAGAAACCCATAAAGTGGCAATCATTTATGTTGCGCCAGGACAAGAAGATAAAAATTCAATTCTATCGAATCAGGGTGGCAGTGTGGCTTATGAGCAGTTCTTAGCTGCACTTGCCTGGGAGGTTGAGCTTGAAGGACATACAGGGTTTTTGGGCGGGTTGCAGCGTCAAGGCTCCACGGGGCTCACAGCTCCTTACTTTGCTACCAGTTTCTTTGAAGTCATATTTCATGTCGCTACAAGGATGCCAGGGGATACACCGGAAGCAGTCTTGAGCAAAGTCAGTTCAACAATAGTCAATACTTTAGTAATATTAATATATTTAATATTTACAGACCAGGCATTTAGGGAACGATGAAGTGCATATAGTTTGGTCAGAGCATGGACGCGATTATAGACGGGATATTATCCCTACTGAATTCTGTGATATATTGATTACTATCTACCCACTCGGAAATAATTTAAATAGGATCACCCTTAATTGCAAACCGGACGTTCCGTGCTTTGGTATTCTCTTCGACGAGGCGATTATCGAGAACAAAATTTTAGCCGGTGTTATCAGGACTGCAGTGATATGCGCCAGTAGGGCCAAAAGATCAACACTCCCCTATTATCAACAATAGTAAGTTAATTTAGTAGTGCGATATTTAAAATATTTTAAAAAAATGTTTTTACAGTTATGAGGAGAGAGCGAGAAGTTTAGACACGGTTGTAACTAAGCACCGTGACGCAACTACCTATGAAGATTTCATCGCCAGGGTTTATAGTCCAGTGATGAGCTTAAATTCCATGTCTTATACTGCTTCAGCAGGAGGAGGCGATGCCTCTTCTTCGTCCAGTAATCCTTCTAGTCTCGCTGCTGCCTTGCTAGATTCTGGACAACCCTTGAAAACAAGTCAAAGGGAACATAAATTTAAAGGTAATATTTTTTATGTTTTGCAAACAACAATAATTTACTGTAACATTTTGAATATTAGATTCGAGGGGAGTGTGGTTTAACCATGCAGACAACGTGGAATCAACGAGTATATCACCAAGACCACTGAAGAAGTTACAAACGACATTGAAGAATGTACCGAGAAGATCCATGAAACAAGACCAGCACCATTCCAGTGACAATCCGCCGGAAAGTCCCACGCAATCCATGCGGAAGAAATGATACATCCTCAATCGAGACTAAATTTTCAATAAGACTGTAAAATATATAAAAAAAAACAGAGCGGAATAATTGAAGGTAAACTCTATATTCTATTTCCAATTTCAACTTGGACGTGCATTTTACGAAAGGAAGTACGTATATTATTTGTTCGTTTTTTTTTTGGTGGCGTGAATTAAAATATTTGTATATACTCGATTTGATTGTAGTTATAAGATTTTAGAACGAGAAACTAGCGTAACTGTCACAATTGCTGTAACACAAAGATCTATGGTTGCGCCACTTGAAGGAAAACACATTTTTATTTAGATTTAAAATCTCTTTTTTTTTTAAATTAATTTTCTTTTAATTCGGCAATTACTTAAGAATTAACCAAAGTATTAATACTATATACATAGTGCACGTTAGTGATTTTAATTGAAGTGGCTTTAAAAATTTTATGAATTCCATTTTAATATATATTTGTAATTACTTTGTTTCTTGCACTGTCCTTTGTACATAACGACAATATATATATTAAATATTATTTTGATCAAGCTGCTTAGCAATAAAAACAAGCAAACAAAGAAATACGATAAAACGGTTTTAAGGAATGTATTGTGTACATATTTATATAATATTTTGTTGAAACTTCTTGCTAATAGCAGCACACAGTATTAGGTAATATTTATTCGTAACTAGCTTCAAAATACTATATTTATAAAAAAGAAAATAGAAACCATCTGATGGTTCATTTGTATAGAATGTAAGATATTTTTTAAGTAACACTATGTACTTATTTATACAACCGTAAAGAAAGTTATATATATATATATACACACATATATACATATTAAAACATGGCTTTATTAATAAAAACATATTAAATAATTTAAGCATTAATTTCACCCCTTTCCTCCCTTACAGTTTAATTGTCAATTATTGACAGAAGATCAGTTATGTTACGTTTGGTATCGAAATGGTCATCGCAGCATTCCCTGCCATAAAATTGGGTACACTTTTTTTGAAGCAAGTCAGCAAACCGATTGCTAAATTCTGCGAAAAAGAAGCCAAAAGACATCCGATCTTCAGGAAGTACGTTTGTATGCCACCAGCGCAAAGTAAGTATACTTTTAAAAAATTAACAATTTGGATCATTTAATATCTTGCTATACGCTAGTGTTTGTGTTTTGTTTGAGAATGATGATAGATATTTCTAAATGAAAGCATTTATCAATATAGTTTACTATATATACCCAAACTATGGTACAAATATATTAGTATTTTGTATACCATCTCATTTTTAACTATAACTTAAAATTCAAATGCAACTAATTGCTATATTAAAAATATTCATATTAAATTGTGAGGACATGATTTCGATACACACTGTATATAAAATCAATG
The DNA here is from genome assembly GCA_963457615.1 of Nicrophorus investigator. Classification (NCBI taxonomy): domain Eukaryota; kingdom Metazoa; phylum Arthropoda; class Insecta; order Coleoptera; family Silphidae; genus Nicrophorus; species Nicrophorus investigator. The sequence goes on from OY735141.1 coordinate 29,646,688, forward strand.
TAGACCTTATGTCATCAGAGTTAGTAGGATTGCCTAAGCATATCTATTTCTGAGATACTATAAGTGATATCATTATTTTGCATTTCATTGGTAAACTCGATATTTGTTATTCTGGGGCGCGTGCGAATGCTTTAGTATTAGAAATCATTTAAAAATTGGTTATAAACAATGGTCATGCACGCGTTTCCTCTTGCAAAGTTAGGTGCTTTGGTGGTGAAGCAAGTGAGTAAACCCATAGCAAAGTTTTGCCAAGAAAGGGCCAAATCTTCTCCAGTTTTTAGGAAATATGTATGCATTCCACCAGCGACCGGTAAAAAAAACACGTTTCCCATTCTATACGAAAACGATTCGAATTTTTGTTTCAGTTTACAATTGGTGTGAAGTGAAGATGAAAATGTGGATCCTGAATTTGGGCAAACCTGTGAACATCCCTGTCTTGAATGAAGCCATGGCCATAGAGCTTGGTGCTAGCTTGTTAGGTGAAGCTGTTATATTTTTCATAGCTTCTGGAATCCTAATAGCTGAGTATACTAGATCAGCTAGGAAGGAGGAGCGGAAGGAACAAGAAATTAAAGCAGAGAAGAAGAAACTCAATGAAGCACTGCAAGATCTATACTTCATGACTCAAAAGCAAGACACCCAGATTAGAGAGTTGACTAGGAAGATCTATGATATGGAAGGGAAGGTTGTGCAGAAACCTTGGAAAAAAAAGGGTGATGAGAAGAGTGAACCTCCACCTGCTTCACCACCACCTCTTGTACCCACATCTGAATTGCTTGTCAATATCATATCTGAAGAAGTTGGTGAGATTGAAGCTGATATTGAGAAGGAAGAGCACATAATTATTAAATTGGATGAGAATAAGAAACATGCAATGCAAGAAGAAGGCAGTTTGCTGATGAGAGCTTTGGCTTTAGTTGAAAAGGATTTGTGGCTTCAGCAGGACCAAGAAAGGGATGTTGGTGTCCTCACAGCTGCTATAAACCACCTGTATAAAGATGTTTATAGAATACCATTAAGATTATAAAATTTATTAAAGATGATTTAAGGATGCAAAATGGCGTAGTTTAATTATTGCTAGATCATTATTTAATTTAGTAATTATTTGATGTAAATAATTTTAATAATTTATTTTAATAAATATTTGTTGATGAGATACAGTCACATCTACTCTTTTTTATGGTGCAGTTTCTGGTGTCGTTTAAGTTCGTGTCGCATTCGAAAGCTTTTGCTGCACACATCGCAAGTCCACGGATTGTATCCCGTATGCATCCAACTGTGCACCTTGTACTCGTATGCTCTCCTAAACTTTTTGTCGCATATATTGCATTCGAATCGAAAGTTTTCCGTGTGGAAGGTATTATGCACGTGTAACGAAGATTTTTGCTTGAATGATTTTCCGCATGTGGAACACACGAAGGGTCGCTCGTTGGTATGGATGTTTCTGTGCATATCTCTAGTAGCTTTGTCCGCAAAGCTACGATCGCATAGATCGCACGCGAACTTCTTGACACCGAGATGTGTGAAATCTACGTGTTTCTTTAATCCGCTTGCCATCCTGAAGGATTTCCCGCAGATGTGGCAACAGTATTCGCGTGCACCCGTGTGGATTGTGTAATGCGACATCAGAATGTAGGATTTGCTGCAGATTTTCGAGCACACATCGCATCGGTAGAAATGATTATTGAAATTATCCACGACTTTGCAACGCTCCAGCAAAACCTGTTTGCTGGAAACATCCTCATCGCATTTTCGGGCATAATCTTCTGGATGCTTGAACTTCATATGTTTTTGACTGTCGTACTTTCGCAGGAATCCCTTCGGACAGAAATGGCAGAAATAGTTGTGGACCACCTCCGCCTTGGTCCGGCGGTTTCGAACTGCTTTTGACTTGACGGTTGTTCCGGACAGGCATTTAACTATGACAGTAGGCTTTAAGTCTTCTTTGGCTCTAAAAGCAAACAAAAGCCGAATGAATTTCTTATGCTTTATTTTAGTTTTTAGATTTCTACACTACTGATATTTCAACGACTATATAACTTCTTCAATAGTTGGTGCTGGTATTTTCTGGCAGTTGTCTTGCCTATGTTTGGCGAGGTACCGGCCTCTGCTGAAATTGGCCCCACAATCAGGACATACGTGCTCGTTATTCGCGTTATGCGTATTTGCGTGTTTCTTCAGAGCTGTGCCTACTCGAAAAGATGCTCCGCAAATGTCGCACTTGTATGGCCTATGTCCAGTATGTATCCAACTATGTACTTTCAGTTCGCACGATCTGCGATATTTCTTTCCGCAGATGGTGCATTCAAATCGGAAATTGTTGCTGTGGAACAACTTGTGCGCGTAAAGGCTACCCCTCTGCCTGAAGGATTTGCCGCAGACGTCGCATATGTAAGGTCTGGTGTTGGTGTGCTTATTCATGTGCTCCTCCAAGAAAGCCTTCGTTGCAAAGCGCATTTGACAGATGGTGCAGGAGAACTTGCGGATCTTATTATGAAAAGCGTTGATGTGGATATTTAGATTGCTGCCCTGACGGAAACGTTTCCCACAAATGTGGCACGAGAAGTTCCTGATGCCGGTGTGGATGGTCTGATGCGTTATCAGACTGGAGGAAAATTTGTAAATTTTCTCGCAAAACTCGCACTTGTAGAAGATCTTGTTATCCGGCCCAGAAATTCTGCACCGCTTCACCAGTTCCGAATGCATAGTTCGCTGCGATTTCTTTTTCACCGTTTTCGCAGGTTTTGGCGGTGGATCCTCAATGTTCGAGTGCTTTAGCCGTTTATGTCTTTTCATAATGCCGTTCTGGGCGTAACCTCTATGGCATATGTCGCAGTAATACTTTGATTCGATTTCGTCTGGTTTTCGCCTCGGCATTTTAATAAGTTCCCCATGATCACTCTTCAAATGGATTCTAAGCTTCGTTCTATTGACAAAAGTTGCCTTGCACAGATCACAGCTACTGGAATTTTCGACACCGTGCTGCAGCCTTTTATGCCTCAACACAACGTAACTGTTGCTAAACTTCTTCCCACACACGTCACATCTATGATTCGATTTCGTCCTACAATGAAAATAAACCAGAACAATACACAATTATTTTAAACATTATTTATAGATAAACAAAGTAAACATTTAGTATTTCCGGAATCTTCAAATTCGGATACACATGTCTTTTATTGCATTTTGTGGAATTAAAAATATTTAGTTTAAATTAGGACAATGCATAAATATTTATTTATATTTTTACAATATATAATTACAAATGGTATAAATTCTAAAAGAAATAATGTTAACGACTTTACTACAATTGCAGAAAATTAATTTTCTCTTAGAAGTAATACTTACTTCACGTTATCTTTTAACGATTTAAAACGAATACATTGTAGTTGTATCATGTACCAAATATGCAAGTTTATAAATGTTTGGCAGTTTTCATTTTATTTTAACCAGTATTGTCAAAGTTAAGACAGAAAACCAATATTCGATTAAGTAGTTTCCGTGTTGTGATTGATTTTAAGGTGATTACGCAGGTATCTCTTTTGACGGAACCCGAGGCCGCATTCGGTACAGACGAAGGGTTTCTCGTCGGAGTGTATCAGCATGTGCCTCTTCAATTCGTATTTGATCCGAAAGCAACGTCCGCATACCTCGCAAGGATAGGGCTTTTCTCCGGTGTGTTTGGTTACGTGTATGAGGAGTGGAGGTCGTGATCGGAAACGCTGATTGCAATAGCTGCAGCAATACGGGAATGAATTGGAGTGAGAACGATTGTGGACGAAAAGGGATGCTTTTTGTTTGAAAGATTTTCCGCAGAGGTCGCAGATGTAGGGTCGTTCGTTTGTGTGAATACGTCGGTGCTCCTCGACGTTTCGCCTGGTGGAAAACATCCGCCCGCAGATGTCGCACGCAAACTTTTTAATACCCTCGTGGGTCTCCTTCAGATGTCGAACTAATCCTTGCGATACCCTAAATTGCTTTCCGCACAGATCGCACACAAACGGCCGCTCACCCGTGTGAATCCTCATGTGCCACATGTACGTATACGGCGAATGCAAGTTTTTGCCGCAAATCTTGCAGTGGTAATAGATCTTTCCGTCTACCACTAATTTAGCCGAGTTTATTGCTTCGTGGTCTAGTTTCGTGCTCCGTCGTCGTTCCTTCTTATTTCCACTAATATCCTCGTGCTTCTCTCGTATATGCTCGTTGATCTCCTCCTGCGTATTGTAAGTTGATGAACATAGCTGACAAACATATGCGTACGTCTCCGGGTCTTCGGTCGTCTTCACCAACCAATCATTTATATTAACCACGATCTCTTTTTTCTTTGAGCGTCGCCTCGCGGACTTCGCCGCCGGTTCCGCCCCTTGCCACTCCCCCTTCTCGGCACCGCCCTCACTTTCAACAGTTTGACAGAAAACATTCAGACTTACATCTGGTCGACCTGCCCTGTAAACAAAACGCGTCAAATATTATGTAATATTGGTATTAACATTTTAAGCAGTGTAAGTCTGATTGCTTTCCATCAAACCAGAATATTATCTACATCTACCACTAATCGTAATATACTCACTCATCATTCGCTTCTTCTTCATCTTCCTCCTCCTCCTCATCTTCTTCATTGGATTCAACTTGAGGATCAGGTTCATCACATTCCTCTTCATATTCATCATCTATCTTCATTGTTACTTTCACATTTTCTAACTTTTCCTTTGATTCCAAACATGTAAGGTACAACTCGTGCCAGGCAATAAGTGTTGAAATGCATGTCCAGCAGCAGTACAAAGGCATACCATCAGTTTCACTTACTTTTACAGGTAAGTATTTATTAATTTTTGTAGCTAGTTCATTGGACACGCCTTCCTCGTCGAATATTCCGATTACCTTATCGTTGGCGTTCGTGCATAAACGGCAACACACTAAGCTATCATTCGTCTCACGTCCTTTAATACTGGTATCGGCAACTTCCATATCTGAAACAGATTAAATATAAGAAAAATAAGGATAAACAAATACATTTGACAACAGTGGTATTTAAAAATGTGTTTGTCAAGAAAACAAAACAAAGGATACATACTTGACATTTGGTAATTAATTTATGTTATAAACCAAATTATTATTCACCTACCGATTCGTAATTCTCCAATTAATCCTTGAAATATTTAGAATGTTATGCTGTATTTCAATATATTATACTTTCATCATTTTATTGTCAAGTTTCTGTTTTCTTTTGTAAATGTTGTTTTTCAGTAAAGCACAAACTACACTGTACACATTCTATGCGGACGCCATATTACAACCATCAACAGCGCATGCAGCGTTGCCATTATATTCTTGTTTAGCAAGAAGCTACATCCAGTGGCGTAACATCAGGTATTGTCAAAATGATAATTATCTTAAAGTTATATTATGGTCGCCTGTATTACACAGTTTGAAATTCACCAATAATAAAATATAATATTCACGAATTCCACCAACTTCAAACATACACTTCCGGATTTACCGGAAAACTTCAGTTAAGTGTACTTCATTATAGGAATATTACTTAGTAAAGTTGGATGCAACATTGACTATTTTTTGAGCAATTTATTTAAAAAAAAAATGTTGCTTTTAAAAACATACATAACGAAATTGCAGTTACAAATCTTTTGTAAATACTACTATTTATGTTTAGTCATTACTTTCCTGTTTCTCCGTCAGCACGTATTATTATTATTATTACAGTCATTTTAAGTATGCATAAGTTTAGTAATGTACAATTAGTTTCTGCAAAACTTAAGCCTACAAATAAAGAAACATCAGTCATCCTTATTTCCCTTAATTTGTTCTATACAGGATTGCAAGAAACTAAATATGAATGTTGTTATAAACATATAAATTTATATTACCTTATTTCGTATTAAAATACGAAAATTGCATTAAAAATATAAACAAACTATTTTTACATGAAAATGCGGATAAAGTCAAAATCATTTTACAATTAGTTGATCTTAGTTTAAACGTAAAATATTTGCAGAATATCATGATTGACTTTATATAATATTTTTTTACGTTTATTCGAACAAATTATGTTTTTATTCATTTGACTAATCCTGTATATATTCCTGACATGTAGATAGAAAATAATTGTATTTGACAACAAAAATGCAAATACTTCATTGGATATATTTGATTTGAGGATATTTTTTTATATAAAAGGAACGAATTTAATGTTTTTCGCAGAAACCGAAAAACAAAATTATTCATGCATGTATTTATAATAAAGAACTTAAAACCTATATATTTTATGTATGTATACAATATTTTCAAATTTTCAAAATTTGTGCATTTTACATATAAATTAATTCATTATTATCTATTGCTATTTATATATTTATAAAAACAAACAGTTATAATCCTTCTTGTTGCTTTATGCATATTCTTTGTATTAACTATGATTATTAACAATTGTTATATTTTTTTTAATGTTTTTGTAAAATTGGACACACATCAATTGAGCATATATATATAAGTATTGTATATATGTACAACAATAATCCATGTTATATAATAATTCGATTTTGGAATAGTTTTAGCTGCTTCACAACAACAAATTAAAGGAACAGTAGTAACTTAAATAAAGCAAATCCATTCATACTCCTCTTATTTTTTAACAGAAAATCGATTGTTACAACAATATGACCAGAAAAAATATATATCCTCTATATCCTCTTTAGATTAATTTCGTCGATGTATTATTTACAGAAAATTAAAGTAATCAATTTTTCTTTTACAAAATGTTTAAATTTTCTTTAAGGCCGAAATTTTAACTCGAATAATAAAAAACAAATCGAATCGTTTAAATAAGGAAAAGCAATAATACCAACATTACTGAAAAACGTAAAAACCATCCCAATTACAATCTAAATTGTACAAAATAACTTAGTCTGTTCTTTTTTTTCTTTAATAAACTATATGCACCGAAGCTATGTCATCTTACCGTTATTATTTTTTTATACACTTATAAAAACACTAATTTAGTAATAGTATTATAGAATATTTACAAATGAAGATTGTTCTCGAACGAACTTTGTGCACAGTAATGAATAATGGAACAAATTAAAATATATTTCATATTTAAATGTCCGAGGAGTCAAAGAAAATTAAATGAAAACCCAAATTGAGATCAGAATCTTACAAATTATGTATACATGATAAAATAAAAGTAGAAATTATAATTCTGCTGACGCATTACGATGTGATTTATACATAAACCAGAGTCTATTCACATACGTCGAAATAATAAAGTCAATTCAAGATCATAATGGGGTAATTACTTTTTCATCAAATTATCTTTTCTCTCTCCCTCTTCGCAAATCTCTTATATTAATTTAGGATTCAAACACATCACGTCTTCCAGTTGTGGCGTTGCGCCCCTCCTTGAGGAGGAATCATGTCCAGTAAATATTGTCTTTGCATATCAGCCGCCCTTTGGATATCGGCCAGATTTGGGGTTCCTTTGCCACTGGATGCAGCCTGCGCTATAGCCAATTGGTACGGGTAGAATAACGGAGATAGATGGAACATGTTGGCAGGAGGTCCACCAGCGGATAAAGCTATAAAAGTAAATTACAAGTTAAAACATACGGCAGTTGAAAAAAATAAAAGTATTTACTTTGCATCACTTGTCGTTGTAGCGCTTGCATCGTCGCCGCCGTGAAATTGACATTGTCTTTAGATGACGAGTGGGAACTCCGAGCGGGCGGCGGCGTTGGTTGTGCTGTGGGCGGAGCTGGAGGCGTGGCAGCATGACGAGGCGTTGATGTGGGCGTCGCCGGTTTTGGAGCAACTTCGGCTGTCACAGGAGACGGAGCGGGACTATTCGATGTGAAACCGCCGTTCTAGATGTAAAAATAAACAATCAAATAAACATTTAGTGACAACAAATTTTAAATGGTAAATTTTCAAAAAATTTAATTAATTTACCTGGCAATTTCGGGATAAATTGAAGGGTTTGTGGAATCAGGTACTAATTTCCTACAAATAATTACTGAAAGGTAGGTTTTTCTCAAGGGAATGGTATTAGGTAGAAAATAACTAACTACTGTTGGGTTTTCATCATCTTTAGAAATCTCGAATTATTTCCGATAGCCTAAACATCGGGTCATAGTCCGAAATTTAAAAAATCCCAACTACAGTAACTAGCGAACTTACTTGTGCTAATCGCTGTTCGATTTCCTGCTCCTGCTGCAGCGCTTTTACGAACGCAGTCTTCAGTCTATTGGTGTGTTCCGCTTTTAGAGCCTTCTTCACATTACTAGTAACGCACTGTTCGCAAATGACCTTATGCTCTTTAACTGTAAGCAAATATTTAATTCGTTATTAAACTTGCAATTATATTATTGTATTGTCACCTTTACTTTTTCCTTTGACTGATTCCCATTTCCAAACGGGTGTAAAGTCCGATTGACATTGTGAACAGTTGAAGGGAGTGATAGGAGTTTGCGGTTTAGTTTCCTTTGTCAAAAAGTCAACCACGTGTTCCAGGCCGACGAGGTAAATAAACTCGGTATTGCTTGGATTTGGAATAAAGTGCATCTCTGGTGGTGGAGGTTTAGGGGGAGGAATCTACAAAGAAATTAAAAAAATTTATACTTCATGTTAATTTTGTTTCACTTGTAAATTAAACTTTTAAAAAGTATGATTACATAAAATTGACTTACCTGAAGCAACGTTTTTTCTAATTGTTTTCTCAGAGCTAATTTAGCAGCCGCCTGCCGTTGAGCAGGTGTCTGATTATCTTCTCGCGATGATCGATCCTAAATTCGATAGTCAAAAATTAGAACGTAATCATACATACTAACAAAGGATTGTAAATATAAAAAGTAAGATGTTCAATTACCTGATCGGGAATAGTTGGAGGCTGTGCAAGAGCATTTGCCACTATACCCTTCCCTTCCAAACTACCCGTCTGGCAGCGCAAAGAGAAAGAAGTAAATTTGAATGGCAATCAAATCAAATTCTTCGATCTTTAAATTATAGAAAAAACATGGTAGAGAAGTACCATCGTTACCTTATTGGTTTGCGGCGGTGCAGCCGTTATCGTAACCGACGGCGGCAAATCCTTCACGCCAGGCGGAAAGCCTGACCTTGACATCGAACTTCTCTGGGGTTGCGGAACCGATAGGTTAACACCTCGATTACCTATCGGCGATCCAGAAATCGGAGCACCGTGCAAACTGGACCTTGCCGGTGGTGGTTGCTGTAAACGCATATCCCTCGTTTAATAACATTAATAAACAAACATGTTGGTCAAATCGTACCCCTCGCATCATCGTCTGTGGGGTTGCAGTGTTGGGTTTATGGGTTGTAGTGTGTCTAGAATGCGCCGCCTGAGGAGGTTGTCCCTTATTTGTAGGAACTTTAACGGTGGTCGGAGTGATTATCAGACCTTGGGGTAGACCAGTTGGTGGTAAAGCCGATTGCGGCACACTCGGAGGAATTGCTACATTCTCTTTGAGCTGCTGCGACTGCTTTAACTTCTTGAGTAGCACCAACTTCATCTCCTCAGCCCTCAAATCTTCCCTGAGCCTCCTTAAACCCCGATCCCTAAAATAAGTATATTAATTTATTAATTAAACTCATTGCAAAGTTATTTAAATAGATCATAGAACATTTGAATTGTGCGTATTAGTGCTTTGGCAAGTTATTATCACTGTGCATGCAAATTTTAAATATTGAGCCAAAAATAGAAAAATAGTCATCATGCATAAGCAATTGTTGGCAACACGTCAATTGATTTAAGTGAATTTTAAGCATATTTTCTTAATGACATACAATTATTTCAATTACTTTTTTAAAGGAATTTTATTTTTAATTTCAATATCAATTCACTTGGACCAAATAAATTCCATGTAATCAATATATTTTGTTTATTATTCATCGACGATAATGGATTGGTGAAAACATACAATATGAATCATAATTTTAAAATATCATTTTACTCCCATATTGAATTTATTAATATCAAAATTCTTTTTTTACCAAATTTTAAGAGTAAATATTTAAATATAAATATACATTTTTTTTCAAGAGCATCGTTGTTTTGATTGTATACAGAAATGTTTGTTCTATTTTTTATTATATTTTAAATATCAAATATTTTGAAAACTACTGAAACTATAAACATAATATTATAGGCAAATAATATGTGCATCAATGACAGTAGTAGTATCTGTTTGTTTTTAGAACAGAATTTAGTAGACAAAACAAGAAATTTAATTGAATATGTATAAAGTTAAAATAAAAACAAAAATGCTTTAAATGAAAATAATTTGTGGAAAGTAAATTAGGATTCATAAAAAATAAGTTGCTCTATTTAAGTTTAACTAATAATAGATAAGGCAAAGGAAGCATTATGTAACTGCTTATTGTATGCAAGTAATATTATATGAAATTAATGATTTGTTTAGGAATTGCTGATTACCTTTGTCGGAGTTCGGAAGGGCTCAGCTCCTTGATGGGGACTAACGGCGGCATCTCGAGACACTCGCTGGAATCGCTGCCGTAGTCGTGTCCTGCCGAATTCCCGTTTGTACGAGGTCTACTCTCAACGGAACCGTTGACGATGAGCACGTCCGGGCTCTCCACGTAGCTACGGTGCTCCGTCCTGGGTCTTAGCACCCTCCTGGGATGCAGCAAGTTGTTGCTGAGGAGAGGCTGCGTCGGCTCGATGCTGATGGAAGGCGGTATGATTCGTATGACGTTTGAACTACTAAGGAGGAGATCGAGAAAAGAAAGACCATCAGAAAAAAGGGTGCACAGCGAGGGAATCGAAGGACGACCAACAGCGCGTTACGCGCCGCGTATTTGAGGTTATGTAATAACACAACTGCGGCAAGCGCGCTCGACCAATTTACCTGACACTCAAATCGACGACCGCCTCATCTACGTCCATCTTTTCCATCGGCGGCGCTCAGTTGAAACCGAGAACCTAATCAACAGAAGAATAATAAGTCGATGGTAAAAAGAAGGTTCAAGCTTAAGAACAGGATGTTTCGCTCTCTCTCTATTGTTGTGACAGCTGTCATATATGCTTGACACGAACTTATCACCCTGAGGTATAGAGGTGGATACGATGATGATGATAGCGAAAACGGAATCGAAGCGGACAACGTAAAGCAAAAGCAACAGGAAAAAAGGAGAACGGTTTCTGGTATGTTGCCAAGCGCTGCGCAAATGTAAATGATCTCCTTCTCTCTCTATCTGCTTCTACACACGATAACGAATTTCACTCACCCATGTTTACATTTGTGCAAATAGAACAAACAAAAAAAATGAGGACGGGATGCACGGACTATAAGAGAAAGAATAAAAAAGGAACTCCGCGTTGTTAAAAGCTACTTAAGTAGACGATTACTGGAGAAAGTTTGGAATGAAGCCGACAACAACAACAACAACACTATCAAGGGTTGCCCTTTCTGCTACTAGGACTACACTTAAATCCTTCGGCACCCCCACTCTTCGCAGAACACGTGCTCTCTAAACCACCCTAAACACTGTAGGCCACTAAGCCCAAACATGAACTACAAATAATCATTTATTTCAGAACTCGCTTTATATCTAATCGAGCATTTCACAATGTTGTATTTTAAGGAAAAACAAAAATTGAAAACAAAAACTTACGTGTAACGAGAATAATGCTTATCAATATAAAACTGAAAAGAGCCACGTTAGCTTTACGCAATCGCGCGCACACTACGCCAGAAGCAATTACTTAAATTCACTATCAACTCAGTTATTACGTGATCACTTAACGAGCATTTAAATATGTCCAAGGAACGACCCTATTCAATATACATGTCTTCAGCGAGGATGCGCATTTAAAAAATAATTAATAAAATTTGGTCTTTTTGTCAACATCCCTCTTGCTTCAATCGATTAGACATTATATTCCGACAAAAACGTACTGATATTTAGTTTCAAGTTTACTTATTCTGGATCTAATTCATATTGTTTAGAAGGATTTAAAGTAATAAAATTTTAGCTTCGCGCCAAAAAATTTGAAAATCAGATTAAAATTCAGCTTCCGGTAGCTACCGCCAGGCGAGGCAGGTTGTGAATTTATTTTATTGGGAAGTTCTGGAAACGTCCACATATACAGACAGATAAACAAAATCGTTATAAGAGGGTTGTGCGGTGCGGCCACCCAACTTCGACCCAGCCATGTTTTCATCCCGGTGTATTTCCAGTTTCAGCTCCACCCCATTCTGAATTTTCCATTTCGTAATTTATTTATTAAACAGCAACATGAAAAAAAAATATAATGAAAATTATCGAGACATTTGATCAGTTGTTGCCTGCACCTTGACCCAACGCAATTTAGATATGCTAATGGTACCTTCCAATGCCAAACTAATTCACTTCAATTAAATTACTTAATTTCACATTATACATTTTCCAATAAAACAAATAACTATAATAATATTCTGAAGATGTTGATTATAATTACAATTATCAATTTTATTATCTGTTATGTCCTGCTTTTAATTATACCTTATTAGATAATATAAAAGTTACCTTAAGGCATATTTTCCGTATACTTCAAAGATTTAATACGCAATTATATTATATAATTTACCAATAACACATAGAAACACCAATTAACTATGAATTAAAACTAATAAAAAACATGAGCGCTTTTGTATATAGTCTTACTAACATAAATAAATTATAATCTATTTTAGTTTATAACGTAATATATACATAAATGACCATTTTGTTTGCTTGGTGATTAAAGAAATGTTTAATAATCAAAGTTTTTCTATGAAAGCATATCTCATTTCAAAATAAATTAACTTAAAAAATACTGATTAGATTAGCTGGATAATTCCGAAAGTGATATAACAATGGATTCAATTCGTAAATATTAATTAGTAAACCAAAAATAGATAAGCTTTTATCCGAAACCCGAGAATTTAAAATAATAAGTTTAAAAAAATATAATTTCAACTATTTATTTTATAGATAAATTTTTAATTTAAACAAAAATTTTAACCTAAATTCGAATAAATTGTGTAAATAAAATTAAAGTCTAAAGAAGGTACTTTGATTTGTTTAATTAAGATAAAAATTGTTGTTAATTTTCATTGTTTTAATAATATTTATTTCGAAGCAGCACACACAAAGAAATTTGATATATTTATCTAGTTTTCATTAGTTATTTGTAACCGTTGATAACGGCACAATGCAAACAATAATAATAAAATTATGTTTTCTAATAATGTCACTTCTATAAATAATATTTACGTCAACGTAACATTAAAACTAATAACAATCAAACTTATTGCAATTGATTCTTGTTTTGTTTTTTCTATAAGTAGTTAAAATGATAAGCAGTAACAATACTTTCATTGTATGACTAATTAAAAAGGTCTGCACAATATAAAAAAAACAATTTATTTGTTTCAAATAATAATTAAACTGAAATAAAAGACAGAAGGACGTTGCAATAAAAATATGTTAATAATTATTAAAAGGGCGGAAAGGCTGCAGTCATTTGGACACAAACTGATGAATCAATTAATACATTGTAAGCGATTCTAAAGGTGACTTTATTGAAAATCTATCCTTGAAATATACAAGGCTTCAATCATAATTATTCGATAATTAAAAAAAATAAAAGAGGAAAAATTGCGTTTTTTTTTAAATATAATAAATATTATTTTTATGCAATTCTTGCGTAAATATTGTTATAAAGTAGTTGATATATTGGTTTCATTCTGTATTTATTGAAATGAATGTCATTTAACAAATTTGGGACTATGCCCCAAGTATGTAATAGAAGGTTTTCGTGTCCAATAATAGAAGAAACGCTACTTTATGAATTTTGATTTGTAAATCATAGAAACATTTATGTAGATTTATTAACATAATTCGCTTATAATAATATCAATTTATTTGAGCTGTATTCTTATATTAATATTTAAAAATTTACACTTTTGTGGTAGCAGCAAATTTAACAAAAAGATAAAATGTGTTAAAGGTCAGTTTATAAATGAATAATTTATATAAGTAAATATTGTTTATCGTAAATATTTGCTTACTGTGTACTATTACAAAATAATAAAGTTTATAGCTACGCCATTCGAGGTCGTTTTTAAAGCTGATATTCGTTTTTCCTATTTTATTAATGAATCAAAAATATCAGTGAAAATATTATGGATTTCTAAAGTTCGATTTGAACTGGACTAAGTAAAATCAAAATTCAGTGGCTTTGGCAATAGTTCAATGAAGTACGTGCTGTGAATGAGTATTTAAATGTAGTATATTCTGCAATTGAATACACTGATTAAGGACGTGTCATTTCTTTGAGTCTACAAGTAAATCAGGTTTCTAATCAATGAACGTAATATTAATAATTCGAAACACTACTCTAAAATCGTGTCCGTTCACGACCTCGTTACAAAACAAGATATTTCTTTTTTCTTCTACCTTTGTAACATTCCGGCGAAAAATGCAAATACGAAACTAATGATTCGGGCCAAATATTGGTAAAAGTAATTATTACAAGATATTTGTTAATTTTTTACGTTAAATCAATATTTATGTGATCGAAAGTGATGATCGTTCATGAGCAGATGAGTATAGAACGACAACCATTTTGATAGGAAAAAAACTAATGTTAAATAATAATTAAAAATAGTTAGAGTACTGAACAAAGTAGATGTTACTTTAATTAAGCGTTACTGAGTTACTAAAGTTAAGCATTGCTTGTCCATGATAATATTTGAATGGGAGACCACAACTTATAGAATGGTAAAACTGTGATCATTTAGAGAAGACCCAATAATATAATATAATAATACGCAATATCGTTTTAAAAAGAGAGGCGAGATTTTTGATCATTAAATCAATTCGATATATGTGTGTTGAAGTGTATATATATATATATTGATGTATGTGACGTTTTATGCTACGTGGAGCTAATGTATTTAGAATTTATCGATACACCGTTGAGGTATGGGAAAAAATTAACTTTTCCTGTGTATCGGTGAAAATTTATATAATTTTGCGCAAAATGTTTGTTTCGTTGTATATTTTTATTAAATATGTATGTTTCGAAACGCGCCATCGCATATTCATTGCGAAACCAAATATATTTATTACAATTATTAAAACGAGGTTGCGTAACGAACGGCGGGCGAAGCGCTGCTACGTCACTGTCATAATTTGTGCACGATGAGACAAAACATGTCAATTCAGGATAAAAAATATATATATATGTATATTCATAAATAGATAAACATGTATATACATATTACACACATCTAAATACTTGATAAGATACGAATTTTCGCTTTAGGTTTTAGCTCTGTAAGATGATGGTTTGGGTAAAATTAAAGCCTTCGCAGTGCGAATTGAGATGTTCTATTTCGAGAAGGCTTTGGAATTAATAACGAAGAAAAAAAAAAGGAAACAACTCGGTAGCAGAGGTTGTTATTTTTAGGTTTTTGTTTATGTTGTGTGTCGATTGGTAAGTGCTGTTACGAAAATAGCTTCGGAATTTGGGTGAAATTTAAAGTTGGTTCGTAATCCAAAGGAGATTTCCTTCTTTTCTTTATTTTTGGTCGTTGTTGATGTCGATAGGGTTTTAATTGATATGGAAACTGGCAACATAGGGGGAAAAAGCGCGAGGACGTCCGTCTTTGATTGACCGGAGCGACGTCGGTTAATGTCCGCAACAAACGATGCTCATTAACGAGGAGAGAGAAGAAAAAAGGAGCAAATCGCAAAGAATTAACCTTAAAATGCGCGAAAGGAATGAAATCTGGAGATGTTGCGGTTAATAATATTAAATAAGAGTCGCTCACCTGTACACCTTCCGCTCCGGTTTTGATGACTGGTTCTCCGGGGTATTTGGGGTTCTGATAAAACTCGGCGTTGACAAATCGATTATAGTCGTAACACACTCATATACACTTTTTCCTCATTAAAAAAAAAATACACATACGCACAGTCACTCGTGTATCTTCCTATCCTTCTCCAACCCGTTCCGGTACTGATCCAGCTCTTAACCCGGCACGCAGAAACCACAAACAAACCCCGTGTCCATCTCGCGCGTCACTTCCGGTTTCCGGGTACCCCTATCCCCGCTTCCGGATCTCACTACAACTCCTCCTTCTGCTCCAGCTCTGTCTCTTTCTATGCTGAAAGCGCGGGTGTGCTGTAATATTGTTTGAGTGTGTGTGTGTGTTAGCAGTCGTCGGCTCACTTCACGCCAGGCCCGAAATTAACAGGCGACTGCTTCGAATCAGCTCAAATTCAATATGGCGTGGCCTTGTGTTGTGTTGTGTCGCCCGCCGATCGTCGAACGCGTCGTGTCGCGCCGTCCACGTGCCGGTCCGTCTCGGTCGCGCGCAACGCTACAACCGCATGACGTACGTCTGGAATTACATCATTTGGAATCCCAGTCATAGGATGCAACAACAAAACACAACATAACCGTAGCTCCATCACTTTCCAACTTTCACGACTGACGTATACTAAACCATAGTACACACCGTTCGGTTTAGCCGGTATATCCCCATCTCTTTCTCTGCCTCCAGCCGCAACGCCGTTACCAATTACACCGCATACGTCCACAACGGTTACAACAAACGTACAATCATTTGCACCATTTTTTATACTAAGCATTAAACATTTCATAATCTTGCCTGTCAATAATCATAATAATATATATATAATTTACCAAAAATATTATACACATCATCATTATCACATAATATCAATATTTTTGTAATAATAATTTTTCTTTTCTTGCTTCACACTTATAATTTTTGTAGGACTTAAATTTCATTCTTCGAATTATGATGAAATTTGACTGTTTTCATCAGTCTTTCAATTGAATAATCACTTTTGTACAAAAAAAAAGCGAAAAATAATTTTATTTTTAATAATAATTATTAATATATTTATTGCAACGTGTATCTGTTAACAACAAAAGTAATATTTATATGACGATAATAGAAACATAATTACATAAGTGATATTTGTTTCCATTTGTATACTTTTCAGGACCGAAGGAAGATCAGTTGATCCTTTTTGGTAAGACTGATTCGGCTCCTTTTGGCTTGTAAATTTAAAAACTATTTGTGTACTTTTTCTTGCTTTTTTAGCCAATAAATTTATTATTATTATTATTATAATTGTTACAAAAGGCTATTTTTTGCCCTTTTATTTTTATTAAGAATATTTTTCACTAATCATGTTTGTAATTAAAGAAAGAATTAGTAATTTCATGGAAAATATCAAGGTAACCTGGAAATGGAAACAATGGAGAAAAACAAAAATATTTCTGTAATATTAAGATTGACGTTTCATTGTATCTGCTTTATATATATATATAATTATTACGTAACTAAAAGATTTAAAAAATAATTATAATAAGGAAAATATCAATTACGATTTACATTCAATTCAAATTGTTAAAATAAATTGTTGTCTCTGTATAATATCTATAATTATTGTTTTCCTGACAAACGTGCTCTAAATGATTGTGCAAATCATTGCAATTAATGGAGTATTTAGGATTTGGAATTAATGCCGATTTATTTAAAACATCGATTGTATAGATTGCATATATGAATATTATTATTTCTATTGAAATTATTGAATTGGGCCACTGAATTATTATGGTTATGGTTATTATTAATGCGACATTAAAATTGATGGTAATTTTAGAGCTTGATGAATGCGTGGGTCGACGGGGGTGGTTTGCTGCTGTTGCGCCGCGGATCACGGAATTTGTTTCAGGATGCAAAAGTTGTTTCGACAGGGTTTTGGAGTGAGATAGAGAAATAGAGATCAATATCAAAAAGGGAAAATGTACGCGTGTGTTGTCTATATAGGGCGCGCCCTACACACGCGACAAAATGCATACAATTATATAAATTATATTGATTTATTAATTAATTTTTTTTATTAATTTTATTTAATTTTTACATTCAACATCTTAATGGTACATGTATTATATACATCAGTGACGGATTAAGGATAGTTGCCCCTAGGCAAATTATATAAAAAAAATGTTCTCTTCAAATAATCATGATTTTTATGTTTCCTGAAATTTTACAATTTTTTTCACAAAATATTTTCATCTGGAAATGCTTTTATTATATAATTTAAGAGCCCTGTTCTACTTTGAACCTTAATTTTGAGATTAAAGTTGAATTAGGGTTAATAGTTGCACAATTTTAATAAAATAGACTAGCTTATGGAAATTATATGTATCATCACTGTGGTGGCGCAATCATCGAATCTTAATTCTTAGTCTTTTTTAGGCGGAGCCATCATGTTGTAGTTACGAATTTTCGTTTTTGATCAAACTTTCACGTCAGTTCTGAAGAGGCGCTGTTTGACTTACCGACTACGCCACTACATAGCGGTTTTTATACTGAAAACTTTCTTGAAGGATTACCACTAAAATGTTGATGATGAAGCTGAATCATAATTTCTTTGGTTGATAAAAAAAACACAATATAAATTTAAACAATTTATTTAAATTTAGAATACAAATATAACAAATATTCAATAGACAATTATTAGTTGCAGCACCATTAAATAAAGTCGTAATATTAAATTGTTTTTTTTTTTTACATATTTTAGTTTAACATTAAAATAAATACATTTTATATATTTACGCTCAGAATTATTTTGAAATAAAAAACCTGCAACTAACAACCATCTACAAAAATCCTAACGATCAAAGCCGAACGAATACAATAGAAAAAAATGTATAACATTACACTAAAAAAAAATCATTACATATGTGGGAAAAGAAAACATAAGTGGAAAATAATAAAAGTTAAAGGAAAAATCTACAGTTTGAAAAGAAAAACAATAATAAGTAGAGTTTTATATATATTATAAGACAATTATTGTTTGTTTAGTGAGTGTTTAAATATATTAATATATAATTATTATTATTCACACGACAAATATTGATAGATTTAAAAAAAAATCGTTTTTTTTTTAAACCTCGTATTTGCCACGTCATAATCTATAATAAGTATATTTTAGAATAACTACAAACTACACATTTATATTTTTTTTTTCTCATTCGTAATATTTAAATTTAACTTTATATAATGTAGTTACGAATGGTATACTAAACAAATCAAACAGAATAAACGAATTGTTAAAACGCTAATTGTGCTATACGTTTAATGTACGTGATTTAACATTTATTTTTTTTTTGAATTTATAAAAAAAAATTGATAATATAAATAATTTGATTACGTGCGTGAATATCAATGTATGGATTATTATTAAATATAAATTTTAATTTGAAGGGAAAAAAGGAAAATAAAAAATTTGAAAAAAATCTTCAAATAATTCATCGTTACTTCTTTGGTTAACCTAAAACATGTTTTGCAAAAACATTTCCGAATTGTCTGGAAAGGCATCGGGTGAGAATGCGTTCATTGATTATTTGTATTTTGTTGTTTATATAAATATATGAATCTTGGACAAATTTTTCTTTTATACAAAATTTTGAACCTGGATAAAAGGTCAGGTCAAGGAGATTTTAATTTCCGGTCGAAGAGATTACGAAAATTGTTTGGGTTAGAACAGTTCATCCGACAGTTTTGGTCTTGGTTTGAACTGGGGATGGATACGGCGGGATTATTATTCTCTTCTTCGCAATGTTCTAGGCGAGTCTAACAACTTCTGTTGTGTGTTGTGTAACATTTGGGCGTTGTTTAACATATGTACGCTGTTACAGTACTTTTTATTTATTTATATATTACCATTAGTTCTTCATCCTCTCTTTATACAGTGGCGTGGTTGCTTGCTTGCTTGCTTGAATGCGCACTTCCACAATATATTTATTACCTTTTGTGTGTAAGTTATTTTATTTACTTTATTTAAGAATCACAGATATATTTCATTATTTCCCTTAGTATAGTATATAGATTGCAACGAACCACTAGGAAACAAACACAGGATGGAAACAATTATTATTAATAAACAATATTAAATAATATACACATTATTATTATTATTATTACGTGCGCGCACACTCAAATTGCGTTCGGAATGAATTGATTTACAACGAATTTAAGTATTTGCACGCTCGATGCATCATCACATCATCTTCATCATCATTGGCAACGTTACGTTTGAGCCTACTACCATTAAAAATTAATATTAACACAGAAAACAGTTCTTTTTTTTTTAAATTTAATTCATTTGTTTGTTTCTCATTTAATACTCGCTTGGACTAGGTTTTGCGCTTCACGGTGAGGTGAATACAATCTTATCGTTTAGATTTTAAAACGATGTTCGCAGTAGTCACACATTGTATTATCATCATTCAATACACAAAACAGCGCTTGTTCGTTAGTTTCTTATTTGTTTGTTTTTATTTGCTTCAGGTACTAGATGTTATCATTTCTATTTACACACGAGGTTTTGTTTCTTCACTCTTCTCTATTATACAACATATATAATTGATCGTCTTCAACTTCCCATCAAAAAGACGATATTTCGGTTTCGAATCTTTATCCTACTTTTAGGGCTGGGAAACTAGTTTAACTAAAATTCATTACATCTTGTTGATCCCTCGTAAAACAAAACGTAAAGCTAGAGCAAACAAAACATTTATATGTATATACACAAAAAAACTAAATTGCAACAGTTTTGGTTTAGCCCAAAAGTGTCGATATTTATTTCCTACAAAATGAATTGAAATATAGTTAAGCCAAAAAATTGATAGACAAACTTTGAGCAACACTTTTTCTAGTTTCTCAGAATGCTTCTCCTTTTTTATTATAAATATATATATATATATCATGTAATAATAATAATATAAATACGTTTCAACAAACACATTTTGACAATACACTTTGACTGCGCACTGCACATAATTGATAAAAGGAAATCTATTTAAAAAACTTGACGTAAATGGGAAAACGATTAGAACGTGAAAGCTATTTCTCTCTAAAATGTAAGACACTTTTTTGAACATTGTATAAATTTGATGGACTTTAATATATAATTTTTTTTAGAAGTTTATATTAATACATTTTTTTTTTTTGATTCAACTTCTAAAAAGCAAATTAGCAATAATAAACATTCATACTCATTATAAAATATTCCGTGAAAAAGAAACTTCGATTTTAGATTTGAGAAATTTTGAAAAAGTTGCTTTCTTTATATTTTCATTATTCTCAACTACTACTATATCTTCTCTTTCCTTCGACTTCGCCAAGTTTCCTAAATTTACACAACTCTTATAATATTTCCTTGCTCGTTTAAGAAAATCAATCCTTTTCGCTTTCGGATGTTTTCAGAAATATCGCATTTTTTGTTTTGGAGACAGATTTGCTTGCTTTTAAATTTATATAAAATTATATTACAACTATAATACATTTTTTTCTTTTTGTTTCCGCCAAGCCAAAAAATCGACTGTGAAATAATAAAATTCGTCTAGCAATTGTTTGTTGCATCTTAGATCGTTTATGGTTAAGAAGAAAGTTGCTTCAATTCTTTGGAATGTTGTTATAATCATTAACATTGCGAATGACTAGAAGTGTATGGTCGACAATTAACAACACGAAAATTCAATAGGATTTTCAACTTCCGCTTAACTTCTGCTGCTACAGAAGTAATCTTTGATTATGTAAATTCAACATGCAACAAACAATTTGTTTCGTGAGGTGCAATTTTCGGTACCAGATGGAAATACCGGGCCTGCGTAAAATCAAAACTTTAATCGAGTAAAACAAAAAAGAAATGCATCATCGTTTTAGTAAAATATCATTGGAATTCACTCATTATTTCTTTTTGTATCTCTCTCTCTCTCTCTCTTCATATATATCTTTTAAATTTATTAAACAAATGCATTTGGTTGTTAAGCCGCAGACGTAAATGGAAGTCTGCTGGATTCAATATATTTTCTTCTTCATTTAATAACTCGTTTGTATATAGGCTAAACTCTATATATTATACATCTTTTATATATAGTTTTTTTTTTGTCATTAAATATATTATATATACTTTTATTTTGTTTGGATTACCTTTATGATTGTTAACAACTAGTTCTTTTCGTGTTTGTTCTCAAGTTCTATTGGCCAACGAGATATTCGTCACTTCCTTCTCATATTTTATATACAGTTCTTCGTAAAATTCGGCACCGGCCGACAACAATAAAATATATCCTCTCTCTTTTTTTTACACGCATTTTACCTTTCCTATTACTTAGTTTTCTTTCTCTTTGTGCAGGTACTTTGGTTTTTTATTAAGTTGGCTAACTTATATGTTAACAATCGTTGCAATATCACAGATGTTTCGCTTCTTATCGCTACTACTTTATACACGCATACATTAATAACGTTCCATCAAGAAAACAGCCCGAGAAAAGAAATCATAAAATTATTAATTATGGACAAGAAAAAAAATAAAGTTTGAAAACGCAGCTCAGGGATCTCCACGATCATATTAATAACAATAAACGGAATTTGATGTCTCCTACCAAACTGTCAAATTTAAACTAATAATTAAAAACGATAATAATAACACAAAACTAATGTTTCAAAAACAGAAACTAGTCAAAAACGAAATACAAAATAAAATTAAACTACGTGGCCCACTAAGTCCCTTGCTTTTTTTTCTCTCATTTTTTAGTTGTTGTTGTTAGTTGTTCTCAATGTTACTCTCTTTCATGTTGATTAATCTCGTCAAGTGTGTCCGAATTCATGATTTCTCTTTTTGCCATTTTTTTTTATTCTTCTCAAATTTGGTCGCTTTTAATAGATTGCATCCCGTTCGCAAACCTTTATCTATCACAAAACATTCATAAATATATCATTTCTTCCTCTACAAATCACATATACATCTCGCTCGCGAAATATTTGTTCTCTATCTCTCTCTCTCTCTCTCTCTCGTGTTATTTAATTTTAACTTTTTCGTGTTAACCGTATGTTTCAGTTATATTTTTGTCGTTTGTACGCGGAGAAAAGGCAAATCATAATTCAAGAACTCATCATAACAACTGAAATCACAACCGCGCTCATTTACTGTTGCTGATCGTTTCTTTTCTTTTTTAACCTCCTGCCATATAAATATTTATATATGTAAAAAAAAAATAAATATATAAAAATATATTTCCAACAAAAAAAAGCGAGCATTTTCGCATTTTCATCGGAAAACTTAAAAGTTAATGTTACCAAATTAATAATAAAAATATTATGTATATAAATATATAAATATAGATGACTTATAGCTTATTTAGTGTGGCGGATTTTCATGCTTGTTTGAATGTTCATTGCGATTTTCTTCATCAAAGAATGAAATAATAAAATAATATAAAATCATTCGTTTTGCTGTTGTTGTTGTTTCTTTTTTTTTTAGGTTCGTGTGGGTGTTTTTTTTTTATTATTATTTGAATTGACTTTTACTGCAGATCTGCCAACAGAATTGGCAATAAGTACTCATCTGAATCAGCGGAAGAGTTGTCCAAGAAGACGGGATGCAGGTCGTATCTGTTGAGGATTTTGCAGCTTTTACCCAATATTAGTGGAAGTTCCTGAAATAAAATTCTCTTATAAAATATGAATGATTTGCATTTCGTTATAATTAACCAAAGAAAGAAATCTTTTCGTTTCAAAATATTGATTTGTATAGACTAAGCAGAAATTGTATAAAATTGAAAAAATAAATAAAATTTACTTACAATAAAAATGTTGAAATTCGTTTCAGAGTCCAGAAAATCTGTACTTGAGATTTCCAATTTCTTGAGTGTGGAGCTGCGTAGCTTAGCAACGCCAATCCAATCCTGATCGAAGAATTTGTAACCTGGATGCAAAATGCGCCAATTAAATTATTAACTTGATGTAAATGTACTCCGCTTACCAATGATCCTCATCTCCTCTAGTTTATTGCATAACCACGCAAGCATAATGATGTTCGGTGGCGAGTCCGACTGGATGAGGTTGTATCTGGAGTCCATGTCGACGCAATCCACCCACGACAAACTTACAAAAGTGTCTTTGTACATCAGCAGTTTTTCCAAGACTATGATATTCAACTGTAAGCAAATATAAATTAGTTAATTTTAATATTAATATAATATATAAATTGTACTTACTCCTTCGCAGAAAAGGACCCTGAGATGACTTAAAGGCATGTTGTCTCTGAGGATGGTATTGTGCATGATAGCGACTTCGTCGAAGGCGTGGATCAGGCTGAGTCTTAGCCGACAGTCGGGATGTTGTTCTTTAAACTTCTTCCAGGCATTCTCGCTTGTACCGGGATGGCCGTCCCAGACACCGTGAACGTGCACAACCAGCCTGTTCAGATTGCGGCAATTTTTTAAACCGTCCAAAAATAGATCGGTTAAAACATCATAATCTATACTTAAAATCTGCAAAACGGATCGTACTTATTAAAACGGTCACAATGTTGAGAAGATCTATTACTTTTAGGTTTTGGAATGGAGTGATGTGCTGCGGATCGTAGTAGTTCAAAAGGTAATTGCTCGGGTCATCTTTGACCGTGGCCAAACCGAGTGTGGTTATCTTTTCGGGTTTGCCGTTAGCGAGATTATGCAGGATGTCGAGGACTTTGTGCTGAAGTTGCTCCAGGCAGCCGAGAGACAGTCGTATCATCGACTTTTCCTCTGTTATTTTCATGAAGAGTGCGATCATCTGCTCCTCTATTTCCTGCCACTTCGTCTCATCCGGATGAGAGACGTGACAATGGCTGGGTTCCAGCATGAGCGACTGAAGCTGATTGTTGAACGTGAAGCATTCGAGAAGGGCTAGGAACTCTTCGATGCTGTCCTTCGATAGCGAGCCGAAGACCACCGTGGCATCGGTGACCATATGGCTGACCATGTTGCGAAGATACCGCGATCGTTTCAAACTCTTCTCGCCGATCTCAAACCTGACATTCTGCCATAATCTGGAACACAACGTAAACACATGAATGACGACTGCCCTACGTCAATCGAAGGCGCCGCTGCGGCCAGCTGGCAACGGTTGCCTTGACAACGACCTTTACCTTGGATGATAGAGGCCGTGTCTCCAGTTGCGGCACGCACTGGATGCGCTCCTGACATCATTAAAGTTGAGGTATTTAAAGACGTTGTCCACGACAGCTGCTGGGAGCATCTCCCAATCGCCGCCCTTCGTGGACGACGATTTGATAACGTGGCATCGAAGCTGTCTCTTGCTCTCCTGTTTGCTCTTCTTAGCCCGTGGATACTCATCCAAATTACTTAAACTCCATTGATCCATTGCTAAAAATAAAATATTAAAATTTAATTCATATTTTTTAAAATACAATTTATATTATATTCTACATTCAGTAAATGAGAGATTTATTATAAAGAAATTTTTGAACACTGGAATATTTGTTGTAGAGTCCTAGAGGTTTTACATTCAAACCTATAACTTACCAACTAGAACTCTAACTAGTATCTAACCCAGGCCATGAACTAAACGTCCCATTTTATAATCAAGAGACGATTTAGTGGGGACAATAAAAAAAATAGTTCTATCCTTAATGAGTCGAACGCATATTTTTGTACTAATTATCAAAATGTGTCTATGTTCAAATTTGTATATAATTATATCGTCTGGAATATACAACAGTCATCATTAAATATAAATTAGTCGCACATAAAATATAATATTATAAAGGTTTCATACAACTAACAACTTTCTGTTTGTTTAATTCAATATTTAAGACCAAATATTTTACGACAATAAACACAATAAAAATGTTTTTTTGAAACGTTTTACACGAAAAATGCAGACTTTCATTAATTGATAACAATAAAGCATTATTTAATTCTCGCAACACTTTCGAAAATTATTTCGCACACAAAAAGCAACAAACAGGAAACCGAAACAACACCGATCGCGGAAATAGCTTTTTATTTATGTTATTGTTACATTCGAACGTTGCTGGCAGACGTTCGTTTCATGTTCGAAAACTTTGAGACTAATCGACCCACGTTAATTACCACGTCCTTAACAACGTTTTTAATTGCAACAAACAACTTATTTATGCGCATTGCACAATTTTGTACTTATTTTTTACTTTAATTATCGGATATTAAAATTTTAATAATAATATTTAAAAATACTTGGATTGAAGTAAATATAAAAATAAATATTTATTTTTTATTTATAATATCCAGTTCAGTTTGGATTAATAAATTGAAATAAAATATTTATTTAGTTTTTAAATTCCAGAGTGAAATTGAACAGATTTAGAAAATAATTCGTGCAACAATAACAAATGCACTGCATGATGATGCGTGAGGCTCGTATCCTGGCGAACACAAAACTTTCCCAAGTGGTTAACGTAATGCGCATTTGAATATTTGAAATGAGCTTCGTTACAATGCGACAGCAATAACATTAACGACGTCGCATCGGCACGAATAAAATGGATCGAAATAAAGCTACTAGGTCGATGACAATACTTTTGTCTTGCGTTAATTTATTATGAAGAATCTTTACTATATCTTATAGGTATTGAAATTAACATTCAAATAGACATTTTATTTAAAGAATTTGTTGATGGCTTCAAAAATTTTCAAGTATTTTTAAAAGTTAAAATTTTACTATTTACTGGCTTTAAAATTAAGTTGATTTTCATATTTTCAATAAAAGAAATATTTTCAGTTCAATCTTAGTTTAACCTTAACATTGAGTAAGTCATTTCTATGTTTATTAAATACTTCCTCGTTATCCGTTCCTTTGCAACAAACACTTCATGTGCAGATATCAAAGTTTATTATAAATTAAAGTCAATAACAAGAGAGAAATAAACAACGTATTTGACCCGTACGCAAACAATAACAAAATCAAATATGTAACGAATAAATAACGCGTCAACCGATAAGAAAATATGAGTAAATAAATACAGCCAAACATAAACAAACGATCTTAGTTACCGACAACGCATTATTTTAATTAATAATACAAAAGCACATTTCTATCCGCTCTGAAAATAGAAGACTTATACTCGGATTATCAAACTATGAATCAGAACTGACAGCTGTCACTTTATATCAAAGAAATGTAATATACACCTCCGTTGCTTATAGCAATGCGAAAACTATAGCAGATTTTATAGTTTAGTGGAAATTTTCAACTAATTTTTGAGTCTATTGTATGAGCATGCCAAAAATGATTTTCTCAATTTTATTTTTTGAGTCGCAAAATGACAGCTGACAGCTGTCACAATAACAAACAATTATGTTGGAAAACGCTGATCTATAATCAAATAAGCAAGATTACATAATTGACAAAAACGAAATTATTAAAAGCAATTTTTTATTTTTTATTAAATCTAGATTTAGATACGTCTTATGCCTTTTTGCTATGTGAGATTCTCTTCCTTGTTACATCCTTGAAATCGAGCGGACGAATTATTGATTTCGATGGACAAAGAGATAGACCTGTTGCGGCATGCATGCGTCACATATAATTTGTATGCGACTTTATTTTGCATATGCGCTTCAATTACGTGCGCTTTATTGAAATAAAAACATGAAATATTGTTATGTATAACCATTATTGTTTATATTACTGTCGCTTGTTATATCTATACATAGAGATGTGTGTCTCTATAATCATTCCACAAACTAATCTGTAAGTGATGACAATTCTAACCACATGATAATATTTTCTTTTATATACAAACCAGAAAGTACATTCCAGCTAACAACTACAAATATGTTCTATAAAATAAGATGTTTATGTAATATTAAGTCAGTCCCAGGTCCAGAAGTAGTCCAACTATTCGTAGCAACTGGAAGCTAGATTAAGAACTCGTACATTTAAGAGTTAATTAACGATTTTAAAATACCGACTTCTATCTAGTACTTCCCTAAAAACCCACTGGGACTTCACATCGAGAAAGCAACAAATAACTGATGATAGATAGCTGATTGTTGATGCAATATTAGTTTCTATAAAACTTATTCGACTGAAATCCTACATAAAACCTATTTCCATTACTTTTGATATAATTCCACGTTATATTGAACAAAACTTTCATAAAATGCGAAAGCATAAAGTAAAAAAATTTAATTTTCGTAAGAATTGATTATTCTTACAAAAAAATTACGTGCGACGATGAACACAATGAGAATTAAAAGTAGAACTTGCTTCGTTTCCCATCGAATATTTTTTTACTATATGCCATGAAAGAAGTTGAAACCTACTTAAAAGAAAGCCGGAAATGGAATGTCTTTTTGTAAAAGTCTACTGATCTAATTACTACATTCTTTAATTTTATAAATGTGACTAAAATAATTAGTTTTTTTAAATTAGTCAACATTGCCAAAATTTAATATACAATAATTTTCATAAACCATATGGACTATATACACGTTTTATATTGAGTACTTCCAGGATACGACGATTAATGGCGACAGGAAGTTTAATATCAAGATAGGGTCATATTTTCCAATAGGAAAAAAAACTTTCATATTTATTTTCAATACGCAACTAAAATTTGGCATAAAATTGCCCGAGAGGAACCGATGAAAGTATATTTAATTATTCGTTTTTTTCTTCACTACTTTCACAAAACACCTTCACGCGCATCAATAATGTTAACAAAGTACTTCTTGGTATATTATTGCAAATTACCTAAAATATTACATTTATATATTTAATAAATATTATTAAATTTTGTTAAGGTATAAGATATTGCGAGACTTTTGAAATAAAGGAAGTTTCAGTTATGAGACCTAGATTTATCTAAATTAAAATTTATTAAATAGCAGCCTATAATTTTTGTTACATAATTTGGAGGAATCTGTAAGTACGATTACAATGTGCAAACTGAAGTTTCTTTTCGGTTTCAGTTTCTTAAGCAAGTAACAATACAGACTAAATTAAAGTTGGAATTTTGCAGTGACAATGTTAATGTCTTCCGACAATCGATTCACTTTCTTTCCTTAAAATTCACTTTCATAACATTGCGCTGAATTCCGCAACCAGCACATAGACGTAATACAAATTACGCTCTGCTTATTCTGAATACGCGAAACGACGTAACATAAATAACGATAATTTATCTGATTTGGAAGCGAAATGAATTTAAAAAAAAGAAGAAGAAAATTTAAATACGTGCGATGACGAGCAATTGTTTTGTTACTCATTTCAGTTATTTTCAGCGCGCTCTATGCACCTTTTTATTACCTATCGTGCCTGTAGAGAACGGTGAAAAAATCTATCTGTTATATTTTTTTTTTGGTTTGAAATTGCACTTTTGGAATTGGATTTTGTTCGTACACGAAACTGATCAGAGGATTACTTCTTTGTATTGGAAAGACGCGCAAGTGTGAGGGGTGTGCGGAAAATCGTTAGGGCTTACCTGTCTTATCATTGTTTCTGTGGTGATTTGCCGGATGCAACATTAAAGCCTCCGCTTTTCGGATTCGCAAAAAAAATTATAATATAAAATAATGTCTAGCAGTTTTCAAGAGGGTTGAAAACTGTTCTAAGACTTGGGAACATAAAACAATACTGATACTCGGGCGTCTTTCTATATGCGGGTCGAATCGTGATTTCTTGCAGTATTTAATAAGTTTCTCTCCTTAGGTATATTTCTTTATTTCGAACGATCGTCTCACTCTTCTCACATATGTTTTTCGACAATGACTGACAACCGAATGACTTTTTCTGCACTACCTGCATTCGAGCAAAAATATCGACTGGCAACATCGCTCGACCATCAGCTCGACCCTGTTGCCAACCTATCTGTGTACAAATCTTAAACACTGTTGTCAGATCTTCATTACATACCCGACAAATCTGCCAACAAGAATTTTGTATTTTGTAACTTTACTCAACACTAATACCAATTTTAAAAAAATACACAGTACAACAAGTACAACTATAACAACAAGTACAACTACAAGTTTAACAACAAGTACAATAATAACAACAAGTATAACTACAAGTTTAATAACAAGTTTAACAACAAGTACATCTACAAGTATAACAAAATGATCTACTTGAAGTTGACAAGTATTTGCAAATCCAACTGCAGGTAATCAACAAGTATAACAACAAGTACATCTACAAGTACAATGAATATATTTATATGTGTGTAGCCACCTTTAGACTTTGAAATATATTGTTTTTTAAATCTCGATATCTAAAATCTTGCTTCTGAATCTTGCACTAAGCTGAAAAACTTCGAAGAGAAACATGTTTTAAACTAGATGTGATGTTAGTTTATAAGTATAGAATTTTGTTAGGAAATAAATATTAAGTAGCAATAGACAATATTCACAAAACGACTAATATTATGAATGATTAACATTAAAGATTTATGATCAATGAATTGTTTAAAACATAGTTATCTAAACCTTAGTTAAAGTTTTAATTTGAGGAATTCGATAGAAGACTAAAAAATTTCTAAAAACATTTTTGAAAACAGTAGAATATTCAAGTTACCTAACAATTATGAATTTTAGTGTAGGCAACCCAATAAAGTGTAATGTATATAAAAATGTTTATCATCGAACACGTAATATAATAATAATGCATTGTAGGTCGTAGGTTATTCTCGATTATTAAATAAAAGTGGAATTATTCCATTTCCTATTCGAGCGCAAACATGTCCAGCAAGTAAGTGGAACATCATATTTTCAGTAAATATATTATTAATTATTATTTCAGGAATTATAAGTACACCGTTAACGAAGGATTAACTGAAGAGCAAAGGGATTTCTACGAAGAGAATGGCTATATAGTGTTTAGGAAGTTAATTCCTGAAAAGGACATCGATATCTGTCACCAGCGTTTTCTGGAGGTTTGCGATGGAAAAGTGCACGTTCCAACTGTAATGAAAGTGAAGAACTTGGGTCCAAATTCCGAAACCAGACCGGAATTTAGAGTCAATAAGGTATATAATTCTGATAAAGAATGCTGAATTTTGAATATTTTTTTCTGCGTCGTAATTGAATCTTGTTGACAGATCAATTTGCTATCTTCTTTGTTAGAGCTCTGCTACTACACTTAACTGCGTCTTTCCGACGCCATATTCCAGTAACAGTTTTCGTTTTGCTGATTCATGACACGAAAGGAGGGTTGCGTTTCACAAGAAATGCTGTTAAAGGGGAAGCGTAGGTCTTTAATCTATGATCTAATAAAAATTTGAACTGTAGATCAGCGGTTTCCAAACTTTTTTAATTTAAATTCATGAAATCATTTCGGAATTCAATTCATACAATTTTATATTTCTTTTAGATTCAGGAAATATTATACGACGAAGTGTTCTTCAATCATTATGCAGCGCATCCTAAGATTGTCGAAGTAATCAAGATGATAATTGGACCCAATTTGACAGCAGCTCACTCGATGCTGATCAACAAACCACCGGATGTGATTGAGGAATTGTCATCTCATCCGTTGCATCAAGTTATAAAAATAAAGATTACTCACAATGCAGTATTTACTAATTAGCTGAAAACTGTTACAGGATTTGCATTATTTTCCATTTAGGCCAGCCAATAACATTGCCGCTTCGTGGACGGCAATGGAAGATGTCACCGAAAAGAACGGATGTCTCTTTGCTATACCCGGATCGCACAAAGGCCCATTGTTTTCACACGATTACACTGGAGTAAGAAAATATTAAAGTTAAGAAAATTGAATAAATTAACTAATGTTTCCATTAGAATTTTATGAGTAAGTTATACCACGGCGTGTTTGGCTTCAACGATGTTCCGAAGGTCATGTTTCCAATGGAAAAAGGCGACACCATATTTTTCCATCCGCTATTGCTCCACGGCTCTGGACCTAATTTATCCAAAGTAAATAATAACAACAATAACCAAAATATTGTTTAAACACGCAAATTTTCAGGGATTCAGGAAAGCTATTTCTGTGCACTACGCTGATAGCAAGTGCGATTTTATAGATGTCACCGGAACATTTCAAGAAGGAATCTCCAGGGAAATAGAAGCTGTGGCTGAAAAAAATTTAAAGATGAAAGTTAATGTTTATGTAAATATTTTTCAATTTTATTTACAAATATTTAATAATAATAATAATACGCTTATTTGCAGAATGTTTGGAAGATGAAGAGTCGTTTGGTTTGCGGCGAACCCGGTGTTTTCCAACAAATTGATAGCCACTTGTAAAATTACTAATAGTTTCATATAATCTACTATTATTATATTGATTTTAAGATACAAAAACTCTAAATTTGCGTTTTGTTAAAAATATTATTTGCTTCTTGCGAATTGTGTTGCCTATATTAAAATCTCAACATGATTTTGGCGATACAAAATTAAAATTAGTTTTTTTTTTCTATGTGTAGTTATATCAAAACATAACATGTGAAGTTATATCAAACATTAAATATAACTATTTTTTATTTGGGGCTAAAAATACATTATTTTCTATAAATATGTGGAGTTGTTTAGTAGTTTTCTTTATTAATTGTTTAGAAACTATCGGTTTCAAAACTTTGGATATTGAAAATTAAATTATTTTAATAAATGTTAATAAACTCGACAATTGACGAAAATCTTTCAGTTTTCAGAAAATATCTTTATTTTGGAGAATAATTTGAATAAAATTATTACAATAATTGGTGAATGCGCCGGGCATTATATTCTCCGCACATTCGATTAAACAATATGATGTATTTACTTCGTTAAGCGGATCTTCATTATCAGAGGCAAAAAGATTTTGTATAAAAAAATGAAGAAAATAATGATTCACATAAATGCAGATAATTATTTTCCAAATTAAATATTTCATCTTTCGATAATTACAAATTTGTAAATTTCTGAACTTAACAAAGTTAGAGTAAAGTATAATTTATTGAAGATTCTATATAAGATATAGTTTAAATGTTAAAGTTTCGTGGAATATGAAAATTTGTATTTTTGATGTTGCGGTTTGGAGGACCTAAATCGAGGCCCATTCGAGTTGTCGCGTCTAGTAGTATAGTATTTTTAGAGCGCGCTCTCGGGAAAGGCATGGCAAACATTTCAAAATAAATTAAGCATGAATTCTAATTACTTTATCCGTGGATTTGTCGGTGGATGGAATGAGAGGAGTCGGCGTCTACCATTCTCCTCCTTTTAATATACCATTAAAAATAGCACACTTACTGCTCATATATTAGCTTCAGCTTTGCTTCTGGCCTGGTTGATTAAACGCTTTAATTTACATTAGAACATATAGTAGTTATAAATACATGTAGCTTATGCACACAGTCTGTGTTCCTGGTTTGTGCTGATCATATGTTTAATTGTTTATATTGTGTCGGTGTGTTCAGTTTCTGCATGTTTTTTTGTTGCAAACAAATTGGATTAATGAACTAGCTGTACCAAAAACTAATAGTACTAAAGTACAGGGATGTAAGCAAAGTTTAATTAGTCTGGTTGTAAGATTGGAGAATAGGAGGAGATCATTAGGAGATGAAATGGTGCGGATCGCGAGTCGCTTTTCGAGGGCGTCCTCGAAGAGAAGAAAAAACGTATCCCGAAGCCCTCCATTCTTTTTTTGTCTCCAGACTATAGAAGAGATGAAGGTATGCCGCACCGCATGAGTTATGGACCTATAACGCCGTCGCCGCAGACATACAGTGGATAATTAAAACAATTAGTTCCGACCCCCTTTATACCGGGGGATTCCATCTTTGTCGCCATTTTGGTGGAAACGGAAACCTTCCTCTGGTTCGGATTACCAGAGACAAGCGACGTTTCCGTCATCCGTCTGACACATGACAACGTCTCGTCCTCTCGCGTGTCAAATTTGGTTCATCCATCAACCGCGAGGAAAAACGAAGATATTTAAGTATAAACATACAAGCACCAAGTTTATTTTGATTCATTCATATACAAAATCTCACATTTCTACCATTTGTACATGCAATTAATACAGATTTAATTGTATTTATTTATATTGTATGTATGTATTTTGCAATTTTTGATTAATTTCTTTTTTTTGCAGTCTTCTTACTTAATTTTTAATTTCAGAAAGAATATTATTTTTACTTCAATATTTCACTATTTTGATAACAAAAAAAACTATTTAGTTATAATAAAAATATAAACATTTGTAAAAATAAATGTAATAATAGATTTTTTTATTACATAAACCAAAATGTTATATTTGGATATTATTATTTGCGGATTTAATGGAAGAGAAGAGTGAAGATGAGAGGGATCCATGTTAAGTGGAATATGGATGGATGTTCAGAGACGTTTGGTTCGATGGTAATGAGGATGAACGAGTGATATGCAAAAGACACTGAGGCAAGGCGTGTCCGTTACAGAAATGCAACTCGACCACGGAAATCTCCTCAACCGAAGCTAACGAGAACTTAACAAAAACACACAAATACACAGTCCCTAAAAATAGCATTACGCAACACCGGAATTATTATTGCTACTTCATAGACAATAT
This sequence comes from Nicrophorus investigator, assembly GCA_963457615.1. Classification (NCBI taxonomy): domain Eukaryota; kingdom Metazoa; phylum Arthropoda; class Insecta; order Coleoptera; family Silphidae; genus Nicrophorus; species Nicrophorus investigator. The sequence goes on from OY735141.1 coordinate 29,681,133, forward strand.
GTTTTTGGCAATTTTTTTTGCTGCAATTGGCAACTAATTAGTATTTATATAAATTATTTCTTTATTACATATAAATTTACTTAAAAAAAGTAATTAAATTATGATCAAATTTAATAAATAATCACTAAATATTAGAAGCGGAATTAGATAATTGCTGTCAAAATAAATATTTAAGGTTAAAAAAACAAATATTATGTCAGATTATCAGTTAGAATTTAATTCTTAATTTTATTTAAGTTTGGTTTTTGTTATATATAAAAAAAATATATATTTCTCATAAATTTCATTAATATTTACTATTTTTGGGAAACATTATTTTAAAAGATTTAAAATGGTATTTCAAACTGAAATAGCTGTATTCGTATGAAAAGCGTATAATAATAGTTTTTTTTTTGTATATTAATTATTTATTTTGGCAATATTGTCATTGATTTTTAAAATTTATTGTAATTTCTTAAATTTGGTAATCAATTAAGTATAGGTCTTACTGTATTAATAAATTAGAGAAATTCTTGAAGATGATCAAAGTTAATTATTTTCCTTTCCAAAGGTATACATTTTGTAACTTTTCTTATATATTCACTTTTATCAGACTCGTTTGGATTCTAAAAGTAAGAATAACTAATTGATACTTAGATAATTTAGTAGTTCCATTTTCAAATCAAATTATTGAAATAATTTCGTAATTATTATTTATTGCAAATGTAAATCTTATAAGATAATAATAATATTGATCACAAAATATCAGGACCGGAATAAGCTAATAAGCCATGCCAAAAATATAAAATCGCTTTATGACATATTATTGTCAAAATTAATGCAAAATTATGCTAATTTCAAACCAGTTGTATTAAATAATTTTGAAACCATTCAATTTAAAAAAAACGTTATGTATTAATTTCATAATATTTATTTTGGTACATTTTTTGAGTTGAGTTTTGGATGTATTTTAAATATTTATAAATATAATAAACAATTTGTAGAAACATGTATTTTTATATTACCTGTAGTGCTTTTCATATTAACTGTAGGTACTTCAAGTTTGGTTTTGGTTATATTTTCAAAAATACATAGAAACAATTTGCAGAATTATGTTTATTAAAATATTTTTGACGTTTTCGTATTCTGATATTTGGTGATCAATTATTAAATTTGCTAAAACTATTTTAAAAACTTTTATAACTAATAAAAAAAATAGACAATGAAATTTAGCTAAGTTTTGGGTACAAATTTTGCTTCTACACAATCATCAAGACTATTTCTAATAGACACCAATTTTAGAAATATCCATACTAATTACCAATAAAATTTAAGCGGAATTTTCAAGGTTGAAAATTACATATTTTTGCAATTTATCATGCATTTTCCAGATATTTTTTTTGATATTCGAGTTTTAATATTGGATTTGAACATTTAGAAATTAGATGGTGCAATGCATTTCTTACATGTCGATTATATTCTTTAATACAAGAAAGGTACTGATAAGCATGTTTTTTTTATTAATTTATAGAATATTCGAATGATTTTTGAAATATATTTGGTTTTGTGGATTCGAGGGATCTAAAAATGTAGGTTCAAAGTACCGTTTCGCAGTTGGGGCGAGCGGCAAATTGAAAAATTCGTTTTGGCAGGTGTCGGTCGATTTGCAGGCAATGGTCCTCCGTTCGCGGTTTAGAATATATGCCAGCGTGTTATTAATAAGAGCGTTGAATCTTCGTGCTCTTCTCGTTGCAAAATTTAAGTGCGAGAGAGAGCGAGATGGTTTAAAACGGTGTTTGGCGTGGGGCGGGTGTTGTTCTCGGAGGGGGCGGCGTGGCGTCGGGGCGCTGAGAGGGGGCGCGCGTGTTCACGACGGACACACGGGCGTACGATGTGCCATGCTCTCGCGGTCCGAATAACATCAGTGTTCCGTCGCTTGGCGCAACACAGCCGTTCAACTAATCAGCGCCTTCTTATCATGGGAATGGGTGCCGCCGCGTGCCCCGAATTAAATGCCCCGACACACGTCCAACGCCCCATCACTAATTGTTCATATCGCACCAGATTAAACAAAGCACATGATGAACGCCCACAACCATCCGTCGCCAAAAAGCAACTACACTCGCTAATTTCTCTCACATTCTATTCTACTACTACAATAAGTATTTTGGTTAAATTACCAAAAAATTCTATAAGAATTGTCACATACATTTTGGGTGACATATTTTCTAAATAACAGTTAAAAATCGACTTAAAATATTGATTACTTCTACATACAAAATTTAAGAATACTGAAACACATCAAATATTTTCTTCATCTTTTGAAAAACTTTGATTTATTAATATAAAAAGAATGATATTTTTTTTAGTTTTAATTGCAGATTTATATAATTTTGATTACAAAATATTTATTTACACTATTTGTTATGTAAATAGTAGTAGTAGACAAAATTTATTTCAATTTTTCATACAAAGCTCTATTGACCTTAAATAAATATTATAATAAACCAAGTTATAAATTTTCAACGATTTTATAATTTAGCCAATTTAGACAAACTTTAATACAGCCACTACTAAGTTCATTTTACTATAGTGATAAATAGTATTTTTGGAAACTTCTAATAAATACATATAATTTAAGTTTTTATACGTTATGCGACAACAGGACGAATTAAAACAATATTTTTTTGGCCAGACAATAGAACAAAACAGAAATTAAAAATTAATATAAAAGATAGAATATAACACAAAAATAAACTCAAATCTGATAGATTCTTTAAGTATTTTGTATAACTTAAAACTTTTAAACAAGCTGTAATATTTTGTCATATTATTTAAAAAAATACATAGAAGAATTAAAGTGGAGCCATGAGGAATTTTTGATTTAACTGTAATTTATTGAATGATTGACTGAAATTTATTGAACTATAAAATTATAATAATTTCATGAGCACATCTTAAGATTTACATTTAAAATATTTTTTTAATTTAACAGAAGTTGAAGAACTTTTTAAAATTATTTTTTTTAAATTAATTTTTAATATATGAAAAATGAAATAAATTCATTTCATAAGCAGAATTAATGTTATTTATTGAATTTTGTACAGGAATCAATAAAATGTTATTCTTTATTTGATATACTTGTTATTAATATTTACAAATTTTTAATTAATTTTTGATTTATTTTGTCATTTAACTTTTATTTTCCAAAATCATGAATAGAAAATAATGATTTATCAAAAATTGTACTTTAATCACAACGATATGTATTTTTGTTGTGTTTGATAACATTTTTAAATGTTCTAAATGGAATTTCAGGCAAAAATAGATTTGTTGTAATTTAAGGCTTAGGAACACGATATTTTTGTAAAATTTAAATGTTTATTTATAAATTAATTGTTTATATTTTAATTAACTAATTTTAATTTTTGCAAAGATTGTTGATAAATGTAGATCATATATAATAAACGGATATCGTTAAGTTCTTTTCATTTGTGCGATTATTATTTATGTTGAGAATTGTTGTGGATAAACCGCACGTTCAGGTACTAAAAGTGTGCAAGGAATCAATTTTTTCAAAAGTCCCGAATGGGCGTCATCCACGGCTTGGAGCCATTGAAGCGTGGAAGCGCGAAAACGAGAAATAATAAAAGAAAAAATCGAAATAAGAAAAAGTCCTGGGAATGAATATCGAATGGGTAATAGCGAATTTGCTACGCGCCAATGCCGATCAGTCTCCGCCCGTTGCGCCCCTCCGATTGGTCCGATCGCGTCGTTGGCCATTTTGTAGGGGCGCCCGAGGTACGCCCCCCCATACCACAAGATCGCTCTCCGCCCGTCGCCGAGATAACTTTCAAGCCTGATATATTTTAAACAGCGTGAAAAGTTTCTGGTCAAATGGTTTCCGAGATTTGTCATGCATGGACGTGCGTCGAGAAGAGAATTTCCGAATTCTGCTGACTTCTTCTTAGAGATATAACAAAAAGAATCGACATCATCATCGACCGCAACAGTTTGTGCTCTGTGACGTGAAAATAAATATAAATTTGAATAAGATTTGTTACGAAAAAAAGAAGGAAAAGTGAGAGATAATTTTCTTAAGTGCAAGGATTTTCTATAAGAACAACGAAAATCGTGTGAAGTGAATTACGCAGAAAAGAAATATTTGCAATTTTCTTATCGCACGTTAACTAGAGTAAAAACGGAACAATGGATACAGGTGAGTTATCGAAAAACCAATTACAAACTCCATTTGTTAACAATAATAGAAAGAATAAAAAGAGCTTTGATTTGATACGTAATTATTAAAAAAAAAAATTCCATTATAAATCCAGTAAATGCAAGAAAACACAATTCTAGTTAGATTAGATTTTTATAAAATTGAAAATAATTTATTTTGGGTTGTTCGAAAAGTAATTTCAACAAAAATTATAAAAAAAATATTTCGTTAAATATGTAATTTTTGTAAATGTTTTCTTTGCAATTTGTTCGATTATGAAACGGTTAATTTTATCGTTGTTTCTATAAATAGAAAGTCGTGTTTCTGTTTGTTAGATAAAATTTGAAAATGGATAAACACGAAACCGCAAAGTGCACGACCATTCAAACCTCGTCAAATTCCACACGGATCCATTCTGCTCGACGATTAACAGACTGATCCGAAGTGGATTTGTACTAATATATTTGCATTACCGAGAAGCTACTGGGTATTTCTTTTATCCCAAAGTCCCACTCTTCCGCATCTCTCCTCCGGAGTTCTGACCGATGTTTGCAGTACAAATACGTTGATGCCTAAAAGCTTCCTGAAAACAGGACCGGTTTTCTAATTTTCGAAGCACCTAAGCAAATATAGACATCATGCTCATCTCGTGCACCGCCGTGTCTTCGTCTGTCTGTCTGTCTGCCCAGGTTGCAACTTTGTTTCCGTTTGGGTGGGCAATTTGTTTGGATTTGTTAAGATGAGACCATAAGACTTTGGGTAAACAACGGAGGAAGAAAAAAAAAACTGGGCCGAAATGCCGAGTGTTTGCTTTTATAAACAAATTGACCGGTAATTTTCGAAATCCAATACTGGCGCCACACCGAAACGAACTCGCTCACATCTATTTACAAAATGTATTTTATTCAATCAATATTGTTTAGCAGTTTCACTTAAAAACTTAAAGAATCGTGATATTAAATAAATTTAACTTAAAGATTATTTCATTACAAATTAAGTTAATTGCAAATTATTTTCAGCTTCTGTTATTTGTTTTGAAACTTTCCTAATAATAATGTTCAATTCTTAATCAAATTATTCACAGTTTTCTCAATGTTTATTTTAATTTAATTGTTTCATTTCAGTTAAGTTAATAATCATAAAAATTAAATGTGTAAAATTATTATTTAATTTGTATAATGAGTTTAAAAATATTGGCGGCAATTTTTAAAATTTTCCTCCATAAATATAGAAGAATTTTAAAACCCGCGAAGATCAAAATCTCACAATTAGTAATGCATCGTTTTTACATCTTAGATGTTTGGAAAATAATTCCACTGAAATTTAAAAAAATTACAAACTGCACTGTGGAATTTAAAAAAATGGAAAATAATGAAATAAAAAGTTAATAAATTTATTTATTATTTTTGCAATATAAAATTATTTCGTGTGGGTGTAGAATGAAGAAGGTTGATTCACAAGAAGGAAGAGGTTGGGAAAAAATTATTTAAAAAAAATATATGTGTGGTGGAAGGCGATGAAAACGTTGTAGTCGTTCCTAAACTAATAATCTGTTAAAAAGACAAACATTTGCCCGACGTAAATTTGTTCACTAAATGGATTGGGACACTTTAGGTGTCTAAAGGCTCGTTCATCGGCAAACCCGTATCCCACTCGACTCCCGTTTCGAAAAGGCAAACAGCATAATGCCTATTTAACATACACAATAATAATAATAAAATTACAGAAAGAAAAAAAAACTAAACACACACACACACATTCTGTCCTCATCGACTCGTGAAACCGCATTCGCTTCTGGATATATTATTTATTTGATTTTCAATCGATTTGTATGTGAAAGTGTAAAAATTAGAGTGGATGGACAACAACAAAGTGTTTCCTTCCAGACGATAAGCATTCGAATAATTGTGGTCGACTCGAGATAAAATCCGCAGGAATGTCCATGGAATAATTGCAGGAACGTGAAATTCGAACGTAAACATGTGCAACGTGCAAAAGTCGATGCACAACAGTACGCACATTTGTGTTGCCTGCAATTATTACTGAGATGGTAAAAGCTGCTCGGTTTCGGATTCTATTTGTGCCTACACCTATTTGTCGTTTCTATTAGATTCGCGCAAACAGCTTGGATTTTCACTGCAAACATCCATAAATCAACGGATATTCATTCACATATTGACACGTAAATCATATATTGTTTTCATTGCATACAAAGTTTCGTTTATTTCTTGCAATATTTTAATTGTTTCAATATGAAATTTGGAAACTTTTCTAAAAAAATGTTTAATATCAATCATTTTTCTGAAATAGAAAATGTCTTTTCGTAGTCGGAATTTGCATGCGGTATGGTTAAAATTGCGGTCAGAAAGGCTAAGAATAGAAGAGTGATAGATGATGATGCTGGGAGACCCCCATTTGCGGGGTTACAGCCCCATTTTCGGTGATAACTGCAAGTCCGGAATTTCGTGGTTCACGTGTGCCAAAAGCCGAACACGTGGCCTCTGCACCTTTGACTTTGGGGTGGCTTTTACATATTATAATTACGAACATTCAGTTCTGCCCATCTCACCATCATTTCTGTTTATCCATATGTATGCGTGTGGCTACTCAATTTTCAAAATACACTGTTTGCTCCGTGTAATATTTATCATTCATTTTCTCACATAGCCACTCTCCTTCTTCGAGTCTAGTAAAATCTTTCGGTTATTTGTTTAACATGCTCTTAGTACAGATTGATGGAAACGTGAAGCTACAACGAAAAGAACATATCACAATGAAATCAACGACATGTGTACAAATCTGTTAGTTCTCTCATTACTTCACTTAGCATCAATATATGCACTTAAAATTAGATTCTTTCAAGATACATACATTATTGAAAAATAATAATAATAACAATTTTAAACTAAAATTCACAATTAATTTATAGTTAAAACTTTTATTTTACATTTACAATTTTGTTCATGTTTTAATCTAATAATTCAGTATTTTTAAATTAAGTTAAAACAATTTAAATTTTTTTATAATAATTACACAAATTATTAAAATTATGCCGTGTAATTAGTAAAGAGAATATATTTGTACATTATCAACAAAATTATTTCTTTTATATAAAAACCGGTTTTGGAATCTCAAGTTTTCTTCGAAACCGGTTTTATGCCGAAGACGATTTGGTTGAGGCTTAATAATTATATCGTAATGTAGATTCTGTATATGCAAAATATTATTAAAGTTAAAGTAAATTTCTAATTTTGAAATTAATTGAAACGTTTCTTGCACTAATAGAGATATACGTGAAAATGTCATTTTCCATTTGGGAAGATTGCTTTTTCCCATTAGAGTAAGAGATTTTATTTAGAGTAGGAATGCAGTCGTGTCACGTTGAATAACGGCGTGAATTGTGGAGACGCGTTCGTAAAACGCAATTACAATTACTTGGGATTTTATAATTAAGAAGGCGACGCGGCTGAATAATCGACAATATCTGTCAGCTGTCAGTTGTGTCGGCGTCGGTGACAAATGTCCAGGCGCGGTAAATTTGAACTGGAGCAAATTAATCCGACATTAATTGATAAATATTCGCGTGTAACGTCTCGGCTAAAGCAAGCTGCGACCATTTAGATGATTTACAGAGGAAAGAGAGAGGAGAATCGGGCCTGCATTTCCTCGACAGTAAACCTACAAACGAGCAAGGGACATCAAAGCATGGAAATCCAAAAAATAAACTGCCATAACTATATGTTATCTTCCTTTCCGACGTGCTCGTAACTCTTTCGCTTCTTTTCTGTCGTTTATCCGGTGTTTATTAGCGACTAGACGATTGTCAACACAGATGTCTGATACATGCATCACGTGTGCTTCTTTTTTTTTTTGTTGCTTCCCCCGGGATGGATTTGTTCGCGTGGATTTATGTTCGTAGGACGACTTTTAATTAGTTCCCTCCATTATGTCAGCCGTTTATCTTTGAGAACAGAAATACAAACGGCACCACTTCGAAATCAGCAAATTTGTCTCTGCACGGCATACCGTATCGATCAACTTCAGTATTTTTGCACCTGCTGTAAAAATTAATATATTACACATTCGTAATTTATATTATGCGTGTATTGTATATTCCTCGAGATCCGAATGTGCTGAAGTCAATTTTACTTTATTATCGGCGATTGGTCTCGGGGCTTGCGGAGGTTATCGTCAGGGGTCAACGATTAGATTCCCCCGCGTCACGCCAACATACAAAAATCAACTGGAAACTTCAAGCCTGGATGATTATTAATAGACTATGCAGAGATCCATTCAATTAACGATTTGTACATTTATTTACAATCAATGTTCCACAACAAAAACAACAACAATTTGCACAAGCGACACAAAAAATAACACATTATTACCTCAGAATGTTTATCACAAAAAGACAATGACTAGAAAATAATTATAATACTTCTATAATGATTATTCCAAACATTAATTCATTTGCGAATTAAAGAAATACGAATTTATGAAACATAATAAAATTAATTTGATTTTGTACTTGTAAGTTAGTTAAAAAGCAGAACAACAACTTTGATGTATGTATTTAACATTTTCTTTCATTTTGTCGATTAAGGTTATGTAAATATTTGCTATAAATCGAGTTCAGGCGATAAATTCGTTGATGGTGGCAGTCGGAAAACGACAACAAAAGTCCAATTGACGAAACGCAGAAAAAGATTATGTTTGTACGAATTTCGATAAGGGGAATTGCGTGAGTGCAGAAAACAATTTCTACAATGTTTTGTTTCGGACGCAGTGACCTTGAAATTTGACACTTGTATCTTTTAGCAAGTGTCAAAGGTCTTTGCTCGAAAGCAGAATATCAATTGCAGAGCAATAATTGTTTCTAATGATGATTTTTCTTTAAGATTCAATAAATTTTATTTCCTCTTTGTACATTACATGCAACAGTCCTGAAAATTCAATTCGGGACAACTAACATAGAATCCCGAAAAAGTATGTTTTTTGTACTTTATTATAATTTAAATTTTATAAAATTTGTAAATATGCAAGTAAATTGTGATATTTTTTTGAAATGTTGAATTTGTTGAGTGAATGAGTCAAGTTTTTTGACAATCAAAAACTGGCAGCTGCCAACTGTAAATATGACAGATGAGGCGGGTTTTCGGTAAATTTGCATGCGTTTCTTTTTGGTGGTGTCAATGCGTCTATGAGTTGGGTCAGGTGCATTTGATTATCGTGCCGTGGATTCAATGCGGCGGATCGAGGACCCGGGCCAATTGGCTCGCACCCAGCGACGGCGGTCGAGGGAAGTCGAAACAAATTCGTATCACCATCATCGTTACCGTTTTATTTTTTTTCTTACTTCTTCTTCTTCTTCTTCTCGGTATAATTTGAACCGAAAATACTCGGATCCGAAATTCGATCTGTCTGAGATTCTTTTTCCAAAATCTTTTTGTTGTTATTGTGGTCTTTCAGAAGTTACGCTGGGGGATCTCTTGCACTTCTCGTTCGAACGCTAATTAGTGTCACGTTTAGCCACCCAACAGACTAACACTCTAAATCTAATTGAAACCTACAACTGGGACTCTTAGGATGTGTCAACATTTGCTTTCATTTCGAATCTAAATAAAACACACATAGTGGGAACGATTAAAGAATAGTTTACTCCACAGATCACACATCGTGAATTCAACCACTTTCTTTCCATTCATCACTACAACATTTTGACACTTACGCTCAAGACAATTGACATTTTTATTATATATTTAACAAGTTAACGCTAAATCTATTTTCCATGTCTTAAATATATTTTTTTTAATGAATTTATGTGCTTGATGTTCAGAAGCTTCCTTCATCATTCATGTAGCGTAATTAAATGGGAGAGCATTTTCTCTCGCAGAGAAGATAAATCACGTCGACGTCAGTTCAAAGAGTTTGTTGTTAGAAATTTTCTAAGCCACAAAGCCTGAAATTGTCGAACGTAAATTGGCCTTGGTTCCTTTCGCCACTCACGAAACGACCGATATTATTGTTGCATTAAGGTGTTCCCTCTATTTTCATTATTGTTGTTGTTGTTTTTTCATCTAAAATACAAATTTAATTTTAAATCGTACAAAAATACGCTCCGCCGTCCGTTGCGTGCGCGCATTATTATTCTCAAAGTTATTTTAGAAGCAAGGATCTTCAAAGAAATTTACATTAAATTACATAATACGATGAAACGAAAACGAAAGTTCAAATTGCTTTGCGCCTTTACATAAAACAATTTTATTACATTAGACACTTGTTTCATTTCGCATTTAATTTCCTAAATGCAAAATTCAAACTGGTATTTCAAAAATTTATGGTATTTCTTAATAAATATTGTTTTTTTTTCTTGCAGAAGGTCAAGTTCAGCAGTATGGAGAAGTAAATCAATTGGGTGGTGTGTTCGTAAATGGAAGACCTCTTCCTAACGCAGTGCGCCTCAGGATAGTCGAATTATCGCAGGTTGGGATTAGACCTTGCGATATCTCCAGACAACTGCGCGTCTCCCATGGTTGCGTTTCGAAGATTCTGGCGAGATACCATGAAACAGGGTCGATCCTGCCAGGAGCGATCGGGGGATCGAAGCCTCGGGTGACTACGCCGAAGGTGGTGGCGTACATCAAGGAATTGAAGCAGAAGGACCCGGGCATCTTCGCCTGGGAGATCCGGGATAGACTGCTGAGCGACGGAATCTGCGACAAGTACAACGTCCCATCCGTGAGCTCAATCAGTCGGATCCTGAGGAACAAGATAGGATCTTTGGTACATCCTCCGCCACATTCGCACAGCCTCTACAACGCCATCTATCCGAGCTACCCGTACCCCCAGCAGAAGATGCAATCACCACCCACGCAGAGGACACCTCCTTCCCACTGCTGGCCGAGTTCGCATTCCGTCAACGACATCCTGGCAGTTCACGCGGCCGCCGCCTTCCGCCCCCACAATGGGACCACACTGCCCCCAGGTTCCAGTCCACCCATGCACAACGACCAGAACTACAACTACTACATGTACTTGCAACCAGGCAACACCGCAATGCACATGGTCAATGGTGGCATGCCACATCACACACTCACCCCAGGGTCGCACATATAAAAAAAAAGTGCAGTGCAAAACTTCAACTCTTTCTAAAAGATTTAAAAAAAAAACATCCCCGAAGTGTCGCTACAAATAATATTACAAAACGCAAAATAAAAATAAAGTTTAAATGGTGCATTCAATAAATCGCATTGAATTACTTTTAAATTCTATAAACTTTCAAGTGTGCGATGACCAAAACGACCGTACTACCGAATTGCCACTACAAATAATTAAATTTTATTTTTTCAAAAATTGCATTAAAGAAAGATTAAAATGTATATAAAAACAATTATCTTTCGATTATTTATTAATTAATTAATTAATATATACACACACACATAGAAATTATTCTTACATTTATCGAATCTCATTGTAAATAATGTTTTGTTTATTTGTTGTGTCTTTTGTTTCTGATTAGCGGATTATAAAGTAGGTTTGCTTCAAAAGCTTTAAATTTTAATTTGGGAAATTATTTACTTTCTAACTTATAACTGAATTCGCAGAAAAAAAAATCTATTTAAAATGTATTACCTAGCCCAGTCTTATTATTGTACAATTAGCAATTCGTTTCTTGTCCATTAATTTATACAAGTTTTGAGCAATGGTAACGTCTTCTTGCTATATTCCTCTTCAATTACTTTGTATTTGAGTTTTTTTTTTATTATTATTTTTTGTTACAAACAATAATATAAGTTTATTAAAAACATTGTAGTTATTGTATACAACTTTTAGTATTATTAAATATATGGGTTCTTATTTATTTGAGACTTTATTTAAATATATTTTCTATATTCCTAAAACATTTTTAATAAAAAAAAAACCTAAAGTTTTCGTTTAATTTAATGTATTTTTTGGTTTCCAGATATTTAATTTCAAGCATTATTAAAAGTTTATTTCAGAAGAAAATACTGCAATCTTTTTATCCATAAAAATGTAATAAAAGTTTTGAAAGCGAATTTTGTGGTTCAAAAATTATTTCTAACAATTCTATAACATATTTATAATTATTTGTATCATTTTCTTATTGATTAAACGAAAAACGATTAGCAAAAAATTTGGGAATCGATGGAGCTAAATCTGACTTTTTCATCTTTAATTCTGCATGCAAAATATGGAAACTTTCACTGTGTCACATTCAAAACTTGTGAATTTAAAGTTTAAAATCTTCATGTTTAGTAGTAAGTATATTTTTCTTTTTAAGTTGAATTACGTAAGTAAGAGAGTGTCTGAAATGAATGGTACTTTTAAGAAGTTGTAAAATCTTTATACATGCATTTAATTTGTGTAAGCATGTGTTGTGCGGTCGTTTTTGCTCTGTCCGTTGTCGGTTGGCCACTTGATGAAATTGCCATCTTCTGAGACGGAGACATCAAAGCAACATATAAATTTAGAGACGGTTTAGTTTATAAATAAATTAATAGAGTAATAATGCGAGAGAAGAAATCGGAGAGAACGAAGAAGATAACCAGAAGAATTTTCGGCTCATGAAAGAGATGTAAAATTGTTATAGAAGCTTGAATGGGGAAGTCCTGAACTATACGAGTTTTTTTTTTCTTAAAGATATTAGTTGGTGAACCACATGAAACCAAAGACATAATTTATTAGTGACTTACACGCCCACAAGACGTCTAATTAAACATTTTTTTAGTCTTCAGCATAATTACAGAAAATCTTCATTAAACACATTTAAATTGTGTAAATTTATTGTATAAATTATTTTAAACACAAAAATCCTATTAAAATATTTGAAATTTTCAAAAAATATGCACTATATTTCTATCCATCATTGTTTAAGCAATTCAAAATATTATTTGCATATCATCTTTAATTTTGCATGGAAAATTTGGTCTGTTGAAATATATTTAATAAAAAATATTTAAATCCAAATACAGAATAATTTTCTTTGCAGAAAAACGAGTAATTCATTATTACCTGCATCGAATAGTTTTAAACACTTTATTTTTTTTTTGGATAATAAAAGCCTTATTTTTTTTTTAAATTTTCTTCTAAATATATAATTTTATGAGTTAAAATCATGTATACATTAAAATTGAAATTTTTACATATAAAAATCGATTTAAAATTGGAGTTAATGTTACAAAAAATGATTCTTTTGTAAAAAATCTTCTAATACATTTGGGTGTGTCTTTTGGTCCGAAAAATACGGTAATCGAGTTTAATAAAATTATGGTTCTTAAAATTAATTAAATTTAATTTACTAATTTCTAATTGCATTAAAGTTTTATTGCATTTTCCATATAAGTAGACTTAAAAATGGAGTGCGTTTTATGGTTTGAAAATACGATACATTATTGGTATTATTAAATTAAATCAAATACTTTAGAAGCTTTGAGAGTTTAAACTGACTTCAGTCTAATATACAGGTGAAAACTATTTTTATTATAAGTTTTTTTTTGTATAAACATGAGTTATTCAATATGTAGAGTGAAGTTTTTGTGGAACATGTTTGATTTATAAAATTGATTGAATTAAATTTAATAATTTCTAATTTAATTAAAGTTTTATTGCATTTTTCATATAAAAATTGACTTCAAAATGGTGTGCGTTTTATTGTATGAAAATACGGTAATAGATTCTGAAAATTATTGGTAACATTAAGATAAATTCAATACTTAGGAAAATATGAAATTTTAGACTAACTTTTTAGATTGGTTAAAATTATGATTTTTAAAATGTATTCAATTAAAGTTACTAATTTTTAATTTAATTAAAGATATTTTTATTGCTAATTAGAGAATGAATAGAAATTGGATGATTATTTGTGGTAATGTGATGAATCATAGTTCAAAGAAACTTTGAAACGATCTCATTTGTGTGAGGGGAGTTGTTAAAAGAGGAGAGGTGCGTTAATAAGTTGGACTATCGAAAAATGTGTATTATTAGACAGATTTTGGGCGCTCTGCAATGTCCCAAAAATAGAAATCGAAATATTCGTTTTATTTTCGAGAAAATCGGGCGGCAATTAAAAAGCGTCCGACGCGATGAATCCGGTGGGTCGTGCGGAGGAAATGGGCGTGGGCCGTTTTGGCGCGGCGTCTTTAATGGATGGATGGCTGAGAGTTGGAGCCTTTAGAAGAAATGCACGGACCATCATCGCCGACGATTTCATGCGATATTTGTCCAAGGCTATCCAGTGCTCGGAACAATTGGAGGTGAGCAAAAAGTATTGGAATGGCGGGGAAAAAGGAAATAATAGTCTGACGGAAGTGGTTCTGCGTGTGATGGGGCGAAGGGATGGAAGGTGGTAGTGTCTGGGATATTTCTGATTCTTATGGGATGGTTGGATGGATGTGTGTTGTCGGTGGAAGCGCGAGGGGACTACACTCTTACTCTTCACGGTTGGTCGGTTCGCGTCGCCTGGATTGAAGCACGTGTCTTTCGCTTCCACATCAAACAAAAACCGTCACACTCACTGACCGAACCCACAAACATTCGTTGTCACCAGCAAAAGCACACGCACACATAACAACCATCATAATATTCACGACACGACGACAGATTCATTACACACGGAATTAAACGAAACGTTATTTACTTTTTTTAATCTCAGCTTTATTTATCAGTAGTTTATTCAAAAAAGTAATTATCAATTAACTCATCTAAATTTTGTTTCAGGAATCATTGTGTTCTGCATGGAAAACTTTACAGTTTATTGATAAAATTTAAAAAAAAATATACTCAAATCTAATAGTTTATAACGCTTAAGCCTATTTGTTGATTCTCTGTTTTCAACCAGATTAATAGCCTGAATATTATTATGTGTAAGAAACCTTCATGTGTAATGAACAACAGGACTCTGATGATATTTCTTACAAATTTTGATTGAAACCTTTAGATAATTTGTAAGTTCGATTTGCTAGCTGCATCCCAAAATTGGATACCATACGTCCATATTACTTTCATTACAACCTTGTATTTTATTCTCCACTGATAATTCCGACATTTCTCCTAATAACTAATAGAGTTTTCTAAAGTTTATATCTAATTATTTCCTCTTTGCCCGAATATTTGACTTTCGTTGATTTGGATAAATATTAACCATGAAATCTCACTGTTGGATAAGTGTCTTTCTTAGTGTAAATGTTCTATGGATAGATTTAATTTCTGAAATTTATCTACATTTTTCAGCAGATTTCAGATTCTACAGCCGAATTCTCATACGAGACAAGACTGCTGTAATATCAGCGAATATTTCAATTATACTTGAGCTAGTTTTCGAAGAAATTGTCAACAACTAGAAACAAATATCTGACCCACTTCAATTTATCTCAAATCTAAAGAAATTTAAATAAAATTTCCATAAATATTTCAATTAAACTTTACCGATATTTTTCTTCTCATATGAACTATCACGTTCAAATAGTACGTTCGAAGACGTTAGAGTCAATATTGAAATACATATTTTTACAAATTTTTTTCTAAAATACATCGAAATATATTTAATATTAATAATTTATTTTTATTAATTATATCTTAAATTTGAATAAAACTGTATTAAATTTATGAAAGATTTAGGTAATATTAAATTTAGGTTTTGCATGAGGGAAAAAGTATTATATAACAAACATATTTATTAAAAATTTAAAAAACCAAATAATTCTATTAATTAAATATAGTTTTACTGTACAATTAATGCCGTTTTTGTTGTCCACTTTTATATTTTTACTTAATTACATCAGTTTTGCTTCATCGGGTGCATAAAACTTATTTTTAAGCTTTAAGCTTGCATGCAGAATAAAAGTTTCATCTTTAATTCTGCATGCAAAATATGGAAACTTTCGCTGTGTCACATTCAAAACTTGTAAATTTAAAGTTTAAAATCTTCATCTTCTAAAATTCTTAAATACAGTTTTACTGTACAATTAAAGCAGTTTTTGTTGTCCACTTTTACATTTTTACTTAATTGCATCCGTTTTGCTTCATCGGGTGCATCAAATTTATTTTTAAGATCTAAATATGCTTACATTATAAAAGTTTAAAAAATTACAGAAATTTTGCAAATTTGTTTAAACCCCTTAAAATTAATACTTTTTGAAATTTTATAAAGTCTTCCATTCTTTATCCATGTCTTGTAAGTTGAATATATTTAAATTGTAATTGGTTTATTGCTTAAATTTGATCATGTTTTAAAAATTTTTTTCATTATAATTAGTATTCGAACTATATTTTGCTATGAGGGAAATTTATTTATAAAAAATATTATTTTATAATATTTTGTAGTAGAAATGTTCATGTACAAATAATTAATGCGGAACAAATTATGATTCTGGCATTGTGTTTATAAGGGCCATAAATAAAAAGAAAGAAAACAATGTGTTGATGACAATAGTGGTAAGACATCAAATGTTGGCAGTAAAACCCGAAACAAGCTCGTTAATTGGACAAACTACCACATGTCAAATTGTACACATCCATATACCAGTTTCTTTCTACTCGAAATTTATGACATACAACTAGACGAACAAAAAAAAAAAAGCTTAGAACTGAGAGGAAGACATGCAAATGAAGATATTTCCCCATAAATAACAGAAGGAACAAATTTAATTAGATCATGCCTTTTGATGTTCGACGCGGCCGCTATGCAAATGTATCTGCTTCTTCTCTTTTTTTTTGTACTGGTAGGCGGAGTCTTTTATTCCAGAATCTGTAGGGAAGAAAAGGAATGCAACTGGAGGAGTTGCGTGGAGAAAAAGGTCCTCGGGTTTTCGTGCACGGAGGAACAGGAACATCCATCAAAATTCTGGTGACACATGCGGCTTGTTTGCACCGAAACCGGATCGAGTGTCAAGAAAGAACAACAAACTGCGCGCGAAGACTGAATTAGATTATAAAAAATAATATGTACTCGCTTAACTAAATAAAAAAATTAACGAAGTTAAAATCGATTAACAAAAAATAATTAAAAATAATCTTTACTTAATAAATTTTTTAAAATGCAGCTACAATTTAATAATGTATAAAGCTAATTTTAGAAATCCGAAAATAATTAACTGTAAAAATTTGTTAAAAGTAATATCTTTCTCAAATTATGATATATGAAGTATCCACATTTCTATATCTATAAAATCTGTAACTATTTTATATTATAAAAATAAATAATTGAATTCAATCGGAATGTTATATTTGGAAATATTGCATTTTGAGGATCGACGAAAATCAATTTTGCATGTGCAAGCGGTGAACGTGACATACGTTCTGTTTCACAGGACGCATTTTACTGCCGCCGTTCTCATTTTACTAAAGACTACACCGACTCGATAATTAACCAGATGTGGAACGGAGAACTGAAAGAGATCTGCACATTATACGGCCACACACACCAGAACCCACACTCATATTCTCTCTTACAAAGCGCACCGAATTATGTGCGCTCGTTTACCCGTTTCTCATTTCGTCTCCGTCTCTCCAATTTTACTCTCGCCTTCTATTTCCATCTTCCATCAATACCTTTTCTTTATATTCTCGTTGGATTTTTTTTTTTTAAATAACCAGAATTGTTTTATTACAAACTGTATATCGATTTTAAGGACCTTTAATGTAAACGTCTGTTGCTCAGACTTCTTAAATACACTTTTCACCCATCAAAATACACGTTGCTTAACTTTCTCAAAGTGTGATATATCAAGTACACATATTATTGTATCATATGCTTTTCTATTCTCGAAGACAATTTCCTGAAATAATCAATAATCGCATGCAAATAGTATATTTCATTGATAATTTATGTTTTGATGCTATATTACAAACTGGATATAGACTTTGAGGATTTCAGTGTAAATGTTCTCACTTTTTCAAATTATGATATTTCAATCATCCAAATTTTAGACAAATAAAGTAATAATAATTTAACATATCTATTGACGAATAAATATATTTAATTTTTATATATTCTTCTAAGAAAACACTAAACTTCATACTTTTCAAATAGATTTAACACTTATTTGATTCTTAGAATTAATCATGTTGAAATACACTGAAATTCATGAATATTTTGTGTAATGAAATAAATCTAAAAATTAAATATTATTAATATTTAATTAACACATTGATTATGAACAATAAGATTATTTTTGAAAGCGAAAAGTTATAATAATGTAAGAAGCATAGGCAACACACATATCTCGTTTTAATTTTTGTTGAATAAAGTAAATCAGTTTCTTTAACATTATGACCTATGCTGTTTAATGTCATGATAAAATCGATAAGAAAATAATAATTACGCTTATTTATTTGTCAATGTGATAATGTTACAATGGAATATTCATATAACATAAATGTGTTTCGATTCAATTCATTGGAACCAAAGATTTATGATTTTCGCATCTCAATACAATGTTTGTTTCCAATCAAAGTTCTATAAACAATAAATTTCATAATAAATCTACAGGAATAAAATTATCCTAAAACTTTCAAAACGCAACATACATACACGCATATATAATAGTAATAATAATATAATAGTACAAAGAGAAAATATAAATTGTGGATCGATATTGAAACCAGAATAAAAACTAGACGAGAGAAATAAATTCGAATGGCAAACTGAATGTACATAATAATTATTATTTAATACCCTAACAACTCTTTTGTAACTTTTGGTCGTCCTACTTATGAGTATCTTTAGATTCAAAGCCATTCATCCTGTTTGCACAAAACAATCTTATTTGTTTAAATTTATATGTGGTTTTTGTATTAATTTTTTTTTTCTTGGAACGTCTCTAAAAATACAAGGAACATTTCATATGCTGTTAATAACCATTTCTAGAAGGATTAATTATGTACACACACACTTATTTACTTTGCGCTCCTTGTCCATATGAAATGTTAATTGTACTTGTTAAGAATAATATTAGGAATAGTGGGTGATCCATTTACTCGAGTGAATTTAGCATCAACAATTGTTTCAGGACTTTGGTCTGAGAGGTTTCTCGGATCTCGCCGGCCAAGAACATTTCGTCCACCACAGTGTAGACCTTATAGAAGTTGAATACCAGATCCAGTTCGCAGACGTTATGGAAATACTCGTTCAGGACTTCAACGAAATTGTGTATCGCCTCCAGGTAGCACAAGTTATTGTCGTTCACGTCGACGCATATGCAGAAATATAATCCTGCATATCGACGGTAAACGATTTTGAAATTACGGAACTGTAAATTTGTTGAAAAAAGGCAAGAATTAAATAAGGGTTGCAGATTGAATTGTGCTTCGCTTTACCTCAACAAAATTGGTGTGCTTGGCATCTCGAACAGTGACCACCGCATGAACCTCTTCAATCAGCTTCTGCTTCTCATCATCATCGAAATTCATGTACCATTTAGCCAGCCGCGTTTTGCCAGCGCGATTTTGGATCAGTATAAAACGAATCTGCAACAAATAAAAGGGGCGCATAAGGATTAGCTGCAATTCACGTATTCACTGTTCCGGAAGAAAATCATCAATTTTTGACTACCGGATAGGTTTTGATGGGAATAAAAAGCGAATTTAATTGAAAAATATCGAATTGGAGGCGTATTTACCATTATATCAGAGTTTATTGATAAACTGGGACGACTTGACACTTCCCTAACTAAAATCAACTACGAAACGTCAAACGTTGGCACTTGACGTCCCATATTCAAATTTGAACTAAAATCATACAAATTTTTAATATTGTTACGAATACGCAAAAATTATATTTATTTGATAAAATAAAGTTGCGTATAGCGAAATTTAAGAAATAGTTTCGAAACAAAAAGTAGTTCAAAAACGCGAGGTAGCGGCTACGGCGAATCATAACCAAACTTGTCAACTGTCAAAAACTGAAAACAAACCACGGTTTATTTAATAAACAATTTGTTAAAGTATTCGTTAGGTAAAATCTAACATTTCCGAGTCGTTTTTTAAGAAGAAATAAACAATTAGATCCTTGCAATGCCTCGTCGAAAGGGTTAGTATTTCCTATATATTCTATACGATTAATTAAAAAGAAAAAATCAGTTCAACGCAAATCAGACAAGAAGTATACCATTGGACATGTATCCCAAGAGGTGATCCTGAAATTGGGTGAAACACATCCAACGATGGTGATGTTCCAGAACTTCTCTCAAACCATTGACGATAAGCACCAGAGATATGAGAGGATTGTGAAACTTGGCAGGGACCTCACTTATAATAGCAAAAATCTTATTTCTTTTTTACAAGTCAACAAGCCGTAATGATAATAATAATTTCTAATAAATATTAGAATGTTGCTTAATGTAATATTTTGCAGCAACACAGAGTATCACACCAATGCCAAGGAAATGATTGCCAAGTTAATAGAGAAGTATTTAAAACCCATTGCTGTTGAACTTGATGGACACGACCATTATCAGTATCTGAGAGCTTACACGAATGGCCTGCAGGAATTCACTGAGGCTATCTTGTTTCAACAGTATTTGCAAAATGGAATAATTGAGAATTGGAATGTTGTCAATGAATATTTCACATTTAAGACTGAAGATGAGAAAGAGTTGAAATTGCTATTCCCACAAATGGAATACATACTTGGGTTGGCTGATTGCACAGGAGAAATGATGAGAAAATGCATCAATAATATAGCGGTGGGTCTTATTGATGATTGTTTTAACATTTGCAATTTTGTTAAGTTCATTTTAACTGGTTTCTTAGGTAAGTTACCAATTGTTACCAAGAATTTCATCATTAATAAATTTGATAATTAAAGGGGTTATAGTCGTTGGACGAAATGAAATTGGAAGGAAACTTTACACATTGAAACAGAGCTTGATGAAGATGGAGATGGTGTGCTATAATATTAAGATGCGAGGAAATGAAATTCCTAAACACATGTTGGCTGATGTTAGTGATGTTGAAGAGGATGATGAAGAATCAATGGATTAACAAAATTGATCATACAATGATACAATTTACAAAACCGTTTTAAAATATATATTAATATTGATCAGTTTGTTTACTGATCAATATTATTTATAAATGAAACATTGAAATCAATAATAAATAGATATAGTATATGTATTTTTTTTAGCATACAATAGATTTAAGTTATTAATAAAGTTTATAAAAACTAATAAGAAACATTTTATTAATTAATAATATTGTTTCTAATTTTTGGTCCAAAGCAGCGTTTGTCAACGAAATGGCAGATATCAAAAATTTTCAAATTCTTATGAATATTTGATAATCCGTTTTGGAATATCAGGAAGAAGAAGGAAACTATTTATTTAAATATCTAAAATTCAATTAATTAATATAAATCCAAAGCATAATAAGTATACGTGAAGTAATGAAAAAGGTTGAAAAAACACTGCTGTAGTGTAATTAATGTGGTCATTAAATGAAGGCTAAAAGTAATTCATTGTACGTATAGTTGCCTATAATGACATGTAATATTGGTCAAAAATGATATTATACTCACGAGTTTCCTAATCCGATATTCCACTCCCACAGTCATCAAATTTGATAACTGGTAAGGCTCTATAAAAGTGTATTTTGTATAAACCCTATTGGTGACTACAAATTCAATTTACTCATTATTTATTCAATTATAAGAAGACCGTTGATTAATTAGTAGATGATAGGTTGCCAAAACGCTACTCTTGCTTAAATTTTAAAATTTTGTGGAAAATCGCTCCACCACTGGAGAAAATTGAAAATCGCTACTGGGCTCTTTTAAATAATACTTCTTGCTTTGTTAAATATTTGTAATGTTATTTATAAATATACACAAATAAAATGTTAAGTTCTGTATAGACAAAGCATGTTGTTGCTGCTGATAATTGACTTGGCGGCATGAGATTTAAAAGTCGGGTCCGGGGGTAATGATAATACGATCTATACAGAATAATCATTATCCAGAAGACGGAGTGGAAACAGGGAGCTCCGTATTAATTAATCGTTTAAGACGAGTGAATTTCGTTGAGAACAAGGAGACCCCTCCCTTTGTGAAGGCATTTTCTTTGGTCTCGAGCTGATTGGGAACCCCGATAAATTAGTTTCCGAGATACAAACATGGGAGCCCCGGCTTTGCGACCGTTTTCTTTCCACTTTTGTCCCGAAACATTTTTATTTTTTGATTCGCTCTTTGCCTGAAGTTTAATTGAAAACGCTCAGTTTCTTCGACTTTTACAATTATTATTAATTAAACTATATAGACATAATTGGTGCGATGACGATTACGATCATAATAATCATTATACTTACAATAACCGGCACCAAAGTCGATAAATGTTAACTCAGCACGTAACAATTTATATTGTTGCAGAAGTTTCGGGGAGAGGGCAGAACTTTCCTTTGTGCCAACGTCCAAGTTTATAGGAAATCATTAACAGTTCTCTCGCTCACATCTCCCACCATTCTCTACATTTTGGGCAATGATTTAAACTTTAGATTTAATGACAAGTTTATAATATTTGATTTATTGCATATTCAATTATTCTCTCAATTTAATAACCAATTTCCAATCATCATTTCCTCCTCACAGTTCTATTAAATATATGCAAATTTTCTTAATAAAATAATTTTCTATTTACAATTTTTGCTACTTTTTAGTAACTTTAGAAATGGTATGTAAATATGCGATGCTAATATCTGTTTTTCGTCTTGCTATGGATGTTTTTCTTCTGATTGCGTAATGGATTTCTCAGTGTAAATATATGCAGGCGTCTTATCAGCGGGTTAAAGCGGATCAATGTTTCGGGGATTAGGTGAGGATCGGCGAAGACGGAGAGTGGAGAGACTGAAGGCGAGCCAAGGCAGCCAGTCAGTCGAAATGCCACTCAACGTTTGCATATTTTAGTAGTATTCAGATGAAATTTAGATAGGTGGAACTTAAAAGGCACCTCGGAAATCCATATTCAAAGGCATCTCCTTCGCACGGCCCTGTCCCACTATCCTACATATCTTTGCATCATCCATCCACCGGTCCATACAGAACCGGAAACCTTCATCCCGCAAATCCTTAATACATTTGCATTAGGATGAATAGTCAATTCCCATTTTGGTCACAGAAAACGCAAAGATGCACACCTCAATCCTAATCCCTAAAACTGACCACCTAGCAGAATCTCCATAATCTTAACATCCACTTAAATAAATATTTAGACTACTACAATTTTTAAATTTTAATATCATTAAAAGCATAACACTTTGTATGAAAATATCCGTCAAATGAGCAATTGTCAACGAGCCATCTGTCAAGTGGGCGATTGTCAAGTGAGCTCCTGTTATGTGATATTAAAAATAAAATATAAATAAATTGCATGAAAATGCAGAAAAATAATTTTACATTGTTTATAATGGAACGTGAAAGTAATGTTACATAATTGCGGCTTATGATCCAATCAACTGCATTATAAAATATATTGAGTTTAAATGAAACTTTGTTATATGAAATGTGTACACATAATAAATCAGGCATAATGTTCAAGTGGAGTTTAATTAATTTCTAAAATTTAATTAGTTTTTATAATTACATTAAATTTTAAATAACTTTGAATTTTCGTTATGGGAAGTATATTACATTAGTAGTTTATAATTTCATTTAAATTTTTTAAATATTTTTCCTATTAAAATAAATATATATAAGATTTAAAATGTAATATTTAAAAATAATGCTGTTGAATTTAAAAATCTATATTTGAAATTTCGGTGTTATCGCAATGAAATCAAAGTTTGTTTAAGCTCGTTTTAATTAAAATGCGAAATAGGTTTTGGCGAAATGTTTTAATAGTAAATATCAGTATTTATAAATGGTATTAGTTGGGTTGCAAAATGATTACGAATTATAATTATTGTTTTCATGCGGCATTTTCGAAATGCGAAAGATGCGTGACGATAATTTTCTAATTACTGAATTGAATGGAAAGCAATTAAATCTGGATTTTTTTCATCCGTTTTTGTTTGTTTGTCTGTCTGCGTTTCCTGTGTAGGCTGTTGTTTTCGCTTAATAAATATATTCGTTCTTAGCTCTTCTGCTCACTAGCAGCTGTCCTTGCGGTATTAAAAAGGGAGGAGGAGGTGGTGGAGGAGATGAAGGAGGTTCGTGGGAGGCACACAGCGCAGCAAGCAGCCAACGGCCCAGACGTATAATTATACATCGCTTCGTTATACTCATGCTAATTACTTTCAAATTACTTTATACACAGCCAACTTTGGATAAGGGATCAGCGTTGTTACTGCGACTCTAAACAAATGAATACGACCTTAATGGATATTTACACAGTGTGCTATGGGTCGGCGGGGTTGGGCGAAAAGGGGTCCAAGAAGAAAAACCGTAGGACCATGGCGCGCGCAAACGATGATGGAAATATCGTGGAAAGCAAAATTACAGGTCGCCCCCCCTTCGGTTATATGGTTTCATCGATGTACGTCGCCTCGATTAAAGGGATAAAACAAAAGTAATGCATTTATAAATATAACTGCGGATGGAGTAAGATTGATGTGTATGGGTTTCGAGGGGCGGGCAGACGTAGACGAAGTTATCGGATAAATACAATTTTGATAGATGTTTGTTTGTGAACTTCGCCCAGGTGGAAAATGCCTTCCTCCTTCTCCTCTTCATCCTGTTTGCAGAAATGATGGCTCACTTCCGTCGCCCAATCCAATATCTACCCCCCAAACAAAACACATTCTATTTATTTAATATTGCGATACAGAAACTCAAACATATTTTTATTTACGGTCCGCAAACAACATTGAAATTTCAAATTCCCATTACGGAACCGCCTGTTATACAAGTCCCAGCGTAGGTCACCGAGATTCCTATTATTTCTATGTTTACGTTGTTTCCACTTACATTTATTATGGAAAATAATTTATATTCTTCCATATAAGCATCAATATTGTCCCAATGTTTATATAAGATAATTTATACATATATTTGTACATGCCATAAACATACAAGACAAGACTTCCATTTCCTGAACTTGATTTTACTTATCAAGTTTTTCTTTATTTAAGTTCATCAATTTTTTGAAAAGGTTTTGGTCATTTTTTGAAAAAGCTATACAAAATTTGTAAAAATGAAATTTCCAACTTAAGGTTCTTCAAGTTTGGTTTTGGTTGTAATTTGAAAAATACTATTTGTTTTGTTAGGTTTTGAGGATCATTATATTTAGCTAAAATTAAGATCCATTAAAGTATTTCAATTTGACGCGAATGTTGTGCAGTTTGTAAATGTATGCAAATCTAATGAAATTAAGGTCGTGCGACAGAGGGCGACCACCCTGCATAGTCCGTAATTAATTAAGTTTTCAGCGTGTCTTTAATGTTGCTTAAAATATGATTAGTTGAATCTTTCGTGGACGTATTCAAATGAGATGCAGGTGAAATAAGAGTGGAGCGGAGTGTCTGAAAGAAGCGAGATAATGCCCTAATCCTCGAGGTGTAAGATGTGTCCCGGACGATAAGGCCGTGTAAAGGGAACGGTGCCGGTCCGACGGACTTATAATTCCATTAAGGCGGCTAATCTGGATATTAAGACAATGTTTTATTTTTAATTTAAAAGCTTCGTGGCGCAATTGGAACTCTAGCTGCTGCTGCTGCTGCTGCTCTTCGCCCTTTTTGTTGACGCGACGAAATTCCATTAAGTACGTCCGCCCTTCAGCGCGCTGTCGCAATTATTTTATTCAGTCCCTGCAAAACAGGATCGATTCTCTGAATCCAAACGTGAACCGCTTCTTATTGTTCCACGCCCAATTAAACACTAATCAAGCATGTATAGAGTGAAACTTTATGAGAATTATGCATATAATAAAATGTTACTCACTTCCACGAAGCAATTTCCTCTTCGTTCGAGACCAACTCACAATTATATGAAACTAATTTTGAAAATATACTAATAAACAATATAATTTAATGTTTATGTATGTCACAAAGTGCGGCGGATATATCCGCCCAATTAATTTAAAAAATACTCAAAGAGTTAAGTATGAATTTATGTTTCATTGGTATTTTTTTCAAATTACTTTCGCTAAGAGATTTGTTCTTTTGTACTCGGTTATATAGATTTTTTTACGCTTTGCTAATGGGACTTTTTTGGAAAAGAGGATGAACAGCGTTTTGAAATACAGCAGCGGCGTCGACGTTTCTGGATGTGTACGGTTAATAATTCAATTACACCGAATTTTATCCAGAGAACGAATTACAGGAATAGGAGAGAGCTGCGGATCGGCGTTGGTGGCGGCGGGAATTTATTTTCCAGAGCGGAACGCTGCAAGTGAATTGTACGCAGCTTAATACTGTAGTAGCGTTCATTTATGTTGGTTATTAAGGGAAAGCGAATATTTCATCCCCGAAATTAGATGCAATTTACAATAAATTCTCCGCCCGCTTCCTCTGTCTTTCTGCTGCAGCACGGCAACCTCCTCCATTCGCCGTATCCCTCCGGTACGATAAAAGTGAAGAAATATGAAGAAAAAAACTTCATATATTTTTTTTTCCTGCATTACAACACCCTCTCATTATTGCACAACGCTCGTTAATAATCAAGATGCAAATGAGAAGGTTTACGTTATCAGGAAGGAATAAAGGCTTTGATTTATTACGCTCGTAATCGTTTGTCAGATTGCGTTACAATTTTCTGCCCGGAAGACTAAGTGACAATAGATTAAGATGTAAAATTGTTTAATGAACCTTAAACATTCGCGTTTATCGTCGATGATGGAAGATTTTTTTTTTCAAGCATTTCATATGAAATGATTTAACGTCTCTCATAAACCATGAGCGATCTTCGCTTTCAACAAAATAATTCTTAAATCGTTAATCTATCAACGACAAAGTGAAATTTTTTTATATAATCTATATTTTCCAAAACAATTCATGAATAAATTCATTGAACAATTTAACGTTTAACATTCTAAAATTTAAACGTTTAAATTCTAAAATTATGAAAATTTGTTTTTTAGAGTAAATCTAATTTAATGATATACGTTTTATAATGGTGGTGTGGTAGTTGTATGGTATTGAGGGTTGATGAATTTAATAAATTTGAAATTAGTAAATTGGGTGGTGCAGAGAGGGTTTGTGGGTTGAGTAGAGCAAAACGGGAACAAATGATGTTAATTCATTTAGATTATGTCCGCATTGATGTATCAAGCAATGGTTCACGGTCCGATGCGCCCAATAATAATGGCAAATCGATCATGCCGATTGCCAGTTTCGATTCCAATTCCCATCCAAATTATTACATAATGCACGTACATACACACACATAGTCGGCACGCAAATACGAATGGGCGTATGCATTCCAACAGAAAGAAAATTGAACTAAAACTAGAGTCACGACTTTACGTAATTTCGATTACTAAAGCTTGATGTGTTGGTGTGTGTGTGTAAATGGATGGGCTATGTTATTGGATTATGAGGCCGTTTTTGCATCGAGCAGCGTTCGGGATTCAAAGAGGAGTCCCGGAACTCCCGTGGGGAATTTATAGATACACGTCGGGGATAAATAGAAAGTGATGGACGGGAACAATACACGGTGAGACGGGCAGCAGTTAATCACCTCTAAAAAGGGGGAGCCAGAGCGTTTATCTATAGATAACCGTTCACGGGATTATCCGTCGAGCCATCGATTATCCTCAGGGCAACCAGATACAAATTCCGGCTGCCAGAGAAAGAGAAAAAAATAGATTTCCAAAATTGAAATTACAAAAGAAAGGAAGGATAATAGAAAGCCGTTGTTACGTGACCGGAATTATTCGCAGCGAAATAAATTTAAATTACTCCTCAATCAATTAAAGCGAAAATCGCCTCGACGGACTCGAAAAAGAAAAGATCCTTTCAACTAAATATTTGCATCTTCAATCCCCGTACCTCTTAACTACATATGTTTCCATGCATACGTATACTCCACTGCTTTCAAACGTCAGCCCTTCCTGATCCCTTTGAACGCATCTTGTCTGAGCGAATTCAAAGAATAAAAAGAAAATATCACGAATAATAAGGCCACTTCTAAACAAATACACGCACGGAAACTTTTTCACGTCCTTCATCTTCTTCGTCCTTTTCTCTATTTCTGCATGCTTTATTTAAAAAAGGATATATTTTGCCTTCTTTGTATTTATTTTGACTTTTGAAAGCTGAAAATCTCACTGAAAAAAATATATCCAACAGACTATAAATAATTTAATTTAAATTCTTAAAAACCAGAAACATATTTATAAATTTATAATTAAAATAAAATTTATCAATTTATATATTGGGCAACAAAAATTTGAATCTTAAAGGTATTTTGCTATAATTATTTATCCCGTGATTTATTTCAATGTACAAAATACTAATATATAAAAAAATGTATAATATTATAAATGACAAGATTTTCGTACTTTGCTTCATTTTATTTTAAATCTTTATTGTGATTTGCGATATATAAATTTAGATCTTGATTTTGGCTTGAATGTGCTTTCATCAATTTATTAGAGGCGATGCGTGGTGGTGCGGGTTAATTGATCGAGTCGAAATTTATCGTCGCTAAAACTACCCACCCCCGGACTCAATGAATTGCAAATTCTAATTGACACTCCTCCCTTTAACTCGTACGACGTTCGACGCCACCCCCACAACCCCAGAAACACATCATCGACAATTAGCCGGACACTTCATAAAACTCGGTCAAACAAGTCCACCTTTCAACATTGAAATTTGGATGTTTTATTAGTTTATATGTTTTATAGTTTGCAGAAATAATATACATGATTGATTTTCAGTCAGATTTAGTAATCAAATATGAAATATTTGCAAATATGACAAATGCGAATTTAATGCTTTTTCTTATTTTTTAAACTAAGAAAAAGATAACTTTCAGTGCAAAAGAAGAAATGATATTTTTTTTAAATTTAACATTTAACTAAAGATTTTTGCTTCGTACATTTCAGTGTATCATCTTGTCGCAATGCAAATTCAAATTTACCTTCCCAAAGTGGACGCCTTTCGACATACTGTTGAAAAATTGAAGATACAAGTAGAAACCAAGATAAATGAACGAAATTCTGAGAGGGAAAGGATACAATCTTCGCAGGAATTGGTGTGTGAGGCGGATAAGAAAAAAAATGATGAAGAATTCCGCAGTAGTTTGTTGGAAACGTTCAATAAAGTGATCGAGATTGTTAACAACTTCATTGAAACCATAAACGAGTCGCTGAACGACGAAAACCTCGAAGATGTTTTGACGATGTATTATGGCAAATGGAAGAAGGGCCTTCAGAGTATCATTAATTATCAGATCTTACCCATAGTAAGGAACTTGAGGAAACCGGACTGCCCTTTAGGTGGAGTAGGTTTTGAGGATAATCGCGTCATCTATTCCATAAATACAATGTTTAAACTCTTTCATACTTGCCTCGTTAAAATGAGCGAGTACATAATTATAGAATCAACGAAAGAAGCTTAGAAATATTTTACTTGTAATATCAATGTTCATACTAATTTTATTCATTTTATAAATTAAACATTTTATACATACTTATATTTTATTTTATGCACTGAAATTTTTCAACTATTAAAAGCTGAATATTGACCTTTCATACAATTATACATAAGTGTAGTCTTATGCGTATGGCGGATATATTCGCCACGTGCCTGATTTTGAAATAATGTTCTCGTCATCAAAACAAATCCGTTTTAAAAATATTTTTTCAGAGAAAACTGAAGCAATTATTTTATGTAAATATTGATTAATTGTCAAGAATATCCTGAAATTAATGTAAAAAAAAACTATTATTTATTATAATCTAGATTTAAAAGCAATTTACACTAAAATCAGGAAGTGTTTGACGTATGTTTGATTACGGAGTATCGCGACCGCAAAAAAAAATGTTCAGTTTCTCAATACACGGCGGTTTTGCGGTTAAAAATGTCTGTATATAAATGAAAAATTCTTTATCTGAATTAGTTCTAATTAGTCGACGATGGGGAAAATTCTTTATTTCTTAGCATTGTGTTTCGTTTGTGCTTTAGCACAAGGTAAGTTATTAATTTATGTTTCAAGATTTGTAATATTTTAATATCATTTTTGGAGCAGAATCGTGCAAAACACCAAATGGGGAGACGGCTAAGTGCGTTTCAATCTACGCCTGCCCTAAGCTGTATGAATCGGGGAGAAGCGGAGGTTCAGATGCGTACAAATTCCTGCAACAGTCGGTCTGCAGGAAATCGTATTTCAACGTTTATGTGTGCTGCGGCTCGGATTCCACCTTTAACGAGAAAGAAACGGAGTTGCTGAACACTGCAACGAGGAACAATTTGATCGCTGAAAGAAAGGATTGCGGCTACATGGTAGTTACTTTAAATACGTATAGTAAATATGAAATTAATTGCAGATTTATGTTTCAGAATTCTGATTTCAAGATTTTTGGTGGTAATAGAACAGGTTTGGGAGAGTTTCCATGGATGGCATTACTAGAATACAAGAATTTGACTAGCGGAGAGCGTAAATTTTTGTGCGGTGGAAGCCTCATCGGAAAGAGGCACATCTTGACAGCCGCCCACTGCGTTAAAGGAAATTACCTCGACAATCTAAGACTGTAAGTTTATTCAAAATTGCATTCTTAGAAATTGATTCAATTGGAGTTTTTTGAAGATTTATTGATTGATTAAAATTGTAGTGTAAACATTCGACTGGGAGAATGGAACACCTCGACTTCGAGTGATTGCGTTAAGGTTGGCAGAAAAATGGAATGCAGCGATCCTGTGTTGAATGTTGGATTCGAGAGGATAACACCTCACGCCGGATTCCTGAATATTTTAAAAAATGACATCGCTTTGATCAGGCTGGATAGAGACATCAAATACTCGAGTAAATAAATCTTGACGAAACAACAATAATCAGTTATTAACAACAAAAAAAAATATTTCAGAATACGTGAGTCCGATTTGCTTACCGATGGATAAAGATCTTGAATCGAATACCAAAATGATCGTTGCTGGTTGGGGTAAAACTGAGCATAGTAAGAACAGCGAGGTAAAGCTGAAAGTTCAGATGCCTATCGTTAACTACAGGGAATGCGCTAGGAGATACGGAAGGTCGTTTAAAATTAGGGATACTCAGATTTGCGCAGGAGGTGAAAAATGGAAAGACTCTTGCATGGGTGATAGCGGAGGATCGTTGATGCATAGGGATGTTGAAACTGATCAGTGGACAGCCGAGGGAATTGTTTCAATTGGAAAAGGATGCGGATCTGAGGAATATCCCGGTATTTACACGAAAGTGCGCTCGTTCAACAAGTGGATCAGAATGCATGCATATTGAAGCAGCCCAACATTTATCTAGTTTAATTAAAACACATTTTACTTTATTTTGTAGAATAAAATGCTTTGCTTGTAAATAATTTAAGATTTTTTTATTAATGATTTAAAAAATACAAATATTTATATATTAAATCCATGAAAATATAGATGTGAAAGCAAGATTTTCATCCCATGACAAACTGTGGGATACATTTGTATCCCACATTAATTACAGGCTTAAAGAAAGTTCCAAAAAAGTTTATTTATAATTTAAGTAAATCAAAATAATAATTATTAGTAATTTGAAAAATTGTATACGAAATATTTTAATAAAAGTAAACTATTTTTTGATGGCATCGACAAAAATATTTTATAGTTTCATTTGATATTTTGCTCAAAAATGTTCCAGATGACTGATATTCTGTATTTCTGTAAGTGCGTTTTGAGCTTAGAAGCGATTACTGAATCAATTATCGAGGGATGGAATTATTCGCAATGTATTTTCGAAGAAAAATTAAAGGAAATAAACGTGCTTGACGAGGATGAGGAATTCAGGATTGAATTGCTTAACGTGTGCAATCAGCTGCATTTGGTGATCGCGTATTGCATCGGGCAAATTAATAAGTGGAAAATACAGAAAATCAGAAGCGATAAAGAAACGAAGATGTACAATAATTGGATGAAAGGACTCAAGCTTATAGAAAAATATAAACTGTCGCCTATAATCAAGTGCTTGAAGGATCCAGTAAACGTTTTAGTTGCGGATAATTGCTACATCGTAAATTCCATAAAAGCAATGTATAAAATTCTACATTCTTCTATTTCTATAATGATCAATAATGTAGATTTATAATTTTTTTTGGTTAAGTTTGATTTTATATCTGTTTATATTTTGTTATATTTTTTTTTCTATATTTTATTAACATATTTTATTTATTTTTAAGAATGTTCTATGTGATTTGCATCTCAATAAAAAAGTAGTAGACAGTTTAACTTCGTTATTTGCAGTAAGAATCTTTTATTCGATTTACACATTAATATTTCGGTTTTACACAATAAATTTAGTAAATAAATTCTTGTTAATTATTTGGTTAATGTTACTAATTATAAAAACTAGTTACAAACTCTTTGGACTTTGTATGTTATGAAGTATAAAAAAAAACCACAAAAAAAAATGATTATGAATATTTGTAATACACAATTCGATGAAATATTTCTTTTTAATTGAGTTTAAAGATAATTAATAATTATCATTTTTAAATTTAATATATTGTAGCTTTAACTTCCCTAAGAAACTATCTACATTTTATTGTACTTCTAAGAATGATGAGGTATTTCGTTTCAGGTGTTCAAATTTGGGCTAAGAATGTTGCAGATAACTGAAATCCATAATTTAACTAGAAGTGCTTCGGCTTTAGAGAAAACTATGATTTCTTTTGTCGAGGTGAGGAAATCCGAAAAAGCCGCTTACGAGGAACAATTGAAGAAGGCATTAAATTCAGACGATGTCGTTAAACCCGATAAAGATGAGTTGCATCGTTTTCAATTGCTGAATCTGTGCTGTGATTTGGATGCGAACATTAAGGAGTGCATCGCCAAAATTATCGTATGGGATGTGGAAAACGTTAATACTGAAAAGTTAACCAAGAAATGGAAAAACGGTCTCACTCTGATCTCGAAATACCAGCTCTCTCCCATAATACAAAAGTTGCAAGTTTCGGGCTGCCTTTCGGATTTAGATAACACAGGTAACTGCTACCTCTTCAATTCCATTAAAACTATATGTAATGTCATTGAAGATTGTTGTACTAGAATGTCTACAAATATAACTAATGTTTATCTCAGTTAAATTTTCATATTGGCACTTGTAATTATATTTGATGTTTATATTATTTTTTCGACTTTGATTTTTAATAAATAACTAAATGCATGATAAAAATTACATTATATTTTTGTAACCTTTTATAACTAAATTATTTTTAAGCATGTTCTAATGTAAAAAATATGAGATTCTACTTAATATTAATTTTAGTTTCTAAAAGTTTTAAAGATCAATTGTGAAATAAAATTCATCAATACCTCGCATAGTGCGGATAATCGGGTCTGTCTCGGACTGCTTGAAATCAAGTTAATCGAGAAACTAAATACGTACAAAAATAAACTACAATAAAGGAAATTACAATTAATGTCGACGGATATATCCGCCTAGTGATGTGTAAAAAAGAAAAACTTTTAGAGGGTCAAAAAATAGTTCATTTTTGGTAAACAGATAGAAATTTTATGTTTATGAAAAATTGTATGAATACTTCTTTTTCAGACGTTATGTTTCGATTAACTTTAGGTTTTACATGAGCTATTAAAATGCCATTATATAGTTGTGATACCGTACGTGATTTTGTCCTGTCCGATATGGTGAAGCCTAAATGTGTTTACTTCCCAGTATGAAGGTAGCAGCTTATAAAACCCTATTACTTGAAATATCTACCTAAATTTTATTATCCTTCCATAAAAATTTACTAGAAGTAACTACCTAAATGTTTTCATCCTTCTAAGAAATTGTGGGTGTATCTGTTTTCACTGTGCCCAAGCATATATAAATGGGGTGCAGAGTACAAGAAGTTCAGTTGCAATTTCAGTGAGACAAGATGTGTACCGTATTTGAGGATGTGAAAAATTTTCAGACGAGTGTGATGAGCGTGGAGATGAATATAAAAACAATACTGTTGATGAGGAAAATGTCGAACGCCTCTTACGAGAAGAAAACGAAGAGTTTAACGAATACATCAATCGAGATGAACGAGATCAAAGCCAAAAAGGATGAACAATACAGGTTGGATATGCTGGATGCGTGCAAACAGTTGGACGCGAAACTTGTGCAATACATGCAGCAAATTGACGTTTGGCCCACGACCCAATCATTTGATAAAAATTTAAGCAAGCAATTTATTAAATGGAAGAATGGCATCAAGCTTATTTCGAAGTACCAGCTTTTGCCCATAGTTAAGTATTTGCAGAGACCTGATTGCGTTTTGGATGCGGAACACGGCGAAACCTTGTATTCTGCAGATCGCACTGACAACAGCCACATCTCAACTTCCCTAACAAGAACGTTAAAACTCTTGGACGAATGTATTTCCAGAATGTACGAGTACGCAGTTACAAATTTTAATATTTAAATTGAATAATAAGTTAACAATACTAATATTGTATAAAATAATTGATAAAAAAATATTTTCTTTATTAAAGTTTCGATATAAATGTGTAAAATAGGTGTTTTGTTTGCGATATTATTTCATTTGGAACGCAATCGCTCGATTGAGTAATTGTCCGGGAGATGGCAGATAACTGCAGGACGTATTTAATGTTCCTTTTTTCCCCATTCCTATTTTTTTCAGTATTTACACCAAGCAGTTGGTCTATGTAAATGCATTTTCTGTGTACGCTTGGCAATAAACATGCGACATTGTGGTTACATGTAATGAGACCTAAAGGATAAACCCTTTTATTATTATTTATTGCCGGCGAGAGGGGTTATGAATAAAAAAAAGTCGGATGTCACGCAATCCCGTGTCGTGTCGTGTGCTCACCAATTAATACACGAAAGAAAATGCACCGTCGGCATGACATAACTTCCTATACATCATAAACGAATAAATACAGCAATTCCATGTAGATCGCTGCAATTGGAATGATTTATTTCATAATTCCATTTATTTCCAATTTGGGAAATTATTATAATAGAGGAAACCCTTTATTTCTAATCTTAACTAAAAGCTTTATTATTTCACATATTTTTTAAAACATAATTTAATTTTTCTATTATGACAAATTTTGAGTGTTAAACGTTAGTGTTAGCTGAGGGCCCTTAAACAGTGATTTGATTTGGCCCAAAAATTTAACGTTCAACCTCTGTCTTAACATTAAAATAATTGTCAGGATATTTAGGATAATTTTCATCTGGGTTAATGGAAATTTTTGTGTAAATTAGTTATATAATTTAACTTAGTTATTAATCATATAAGTTGTATTTTGATTAAAATTTTCTGTTAATTCACCGAATATTATAATTTAATTAACGTTTATAGTAATGGTACTTTTCGGATGAAAAGGAAAGGAAAATGCATAGAAAAGTGTGGGGTGATGTAACGAGGTGGATAAGATGTAAAATATAAATATATTGTAATTAGGGTGCGTTGCGGGTGGCTGCGGAAAAGGCGGTTTCCGCGGCGAAATGTTAATGAGAAAAATGTCTTATCCTTTCTGCCATCTAAATGAATATTAAACACAATTCACTGTGCGCGCCAAGTTAATTACAGTTTTTCTACCCCGAAAATAAACAAATTAATTATAACAGTATTGCAAATAATAATTGTATCAATTAATTGTGTATTTATCGTGTTAACGTCTCGGGTTAATTCAGGTTTTTGTAAATAATTAATTAATCAGAACATTTTACCTGTAATTTGATGATGAAGCTGCGGTTGTGGAGGCGTCGGAGGCGGTGGGACGTCATCGCACTCCCCCAACGGTAATTGACGTATCCCGCTAATATATTCATAGGGCCCCGCCATTGAACTGTCACGAACACTGTTATTTATCTGTCAGCGGGGCCGAACAATAAAGATAATGGTTCCGCCGCCCCCGCCACCATCTCTCTGCAACCCGTAGAAACAGAGACGACAAACCGAATACGAATTTAAAAGAAACGCGAATCTCTTTGAATCTCAAATTTCGGTACGTAAATGCAGTTTCACCAACAAAACGGGATCAATTACTTTACGTGCAGGTGGATGAAAAGTGAAAGAATCCGCGTGGAAACTTATCTCGAACTACTTCTACAATTGGGTGACGTGCGGTAACTTTAGATCTTTGAATCTATTTCACTGAAACAATCGAATCCGATATTGTTTTAATCAAATCTTTCTAAAATTATCCAAATTATAAGACAAACAATTATATTTTTATTGGACAAAAATGCTATTTGATAATATTATAGCGATGAATCATCTGCACCTGCAAATAATATCGCCAATCGCTAAGCGAATGATCGGCGATCCCCGGAATTTTTCGTTATTAACAATTCTATTGGCACGTAGTCCATTGGTTGCTTATCTCTAATGTTCTTTTTCTTAACGCATACAATCATAAAATGGCTGTTTAAAATAACAAAAAATTACTGCGCTAAACCAATTGAAAATGGATCATTTTCTTGACGATTCGATTGCGTTTAGTTTCTGCATCTATTCTATTTTAAAAACAATCTTTATGAAAATAAATTATTATTCAATTTAAAATAATAAAATAATAATTTTAATATATAAAAATGTATTTTATAATTTTTAAACAATAAAATAATTTCTATATATTAAAATTTAGTTTATTTATTAAAATAATTTAATTTGATAAAATTTATTGGACAAATCATGATTATTATAGCATTAAATGTAAACTACTTCTTGAACGATATTTGCAAAATATTCTATGATCAGAAAGAAATAACATAATAATCTTATTGAAATTAATATAATATTACAGTTAAATTTTATATTCAATTTTATTGCAAAAACATTAATTAGAAAACGTTTCGGCTTATCAGCGTATTGCGATGAATCATCTGCACCTGCAAATCACAGCAAGGTTTCGGCAATCCGCGGATTTTTTCGTTGTTAACAATTCTATTGGTTCT
Organism: Nicrophorus investigator; assembly: GCA_963457615.1. Lineage (NCBI taxonomy): Eukaryota > Metazoa > Arthropoda > Insecta > Coleoptera > Silphidae > Nicrophorus > Nicrophorus investigator. The sequence continues at coordinate 29,718,362 of OY735141.1, forward strand.
TTCGCTCGGGTCGTCTCATAGACTATTGGCTGCGTATCTCTTATCTTTTAAAATAATAATACAACAATTTTGATACTTAATAATGTTTTTCGATTTCGATTCGAATATATTGATTTGACTTTAAAATATTTTATATATACAATTTCTTAAATAATAAACCTATTTTTAAATTTAAAAATTTATTTTATAATAATTATCTAATTTGTTAAGATTAATTGGATAAACCGTGGAGATTGTAGCTTTAATTGTAAACTACTTTTTGAATGATATTTGCAAAATATTCTATAATCAGAGGGAAATAATACAATTATCTTATTTAAATGAAATGAATTATCTTATTTAAAACTTTGTACTTTTTCGATATTTTTTAATTACAAATGAAAATATTAAAACGATAGAAAAGTAATAAAAATTGAGAGATTACCGAAAAATCAATTTATATATTAATTTAGTTAATTTTTATTTGAAGCAATTCCAACATAAAATTTATGCGATAAAAAAGTAATAAAAATTAGATTATTTATAAAAATTGAACACCTGCACTTGCAGCTGCGTTTAAACAATCCTTATTTGGAAAATAGTGCGTTTCGCAGAAAACAATAAAAATTAGGCGATTTTGTGGGTGAATCATCTGCAGCTGCAGCGATTGCCGAACGCTAATCACCAAAATTATTATTTTAAAACTTATTATTTTTTAATTTCTCAAAATTAATAATTTGTATTTCTTTTTTATAAATATTATTACATTTTTTTAAAATAAATTATTAACTTTTCATTACGTTTCGTTACTTGCATTGATTTATTTATATATTTTTTTTTTAATATTTAATTTGCTTTAAGTTCGATAATATAAATAATTGTAAATAGTACATTTAAAATTATTTATTATGTCAAGATTTATGAGAGAAACAATTATATATTTGATTTACATTTCAAATAGGAAAATTTATTAAAATATAATAAAATATTTATCAAAAACTAAACTTTGTATTCATTTAAACAATTTTATTTCAATTAGAATAGATTTTATAATATTGTACTATTTTGATAGATTTTAATTACAAATGAAAATAATAAAACGATAAAAAGTAATAAAAATTGTGAGATTTCTGAAAAATCACTTTATATATTAATTAAGTTAATTTTTATTTGAAGCAATTCCAACATAAAATTTATGCGATAAAAAAGCAATAAAAATGAGATTATTTATAAAAATTGAACACCTGCACTTGCAGCTGCGTTTAAACAATCCTTATTTGGGCACGAAAATAGTGCGTTTCGCAGAAAACAATAAAAATTAGGCGATTGTGCGGGTGAATCATCTGCAGCTGCAATTTTCGAACGCTAATCACCAAAATTATTTTATTAAAACTTCTAATTTTTCAATTTCTCAAAAAAAATAAATTTTATTTCTTTATATAAAAATATTATTACATTTTTTTTTATAAATTGCATTTTACATATTAAAATTATTTAACTTGATAGAATTACAAATTGAGTAACTTCTATAAGCGTTATTTGCCAAGTAAATTATAGACGTACTCGTTCGTTGAAATAAACATAAGTTATTTAAACGCATATCGAGACTTGCCAAGTAATAAACAATCAATTAAAAAAAATAGTAAATATTGTAATTAATAATTACTTAATAGAAATTATAAATCATTTCGTGTATTTACGGATTATTTAATTTATATTGTACTGTTTCGCTGAATTTTAATTACAAATGAAAATAATTAAACTATAGAAAAATAATAAAAATTGAGAGATTACCGAAAAATCAATTTATATATTAATTTAGTTAATTTTTATTTGAAGCAATTCCAACATAAAATTTATGCGATAATAAAGTAATAAAAATGAGATTATTTATAAAAATTGAACACCTGCACTTGCAGCTGCGTTTAAACAATCCTTATTTGGGCACGAAAGTAGTGCATAAGAATTGTAATAAATATTAAACAAATATTTGAAATGCATGAAAAGTGTATTTTACGCGTTTCGATTCAAATAAATTAAAATTACTAAATTATATTTTTTTTATTTAGAAAACCTATTTGACAATAATATATTTTAGTCTTTAGTCAATAAAATCATTTATTTTGTTAAGATTTATTACATATAATAATTATAGCACTACAAATTGCTTAAATTTAAACTATTTCTTGAACGATATTTGAAATATATTCTCTGATTAGGAAGAAATAACACAATTATCTAATTAAAATTAATCATAAAATGGCTGTTTATAAAAACAAAAAATTACTGCGCTAAACCAATCGAAAATGGATCATTTTCTTGACGATTTTCGATTGCGTTCAGTTGCTGCATCTATTGAGTGAAATCTATTCTATTTTAAAATCAATCTTTATGAAAATAAATTATTATTCAATTTAAAATAATAATATAATAATTTTAATATATAAAAATGTATTTTATAATTTTTAAACAATAAACTAATTTCTATATATTAAAATTTAGGAAGGAAGGATTCTAATAAAAAAGCGACTACATCAACCATATTCAAAAAACCACAAAATCCAACAACTATCGATACTGATAAGCCGACTCAGAAATGTTTCGTATACAAAAAATTCAACACTATTTTTAAAATAAACGCGCGTGAAGCTTTATCAAGATCACAACTTTCCAACCTGTGGTCGAGGGGCCCGGGCAACAGAGAAGACATCATATTAGAAACGAAGTCAGGATTTTTGCTGAAATCTAACAACCCTAAGGCGGTGGTCCTTGCCTACCTGGCGGATATACAGGGTCGGGGACACATCTTGTCTTACGCCGAGAGTGTTCCTCCGAAGGAGCCTAAAAAACACGGCCACAACGCGTCGCTGTCTAGTGTCCTGACTAAGATGGATCTTGACATTAAAGATGCGGATATTAGCGAACATCTAAAAACGGCAGGCATCGAGCATAGGTTCTGCAAGATTTTTAATCATTTGAGTATTAATATTAGTATTAATTAGTATAATGTGTTTTATTCAGTTTATTTCTGTTGATTCAGAAATGTAATACATCTTGTATTTTAGTTTTAGTTTAGGAAACGTGCTGGAAACAGCAGTGCAATTTCTATTAAAGAATCCAATATTTTTTTTTATCGCTTTGGTTCGGATTTCCATTAGTCAAAAAGCACTCAGGAAAGGTGAGTAATATTTTATACACGAGAACACATGCACCTCTAACGCGTTTGTTTCGTCCATGAAAATAAAAGCACGAAAGTGCAACACGATGTAGAAAAATAATGCAAATAGAATTTTAATTTATTTCATTTGGATACTTTTAGTTTTCTCTTTGTTACTAATAAGGTTTTACATGCATTTAATATTTTTTTTTTCAATGTCAATAGTTTTTTAAACATTTTCAAATTATTATTTTTGTCTTATGGTAGCAAACAGTGCTAATGAGGGCCCATAAATACAGTGTTAGTCGATGGCTCCAAACAGTATTAGTTGAGGGCCCCGAAATAGTATTAGTTGAGGGGCCACAATTAGTGTTAGCTGACGACCACAAACAGAGTTTGTTATACAAAATAAAAATAATCGTTAGGGTTCGACACATTATGAAGACTGCTGATCTAATAAATAAAAGAAAATCAGGCTGTTTTGTTTTGATTATAGTTGCGTGGTGTTTTTTTTTCGTAAAAACAAAAATGATGTGATAGGCATTTCGTATTTTTTTGTTTTTTGTTGACGCGAGTCGGGTACGGCTGTGGCCCGTATTTATTGAAACATGCAGTCATTATTATCGAGATTGTGTCAGCGAAAACTGCCCATAAAACACTCGTTGGTAGCCGTATTGTGTGTATTTACGTAACGCAGAGTGTACAAAAAAAAACGAGCAAAAAAATATCGGAAAGCGTGCAGAAAATGTCTCAAAAAAAAAAAAACGCAAACTAAATATAGACAATTTGATCGATACTCGCTTCCAAGTTAAGAAAAATACATTATCTTTTTCACCCTCACACTCAGTGATTTAATTAGTGGTGCGTTTATTTTTCCCCCCAACTCACTCATTCTTTCGCTCACTCCTTTGACCGAGGGGGTTCGAGACAAAATGTACGAAGACAGAGGAAAGGAGAGAGAAAAAGGCAAAAAAAAAGGGGCACAAAGAATGGGGGTTTGTGTTTCCGTGATTTAATTAAAACGGGACCCGCGTCTGGGAAGAAACTAAATTAGTGCGTAATTAAAACGAGGGTATTTATACAATATCGGAGAGTGGGCCAAAGGACTAAAAGAAAATCGCAGTGGACCGACGTGATAGAGAGAAGATGAAAATAGAAAGAGGAAAAAAATTGGAGTCCTCCTTATACAACAAAAAAAAAATAGGTAGAAAAACTGAGTTTATTTTATTACGGGCGCAAAGGGCGGCTGGAAAATGTGCATCGCATGGATGCCTCCGCAAAGGGAACATTTTATTTTGTAGTTCTTTTCTTCTCCTCTCGTCTGTTTCCACACTGAATTGAAAGGAAAGGATTACAATTTTTTATTACGTTAACACTTGTTATTTGATCACCTATTTTGTATTTGATGACGATTTTTTGAACTGCTGTGCTTTAATTTTTACGTAATTTCAATGCTTCGGAAAATAATCGATAGATGGCGTTACGAAATTTTGTCGTTAACATAATGTAACTTTGTTATTGTCACTATTTTATTTAAGTTTAAATATGTAGATAAAAAGGTTGAGAAACACTGCTGTACTTAATACTTAAGTAAATATTGATGGAAAAAGACATTATTTAAACATTCATCATTTGATTCTTGCGGTGTGACGAAAGATGAAATAAGTTTTTGTGTTTTCTATAAATAAGGGATGGGCGCAAGTGTGTATCGGGGAACGACGAAAGTTAGTTATTAGAGAGTTCTCAGTCGACAGACTTGAGTTATAGCTGCTTTTAATATTGCCAAGCGATCATAATATACATGACGCTGAAAACTTTCCAAAATGTACATAGCATTCAATAAACAGAAATGAAAACCAAAGGAAAATAATAATTTTTCAGAATGTTGACTTTTCTATCATAATCATTAATTTTGAATTGAAATTAATAATTTTATAATAAAAATCACCCACTCAAGTAGTGCTTAACTATGAAACGGCACGCGTCCTCCTGTAATAAAAATTACGTGTATTTCTTTTTATTTGGCAGACTAACGAGCATTTTTTTGTTGCCTTCTGAGGACTTACTTTTATTTCTTAGTTGCTGTTCGAAAGAAGATGAATGATGATGGAGTGCGCGGAAGACGAGTGTCACGCGGCGCTGAAAACACCTGCTGAAAAAGGATTTATCACGCGCAGATTATAAATATATAAATATTATTTTTTTTTACTGCAAAACATCCACCATAAATAAAATTACTCGGATGTAACCCTCGTCACTTGCACGTCTTCGCCTTCTTATGCGAGCAACTGGTGTTTATTGAAAGAGAAGTTGTTTTTAGTCACATTTTTGAAAACTAAATAATTGATTAAAATCTTAAGACATGAAGGCATTATATGTAATATCTTAAATTGTAATAAAAGGCGTGATTCAAACAGTATTAATTGTGGGTTCTCAAATAGTTTAATCGTGGGCCCACAATTATGTTAGTAGAAGCTCTTAAAGAATATTAGCCGAGGTCTCACAAATGCTGTTAGTCGAGGGCCCTCAAACATTACTCGTAGGGTTTTAACTGTAGACTGATAATTTCCTTCTGTTTTGTTATTCTACTTTGACTTATAATATTTAGGAAAGTGAAAATTATAAAACTTGACAAATAATTTAAAAATTATTTTATTGAAACAATTATAATAATTAATGAATTTCCATTTTCGCACAAATATGAGAAAAGCTACGCGCAGGTCCTGTATGTATCATTGAAATTCATAGGATTACACAGCAACTGAAGTCTATACATAGACGTTCCACATGGTTTGATTTAAAATACAAATTCAGTCCCCAGTCTCATCAAAACCACGTTTCCAATTAAGCGTTGTTTATTTCTATTCGACAAGCATTCTTCTACGTATCCACATATATATTTTTAATATGCAACATTTTCATAACATATTGTGTTTTATAGCTCCGTTAATAAAAGACTAGTGGCGTCTAAACTTCGTAAAGAATGCGGCGGATATATCCGCCACTAGTTTGCAAAGAGTTAATTGAAAACATCTTTTTTTTTTGACAATTACTGAACTGATATACAACTAATAACTCTCGATTTGATCGATTTTGGAAGGAAATAGTTTATACTTTCCCCAACGAATACAATATCTGATTAAATAGCAAATATTGACGATTGCAAAAAACTCGAAGCCCGAGTATGAAAATATATTCTAAATTTACGTTTGAGCGGTGGTGTACATTGGAGAAAAACGGAATGATATTGATAGGAGAGTTTAATTTGTGTTCAGTGCAGAGCGAGTCCAGTCTGTTTGCATTCTGACCCAGGGCCATTCAATCTAAATTAATGTAACTTGCGGACCGGAACAAAGCAGTTACCAATTCATAAACTAATTGCTCCGAAAAGCCAGAACGTCCGAAACCAGAGAAGGAATATTTTCGACAATATTGATTATATAATAAATTACATAGACATAACACTTAAAAATTAAAATAACAGCAAACACGAAACGGTAATATTCAAATGCAATTTATAAACCGGAAGCGGTGCGTGGGACCTTCGATGTAAATACCAGTCATGACCCAAGTCCGATCCTTTCATTCCGCATTGCATGAAAGGCGTCGATTTGTGTGAGTGTGTGACAAAGAAAGCGACGTGTACAATTATTAAGTCATCATATGTTACAAGCGCGCCGGAAGTCGACTTTTCAAATCGCAGTCACGAACCGAAAAGTTGTTTGTAAATCATATCGTAAAAGTCGCAGTTTTTTTAAACTAATTTTAATGAGTTTATGAATGACATTTCAGTGCTTCAATTAATTAGAAAATTTGGAGAAACCCGGCGCATCCACAACGAAAATCATCATATTTTGTGTATTGTTCACAATTCATTTTTGGGTAACGAAAATTGTAACAAAGTAATTGTTGAAAATAAATTTGTAGCTTTAAATAAAATGATGAGAGCAGTGGCATATGTCGCAATAAAAAGTTTGTACTTGAAAAGTTTGATTTAAAAATTTAGTTTTAACTTTTAATTAACAAGTTTAAATATGTTGCATCACACATTAATTGTTAAATTGAGACGAACGCATGCATAAAGAAGTTAACCAATTTAAAACTTTTTTCTCATTAAAAGCTTCGCTCGTTTATGTAATAAAAATGCATTTATCATATAGCTTCAGGTATTATAAAAAAATGTTTTATTATTATATCGTTGAGTATTTGTTAAAGTATGAGAAACGCATTCACATTGAATACGATTATGAAAGTTAACTAATTAAATGCATGCAGAGTGAAGCAAAAATACGATCTGCGTGTTAAAATTTAGTTGTAAATTATTTTGATATCTATGCAACATTCATTAGTCCATTCCTTTTTTTTTTTTTTTTATTTCTGCCGGTTTATTTCCGTTTCGCTTTTTGGCGTTCGTTTATTCATTCTATTATTTTTCGAGTTTTCGCGTTGTTGCACAATTGCTGGAGATTCGACGGCGGTGGCAGCGGTAGTAGGATCGGCGATGGGCGCAAAAGGGGCGGCAACGGCCGAATCGTACTTTGTTATGCATGCAATGTGTTTGGGGCGAATATAAATTGTTCGTTGTGGCGGAAATTGAACATGCAACGGTTTCAGGGGAGTCGGTCTGGGGCAGACGTCGACGTTCGACACCTACACATCTCCTCCTCCACCTCCACCTCCCTCGCCACCGAACGTAATCACGAAATAAAAACTTGCAGTAGTTCCAAGCCAAAAAGAGAAATTCAATGCGGTAAAGATAATTTACAAACTTTTATAGAAAAATGCAATTGAATTGCGTAAAAATATTATTAGGCGTTGCGGAGATGATGGTCGCATAAAAATCAAGTGAAGAAACTAAACGCTATTGACTTTTATTGCGACTATTGTACTTTTTATTGTACCCGGGTCGCCGACGTCGACCCTTGAACTCCGGCCATCTTATGCAACCAAACCTACGTAAAGGGTTCACTTACTACACGCTGGGGAAATCACAGCAGGACCCGTCTTTTTGATTTGCTACATTTAAATTAGATTGCGACATTTTTTTAATAGATATCCTTTTCACTTCGACGCGTACAACATCTTCAAATTCTTCTATAACAATTTTTTATATTAACTATTCACTTTACAAATTGTATATTGAGACCCGCTATAAATTTATCTGCAAAATAAAATTTTTGCATAATATTATCAGAATTATTAAAATTATACTTAAATTAGAAAATTCATTTCCTGTTTGGTAAATTTTTTCTTCACAGAAAATGTTACAGAACACTTTTAGTTTCTTATATAAAGAAGCACATTTGGCCGGTTGAATTTCGTATACTAAAACGTACGCTATGTGAATGTACGTAAATGTGAATCTATCAGTATTACATAAATCATAAAATTTGAATATTTTGGACTAATGACTGACATCGTTATAGGTTAGTTCGGATTACGTAAATTACTATGCTTACATTTTGAGACCTCACATTTTGTTAATAATAATTTTGACATTGATGCAAGTATTATTTTAAATGGAGAACATTTTTAATTATTATAATTTTATATTTGATTAAGGATAATATTTGTTTATAATAATTGGTAATTCTTGTTAAGTGTAAACTGTTTTCTACGACGATGATTTTAAAGATATTATTCTCCGAGGAATACATTAGTTCGCTCCGAATTTGTAAATTTATCTCCTCTGTTTGCTCAACGTCCGTCCTTCCCTCTTATATCAATTTATGCTGCCGATTCCTCTTATTCTTTAAGTAATTTTTAAAAGTTGCGAAGTGCATGCAGCAATATGCAGGCGATTCAATTGAGTGTGAAATTTATCGTTACCGATTCTAAAAGCCATTTGGCTAGAAAGAAGTTTAGTTTGGCAATTTACATACTGTACACACATAAAAATCTAGCCTCCGCCTCCGTCGTTCCTCCTGCCCTCGTGTTTTCGCTACAATACTTGTTATTGTTTCAGTGCGTTCCGCTCGACTCTGCGTCGTTTTCTGTCCATTCTATTTTCCGCAATTTAAATTAAAATAATAAATTTCTGCCGAGCCCGGCCAGCCAGCAATTTTAATTAGGCAATTCTAATGAAAAATAAATAAAATAAAATATAAAGTTATACACTTTCCGTGTAATTCCACTGAATGTACTTCGACTATTATCCTTGCTCATTGTTAATAATTAACGTTTTCCAAATAACGGATTTCATTATAATTTCAGAACATAAACGTTCAGCAAAGCAATTATCGATTCATTATTAATAAATGTAATTAACGTTGAATACATATTTCATGGAACGTGGACGTAATAAAAATATTAATTGCGTACACAGATTATTTTTTTAATTTTTTACAATTTACAGGAATGGAAAATGAAATTGCAATTTATTAATTATCCAGATTATTATCGTTGCGGAAATGATCCGCGGAGGAGGCGATCGCTTAATTAGTTTCCGCACGTCGGCAAGGACCAATCGCGTGCGAATTCGAATCAATTTTCGCGCAGAGGGGATTCCCCCTTATCACCTGAGAAACTGCTCGTGTCCGGACACATTTTCCAATTAATCAACTTTACCGTTTCCTTAATCTCCAGCATTACATCTATACACTTCCTCCGGATACTTCTGTTTCCTCTATTTCAACTAACACCTTAATTATTGGCGTCTCACTTTTAGTGACTTTACGCGGGATACAAATGTATCCCAACATGGTCCCTGATATCGAGAGGCATCGAATTCTACTTCAAATATTTTTTCGTAAAATAAAAATTTTGTTTGTTATTTTCTAAAACACAAAAGTATCCCATGATAAAAATAAATATATATTCTTAAATTTTATTTCAAATAATATTTTGTGGGCCCCAAAAAAAAATCATTAAAGAAATTAAAATAAATATTATGTTTCTTATTTTGTAATAAGACAATTATTGTGGGATACAAATTTATCCCACATGACTTAACAATTTTATACTGTTATAAGCGATTGATGAAATTGGACATTTGTTTATATGAATCGATAAAAATAAGTTTCAGTAAAGAAACTATTCAAAGTTTGCGTCAAACAAATTTTATTCTCTTGTTTCTTGCATACGAGAATGTCTGGAGGAGATAGGTGGAAGTAATCATTGAAGATATCCCAAAGTTTCCTCTTTATATTTTTTTTTCGTAACTGCAGTTATTCTGTTAGTCTTCACGTCCTTCTTCGTGTCTTTGGATCGTCGCATGTGTTGGCAGCGCCTCAGGGGTCGACTACTCCAGATATCCATAACAGCTCCCTGCAGCACGGCTAAAAGGTTCCGCTTGAGATTTGGGACGCTCCTTTCCTTTCCTGTTATTACATCAGGATCAGTTTTCCCTAAGTGTTTATACAGGCTGGAAGCCTCCCTCTTTTTCGGCAGGAAGAAACCTCCGTCCTGCCATTACCAAAACTGCAATTGCCCTTTCTCTCGATACGCTCCACCCGGACCATTACTCCGTTAATGAATGACCCTTGTCCTTCCACGTTGGCGCAATCAAATTTTATTATACGCATTAACTGCGCAAGGGATTAATTATAATTTTAACAATATACCCGTGAGTGTGTTTCGAGTTTGTACATTTATACTCTTCGTATGATGTAAAAATGGCACGAAATGACCATAAGATTAATAGAAAAATAAACGAACGGGCAAAAATCGATTCGAGGATAATAGAAACTGGGATTCTATTGAGCCGGGTTTTAGGTGACACTAGATGCAGAGGAAGGAAAAAATGCCCTTAACACACGAAGAAAGAGGCATAGTCGCGTCCCGTTTTTACAGTGCCCATAAAAGTAAACTCTTGAGTAATACGGCCTTTATATGCGCCCCCTTATATACCTATATACCTACTCCAGACTGAAGCGAGCGGCGTCCCATCTCTCGGCCCTCATCCGCACTTTTATTGCAGCAAGATGCAATAAGAAATTAATTTTACATGCAGTTTTATTGTGGCCATAATATTACACGCGGAATTATAAATACACTGGCTTCGAGCTGAAGGACTAAAAAATATATAAAAAAAGGATCCGCCGAAGAGAGAGAGAAAGAGATAGATTATAAAATGGATACAGGCATGGACGAGGAAGAGAGAGATAAAGTGACGAGGAGAAACCATAATAAAATGTAAAATGGAGGCGCGCACCGAAAGCAATTTGCATTTTAAACGGGACGAAACTCATCAGCAGTTGGCAATTCTGATAACGGCGCGACCATAAAAGTGACAAGGTTTCGTTTCGTATTTATGTTTATTTATTTCAGATCTATCAATGTCTTATTGCACAATCATATACACTAGCATAGTTTGCTTATAGGAAGTAATTTTAGGTACGCCATCTATTGCCAACTGGTGATAATTTATTAAAACGGAAATTTTACATACGGATTGATCACTGTTTGACTTATAATATTTGGAGGAATTAACATTGTTTGTGGGCCCTCAACTAATACTTTTGTAGCTTGGACTAACAATGTTTTTTTTTTCTAACACTGTTTGAGGATCCTCGACTAATGCTCCACTAATAATGTTTAACTGTTAATTATTTTGCATTGAAACTATCAAACATGTTTATTTCTGTAAACTTTGTTACATAAAATTGTTTAAAAATATTTGAATTATATAATTTAATTAGATTTTAAATGATAAATTGCTGGCTAACAAAGTTTCGATAGTTTTTACTAATCCAATCATATTAAAATCGTTGTAATGCAATTTGCAGGTACACATATAGTTTTCCATTAGTTTAAATTTAGAAAAGCTGCGCCGTGCATGAAACATATTACCATCATATTAAATTTAGTTTTGGAATTTAATATAGATTGTAGCAACAAGCCGCGCAACATCGAATTTAAACTGTTTTGCATTTTAGCGAATCGCCGCACGAAATATGGTTGGTAATCGAGTTTTCGAGGTATGACCAGAAATCAAATTTCGACCGCCGAATAATAACGATGATAAAATAACAATACGCCGTGCGTTGTTGGGTGATATTTTCTGATTACTGCTGTTATATGCAATAATAAGTATTGTGGAAAATATGGTTCTGTTTACATTATTGCAGACAAATTTCCGTAATTCTCTATATTATTGCAGCGAGGAGTTTTGTTTGTCTCGGGCGGGAAATACGAGACGGCACTTGGCAGGAGCCACCACCACCACCCCTTCTTGGCGCGAAACAGAATTTCTTCTTTGTTTCCGATCCCTGCAACCCTCGCAGACGACCAAGACGAGGCGGAGGCATTCTTTGTTTGCAGATTTAATTCTCGATGTTTTATGATAGCCGCCACCGCCGCCGCTACCGCCGCCCCCCGAGTCTCTTTATGCTGTGCTTCTGCTGCAAATGGTGTCATTTTCATATCTTATGTAGTAAGTAATAGGAGCTTTTAGCCGCCCTCCCTAAATAAAAATATAAAGACGGAGAACGGGAGCAAAAATGAACTACTAAAACCGAAATGATCGTCTCATATCCCACCGTCGCCAGCAGTATTATTTTTACTATTATTATTCTAATTATCATTACATTTTCACCTCATCTTCATTTGTTTCGTCAACGCTATATTTTAACGAACGCCCACTACATTCAAATCGTTTGCAGCTTGCAGGATTCGTGCAAATAATTATATTTCGTAACGTAATACCAGAGGGTGCGGAAGGGCGTTGTGTAAACGGTCGCAGCGACATTTGCACCAAACGGCGCTTTCGAACACACAATAATAACAATCCTGGGCTGCAGGCACGTTTGTTCCTGAAATCTTTCCACCATCCACCCCCTGCATGTGTTGACCGCGGAACAGTCCTTCCCTTTCGAAACACGAACTAATTGAAAAATAATTCTATTTTACACGCTGCTTTTAATATTTCTAAAGCGTACTAACAATACAATTCAACCTTCGTATCCACTATTAAACATTCTTAACATGGACCGTTTTTTCTTTTAAATTGGAAAAACGAAATTGACAAACTCGTATATTTTGTTTGAAAAATAATATTAAAAGAAAACTGATTTAAAACTAATATGTGTAGATTTTATTCTACAGAAAATCAACATCCAGACTGCTCATGTAAAAGCACCAAGTTAACTGTAAAATTAAATAATGAATGGTTGTTGGAATATTGAGAAGGTGAAATCTCGTATGCATAAATTGATTTGATTATTTAATTTTTATGAAATTTTATCGGTTCACTCGAGCCGGCGAATTTCATTTGCAATAAATTACTACCCGAAGGGATGATCTTGTTACCATCATTTCTTCTATCACTATATTCTTATTTTTTTTTATTAGCTAGTTTTTCCTTTTTTATCCATCGACATATTTTTTTCCGCGAAAGATATTGTATGTTAGAGGGTGGAGTAAGAGTGCGGGTGACCGGCGGCCAGTCGAGTTATCAATTCTTTGCAGTTGTTCTTTATGTATCTTGGCACTACCCCCAGGGGCTGTACATAATACTCAATAACGTTATGTCTGTTATTGCCGACTACCCCTTACCCACACCGCCAACAATTCTTTGTAACACAAACAGCAATTCAACTTGTATACAAAAATAAATTAAAAAAAAATAAAAATAGAAAACATACACAAGTAAGTAAACTAATAACGAGAAACGAAATAAACTTTTATTGATTTGTAGAAATATTTTTTTATACCTAAACGGTTTCCTAAATTGGACCGCTTCAGATTAACAAAAACAAACAAACTACACGATTTTGTAAGTATTTATGGTCTTGGGAAAAGTGCAGTTGCTTTGATTGGACTGATAAAATTTTATTTTACCAATTCCATTGAAGTTTTCTTTTTGTTGAAATACTTACATTTTATAATATTTTTTTAGTTGTGTGAATATGATACGAACAGAGTTAATTATATAACTTGACGATTTTTAGTTTTAAAATTCAGAACAAAGAACGAAATCACATTATGCCAAGCACATTTTCGTTGAATAATACGCAATACATTCTCTTTGTAATTATATTCGGCTTTTATGCGATCATAAAATGCAAAATTCATATTGTACTTATTTAATATATAATATATGTATATATATATTATTTTTTCACGCGGTACGAGGGTTTTCGCAAAATACACGGCACGTTTTCCAATTTCCGTCGCTCCATGCGCGCACTGGAAATTAAAAGCTGAAACTGATCCCAGCCTATAATACAATATACATAATAAATTATATTATAATGGGTTTCGTTTCGAGGGAAAACCGCGCACAAAGTCAGCGCGTTTAGAAAATTCGGAGCAAAAAAAAATAATAGGAAGATTATTCGGGGTGGAGTGAGAGCAAAAATAAATAAATATATAAATACTTACGAGTGAAACGCGCGAACAAAGTAGAAGGAAATTTCGTTAGGGAATGATTTATTGGATCCTCTCCACTCTCCGCACTTTTGGTCTCCACTTTTCCTCTCCGCCTGGAAATTATTCAGATGGATTTTTGGGTCTCGGAGGGATGAAATAGCGTTTTGGTAAATAATAGAGGAAAACTGTTTTGTTTGAGATGCTTTCTTGTCTTTCGTACATACATTTTTCTCGCATGTCTTGTGCGTGTTTCAACTTCCTTTTCCTGCTTTTAAAGCTAGTGAGGATATTTTAAGTTTAAAGTGGACTTGTTTAAAAAGTAAATTTAACAGTGTCGCACAGCTTATCTTTGCGCCCACCGATATTGTAAAGATGCCCACCTTAACTCCGCTCACTATATAGTAAGCATGTGTATTGTACTGAGGGCGAGAAAACTCGGAAGGGGATCGAAACATTTATAACCTAAAAACAGACACAGACTATATAAATATGACAAACAGGAAAAACTTTTTATATCTAACAACTTCCTTGCTAAAAGAATATTACATAACTTTTTTAGACAACTCGCAATTGCAATTTATATAAATCTAAAAAAAATATATGAAATTCTCATTTTTATTATTAGAAATATCAAAAATAATCAGAAATTTTACACAATTGGAGACACATTCTAAAGTACTAACGTCAAAATTTAATCGTAAACAAAGATTCATAACCTGGCATCAATAAAAAGTTGGGCGAATATATCCGCCATTTGGCTGTAAAGGCCTAATAAGTATTTTTTTAAATTTCACGTTTAGTTTTTACCACTCTTATTTAAAAAATAATTCTATTGAAGCTGAGTAAAGAAAATTAATTAGTTTTAGTTTCAAATTTAGTTAATTATATTTTTATATTGTTATTAGGATAATCCATTAAGCTTCATGAAGCTCTAACTGGACTGTGTTATTATCACCTTGTGCAAATCGTTTGACCATTAATTGATGATTCATTCAAAAGGAATTTGTATTATTGTACTAATAGTATTATCGATTTGAGAGCATTAAATTCTGGACCAATGATGCAAATGGTTATCGGTGCATTGCGTGCAACTACCGATGCTTTGCAACATATGTCATCAGCTTTGACATGAATCAGATGTTAATGAATGGATCTCCAATGCAAGGTGAAATCAGGTGAAAATACATTGTTTGAAGGATTAAAGGGTTATAGACACAGATATTGAATTGATTTTTTTTTGTAGCTGGACAAATAACAGTTTAACACAAAAATGCATTAATTTATTTCGATGCTGTATTATATTAGCATTTGGTCTTTACTAAATCTGTAATGGTGTTTATGCTGTTGCAGGCGCAGCGGTGTTGTGTGTCAAAATTGAGATGTTTGCATTCGATTTGTAGTGTTTAAGTATTTCGATTGTTGTGCTGTTTGCGTCGGTCGTGGTTCGGGGCTAACGTTAGCCACCACCATCCAGATTAGCATACGTCAACAGCACATTAAGTCTGTGTGCTTCGGTCGGTTTAACCGTGGGACGTGGAGTTAACCTGGACATTTGCATCTTCAGATTTTATGCGTACGTGGCAAAGTTTTGTTCTGCACGATCAATGCGTGGATGTTTGTTCACCGTTACGTTTTTCATTTCATACCTTGTTTCGTAAAAGTGTATTCCTGCGTTGTTGCTTTCTTCTACCTCCTCGAAGCGATATGAGATGTTTATATGAAATATTGATTATTATCATAGAGTGCCTCCGGCTTACCGTCTCCTCCTCTATAAACTCATATATTCGCATCCGCGATGTCAATATTAAATAAATTGATATGATACCATATATACATAAATTCTTGTAAACAGAAAGGTATATTTCCGAGCCTCGCAAATCTCGTGCATTTCCATGCTGCCTTCAATAAATTCAATTATTATTTCATTATTTCCAAGACAGAATGCATATTCTTATATAAAACCAGATATCCATAAATCCATTTCTTATAACATATAATATTCATGGTTAAACATCCTAAGACATGGGTTAAAACTGTGTGGGGCCTTGTTAAATAGATTATTACTTTGGTGGTATTGAGGATTTCATTATTTTTAATCAACGAAGATCTAATAACAACCGTTATATAATGTTGAATATTATTCTAGCGATCGGCAATCTTCTTGGAATAAAGAACCATTTTTCAGGTATTGCAAGATAAAAATTGTTAGGGAGCCGCACGCAGCAAGAGGATCGATATTTTATCATTAATATAAAGTATGTTAAATTATATAATATTTTGTTGTAGATTAAAATCTGAATGTTTATTTCAATGTAATATATTTGTATTAAATGGAGGTAGGGAATATTTTACGACTGGGTTAAATTCCATCAAAACAGGGTCGTAAACTGCTATCATTGCTACCACAATACAGTACGAAAAACAAAAGTTTAAAATGTTACTGTGTTGCCTGCCAATAGTTATCGATATTGTAAATATTATATAATATTATTTTTATTATTCAATAAATTTACTTTAATTAATTAATCTAGAAATACGGAGCTAATTATGCTATTAATTAGGAAAATATTCAAAAGCATTGTTAATGTAAACTATAGAATATTGAACAAATAAAAAGTTGCAGTTAAGAGAAAGCGGTTAATGGAGCGGGCGTTTTGTTACGGATGGGTAAGCAAATCAGGATTATATAATATATAGATGTCGGCTAATTGAATGCACGTTCGATAAATTCGTAACATTGAACGCTAATTTCATATGCAATAATTATACCAACTATTAAATACATGTTTTCGATATTTCAATAATAATTTGAAGTTTTTTTACTTCAATTTAGATGCTTAATAAACCAAAATTTTTATCAAAAAAGTGAATCCTATAATAATATTACTACACTAATTTTAAAGAGTGAACATTTGTCTTTAATATGCGTGTTTATTAATAAATTTATGCTTCATACTTTTTGAGATATAAGCAAAAATGTGAAAACACTGCTTTTACGAAGCTTCAATAAAGTTTATTCAAATTTGGAAGTGAATTGCAAGGAAATGGCAAATGCTATAATAATATTACTATACTCGTTTTAAAGGGTGAACATTTGTCTATAATTTGCGTGCTCATTAATTAATTTGTGTCCATATTTTTTGAGATATATTCAAAAATGTGAAGACTCTTTTTTGAAGCTTCAATAAAATTTATTCAAGTTTGACAGTAAATTGCAAGAAAATGACAAATCCTATAATAATATTACTACACTAATTTTAAAGAGTGAACATTTGTCTTTAATATGCGTGTTTGTTAATAAATTTATGGTTCATACTTTTTGAGATATAAGCAAAATTGTTGCAAAACTTCAAAAAAATAAAATTCAATTTTGCAGTGTTTAGGATGAAGTTTATAGCGTAATGTAAAAAATATAATTTAATCAATTATCGGAATGTATTTTCAGTTGGAATTTTGCTGAAAGCAATAAATATTCAGGAGGACACAAAATAAAATGGAACTGCGTAAGTAGGCGTTTCTTGAGTTATGAGTTTTTAATATCGCCACCTATAATATTGTTCCCATGGATACCTTATCGCATACAAGACGACATCCGGGGTAAGTTCGCATCCGCTTTTGCACTTTTCAATATAAATTTTGTATTTTCCGTTCTGAACAACATTCAGAGTTTTTGATAAATTTTAATGCTAATGCGTTCTACACTCTCTCTCTTTTCACGAACTCGATTTCTATTCTATTTTATTTATTTATTTATTTATTTATTATTCTCACTCGTTACAGATATTTTCGTTTACGATTCGAGCGATTGTTCAAGTTCGGTGAAACAGATCATTCCAATCGGCTAATTCTACTTAATTATAATTGGATATAGTCAATCGAATTATATAATTATTTCAATTTGTGACATTATTGTATATTAATTAATTGAATTGCAACATCTTTTTTTTACATATATTATTGATTTTTATTTAATTTGGACATAAATAAAACTAAATGTTGTTCTAAAACCGAAACCATTTTCTCCACAAAATTGAAAGTAATTTTCAGTAAGTGCAAGCAAACATAGCATTTTTTTTTAGTAAAAATGCTACAAGTACTGAAATTGACTAATTACGAAGCCACCGAATATTGAGGTACTACTGAAAATTAAGATTTTATTAAATAATTAACAAAAATTGATATAGTTCAATCTTCAAAATTAAATTGTTCGAAAACTGATATCATTTTTTCCATAACATTCAATGTAAAAGTATTTTTTTACAAGTAAAATTTGTACTGAATTTGACGAAGCCGCCGTCATTAAAATAGTTTAATTTTCTAAATTAAAATGTTGAAAAACTGAAAAAAAATTCTCTATAACATCAGTGTAAAATTTAGAAATGGATGAAGAAAATTTCATATAGATTTTGTTAAATTAAAGTAGTTTTAATTGATTATTTTGTGCAACACTTATATAAACTTTAAATATGTTATTTACCTTGATTATGAATAATAAAATGAATCACTCAATTCAAATGCTGCTGCATATGAAATAAAACGTAACAACAAACCGTTTGCGCAGCCGAAAATTGGATTGGTCCGCGCTGTGCAGGAATATTGGTTTCAATATTGTATAAATATTTATATTTGCTTTCCATACGTGAAATTGGCAAATTATTTTCATGATTAACATTAATGCGAAAGTATGCATAAATAAATACCGATTTTCATGTAATTTTTTACTGTGAAACCAATTACTAAAATTTAAATTTAATACGATGTAGGGTTTACGAATTCAAACTCCTCTACCTATCTTTCTCTATTTCTATGCCTAGCATATTATTCCAGCTGGAACTTAATTGCAAATTCTATGCAAGCCGATGTGTTCAGGTGAAGGATGGCTTTTAATTATCTCTCACTGTGAGCGTGTGTACGTATTTATGCATGCATGCGTGTGTGTGTGGTAGTGCACCCGTTTCCGCAATACGGAGCGAATTTACCCTGACTTCATCCACTTTTTCTTTTTGGAGTATTTGTTCCTCTCTTTGCTTGCTGAAAAAATAAAAATCCGATTTAATTAAACTAATAAAGTGAATATATTTGTGCAATTACGAACGTGGCTTTAATGCAAGTTTTTTTTTAAAAAGGCATTAATTTGATCGTAAAGCGCGCTTTGCAAGTATTTGCAATTCTTAATTTAAAATAAGTTTTTTTAATTTGGGGGCCCTCAACTATCATTGTTTGAGGGCCCTTATCTTACAATATTTTGAGCTCTTGTGGGCCCTCCACTAAAAATATTTGGGGCCCACAAGTAACAACGTCAGTTTTAAGTAGAAAGCTCTTGATACACAGAACTAATTCAAGTAATTGAAAGGAAATGAATGTAAATCAATGAATGAAGTTCATGCATGCGAAAGCAAATCCAAGTAAAGCTGTTATATTAGTTGATGCAGCGTTCCGTAAGCTTATAACCAAGATAAAATAATTGAAATTGTTTTAATTGCGACGGAAGACAGTGTGTGTGTGTGTCTGTGAGTTAATTGAGTCTTTGAGGATTAGGGATTTCGGAGTTTGCAAATGAAAAGAGTAGTTCGCAGAAGTAGGCAAGTTCAGTGTTACAGTTGGGTTTGCGCGCGGAAGATAAATCAGTTTAACGTTAGCTAATAAACTCCGTAGTTTATCGGAAGAACGAATCTGAGTTTGCTTCCTCGTATGCAGGTTACAGGTATGTTGAATCTGAATCTGTACTTATTATTTTACAATATATAAACAATAATCTAAGTTTATCTATTTTAAAGTTTTTGAGGATGTGCTTGAACTGAACTAAGATTCGAAGATTGGCGAATATATCCGCCGCTTGTCAGAAAAGAGTTAAAATAATTGCCGCATATTTACAAAAATATGTATTTCCATATTTACTTTAGTAAACTTGTATTTTTGTTGAATTTTGAAAAATACATTTGCAGAAATATATTTTGAGTACTAATTTTTTTGCTCAAATAAAATTGGTTTCTTTCTTTTAAATTATTTTAACTGTATTATGCAAGGAATGAATATATTTATCAGAATTCGTTAATTTCTACAAAAAATAACTATAATTCGATGGCAAAAATGCAGTTTCGGTTTTCGAATTCGCACAGTAGAATCAGCAGAAGTGTGTGTGTGAGAGAGAGAGAGTGAAGGGGAGAGTTAGAGAAAGAGGGAGAAGGAAAATGTGATGTAATTGTTCACAGGTGTTCTCGAGCTTCATAATTGTGAGTCATTTTCAGACCATTATTCATTATTACGCGAAACAATGTCGAGTTTTTGATGTATGGCCCTCGTTGGCGGCTCTCTCCGACGCCTCGTGACGCTCCGCATATTAATTTCCAGGATAATCAAAAAAATTCTTTAAAAATTACGTCGGTGATTTCTTCGCATTTTCCCTCTCTCCCTCATTTTGTTTTTTTTTTTTTCAAACAACCGATAGAAATGCAGGCGGAAAAGCGAGAAAAAGTATCCGCACCGTAACCGCATTCTCTCTCTATTAATCTTGCACATTTTGCGGGAGGCGGCGGCGGGAGGAGGAGATGAAGTGAGGCTTGGATGCTAGCTAGTTGTGTAACAAACTTGGGGCGTTGAATTAATGATACCCTCTCGCTCCAACACCCGGATCCACCACCGCAGTTAATGAATTCAACTGTTCAACAAGAGCAGTTGGATTTTAAATGCCGTTTCAATTTTCCAAATAAGACCGACTACATTCTATTGTGTCTGCCTGGAACTGGCTTCGTTAATTTAAAAGATATTTAATAAAGCATTGTGCATGCAACCGGCCAACATAGCCTTTGTAAATTAATTAACAAAAGAATTCTCGAATGCCTTAGTTTAATAATGTGCAGAATTTCAGGAGAAATACACAGTATTTCTTGATAAAAAGCAGATCTAACACTTTGCTGCATCTCCGCCGCACATCCCTTTCAATTTATAATTATTGTATGCCAAAAACGAGATCGTTTCCCATTGCAATAATAATAATAATAATCAATAGCGAATAAATGTGAAGTGGATCGCGAGTTTCTAGTGGATTTTCCCTAAAATCCACTCGAAGTTCATCCCCGTTTTAATTGTTCCAACCTCATTAAAACGTCATAAACCGAACTGCCCTCGTTTGTTTCCTCTTTTGTTTCTATATTTTTTTTTGTAGAACGGATTTGGATCATGATATCATCGATCTTCGATCGTATTAATTTCATCCGGTTAATCTCTATGCGAATGACCAGCAAAGCTTCGCTTAATCCGTTATGTGCCGGACATTTCATACGGTGTACGCTTCCCTGACCATCAGCTTTGTTCCCAAACCTTCGTTTTAGTTTAACCCATATTACAAAGAATAACTTTCGTCTGCTTCGAATTTGCTAAGAAACTTTGACAAATTGTGACACAATCAAGTGAACATCTACAGATGAATTGGCAGTAATCAAGTAAATATTATATTTGAGTAATTTTACATCAAAGTTTGACCGGTATATTAATTAAGAAAATAGACTGAAAGACCAACATTTGATGAAAGTTCTTATAGACATTAATACAACAAGTCTTTGAGGTCCTTCAAGCTAATACATTTCCCTATAGTGTTTTGAAAAAAATAATTGTGGGGCCCCCCAAATACGATTTTCTCAGAGGCCCCACGGTCCTTAAATCACCTATTTTATTACCGGTAACTAAGGTCGTAAATGAAAAGAGGTAAATACAAAACTACATAGGAGTGTAGATTATATTCCGTATTTAATATAATTTTCCAACTATAAGAAAATAAACTGAAAGACCAACATTTGATGAAAGTTCTTATAGACATTAATAAAATGAGTCTTTGAGGTCCTTCAAGCTAATACATTTCCCTATAGTGTTCTGAAAAAAATAATTGTGGGGCCCCCCATATACGATTTTCTCAGAGGCCCCACGGTCTTTAAATCACCTATTTTATTACCGGTAACTAAGGTCGTAAATGAAAAGAGGTAAATACAAAACTACATAGGAGTGAGAAAATAAACTGAAAGACCAACATTTGATGAAAGTTCTTATAGACATTAATAAAATGAGTCTTTGAGGTCCTTCAAGCTAATACATTTCCCTATAGTGTTTTGAAAAAAATAATTGTGGGGCCCCCCAAATACGATTTTCTCAGAGGCCCCACGGTCCTTAAATCACCTATTTTATTACCGGTAACTAAGGTCGTAAATGAAAAGAGGTAAATACAAAACTACATAGGAGTGTAGATTATATTCCGTATTTAATATAATTTTCCAACTATAAGAAAATAAACTGAAAGACCAACATTTGATGAAAGTTCTTATAGACATTAATAAAATGAGTCTTTGAGGTCCTTCAAGCTAATACATTTCCCTATAGTGTTCTGAAAAAAATAATTGTGGGGCCCCCCAAATACGATTTTCTCAGAGGCCCCACGGTCCTTAAATCACCTATTTTATTACCGGTAACTAAGGCCGTAAATGAAAAGAGGTAAATGCGACACTTGGTAGAAGTGTAGATTATATTCCGTATTTAATATAATTTTCCAACTGTAAAAAATAGACTGAAAGACCAACATTTGATGAAAGTTTTTATAAACATTAATACAATACGTGCCTAGTCTTTGAGGTCCCTTAAGCTAATATATATTCTTAGTTTTAAAAAAAAAATGTGGGCCCGCAAATAACATTTTCCTATACGCCCCACGATCCTACAATCACCTATCGTAAATGAAAAGAGGTAAATGCGACACTTGGTAGAAGTGTAGATTATAATCCGTATTTAATATAATTTTCCAACTGTTGAAAGAAAATTAATTGTTTTCTGAATGGGGTGGTAAGAAAAGATTTATAATATTGCGCTTCGCCTTAGGAGTTTTGTCTTGTATTATTGAATTCGGTGGGGGTCACGAGTAATTACTTCTAATCCATGAAGTATTAGAGTTGTGTCAACAGCAAAGTGGGATTTCGGTTCCTCCCCTTTTGCTCTCTGTTCATTTAATTTTTTGCCTCTTGCCTCGCTCACTTTATTTCCGCTTTACCTTCCTGCATTTATTAAAACTTTTTAATTGTCTTCCACTTTGACGGTCGGCAGAGAGTTCTCTGCTTTATTTTCCTGTTTCCTTTTCACCAATTTGATCTCGAATATTCATCTGTTCACTCGCTAACCGTGACGGGTCATTATGTAACTCGAGCAGGTGAGATTACGTCGGGCGCATCACTTAGTTGCACACATACATTTGAGTACCCAATTTGACGGCTCCTCTCTTCTCTGTAATGAATTAATCACTTTGACTACTGAAATATTGATGTGGGCTTCAATGCGAATGCGGGCGTCCTCCTCTTCCTTCTCCAACGAACCGCCCTAATTGAATTCTGCAAACGAAACTATCGAATTAATTCACTGACAAATAGAGAACGTCCCCGCAAAACGTATCCAGTAGCAAATTAATAAAAGCCACCCTCTACCAATAAACAGACCAAAACGCGTGGTATTGATTAATCGCGAATCGCCAACGTGTGAAATCGAAACAAAGCTACATACAAACAAAATTATACAACTAAAATGTACGTTTTCCGTGTCATTTTCAAATTCCAAACTTCTCAATTTACCCAATTTACACACTTATTAACTATTAACTAATTTGTATTTATTTTTCAATTTTTCAACACCACAGAAGTTTTAACATGTTACGTGCGAGCGGCGGATATATCCGCCCTACCCTTTACTATGTTAAATTTTAATTCTACTGTAGCCACAACAAGTAAATATCTAATAGTTTTATGAAACTTTTAATTCAATAGATTTTATTCATCTATCTGAATATAATTACAAAATACCATGATGATGTAAAAGGATAAATTCGAAGATGGTGGAAATAACTAAAATATTTTACAATGTATGCGCCGACATCCGCATCCGAAATAAAACTTGTTACATTTATTTATTTTTTTAAATAAAAGGTGATACTATGGGATTATCGTTATGGGAATAGAAAAGGGGGGAATAATATTAATGCATGTTTCCGCGAAAAAATGTGATGCATTTTTACGAGCCCTGAGCGGCTTTCTGGCGCGGAGTAATTTCAACAAAAAAAATGTATAAGACAAGCACATTTATTTATATATTTATGATATTATGCAAGCGAATAAAACTGAAAATGAGTCGCATAAATTTAGCGCCCTCTGATGTACACTTTTTTTTTTGTAGGGATATATTTTTTTATCATTTTCATTTTCCCCGCTTAATTGCGAAAGAAGGGTGCGAAAAGTATTATTTATAGGCTACGTAATTTTGTATACGCGTACACACATCTAGAGGTTATGTTGTATCTCTATGGCTGTCAGAACGTATGCGAGCTTCAATTTTATTATTTTTCTGTTCAGTTATTTTCGTTATTTATTTCAAAATGTGGATGTGTTGTGTCTGATTTTTTTTTTGTACCTTCTGTGGAATAAACACGGCATGCAACAAATCGCATTTATATTGCTTACGGTGTGAAAACCAGACAGCGCGCAACACCCAACACATGAACACACTCCAAAGGACGTGGCGAAAATTGAACTGTCAATTTAAATTTCATGCTCACATTGACGTTTAAACATTAAAAAAAAATATATATGAATTTATAAATATATTTATTTATTAATCTACATTCGATGTCACCATCATCTGAAATTTTATGTTTCATAATATCAGTTTTCACATTTCTAGGTCTTTTTGATATGTTTCTAAGAAGGTAGTTTTAGGGGAATCAATAATAGCAGTTGGTATTAATTACTCGAAATCAGAGTTACGCATTTTTTTATCATTAATGATTACGTGTCAAAGTAACTTCTAAGGAAATGTAATAATATTTTTGATTTAATTAATCCTACATGTTTAGCATCTTATAATTTAATCGACAATTATCGCCATGAATCAAATTTCTGTTGGTATAAACAAATTAGCATCATAAATCTGTATGTTTAAAAATTGATTTTAGATTCTAAATTATCCTTTAGTTCTTCTTTCTATTTTTACTAGATCGAGAAATTAATATCAGTTAATATGTTGCTTTCAAATGGTTTTAAAATCCAAGACGTGACAACCAATTTACAATAAATAAATTTTGTATTATTATATAAACTAATAAAAATTAAATATAATTAATATTATTTATGCGAGTAAATAAGTTGATGTTTGTGTTAAGTGATGCGGGATTATGAATTCTGGAGTGCAATAACTGATAGCGGGGACGGAATTACGAAAGTGATAAAATTTTATCGCAAAATTTCGGAGACGCAGACTTAAGTTGAGACTGTTTGTTATTCCGTGGCGTTGATCCCGGTTTTGCAGAAGTGCACCTATTATGTGTTAGTGGCGTAGTTTGGGTGTAACTTGGGGATATTTTGAAGTTCAAAAGTGTTTGCGGTTAGTGTGTGTATGTATAGACGGTAACATGCGATGCATTAATTACTCGGTTCACGGTTGCAACTGTAAAAATTATAAAGGTGAAACGAAAAATAAAATCAACGAAAAAGGATGAAAGAGTGGAGCGAAGTGGGTGGTTTGGGGGTTTGATGCAGAACCCTTGTTTTTGTTTGGTATTTGCGCGAGCGTTCGCAAATCGGCGCCCCATTTACATGATGAATATTATGGCTTTAAATCCCGTGAAAACTATCAGTAATATTCACAGCCAGGCCGTTTATATAAAAGTAATGTATGACGGCAATACGTCATAAACACGGGCCGGGCGTTTTGTAATTTTTCAAAGCCAGATTTGCAGCGGATACGCGAGCCCCGCGCTGAAAAACGGACCCCCTTTCGGGTATCCGCACCACTTTTGCCGAATCCCCGCCGCCGCCCGAAGCCCCGCGGCGGCGCGCTAATGTATATAAATTATTGATAGAAACGCAGCCAAATCAACAACAACAACAACAAAAATGAAAATAACACAAACACACAGTACATGTTTATGCAAATCCAAAATAGTGACGAGAAAAAATGATATTTATTTATTTATGGTTTGCCAAACGCTCTCTGGAAATTTGCAGCAGTGATAACAACTTAATGGATTTCCACCAAAACCATGCAACAAATCATAATTTGACAGTAATGCACAGATTAAGCTAAAGTTCTATCATCTTCACACAATTCATTTGAGACATTTAGTTCTTCAGTTTCATCTCTTATTTAATCGATTTTTAGAATTTACCGGTATTTCTTGTCAAAATTTACCAGTAATTTCGGTTAACCGTTAACATTTATTGCAAAATAATATAAATTCAGAATTAAACCGTGGAAATAAAAAATATTCTATATTTCAATTTAAAAAATAATATTGTTTGTAATAATTATTTATGTAATTTTAATCTTGTTAAATTAATTAAAGTTTAGAGTTATTTACAAAGGTTGTATATAGTTCGGTTTCGATCAGTCTGGTTAAAAAAGTTCTAAAAGATAGAATTGAGCTAAAATAATGGAAAAATTTGAATCAAAGATAAGTTCAACTTAAGTAGACATTTGATATTATTGAAATCTATCGGATTTTCGAGTCAAATTAGATTATTGGAAACAATGAGTTGAAATGAACGAATGGAATGAAATGAACGATGCGTTTGACTCGGCACTCAATGTTTGATTGATTCCGACGTTAAATTGGAAATAGTAGAATATTTCAAATACAATTACCGTTCATTACGGAAGTATTCAATAATAGAAATTGTAATCTCGGGAATCGTAATCTTTTTATAGCGTTAACTGAAGCCCCCAATGGAATTGTCTTTCATGCCGGTATTTCGAAACCTTTAATTCGCGTAATCGAATTGATGAAAAAATAAAATAAAATAAATGCCGGAGCGCAATTTTATTTACCTGGAATAAAGGAAACCACACATTCGATCAGATCCTAAGTATGAAGAGAAGACGGAGCTAACGAATAAAAAGGTGAAGCACACAGTGCGAAACGTGAAAGGGAGAAAAAGTTGGTAGGACAAGGGGAAAAGGAAAATTAAAATAATAAGTGGGACGGGGCAGAAAAACATTTGTATCCTTAATTAAATCATTTACTAAATAGGGTGGAGGTCGACGTTAAAAATACAAAGAACATATTAGCACTGTCGTAATTTGCCGAGCACACAAACACTTAATGATACATTCTTTTGCTTTCAGATTAAACCGCTTTGTTTTCTTTGTCTTCCACAGAGGTCCTGGATCAATAATACTCCCGATGTAGTATGTATCCTACACATCTCACTGTCATTTTTTAAAAAAAAAAACATTGAATTCATGTTTTTATTACTTGAATAATAATGATGAAACGTGTGCGTTTTTACCAACTATTTTATGAAATACCGTTAAATTTGAGGGCCCTCTGCTAATTCGCTTAATACTGTTTGAGCTAGAAATTAATGGGAAAACATTAAATAATATTGTAGGTTTTATTATAATTTTTTGTTTTTTACAATAATTACAATGTTTTACAAAAATGTGCGGGCACTGTTAGAGAACACTTAATCAAAACTTTTTTGGGGCCTTGGACTTATTATTTACCTATTACATAAAACTGTATAAGAATATCCAAGTAACTTTTAACATCTAAAAGTATTGAAAATTTCAGATTATATGATTAATTTTCAAGGTTATTAAATCGTTCTTTATATTTTCATGAAATGAAACAACAAGCAAAAAAAGGCAATAAACTTTTAAAGCACCCAATTTTTCTCTTGTTCCCCTTTTTCACTGTACTTTTCACATCGCGAAACCGGTATCATTTATTCATGGGACATTTCACAGTCGGCTAATTGATGTCGGTTAAAATGGCGCATCGCGTGCGACGGTCGCAGGAATCTGCAGTCCTGCCAACTGTTGATGAATTAATCCCCAAACGCGAAATAAAACATTGCCTCTTCATCCATCCTTTTCACCGTCTTCTCCAGCATTTGAATAATTCCGAGCGGGCGATAAATCGCCGAACGCTAATTGCGTATTAAAATGTTGTGGAAATCCATTAAGAACACGCTTAAAATCTGTGCGAATCGCAAAAACGTCATTACTTCGGATTACACAAATTAGTGGTTCGCATCTTTTTTTCTCTCTCTTTAACATCTCCCCAATTTTTGGTACCGAGCAAGAAATAGAAAGGAAAAAGAAAAGGGATTTTGCGCGCTGCAATGAATTTTTAATTTTAATTGGAACTCCTCCCTCTTGTTAAGTATCCCAATTTCTTCCTTTATCTTTATCGAGCTTTTTTTTCGACAGTTGAGTTTACTAAGGCTCTCCATAAATTCGTAATAAAGCAAAAAACGGATGCGTCGCACATTAAAAGTGAAAATTCGTAGTCTGGCGTTTCCTTGAGCGCAAAAAAAAAGCTCACAGTATATATCTCTGGAAATGGAAGAAAAATGACAAAGACAAATACGTGTTTGTTGTGTGTAGGTAAGCTTTTATGGAGATTGTATTAATAAAAAGCTGTTGCTGAGAGCTTTGTTCGGCTGCGGGAGAGACGCAAGAAGTTTTAATATTTGCTTTTTGTGTATATTTAGACGTAAGGTATAAAAGGGGGAGATATTGTCTGAAATGATTAAGTAAAAAGCTTAGTAAATGCGCGGACCGGGGGGGATGCTTCAAGGATTCCATCCAAAGGCGGAGGCAGGCGGCCCGGGCTCAAATAAAAGCTATTTAAGTGACGTGTCACGCATGCTATCGAGTTCCGCGCCCCGAAGCGAGCCATTTAGAAACATCTGGGACTACGGTGTAAGATTCACAAAACATCCTGCAGCCACCCCACCCCCGCTTGAGACTCTCCAGAGAGCCGCTTTTCTAGACACGAAACAACCAACCGAGTGTGCATCAGACTGATTGAAATAAGCACGATTAAAATTAATCAAACCAAATTTTCCTTTTGCGGAAAAGCATGCAAATCCCGTAATCGCAGTCATAATCCCTTCGGACTTCGGAAAAAAAAAACGCGCATAAACTGGATTAAGAGGAAAACGCAAATATTGAATTAAAACGGCATCGAATCCAACTTTTGGGATGGCATAAATCAGGGATGCGAGTGGAACGAACGAACTACAAAAAAAAAACACGAACGTCATGATGGGTGGGAGGGATTGAAAAAAACTAGTGACATTCAGGGAGCGCTTATCATTCCAGCTGGTGCCTTTTTTTTATCATTGTTTCGCCCTGAAATTTATGCTTTCAATCCAATACGCGCACGGATATCATACGAGAGGAAAAAAAGACAAATACACACACACACACCCCCGCACAATGCCAGCAATTCCAACGATGTCTTTTTTACGTCGTTGTTTGGTCTCTTTTTTTTCAGTTGTTGTTTGGTTTGATTTAGTTTTCATGGTAAATTCATCAACAGTTGGCAGCGCTGTCAATTTGGGAAAAAATCGCACAATCATATTACTAAAAAAAATATTGGTATATTGCTGAAAAGCGAATGATATCAGAACAATGCTACTCATTTATTATTAAACTTCGTTTCAACTATAATTTGGTCATCTCCACAATTTATGCAGTAAATTCAGTTTTTGTACAGATTCAGCTGCAAACAAAAAAAAAACTACAAATTAAAATAATAAAAGAGTATTAATATTTGAATATCGCACTTGAGTTTAGTAAAAATTGTGAAAACAGCAGTCTTTAATTAAATGACGAAGATTCGCCTGTGTTCTACTTAATTATGTGCCCAGATGTTACTTTTTGCGCTCCGAGTTTTTGTTTGATCATCAAGAGGAAGCACGAGAAAATGAAAAGAAAAGTGTGCAAGAAGAAAAAAATAATAACTAAGTGGAAGTGAAGCTGAACGACAATATAATAATGAACCGAGTTCTTGCATTTGTAATTTCAGTGCACCCCATTTAAAGGAGCATTGTTTTACAGCCGAGAGCGCAAGTTTTGTTTTCCATCATCATTATCATTCGTTAATTACATTTCTCTTATTAGCCAATATCATGGTCGCTCTTAATTAATTTCCCTTTTGTCCGATAACAAAATTCATCAACTAATCATTGAGGAAGATTCATATTTTATATTTGCAGAGTTAATTAGATATTATACTGCAGAATGCAACGATTTCTGAAGCTCGTCACGAATATTTTCATTTCAAATAGAAAATTACTGGATAGTTGATTTTATTTGATTTTTATATATAGTTTTATTTGTACATGGTTTTAACTCTTTTCGTATGAGCGGCGTATATATCCGCCTTATCCTTTATACAAAAGACTGCATTTTTTGCAAAATAAATTGGTTTTATTAATCTTATTTTTTGATAAAACTACAAGAAATAATAATATATAGCAATTTCGCTTTTCATAATTGACAGTTGAAAAATTTGCAGAGATAATAATCAGTTTCTTAATTTAACTACAAATGATAATAATATAAACTTGATCGCAACCCTACAAATTAATAATTTAGTGTTAGGAAAGTGGCGGATATATCCAGATTATGAAACTTTGTTTTTGATAATATTTTGACGTTATTCGTGGGGTTGTGAGTATTTTGGTAACATAAAATCTGCACATGAATTGCACATGGTTTATGAATATTTTGCATATTGTAAAAACGTTATTTCCATTTATTTTGACGTGCAGAATATTTAAAATTAATAAACCAATAACGGCTGTGACAGAGTAACGAAAATAATAGTTGAAAAAATATATGTAGATTTTTTTTCCATCGAAATGCAATAACTAATACGTAATTGCTACAAATTGAATGGTGCACCGCATTTTTTGTCACAATGCAAACAGTATGTATACAATTTATACCGGATTATCCTATTTTTTTTTTCAGCTTATAAATAAATATTGTCCTTTCAGTTTGGAATTTCAAAGTTGCGACAAAAAAAAATTAAATTATTAAATATATAATGAAATTTTCAATTTGATAACTTTTATTTATAGCAGACACGTATTTAAACTAAACATTGTTGTATAATTACAGAATGTAGAAAAAAATAAATACTTTTCATTGGCTTTAAATTGATTATCCGTTTTGTTGTTGTCGTTGTAACTGTATTTTTTTTTGTAATTATTTTATTTACGTCGTTAGAACACATGGAAAATTACAATTCGGACAAGCGCAATTTTTATTTTGCATGCGGTTTTTTTTTCTACTTGCTTTCGGTGTCGGTTTGGTTGTGTTAATTTATCTACTGACAATGCAATTATCGATGCAAATTGAAATCGACCAAATTTCCAATAGTCTCGACTAGAACGCACGTCGATTGCCGGACCATTTAGCAGAGAATTTACATTTTTTGAAAATGCCACCTATCTGACATCAATTTAACGAATTAATTGATGAGACTTATTTTCATCCGAATACACAAGCAAATTATCAATTTTTTTGAAAAAATAAATTGACTTACGTATTTATATATAAAGTCAAGATCTGTTTGATCATCAATATGGTTTAATACTAAGGGCCCTCAACTAATATTGCTTGCCCTTTTGGGACCTCACTTAAAGTAAACTAACTTTTGATATGAATCAAATGTTAACGAGGAATAACATATTTTTTAATCATCTTAAATTAAAATTATGTCAATGGGAAATGTGGTATGTGATTTTTATGACCGCTTGAGAACATTTGATATTCTTTAATTTGGAGCGAGATTAAGTTGTAAGTTGTAAAGTGCAGTGCGTTTAGTTGACGGCAGTTTAATATTTCGTAAATTTTCTGGTGAATTACCTCCGAATGGCGTCCCGGGAGCAGAGAACGAACGAACGAACGCAACAAGCATAAATCCAATGTTTCATATTTAGGGTGCTGAAAATCCCCGACGATCTTCTACTTAAGGGGCGACTCGAGCGGAACGGGATCTGCCACCAATTAGTGCCCGATTTCATTTTTATCTTTTGCAATTATCTATCAATTAAGGCATCGACATCGGCATCGTTGACCCACATTTTGATGTGCGATTATTTCTTGTTCAGCCGAGGTTCCTCTTCCTCGTTCGTCGAGATATTATCTAGAGATATATCGATTTGATTAAACGCCCACTACACGTTTTTGATGACAGGGCGGCAAGTAATGATTTGGGGCGGAATGAAAGGAGCTTTTTCTCTTTGGGATAACATTTTTCCAATAGCTCAGTGCGCACATATATATATATCGTGTGTAAGAGGAAATGAGAGAGAGAGAAAGAAAGAAATCTGCGGAGTAGATTAGAACCGGGAGCTGATAGGGAAGGACTCTCCGGCTGCAGATGAGAAAACTTCTTGTTTACCCCTCATTGATCGTAAAGAAGTGGAGAAGAGGTGGAGCAGAGCAGAGCCAAGACCAGCAAAGCGAAAGGAGCAGGACGAAAGAAATAGACTTATATGTATAAACACACGCATCCCTTCATGAATTATTTTCAAGACCAAACGGTGGTCGGAACATCACAAGTGTGTGACCCTAAAGATATCATTTGAATTATTGATGTCAATCGTCTAAAACCCGAAAGGAATCAACAATATACACGTTTTCTTTCTTTTTCACTTTCCCAGTACCAACGGTCGCAAATAAAATTCGTTTCATCTCTTTAAACAGCCTTTTTTTTAATAGAATCTATCTTTAAGTTCACGTAATTAAATTTATTATAAAGACTTATAAGTATAATCTCTTAGATGAACAAAAATGTAATAGAAATTTAAAAAAATTGTTAACTTTAGTATGTTGGGCTACCATTTTATGCGGGCCCTCAGCTAATGCGATTTGGGACCTTTAACTAATAATATTTACACTTCAACTAACACTATTTTGGAGCAAGAAATATTGGAAGTAAAGTAAACTGAAATAATTTAATACATCGGAGTTACGTCTAGGTGTTTATTTGCTGGATGCGATTAATAGCAATTAATTGGACAATGTTGGGCGGCGAAACCCGTAAATCAAACACGAACAATGTATTAATTAGCAAGGGACAGGAACCTTTCCATTGTTTTGATGGTTCGTATTTTCTAGCGGACGCAAAAGTAACCAGACGCAGGATTACCAACTGTTGATTGATCCGTACCCGGTTTTGTTGTTGTTGGTAATGAATTAATGCGCACGGTTTGATGGGAATCGTAATGGATTTGGATTTGCGTGCGGTTTAAAAGTGTAAAAGCAATAATACGAATACACACACACACAGCATTGTATTCACATAGAGGCACGCACACATTTATGAGTCGAACACGCAATGTTCAGTTTCGCGACATATGCTAACCACGCGCGCACACACACACACACGGTGGTATCATCGGTTACGGTGGCCGGATTGAAGTCGCCGAGGTGTTAAACACGATACTGACATTGTGTAGTTGGGTTACGACACGGCCGCCTCTATTCGGATTGCATTAAAACAACAACCAATTTTGTACATATGCTCCAAAATCATACAAGCTACCAGCTACCTTGTTATATTATGTGTGTATTAAGTTTACCCATTTCTACACAATGGTCTTGCATAAACCAGTAACCTGTATAAAGGTTAAGGCGGATATATCCGCCATACATACTTAATACTAATTGGAATCAATTAGCAATTATCGAAGTGTATTAAATTTAGAATTTCTAATGATTCTTTTCATTGAATATAATTGTATGATAGTAGAATGAATATAAATTGTAACGTTTGTTATTCTTGTCTGTTGCTGGTATAAAGGAGATTCGCAATCGCTCAAGTGACAGTTTTAGGCTAGATTGTAGGCAGGCAGAGAAAACAGTAAAAGTAAAATAGATACAGGTCAGGATTTACGTAGGTCTTAAGGTATGTGGAATTACCGTGGGATTCACTCGCGTGGACTTAGCACGGCATTACGTGTGAATGGCGTGGGATTAGCGCGAGGCTCACGTGGAGTCGACGCCTCGTGCTATGCTGCAGATCCTATATAGGCAAAAACAAACGGCAGGGGATGAAAAACCTAAAAAGAAGTTCCATTAAAGCGCAACAGAAACAAAAGCAAACGTGACCCCATTTCCGTACGATTAATTAAAAAATATTAGTTATTAAATATTACGGGGCTCGAGCTGCGCGCGATAATCGGTGGCGGTTAATTTATTCGTTCGCTCTGCATGCGATCGAACCATAATTCCTCGATTAAATCTATTTTATTTTTCTAAACATTTATTTATCCGTTTTCGTAATATTTTTTTTTTTATTTCTGCTCCACTTTTAATAACATCCCAGACGGAAATTTAATTTAATACCGTTAATATTTACCTTCACATGCGTTTTATTACTTGCATACATAGTTAATCTACTTTTATATGATATATTATGATTCATTTGGGTCAACCACCGGCAATAATTTATTTTAAACCTTTGTAAACGCATTTTCAACTGTCAAAAGCTTATCATATTGTGGTAACACGACTGGTGCTTCAAAACAAAAATTTAATCATTCACTAAGAGCTACCGTTAAAGTATAACAATAATTACAATTACATAAAATTACAATTTTATATAAGTGTTTTAAGGATATGACGGATATATCCGCCGTGCATATACAAAGTGTTAAACAAAGCGCAGAGCGCAAATTGATTGTATTTTTTTATAATAATTGTTTTATGACTATTTTGTGAGTAAGAAATTCATTTTAGTTTTGTTATAAATAATTTCAACTCAAAAGTTGAACAATTTAAAATATGGATTGTAGTTGTAAATTAATACGAGTCGACGATGATATTGCAAAATATTATCTTTCTATGCGGTTTTATAGATTTATTTCGTGCATGTGAATATAAAGCGTAAAGCATCAGAAGCAGAGCGGCTCTTTGCGAACATTGGAGCGCATTCAGCTGCGAATCATTTGGGTTTGCGGAAGTTTTTACGAACTAAGAATTTATTTTACTTTGCCGTTAAATTAATTAGCATACAGAAAGGGGATTCTCAGTTGGCAGAGCGGTTTTCCGCAAAACAGTGTTTTCCGGTTTCCTTTTTATGCCGGCACTCTTCCAGACGATGTCGTCCTTCCTCGCCATCTCAAGATCATTTTCCTTTCTTTACGGCTTCATGCAACCAAAAAGAGGGATGGAAACGTTGCAAACGGAAGCATGTGGCCTCGGGATGCGCGTGTATCCTTGTATAATATTAGAATTAAAGACGCCGGGGGCCTTAATAGATGTAATAAATTGATTTCCAAGGTATAATTCAGCAGCGGGATGATAGTAATTTCTGCTGTAGTTCATGGTAATTGCTTAGCACACTGCACACTTCTTGTGTTGCAGGCACATACTTGGAACAAGAGCGGGGATTCTCAACTAATTGTCCCTACAGTTGAAACTTCCTATGCCACTCTATATATATATATACATATATATATATATATATATATATATATATATGTCTATACATAGATGTTTACACATAACCGGCAGTTTGTATGAATGTATTCAAAGTTTACGTAACCATACTTTATAAGCCGGTCACGAATTTCATGCAAACCAAAACGTTTCGCAACTAACTTCTAATTGGTTACTGTGATTATTTTCATTTTCCAATATATAAAAAAAAATGCATTTTTATTTACTTTTATGTAAAATTCGCTTCAGGAAATGCATGTTGGGTATTAGGTTTAATTGAAAATTGCACATAAATAATTAACATTTCATACATTTTAATTAAAATTAAAGCCTGTTTGAAGCGATATGAATTACTCCCACCAATCAATAACAATTAATTGGATACAACGTTTAGGCGGATAAGCATTCCTGCAATGGACGTAATAACTCTGCAAATAATTTTCGAATAAAATTTCATTGCAAACAATTATTAATAATGGTCTTATATAACTATACATATATATTTTAAATTAATCTATCAATATATTAATATTAGTTTGTGGACAATTTTATTCTTCCAAACTCTAATTACTAATTATTAGGATGTAATTTAAACGTTTATTAAATAACAGGAACTACTGGGAAAGCCTTGCTAACTTCATGCGATAATGCTGCCAAAATAAATATTTTTTTTTATGTGTTTATGTGCCATATTTTGTAGTGGCACCTATGATTAAATAAGGTTCGTTTGGGGGCGGGACTTAATAAATGTTTTTTTTGACAACTTAATTATTTAATTCAACAATTTTTTTAATACATTTGTTTCAAGAGAAAATTGTGAACTTAAGTAAATACTAAGTGAGAATTGTGGAGGTTTAAAGAAAAAGGTTTGTCCGAATTGGTTGTTCTTTGATTCGGTAAGATTTGTTTATATTGTATTTTATGTAATTTATTTTTTTAACCTTTTTTTTGTTGTGAGACTAAGATTAATTTATTTTGGTTGCAATGCCTGAAGTTAGAACATTTACCATTTTCTTGTGTCAATTTTTATTAAATTTGATAAAAAGCTGTAATTAATTAACCGCAACGGTTTAAGGATAATTTTCAAAACTTTCAAGTTTCATCATCGGTGAATTACTTAGATTTTTAGATAATACAAAATAGGATGTCAAACTGAATGATTTTGAGTTAAAGTTGCGTAAGAAGTAATTAAGTGAAATATTTATGTATGTAGGTCGAAAACGATATCTCGAGGCAATCATGAACGGAGAAGAGACGTGTGTTGGATATATTGGAGATGTCTAACGTGTTTTGATTGAACACTCGAGTTCTTCCATCATCTCTCAATATATATATATTTTTTTTGTTTTCGTTCAGCTGGTAGCACTTTTGTTAATAGAGCAATCATTTTTTGTACACTTGTATTAAGACGGCAGCGTGCCCCCAGAGCGGCAAGTTTTGATGAGGAACGAGGCGAGTGTGGAACGAGGAATCCAATCAATAGAAAGCCCATTTTTCGTTCTCCCACATCGGCGAGAGAGCGTCTCCCATATTTTTCATTTCAACTCAACAATAGATATACATTTGTCTGTCTTTTCCGCCTTCGATCGCGAAGATAAATACGTGTCAATATTTATCAGGGAAGAGAAGTAGGATGACTTCCCATGAGTATTATGCATGTACGGACGGGCACACAACTTGGTTAATCCTCGGGAGGGTAAAACCATCGCAGCGCGCTCATTACGCGCGTCCCGAACTTGTTTGACTTTTCAATCAAACACTTGGGTAACTCACGGCTCTTCGAGAAAAATCGCCATTTCCCCCCTCATACAAAAATTTTAATCTGTTGATATCCTTAATGCAAATACACGCGAGACGAATCTTACCGCCGATCCACCAGGACTTTCATTATCTTAATTGCTTAATCCTGAAGTGCCCTTGCTCCAAGGATTCACCCCTCTTAAAAATACAAAACACACGTATATATAGACACTGACGCATTCAGACTCTTTGAAATCGATGACGCCGTATAAGTCAAGTGTCTCTCTCTCTCCGAGCTTATATTAATCCCCAGGGAGAAGCGTTGTCCAGGTCAGTTCTCTTATTCGCTGAATTATGAGTAACTACATTTTCAATTCCTGTGGCTGGTCATAAATCAAGAAATGAATAAAGAAAACTTCTATTCTATTTCATTCAATTCATGGATAGTATAACATC
The DNA here is from genome assembly GCA_963457615.1 of Nicrophorus investigator. NCBI lineage: Eukaryota > Metazoa > Arthropoda > Insecta > Coleoptera > Silphidae > Nicrophorus > Nicrophorus investigator. Next base: position 29,756,274 of record OY735141.1, read on the forward strand.
ACTCAATCAATCAAACATCAAAAATAAATATTATTATAATTTTTAATTTAATTTTTTTTTAATGTGTTTAGAATATATTTATATGTAAAATTTGAATTTTACAATTGTTAAAATATTTCTGAATTTAATTTTTCTTATGAATTTATACTAGATTTTTTTAGTTTTTGGTGGATTTGCTGTAAAAATCGAATAACATAATTGATTTAAATGAGAAATACAACAAACGTACTTTATGGTGGAGGTGCCTGGTTTATTTAATTTTTTTTTGTAAAAATTGTTTGTATACATCTAGTAAAAAATACTAAATGTTATTAAAAACATTTATTTATATCAAAACCAAAACTATAAAAAAATTAATGTCCCAAAATTATAAACATCAAAAATAATCATTTATAAAATTTAAAATAGTCGAAATATATTTTATTTTTCTTATACATTTATACTAGATTTTTGATTTAAATGAATAATAAAACAATGGTGTTATAAAAAAATGTATAATGTAAAAAAGTTTAGTACACATTTTTAAAAAATACTAAACACTTCGTATAGGAAAATAATTTCTTTTACTATAGAACTGAATATTTTGATGTTTATTTATGTGAATAAAACGTAATATTTCTGTAAATTATTTTTTATATATATATTTTTCCAAAAATGACCAAAATTAAATTCAAAGTAAATTGTTCATAGTTATTTGTGAAATGCAATAGAAAAACTTAACTTGAAGTATTTAGTTCATACATAAATTTCTGAAAAACTAATCATGTATTTAAAGTAGAATCAAAATCAATCATCAATTGTACAAAAAAAAGTCAACGAGATATTTTTCAACCTCTTTGTTAAACGCACAAAATACTTGTTTATCGAGTTTAACGCTGAAATCGTAAATAATGTATAACTTTTTTTTATAGAAAATCTGACTTTTGCGTCTATGCATTAACCTGATTAAAATGTTTTTATTATTACTGCTTTGATTGCGATGCATCATATTGATCTGTTATTGTGTTTTTCATTTTAACAATTCTGTACACAGTTTTATTTTCATAACAAAAATAATAATTTTTAATATTTTATTATGAAATTACTTAATTTTTGAATAAAAAAATATTTGTAATTCTCTAACATTCATTATTTTTAATACATTGAATTTATATGTAATTAAAACTGATTAAAGTAGATTCGGTTATCGTGTAAACTTAATGTATGTTAACTGAATCCCGAGTATATTTAGAAAACTATTACAATTATTCTCAACTGGAAGCTTTTCGGCCATCCGTAGGCTTATTTGTGTGATGTGTTCCAGTGAGGGGCGGCAAGGGGCGCCGTTTGAAGTTAGCTATGAAATAGAATCTACATATTGTGCGATACAGGTGCGGGTTTATATGCGGCGCCGACTTGCGCCGTTGGCGTCGCGACGCGAGTGGGGCGAGACCCGAAAAGCGCCAGTATCAAGGGTGATGTGATACAAGCGGCATCCTAATCGATAATAAATCTTAGCGCGAAGAAGGCTCAAAGCGCGAGATCCTATTTTGCAAAATTTTGCATAGCAAAAAAAAATATTTTTAAATTAATTAAAGCAATTGAAGATATTTTCAGTGAATCGTTCATATTATCTTTCTTCTTCATACATTTGTACATTTGAAACGCTCATCCAAGTGTTTTGCAACAATTTTTAAGATGTTCGCGTTTCTGGATTGTGTGTGCAAACTTAAACTTAATACTTAGTGTGAGAGTTGTTCTGTGAAGTACTATTTAGAAGTGAACTTCAATTTGTATCGCCTCTTGCAATTAATTAACAATTTACTGACAACATGGTTCTGTTTCGATCGCGACGATTTTTGGTGATATCGAGGATTTTATTTTTGATTCTGGACTCTATCCTGGAATTTGCAGACTCCGCAGCTAAAGATGGTAAATATTTATATTATAATTTAAATCTATAATTTCTTAATTGAAAATTATATACATAATTAATTAATTATAAAAAAAAAACTTTATCATTAAAAAAATATCAATAGAAATATGTAAATTATTTTCTGCAATTTTCAAATATTTAAAAAAAAAAATATATTTTTTTTTTTCAATAATTTACATATTAATTCTTCTGTACTTTTATTACTAAAAATATGTGTTCATAATATTAGAAATTATTATGAAAAAAAAAACAACAATAAAAAATGTATTTTTGTCTTCAATTTTCTAATATTTAAATAAAATAATTTTTTACAGTTTTTTTTTGAATAATTGTTACATAATATTGCTTCTAAGATTATATCCTAATTAAACTAAATAAAATAAAATAAATTTATATTAAATTATTTAAAAATGTATTCATTTTTATTTTATATACAAATTTTAGATATAAATGTGTAAATATTTCTATTATAATTATGTGAATATCCGCTTTTTAGATGATTTATTTCATGTAAGCTTAAAGCTATTATCTGAAGTAATGTGGATATTTTTTAAATTTTATAATTCAGTTTACGAAGAAAGTAAATAATAATTAAATTCGGGTTTTGTGTGGGGGTAAATCGGCAAACTTCGGTCGGTTATCCGAAGAGTGAGAAATTAAAGGTAGAGACGTGAGTCACTCAAGAAGAGGAATTAAGAGTGGAGTCTTCCTTCTCGGAGACAATAAGATACTTAAGGTAAAAAATATACTTACAATCTGGACAAATAATGAAAGTTAGTAAATATGAAATATTTTGTAAAATTGATTTCAAAACTTGTATTGTAATGCGCATATTAATTGACAAATTCCAATCTGCAATCAAACATTGCGTATCAAAATTTATTGCAAATTGGCATTTTTATTGTACTTTTGACGCACCGAATGATTTCCATTACAAATTTATAGATTTTTGTTGTTGTTGTTGTTATTGTATTTGAATCAAACAATTCAATATTCGTTAATTAAAAAAATATTGTGTTTTTTGTTCGATGGAAAATTTAAATTTGAAAATATTATTACATAATGGAAAAAAGGATTTTTCATGGGTTTCGCGTACCGGAATAAACAGAATTAAGGGAGAAACGAAAAAGGAAGGAGTGGACGAGAGACATGCATGTCCTCGCACAGGATGGAATGGGAAACACGTAAAGAGGAGATAAAAGGCGGGGATTTTGAAATCCTCGCGACAGGAACAAAAGAATGGTACGAAGAAGGATTTGCTTGCGAGGCTTTCAGCATTTTCAGAGATTTCATTATCTCTCATTTGCATAACACAACTAAAACAAAAGAAAGGAAGGGTTACAAAAAAAAAAAAAAAAAACAGGAACAAGAAAAGGGAATGAAACAAATAAACTGAAGCGACAACAATAATAGAGGAACAGGAATGAAATGAATAACATTAAAAAAAATATATATTTTACAGAGATAAAGAAACAAATTTTCAGCTAGAAAGAGCACTGAGTTATTATATTCATGCCGCTATTTATTCACATTCTCGTTTTCTCTTATTCTCACTCTCCAGTGATTTGTTCTTCCTCACTTTTCTTTCCTTTTTTTTTGTTCGCTCATCGTCTTGTCTGAAAATTATTCCACTCATAAAATTCACTTTTTATTTCCTTTTAATTCAACTTTCAGCAATTCATTCAAACTTTATTCTTCATTACTTAATTAAAAACTTCGTTCATTTGTGTCCCCTTCTCCTCCCCACGCATAAAATGCAAAAATTCATTGTGCCCAGTACTTCACTTCAGATTGTTTTATACGTACATTTAATTAATGCATCATGCACTTTCAACATTCAACATTTTATAACATTTTTAACTAATTTAATGAAAGTTTTGTTTCTTTATTAATATAAAATTGATATTGAATGATTATATTTTTCATATTCATTACTGTAATGGGTTTTCAGTTCATTTGCATTTTACCAATATAGAGTTTCCGGTTAATGTTTACAAATTTACGTACGTTAAGCGAATGCATGTTAATAGAACTGTCAATTCCCTAATGTTTACATATTTCAATTGATAAAATATATATTTTTGTTATTGAAAAAAAATGGCCTGATATTTTTTTTTGCACTGGAAAAATAAATAATCCGAGCTTTAATATCAAAGTTCACAATAGTGAACCCCTGCGAATTTTCGACGATGCGAAATCGGCTTTAAAAGCGCAAACAAGCTTATGCTTGGCATCAAAAATAAAATGAGAGAGAGAGAAAAAAAAATAGAATGTAAATGTTTGCGGATGTAAAAATATGGCCAAAATGAAATACGGCCGTCATATAACAAGTGTGTATGTATATTTATGGCCGGGCATTAAGGATTTAATAAACAGGACGAGAGAAAGTATGTCAACTGCACGTCTTGTGCAAAATGTGTGTTTGTTCGGACGATGAGTTGTATTGTCTATACTTTTATTATTATCTACATAATTATCATCTTTGTCAACTCGAATCCAGATTAATGTCATCCAACAGATGTTATGCATAACCTCAACTCAACTGTGTTTCTCAACTTAAATTTTGACAGCTGTCATAATGTGTTGAAGCGAGGATTTGGTGAAAAATTGTTGGTAATTAGGTCAATAAAATGTGCGCTTTCTATTTGCTACAGTCGGATAATTCAATTTCTACGTAAAGCTTTGTTTGGGCAGTATCCGTTGTTTCTGCACGTTTAATTTGTTTTTGGCCGTGGCGGAAAATGGAATTAAAGCGAAGCGCGAAAATTTGATTCAATTAATTTATATCTGTGTACCGACACGGAATGTATACGAATTTGTGCATTTTGTAAATACATTCCGGCGTTATCCGTCCCTACAGCCAATGTACATACACCACCCGCATACACACACGCACCCACATACACTTCTCAAACAAACTCGGCGTAACGTTTCTCCGTGTACATACTGTGCACGTTATTATTCTTGTTACATTTTTATTTCCATTTGCGTTGTCGGGTTCAGGGACTCGGATCCAGATTTCTGCTTCGGCCTCTCGTACACACAGGCTCCAATATGATGCCACGTCATGTCCGTGCAAAGTAAATAAATCTTCGTTTTATTTGCACCGCGGTTTTTCCACTCTCCTGTTTACGAATGCATCCTATCTCCGCATCTGTATCTGTTATGTGCGCCATCATATTTCGTTTTCATATTGGATCGACGTGTTTGTGCTTCACACACACGACATGCACATACTATACACTCATAAAAAATGCAACACGCATAGTTTAAATCCAATAGCTTTCAGAAATTCAAACAAACAATATTCATAGTCTCATCGTTTCCTAGTTGATCACCTAAACCAGTGATGGGCAAAACGCGGCCCGCGGGCCAGCTGCTTCAATCAACGCTTTATTTCTTACTTTACAAAAGTTTTCCCATATCTTAACCAACAGTACATTATTTTTATATTCAAAGTTAAACCGCCATTCAAGTATTGACTATTAGTTTCTGTATTCTTAAAATTAATTATTTTATTTATTAATACATCAGAACAGTTCAAGAAGGTATTACTGCTATTACTATAGAAACGATAAAATAATAACAGACATATAATGAGCTTATTTCCAAATTAACGGAAAATGATAATTGGACACTTAATCTTAAACTGCCGACAGCTCCACCTATTGCGCCTACCCTTTACAATTTTTTCTCGTGCTTTCCTCCTTGTTGTTTCCCGCCCTCGGGTTGTTATGCGAGTTACATAATCTCCTTCGCACAAACGACCTCGGGTTAGGAGAAAAACGAAAAAAAAAAGACAGCCCGAAAGAGGGTTTCGTGTTTTTCTTTTCGGAATCCTCTCTCTCCCTCTCTTCATTGTTTCGTAGCCGCCCTTAAACGTTTCGGTTTCAGCCTGAAAATGATATATTGACTCGGATTACAGTCTCCTCCTACTCCTCCTACACTTTACCGTTGCGACGTTCCGAAGAGCGTGATGTCTCGTTTTCTTCGAAACCATTATAATCCATCCATAAGAAGAAAACGAACTCCGTCTTTTCCAATAACAACAACAACAACTTGGATGGGAATTTTAATTAGCGAACAATTAACGATGCGTGTGTTCATGAAACGTTCTCGTTTGGCCTCCTCCTTCCGATGGATCTGTTAATCACCCGAAAAATCAGAGTCCCGTTAATTAAAAACTTTTCGTCGTTCCCAATTTTTTTTCTTTTTCTCTCTCTCTTGTTCTTTCTCTGCACTCTCCTCTCCGAGCAATTAATTCTCAGGAAATTGGGGCTATGCGACGATGAAGAAAAAAAAAATTAAAATCAATAGGGAGCCGAAAAAGGAAGCGGGCATTTGTAGTGAAAGGAATGCTTCGGAGTGGCGGCGCAATCACGGAATTCCATAGAAACGCCTGAAAATTTTCAGGAAGTGAATTGAACACATACAAACACGTGCGGACGCAACCATAAACACATACAAATAAATGAATAAAAGATCTTTCGATTTTCTCCACTTTTTCCAACGTTTTGCCGAGGCTTATGGGGACATCGGAAATGCGGCTGCTGCTGCGGCGGCGGCGGCACGCGTAACGCAATTATTGTGCGCTTTGTAAAACGCTGATTGGTCCTAATTGGTTTTGGCCTTTAGTCGTTTCCGGTCCTCCGAACTTAATTATCATAGTTTAAATCAATTTATTCTAATCTAACCAAAACGTAATTTGCCTAAGCTAACACAATCCGAACGCATTCCACGGTGCTATTTTAATTAAAAGTTTCACACAGACACATACGCTCGTACACATTGAGGACACGTACACGTTGCTCCCGCAACCCCAATTAGCCACACGGTGGAGACATCCGACATTAAAATACAATTTATCACCGGTTCACCCTGCTAAACCATCTTTTGCTTATATACATTGACCTGCCACATTAACTTACAATTAACGAACGAACGATTTTTAAATATCCTCGTATTTGCAATCGATCACAGTACAAATATTTGAAATTCGCGCGCATCTAAGACTCAATGCATACCCAAGATGCGCATATGAATGCGCAGCCTGTAACTCAATATATTAGTGACTACATTTTCAATTATTATCGGATAACCAAAACACATTATTTTTTATATTGAATTGAAAATACACAATAATATATTGTAATTTATAATCGTATTAATTATTAAATAGTTTTATTTATACAATTTATTTGTAAACTGATTAATTATTGTTCGTTATTTTAAAATATACTAAATATATAATGGTATATATTATTGTTATTGTTGGAAAATAATAATTAGAATTGGCAGAAATAAACTGTGTTTTAATATTTATTTATGTGCATTTAATATTTAAATTGCGTTTGATCGGGTACACAGTCAATTTTCACTGTAAAAGTATCTGTGAGTTTTGTTTTGCAGATTTTCTTCCTAAGCAATAAATATGTAAAAAAAAAACCGTGAACAGTGCGAGTTTATTTCAACGCTTCGTCGTGAGAGAGACTCGTGAAATATACGGTCGAAAATTACTTTCTAAGGGCACCCTTTGCTCGATGACACACTGCTCCGAGGAAACTTCTAGTTCTATGAATTTATAATGGCCAATAAACGATGGGATCCATTCAAACTTCTATATGCATTATTATTTTGCGAGTATCAAATCTGAACAATTTGGATAACAAGATAACCGGTTTAGCTGGAATTTATGAAGTAATCGTTGAAGTTGATGTGAAAAGAGCGGAGAGGTTTTGAAACGTCGCTTACGCTGCAAATAATAATTGTGTTAATGAAGCATACACTCGACAGATATCCAAAATTTCATGAAAACTATTACGGAGAGCAAACTGCAACCTCCTCTGAATTAGTCAATAAAACGAGAATTTCTACATTAACAGCTATGTCTCTTTCTTGCAATTAAGCTAAATTTTGAAAAAAAATTAAAACGATTATTGAAAAACCGTAAATTCGGACAAAGTATTAAATCTTTTGATTGGGTAAATGTTATTACGGTATAATCGTTAATATAATTGTAATATTGCAAAGGTAATTATTAAAGAAGCCTCATTGCAGTAATTACAGAAATAGGTTTACGAGGTAATATCTAGTCTGACGCGGAGGAGTGCATGTATTCCCATTTCGAGCATAATTATGTAACGAGAAATAACGACCGACTCATGTCAGAATAGTGCCACGTCAATGAATGTAGATGCGACCTAATTTATCATTTGCCTACCCCGTGATCCAGATTTCGTCTTCAAATCTACTTTTCTGCATTCAAATATTTCCTACTATTATTTACTTTGAACTAAAGTAAAGTACGCACAATATAATATTGTCGGATTTGATTAAATTTGGTTTTAGAAAAGGATATGCATTATACAAGTAAACTGAACTTAAAAGATTTCTTTCAGGAAAAATGTAAATAAATTATTTGTCCTGAGTTTCTGGGAGTTTATTTCGGCACGAAGGATATGATTTTTTAACGGATATTGCCTCGAAAAATTGTATGTTATTCCATTGCAATTTAATTTCCAAAGTTCACGTCAAATAATTTCTATCTCCGTGAGAGCCATTTCACCGGACCAGAAGTGGAAGAAGAAGAACGTGGACGAGCGGCGCGAACAAACAAAAGCTCGAATTTATTATTTATATAAGAAAAAGGACAGGCAATAGGAGGACGAGAAGAAGAAGCGCAGCGAAAGAAAATATAATGAAAAAGTTTTTTCCTGTTTTCCTCTGTCGCAAATGTGAGCGTGTGTTTGTATGGCTGAGAGTGGGGAAAGGAAATATTATATCTTCTCCTTTATATTTCATTAAAGTAAAAACATTTTCCTTGTATTTTCCTGTCTGCGCGTTCCCTCCGAACTTTTTGACACATTTATGCTACTACAGTTTGATTTCCTTCAAACACTGACGCTTATGAAATATTCCCAGAGGCGAAACTTGACGTCGATGCGAAGAGCACGAAAATCGACTTTTTCTTTAATCTCTCATTGGAAATTAGGAAAGATTGGCGTTTCTTTAAGAATGTTTTTTTTTTTATTATATTTCGGGAGGAACTTTATATAACTGTATCAATACTCTATTTTTAGTTAAATATGAATTGTTAGATAAAGTCGTGCTGGTATCGCATTCAGTGCGCGAAACAATGGTGTGTTTCAACGTTTCACTGTCAAATTTGGCGTGCGACTCGGAGGTGTCACGTGGAATGGAGACCGATCATTATTACGTGGATGTGTGCGCGTTCCATTGTGTGAAACGTCTTGGAAATGCTGGCTGCGGACGGAGAAGAAGCATTTTTACAGATATGCATATGAAAAAAAGAAGGAAAAGAATGGAAATGGAGGAAAAATCGTGAAATTCAGGCACGGATATGAAACCAAGACAACCGCTCGTCGTATAACAAATAAAAAAAAAGAGAAGAAAAAGGGAAAGCGGAAGAGTAGATGAGAGTGAAACCTGCGACAATGGAAAACGAGCAGCAAAAGAAAAAGAAATATAGTATGCGTGGCAGAAGCAAGCAAAAAGCAGAGGGAAAAATGCAAAGGGTTTTATCTGAATACGCCACACTCTGAAATTAAAAAAGTAAGTCTATATACAACATCGTCTACATTTTTTTTTTGTTGTTCTTATTGTATGAAGTCACGAACTTTCCATAATGAGAAAATGAAGTTAGAGTACAGAAATCATTTAATTTTAAAAATAATCAAAATTTTATATTCATGAAAAAATCTAATTGCAATTCGTTAGTGAGATAAGAAATTTTCTGTAATGTCGTAATTTTAACGAGTGGCGGATATATCCGCCTTATTCTTTATACAACTATTCAATCTTAGTGAGAGTAAAATTAATTGAGGTGTTTTTAATAAAGCTATCTAAAACGTCACAACATAAAAAATCATAAAAAATGTAATTAATGATGAAAACTCTTATTAGAAAGCAATTAAATAAAATAAACTTGTATTCTCTAAACATAGAATTAATATAAATTACTATTAAGGAAAATATAAGTTTGATAAGTAACTGGAATTATAACTGTTGGATAAGATAAAAAAAATCTTCGAAACATTGATCGCCAATAAATATTTATATAAGTTAGCAAATTCGAATATATTCAAGGAGATCCAGTCATAAATCAATGAACATATCATGGAAGTAGTAAAAAAAATATAGATAAATTTGCGTGCGCTTGGAAACGGAGGCTGGAGGTTGAGATTCCTAAAATCTGCCCGAGTTATATATATATATATTTTTTTTTCTCTACACTTTTTTCTTCTCATCCCGAATATGCCTCTTCTGCTGCGCGCTCCAAAGTCCGGCGTCCGACAGTTAAAAATGGGTTATCGGAATGTAATTCATGCATGAGTTAGAGGATAAAAGCTCATCCCGGCCTAACTTTGGACATGGAAATATGAGTCCATCAGCCGTACGGCACCCCCAAAAATGGGCGACCATCAATCTAGTATCCAAATCTCGCGCAGAACTCTGAAAATAAATAACAAAAAAAAAACGAGGATGAAAAGAGGAGCGAGACAGAGCCATTACCGATTTAGGGAGCTCACACATGCACAAAAAGAAGTAAACGCGCAAGGATAACACACACACACCAAAAAAAAAAGGAGAGGCATAACGTCCAGTGGTTTGGATGAATGGGAATGGGGAAGTGGAGTCCTTTTTTTATTCCCTTAAATTGATACAAATCGTCTTGCATTTATCATCGATATCACATCAAAACTCTATTAAATCGAACATTGGTACACTTTATTAGTGAATATTAACTACTTGAAAAGTTGCAATTTCGTAGTCTAGATTTATAGTTTTTCACCTTTGAACATTCTGCTTCCTTTCAAATTTCCAATTCATTCGAGCCCGTCTGCAGCAAATCCTATATTTATTTATATGATGAAAATGTTATTGCTTATTGCTTGTTACAAACATATTGATCCTATTTTACGGTGATAAAAATATGTCCTATAAAATATAATAAATAATGTATTACATAAACTGCACATCACTGGTATAACCTGTGATTATGTGACTCGTGATTTTAAATTTCATTTTATAATATTTATTGGCGACACCAAAGTATATTTATCTTCTAGTTCATTCATTCGACTCAGGTACACATAGAAACTTATACTAAAAATAGAGTATTTCAACTTCCGGATATATTTCACTATTCATTATAATCCAGTTTGAAAATTTAAAAATTGTGATTTTTAAAACTGTTACTAAATACTAAAATATTCATATCTATTGATCCTAACACCAGACATCATAAAATATGAAATAAATATAAATAACATTGAATATTAATAATGCAGATATTATTTTTATGACTCACGTTTGTTTTGTTATTAACCACAAAATAAACTACAATACAAATATTTTTTATTTCGGATATCTCATTTTTTACGGCAATACTCTACACCGCGTGCAGAAATCTTGGAAGCTGAACATGTTTACAAATAAAATATTCCCAATTTATTCCTCTTGTGAGGCACGTTTTGCATTTCTACGACTTTAACATTATTGGAATAAATAACCTTCTGAATCCGTGTATTTCTCGATTCTGAAAATCAATGAAATTGTTTTTAACACTTTGAGAACGCACTTCCAACTGTCAAAGATTAAATTTTGCGTGAGATGGCGGATATATCCGCCGCGCTCCCGCTGTACTAATGCTGCGATAACATTCTAGATATAAAATAATAAATTGTTGAGTTTTCATAATCACCCATTTTTTTTTTCAGCCGCACCCTTCAGTTTCAATACACGCTCGAGCATATTGTAATATACATACTCTGGGTCGTTATTGAAAAGATCCTGAAAGAGTGCAGCACTAAAAGTGGTGTAGAATTATTTTCATCTAGTCTACTTCCATATGAAACTTCATCACGCTTTATGGAACATTTTTCATATTTCCCCACTCTGCGAGAAAAAAAAATCATAAATACAACTTCTGCTCGGCTCGCATTATTTCTCCCTTGCACATTTTTTTTTCCATCCCAACTAGCACCAAATCTAGAACAGCGAGGCACTGGTATTATATGCGAGCAAGTTTAGTAATTTTGGCGAGATTTTCATTTTTATTCAGGAATTACGTGAAAACGTTATTGTACATTTCCTTTCCCCATAAATAATTATAACAAAACGTTCTGCCAATAATGTGCATTAATTAAAATATATCGATTTATTGCAGTAAAATAAACGTTATTTTTTAAAACATGAGAAATTGCTAAATATAAATTGAAATCTTAAACGCCGTGTTTTTTCTTTATTATAGCAAACAAATATTTGCTGTATTGCTGAAATAAGGTTAAGAAAAGATTTGAATAAAAGATGTTCTTATGTAAATAAATATAAAATATTGATATTGCACGAGATTCGATCTTGTCCACAAATGTGAAAAGCAAAAATAAAATATTTGTTCGATGTGGGTGCAAGAAATAGATGAAAGAAATGGATGTGAGTTGCACAGTTTGAGTAAATTACTTGTCATCAAATCCGCATGGGAATTGAAGGGACGCACTCACATATGAATGTGTATTATATTTATATTTGGCTGAATATATTCGAAAACGTTTCAGCATTATCTGTAATGCAAAGGTCGGGAATGGAGCAGTAGGAGACGCACAGACAAACAGCAGTTGTTCAGAAGAGGAGAAGAGATTGGGATGAGCATTTGCCTATTGACGTTCCAGGCATATTCAAAGGAATACAAAAGTTTTCAATTCGCGAATGGAATTGGAACCATATCTGATGCGGCGGCCTTCGAACGCTTCCATTTCAACCGGCAGAGACCACCATAATCTAAAATCATCATCATCATCCGATTTAACTTTAATTTATCCAATGTTGTCCACCCACGCAAAGAAACAATTAAACTTGCCACAAGGATTTGGTGAAATGAGAAAATCAAATTGAAAATGAAATATTAAAATATACCTTACACGTGAAGGAAAAATAAATATGCTAAAGGGCTCGGAGTGAGAACGAAGCAGAAAAAAATATAAAACGCGTCGGATGGTTTTTTTTATTTTTCGTGCCGTACCTTCAGACTCCATTAAAAATCCTTGTACATTAGCACGAGGAGAAAAACTTTTATATATATATTAAAAAAAAAGAAAATGAACATTGCTGGAGTATATTTACACGCATTTTCAATTACCATTGAAATACGTGAGTAAATAATGTACTTTCATAAAACAATGACCATTAAAATTTTCATCCAGAGTGGAATAAAAATTTTACTTTTTATACCATAAAAAAATTAATAACTATAATTAAAAATGAACATTATTCAATAGCTTACATAATTCTATATTATATGTGTAAGATAATGTTTTTTTTTGTAAATGCACTTTTTGGATTATCATGATTGCATCGCTTATTTCTGGCTTTCAGATGATCGTTGTTGGAATTCTCCAAATATCGACTAGCAATCAACTATATGACGTTATTACCATTTAATCTCTTTCCTATTGCCCAACGACCGCAATCAATGGACTTTATTAACCCATAAATCAATTCTCCGCAAACTGCCGCAACCTCCACATTCTTAACCCATTAACATCCAATAAGCTCATTGAACTCGCATTTGTTATTCCGCCCAAAACACTGTTAATATTTTAAGAAGTACCAGCAAATTTACCATCCAGTACATCAACGCAGCAGTTGTGGAAATTTATTATTCCCACTAATGATGCGCACAGCATTTATTATTTAGTACGCTAAAGTTCTTTATAGCTTTCTAATGATCTTTTTTTTTTGATTTTCAAATAATAATTGAGAATAGATTATTATTGTTCTATTAAGGTAATTATTATTGCTATTAAATTATTTATTACTTTAATTAATTAATATCAGGACCGGAATTATCTAATTGGTAAACCTAAACTAACTTCATGTGATACTGCTGTGAAAGTAACTATTTAAGTTGAGGTTATGAATCTTCGTTTTGTCCTTATTCCTGTTTTGACTCACGTCAAAAATAACGTCAAAGCTTTATTAACAACAAAGAATCGTAAGTTATTTTTTTTCACAGAATCATTTGACGATCAATGAAAATGACATTTGACAGCTCCGTTTGAAAAAGACTAGTGACGTCTAGTTGAACTAAGATTAACAGCAGCGTATGAAAGGATAGGGCGGATATATTCGCCGCTCATCTGTTTACTAGCTTAAAGTTTTTACTTGATTGGCTTCTAGTATTTTAAATAATATATGTTGTGTGTACAGGGAAATGCAAAATAAAAAATTTCCATTTAAATACATCAATTTTGCACTAGGCTTTTAGTGTGAAAATGTAATACTATTTAATGCATTTTTTGATATTATTTATTTATTGGTAGAATTTGAAGACTTTATATATATTTTCCATATTTTTGGTTAAATGTCGCAAAATATATTTAAAGTTTGAATATTGAAGCGAAGATGCGATATGTCGGATGTGTTTTAAATGTTATTCGTGTTTTCATTAAAAATGAAACGCGACAGGCGATTAAAAAGAAGGAATGGTTGAAGGGCTGAGGCGTATGCGAATAATTTAATTAGAATTAATTATGCAGGGGATGTTTCGTGATGGGGGCGGTCGGGGCCCGTCCATCGTAAATGTTAAATGAAGGAGCGCCGGCCTTGGAAGGGTCCGGGAATGCTCTGCCCGTAATTCATAAAGTCTGTATGTCTTAATATTTCGGCGGTTTCGTCCTGCGAAATCCAATCCCTGGTGTCCTTGTTAGGGTCCGTTAGGACCCGCAGCGAAACTAATTAAGAGGCTTCCTGCTCTTGATGCCGCTGCCGCTGCTGGTGCTGCAAAGGCAAAGGTCTCAACTTACTTTGGAATCTCAAGTAATCGTGCCGTTAACGAGGGTGTGTATCTTATAGAGAATGAGATGATTCTGCCTTTGGTAATAACCGATTAACGAGAATTACAAAAAAGAAACGGACACTATTTAAGGGATGTTGGTTGGTTGATTTTTTTTTCTTGTTTCCATCATCATCATCATCATCTCTCTTCTGTGTTTGGCTTCGCCTGATGGGTGGGTGATGTAATAACAGCTGGTCAAGAGGTGTTCGGCATGCAGGGGTGGTTAGCGCTCATGTTGTGTGCTCGAGTCGAGGGCAGTCTCTTGACCCGTGTCCATCAGGGGGGGGGTTCGTTACGAGACACGACAATCCACTTAAACCACCCCCCAGGTGCACGCAATACACCATCGATTTATCAAACTTTAATTGATCTCCTGTTAACTTCAATCACGCTGTCTCCGGCGAATTCATGAAAATAGAACAGCGATACTAAACCGCAAACATCTTCACCTGAAGTGCTAAAAAATCTATACCTATAAATCTATAAATTAAATTTAACAATTTCGTACAGATACAAGAAAAAATATAGTTATGTTATGTACAATCTTTTGAATAATTCCAAACATTCAATACAAACAATTATATTACTGTGTAAAGTGTTAAACCAAGTTTAAGTTTATTGAGAAGCGCTGGCATATAACGATGATCAGAAACTTTATAAAAATCATCTCAAATTCTTATTTATTCTCTAAAATCTTACATAATCTTAAATTAGTTTCGTATGAAAAAATCCTTAATAAAATATCTCTTTATATTTATAACATTTGTAAATATATTCTTAACTTGAAGTTCATTATTTGATTGATCCGAAATTGATTGATTTAAAAGTATGCGAGCATTGAAGATAAGAAAATTCCACTCAAATATTCCGAGCGGATTTTCTTAAATATGATAATTGTCTTTACACTTTAAGAAAGACCAATTTGATGTAAATGAATTAACTCTGCGCTACTCAGTTAATTACTAAATCAAATTGCTTTAAATTCGAAGTTCGCGAGGCAACGAGTTTTATGTTCAGTCCTCTTTTTCATCCTCCGTCTCGACATTGAATTAGTTTTATTTCGAGTCGAAATCAAGAACTTCGGCAATTCTGTATAATTCATCAAGTCAATGTAAGCAGATGCGCATTTTTCGCACGTTTGTAACTAATTTTATTATCGGGTGAAACGCAAAGTGAAATTTGTCTTATCAGTTCTACCCCCATATTTTCGCGGGGATGAATAGCTTCAGTTTCATCTGATCAAAGACCAAATTGAATTGCATTCAACTAAACAAATAAGGGCGCAATCCTGTTGTTCAGCCCCTTTTCTCTATCCGATCGCGTTCGGCTCTCTCTCTTTTTCCATTCATAATGCATTAATCTTCCTGCACAATGCGTATAATCGATTCGCACATTAATTCATCCCCACATGAGTTCATTTTCGCTCATGCGAGGTTAATCCAACCGGCATTATCTCCACTCTAAACGCTTTCCGCAAATAGACCAATTTTGGAAAACACAACCAATGCTCATTAACTATTACAAATTAACGCAATTTTTCCACATCATGAAGCAAATACACTTATTTGTTAGATAATAATAGTTAATTATAGGTAAAATCACTTTAAACATTTTTCTTAAATTTATTTGAATATATCTGAAAATAAGTGATTTTTGTGTAATCAAAGATAATGTTGTTATATCTTAGGTGGATGTAGATATTTGTGGAAATATGCGAGTTTCTGTTTCGGGCGGAAAGAGGCGCGTAATTTAGGTTCGCAAATTACGGAAACCCGATGCGAAATGAAATTAAGCAATTAGGCAGCAAATTGAATTGATTAGGATTTCGTAACTATGGATTCGGAGGTCAGGAAGCGCGGCGAGCCTCAGAGACATGCAATTTCCGGATAAACCTTCCGGTTATAGCTTCAACTCATATAAGATTTCCGGCTCAAAAGCGTTCAGCTTATTAAACCGTGAAATAAATTGATTTGAACATTTATTTACGCAAGTGAAAAGTTCAGGAACTCACGCCGATTAGTTTAGTCAGCAAAAAGCTGGTGGTTGCGAAAAGTTGACGATTGCATCTAATTTTTGTTTTTATTTGTTTGCTGTTTTTGGCATTAGATCAACTCAAAGCAATAAAAAAAATAGGTAACTTTGAAAGCAATTTTTTAATTACATTAATCTGTGCGATTTTATACAGATTTTCGTGTAATTCGGGCCGCACGGATTTAATTACATTAATTGTGCGATTCTCGCGACGAAAAAAAGAAACGCACCGTTTACAAAGTCTAATTATTCGCCCGCTTCAAAGGGCCATCCGACCTCCATATTATGTTCCGCGCAGTTTTGCCAACACACTCAGAATGGGAACTTAATTTCGGCGAAGGGCCAACAAATAAACAGAGCAATGGCCCCCTCGTTCGTCGGACACAACGGCCAACCCTTTCTGGTGAAAGAGAGAGGAAAAAATCTAATTAAGGGATGGCTGGAAATTTCGGGTGTAAACATTTCACGCAATTACCGACCCTTAATTGCGAAAAGTCGGAGTCCGCCCGACTTAACGCCCAACCTAATGACATTTACAAATACTACCAACTGTAAATATTGTTACGACCTAAAACAATACGCCCACTAATTTTGACATGTATATATTCAACCGTTGTCCGAAGCCTTTTATGAATAATACATTAATATTTCAGTTCTACCAGCATGTAAATTACAAATATTTTTATATATATATTTTTTTTTAATAAACATATAATTATTAATTATCAATTTAAACTAATGAATTTAATCAATTCAATTCATTAGTCGTTAGGCGGGATCGTTTTTCCGCTCGAATTGTATAATTCACGGATTAAATCTAGAGAGAAAACCGCAGCTTGTGTGTTTCCATTTAATTTGCTTAAATTGATTAATTGTAAACAACACATAACACGGCCACGTATTTATTTAACAAAAATCAATTAGCCCATGCATTAATTCCATTGGCCGCATTAATTTATTCGAATGTTATCATAAAATTTGAATAATTTTTATTTCAACATTTTATTAAAAGTAAATTAAGTTTTTACAGTAAGCAGTATATATTTTGCAAAAAAATATAAAATAGTTAATATTCCAATTATTCCGCAGTAAAAAAAGGAGTAGAGGGTTGGAGTATATATGTATATTTTTATTAGATTTTTTTCAATTTTCTCATATTTTCCTTCGGCGAACGAGCAGATGTAATTCAGAGCAATCGGTGCGAGATGCAAATGAGGAGAGGAGGGATGGTAGAACCCTTGAGCCGTAAAATCTGTTAAGGAAAAACGCAAAGGAAAGAAGAAATACACACGTACACAAAGATAAAGAAAGAAGGGTATTCAGGAGAAAAATGGAAAGGAAAAGGAACGACGGCTGATAACCGTTCCCAAATTGGAGGAATTTAATTTTTCCAGACGAGATAGCCGCCTTCAGAGTTTTATGTGCTCTTCCTGCAGCTGCGAGTGAAGAAAAATGTTAATTGAAATAAAACGCGGCTGGTTTGAGCGGAAAGCGAGGCAGAATGAATGGAATATAGACGGAGAGAATAATAGGATGATGTATTCTTCAAGTTTCAGTTAATAACGTTCTATTGAGACATATATGCTTTAAAAAAAATATAAAAAGAACATTATTTAATTTACTAATTTTTATATAAAATAAAATCTTAAAAACTAATTGTATTTAGCTTATTGGAAATATCTTTTGATCTATTTTAAATACTCTTTTAATATGTTGAAAATTCAATAAAAAAAGATAAGAGGTCCAAAATAGGATTCAGATGATTTTTTTTACCACTTTTTAATTATTTTGAAAAGAGATATGTTATAGAATCTATATGTTATAGGATGTAGTTTGGGATTGGTGAAAATCGAAAGTGGAATAAACTATTCATAACCTGAAATGTTGATAGGATCCGATGTTGCCAACTGTTGAACGTGTTTGTGAAACAGATGGCGCCGGAAGGGCGCTAGAAACAAAAGACGCCGCTCCCCCTATCCCTCTTCATTACTATTCTATAATATATCCGATAATCCAATTTACATCTGCTGGATTATGCTGGAAGTAGTATAAACCTCTCATTACTCACTCACCGCACATGAGATTACGGTGCAGAAGCGTCTGCGGAGGCTGCAACGGACTATTATTTAGTGTCAGCGCGGGTCTCCGCTTTACATCTGTCAGCGCCCCCCAAACCAACCCCTATTTCTTGATGGCAAAGCAGAAACAATTGCCACCGGAAAGGGATGGCAATTGTTAAAGCAACCGCACCCCACCCCCTCACATCTCGCTTTTCGATACAGCCATTTAACATGCAATTATTCCAATAACAGAAGTGTGCCATCAACATCGAAAACAATAATTAAGCGACTTTCAAAATTATCGATTTTAAATTTAATTGTACAAAATAATGGTGGATGCGCCGGGTAATGTAACTGAAGCTATGCACATAATTAATTTGTAATACGTATTTAATTTCATTGTTGAAAAACAAATATATAGAAATAAAATACTTTGTACAGAATTTGTAGTGGTTTCCAAAAGCGCATAACGAACAATGATGTTGCGCAATAAATCCAGCTTTTCTTCATTCATTTTCCGTCTTTGTCCTTTTGCGAATTGCAGGCAGCTACATATTATTAACTTGCAGCAGTTAGGTCATAAATCTCGTCGTCGTCGGCGGCGGCGGTGGCGGCGGGCGAAGAACTCTCTTTCGCTTGCTGGCGAATATTTTTCATTTATAGTGTGTTCCAGAGAACCCGTAAGTTTCCCATCGGGGCGCAACGGGGGAACTCCACATTATAAACTACACCACCAATAGAAAATTTTCAATTTACCGAAACCTCGCTGCATTGCTGAATGGGGCAACTTCGGAATTTATTTCCGCTCCGAGAAAAACTTGTTATTCATGTTCCTACCTACAGAATATTCCATTCCAAGGCTGTAACACGAGAAAAAAAAGAAAATCATGTTTCCATTTCTTTCCTACCATTTGTAACAATGCTGTAATTACATTTTTGGTTGGTTGATTCAACTGGAGATTATATAAAAATATTATTTATTTATTATTTTACAAATATTATTAAAAACTGCATTTTTATTTATTTTTGTTAAACTCTTTAAAAAGGTTTTCTATGTTTGCTCAGGTTTGATTAAAGATATAAATCGGGACAAAAAAAGGAATAAGATGGATGGAAAAAAGGGGGTGCCACAAATCCTTTCGATCGGTCCATATATTTATCCTCCTCCACTGATGGAACTTAAAGTGATATAAAACGCTATCACTTTTGCCCGATGCGACGACAACAACAGAAACTTTCCACTTCCTTTTCCATCATCAGCAATAAGGCTAAAATAAATAAATAAAAAAGAAAACAGTCCAATCAACAAAAAAATACAATTACAAAATTCTATATTGTTCGATGGAATAAAATACCTAAAATCTTGAATCAGATGGAAATATTCAAGATTTCATTTCAAGAATGGCTGAAAAATTAATAATCGAGAATAATCCAAAATATAAACGTAAATAAAATAATTTTTGGACTACAAATTTCCTTTTTGGAACTTTTCAAACTGCTCTCGTATTTGAGAAAGTAGAAAATGCAAGCAAATTATATAATTTTTTTCATTATAAAAGAAGATTAAGTAATTTAATAGATTGTTGAAAATAATCACATTCATTTCATAAATACAATGGTTCCAATTCAACTAGTTAATTTAGCAGACAGTAATTACGAATTATTTGGGTAAAGAATAGCCGTATTTGAGAGCTGAAACAATGCAATTACGGAATGATGTTTGGGCATTATTTGCAATTAGGTGTTCCAATAAATTGGACACGTTTGGCAGCGGAATGAACGTAATTTGATATGATGTTTCAGATAGGAATCGTCAAACAATTTAAGCGACGCTCTCGCGACAGGAGGGCTTCCTTAGACCTAATGAATGCCGTGTTAATTTATGCCGTAGCGAACATAAAAGCTACGTCCTCGCTACTACTCACTGCTCCAACAGTTCCAACACAACGTTCTTCTCTCCCCTCGACGTGAGAACCATTCTCAGTGAATATAGTGTGTCTCATTAGCGATATGGAAACTTACTCGATATATTATACATGCATTTATAAAGGTTCTCCTAATTATTTTCCATTTACACCTGAAAATTGGTGAGCGACAGGATGATTTAGTCAATAATTTACCTGGAACAAGCAATTAAATCCTTTATTACCGACACGATTCACGGTTCATTTTCGACGATCCCATTTGCATTTTATAACGTATCATTAGTTCATAAACACGATCTATCCAAAAACTCTATGAAAATATTTTATTTGTACTTATTGGAAATAGATTCGTTCCTTTTGAAAGCCGAATATTCTGCTTGAATACCAGTTTGTTTTGATATTTAGTATCCAAAAGATAAAACTGAATTATTCAGAAATAAAATTACATTTAACTGAAAATCAAGACTTTAGTAATTTGCATTGATTTTTTTAATGCTAATGTAATACTTTTTTTAGTAACGTTTATAAATTTTGCTAATTTTTTGTTTGCTTTGTTTATACGTGCAGATGGATATTGCTAGTTCTGGGGATGATGTAGCAATGTCGCGCGACCGAAATATCCTGTGCATGCATTATGCAAGTGGAGGGCAAGAGGCAACATTTGCAGAACATCGATTAAGCTAATTGACACAATTGTCATAATTGGCTAATAATAATCCTCGTCTGCTTAGACTAACTGGAAATCAAACTACACGATGGGCATTAATGCGAGACGAGGAATTATTCATGGGCTGATTATGAAGTGGTCCAGACCCAAACAATAATTAATACTAAGCGCAGCAACACGAATCTACAGTGTAATTGCAAAAATAATAAATTGCTGAAAATCCCGAGAAATTATGTTATTGATCTTCTGGTAGGAAAATACTGGAAACATGCTGCGAGCAAACGAAAAAAAATTAGGTTTCCCTCAAAATTGACGTATCGTTATCGACGGTTTTTCTCGGAGAAGAAATGTGCACGCCTTGTATCCATCTGCGATTTAGATTTATATCATCTGGGATGGTGCAAATGTTGAGAATAAGACGTGGATATAGAATAGCGTTATGTATGGTGGGCCGTAAATTCAAATTTCGCTACGTTTTGTCGTTCACGTGTATTGGCATTTGTGTGTGTTATGTAATGTATACGCGTTTGCAATGCGGCAGCCGCAGAATCGGAAACTCCGAAAACGAGGGAATCAAGACAGACAGTGGGGGATCTCCATATCAAACGTATTGGTGAGATAATATTGCACGCTGAGACGCAGGTTTGCAAATATTGCCGCAGAAAACCGTATAAAATATAAAATAATCCACTATTTTCTTGTCAAGCTGTTTTCATAAAGATTTATACGAAAATGATACTTCTGACTTTGAAACCTAATGGTTCTTTTCGAAGATTCTTATATAATAATACAAATTTTAACTGAAATTTATGAATTATTTATATATTTTTTGTGTATTTACTGAAAACTGTTGGGTCGCAAAATGACAGCTGTCACATTGTGTCAAAGCATTATAAAGTATGCTATAAACAATTGGTACGCATGTTTGGGTTAGGAAATGACAGCTGTCACCTTGTATCAAAGAAATACAACTGCAAACAAATTTGTTGGGTCTTGAAATGACAGCTGTCATCTACTGTCAAAGCATTAAAAAATGGTATAAACAATTGGGTTTCAGTAGAACTACAAGCAAATATTTTGGGTCGTAAAGTGATAGGAAATATCATCCAAGCTATACAACTATAAACAAACTGAATCATTAGGACACGAAACCTAAAATTGAAATCATTACAGAACAACATCGATCACATGAACATAATATTACTTACAAATATTATAATTGAATAATGGATAGGTTGTAACAAACACAAAAATAAGAAGCAATAGATGGATGTAACAATAATGACCAAGAAATTGCACTAGTTTTTTTCTTATTTATTTTTCGAATTAGTTTATAGAAAAATAAATTGTCCAGGAACTGTCAAGCGCGCCCGGGACCGTAATTGATATGAATAACGGTCGGCGATCCATCAATAACGAAGTTAAACTTGTATTTATAGAAAGTGGGATAATGCATTTAGGAGAGGTTCGTCCTCGAGGTGGAGGAGAAATGGCGAAAAAGACTAGGAAAAAAAAAGAAGTTATATTTATTCGGCTATTTATTTTCATTTTCATCTCGCTCTTTCAGCAGAACAAAAAAAAAAGTAAGGAGAAGAAAAAATAGAAGAAAAGTCGTAGCAAAGGGATGGACATTAACGATTAACGAGGACAGTTTTTATAGGATAGAAGACAGAAAGAATGAGAAGGAGGAGGAGGCATATAAGACGTATTAGCTTCTAAACGATGGTTATCGCACACTATCAACACAAGGACACTCGGACTCATCTCGAAAACGTTTTATCTTTCCTTTAGTGGAAGTCATCCACTTTTACAAATTGCTCACTTTTTATCGATCGCATCAAAGTGACAAACGCGTAATATAAATTAATAAGTTACTATTAGCTAATTTTTTTGTAATCATAAATTTGAAGAATCAAAATCAATGTATTTAATAAAATTTTATTCAATTATATTTTGATTTAAAAAAATATGTGAAAAACAATATTTTCATGGTGAAATAAATAAAAAATAAATTAACGGTTTGTTTATTATACTTTATTACAGTTTCAACATATATAACGAATCAATAGCTTTGTTGTCGTTTCAAGCATGGAAAGCTTTGAAACAGTAGTAATTATCGGAAAGTGTAAATATTTGTTTGTGTGTGAGAGCGCAGTTTCCGAATTCAATTACGCATTTGTAACAAAGTTGATGTGTGTTGTGTGTCTGCGCTTTACTTTGGTTTTCAGCTACGACGAAATAATAAAAGTATTTTATGTATATTGAAGATAGGGCCTAGATAAAAATTGCGAAATAAGCCGCAGAATTTTACTACCCTTCCGATACAGCTGCAGCGCCGACAACGTGCCTCCGACGCAGAGACACGTAATCCCCCATTCTGATTTTTATGTAATCATTAATATTTATAGTATCGCGATTGCACTTTGTATTCACAAACAATGTGCGCCAGAATTACACCGGAACCATGAAATTGAAGAGATTACTCATGAGCATTCGCAGAACAAAGTTGTCAAAAATTAGTGTAGTGTTAAAAAATAATTATGATTTAATGTGATTTTATTAGGAGAAATATTATTCTGAAATGATATTGTTTGATTTTTCACTGAATTTGTCGTTTTTCGTAATTGCGTTTGAATAATAAATTGCGTGTGCGTTGAAGTCTGGTGTTTTAGGGGATGAAAAAAAAACGCGTCGAGAAGAAAGGCAGAAAGCGTCGGGGGGAGGATTGGAAAATGTGTTCGCGAAAACCGCACTCGCCAAGGGACTTTACGTCAGTGTCAGTGCAGCTACGTGCCAGTTGGTCCCCGGTTACATAACTCCTGTGCGTGCGTGAAGAGGGTGGGTGAGAATCATACTGTCTAGAGAGGAAGAGAGAGAGGGAATGCTTGAGTTGGGCAGATTTGGGTCTTCGGGGGAAGGTGATTGATTTCCGGCGGAAGTGAGTGGTCCGCTGCGAACGCACTTAATATCAGGCGGGGGCTCCGATACCGGCATATTGAATTTCAGCCCTCGCCATTATGTAAATTGCTCTGCAGAGTGCGATGGAGATGCACGCAGGGATAATATAAAAGTAATGAAAATGACACCGAAAGATGTGTGGCTGGTGTAAATATGGTGGCGCGAAAATAATGGATTTGAATTTGATTATGGGAGTAATTACACTGCGCGTCGCATGACTCGGAGCGACATCTATTGATAGATTGGGTGGTGATTGACGTCAAAGTACTGCGAAGTTGAAAAGTTGCAATTAGCACTCCATTATATTGGACCTTTCAGTTTGATGAATACCGCATAATTTGTCCTCTAATTAAGTCAATTATTAACCAGTCCATCAAATCGTAAAGATATTAAAATAGCATTCACATTATTTTTTTTTTAATAAAAATAAATTTATTTTCCACCACTTGCCATTGAATGTTTGAATTAATTTCCCACTAAATACTTACATAGTTGTGAAGAATAAAAATGGAAGTTTTATACAATAATTAACCATTTGTGGATATATGGCGGATATATCCGCCATGACCATAATACACGGAGCTGTCAAAAGTCATTGATAGTTGAGGTTATAAATAAAGCTTTAAACTTATACCTGTAGACGACTTAAGTGGTAGTTTTTTTTTGTGTAATTATGGTAGTTAACACCTGAAAGTAAGAATATCGTGCATTTCATCTTTAGATGTAAATAAAGAAAAGTACTTAAGCGACCGAATAATTCCGGCCACATCCAATTCGTTCCGCGCCTTCGAGCAAGTGGAGGAAAGTCTTACCTAACGATACCGATGGGAATATCATTTCCATGAATACCGCAACGGCCTTAATTTATTTGTCTTTAGTCAAATTGGAAAGGATCGCGATCGTGATTTATGCAACAATATACAAGCAAATACCCGTTGTTCTGGATTCGCGACTGACGTCTTTGAATGTTGTATGAGGGAAGTCGAAGAGAAAGGTAGTATCGGTCGGCTTTTCAACTATTTAACCTGTCGATAGTTAAATATTGACCTTTCAATTGTGCCTTGATAGAATACGGAATGACCTCCCTGTCTCTCTCCGCCCATTCGACATCGAACGAAAATATTTAAACAGATACACGATTACCTTGCTGCATGTACAACAAATGTTGTTACATAAACTTTAAGAGAACCAACTTAGGAAACAATTTTATCTATTTACAATATTTATTCGGATTTTTTAGGCGGACAAGTCCAATGCAATTTAATTCTTCTATTAGTTGGTAATATTTAGTGCAACCATTATTGACGATAACTAAATGAAAATATGATTAATATTGATAACGGAAACATAAAGTTATAAATGATGTTCGGTTCAGATGGAGCCACGATAATAAAACAAAGCAAAAATGCGCTGCATACAGTTTTTATATTGGAAATTTATGTGCGTCGTGAATTGTGTAAATATTGCCGGACGCTATCGGCGTTTAATGATGTAAAACGGCGTGCTTTACTGTTTTATTGAATAACGGGGGGTGGCGGCGGCGGCAGCGGCGGAGGTTGATTTTTTTGCTGTTGTTGTTGTTGTTGTTGTTGGTGGTGTATAGATTGCGTTCGCATTCGTTGAGGTTCGAATGAATAGTTTAAAAAATTAATATTTGCGTGTCTGAATTATTTACAAATGCCAGTCACGACAGTTTCCGTGTTTGCTAGGGCTTATCCGGATCCTAGTTCGGAATGAGTTACAGTTAGAAAGTTATAAAAATGAGTCTAACGAGAAGGATAAGGTTTATTTGAATTTGGACTGGAGCCTAGATTGGACCATTATTAATTTTCATCATATAGTCAAGCAAAGTTCTGTTCACTAATTCGTAACTTCTGGAAAATGTATAAATTTCATAATATTTCCTATAGTTTCATAATATTTTGAAATTATTTGTAAAATTTGAAAATATCATTGTATGGTCCAATATCGGCAACTCTCTTCTATGCGATTTAGGGCATTATCGAATTAGAGTATATGGAGGGTGTCTTTATATGTGCACGATCGAGAGCTGAGAATATCGATGGCAGAATGCCCTAATGGCACGTAACAAATTCAACCATACAAAGTGTGTTCAGAGATCGGGTTTACACGGCGAGTGATTGGGGTCGGAGTGCGCTCCATCTATCGGCGGGAATTGGATGGGTGGTGGTGGAGGCGGAGGCGGCGGAGTTGGCGTTCATTACACACTGATTACTCGGCCATGTCGGGGCCAGATTGAGTTGCGTAAGCCGTGCGGATGAGATTATTTCAATCGCCCGCACATTCAGATCAGATCTGCTAATCCGCTCAAACGCACTTAATGCTGCCCAGAGATGCTCTTACTGCTCCGACTTTGAATCCCATCATGTCATCGTAATCATAGGCATCATTATCGCGATGATCTACTGTAAATATAAATACCTTGCATGGGAATCCCTTACAACAAGAGCGGATTATGCGGGTATTTGCTGCAATGATCTAGCAGCGTTGGCTTGGCTCTCTCCACTCTCTCTCTGCCGCTGTATCCGCCCCAAAAGCAGCAGCAGCAGCTAACCGCCCCCGTCTGCCCCTTCTCGCCGGAGTGGCTTCCGTTTTAGGGCTACTCCGACCTGATCGTAATGATCATTAGTAATCCCCCGAGATATTGCCTACCGCCACCGAATCTCTCGTACTGCACAGCACGAACAAAGCCGAACTGCTGAATTTGCATACACCAAAAATTATATCCCTGTTTAATCCGAAACATTTGTCGATGCACCTTCAGCCTACATTATTATAAAACTCAAGAACTCTTAGCAAAATCAGAACAAAAGATACAAATTCAATTTACGAATGATTTAACGCCACCAATTTTATTTTGGAATTTCATAGTATAAGTTTATTTATTTTATATCCTTTTCCTTGTTTGCTTTCATACATTTATATACAAAACATATAAATCCTTGTTTCAAAGATTTAATTCCGAGCAGATTGTGATTTGTGTTTCAGTTTAAAAAGAGAAATATATGAGCGCATGGGAGGACGAGTTTAAATAAATTGAAAAATATTGGTCGCATAGAAGTAAAGTTATCGTCATTTCCACACCCCAAACTGAAGCGCATAAAAAAGTTATATAAATAGATGGATGAATAATAAGTCAAAATTTGATTAAACTGTGTGCAATGAGCATTTTCATCGATGTTACCTAATTTCGATAATGCACGCATTAAAGTGTGGCAGGTAAAATAAATGGTGAATAACATTCGTGAAATTGTCACTAGATGGCGAGCTATTAATTCAATTTGCACGCGCATATTGTAGCACCATTAAAACGGCATAATATAATTGCAAACTTTGAATCGCTTTCGCAGCAACAATTTGGCACTGCGTGCGTAATTGAAATCGTTTTCGCTTTCATCGGTCTTCTATTTTTTTTTCTATTACTTCCGTTACGCAAATTTAAATTGAAGCATTCGCATGCGACTCCGTGAACCGATTCTATTTTCCGGTCTGAACCAACGCTGCGTATAATTAATAAATAATAATGTAATTTTCCCCATGAGCAATTAGAATCTTCCGCTGTATTATCGTGCATGTTTATGTGGATTCATACATGTTATATAATGAATATTCTGTGTTAACGATACGCATGGTCCATTCTTCCCGCATTAATTCGATGCTGTATGTTATGCCGCATCGGCAATTCATTTCAGGCTCCGGCGATTTTCACCAGAACCAAAAATCCTATTAATTATAATCAATTTCAATTTGTTTGTTTCATGTTTCATTTTTTTTTTAAATTTTTATATTGATAATATTGTCAAAAAAAATAATTATTGTTCACAAATGTTATCTGTACGAATCAAAGAATATTGTTATTAAATTCATCTATATAAAATGTTACATCATTGAAAATTAAATAAAAAAATATTCTGATTTTTACACGTATATTAATTAATTAAAGGTATTATACGTATTTATTACAATATTCGACCTTCAATTAGATGATGTTATTTGCAACATATTACGTGAAAACGGGATGTAGTGGAATCAGATAAATAAAGCAGGTATTTCATAATTGATTATATAATAAAAATATATTCATTCCAGAACATCTCGTGTTGATTGTTAATTAAATTTTATTGCTAAATACTCGTATATTTCATTGCAGTATTGAATTTACTATAGAATTATTAATATTTTGTATACGAAATATTTCCCGAGGCTCAAGATAAAATATCGTATTTACATTAGTTATTGTGAAACGAATTACCGAAATATTGATTACGTAATTTACTTTAAATGTAATTAATACTATTTGCCTGAATTTAATGGATTTTGATTACATTTCTTCTGAGATATGTTAATAGGAAAAAATTATTTTACCTTTGACGTCGCGATTGATTTCGTCTTGAAACTTTCTTAGTAATCTTTTAATTATTCTTTATTTTGGCACACAGTAAAAAAATGTAGAAATTGCAAAGTGCTATAGATAGTTTCAAAAGTGGTGATATGAAGTTAAAGTAGAAACCAAAATAAGGGAGACCTCTTATAAACTTTGATGAAAATCATTGTCACAAGATATCCAATGTTCATGGTCAAAAATGTAAAAAGACAAGAAATTTAAGAAAAAAATAAGAACTGCCAGAATATTACGAAAAATTCATTAGAAAACTGCCTATTGTGTGGAGAAAGATCATATTTAATATTTTGTATAAATAACTTGTAAAGTTTATAAGTTATAAAATATTTATAAATTGGAAGTTTAAATAAATATGTCAAGTGATTTTATTGATGAATGATTATATTTTATTTTGAACTGCAAATCAATATATGCGATACCCAATTTATATTCATTATCGAGCGAAATTGGACGTTTGGAGCCGCAGCATCAATCATCCCTTAATAGAATTTTACTATGATTTATATATACACATTAGCTATTTTATTTTAGTTTTGGAAATGTATTCACATTTATCATTATTGTTCAACTTATTTTGGGCCCTCGGCTAATATTGTTTAGGGCCCTCGATTAACACTATGTGGGGCCCGTGTTTAACAAGCTTGAGTTTAGTTTAGTTGCTGAATTTCAGTCACCGATAAACCTTCCAAAAACAAAGAATTTTATCGTAGAACAATACTCGTGTTATTTCATCTTAGAAACTTGCACACTATGTACTTAGGTCATATATTAAATTGGTTGAGAAAATTCGTTTTTTGTTGGATTATATAGGAATTAAGCGTTCGATTAACGTACAATTTATGTACGTTAATTGGTAGCTGCAGTTATATGTTCACAATGTGACAAACGCCACTGAGTGTCGTATTTATATAGGAGACTGTATGTAGATTTATTGTCGAACGCAAATTCGCTATTATTGAGGGCAGTGGATGAGATTTATTCATATAATCAATCATAATTAGCAGCGCGGGTATCGGTGGTTATTGGTTGGTGCCGGTTACAAGACATGCATCCAATGTTATCTCTCCCTATCCCCGTGTATATGTATGTGTTCGGCGTTGAACAGTTAATTTAACCGGAGCTTTAGAGAGGATGAGGATGGGAAACGCTTGATTATAATTTACCATTGCCCCGTTTCTGCAAAATGGTAATTGTTATGGCGGTGGCCCGGGCTATTATTGTTTCATCTCGCATTTCCTTGCTGATAATGCGAACGCTAAAATTATTTTCTTTTCATTTCAGGTATGTAACCCGGTTCATAATGGAAATAAAGGCGGACGGAGAAGATGAAGAAGAAAAAAAAATATGCGAGCGCGAAATAATAAAAGCGGCTTTCGAGGTAAGTCGGAATGGAGAAATTATGGAGCTTCCGCATCAAAATTGACTGAAAACAGGAGGAACTCGAAGAGTATCGATTGAACAACGTTTGGACATGTTCCTGATGGCTTGTTATTAATTTATGATTAATGTATCAACCCTAACATTCACTCCCATATAATAACAATAAAAATAATAAATTACTATGTCTACGAAAATAGAATCAATTTGAAATATAACTAATTAATTTTAAGTTCTACAAATCATAAAATTTTATTGCGTATTACATAGATATATAATTTATATATTAAAATAAATTAATAAACTATTGTCTATTATTATACAGTAAACAAGCGTATTGATTATGATATAATTGATAGCAATTTCTTTTGAATAGAAGTTTTCGTTTTTTCGTGGAAATTGTGAAAATATATTTCAATTTCTTTGCTTTCTTATATCGCGATAAAAGCCGAATGCAAACATTTCAGCTTTGTCTTTTGATGCTGTTTCTCAATTTACGTCAATTGTTTTTTTTTCGTCAGTAATAGATTTTTCGCTGCCAAAATCAAAGAATTCTTGCTAGTATTTCACTTCTATTTTTTCAATAATTTTATTCAGTATTCGATTATGAAATATATAAATAATAATTAATGCTAATTGAAGAAACTGTATAGTTAAGGAATTAAGTGAACATTTAATTAGAAAATGTTAATTAATAAAGTAAATTATTTTCTCGGATAAACGATTTTCTTTTCCTCATCATTTTGATGAAATAGATTTTTTCCTTTCCTTTCATCCTTTTCCTGTCATTTTACTTTTTCCTTTCGGCATCCTCTATTTTCGCGCTCGCTTTTATTAGGTCTCCCGCCTCATGCAGATTATTATGGAAATCCCGGATGCCACTTTAATTAAAATATTTAGTTTCTCCGAGACAGGTTTTTTTTGCTGCTGCTGCTGCATACATTTAGTGCTCTGTCCACTTTTTTTTTGTGTGTTAAATTTAATTATTCATCGACGGTGTTAAGTTTCTTAAGGCGTAATCTGTCTTGCGTTACCCTTAATTTTCCCTCGTCATTTTATATTTTTAGTTCGTTCTTTTCATTATTCCGAAAGGTTTAGCAATTAATAACATAACTTGGAAGGATCGGATTCCGGTGTGAAATTAACTAATGTGTTTTCCGGGCGCCAAAACGCCCGACCCCTCCGACCAACTGAGATCATTAATTTCCGGGACACCCGTCTTAAAAGTTGGAAAAACAGTTTAATTTTCCTCGGTTTTTCGGTTTCCTCCTTCATTATGGGCCACGGACAAAACGAGGAATAATACAATTAAAAAACATGATTCGTTTAACACTTTCAAAAACAAACTTTTTCTTTGCTCTAACAGCTCTATCCTAATTTTTTTTAAAACTTATTCACAAAATAAATATTCAGATATTTCATAAATAAATATTATTACTATTATTTCTACTTTGTACTTGCAATAATCAAATTAAGTTATTTTCGGTTTCGATTACTCTCATTATTATAATAAAAATTGTGGCAAGAAAAATAACAGATAGATTTAAAAGTTTTGAAACATGCACCTGATGTTGTATTTTTTTTAAGTTCATGGAACATTTGCTTTGAGATGAAAGAAATAGAAATGTTGAACAAGTCTGAAATTTTTGTGAAAATTCGGATATGCCTAGTTTTGATCGTTTGCGACATTGTAATTAAGGAAGATAATTGTAAGTGCTGGTGAAAATTTCGAATTTCCGGATTGATTTTAATTTGAGATTATTCGAGTGTGCGTAAATGCTAATAGGTTAAATAGGTTTAATCGCTTGGATTTATGGACTATTTACGAGGGTCGCCCGCCCTATCGCGAGGAGATCTGGGACATATCCATAGACAAACCGACGACAAAGGCATCCTTTTATCATTATCTAAAATCGTATTAGCCGAAGGGAGGAGATCCCAGTGAGAGGTCACAAATGAGCGATATTTCAACGATGCGTGTCCCCATGCATGTATTCCCTAAACTATTATCATGCCACCTAAAGGCCAATGATATCCGCCCCCTAAACTAGGAGCCGGGGGCCGGGCGATTCAATCTTGTTAAAAATAAGCGGGTCGACGTTCCGCGTAAACGCCAGAAGCTTTACTTGAATAATGGAAAACAACAATTCGGTTGAAAGTCAGATTGTAATTCACATTTGTTTAACTTTTTTTGTTCGGTAATTATGCATCTCGGGGGGGGACGGCAACTGCCTTCGCTGGAATTAAATATGGAGCAAGTTCCTAGCGAGTTTATCTCACTTTGCGTGTTTGGGATAGGTGATATTTCATATTGTTCCCCCTGCTGGGACTCCAGCCGTAGCGCAGCAGGAAGATTCTCTAGTCTTTGCTACCCATTGCAAAGATCGGGTTTACACACCCTGCGGTGTTATATATTTTTTTATTTTTTTATCTCCTCACCGAGAAATACATATTTGAAGCGAACACCCCCATGGTGTATATTATCATTTCGAGTCCGCAGCAAATGAAAGCAATTCGGGATACCGGGAATGGGATTACGAGGGTCCAAGGACAATTCCGAGCCGGGTTTCCGCTGCCCTACTTTAATTAGGCAAACAAGGAGGGAAGGAAAGGGGGGACGGCAGAACATTACGTAAAACCGAAATATTGCGAGTGCGATACTTTTGAATGCGTGTCTCTCATTCCCATCCCTTTTTTTTTCTCTCTACCCTTTTTGTCTGCTTTTGCCACATTATATGAGGAAATAACATCCCTAATTCCGTTTCCTTTTGCGGCTTGGTTCCGGGACGCGCCGGACCGATAGGTTTTTTTGAAGGAGCGCCGGATGGCTTAATTAACCTAATTGCCAGTTTCGCACCCGGCTGCACACTTTACAGCTCTCCTCGTAACGCTTCCATTTACCCTTAGTTTTTTTTTCTGTACTTTGTTACGCTTTTCTACTTTAGTGAATTTAATTTCAATGACCTTTTCAGTTGTCCTAAATTATTGACTAAACACAATAATTTTCTTCCCTAGTGTAAACTAAAACGCAACTCATCTAGATTTTTAAAAGTGTCGTTTATACAAATCTTGTTTTAATTTAAAATAATTAATTAATTAAACACAAGATGGACTTCGCAACTTTAACAATATTTGCCTATTCGTTTCTATTATAGTATTACAATCTATCATAGACACTTGACATCGGCGGATATATACGCCCTACCTTTTTCACAGGTGCAATCATAGAATCTTAATAATTATAATTTTCAAATGTCAAACGTCAAATAATTTGAGGTATTTTATTTTTGATAGTTTTACCAAATTACACCAAAATATAATAATACATAGGAGTTTTGCTTTTAAATGCGTTGTTAATTTATATTTATAAATAAGAAAAAAGAGTATTGGATAAATGTGAGTTTTATTGAATTGATCCGATAACTGTTTTACTGAATTTGACACGTTTACACTTTTCTACAAGTGAAAATCTGCATTGAAAGTTGTATGCAAGAAAAAAAGGAGTAGAAAGAATGTGTAGTGTGTAATCTGGAAGTAGATGTTCCAAGCATGACGCTTGAACAGGATTTTAGCCTTTTGTTTCACAGCTTCCTTTGTGTTCCTTTATGCATAAAGATCAGTTGAATGTCGAGTGGATTCCAAAATCGATATTTGCATATATATATACACAGTGCGTTACTATTTACAAATATTGCTATTTTTCGTTAAACTAAAATCCTTTCATCTAAGTGAATTAAAATGATTTCCGAGGATTGAAAGTTGAAACTAGTTCGTTTCAAATTGATAGGTGACAATGTTTGTGCTTTGCAAATAAAAGATATCGTTAATTAACATTTGTAACACTCTGTGCGTACTTAAAGGGCTGCGATGTGTGTGTGTACATTCGTTGGTGGTGGCAGGATGAGGTTTGAAGGGGATTGCAGGGTGGTTTTTGGAAGGAGAAGGATCAAAGGGCCCTCGGTCGGCACGTCCGGCTGTCGCACGTCGCTAACCGCCGACAAAACCGATCTCATAATTTATAGCCCATAGCATATACCCAATGATTGACTTCATCTCTCGTCCCCCTCCCCCACACCACATACACATTCGACGCTCGTTATTTATTAGGCCGTTCGTCCATCTCGGACATAGCGCATCGCATGATATGTACGCCCGACCTTTTGTTTATCTTCCGCCGTACGAAGGGTTGCATACACAGGCCCTGTTTGCGAAACAATTGATTCATGATACGATGATTATTAATAGGTCAATATTTGCCCTTCCGCCCTTCCCACCATTCCGCAACGAAGCCCAATTATTTCGCGTATTCTGACTTACAAACAACAGCAACTACAACTACCCACCGACCGGTCAGCGCGAGTAAAGTTTCGTTTCGCAGAAAACATAGAATTAAACTCGCATTAACCACTTAAGGCCGCCCCCCTCGTTCCGTGCTTTGCTTGCTTTCCAGTGGAAAGAGGGGTGGAGCAGGTTGAATCTCTAACTATCGCATGGCGTGCACCGATAACTAGATTGCAGATCGCAAACTGTGCATTCAATGGAAAATACTTACCTAAATTGAATACTTCCAACGGCCCTCGAGAACTATTCATTTTATTAACCGAATCAATTCCCCGCAGTGCACCTTGCCAACCAGTTTTCTTTTACAATCCAATGAATATTCGATACACCAAGTATTAATGCGCTAATGGTTTCACTCGAATGAAAAACAAGAAGAAAACACCGTTTCAATTTCACAACCCAATTGAAAACAATTCGTTTCCACATTCAAACTACTTACTGCATTTATTCCGAACCATTTAACATCGCCTTTAATACTTCCTTCAATAATATTTACATCAAATGCAAAACAAATCGCATAATTTATTTCTTCAAGAATTTGAATTACTTACATTTTAAATAAATGGAGCGATTATTAATATTTATGTAGCTTTGAAAATATGTCGTGGGCCCCAAGAACTACTCTTAATAGATAAGATAGTACTGTTTCACAGATCAGTACGTATCGAGAAATGGAATAAAAATATTAATTTCTAATTAAGTTTCAATCATTTTTAAGAAAGTTATAATTTTGATTTTTTTTTAAATTTTGTTATTCTTAAAATTAAATTAATTAATCTGAGCATTTCTTAAATTTATTATAATTTTGGAATTATTGGATATCTTAATCTGGATTAAGTAATATATCGTCGATTAATAATACACTAAGTGCTAAACAAACGTATATATTTACATAGGCTACGAATTTCCTAAAATTATTTAAGTAAACATTACTAAAATTAGTTCCTTATGAATATATACAATACTTATTTTTGATGGTTCGACGTGATTCGTTAACTTTATTTTTTATTTTTTTTTTATATATATATTTCTGCACGTTTACTCTTAGCTTGTTCAAGTTGAAAATCGGACTTGTGTTTGAGTTTAGACGTCGTCTCGATTTGCTCCCGGCAAATATTAACTCCCCCTTTATAATTTCCTCGAATATCTTCTTCGTCCGTTAACAGTTTAAACATTTATCTATTTTTCTTTGCCCTGCTTTGAAGCGATATTTAGATAAAACAAAGTATCCAACAAAAAAGGAAGACTTCTAATCGAAATTTATAATAATGCGTTTACTTTTTTTTGTTTTAAGGGTTTAATTGTACTGAAAAGCGAGAAGTACACGGACGCGACCGGCAACTAAATGCTGCCTCCTCTCTTTGCGATGCAAACAGGATTCACTTTCACCGGACGATTATTTATTTTCTTCGTACGTTTCATTAATATTCATGAAGCTGCATTCGTTTTATGCCAAAACACCCCAAAAGATATAATTAATTTATATATACAGAAATTGTATACATTCGCACTTGTTAGGTTCGTAAGAAATGTCGTGTTATGCGAATTCCTGTTAGACAAAACTGTTAGTAGTTTTCTTGATATAATATGAATGGATTAAGAAATTAGTTAAAAAATAAATTAAAAATTACAAAATAATATAAATAAATTTACAAAATTATTAAAATTGTAAAACTACGGGAATTACAAACCTTTGGTTCTGGTGTAGAAATGTGAGTGGTTAAGACAGGAATTTGTCGCTGGGTTCTGTAGATTTATACGGTGAGTGGAGTAAAGCTCTTTCCGTTTCCGGTTTTAAAGGAGGGGAAGGGAGAGGGTGGTAAGTATGGAGTGGCAGTAAATATATAAGTGAGCTGTGGCCGTTTTGGCGATAAAAGAAATGGTGCTGCGTGCACTGAATGGATATTATTCAAACTTCTGCTCGCTTTCTCTCGACCCCCCCTCTTCAGATACACTTTAACCCATGCGAAGTTCTAGCCAGAAAATTTATATATTTATATATAAAAAAACACATAAAAATGAGACTTTGCGTATGGTTTTCCCGGGCCGAACATGCTAAGCTCTCTCTTTCTCTTTCCCGAAGATCAATAAATCGGTTCTTTGGCTACACGATTCTTACGCATGCAACGCACATAGGCTCGTGAAAATATATTTTTCAGTCAAATTTTGCTTGCCGGAAATTTCCTTATCGCAGGACGTTACTTTTACTGCTATTTTTCCTTCCACTTCGTTTGTGCGTGAGACCTCGAGGGCCCGAATTTGTCTGAGGCCTCCGGCGGTATTGCATTCAAATTCACTGGCATTCTCAGTGATCATCATAATCGTAGCCATGGGACACATATTTTAGTAATATTACGAGCGCACAAAATCGAAACACGGACCAAAATTGTTATGATCCCTATTTTTTTTTATCCAATCGTTATTATTATTATTGTTCACAAATAGCTTGTGTTTACTCAGATCAGTGATGGACAAATTTTAAAAATTTATAAAAGAGAAAGTTGTTATTTATGATGCATTTAATATTCACTTTTAGGTCTTTGTCGGGTGTTGTTACGACGTCCTAACTAGAGTCGTGTTGTTTTACTCACTCGCCGATGGACGTGATAAAATGATGGCAGGAGAAATTTTAGAGTTAATAAATGTCGGCCTCTATATAAATTAAGTTTAAACACTCGACTTCCCATTATATTTTCCATTCTTTGAATTTTTGCACTAAATATATTAATTTTAATACAATTTATAATTTGCTTTCAAAAATAATTAGATTTTTGTATTTAATATTTCTTTGAAGATTATTTTTTTTATATCTTTGAAACCGCAATACGTGTAATTCTTTTCGCAAGTCAAATGGAATTCCGCTGCGAAATCTGGAATTCCAAGACTTAATTCCGCGCCAGGCAATGAATTTATATTCATAGCGAAAAACAAAG
This sequence comes from Nicrophorus investigator, assembly GCA_963457615.1. Taxonomy (NCBI): domain Eukaryota; kingdom Metazoa; phylum Arthropoda; class Insecta; order Coleoptera; family Silphidae; genus Nicrophorus; species Nicrophorus investigator. The sequence continues at coordinate 29,793,760 of OY735141.1, forward strand.
GGGATGCTTTCGTGGAAGCAACGGGTGCGAGACAGAGGGGAAATTGCATCGGGTTTTCTCGAGAGATTAGATCCAACTTATGTTTGTGCCGTGGATGTAATCAAGGAAATTAAACAGAATCCCTCAAAGTAAGCTACACAATTTTGCTACAATCTTCATCAAACATTCTTTTTTCCCTTTAATTCCAAACAGTTTTTTTTTTAAATTTTTAGTTGTGCAATTTCAGAAACATCATGAATATGTTATTCTGGACAATATTTAAGTTGTAGTTAAGTAGATGATAATTTATATTTAAAAAAAAAATGTGGGCCCCATTTTTTTTGTGCGTGGGCCCCATTTTTTTACGGTGGGCCTAAATGATGAGACGGCCCTGATTCGTTATGTTGAAGTATATGAAAAGTAGTATAGAGTAAATGTACTTTTGATAACTAAATATTCTCCAAATGGATTCGAATTAAGTAAACAACGAAATTCCATTATATAATCATTATTATCGCTATTAGCGTAATCTTCGTCACAATCAATCCCATTTTTTTTATGTTTGTTTCGCCTGCTGTTGTTATAGTTCTTTGCATGTACACACTGAAAATCGATTGTTTCAACGGAAAAAAAATGAGTTCAGGTCGTAGGTGAAGTAGCGGAGTTTCAAAGTTTTTGGGCAAGAAAGCGTTATAAAACAGATATTAATATCACTCCACTCGGGTCCTCCCACCCTTAGCGACTTCCGCTTCCGCTTCTTGCGGTGCGTCGAGTAATTTCCTTTGCCCCAAGAAGATTGTCTTCCCAAACTACACACTGCATATTATTCGCAAATTTATAGTGGTTCCGCGCTGCGGGCTCTAATTAATTTATTTTTCGCTTCCGCCCGTTACCGTCAAATCGCACTAATTTACTTTCGCTCTCCGAGTGAATTTATTTGCACTTTTGTGCAATTGAAACCATTGTGTTTCGCTTTCAGTTTTCTCGATTAAATCCGCAGCGCACACGTTGTACCGCAAGCCTGCCAACCTAAACGCATGTACTAACGTGCATACATTTTATGTGTTTGCATTGCGGTTTTATGTTAACCAAACATTATGGTGGAAGGGCCTTCCGGTTACGATTTTCATGGTACATAAATCCCATCGTAAATTATTTACACCCTGTATACACGCGCCATAGATGCACATCTAAATATAAATATAAAAATGTTTCTGTGAAAGAATGCCTATTTATCATCTTCTAGTTCGCTTCGTTTATTTTTATTTTAGTTGCCTTTTTTTTTTAGCAACTGATGAAACAATAAAAGCGGAAAAACGCCGTTAATCTTCTGGTTACAAATTATTTTTGTAGATAAACATTTCAAAAAACGAAATTATTACCCTATAAAATCCCAATATTTTTCAGAAAATATCTAATAATAATTTTAATACTACAAACTAATTTAATAATAATACAATCTTTGCTGAATTGAAACTAAATATTAGAAATTCTTGAATATTTAGGACTAACCAAAGAACTAAAAATTTAAAAAATAGAATTTTTGTAGTATTGCTGTGATCTAATTTTATTATTTGTAATTTTCACGTACCATTAAAAAAATATCGATAATTATTTCATAAAGTATTGTCTTGTATTTCATGAATATTCTTAGTTGAACTAGTCTGTAGTTTAGATATTATATCATGTACAATAATTTCTCTCCAGAAAACGTACTATTGTTTGATGATGTAAGGCTGCAACTATGAAGTCCCTCAAGTATCACGTTTCGTTTATTCATGATAACACACTAAGTACTTACAATTAACTTTAGACTTATAGTTTAAAACTTAATTTCACTTTATATCTAAGTTTATTTAAGAAAACTTAGCTTTTAATTTTCTCTACGAAAAAATGTGCTGTAATTACAACATTTTTACTTTATATTCATATTCCATTCCAAAAGATAAATTATTTTTTATTATTAAATAAAATTATGTAATTGTGAATGGAAAATCATGAATGTATAAGGGATTGGATAGTTCAATGCGCCGGAACAATGTCCACGTCGATTTTATTTATTGTTTCACCGAAATTTTGCGCTGATGCTGCACGTTTTTACTGCATTAAACTGTCTGCCATTGTGTGCGAATTTATTTTAATTTATTTTTTCGCTTTCATTCGTTTGCGAAAAACAATGATTGTGTAATTCGGTAATAGTATCGTGTCGGAATTAAATGTAATTATACAGGAAGCGGGTAGGTAATTACGGTCGTATATAATTAATTAACGGTGGCAGCTAATTATTGATCCGACCCACCGAATGTTACACACCAACGCATGCAGGGCAAACACCAGAGAGATACCCGAGACTCTAAAATCTTCTGATTAACAATTTTGTCTCTATTACTTACGACGATTTATAACAAAAATGAGTCAAAAAAATAACAGTAATTATGAAATTAGTTACAGTTATTAAAATATTTATAAACACGATTTATAAATAAGATATTTATACTACATTTCTTAAAAATTACATAATTTTCAATTGAAACAAAATGTGGATGCGCCGGGTCATTTATAGAAAGTAATAAATTTATTTTAACAGTAATTATTAAATATGTTACACTTATTAAAATATTTATAAACACAATTAAATAAGATATTTAAGTTACGTTTCTTAAAAATTACATATTTTCCAAATGAAAGAAAAAGTGGATCTTTTATTGAAAATTATAAATTTATATTAACAATTATTATTAAATTAGTTAGAATAATTAAAATATCTATAAACACGATTTATAAATAAGAAATTCATGCTACATTTCTTACAAATTATATTTTTCCAATTGAAATAAAAAGTGGATGCGCCGGGTTATTTATTGAAAAAAAAATGGAGATCTTCTAAATTGTAAAATAATTAACCGATATTAATATTTCTTTAATTTATCGCCGTTTTCAATTTACTTTTTATGCATAATTTAATTTAAATATTAATTTCGTCTCATTTATTCCATTCAAAGCGAAGGTTAATGTGGAATATGTTCAAGGTTATAAGTTTATATAGAATATTAATTTCAATTAATATAAAATAAAATTAAATTTCATATAATTCTACAGATTGTAATTACGTTTTTTTTATATTTTAATTATTTATTTTATAAATAACACAAGAAATATTCATAAATAATTTTTTTTATTTTTGAAGCTAATTTATTTTCTTGAAAAATCTCTTATCGATGATTGCTGAATTTACAGTGTTTCTTGAATCCTTGCTCCGTTTTCGAGCAGTTCTCGCCTCAATTATCGCAATTTAATTGATTTCGGTAGGTTCAATTAAAACTTCGACGAGACCCAAAGCCCGAAAGCATCAATATGTACTAAAACACTTTACAGATTTCGCTATTCATTCACGCCGAACTCGAGAGTCTTAACACTTTACTTTAAGATGTTTGTTAGATTTTTGAATTACATAATGATTTTATTAGTTGATGATTTAGTTTTTGCATAAATTAATGTATTTTTGAATGAAGTACTAGTACTTTGAGTTTATTACTTTTAAGTATAATTGGTGTACAGATAGAACGTTGTATATTAAAAACTTTTCTAAATTAAAATTAGAGAGTTATAAGAATAGTATAAAGTAGAGAGAGGAAAGCAAGTTAATTATGCATGAAAAAAGAACTTGAAACTTTCCGTTCTGTATTTTTGCTGTTTCAGAGATTTCCCAATAAAACTTTAACCGGAATGAAATGGTAGCGGCGAGGAAAAAGCGTTTCATATGTACATGTATTTACATTAGAGTCGTTGATTTTCTTTGCTATTTGAGGACCACTTCCTTAAGTTTTCTTCTTGGAAGCAGTAGGATGAGATTCTCTTTTCACTTCGCTCGTGAGTTCGAATGAATGGAGAAAATGATATAAAGAGTCTCTGGCACCGGCGAAAAAGAAAAGTTCAGAAGTGTAAATTATGTGTAAATATTTTAGCCGATGAATATTTCATGCGAAATAATTCCGTTCTCGTTTTGGAAGCCGCTCTGCAGAGTTGATATTTGACCCACAAACAATGGGGTTGCGAGTGGAAGAAGAAAGAAAGAAAGGGAATTCCGGTAAAATAAGAGAAAAGAAGGAAAAGTGCAAGAGGTAAGGGAAATATATTTATATAAATGGGGGAGTGGAAAAGCAAGGGAATTGGTGTAACTTATGTCGGCACGTAGCAAAAGGGCACAAATTGTGCGGATGCCTTTGAGCGCATGCCGACTTTCACCGTTTAACCCAGAAGGGAGAAAGGAAAAATGAGTAAACCGAAAGAAGGAATCGACTTTGTTGTTATTCATTTCCCAGTTTACTTCTGTTATAATCGAACTTCTTCTTTCATTCTCATCCTTTTAACTGTTTAAAAAGCGATAAATCATTCGCTTGTCGGGCGCGAGAAAAGTTTAGAACGGATATCCGGTTGTGAGTGTTGGGTGCGAGACTCACCCTCAAATATATATATATATATATAAAAACCGACCTTAAACTGTCTTGCTAACTCCATTGCAATCAATTACATTTATACGAGTTTTGCGCCTTCGAAAATTAACGTTCCTTACGAAATCGAGCAAAAATGGAACTGCGATGCGAAAATATTAATAAAACACGAAGAGCATCGAACGGCCTTAATGGCTTTTCCGTTTCATTAAATATTTATTCCTCCGTGAAATTTATACTGCTGCTCCTACTTTATCTTGCCACAATGTTATCAGATGACACTGAAACTAATTCCAAAATATCCGCTAAATTAATATATTAACACTTATAAATTGTTATACGGTCCAATATTATTACCGTTAAATTTTGAAGAAAAAAAAAACGGTATTTTTTTGGTAATTTCTAAAAAAAAAACAGAAAAAACTCTTATTCATCAGAACATAAAAAAATGGTTATTTGTACGATTATGTCAACATTTTTCATATTTACATCATTTTTTGGACAATCCTCTAAAATTTCAGAATATATATCAAAAGTTTGATTATAATTTATTTCAACTGAAATGAAACTGCGTTTACCAAAACTTCTGTGTCTTTTATTGAACGATGAATGAACTAAATTTTGAAAATTTTTGCTTTATGAATAAATAATCTAATACTATAAAATATTGATTTATAATAACTATTATGCGAAGTTTTCAGTTAAAAAATTTTAGGTTTTTATTTCCAGTACTTGCACTTGTACAGTACTTGACAAAATATTATTTGTTTTGTCTAAAAACTTAAGTAATATTTTAACTAATTTATTTAAATTATTTATTGTTTGAAGCAAATTCATAATATTTTAAATTATTTTAATTACAATTTTGTATCCTACTTGCAGATAATCTAACTGTACATAAAAGTTAAAACACTGCAGATAATAATGTTAATTTGCCGTCGTGTTTTAAATATCATTCCGTAATGCTTTTATCGCCGGATCCTTTCCGGGGCGCAAAAAAACGTAAATGTGCACCAAAAAAAAATATAAAGTAGATACCACCCGAATGATTTTATGCGGAATTCATCCCCCGAGAATGTCGCCATGAGCATACATTATAAATGAAAACGTGCGCTCCTTTTTTTCAGCTTTCCTTGTTGTTGCACATACATTTTTTTTCTCTTTTGAAAATACACATATTCATGAGATACATAGAGATGTGCATCAGAATATTTTCTGTTTCCATTTTTTTTCCTGTTTGCGGACGCAAAACAATTATTTCGAACTGTAGCTGTAGCGGTTTTAAACCTCTTATTTCCGCATCTCTCCTACAGAATGGAACGGATATTTCTATTATTTGGAAAACCCATTACGGATGTTGTCGAAATTTTCAAATGTCAATAGTTTATTCTGCAAATTTTATTGGTGATATTTTTTTTAGAAATTGTTAAGGGTGGATTAATTGATTCTTTACAATGTTATAAACATCTTTCAGCAGGGTTATATTTTTTTTGCAGGTAAATTGAAAATTAATGCTTAACTCTGGGAGCAATCGATTACCGGAGACATAAATTTCCCGAAACCAATAAATTTCCGTAGGCGCCTCGGGCGGCCGAAGAACGGCAGCGGGGACTGCAGGAAGAGCGGCTATAAATATTGGGCGGGAAATTTAAAATTATAATACGAAATGTCCGTACCCGTTCAATATGTAGCAGAACAAAGGAATTTGTTACATTATTTCCTCTCTTATATAACGGCCGGCAGCGTCATCGTGCGCCCTTCAATTTCGCATTTTTATTTTTCCCTTCCCTTTGTTTGACGGTGTTTTCGTTTTTGCTGCTCTCTCTTGCTCGTTCTCCATCCGACAAATATGTATGAGTCGAAAGGAGAGGGAACGTTACGAGTCGGGGCATGAATAGAGAGTGGAACAAGCGGAATGACATCTTAAGCGTAAAATATGTTTAGCCATGGCCGACGCGCCCTCGTCCCCCTCCGATAATTCGATAGCATGAACTTAACCGCAGATTCGCATCTCCCGAGGTCAGACTATATATTTCGATCCTTTCCCTCCCATCATCTTCTTCTCCAACCCATTCCACCCGTTTCGCAGAGGGAAGACCAATGTTTGCCCTTTGCGACCCTTCGTGCTTCCCCTCAGGAAACCCTTTTCCGCTCCCCGCTCCTCATCCTCCGGCCATCTCACATCACTGATAGAATCGTGAAATATATGCCTTATTAAATTCCTGTTTACTTTTGGAAATTTTACTTTTATTACAGGTCTCCCTTCGCCCGCACAAAGGTTGGAGTGAAGGGTCACGGCACATAAAAAAATGATATATAAAAACGCGCGCAACGATATCGCCGAATTCCATTATAAAATGTGCGTCCTCTCCCCCACATAAAATCGTAAAAAAAAATCCACCCCCTTTTTTTTATACAATAACATAAAACGAACTTGCAAGATGTAATAATTGTTTAAAACATAAAAATAAAAAAAAATACAAATTATATTTATTAAATTTTTTTTTTTATAAGAAAATGTTATAATTTGAAAACCGTTTTTTTAACCGTTTTTGAAATAAATATTTAGTATTTTTCTATACATGAATGATCAAATTTTTGCCTTCTATATTTTTAAGTCCGTTTTTTATAAAACAAATTTGTTAATAAAATTAATAAAGAATTAAAAATAGATTTAAATAAAATTGTAATCGATTTAGAACTATTTGAAAATATGTTTGTTGATAGAATTTGTATGGTAAATAGTAATAATAATATTCAGGCAATGTTTTCGTTTTCTCCGCTCGTTCATAAAGGTCTTAATGGAATCACGTACGAATGAGTTTAAAGTTTATCGCCTGTGCAGGAGCAAGCTGCAAATTGAATTGCACGTAACCCGGAAATGGAAATAATCGGCTTCACCCTCCCGCCCTGGTATAACACCGACAAAAAGGAAAACGAAAATAGCAAAGACGAAACAAGAATATAAGTTGGAAGGAAATGCGAAGCAATTACCTCAACAAAAAAACAAAGAGTTTAATATCGTTTTTCCATAAAGATATTCTAAAAAAAAAACAAATATTTATTGGCATTTTGCTGAATCATTCAAAAAATTGTTTGTTGTTTATTGAAACGAGTTAATATTAAGTATTATATAATTTAATTCAAACTAATTTGCGTATTTATTTTAATGTAAAAAAATGCTTTTATAAATTCACAAGCAAATTAAATTTTAATTTACATTATTTGTACGTTTATGTTTTTGAGATTTGTATTATTTTTCATGCTGAATGCACGAGAAAAATGTTTGCGTTTTTTTTCCACATTATTAAATTTATTTTTGTACACTACGCTTCTCGGTCTGCTCGTTTGAGAGCCGTGTGTATTATTTTTTATTTTTTTTGCATTTCAGCATAAATTAATTTAGAAAAATTACAGAAATTAATTCGCATGCGTTTTTAATAAAGCCGAAATTTTTCGTTTGAAGTTTAAATGAAATTAGAATACGAAAATAAATTCGTTTGCATGAATGGAAAATGTACAGTACAAGGAGTAAAATATATTTAATTCATTAATCTTTAAATATTATTTGTTTTTTCATCTTAACCAAACCATTATTATGCTGTACTCTTTTATATTATTATTTATATTAGGTTTTTAATCAATTTTCTTCAAGACTTTTAAGTAGTCTTGAAGAGTTATTAGTTCGAGGATTTAGGTAGTCGCTAGTTCATAGAAAGTTTTAGGAAAGAACATATTTATTAACTTAAGACTGTAACTCTTAGTTGATAGTTGATGAGATCAACACTTGTCTGGTTAAGTGTCTATAGATTTTTAATAGGATATATTAATGAAAAATAAGTAAAAATCTTAGGATTTTGCTTGTTAGATTCAACCACAAAGTTGTTTTGGAATTTGTTGCAATTTTGTTGGTGCGGTTGTAGAATTAGACGTAGGAATTTACAAAGGAAAATCAATAAAGATACCCAAGAGGGAATCTCTAATGAAGCATTAAATATTCAATTACTTACATTAAAGTTGTAAGCCGACGAGCTTTGAAATAATTAATCGGAGGGCCGCCCCGTAACAAATAAATATATTTATATTCGTTTCCCTTTTTTTCACGTGCGGTTGAGGCTCGGAAATAAAATGTTGTTTAGTGATGGTACACTAAGTTAGATATATTTTCGTTTCTTGTGATTTACGCACATTGTGTGTGTGTTGTGACGATGGTGGAGGAGCCGGGTGAGCGGAGAGAGAAAAGCGGAGCAGAACAGGAAATAAAAATAAAAAATTTAGAAATTGTGTTTGAATTTCTAATGGGCTACTAAAAGTCAACGAGGCCGGCAATAAACGAGAATTATGGGCATGGGCAGAAGGAAAATTTGTTCATTTATATTTGGCCGACGCCATTCGCGGCTTTATAGGTGCAAATGTGTTTTCCACACCCAGCGAAATGAAATTCCATATTTACAGCACGGCTACAAAATGATACTTTTCCTCTCTGCAGCCTTTCTCACCTCTATATTCTTTTAATATATATTTTCATTCATTTATTTAACCTTTTCAACACTAAATAAAATGACACCTGAAAACACCTGAAATTTAATTATTTCTATTATAAACATAAAAAGGAAATGAAGAATTAACATGAATTTTATAATTGCAAGCATTTACATGTATATAAACATACATCATCAGGATTTCAAACTAAGATTTTTAATTTAAAAAAATTTTCTTTTAGAATTATTTCACTCTTATTTTGTATACGTTTGAATCTAAAATTATATTTATTGGTATGATCAAATAAAATTTAATCTTTACTATAACTTTTATAATATGTTATTTAACATCTGATATTTCCCGATTAAATATTAGGAATTTAAACTTGAAACATTTTTTTATTTCATCCGAAATCGAGCAATTTTCATGATCTCTTAATTCAATAAAAATCTCAATTCTACAACTTTTCAACATCATTTCTTCTTGCACGAGAACTAATATTTATCGTTTATATATCATAAAGTGCATTTTTATCCTATTATTAAAGTTTTGTAACAACTTTTAGTTTTATTCTAGTATTTCCTTCACATTCACAAACTTTGTTAATAGTTTTATTTTTTCAAGAAATTTATATAATTATTTTTCAACTATTAAAACCGGTTTTTTAGCCTACACTTTTTAATATCTTATATTATTAGGAATAAAATAATTTTGTTGAATTATTTTATTTAGTTTAGTTAAAAGAAATAATAATAAAAAAATTAATTATTGTACTTTGAATTATTGTAAAGAATTTGGTTATTAAAATATTGTTAATTGTGTAATGATTTTGAATTTTGATTTTAAAAGTTGATGGCTTAATTTACGTAACCAAATTTAAAAATCTATTGTTACCGAAAATTTGAAGGGAAGTTCATTGTTCTGGGGTATTCGAAATAAGCAAATTAGCGTGTTTATTGCAGCGGGTATTGTAAATAATGAAAATACGAATATCGCGCTCGTATGGAAACAATGCTTGAAGGAATTAAGTAAGAGGGTTTGGGCCGAGTGCCTATTGTTGCTGCATAACTGAATAATTATATAAGCAACAGAAATGCTGGGGTCCGGGCGCCCCGGGCGGATCCTGGTTTATATACAATGAGCGTTGCGCAACTAGAAATGCGAAAAAAAAAAATGAGAAGTACGCATCATTAAAACGCTTTGTGTTCAACGTAGGCATCGCATCATATGGGATCCATCAGCATCGACAGAAGAACATACATAAATAATGTATGAATTCCGTTAAACTGGGTTAAAACGCTCCGGCGTATGGGGAAGGGCGGCGCAAAAGGTTTTACATAACATCGGGCCATTAATGATTCGAAAACATTCCCGTCTCCCTTTCGCCCGATCTCGTATTCTGGTACTCACCAGAATCCAAATGGAAACACATCCAAAATGCAGATAACACATGTGCGCACCTCTATATGGAAAACCTCTTTCGAGTATATCTCCTTTTTTTATTTATTTATTTATTTTCATTTAAAAAATACAATTTAAAAACGTAACAAAAAAAAGTAAATTCTGCGGCACTTCCTATTTCTAATCCGTCGTCGCACCCTCTGATCTCTCTTTTTTTTTTTAATTTATTTGCTTTCGTCATTGTTTTCGTTCCGGTTTTGGGCATGGGAAGAAGAATCGAAAAAGGGTGGCGAAAAAAAAGAACGCACTTATTTATCGTCGCGTCAGGTCTATTTATCAACCGCCCTTATTTGGTCACACAGGTATGTACTGCGCCAAAACCACCCTTTTGTTCGCGCTTGTTTTGTTGCGTTGTTTCAGACTCTTTTATCTTTAATTTATTTTTTTTGTGACCGCCGCGCACTTTGCCAGTGCTTTGTATGTGAGTGTCTCTCTTTTTATTTTATTTGCTTTACAGTTAATCAACCCCGAAGCAAATTTCTTTTATGCACCGTAAAAACTAATTAAATAATCAAAATCCTTTTTTAAAACATAATATATTATTTATCCTAATTTATTATCGTTTTTTAGATTTTATGATTTTAAACAAAATTATATTGCTTATTTTTAGTTTGAAAATAATTAGGATTTTTGTTTTCCTTTTGTAATGTGATTTAGGTATGGCAGATGCGCAGGAGGTCGAGAAACTATTCCCATTTGTGTGGACACACGCGGGTGCCCTTTGATAACGTAATACGCCATTAATTTGAGATCTTTAAGGGGCATTTAATAAAGGTACAATGCCCTAGTGTACGTCCCTCCCTGCACGGTGCGAAAGGGAATTGGAGAGACGGAGAGAGAGATAGAGTAGAAAGACAATAGGGCCGATCTCACCATTAAATTTCATTTGGCCGATAAATTTTCGCTGGGAATTTTAATGATCCGCTCCTAAAACCAACGGAGAGACGACGCTGAGGTAGTGGAGAGGACGAGACTACATACTTATGTTCACCACCAAGAAAATTATGTCGCCATGCTTTAAACTAGTCAACTTTATTATATATAATTTTTTTTCATCATATTTCCAAGGTTTAATTCTAAATATAAAATTCTTATTCATCATTTCTAACATCATGTAAACTCACGTTGTTCGGAAAGTAATTTCGTTTTTCAAAATATTTTGCTTATTTTATTATTACTGAAAAAAATAGAATAATTTCGATATTGAAATTGACACGAAATTACTTTCCGAACAACCAATATAAAAAAATTGTAAAAAGAAGTTTAAAATTTTATTTTTAGTTGAAATTTTATGCTAAACGAATAACAAACAGTGCACGTAATTTGGAACGAAAATAAAACTAGCATTTTCAAAATATTTTGCTTTATTTTATTATTACCGAAAAAATACAATAATTTCGATATTGAAATTGAAACGAAATTACTTTCCGAACAACCAATATAAAATAATTGTAAAAAGAAGTTTCATAATTTAGATTTTGTTGAAATTTTATGTTAAACGAATAACAAACAGAGCTAGTAAAAGTGAACGAACAAAGTGCACGTAAATTGGAACGAAATATTCTAAATGAGAAAATCTTTGCCCGAACAACACGCAGCGTTTCGAAGTTTCAGTTTAATTTTCGAAAGCAAATTCCTAAACATTGCGGAAAGATCATTTGCAATGCAGATTTTCCAGTAACCGAGAGATCACGAAGTCAATAACGGAAATTACTGGAATGCTAATAACGTGTGAGATAGTTTAGAAATCTTCAAACGAAACAGAAATCATTTATATTTGATTTAGTTTATTTTTCTTGTACACTTTTGAAATGATTGTTAAATTTATTAGATAAAAAATTGAGTATGACCATAAAATATAATAATGTAATAATGTGAGGAGTACAAAAAAAAAATTGGGGTGTGCAAATTGGAAATGTATTGCAATCAATTATTAAACCTTGTCGATTTTCATCGTTTCAGCGCGCAGGGGCAGTTTTTAGTCGACCGTAAAATATGAACACACCCCGAGAGTGCATTCGGTGCGAAATTTAATATTTAGTGCTCAGTTTTAATGGGTTTTCCCATTAAAATTACGTCATCTCGAATCGGAAAACACAAACAAAAAAGAAAACATTAATTTGTTATATTAATTATGAAATGGTAATTTTCATTATTTGTAAATAAAATGAAACATTTGATTTAATTTTTTGTAAGTGTGAGATATTTTATGAAAATGCCTTAATTACAAGCGAATACTTTAGTCGTTGATGCGATGATAATCGCTTTTGAATCGGCTTTAATCCGTTTCAATGTCGTCACGCAACGGGCCGTAATCCAATAAGAATGTGATCATTTTTAATATTCCCCGGATTACACAGTCGGCCGGATCGAAAAATCGAATTTCCTATTCACGGCATTCCTGCAGATCCCAGACAAACAGCTTCCCGGAAGCGGCGCAATTCCCGGTCGAGTGTCCAGATCTACCCAACCCACGTGAAGTGTCTCTTTCAATCCTCCACCCTTGACTACTTAAAATCGAGCCTCTCTTCAGAATGGTGGAAGTGCACACACAAAAAAGCGAAATAGAATAAAAAAAATATCGCATAAAGTGTGTGTGTCATCATGCATCTTTGACCGTTAACGGAAGAAAAGCGCTGAAGATCTAGGAAAAACATGACCACAAATACACACACACACACTTTACGTGCATGGTGGAAAGCTTCATCATTCTAAACCCCCTTTTTTAAATAAATAAAAAGGCTTTTACCAGTACGAAAACCGTTTAAAATTTACTAAACGCTCTCTATTTCTTCGACGCACCCCCAGTCCTCTCGTCTACCCTATTAATAGTGAAAAACCTTTCCAGAAACGAAAATGATACAACTTAGTTTTTCCTTTACACAGCAACCATATAAAACACAATTATTTATATTTTATAATTCTAATACTACTCTAATACAAAATTAGTTTTAATATAACTGACATGATGAACATGAAACGCTCTCTATTTTTAGAGGAAATCCGCTTATGGTAATTTGGAGGATTAGTGCGTGTAATTAGTTAATTACTAATCATGAAACTGTAGCAATGTTTTGAGTTTTTCCTATTTGCTGATTAAACTTGTACCGAAAAAACCGACGATGCGGTCGCAACGATTTGGTTCAATATGTTTTGATTCATTCGTGCAGCAGCGGCCCTTTCAAATTCTGCCATTATTTCCATTCAAATGATATGGATATTTGACTTACCGCTGAATCGGATTTTTGGTTAGAACCTCGTGTTGTTACAGGAGATCCATTCTATACTTATTACCTAACACAATGATCTATTGTATGCGCATTACGCGGATAAACGCAAGACCTAATGGACTCCATTAATTTAATTGGGAAAGCGGTTTATCGGTTTCTATACATACATATATATTTTCAATTGTTTTTCTAGCCTCAATCTCAAATCCCAGCCTCGCTGATCACTGACCCCACGTTATTTATCTCCGTTTCCATAACAACAACGGAAATGAATAAATCATTAAAGATCCTACATTTATCCCGGCACAGCGTATTTTATTTCCATCCAACTATTGCACTCAATTAAGAGATTGATGAAAAAAGGAAAATAATGTTCAGACTTTGTATTAAAGAAAAGCCTAGTTTGCGAAATTCTATGTGACATCTAAAATAAACGAGATTTTACTTTACCGGTAAACTGTAAATATTTTAAACAAAAAGCGGTAAATTACTGTTAATTAACAATAATCTACTACTAAGTATTAATAAAAGTAACAGTAAAGTATCCTTAAATAACGCTAATTTCATTTAATATTTGCATCTGCAGAAGAAAAATATTAATTTATTATTATTAATTAATTAAGTTTCGTTACACTGAAATTGTTCTTTGATTAAAGAAATCTTCACTTTTCTCTTGGCAACGCTCGAAAAGTGTCTTCATGTTTTTACCAAAAATTTCGACAAACGCATATGGAAAATATAAGTGTAAACACTCAAATTAAACTTAAATGTTTAAGCTTTATTTAGAGATAAATTTGCATCTATTATCGTTTTCCTGTAAAATAAAATGATTTTTTTTAGTCAAAAGGTCAAAAATGTGAGTGTTTTCACGTTTTATTAAATATCTCGACAACTGCATATGCAAAATCCAAGCATGGATAATCAAATTAAACTTAGTTGTTTAGACTTTAATTAGATTCTACTTCCATATTTGTGTCTATTGCCCTTTTCACATAAAATGAAGTCAAAAATGAAAAAAAATCAGTAAAACACGAAAAAAGTGAGTGTGTTCAAATTATATTAAATATCTCGACAAGCGAATATGGCAAATGCAAGTATGAATAATAAAATTAAACTTATATGTTCTGGCTTTAATTGGAGTTCATTAGCAAATTTGTATCAATTACCGTTTTTTTGTAAAAAGAAAATTTTCCTGTAAAATAAAATGATTTTTTTTAGTAAAGGTCGAAAATGTGAGTATCTTCACGGTTTATTAAATATCTCGGCAACAGCATACAGAAAATGCATGTGTAAATACTCAAATTAAACTTAGTTGTTCAGGCTTCAATAAGTGCCTGCTGCCATATATATGTGTGTATTTCCGTTTTTCTGTAAAATAAAATCAAAAATGAAAAATAAAGTAAAACTCGAAAAAGTGTGTGTTCACATTATATTAAATATCTCGACAAACAAATATGGTAAATGCAAGTATGAATACTAAAATTAAACTTAAATGTTCAGGCTTTAATTTAAATCTATTGGCTGATTTATATCAACTTCCGTTTACTTTTAGTAAAACTCAAAAAATGCTCGATTTCTCTGTCATAGTCAATTGTGACATTTCCCATGTCACGTCTCATGTTTAATCGTTCAATGAAATACACAAAGTTTTGGTAATGTCAGTTTAAGATTTTTTTTTAAACTTAGTTTTTGTTAAAATTCATCGGTAAAAATGGATTTATTAAGTTATAAGATATATTCCAACCAAATATAATTAAGAAATTATTTTTTTATATTTATGAATTATCTAATTTAAAGAGTTTATTTATTTGTAAGCAGCAAGGAATAGTATATTTTCAAGACGTAGAGAAAGATGTTTGTCTTTTCCCATCAGTTGTTACAACTAGATGCACGTGTTTCCCAGCGGCATGTTTTATGCGTTCTTGCGCTCTGTCTGAAAATTGGAAGATGGAAATTATTTATTATTTACTGGGCGTCTCCATTTGGGTCTGGATCGGATGAGAAGCGTAGAAGTAAAATACGTGTCAAGTGCAGTCTCGGTGAGGCTTTGATCCCTTGTCACTGGCTCCTCCGTTCGCCCTCTGATCTCGCTGGCATCCAGAACCACGACGCATTCGTATCGCCCCATTTCAAGAACCCGAGGTCCCGAGGGCGCGTCTCCTCCCTTCCCCCCCCCCGCGCAGCTGGATCTGAAAATATTTCACATGTCATATCAACTGGAATGTATAAATAAAATAAAATGCAACAGAAAATATAAGGGACGAGAGACGTGTAGGTGAGAAAACAGGGACAAGCAGTTTTCTGCTGGCAAGAAACAGAACGGTGCAAATGTATTTATGATGTGAAGCTCAAAATAATAAATTACCCAACGTGCGTTCGTCCAAATTGGTAGCAGAAATAAAATGTATCTGCGAATCCCCCTTGACTCGGCAATATTACCAACATAAACGTGAAAAATCTATCTATCCGCACGCATGGAACAAATACAAGAAAACAAACGCACAGATACACGAATTCAGACGGCATCAAAATTGCCCGCTCATATTTTATTTCACGACACTAAATTATGATCTAACATGAATGCGATACAAAATATACATTTGTTACCTAAATCGTACACATCTATTATATAGACAATAATTATAGCTATTACAAAGACATTTTCTAATATATACATCATTTTCATAAATTATTATATAACATACAGTTATATTTAGTAATTCCTAAATATTCGGATATTTAAAGATAATATAATAAATTTCTCGTATCTTTATATTTAGCTGAAGGTATGAATGCAGAAATTAATTAAAAAATTTTAAATTCTGCAGTTGATTCCATAAAATTTTCTGCAAAAACGTATATTTTCAACTAATTATTTTTTTCTTCCTGGGTGAATTTTGATCTTTTATAAACAACATTTTTTAAATTTTTCAATAATATAATTTGTTCCGTTTCAAAAAATATATATACGAATGAATATTGTGTTAAGCATACTCAGAAGCCTATATAGTTGGTGTAGAATAATCTATCAAACGAGGTTGTGCGAAGGCGCTTTTAATGCAGCAAGTCTAGCCTCGATTGTGTGTGTGCGAGAGTACTTGGTAAATGGAATTTCGTCGGTTCATCCTTAGGTACATGACGTTCCTTTGTGTCTAAGTTTCTGCACTGAATGTAGGTCGAATTAACGTCATCCACAGTTAGCACAGAAGTCTTGCCCTTTATGGTAACCATCGTTGCATCTGCCAAGCTTTCATTGGAATTACCAACTTCGTGCATTCCGCAGAACAGTTCGAAATTATTAAACTGTAATCTCATTAAAACCAAACCAAAATATAAATAACAAAAAAAAAATCCCAACAACCGAATCGAAAAATTATTTTAATTAAAATCAATCTTCCAAAACCAATGAAATTTACCATTTAATTCAATTAATTAATTTTGCGGTTGGTTAAAAATGCGCAGCACAAATTTGATTAATTCATTACCGGTGCGATTTAAAAAAATAATTCATTTATATTTATTTTTGTAATATTTTTTATTATTACCAAAACTGCTACATTTATAAATCCAATGTTGCTTTATTCAAATCACAAATTAATTAAACTTTGGGCAGTACTAGTTGAAAATCTTGTTAAAAGCGGAGATAATATCGTAAGAAACCACCCCGAGATTTTAACGCAGTATTAAATCTTGAGACTAATTTCTGCGCGTATTAATTAAGTGGATTTCCGCAGTATTGATTTTATGTTCAACCCCATATTTTATTGACTCAGTTTTTTACATTTGTTATAATGATTCCTACACATTTATAGAATATCTATTTATCAGATTTATCATGAAAAAATCCAATATAGATTCTATGTGATCATGATAACTAATTATATAAATATTAATTTTCAGAGATATAAATTAGTAGAATGAAAAGTGATTAAATGAATTTATCACTTCTTAGTACATTATGATATTTTACAAAATCCACGATCCACGAAATTAAAATATTTGTAATTTTCTTAATTGAGTGAAATCTTCAATGTAAATGTGAAAATGATTAATCTTCGTTTTATATGTATTATTCTTGTAATGATTTTAATGAAAATATGTGTTTTAATTGATTGTAGCAATTGAGGTCTCTCTTATGTAACAGACAAATTGATTTTGGAAGATTACGATTTGGTAGTAGAATAGATGAAATTGGAAATATAGTAAATGTTCTTGGAGCTCGATGTTTGCGTGTGTACGTGTGTATAGTAATGCAATTGCACGCGAATTTCGGACATCAAAGTGCGGGGTAATTTCCGGTTCCGGTTGGATTCCTTTGGAACATTCGCATTCAGACTGGTAATGGTGACTGCGCTGCGTTAGACAGAGACACAGAGAGTGGAGAATCGAGGAATAGAAGTGTGTGTGTGTGTATAGTAGTAGGTAGGTTCTGTTCTTCCTTCTGCCGCAACGTATCTCTGGATTCGCATTCCATGCACAGGACTACTGCTACCAGATAAATTAATCATCTGCAGACATTTTGATCCTGGTATTAATTATGTATTCATGGTTTCACCTCGGCGCATTGGATTATGCATGTTTGTCTAATAATTGAATGTGTTGTTGTGTCCAAGTGAATACTCTACAAATTGCAAAGGAATTCCGGGCAAACCCTTTCCGACATTGATACAACTACCCGCCGCACGTAAGCTCGCATCGTTCGCGAAACTAACTTAATTCCTCATTAGAACCACATCAAACCTGGAAATAAACTAATTTTGCCTTAAAAAGTATGCGTTTCTCGGGGCGTAGATGCGCGACAATCCATACCTCGTCTTCGATGCGAGCAAACGGTGGAAAACTAGACTCGAACTTTTAAACTCGGTTGGTTTTCGGATCAAGGCGAACATCGTCAAATGTAATTTTGAAGTGAGTTAATGTTCCGGACGTAATAGATATAAATTGTTCAATTTTAAGCGACGCCAGTTCAGAGCGACGCCAACCCTGGAAGAACTCAAGAGAATGAACAAGCAACAAAAAAAACATTTTTGATCAGAAGAGCAAAACTTATTCTGTTTATTTTTTACCACAATTAATTTCGCATTTCCCAATCATTTAAAAAAAATATATAAATAATTAACAGTTAATACTAATTTTTATTAAAAAATTTAAATTTATCTGCAACTTAATTTGGATTAACAAAATATCTTAAATCTTCAATTATATTTTCTTGTTAATTAATTTCATTTCCGTTTGTATTCTGAAGAAATATCGTTGAAAATACATGTCTTCATTTTCTCGAATGCATTTCCCTCGACAGTTTCTAGCTAAACTTGTGTTTTTGCTTCGTTTTACGTCTGCGCGTATATTTTTTTTTTCATCGCCGAAGATTTCTTTGCTCTGGTTCATCCCAAGTAAAATATACATTTTTGAGGTGGATTTGCGCGTTTTCCGCACGGGATGTTTTCTCACTATCCAAGCTCAGCAGAAGTAGGCAGTACATATACGAGTTTAAGAGAAGGACAAAAAAAAAGGATGTCGGAAAAAGTTGGATGAAGGAAAAGCCAATCCTTGCAAAACTTATTCCAACTGATTTATTTCGCGCGCCACCAGATCTTTTTCCACTTTCGCCCACCATCCTTTTCAGGACGCAAAATCCAATTTTATTTATTACGCATTCTTGTCGCAAAAATTAGAATGCGCAAATCCAATAACAAATCGCTGCATAAACTGATTTTTGCATCATTTTAAGTAACTTTGAACTTTAACCTTAAGTTGGAAAACAATATAATAAGTAGCCGGAGGAAACTGAGTTTTTGTTGTATTGTAATGGATTAAATTTATATTTTGTCTGAATCGATTATAAAGGGTTGCTTGCGTTCGCCGGCGGCGGGGATAAACAGGTGGATGTATTTTATCCATTGTTATTTCTTCGCTGCGGTACGCGAGGGGAGTCAATTTTCATTATAAAATCGCTCTTGGATCCGAAGCTCCTCAAACACGACCTCCCCCTTCGGACCCTTTTAACATCACCCCTATATAACCATCTCGTCTCGTGTGTGTGATCTTTAATCGTGTAACTTTATCTTAAGGGAAGAACTGATCCTTTTCTTACTCGCTCTTTCCATGCACGAGGCGAATAAAGTTATTTTAAGAGCAAAGGCGAACATATACAAACTTCCAAAGCTCATTATCCGACTGAGAAGTTAACCGTTTTTGATCTTCATCTTCGAAATGTTTACTCTTAATACGCAGCTCAGTTAATCCTATTTATTATACACAATTTCCATTCAGAATATATTTGATTTCATATTATTTCACCTACATTTTATAATTACTCAATATTTAATCCTTAAATTCCAAATTAAATTGTAACAAACTTTAAAAAATAACGATGTGAATTTTTTAAAAATTTTCTTGTTTCTGTGTTAAAAGCAATAAAATTAATTGTATTTTTTACTTCTGTAGTTTTGCTTAACGAAGTAATTACTTATTAAAATTTGTTACCTATAAGATGGCACCGCAATCAACTTTCTTATGCAACGCAACAACTGATATGCATAACAAATTGCATAAATGTAAGATGCGATTAGTGTTACATACAATAATTACGTATAGACAATTGTTAAATGCAAGAAAAAAGTTGCAAATAAAGAATTTTAAACTCATAATTTAAAATAATAAAGTTTTCGCTTATGACAAATGACTTTTCTTATGCAACACCACAACTGATAAGCATAAGAAATTGCATAAATATCAGATTTGTCGCCATTTTGATTATCCATTGTAAATCGAGGTCGTAAATCGAGTTTCATAAAAAAAATCGAATATTTGTAAGCCAATTAATATATAAAATTAATATTCATAATAAAAAAATTATAAAAATGAAATACGCATGATTATTGCAATATTGCAGAGAATTAAATGGAATTCAATATAAATAATTTACAGAATTTGTCAAATAATACAAGATATTAAAAACAATAGCAGCAATAACAAAAAATGCTGCATAATAAATAAACGATAATTATTAAATGAATTGGGAACGCCGCCGTTTGTGCGCGTTCACTGGGACGGAAAGAACATAATGCGATGAAATAATTGCAAAATAATAACAACATATAAATACTGTTTGATGCACGGAAAAAAAAAATTGATTAATAAACACGCGCAAATATTTGCGTCAATATTAAAGTTTGCACTGTACATGGGCGCGGTTTCATGTGAAAAATTAACAAAATATAATGTAAATGCATGCGGAAAAAAAAAATAAATTGAAAGTTTTGAGCGAGAAAGCGTTTTGCATAAAGTAATTAATTTCATAACTAATTTGTAGCTATATTTTATTTTTATTTCTTGGTTTCAAACCCAATCTTTTCGCGATGAAAACCAATATTGATTCGGGCCCTAATATCGAATTAATATCCTAATTAAATGGCGCTCGTAAAACATTTCGCATTTCGCCTGCATCGGAGGCAAACGTCAGGGAAAAAAGGAAAGGGGTGGAAAGCCGCGCAAATTGCTTTTTGATAACGGCCCTCCGTTTCCTAATTAGTTCCCTCAATTTCACATGTGATTTTTTTTTGAACGATTATTTATTTTTCAATTTATTTTTTTTTCGCCGCAATTTTGGAAATCATTTAATTAATTATCAAAGAGAAATTCGATGCTATGTGCATTGCGTATGCAAATACGAGGTATATTACGTAAACACGTTTGCTTAAGTGGACTGTGTCCATTGGAAACTGATTGCTAAATATATTAATTATAACACGACTATTACTGGTTCAATATTGCGAGACGTGTATATTTAATGGTATTAACTATAAAATATAATTTAATATTTATAAAAAAATATAATTTTCATGACTCTTTCAGTTTAATAATATTTAAGGTGTACCATTAATATTCTCATGAATATATAACGAAATTATTATAATTGTTTCATAAATATATGATATTGCAATTCCAAATAAATTTCAATATACGTTTTGAAATAAGATAAACTTTTCCTTATGAAAATCCTACCTGATACGATTCTAACAAATAAATTAACATTTAGAAAAAAGACTGAAAAACAGTAATTAATAATTATGTAATGCTAAATCTCGAACACTTTTTGGTTCTTATAAAAGGTTTTGATATTAAAAAAAAATTCGCTACAAATATCTTCAGGATTGAAAAATATATTGTCGGGTATAATTATTCGTTTTGTGCTTTCATCATTTGTAAAGTTTCAAAGATATTTAATTATAATTGTAATTTACTTGCATACATTGTCTTGTATTTCAAGAGGAAATTGTAATGAAATTGAAAATGTAATTTTAATATCAGTTGGTAGAAGTTTAGTAATATTCATTTTATAAAAAATTTATTGCTATTAACTTCCACGGATTCTTTGTATAAAAATTAATAAATAATTGGTATACATTTTGCAATTGCTCAAATAATTCAATTTCATTACAACTGTAAAGTAGTTGGTAGAAAACTTATTATGGGACAAAATCTTTTGTGAAAATAAAAATACATAAATAAAGCTATTAGATGAGATTGATGTTGGTGGCAGGATATATTTCGTTTTTAATTTGCCATTTATCAGGGGGATCATCTGAGATTAATTAAATTAATTGGCACCCCATAAATGGCACTCGGGGCACCCTCCTGAAAAATCCGCCGCAATCAATAAATGCTATATGGGTTAGACACGCGATAGATCACAGGTAGGGCGAGCTTCGACGTCGTTGGAGGCGTCGGTTCGGGGGTGGAAACGGCGGCAGCGGCGGCGGCGGAAGGAAATTGGCACGCGAAATATATCTATATGACAGTGTAGTCGTGTCGGTTGGATGGATGGAAGTGTGTAAGCCTAGGTCGCCTAATTTAATTTGGCGTTGCGAATCGTGATTGATTCGACACCGCTATTTAGTATTCCCCTAAATAGATGCACAACAATATTTTCCTGAAGCAGATAGATGCAATATGCTGCGAAACAATAAAAATATAAGAAATACAAGTGTTTGTTTCCGATGCACGAAATCGCTTAACAATTGCGCGGCAAACAATGGTCGGTGGTTCGCCTCCGTTCTTCATTACATAATATGACGACAAAGAGATTAATTGATAGCGAAGTTTGTACTAAAGCCGTGCGCGAAAATAGGTTTTGCGGCAGAACCACATTTCCATTGTCCACTTTGGGCTCTCTCTAATCTACCATAAACATGTTCTGCCGTGCTTTTTTACCCCTCTCACAATAACAACAACAACAACGACGACGACAACAACAAGAACAACAAAGCCCGCTTTCGGTTTGCTTCTATCCCATTAAGCGCCACTTCAAAATCAATTGCAAACCCATACATAAGAACATCCGAGGTCAATCAACTTCGAAACAACTAATTTGATGGATATCTAACGACTGTTCAAAATACTATCATTATATTAATGGAAATGTTATAATATCCCTAAAATCATTAGTTTTTCAGCTTAGATTTTAATTGAGAAATTAATATTCTTAAACAATAACACTAATCAACGTTTCTCAACCTTTTCGCCAACTACAACTCAACTATTTATAATATATACATTTTGACATGTGACAGCTGTCATTTCGCTATCCATCAAAACCCATAGGTTTAGAACTTCTGATCCTAAAAACCAATATTCTATATTCTAGAAACCTTTAAATATTAAAAAAAAGTTCAAAGATCAATCTAAGTATTTCATTAAAGTTAAACAATTATATCACGGATTATAGAATGGAAATGATTGTGATAATAAGACGGTGCTTTTGTGAAATCCGTGCTGTGCCTCAAATTCCGTATGAAACTTTTCAAACGGTATAAATATTTTAAATATTTCGTGCGCGCCATAATGTATGGTGTTGCATTAACATTCCGTTGGAGCTTCGGTTCGAAGGTGGGCTGAAAGCTTCGCATTTTGCCAGTTATATTTACGAAAAGTTTCCATTTGGAAAATACGTGAAAAATAAATCATGAGCCATTTAAAACCTCGTCGTAGATGAAAAAAAAAACAGGAGGAAAATTCTATCTTGTTCTCTTCTCGTTCGGTCCCTTTCTTCATCCTCTCCTTACAAAATCTGCGGTATCAATGATCCTTTTCGTTCCCCCTATGCGGGGAAGGAAAGCTGATCATGTTTTTACACTAAGCCGTGGGGTTTCGCGTCGAGGATTCCAAAGAAACCGAAGAGCATTAAGTTTGAAGGAAAATTAAGGAGGGAGAGAATTTGCGCCGTCGCCGCCGCCGCTGCTGCTGCTGCTTCGCTAACCGGGGGAGTTGCGGGGGGATGAAGTGGAAATTGTACACGGAAGGAAATGGCCGATAGTAATTTGTCTAAGAGAAGTTTCGCCTTCCTTTCTTTTCTTTCCCATTTTTTTTCTGTACCCTTCTCGAAAACGTTAATTGCTTCTTTCCAATTTCCGCCATCCTTCGCGAATCACCAAAACTAGCACCTGAAATTTTGAATGCGGAATGCTCGGAACTGTTTTAATAAATTAACCGTGGGATGGCGGTGCGTTAGTTACGACTGCGTAACCTCGTATTTATGAGTCGTAAAAGGAAACCCGCTTTCCACGGGAATTGCGAACAACAATTTTCCCGGCTTTATTTTCCCTACTTACATAATGCCTCCCTCTCTGGCCGGAAAAGGTTCTACCGTGCATCCGACTGCATGCGGGTGGTATGTGAGCAAACTACCCCTGCTACCTTCCTTCCTCCTGCTTTTTTTGTCCGCTACTCCACTTCCACCCGATATTAAAATGATTTATTAATTCTAATTTGGGCGCCCCACGGCTTAATGGACACCCCCTCGGAATATATGGCACCATAAAGAAACTGTCCCCGGGATTATTTCCACTTAGCTCCTCTCATCCAGCAAGATTTCGCGGAATTTAAACATTCGCCCATATTTCCGTCTTGGAATTTCCAACAATAAATAAAATCTACACTCATTTTACATGTCTTTCTATAATTATATAAATATTTACATGTATAAAGAGAAACATTAACCCTTTTCGGACGTTCGGCGCCATACCCATTACACCTATGCAAAAATATCTTTATATTTCCGCTTTATTTTTTGACTTTCGAATTTGTAATTTGAAATACTTGGTCTTAATTTAAACGTATTTTCACAGTATTGATTGGTTTTTATTGTTTGACTAAACTAAATATATATTCAGCAAATCGAATGCAGAAAAACCAAACTGTTTAAGGAATTTCATTATTATCTTTGGCAATTAGTGCTGATTGCTATTTGGAAATGTGAATGGAAACTAATTTCATGGAAAAGTTTAGTTTCTTGCTTTCTTTTTTCTTCGTTCCTAATCTTATAAAATACTCTGCACACGTAAAGTGTGAAAACTTCTAGGAACTAACTTCACTTTTAGTACTAATTGCAAATTGAATAGTTGATTTTTCATATGATTTAATTAATATTGAACATTTTTCTTGAATATTTTTCAGAATAATGCTGTATTTTTTTTTTCAAATGAACCTTACTTGTAAATTGTAGTAAATCTGAGGATATGAAAATTTCACAAAAATGAGTTGGAAGAAGTTGTAAGTTTTAACGAGACTTTAATACTGCAGTAGCGAAATTTTGCACATTCGCAGGCAAATTCTGGGTTCCGTCTTCCAATGTCTTGGGGTGAGCAGCATCCAAAAGGGCTGCGGCCAGTAAATTCCGACTGCAGGCAAATGGGATGTGTAATATCGTGAAGTGCAGCAACAAGTCTAATACTGGTGTGATGCAATCGCTTCAGCCGTCGCCGAGCCATTAGTACCATGCTTCCAGATTAAAATATCTTTGCTTCAGACTAGTGTTCCGCTCCCTCCTGACATATATCTCTGTGACAAGGACCTCTCCGCCTCTCCTGCGCTTCTCCTTCAATCCACTTCACAAACAATCTGCACGAAAACGAAATGGCAACGACTCGAACGAAGAAACACGCACTTCTTTCCGTTTCGAATAATAATAGTGCAATTTTCTTATCATAATTCAAAACCTAGTTAAGTTAACCTTTCACCTTACATCTATAAAGGTCAATCATATTACAGTGCACGCTACTAACTAATTTAAAATTTATTGAAATAATGTAAATCTTTTCTACTTTTTACTAGAATGAGATTTTTTCAAGAACGCATTTTCAGAGAAACTGCTATGTGTTATGTTGTGGAATACCGTCAAAGTTTTATCAAAAACATGTATCAAGGAAATGGTGAAAAGAATTGTGCCGATTGATAATTCATACTCCAATTCTCGTGGAATCTCATCTGTATACAGTTGCAACAATATCTTAATTCAGCCGATCGATTGCAAATATTCTCTTTCATCGCTTCTACTTAAGATGCTCCAACAAAGAGGATATATTAAAAAAAAAGGAAGAATAAGCTGAAGTTGGTGGAAGCACAGCGAGTCTCGGATTTCAATTAACGGTTCTGTTTGTTCCCGATAATAATATTCTTTGATTTTTCTTTGGAACCATTGAGCGGGATTTTATTTTTTATTTATTTTTTTTTCATCTTCATTCTCATCCGGTATTACCCGCTTTTTACGGATCCTGCACATAAAAATTCGCTCGTTCTCATCGCCTTTTCAATA
Source organism: Nicrophorus investigator (assembly GCA_963457615.1). Taxonomy (NCBI): domain Eukaryota; kingdom Metazoa; phylum Arthropoda; class Insecta; order Coleoptera; family Silphidae; genus Nicrophorus; species Nicrophorus investigator. The sequence continues at coordinate 29,819,958 of OY735141.1, forward strand.
GTCTCCGAACCAAACATGGAACACCGTCGAAGGGAAAGCTAAACCTCCCCTAACTTTTAACACACAATAATACGGATTAAAATCGCGTCCATTATTGTTTCACTGCTTCGGGTTGTTTTCATGCTCTGTTCGTTTTTATTTTCTTTTTTTCGGGGATTTATTTACATCGGCTTTTCTTCTTATCAACTATTGACTATTCCGATGCAATGACACGCGAACACTTTCAGCTTTTATACTATTTTCCCATGTATACTAAGACCTTAGAATTCACGAAAATAACCAGTCAAGCATTTAAAGAAAAAACATGCCCACTTTTATCTATATGTGTCCATTCAAACTGTATTTATTACGGAATTTTTATCCTGAGTTTTCTATTTTGTATTTAATATATTTATCAAATTTTTTCAATTATTTTATTCACTTTCATAAATAATTATAATTTACCCCTAATGGGTAATCGGCGGATATATCCGCCCCATCGTTTACAGATGCTTAAGCATTATTTTTGTCTTCATATAAATTTAGAGACAAATATAATATTTTAGTAATTTTTTTTCATCTACATTTACAATTTTATTGAAATCGATTTTATAAGGATATTTGTGTGCAAGTAACAAAATTTATTTTATTTTTAATTACGAGTATATAGTATGTATTATTAAAAAGCGGTTCTTTTGAAGTCTGCGGCGTGTACACAAATAAAGTGGTTTCTGTGTAATGCAATGCACATAAAGTGCTATCCGTGCGCCATTTTGGCTTCCATCTCGGTGCTTCTGTCTCTGTCGCTCTTGGAGCCACTTGGCCTTTGATACCAAATGGATTGGGCTTTTAATTAAAACAAAGGCCAGTCGGAATGCTTAATACAATTTCTCCTTTTCCTGCAGGATTAATGGCATCCCAGAAACCCGTCTTTCCAAGATTCTTTCCCACCTACATTCCGAATCATTGCATTCTGGCTAATTACGAAACAAATCATCTGCTGCGCAAATATTCTAATAATAATTTTTATATTAATATTTATCCGTCGAATTCGGATTAATTGTAAAATAAAATATGAATCAATGGACTGTAAATTAAATAAACTGTCGGTCGGCTCCGTTCCAATTATTTCTCTATTGATTTTACGTCTGCAGTGTTTATTTTCGGTTTAAATAATTGATGGGACCTTTCGCCCAGATTTTTGTTGCATGGTACATTGGGATTTCGCCCCGCGCACGCACGAGGCCCATCAAAAATGCAGGAACCGCGGTTCCGTTTTCCATTATTATATACTTTCATTCCTCTTGTTGCTGTTATTTTATTTTCCATCTGTTTTTTTTTTGTTTTTCGTTGTCGACCGAGAAAATTGGTTATTTATTTATTTATTAAATTTAATCTGCTCTGTTTATTGCATTGAATCGTAACGAGTTGAAGCCCGAAACAAACAAAACCAAAAGCACCCAGCGAACTTTTTTATGCTTTTCCTCTGCTCCAGGGAAATTCGCCCCATTCCTCGGGAGGGTGAAAGAACGACTGCGAAAAAGGGCAGCCCCATTTTCATTATTTGTTTCTTTCCTCTACGCCCGTTTTTGGTAAATAGAAAAATTGTTTTATGACTCTCCGTATATATTGATTCGTAATGGATCTAGTTACAATTGGAATTGTTGGTAACGGTTATTTTTATCGGTTTCCGTTCGAAAAGTCTTTTTGTTTCTTTTCGTTTCTCTTCATTATTTTCTGGGGCAACACTCGTTACCTTTGCTTTTGTAACCTTTTGTTCAAGCAAATGCGGCTCCCGCTATTTGTTCCCTGGATTTATGAGTTTCCCCCCAAAACAAAAACCTCCATTTTCATGCAATTCTACATTTGATACCACAGTTTTCAAAAGCATAATAATACGTGAACTTATCGAACTATTGATTCCATGTTTCATACTTCACCATTTTAATATCAGAATTATTGTAATTTAGAAGAAAAAACTGTATAATATAATATCACTTTATATTGAAAATCGTTTTTTAAAATATTTTTTTATACTTTTTTTTAATAGAAAAAGTTTATAAAAATTATATTTCATATAAAAAGAGGTTAATTAATATAAATTAATAAATAAATTATTAAAATAATTTTTAGATTTTAAAAAGAAATTGCGATAAAGTAGGGCAGATATGAATGGGAGTTGAAAGCAATTTAATGTAGCGCAGAGATTACTTTAAATTGTCGCACTGAATAATTCATAAATTCCAATTACCGTTTTCCATTTAATGAATAGATATTAAAATTAAATTAATTGCCGCTCCGGCCGTATTAGCAGGAACTTGCTGCGCTCTTAAGAAATAGCACAGTGTCAATGAAATGTGTCCCCTCTTCAAGTAGCAAGTACAAATTACAAGGCGATTATATAAAATAGTGGATCCATGTTGGGTATTCAAGTAATTATTTCTGTGCAAATTATTAACGATCTTCAATTCAGATCAGGGGTTTCCAATTACGTTTTGTAACAACGACTGTCTTTCAAAAAAAAAAAATATAATGTTGGCATTTTACCGTCTTTATATTTGTATGATTTCCAAAATTGTTCATATGTGCTGAGAGAAGGAGATTATTTCCAAAATTGTTCATATATGATAAGTGGGGAGTTAATTTCCAAAATTGTTCATAAGTGATGAGAGAAGGAGATGATTTCCAAAATTATTTATATGTGATGAGCGAAGGGATTTAATTAAAATTAAAATAATTTTGATAATTCGATAGTATAATGAGAGTTGATGCAGAATTAATTGTGATCGAATGTTTTGATTTTTAATGCAACTAATTATTTTTTCTCTTATAATTAATACGAAAAAAAAAATTGAGAATATTTTTTTTTTGTTGTTGATGGAAGCGGCGGTAATCTAAAAGAAATGGGCTTAGGTTCGCACGCGGGAAGTCGGATGGAAGTGGAATTTATATATAAGTTTGTATCTATATCGTGACACGGTTCATGTAGCCCTCGGGGTTCGTAAAATTACCAATTAGGGAGTTGCTGCGTCCCCGAAGCACGGGGGGATCGTGGGTCGCGTTCAACTTTATTCCAACTACTCTTCACCCCCGATCCTCCTTTATGCAATATTATTTTCAATGAAACCCTCGCGCGCCCCTTACCACCCTTTCCATATGTGTATATATATATATATTGGAAAGGGGAACGGAAGAGAAACCTACAGCAACAACAAAGATAACCGCCTTTCGTTTCTGATGAGGAAATATGATATTAATATGGATAATATTTCAATGTAAGTATTATAATTAAACAACGTTCAAGATATAATTAGTCTTCGTTAAAATTAATTTATTAATTTAAAATAAATTAGTGTTCGGTTGTTATAAATTATTCTTCAAAAATACATATTTGCAAATTGCAGAAATATTTATTTAAATATTCGCATTTTGCAATATTACATCATTATTGTTTTAATTGCGGTTTATTAATTATTAATGTTTGCGGTTATTTTTCAGTGTTGTCCATTTATTAAATTTATATTATTAATAATTTATTACAATAATTAAGCAAATAATTACATATATAAAATAAATAATATTGTAATTATTTTCCAAATTTTAATATTTTTTAAAATTTTCGTTCCCGGGAAATCAAGAACAGGATAAAAGCATTGATATTTGGTCTTTCATCTCTATAATATTGCTTTGTGCAGTGCAAGAAATGCAATGAGACACATCATCAAACAGTACGTCCAATTACACACTCTATCGAATTTCCGAACACTAATTAGTGAATCTCTGTATAGCGTAAGGCTTTATAATGTACATAACGTCATAGGAACATTAAATTTTCATGTCTGTATAGAGGACTAAAAACGTAGTGAAGAGCCAGCGAAGCGCAAAGGGGGGATTAAATCTTTCAGTTCCATTTAATTAAGCCTCCCAATATTATATCCTGATACTGTAGTTATCCCCCCATTTCTCTCTCTGGTCCCTATCCGACCGCACTAACTTACTATTTCCACGTGTACTTAATAATAAATATAATATCTGTCGAATAAACTTTGTGGCATTCGGAGTTCACCAAATCACGAAATCGTAAAGTGGAAGGCAGCCGCCCAAAAGCAATGTCTCTCGCAGCGCACGGAGATTAATTAAAATTAAATATTAATTACACCGAGACGCGCTTGCATACATCAAAGAGACACCCACATAGACACTGATTTGTACGTGTATATTTGTATTGATGTGAGTGAAGATCGCACGGAATTCCTATGAGATTAGAAGAGATATAGGATTCAAATTCCTCCAGTTCGTGCTAATTAATGCTAAGAAAGCTGGCATTTTAGAGAATTAAAAAATTAAATTATACCTTAATTTATTAATCATCAATACATTCCCAAAATATCCATATAACTTATTTATTACATATTATAAATAATTTAGCTAATTATTCTCATTAATTAGTAAGATATAAAAATATAGACAGATTTAGTTTTTTTGAGTTATTTGGTTGTGATGGTTATTTTTTTTTTTAATTTAAATATTTATTTTGGCAGCATTGTCATGTTTTCTAAAAATTTTTGACGTTTTAATTTTTTTAATATTTTAATTAATTGTTTCACTATGCAACAATTGTATTTTTTGTATAAATTTAAATTGAAATGTTCAGGAGATGATCCAATTAGGGATTGTAGGAAGAAAGTCGCAAAAAAGTGCATAATACTTGAGAAGTTTCGTGAATGGGAAACGCGGGATGGAGAAAGAAGTGTTGTAAGGAGTCGAAGTTTCGGGTTGTGAAAGATGAAAAAAAAAAAACTTATATATTAAAGGAGTGCAAGGAAGTAATTTAAGGTATGTTACGTAGCCGGAAGCCAATATGAAAAAGACGAGTTCGTTAGCTACTCAAAGTACATCTAATAAAAGCGCAAACAGATGGCGGTAATAAAATAATAATAATGTATGAAATTTGAAAGTTTCTTTTCTCCAAGATTGCAGTTTTTCTTGTGTGCTGAATATAAAGTTACGCAATTATTATAGATTATGGTTTAATTTAAGTTTAATAATAATAATTATTATTATTTACTAACGTATGTGTTATTATTTGTTTCAGTTCCGTTAATAAACATGCAAGTCGTGGCAGGAGATCCGGTTTACCTTCCCTGCGACATTTCCACGCCAGATCCGCATGATCAGGTGCTGCTGGTCCTGTGGTATCGCGAGGATCTCGGCACTCCGATATACAGGTTCGTTAACATCGAAATTAATGATTTACGCACTTAATAAGAGGCTTTTAAATATGTTAAAAATATAAATATTTATGGGATTAACTTAAATCTTAACCTCAGCTCTTTATTTCCATTTAGAGTTTCAAAGATATAAGACATATGTTGGATGCAATTACCAGAAACTCGGGATGCAAATACGCGTGTATCCTTTTAACTTAATTAGAGAGACTGTGTAACGGTTCCAGGCAACGGCTCTGCTCCAAGCAGAGAAGGCAATATTTGCGAAAGACAAGAGACTTTGGGAAGTCTTAATTGAAAATAATGAAGTCGCTGGTAATGTGCAACTGAAATGTGTGTGAGAGAAGAACAGAGCGGGGTTCTGTTTAACATTGGGTGGAGACTGTATTACTCACTGTGTTTAGTTTAAGTTAATACGTCGAAATATGTGTGCTCATGAGAGGAAGTTTTTGTGTTTGCAGTGTGGATGGAAGAGACAGGGATTTCGGTCTGGCCGAACGATGGTCGGACGAGAATGTGTTTGCCAACAGGGCCTACTTCATGCCGGAGAAGCAACCGGCGGAACTCGGGGTCGACCACATAAGGGAGTCCGACCAGGCTGTCTACAGATGTCGGGTTGACTTCAAAGTCGCCCAGACCCGCAACAGCAAAGTCAACTTAACTGTCATTGGTAAGCAATCAATATAGTGGTCTTCACAGATGGATGCACTACAACCTAAGAACTTTTGCAATAATCCTCAATATCCACCGTGAAGATATATACATTTATTTAAGTATATTGAGACAAAGAAATTTAATTTATTTTAAACTATTTTCTTTTCATATTTTTATATTCTAGACGAATTTTAGTAACTTCTCGTATCCTGAGGAGCAAAACTCGTTTACACTTCAAACGCGTCTTAATTAATTTCCTTTGTTGGAGAGCTCCTTGAATATAAAATATCCTGGAAAATATTGCTTATAAAGTAGGTTTTTTTTTTCATTAAACAGTTGATGATTATAAAACGATAAATTTAAATATTGTTAACTTAATAATTCTCATAAAAAAAATTAATAATAACTGTGGTAAATTTTTTTTTTACTTATACTTTATAATTGAGAATTGCTTAATGTTCAATTGTGATTCATAAATGTCATATACACTAACTAGGTGGTGATTTCCAACATTTTTCGTGATAAATGACAAGTTATAAATTAATTTGTTGCAGCAATAAATAGGATTTGAATTGAAAATCGCCAACGTGTATAGGTAGATTTCCGTTGCAGTGTTGCCAACCAATCCTGTTTTACGTTGGTAATTGATTGAAGCGAAATATTAATATAAATTGTCCGGTTTGTTTCCCCTAAAAATACGTACGCAATTGGGCGTTAATGAACAATTGAGCGTCGGCCTGTCAGTCGAATTTTATTTGCATGCGAATGATGATTCGACATTAATTCCATATTCTATGGTAATTACGGTCCTGACCAACGCCGCGCAGTAACGAACCTTCATAAGGGGAACAGCAGCAGCAGCAGCCGCCGCCGCCACCGTCGCCTCGTTTCGAAAGGGGGTGGGAATTTGGAATTCATAAGCCCCGGTCGCACCTGGGACGCCCCCGACGGTGGTCATTTATTGACCTAAACCATGAATAACGACAACATAAATTTAACTAACCCGAAACGAGGCCGCTTCGAAAATTGTGCACTCATTTATTTATATTATATGATAATAGTAGCCGCTTATTAAACGCGCGCCCTCTGGCGGCCACCACCCCTAGCTTATACAATTAATTGAAAACGAATTTATTGGCGTTTTCCACGACCGAAATTGATTTTTGTATTAAGTTTATTACATTAAATTGTTATTGTTAAATATTATATAAGTTCTGAAAGCAATTCATATACATTTTTAAATATTAATTAAAATTTCCTTCTCTTTTTCTATTTCAAGTCTATAAGAAATAAATGTAATTTTTTAAGAGCAAATTTGAAAACATGTTTTTGGTTTCTTAGTAACATTGTTTGATTTTTATGCTAAGGGTGTGGGTTTCCATACGGATTTTCTAATCATAACTGAACAAGCAAAATTAGTTTACATTGTGTTTTCCTCCGATTTTCCAAGATTGTACACAATCATACATTTTATTTTATTGAACGCTAATTTTTAGTCAAGTTGTTTCTTGCTTTGCGCCAAAGTTATTCTAATTAGTTAAAATACGATAGTTCTTGAGTGGATGGTAATTAGCAGTTTAAACGTAATCTCGAGTAAACGAGAAGGTCGAGCAAAGCATCCATTAAACTTTGAATAGTCATCATTAAAGCTAAACCAGGGGATGTTTTGTGCAAAAAAAAGGCAAGGCGCTAATTCCCATGCTAATATCAAAGGCCTTAAGGGTTTCGTTATCCGGTGATCCGGACACTAAACCGAGCATCGGTTTAGCTGGAAAACCATGTTTGCCGGACTTAATAAAAACGGGACGTAGAAAGGAAAAAAAGAGAGATTTTTGGCTGCGAATTAATGGGAGAAGAAGAATTTGTTGCCGGAGGGTTCCCTTTGAATTGTAAAGAAAAAGTGTGTGTGCGTTAGTGGAAATAGAAGGGAAGAGTGAGTCCTTAATGTACGTTTCATTTTGATAAATTGATTGATCTTGAGTAAGGCTTTGTTATATTTTTTTTTTGTCGCTTTTACCCTCTGTTTATTTTGTGTTTCGATTGTTTCTATCTACATCAAACTCGACACGCCATCACTGCAAGGCAAATCATTAGTGATAGCTAACAAAGAAAGCGAAAAAAATATATAGTTTCAACAGAAAGTCATTAATAAACAACACAGGAAACATTCACTCAAAGAACACCTAGTAAGAAGAAAACTATTTTTGGAAATTAATATTTTTGCAATTAATGTCAAAATAATACAAATTAATAGTACCAAAATTTTGGGCCACTAAATTTATTAACTCCCGATTTTTAAATTTCCTCGTGAATTTCCTTATAATACATGACGTAAATGTATGATCAGATTTCACTTCATGCGTTACATATCCGTTGAAAACGTGTGCCGTTGACATATTGTGAAAGAGACGTCAAATCTGTGTAAAAAATGTTAAAATATTCGATATTTTTACACAGATCGTTTATATAATACAAATATGACAGGTGAATGTGAATCTCAAAATGGCATCGATTCATTTTTGTATGTATGATTTTATCACTTAGCAAAAGGGTTGTAATTGTGATTGTAAATATTAAGGATTGTAAAATCATTAATTAAAATGCATTGAATTAATTAAAACCGAAGTGCTTTTTGTGCAAGTTTACTGTTTGTTTGTAAAGAAATTCTCGATGACGATAATGGGAATGATGATGACAACAGGCATAAAGGTTCAGATTCGGTCTGCGTAGAATGGAATGTGAAGTAGTGTTGGTGGCAGAGTCGGCCGCGTTGAGAATAATATTCCACATGAAATAATGAATATTTATGGAATGAACAATGGAAATATGCCACCCCCGGTGTACTTCCACTCTATGCATGTGTATCTTTAGGTGAGGAGGGGAGGCAGTTCGCAACTTTATTGTATTCTTGAGCGCGTTGTGTTTTTCTTGAAAAAACTGGAACGGGTGAAACTCCGCATTATCCTTTCAATATTAATAAATGTTCTTAACTTTAGTTGTAATTTTTTTTTTAACATAAATTGAGCAATAAGACAAATAAAATTCGTTATTCCATTCACTATTTGTAGCAAGAAAATGCTTACATTATTTTCATTTTTGCGTAGTGACGTATTATTGATTATGTTCTGAGGCTCGAGTTAAGGCCTACTCCATTCAATTAGGAAACTTCTCGTCTTTTGTGGCCGAAAACGAAGCGAAAATTGGATTAACAAAACAAAAATGGAAACGAAATTAAGAAAATGTTTTTTTCTTCGAGATCTTGAATGTTCAAAAGAATTTGTAACTTATCCAAAATGGGGTATAAGTAACATTTTTAAAAATTAAAATAGTGAAAATCAGAAATCGAAATATGTACGATGTGAGAACATGAATAAATTGCATTTCTTGGAAATTAAACGAATGAGAAGATCTCTCGTATGACATGCAAATAAATACAATTTTCAGTTTGAAGTTAGATGAAATTAGAGTCGACAAAGTGTGCAAGTTTTGTAGTTGACGTACGCGAAATGAAATCCCTTTCAGGTCAGTTCTGCCGTAAGGTAGCATCGAAATAAATTTAGCGCAGGAATCACTGCAGTATACAAAACACATTTCCTGTAGAAAATTAGATTTCCCGTTGGCCATGAGAACGCCCGGTGCCGGTGCCGAGGGCAGAGGGCGGCGCGCAAGAAGTTCCGGATGATGGTGGTGTGAGAGAACGCACGGCAGAGGTAGAGGTAGAGAGGATTGAATTTACAAATCCCTTTTGATCTACTGACCACCTGTCTCTTCCTTCCATCGCGGCGTCCTCCAACCAACCACCCACCACAGTATGCTCGAAGATTATTACATCCATTATTAATAAACACCCTTTACCTTTGCGAAGGGTTGGAATCCAATAATAAATCATTCTGACGCTCAAGGTCTCTGGGCAATTCACGTCGATATGTTCGCTCTCCTTTCTTCTCGCGAACACTTTTTTTTTTGTTTAAATTTTTATTTCCGCTCGAGCCGTGATTTATTATTTTTAAATATAGCCGTAGTCATTGATAAATATATATGATATGATGGGAGGATGGGCATCCAATTTGAATATATTACACTCTGGGTCGAACGATCCGAACAATTTTAATAATAAATGCAATTTTAAAGTGGCCGCAATTTTTCAGTCTGCCGTGAGTGGAGAAGCCAGCATCTCTACTCTAGATCGATTACAAAAACCAATCTCCATCTCTCACTGACACCTTCACAGCAACCAATATCATGAACAAACTCAGAAAAATTCAATTCATTCAAGCATATACATATAAGTCTATTGAAAGTTATATAAAAATAATTATTTTATATTTACGTAAATTGCAAGTGCATGGCGGATATATCCGCCCTAATCTTTGCACAGAAAAAGGCTACGCTTATGCATTTTGGTGGCGCAGTCATCAAATCTTATCATATACTTCTTTGGTAGTAAAATAAGTTAACTCTAACTTAGTTGAATCTTAGTTTTTGATAAAGGTTTCAAAATACGTCACAACATAATAATACACAGCATTTTCGTTTTTTACAGTTTTAATTATCAAAGAAACTCAATTTGGTAAAAATAGTTAAGTTTTTGACACATATTTCTGTAATATTCAACTGTAATTATTGTTAGTTTTTGATCGTTTTATTGCGATTAAATGAAGATGCGTTTTTCGATGTCTTCTTTATCTGTAATTTAGGTCAAATGGTTCAATAAAAAGACTGACCTTAAATGTAATACAATAAAATAGATGTTCTGTAGATGCATCGAAAGCAATGTATACTTCAGAGATAATAAAGATAATGCATGTTCGGCATCGTCCATTTGTCATCCGGGATAGTTTCAGTTGAGATCTCACATCGAGCATCCTCAAACACCATTGAATGAAACGAACCGTTAAATGATTTTCCTCAATTTTATAAATGTTTTTCAGACATTTGAGTCCAACTCTTTAGATGTCCAAAAGATAGTTATGTCCATTTACGCAATCTGTAATTATTGATTTAATAGAAATTTTCTCAATTAGTAAATAATTATGTATTACTGTAGCGGATTTTTATTTAATTTATTTATGTGAAATTTTATGCGAAAAATGGTTGGATATTAAAATTTGTAATTATATTTTTTGATTTAATTATGAGGTAAATTTAGATATTACGATATTAATTGTATTATTTTATGTAATACAAGAAAACAAATATCTGAAAACAAAGCAGGATGAATGAGAAAATGATAGAAAAGGTAACAGTAATTTGGTGTTTGATTTATAGACGTGTGAATCGCCGCGTATTTGAATGCGTGTGTATATTTCGGTGTGGGTATTGTAGGAGGGTTGAGGAGGGAAGGATTTATCGTTGTAGCCTTAATTTATACATCGGAGGGAGCGCTTTTCACTTATAGTACATATACACACACATGCATACGCATACAAACGGCTCCAATATCTACGGCCACATCTCATTAGCTAACGTGACTCTGATCGCGTGCCTAAACCAAACCGCAAACGATATAAATTCAGGAAGGAGGAAAAGAGAAAACCATGAATATGGTGGAAGGTCACCAAGGGTAGAAGATAGCAGAGCAGAGGGACGGGGAGAGGAAGAACGTCAGTAAATAACTCCAAACCCCAAGATTCGTACTAGGTGGAAATAATGTCGAATGACTGATGAGGGGTGGTCTGGGGAAAGAAACCTGGGCCTGTAACTAATGACGCCAAAATACGATCGTTTATCAATCGCTCGTTGTGTACAGAAGCAGGCTTTTACAAACGCAAAGTTATTTAAGAAAATAATAACATATAATTTAACAGAGCGTGTGCAACGAATAGTGCAGTGGTGTGGTGTTATCGAAATTAATTACTTCGGTTTTCTGTTTCGTTTCTCCTTGATTGTAACCAGCTTTAATTTATTTCTTTATTATCGATTCAAAATTTGCATGTTTAACAAACCACATAGTTATATATTTATTTTGATGGACAGTTAAATGATTATTAATAATTTTCATTGCTTTATTGCAGTCGACATATTATTTAATTTAAATATTTATGCTCTAATATCAGTTAAACTAGAGGCCATTTTTAGTAGTAGTACCTTAACATTTTTGCTTATATCTCCAAAAGTATAAACGATATATTAATATATATTAAGGAACCAAATTAAATTTAAATGTTCAGTCTTTAAAACGTGTGCATTGGTATAATTGTAACGTGTGCCGTTTTCGCGTAATAAGCTGTCAAACTTGAAGAAACGTTTTTTTAAGCTTCGAAAAAGCAGTATCTTCACATTTTTGCTTATATCTCGAAAACTAAGCGCGCTATATTATTTATTGAGGTACCAAAGTAAAGTTAAAGGTTCATTCTTTAAAACGTGTGCATTGGTATAATTGTATCATGTGCCGTTTTCGCGTAATACGCTGTCAAACTTGAAGAAACGTTTTTTTAAGCTTCAAAAAAGCAGTGTCTTCACATTTTTGCTTATATCTCGAAAACTATGCGCGCTATATTTTTTATTGAGGTACCAAATTAAAGTTAAAGGTTCATTCTTTAAAACGTATGCATTGGTATAATTGTATCATGTGCCGTTTTCGCGTAATAAGCTGTCAAACTTGAAGAAACGTTTTTTTAAGCTTCGAAAAAGCAGTGTCTTCACATTTTTGCTTATATCTCGAAAACTATGCGCGCTATATTTTTTATTGAGGTACCGAATTAAAGTTAAAGGTTCATTCTTTAAAACGTATGCATTGGTATTATTGTATCATGTGCCGTTTTCGCGTAATACGCTGTCAAACTTGAAGAAACGTTTTTTTAAGCTTCGAAAAAGCAGTGTCTTCACATTTTTGCTTATATCTCTAAAACTATGCGCGCTATATTATTTATTGAGGTACCAGATTAAAGTTAAAGGTTCATTCTTTAAAACGTATGCACTGGTATTATTGTATCATGTGCCGTTTTCGCGTAATAAGCTGTCAAACTTGAAGAAACGTTTTTTTAAGCTTCGAAAAAGCAGTGTCTTCACATTTTTGCTTATATCTCGAAAACTATGCGCGCTATATTTTTTATTGAGGTACCAAATTAAAGTTAAAGGTTCGTTCTTTAAAACGTGTGCATTGGTATAATTGTATCATGTGCCGTTTTCGCGTAATACGCTGTCAAACTTGAAGAAACGTTTTTTTAAGCTTCGAAAAAGCAGTGTCTTCACATTTTTGCTTATATCTCGAAAACTATGCGCGCTATATTTTTTATTGAGGTACCAAATTAAAGTTAAAGGTTCATTCTTTAAAACGTATGCATTGGTATTATTGTATCATGTGCCGTTTTCGCGTAATAAGCTGTCAAACTTGAAGAAACGTTTTTTTAAGCTTCGAAAAAGCAGTGTCTTCACATTTTTGCTTATATCTCGAAAACTATGTGCGCTATATTTTTTATTGAGGTACCAAATTAAAGTTAAAGGTTCATTCTTTAAAACGTATGCATTGGTATAATTGTATCATGTGCCGTTTTCGCGTAATAAGCTGTCAAACTTGAAGAAACGTTTTTTTAAGCTTCGAAAAAGCAGTGTCTTCACATTTTTGCTTATATCTCGAAAACTATGCGCGCTATATTTTTTATTGAGGTACCAAATTAAAGTTAAAGGTTCATTCTTTAAAACGTATGCACTGGTATTATTGTATCATGTGCCGTTTTCGCGAAATAAGCTGTCAAACTTGAAGAAACGTTTTTTTAAGCTTCGAAAAAGCAGTGTCTTCACTTTTTTGCTTATATCTCGAAAATTATGTGCGCTATATTTTTTATTGAGGTACCAAATTAAAGTTAAAGGTTCATTCTTTAAAACGTATGCACTGGTATTATTGTATCATGTGCCGTTTTCGCGTAATAAGCTGTCAAACTTGAAGAAACGTTTTTTTAAGCTTCGAAAAAGCAGTGTCTTCACATTTTTGCTTATATCTCGAAAACTATGCGCGCTATATTTTTTATTGAGGTACCAGATTAAAGTTAAAGGTTTATTCTTTAAAACGTGTGCATTGGTATAATTGTATCATGTGCCGTTTTCGCGTAATAAGCTGTCAAACTTGAAGAAACGTTTTTTTAAGCTTCGAAAAAGCAGTGTCTTCACATTTTTGCTTATATCTCGAAAACTATGCGCGCTATATTTTTTATTGAGGTACCAAATTAAAGTTAAAGGTTCATTCTTTAAAACGTATGCATTGGTATTATTGTATCATGTGCCGTTTTCGCGTAATAAGCTGTCAAACTTGAAGAAACGTTTTTTTAAGCTTCGAAAAAGCAGTGTCTTCACATTTTTGCTTATATCTCGAAAACTATGCGCGCTATATTATTTATTGAGGTACCAAATTAAAGTTAAAGGTTCATTCTTTAAAACGTATGCATTGGTATTATTGTATCATGTGCCGTTTTCGCGTAATAAGCTGTCAAACTTGAAGAAACGTTTTTTTAAGCTTCGAAAAAGCAGTGTCTTCACATTTTTGCTTATATCTCGAAAACTATGCGCGCTATATTTTTTATTGAGGTACCAAATTAAAGTTAAAGGTTCGTTCTTTAAAACGTGTGCATTTGTATAATTGTATCATGTGCCGTTTTCGCGTAATAAGCTGTCAAACTTGAAGAAACGTTTTTTTAAGCTTCGAAAAAGCAGTGTCTTCACATTTTTGCTTATATCTCGAAAACTATGCGCGCTATATTTTTTATTGAGGTACCAAATTAAAGTTAAAGGTTCATTCTTTAAAACGTGTGCATTGGTATAATTGTAACGTGTGCCGTTTTCGCGTAATAAGCTGTCAAATTTGAAGAAATGTTTTTTTAAGCTTCGAAAAAGCAGTGTCTTCACATTTTTGCTTATATCTCGAAAACTATGCGCGCTATATTATTTATTGAGGTACCAAATTAAAGTTAAAGGTTTATTCTTTAAAACATGTGCATTGGTATAATTGTATCATGTGCCGTTTTCGCGTAATAAGCTGTCAAACTTGAAGAAACGTTTTTTTAAGCTTCGAAAAAGCAGTGTCTTCACATTTTTGCTTATATCTCGAAAACTATGCGCGCTATATTTTTTATTGAGGTACCAAATTAAAGTTAAAGGTTCGTTCTTTAAAACGTGTGCATTTGTATAATTGTATCATGTGCCGTTTTCGCGTAATAAGCTGTCAAACTTGAAGAAACGTTTTTTTAAGCTTCGAAAAAGCAGTGTCTTCACATTTTTGCTTATATCTCGAAAACTATGCGCGCTATATTTTTTATTGAGGTACCAAATTAAAGTTAAAGGTTCATTCTTTAAAACGTGTGCATTGGTATAATTGTAACGTGTGCCGTTTTCGCGTAATAAGCTGTCAAATTTGAAGAAATGTTTTTTTAAGCTTCGAAAAAGCAGTGTCTTCACATTTTTGCTTATATCTCGAAAACTATGCGGGCTATATTTTTTATTGAGGTACCAAATTAAAGTTAAAGGTTCATTCTTTAAAACGTATGCACTGGTATTATTGTATCATGTGCCGTTTTCGCGTAATAAGCTGTCAAACTTGAAGAAACGTTTTTTTAAGCTTCGAAAAAGCAGTGTCTTCACATTTTTGCTTATATCTCGAAAACTATGCACGCTATATTTTTTATTGAGGTACCAGATTAAAGTTAAAGGTTCATTCTTTAAAACGTATGCACTGGTATTATTGTATCATGTGCCGTTTTCGCGAAATAAGCTGTCAAACTTGAAGAAACGTTTTTTTAAGCTTCGAAAAAGCAGTGTCTTCACTTTTTTGCTTATATCTCGAAAATTATGTGCGCTATATTTTTTATTGAGGTACCAAATTAAAGTTAAAGGTTCATTCTTTAAAACGTATGCACTGGTATTATTGTATCATGTGCCGTTTTCGCGTAATAAGCTGTCAAACTTGAAGAAACGTTTTTTTAAGCTTCGAAAAAGCAGTGTCTTCACATTTTTGCTTATATCTCGAAAACTGTGCGCGCTATATTTTTTATTGAGGTACCAGATTAAAGTTAAAGGTTTATTCTTTAAAACGTGTGCATTGGTATAATTGTATCATGTGCCGTTTTCGCGTAATAAGCTGTCAAACTTGAAGAAACGTTTTTTTAAGCTTCGAAAAAGCAGTGTCTTCACATTTTTGCTTATATCTCGAAAACTATGCGCGCTATATTTTTTATTGAGGTACCAAATTAAAGTTAAAGGTTCATTCTTTAAAACGTATGCATTGGTATTATTGTATCATGTGCCGTTTTCGCGTAATAAGCTGTCAAACTTGAAGAAACGTTTTTTTAAGCTTCGAAAAAGCAGTGTCTTCACATTTTTGCTTATATCTCGAAAACTATGCGCGCTATATTTTTTATTGAGGTACCAAATAAAAGTTAAAGGTTCATTCTTTAAAACGTATGCATTGGTATTATTGTATCATGTGCCGTTTTCGCGTAATAAGCTGTCAAACTTGAAGAAACGTTTTTTTAAGCTTCGAAAAAGCAGTGTCTTCACATTTTTGCTTATATCTCGAAAACTATGCGCGCTATATTTTTTATTGAGGTACCAAATTAAAGTTAAAGGTTCATTCTTTAAAACGTATGCATTGGTATTATTGTATCATGTGCCGTTTTCGCGTAATAAGCTGTCCAACTTGAAGAAACGTTTTTTTAAGCTTCGAAAAAGCAGTGTCTTCACATTTTTGCTTATATCTCGAAAACTATGCGCGCTATATTTTTTATTGAGGTACCAAATTAAAGTTAAAGGTTCGTTCTTTAAAACGTGTGCATTGGTATAATTGTATCATGTGCTGTTTTCGCGTAATACGCTGTCAAACTTGAAGAAACGTTTTTTTAAGCTTCGAAAAAGCAGTGTCTTCACATTTTTGCTTATATCTCGAAAACTATGCGCGCTATATTTTTTATTGAGGTACCAAGTTAAAGTTAAAGGTTCGTTCTTTAAAACGTGTGCATTGGTATAATTGTATCATGTGCTGTTTTCGCGTAATAAGCTGTCAAACTTGAAAAAACGTTTTTTTAAGCTTCGAAAAAGCAGTGTCTTCACATTTTTGCTTATATCTCGAAAACTATGCGCGCTATATTATTTATTGAGGTACCAGATTAAAGTTAAAGGTTCATTCTTTAAAACGTATGCACTGGTATTATTGTATCATGTGCCGTTTTCGCGTAATAAGCTGTCAAACTTGAAGAAACGTTTTTTTAAGCTTCGAAAAAGCAGTGTCTTCACATTTTTGCTTATATCTCGAAAACTATGCGCGCTATATTTTTTATTGAGGTACCAAATAAAAGTTAAAGGTTCATTCTTTAAAACATATGCATTGGTATTATTGTATCATGTGCCGTTTTCGCGTAATAAGCTGTCAAACTTGAAGAAACGTTTTTTTAAGCTTCGAAAATGCAGTGTCTTCACATTTTTGCTTATATCTCGAAAACTATGCGCGCTATATTTTTTATTGAGGTACCAAATTAAAGTTAAAGGTTCATTCTTTAAAACGTATGCATTGGTATTATTGTATCATGTGCCGTTTTCGCGTAATAAGCTGTCCAACTTGAAGAAACGTTTTTTTAAGCTTCGAAAAAGCAGTGTCTTCACATTTTTGCTTATATCTCGAAAACTATGCGCGCTATATTTTTTATTGAGGTACCAAATTAAAGTTAAAGGTTCGTTCTTTAAAACGTGTGCATTGGTATAATTGTATCATGTGCTGTTTTCGCGTAATACGCTGTCAAACTTGAAGAAACGTTTTTTTAAGCTTCGAAAAAGCAGTGTCTTCACATTTTTGCTTATATCTCGAAAACTATGCGCGCTATATTTTTTATTGAGGTACCAAATTAAAGTTAAAGGTTCATTCTTTAAAACGTATGCATTGGTATTATTGTATCATGTGCCGTTTTCGCGTAATAAGCTGTCAAACTTGAAGAAACGTTTTTTTAAGCTTCGAAAAAGCAGTGTCTTCACATTTTTGCTTATATCTCGAAAACTATGCGCGCTATATTTTTTATTGAGGTACCAAATTAAAGTTAAAGGTTCGTTCTTTAAAACGTGTGCATTGGTATAATTGTATCATGTGCTGTTTTCGCGTAATAAGCTGTCAAACTTGAAAAAACGTTTTTTTAAGCTTCGAAAAAGCAGTGTCTTCACATTTTTGCTTATATCTCGAAAACTATGCGCGCTATATTTTTTATTGAGGTACCAAATTAAAGTTAAAGGTTCATTCTTTAAAACGTATGCATTGGTATTATTGTATCATGTGCCGTTTTCGCGTAATAAGCTGTCAAACTTGAAGAAACGTTTTTTTAAGCTTCGAAAAAGCAGTGTCTTCACATTTTTGCTTATATCTCGAAAACTATGCGCGCTATATTTTTTATTGAGGTACCAAATTAAAGTTAAAGGTTCGTTCTTTAAAACGTGTGCATTGGTATAATTGTATCATGTGCCGTTTTCGCGTAATAAGCTGTCAAACTTGAAGAAACGTTTTTTTAAGCTTCGAAAAAGCAGTGTCTTCACATTTTTGCTTATATCTCGAAAACTATGCGCGCTATATTTTTTATTGAGGTACCAAATTAAAGTTAAAGGTTCATTCTTTAAAACGTATGCATTGGTATTATTGTATCATGTGCCGTTTTCGCGTAATACGCTGTCAAACTTGAAGAAACGTTTTTTTAAGCTTCGAAAAAGCAGTGTCTTCACATTTTTGCTTATATCTCGAAAACTATGCGCGCTATATTTTTTATTGAGGTACCAAATTAAAGTTAAAGGTTCGTTCTTTAAAACGTGTGCATTGGTATAATTGTATCATGTGCCGTTTTCGCGTAATAAGCTGTCAAACTTGAAGAAACGTTTTTTTAAGCTTCGAAAAAGCAGTGTCTTCACATTTTTGCTTATATCTCGAAAACTATGCGCGCTATATTTTTTATTGAGGTACCAAATTAAAGTTAAAGGTTCATTCTTTAAAACGTATGCATTGGTATTATTGTATCATGTGCCGTTTTCGCGTAATAAGCTGTCAAACTTGAAGAAACGTTTTTTTAAGCTTCGAAAAAGCAGTGTCTTCACATTTTTGCTTATATCTCGAAAACTATGCGCGCTATATTATTTATTGAGGTACCAAATTAAAGTTAAAGGTTCATTCTTTAAAACGTGTGCATTGGTATAATTGTAACGTGTGCCGTTTTCGCGTAATAAGCTGTCAAATTTGAAGAAATGTTTTTTTAAGCTTCGAAAAAGCAGTGTCTTCATATTTTTGCTTATATCTCGAAAACTATGCGGGCTATATTTTTTATTGAGGTACCAAATTAAAGTTAAAGGTTCATTCTTTAAAACGTATGCACTGGTATTATTGTATCATGTGCCGTTTTCGCGTAATAAGCTGTCAAACTTGAAGAAACGTTTTTTTAAGCTTCGAAAAAGCAGTGTCTTCACATTTTTGCTTATATCTTGAAAACTATGCGCGCTATATTATTTATTTAGGTACCAAATTAAAGCTAAAGGTTCATTCTTTAAAACGTGTGCATTGGTATTATTGTATCATGTGCCGTTTTCGCGTAATAAGCTGTCAAACTTGAAGAAACGTTTTTTTAAGCTTCGATAAAGCAGTGTCTTCACATTTTTGCTTATATCTCGAAAACTATGCGCGCTATATTTTTTATTGAGGTACCAAATTAAAGTTAAAGGTTCGTTCTTTAAAACGTGTGCATTGGTATAATTG
This sequence comes from Nicrophorus investigator, assembly GCA_963457615.1. Taxonomy (NCBI): domain Eukaryota; kingdom Metazoa; phylum Arthropoda; class Insecta; order Coleoptera; family Silphidae; genus Nicrophorus; species Nicrophorus investigator. The sequence continues at coordinate 29,839,521 of OY735141.1, forward strand.
TATCATGTGCTGTTTTCGCGTAATAAGCTGTCAAACTTGAAAAAACGTTTTTTTAAGCTTCGAAAAAGCAGTGTCTTCACATTTTTGCTTATATCTCGAAAACTATGCGCGCTATATTTTTTATTGAGGTACCAAATTAAAGTTAAAGGTTCATTCTTTAAAACGTATGCATTGGTATTATTGTATCATGTGCCGTTTTCGCGTAATAAGCTGTCAAACTTGAAGAAACGTTTTTTTAAGCTTCGAAAAAGCAGTGTCTTCACATTTTTGCTTATATCTCGAAAACTATGCGCGCTATATTTTTTATTGAGGTACCAAATAAAAGTTAAAGGTTCATTCTTTAAAACGTATGCATTGGTATTATTGTATCATGTGCCGTTTTCGCGTAATAAGCTGTCAAACTTGAAGAAACGTTTTTTTAAGCTTCGAAAAAGCAGTGTCTTCACATTTTTGCTTATATCTCGAAAACTATGCGCGCTATATTTTTTATTGAGGTACCAAATTAAAGTTAAAGGTTCATTCTTTAAAACGTATGCATTGGTATTATTGTATCATGTGCCGTTTTCGCGTAATAAGCTGTCCAACTTGAAGAAACGTTTTTTTAAGCTTCGAAAAAGCAGTGTCTTCACATTTTTGCTTATATCTCGAAAACTATGCGCGCTATATTTTTTATTGAGGTACCAAATTAAAGTTAAAGGTTCGTTCTTTAAAACGTGTGCATTGGTATAATTGTATCATGTGCTGTTTTCGCGTAATACGCTGTCAAACTTGAAGAAACGTTTTTTTAAGCTTCGAAAAAGCAGTGTCTTCACATTTTTGCTTATATCTCGAAAACTATGCGCGCTATATTTTTTATTGAGGTACCAAATTAAAGTTAAAGGTTCATTCTTTAAAACGTATGCATTGGTATTATTGTATCATGTGCCGTTTTCGCGTAATAAGCTGTCAAACTTGAAGAAACGTTTTTTTAAGCTTCGAAAAAGCAGTGTCTTCACATTTTTGCTTATATCTCGAAAACTATGCGCGCTATATTTTTTATTGAGGTACCAAATTAAAGTTAAAGGTTCGTTCTTTAAAACGTGTGCATTGGTATAATTGTATCATGTGCTGTTTTCGCGTAATAAGCTGTCAAACTTGAAAAAACGTTTTTTTAAGCTTCGAAAAAGCAGTGTCTTCACATTTTTGCTTATATCTCGAAAACTATGCGCGCTATATTTTTTATTGAGGTACCAAATTAAAGTTAAAGGTTCATTCTTTAAAACGTATGCATTGGTATTATTGTATCATGTGCCGTTTTCGCGTAATAAGCTGTCAAACTTGAAGAAACGTTTTTTTAAGCTTCGAAAAAGCAGTGTCTTCACATTTTTGCTTATATCTCGAAAACTATGCGCGCTATATTTTTTATTGAGGTACCAAATTAAAGTTAAAGGTTCGTTCTTTAAAACGTGTGCATTGGTATAATTGTATCATGTGCCGTTTTCGCGTAATAAGCTGTCAAACTTGAAGAAACGTTTTTTTAAGCTTCGAAAAAGCAGTGTCTTCACATTTTTGCTTATATCTCGAAAACTATGCGCGCTATATTTTTTATTGAGGTACCAAATTAAAGTTAAAGGTTCGTTCTTTAAAACGTGTGCATTGGTATAATTGTATCATGTGCCGTTTTCGCGTAATAAGCTGTCAAACTTGAAGAAACGTTTTTTTAAGCTTCGAAAAAGCAGTGTCTTCACATTTTTGCTTATATCTCGAAAACTATGCGCGCTATATTTTTTATTGAGGTACCAAATTAAAGTTAAAGGTTCATTCTTTAAAACGTATGCATTGGTATTATTGTATCATGTGCCGTTTTCGCGTAATAAGCTGTCAAACTTGAAGAAACGTTTTTTTAAGCTTCGAAAAAGCAGTGTCTTCACATTTTTGCTTATATCTCGAAAACTATGCGCGCTATATTTTTTATTGAGGTACCAAATTAAAGTTAAAGGTTCGTTCTTTAAAACGTGTGCATTGGTATAATTGTATCATGTGCTGTTTTCGCGTAATAAGCTGTCAAACTTGAAAAAACGTTTTTTTAAGCTTCGAAAAAGCAGTGTCTTCACATTTTTGCTTATATCTCGAAAACTATGCGCGCTATATTTTTTATTGAGGTACCAAATTAAAGTTAAAGGTTCATTCTTTAAAACGTATGCATTGGTATTATTGTATCATGTGCCGTTTTCGCGTAATACGCTGTCAAACTTGAAGAAACGTTTTTTTAAGCTTCGAAAAAGCAGTGTCTTCACATTTTTGCTTATATCTCGAAAACTATGCGCGCTATATTTTTTATTGAGGTACCAAATTAAAGTTAAAGGTTCGTTCTTTAAAACGTGTGCATTGGTATAATTGTATCATGTGCTGTTTTCGCGTAATAAGCTGTCAAACTTGAAAAAACGTTTTTTTAAGCTTCGAAAAAGCAGTGTCTTCACATTTTTGCTTATATCTCGAAAACTATGCGCGCTATATTTTTTATTGAGGTACCAAATTAAAGTTAAAGGTTCATTCTTTAAAACGTATGCATTGGTATTATTGTATCATGTGCCGTTTTCGCGTAATAAGCTGTCAAACTTGAAGAAACGTTTTTTTAAGCTTCGAAAAAGCAGTGTCTTCACATTTTTGCTTATATCTCGAAAACTATGCGCGCTATATTATTTATTGAGGTACCAAATTAAAGTTAAAGGTTCATTCTTTAAAACGTGTGCATTGGTATAATTGTAACGTGTGCCGTTTTCGCGTAATAAGCTGTCAAATTTGAAGAAATGTTTTTTTAAGCTTCGAAAAAGCAGTGTCTTCATATTTTTGCTTATATCTCGAAAACTATGCGGGCTATATTTTTTATTGAGGTACCAAATTAAAGTTAAAGGTTCATTCTTTAAAACGTATGCACTGGTATTATTGTATCATGTGCCGTTTTCGCGTAATAAGCTGTCAAACTTGAAGAAACGTTTTTTTAAGCTTCGAAAAAGCAGTGTCTTCACATTTTTGCTTATATCTTGAAAACTATGCGCGCTATATTATTTATTTAGGTACCAAATTAAAGCTAAAGGTTCATTCTTTAAAACGTGTGCATTGGTATTATTGTATCATGTGCCGTTTTCGCGTAATAAGCTGTCAAACTTGAAGAAACGTTTTTTTAAGCTTCGATAAAGCAGTGTCTTCACATTTTTGCTTATATCTTGAAAACTATGCGCGCTATATTATTTATTGAGGTACCAAATTAAAGTTAAAGGTTCATTCTTTAAAACGTGTGCATTGGTATTATTGTATCATGTGCCGTTTTCGCGTAATAAGCTGTCAAACTTGAAGAAACGTTTTTTTAAGCTTCGATAAAGCAGTGTCTTCACATTTTTGCTTATATCTTGAAAACTATGCGCGCTATATTATTTATTGAGGTACCAAATTAAAGCTAAAGGTTCATTCTTTAAAACGTATGTATTGGTGTAATTGTAACGTGTGCCGTTTTCGCGTAATAAGCTGTCAAATTTGAAGAAATGTTTTTTTAAGCTTCAAAAAAGCAGTGTCTTCACATTTTTGCTTATATCTCGAAAACTATGCGCGCTATATTATTTATTGAGGTACCAAATTAAAGCTAAAGGTTCATTCTTTAAAACGTATGTATTGGTGTAATTGTTACGTGTGCCGTTTTCGCGTAATAAGCTGTCAAATTTGAAGAAACGTTTTTTTAAGCTTCGAAAAAGCAGTGTCTTCACATTTTTGCTTATATCTCGAAAACTATGCGCGCTATATTATTTATTGAGGTACCAAATTAAAGTTAAAGGTTCATTCTTTAAAACGTGTGCATTGGTGTAATTGTAACGTGTGCCGTTTTCGCGTAATAAGCTGTCAAACTTGAAGAAACGTTTTTTTAAGCTTCGAAAAAGCAGTGTCTTCACATTTTTGCTTATATCTCGAAAACTATGCGCGCTATATTATTTATTGAGGTACCAAATTAAAGTTAAAGGTTCATTCTTTAAAACGTATGCATTGGTATAATTGTATCATGTGCCGTTTTCGCGTAATAAGCTGTCAAACTTGAAGAAACGTTTTTTTAAGCTTCGAAAAAGCAGTGTCTTCACATTTTTGCTTATATCTTGAAAACTATGCGCGCTATATTATTTATTTAGGTACCAAATTAAAGCTAAAGGTTCATTCTTTAAAACGTGTGCATTGGTATTATTGTATCATGTGCCGTTTTCGCGTAATAAGCTGTCAAACTTGAAGAAACGTTTTTTTAAGCTTCGATAAAGCAGTGTCTTCACATTTTTGCTTATATCTTGAAAACTATGCGCGCTATATTATTTATTGAGGTACCAAATTAAAGTTAAAGGTTCATTCTTTAAAACGTGTGCATTGGTATAATTGTAACGTGTGCCGTTTTCGCGTAATAAGCTGTCAAATTTGAAGAAATGTTTTTTTAAGCTTCGAAAAAGCAGTGTCTTCACATTTTTGCTTATATCTCGAAAACTATGCGGGCTATATTTTTTATTGAGGTACCAAATTAAAGTTAAAGGTTCATTCTTTAAAACGTATGCACTGGTATTATTGTATCATGTGCCGTTTTCGCGTAATAAGCTGTCAAACTTGAAGAAACGTTTTTTTAAGCTTCGAAAAAGCAGTGTCTTCACATTTTTGCTTATATCTTGAAAACTATGCGCGCTATATTATTTATTTAGGTACCAAATTAAAGCTAAAGGTTCATTCTTTAAAACGTGTGCATTGGTATTATTGTATCATGTGCCGTTTTCGCGTAATAAGCTGTCAAACTTGAAGAAACGTTTTTTTAAGCTTCGATAAAGCAGTGTCTTCACATTTTTGCTTATATCTTGAAAACTATGCGCGCTATATTATTTATTGAGGTACCAAATTAAAGTTAAAGGTTCATTCTTTAAAACGTGTGCATTGGTATAATTGTAACGTGTGCCGTTTTCGCGTAATAAGCTGTCAAATTTGAAGAAATGTTTTTTTAAGCTTCAAAAAAGCAGTGTCTTCACATTTTTGCTTATATCTCGAAAACTATGCGCGCTATATTATTTATTGAGGTACCAAATTAAAGTTAAAGGTTCATTCTTTAAAACGTGTGCATTGGTGTAATTGTAACGTGTGCCGTTTTCGCGTAATAAGCTGTCAAACTTGAAGAAACGTTTTTTTAAGCTTCGAAAAAGCAGTGTCTTCACATTTTTGCTTATATCTCGAAAACTATGCGCGCTATATTATTTATTGAGGTACCAAATTAAAGTTAAAGGTTCATTCTTTAAAACGTATGCATTGGTATAATTGTATCATGTGCCGTTTTCGCGTAATAAGCTGTCAAACTTGAAGAAACGTTTTTTTAAGCTTCGAAAAAGCTTTTTTTTATTTCGAAATTATTATTTTTTTGTCATTCGTCTTAAACAAAGTAATCTGATGTTTAGATGAGGTTTTGATTTTACGTTGATTGACCTTTGATTCGGTTGTGCGAGAAATAAAATGCGAGAACCCAGGAGAGATTCGCACGCAATTTGGGCAATCATCCGCCAATAAATAGGGGGTGGCGCGAATCGAACGGCCGCGGAGGACAGTGGGTGGCGAATATGAAAGGGGTGGTTTTGGGAGGCGGTCGTCCGGCGGTCTCGGCTGCTGCTGCTGCTGATTTTCGGCCCCAGCAAAATACTAAACTAAATGAGCAATTTATATACGGCCGTGTGCATTTGCATAATTATACATTCGATCAGAATTTAATATTTCCAAATAGCAACCCTGAAAACATCCAAACCATTCGGCTCAAAACTATATATTGCGCACTATTCAAATTAAAAATAAAGAATAAATGAAATCGCATTAACAACAATTCAGTAAGATTTGACAATATTACCAGAATTACAAAATCTACAATGTTACGTAACGAATAATAATACATCTACAGAATATTTAAGATTAAATCAGCATTTAAGAAAATTAAAAAGTATAAAGTAACAAATAATTATTATATAGTATTATTCCAATAACTTAATTATCTCCATATTCAAATGACCTTTTATAATGTTTCTTTTCTCCTGTAGTTTCATAAACTCATTTTTGTTGATGTGGGATGAATATAATTTCGAGCATATAAAGTCTGAAAGCATTCCATTTAATTTATCAAAGTTTATTATGTAATTTCTTTAAAGAGAACGGCGTTCTGCTACGAAACAATATAAATATTATTTTTTCTTCGTCCCTCTCGAGCTCAGTAATAAAATCTCCTTCACATTCCTTAAATTAAAGATTAAGCTACGCAATTTATAAAATAAATTGTGTTTTCGTTCGCGAACGCTGGGATGAGCGAAAAGTTAAAGTAGGGAAACTCGATTAGGTAGCACTCAAATTCGGAATTGTAATTGAATTCCTGTACAACAAATACAACAATTTTGCGAAATAATTTTTTTTTGCTCTTTGTTTGCAATTAATTAAAGCAGATTTTGTGAAATGTTTATTGTTTATTGCTTTGCGAGTTTCAACTTTTGCCCGGATCCACGAGCCAAAACTGCGTCAATTTTTCCCGTCGGAAAATTGCTTGTTCAATGGACATTTGGAACTTTAAATGTCATTCAAAAAAGTTTGAGCGCGAGGGGACGCGGTTCGAGCTTGAATAAATATATGGGATTGTGTGTGTCTGGGAAGAGGAGAGAGAAAAAGGGAATGAAGGATGTCGGATGAGTGAGTGAGGGTGGTTGGTTGGTTGGGGGTTAACTCTGAACTTATAAAAGAAGTTTGAAAAATATTCGGCATAACACGAGTGCCCTTTCAACAACAGTTTGCGCTGAAACTGAAAACGCCGCCATTTAGATTGTTTGTAATGTGGGATGAGACTGAGCAGACAAAGAAAAAAGAGAGAAAATTGATAGTGAAGAATGCGAAAACGCAACCTGATGTACGCACACGTATGAAAAGTTTAGAAATTTAAATTTTCAATTTAACTTGGGCACACATTTTTCACCGGGGTACAATGTGTGAGGGAAAACTTTACAGGAGAAAGTTTAAATAATTTATGAAACAAATAATAATTCTTTACTGCCACCAGGTTAGAGGAATGTTGCTGAAAAAAATTTGAAAAGTATTTATAATATTTTACTTTAACTAAATTTACTGTTTTATTATTTCATATACTATTATCACTTCATACTGAAAAAAAATGAAAAATTTATATACCGATACTTTTTCACCGTCTTCGATTCAATGCTGGAGAACCTGAATTGAGTTAGCAAACGATACGCTGAATGGAGTGCGTTGAAAATATAAAATTCACTTGAAAGTTGTGCAAAATGTGAAAAAGCAAGACGTGTTTCATCGAATATGGATGATAGCAAAGTGGTTTAATGTTTGATGCAAATGTGTTGACAATATATTATATTATGTATATCAGTGTAGCTTGTAGGAAAATAGAGCGAGTGAGAAAATTGGTGGAATATAGAGAGTGAGAGAGATGATTGAACGCATAAGAGAATTTCGATTATGAAATAAATTGGCCACTTAAATACGCATTTGCATAATATAACCTTCCTAATAATTCACGTAAGCATTGCATTATGCGAACATGAAATTGCTTAATTTACTAACAAATCTATATGCATTGGATGCTAGCTTAGTTAATGCACTACACTCAACGTTTCTAAGCACGAAATAAATGGAATTTCAGCAACTGGCTTAGCTTAAAATATGAATCTAAATAACAATTCTGAGAATCTAATTTTTACGTGGATAAAAAATAATTGTTTCATGACCACTGGAAGACTTATCTAATTTAAGTGATCCTTAGAGTTTTATCTTGTGGATTAACTAGAGTATTAGTCACTGGTTGTAGTCTGAAATGTTTCAAGAAAAAGAAAAGCACAGAAGGAAATTGTGTACATAAAAAAATTCTATAATATTAAAATGTTATAAAATAAGGAAATTTTGATTTTATAAATATTAGGAATGTTTCAAATTTAAAAGTTTGAAAACTAAATTTAATTTCTCCATAGGAATGATTGAAAAATAATATATTATAGCTGTTACATAAAGAAAACATACTAGTCAGGATACTAATGTGTCTGATTGATGAAAAAAATAAATAGTAATCAATCTCAATTTGAAATGACATCGTTGCTCGTTACTGTGCCTCATGCAAATTGGTCTAAATGTTACTTAATGGAAATAAAATATCGTTGGTATTTTTTTCTAAATATTTATTACGAAAAATAGTCAATTTATATTGTAACTAAAAGATAATCTGATAACAATTTTAGTTGTAAATTATATTTGATGTAATATTTATCTGTAATAATCTTGTAATTACAATATATTAATAATAAATATTATGCTTAATACAAGAAGAAAAAACTATACGATTTGATCCTCGCTTCGTCCCTATCGGCACGCTTTACTAAGTCCTCTTATAACTACTACCCACTTAAAACCACGGCGGTACCAAAATACCAACAATATTATTTTAAGCTTCAATTAGTTTGTAGGATTATTAAAATATATTGAATATTTTAACATATATTATTATTAGTTACAGTAAATCTCAATTGCATCATAAAATAATTCGTGATTTTATCTAAATTTTTGTAATGTAATCTGTGTTTTACTACAAATTATGAAAATAAATACAGAGATTCTCTATTTTTTAGCCATTCCTGTAATTTATATAAATTTTCGTACTGATATTCAGATTATGCCAAGAATGTTGCATTTTTTTGAGATTTTATAGATAGATTCTATAGAAATATAAAATATATTAAAAGTTTAATAGAATTCAAAGAATATTCAAAGAACCAATAAAATTATTATCAATTTTTGTAACAAAATTTTTATTTTTCTACATAACTCTGTATTTTACTAAGAAAATAAATGCGTGAAATTGATTTCGTTTCATTATCTATTCTTTTAAATTTTCTCATTTTCTCAAAATTACATTAATTATTTTTTTTTATTAATTTTTCGTTTTGTTAAGTAAACTGCATGTTTATGAAATTTTAGTAATTTATTATAATAAATTTCTATTATTGAATTTGATAATTTTAAGTTATTAAACATCGATTGTTGTATAATCCTGGCAGGTTTTAATCGGTAATTAGGTTTTATCCGTCCGATTATGTTGAAAATGTAAATAAATCACATAATTAATGTATTAATTAAATCGTGTTTAACGTAATCAATTATAAATGTATGATGATGGCTGATAAATGAAGTTCGTCATTAATTGTAAAGCACTCATCGTTTCAGCTGACAACTGTGCGTCATGAAGAACCGCAAATTTGAATTGGATTTAGATTTTATCGTTGCAAAATAAAAGAGGTGAAAGAAGGAAAAAAAAGGGACGGAGGAAGAACGGCGATAATATTGGAAACCCGGACTTTATGCATGAAAATTTCCATATAAATATGTTCGTAAAATGTCGCGGATGTAGGGGTGTAGTCGAAAGCCTTTTTAAACAGGTGTCAAATAATGTACAAGATATACTGATTATCCAATATCCAATTTCCTTTTACGCGGCCTTCTGCTTCACATTATTACGTATAATGCGGAAAAATCGGTGGAGGCGACTGCAGGTTGTGTACCGCTCGGAATTGGGGGTGGGAAGATCCACATCATTTCGCATTATAAAAGTGGAAAGTCCCTTCTTTCCAAAATTTAAATCCTCCCTTTTAAAATCACATCGTTGCAAATCCGCAGACATTAAAGTGACGTAAAAGGAGACGTTATTATTATTTTGCAATGGAATTAGGAATATTTCATTAATTTAAAACCGTATGCAAGGAATTTATTTTATTACAGACTCGGTTTTGTTCGCGAAAACGCGTTGAAGCCTCGAGGATATTTCAGTGATTTATTTTTCGTGTAGGGTCATTTTTGCGTGAACAGAAATATGTATAAAAATAAAATATGCACACGCGCAAAACCCGTGTAGAAAAAACTGAAGTCGATTACGCATCTGGATGTTTATTTTATTCGGTAACAAATCGAGCTTCGATTCTCCCGTCCGATTTACGTAATATTTCCTTCTTTTTTCTCCGTTCGCCATCTGGCTGGAAGATACGCTTAAGATGATAAAAATAAAAAATAAAAAGAAAGAAATGCTGGTGGTAGGGAAATGTATAAAATTTGAATAATTCCCAATAAACGAAACTGGAAATAAGTTCAACAATCGATACGTCGGATCGGCGATTTAGCGCGTCGATAAAATATGCGTAATTTTAAATTAGTGAATTTTCAAGGGATCAAATGTAGCTTGAATTTTATAATTTCGCAATTCATAAAATTTGTATAATTACGTTAATTTATTGCAATCGATGTTTCGATATTATTTCATTGTTCCCCACTTTTTTTTGTGTGTGTGTTTTGAGTGTAATTTTTTATTTTTATTAATTCAGAAATTGAATTAAATTAAATACAATTGTAATGGGGATTGTATGTTAATGGTCGGAATAGTCCTTGCAGCGCTCATCCTGCAGGGACACAGCAGCGGCGGCGGTTGCGAGAGAGGAGACAGGATCAATACTCGCAGGACATACTCTCTCTCTCACACACACAACTTCACAATCCTCGCACGTTCGCATATGTGTTCTCACACACACACACATAAATGAAAACCTGCTTTTTAATAATAATATTTAAACTAAAATAATTAAATGAAAAAAATAAAAATAAATGGGGCGCAGAGCCCTTGTTTGGTTGTCGTGAAAATTGACGCAGTCAAAAAAAATATGGGAATTCCGAAAGAAAGAAAAAAAAAGGGAAAAGGGTGTCGTAGCAGGTAAAATCAAATTAGGACTTGAGTACACAGGATTTTTCTGTTTGGTCTTCTCATTCATTTCTGCAAGGGTTTGATGGTAGTTACCATTCCGTTTTGGGCAATTAGACTTTTTTTGCGTACGAATAAACCCTGTACTTATGCTTCGATAAACGCGCAGATTACGATAACATTTTACTCCCAATTAATTAACACAGCTGCTTTATTATAATCTATTTGAGATTCTAAAACTTCATTTGATAATTAATTGAACACTTTTGTATATCAATGGAATATATTAAAGATTTTTAATTTTATTTGTTGCATGCATTTTAGTGAAATATATTGTCGCACAAAGTTTCCATTTATCAAAATATTCATTACTGTTATTGTAAATCTCTGCAAATTGAGAAATGTTTTTTTTTCATAATAATATAACTTTATGGGCTCTCTACTAACTCTGCCTGTGGGCCCTCGACAAACACTATTCGGGACCCTCGACAAACACTGTTTCTGGGCCCTCAACTCAACAGTTGTTAGAGACCTATTCAATTATTGGATTAGTTGTTTTTATTTATATTTTTAACGCGAAAGTGAAGATCTTTCATTTTAATTTTAAACCATGTAAGTTTTCTGTTTTTATAATCATTAAATTCCTATAGTTTATCTAGATTATTATATTTTTCTTTACTATTTCGTTTCGTAAAACCTACTGCAACATATTTACTAATACTAAATATTTTGATGGATCGAATCACACAATCAGGTAATAAACAATGTATATTGTTCCCACATTCACCCGCATATTAAATGTGTATGCTTGCATGTTTAATGTGAATGTGTGTTTATGCATTTTTATTTTTTTTTATAATTAATCGATTGTGCTGTTGTCGGTGGCGATTGCGTGGAGGAAATGTCGATGGAAAAATGTAAATTTTCAGATGGGCTTGGTTACAGTATTGAACTCGGGAGCATCGCTTTAATTAAATTTGCCGCCCATTCGCAAACAGTGCCACCCGGCAACGATTCAACCCCCTCAATTTATTTATTTATTTATTTGCTATTTTATTCCGTTCCTCTCGTGGTCTCTCCGCGCGTTTATTTATTTTCAGCGTATGCCCTTTTTTTTTTTCGTTGTTTTCATCCTGATTTGATTAAAATCAATGAAACGCCGATGTCTGCGCTTTTTTGCTGCCATTGTCCGAATGAGCGCAATCAAATAAAACTAAAGCAAAACGAAAACGCTATCCGGCGAGCAAATGATAATTGCTGCAAATAAGAGCATGAACACGCGCTTCAATTCAAACTCACAAATTCAAATTTAACAGAATCTTAAGTGATATGTAAAGTATACACATAACTACGTCCTTCTGACCGAACTAACGTACAAATATTCGTACGAACGTACAACAATGCCTGAATATTATTTTTTTCCATTGAAGCATAATTTTAGAAATAAATAATTTATTTAGATTTAATTCAAGTTTAACTACAATTTGGTTAATATCATTTCCTGGAAGTTCAGTTTCCAACAGTTGCAAGCATGTAAATTACAATTACTATTAACTAACTAGCAATAAAGCCATAATCAATATTATCGCACTGTACCAATTAACTATTTCAATTAACTTATATCGATTACGTAATGTATCTCTCCGCATTACGGTGTCTACATGTCTAAATTATTAACTAAACTCGTGTACAATTGGAAATGGAAATATATTTTCCCGGGTATTTTTTATTCCCGGGAAAGTTGAATATAAATAGGAATTGTCAAATTGAGATTTCGCATGTGAAACCTATATTATAACTGAAAAGTATCAATAAATTAATGATGGATGCAAAATGTGTGTGTGAGTGAGTGTGTACGTGATAATCTGTAAATGATTAAATTTTCAATGGAAGATTGAGGTTAAATAAATGGAGTGAACGCGGCGGAGTTGGCGCGCGTTAATGCGTGAATATAGATGAGAATGAATGGAGTATGATGAAGGTGTGCTTGTGTAAACCAGATGCGAGTGAGATTAATATCGAGTTTGCAAAGGGTTTCCGCCGTTCATCCGCCGCCCTTTCCATACACACACACACACACACACACAACTAACTAACGCAGCTCGGAGGAAGGAAAGGAAGGCAAGGGATTAAGTGTGCAACCATACTCATATGGTAACTAACCCAGAAGAGTTAAGACTTTAATTAATTCGTGTGTGTGCGCGCATAATTCGCCCGCTAAACTGGAAACGCAGGGGCAGATGAAGCTTACGCAACAATTATAATAAAATTAACTCGCAACTTTCAACCAACGACGAACTCTAACGACAATAGGATTACGCAATTAATAGAATAAATTACATTTACTTTTTCAATTATTTTACAGGAAATTTACGAATTTAAAATTTAATTTTAAGTAATACTAATTAATTTATTCTAAACAAATTTACAATAATAAGATGATCAATCCATTAGAAATGTATTTATAAGTCATATTGGTAACGTACTCGATGTTAAACGTATTAAAAAAAAATAGAAAACATTATTTTTGAAATTGTGTCTTTTTGAAGTGTGAAAGTAAGAGGAAATATTATAGAATGAAGTAAGTAAAATATGTAATTGCGCCTCTCAAGAAGAGTAAAATGTATGCGGCAAGCGCCCAATTAAATGTGGTGGTAAAAATTGCGTCTTCCTGGATGGAATTATCTCGTCCATGAATCTGTATGTAAATTGCGTCGAGATTCGCAAGCTTCGGAGCTTTCATTGAATGCCCCGGAATAGTTAGCTATCTAGCTACCAGCTACCGAATGGTAACTAAGCCGGGAAGCTGTATGTCAGCGTGTGATCTTCTTCGGCAATTTGCCTGAGGTAATAACGTCACCCGCAATCCTATTAAAATACACAACGGCTGTAAACCTTCCTTCCTTCCTTCCTGTTGAGCCAACCTCTCCCTCCATCATCTCCAACCTTATCCATATTATTATTATTATTACGCTGCATGCGATTATGATCATGCAACAACTGCAAAACTCATGTAAACCATCCATCCGACTGTTTGTCGACTTCTGTGCGAATTTAGTTATAGGCGCGGAAAATTGGCTTTAAGTGCGACTCAGACACACAATAAACACTCGTTTTACAGCCGCTCTCTTACACCAATAGAGTTAAACATTTTTCAAGAACTCGAGAACGCGGCGCCAAATTCAATTTGGAAAGTTTCATCTCATCTCGCAAAGCAACAGAACTAACATAATTTCAACCGTAAAAAGAAGCACTATACCCGAATTCTCTCACAGTTGAATATTCAGTTTTACGCAAAAGTTGTTCAATTAAATTATAATCCTTATTATATTATTTTTAAATAATTTAATTTTACGATGAACAAAATAAGCTTAATTCTCTTGCATTCTGGTTCAGATAATCGTAATATTCTTAATACAGAAATTAGCAAACGGTACAATAAATCCGGGATTCAGTTTGTATTGTTCGATCCAACGATTTTAATGCGTACTAGAATTTCATTTCTGAAGGTTATTAATTTCTAGGAGGAATGTTCATAGAAATGTCAGTTAATTTGTGGGCTTCTCTGCCTGTAGTTTTGAGCATCTCGGAAACTCGCATTATTGGGGGGCCTTTAAAATCTATTGCTCCGTTGAAATTCTTGACATGCGCCAGGAAGAATCAGTCTAGTGGATAATAACCGCCGAGGCAATGGATGTTATACTTTACGTGTTTAGCAGAATAAATGAGAAATTCGGATGCAATCTCATCCATAGTCTGTTTATCCGAGCATTTGAACATATTGAAATACTGTTTCATTTTTTGAATTTAATATTTTTTTCTGTGTAAATTTTATATAATATTGAACGTATATACAAAAATAAAGGCTTCCAAAATGTAAATCGGGAAAATGATGATGGTTTGAAAATAGAGGTGGAACGAGAGTGAATGAGATGCACGTAGTCACGAAATCTAATAAAACGGGAAGGAAAATCGGGGATTGGAGTTCGAATGGAAGCCAGCCAAATATCTGCGAAGCATAATAGTTTGAAAATAAACGAGAACTTTGAAAGCGATGATATTTCGCTTTGTTCTTATTTTCATTAAAATATTAACTACTATTGATTTTTTCTTTAGCCGTTAGTATAAGTGCCAAATATTATTGTAGACTTCATTTTACAATTTACAAAGTTTATATTTTTCATATTAAAATTACTTTATTTTCAATCAAATATTCAAGATTTTCTTGATATATGAAACTTAATATAAAATTAAAATGAAATTCTTACATAATGGAAATAATGTTTAGTCACTATTTATAATACAAATATTCAATTTATTTTGTGCACACCTGTATAGAGTCAAAACGATTATTGTACAATTATGTAATATATCCGGCGATATTAAAATCCTTTGATTTTTATTGCTTTTCTTCTCTTGAAAAATGGAATTATTGTAATCGGAATGTAGTGTACAAAGTAATTCCGAGCGTTTATCTGGTCGGCTGCCCGGAGCTTATTTTTCCTTCCTTAGAATTCGTAATTTATTGTCGCACTTTATGGGGCCACACTGTATATCAGAACACGTGTGTATTTATGTACATGTACATGTACATACACATGGGAAGATCAAAGTGATAACGTAATGCCGCGGCGGCGGCGACGTTATATATACATTATATTACGTAACAATATAGTTTATCAGGTCCTGCAGATCCCTTGTGCCGTTTAAAATAGTGTAATAATACGTTATTAAATGCGCCAGCAGTGAGACATTATCACATTTAGAGTTAGTGCCCTTTCGGCCCCCGACGGCCATTTCAGCTTTACCACTCGCAGCAGCCGCCACTGCCACCGACAACCATGCAGTTTAACGCTGCTTTGCTCACCTCAATAGTTTTTATTTCTCTATTTTTTTCTTTTGATTGAAATTATATACATTTTAATTTTAACGAATCTATTCTATATCGTTATTAACTTTAAAGGTACATAAGTTTCATGTATCTCTAAAACGGTGGTCAAAATTACATTTTACAAGAAAATTTCTTGTTTTTATATAAACTGCTTTGCATTTTTATTTTCAAAAAATATTTGACAATTTTTTAAAAATAAATTAGACCTTAAATTAAATTACGAAATAAGTGGTTTTGTATTTTTGTAAATATTACTGAAATATCTATGCACAGTTGTTTTAAATGTTGGTGAAAAGTTTAATATAAAATGTGATAAATTGTAATTGTGCCAGTTCGATCTCCAACGAACTCATATTGTTTTTTTTTTTCAGCAGCAGCAGCAGTAAGCTTTTGTAACTTGTGATTTTTTTTTTGGTGTGGTGCGATGGCGGATGTGCCCCAAAATGGTTCTGTTATTGCTCTTTGCACACTCGGCGTCCATTCACTTCGTATAAAGTACATTCAGTCCAGTTGGTGCAAACCACATTTTTCTTCAGCTTCTATCTTCCGAATTTCTCTATATTCAACTTAACTTTTTTTTATTTAGTCACTACTTACTCTTGTACTTTTTTCATTCCAATTTATTTACTAAAAATCAATAGTTAATTAATTTGATCCATATTTGTTTCGTATTTTCAACTCTTAAAAGCGAAATTTATGTGTATTATTATGTTGAGGTATATTTTGATAAGATGATTAGCGCTTCTATAGAAATAACGTAAAAGCTCTAAAAGGAGATCTTAATAAACATAAAAGTAGAAAACGATAAATAATTATAAAGTTAATCCAATATAGGAGATATGGGCATATGTATGTTTCTATATAATACATACGTGCAGTGGTTGTGTACTTTTGAATTTGTGTGTGAGTGTATGCATGTGTATTAAAATTTTAATTGAAAATTCCGCAACGCTTCGGTGGAGAGCGTTCTGTTGCGCCGGCCAAATGAGAAATTGAATTAATTCCAAATGAGTTTGAAATTTATGTTGCGGTGCTTTTATTTTCGCGAAATTCAGTTATAGACCGGCCGCAGGATAAAGCTTCTCCCTGGACGCTCTCGCCTTTGACTCTTAACTCTTTCAACCTGCATGCAGTAACTGCCCTCTCTTTTCCATCACCAGGAACAAGAGCAGGTTGGAAAGAAAAAAAAAATATATATACGGCACATTCCACGAATTTTGGTTACCTTTTTCTCCTCCCGGCAATATATCACATTGCAAGTGTTTTTGCTACACTCGAATCCGGGCTCTGTCCGAGCAGTCATGTCATTTCTCACAAGATATTGCTTCTGCTCTGCAGCGAACCCTTCGAGGTCTTCGTTCTTTTTTTCGCCTTCCTTCCTAGCAAACCTCAAATGAAAATTATTTCTTGGTTTACATTTCATATGATTTTTAAACAGTGATATTAGTTTTTGCGTAAAATTTTGGAAATTCTAGTTGTATAAATTTGCTTTTGAGGGCCACAAGAAATATTTTGTTAGATTTGTATTTCGTTAAAAAAATTGATAAACTATGATGCTTTATGTTGGATTTATTATATAATTCTGAGAAATGTTCGATAATGAAGAGAGTCTAAACAGGTGGCGACAAAGGTTAGGGCTGTTCATATGAAAACTTGTTAACAAATTATCAAATATTAACAAGGTTTACTCTAGTTAATGAATACGCACGTTGTGGCGTCGAAGCGTGGAGTAAATAACGGCTGCCACGAGAAATTTAACACCCCTTTTATGATCACAAATCAAGGTACTTTATTTGATGGCGGCACGTGTTCCTGCCATTTTTTACCCTTTAATTAATAAACCGATGTTCCTTCATTAGTCGCCTCCTCCCAGAGACACAGCACTTTTTCGCTCAGACGTGCAGTAAATTTCGAATAAAACAATAGATAGTTTCGAAACTTGAGGTTCTCTTTTTCGAGACCGCCAACTTTGTCGCCTCTATCTAAATCCCATTGAATAATTCCGCGATTTTTAAAAGCCAAGAAGACGAATCACTCGGCATCCCGGATAAATGATTTCCCTTTTAGCGCGACTTTTGCATAAAATGGAGATAAATAAAAGTTGGCACGCTGAAAGTTTACACTTTTCAATTGCCTGCGGTTCGCGATTCCGGATAAATCTCCGGTACGGTCAGAGATGGCGCAGCGGAAGAGGACGACCGGAAGATGCTGGAATGGAGGAACATCTAGGTCCTGGATTCTGGAATGAAAAATAAAATATATAAAAATTGGAAGTGCACGGAAGCCATTTCGCTTTATTGGAAATCTATGGGCCAAAGGGTGACGGATTTATGGGCTACTTTAGTAGCTATTTACCGAAGATTTAACGATTCTCTTGTATAAAAATAGAGGCGCCGCCGATCATTGTCCGATTTCTGCTGTCGCTATTGCCGCTGCCTTGTATTATCCTCGCTGGCCGCTGCACATTTTTCCGCAGCTGAAAAATTGGAAATCGTTCCCAGTTGCCGCCGCATACAAATACATTCGCCATTTATTTTCTCCTGCATTTATCACAACAAACAATATATTAATTTTAATAAAATAAAAAACGAACACACCATAAATTATGATATTTTCAAACACGAAAATTATATTCAATTAACCTAATTCCCAATTACAATTACTTCTCTATCACACCTTTTATCTGCAATTATTATTAATATTCAATTTAAATTTGCTTTATTTACTTTTAGGACATCCACTCAAGATATTTACAAAATTCAACATAAATCGTATACAAAAAATATCAACTATTTAATGAAAAAAATCTAATATAACAATTGTGAAAATTCTTAAAATTTTGTTAAATTTTATTCTTCCTTAATAAAAAAAAATAACTCAATATCAATAATTTATTTATTAATACTTATGAGTTTTGATGAAAAGAATAGAAATCAGAAACAGAAAATTTTATTTAAATTTCCAACATATCGAACCTGATGATGATATATCATCTTTTGCATATATAAAATTTTCAACTGTTGATGCGACAGTGTTGAATGAAATCAAACACGGAATTGCAGTAAATCTCATCCGATCCGAGTTTTACGGATTTGTCGCGAAATAAATTGTCAAAGTTTTCGAAACGAGGGAGGGTGGCTTCTGCACGCGCGCGCCCTTATAAAGTTTTTCTTTCAGTGAGGGATGGTTTTCGGGCATATTTAAATATGACTCATCGTTGATCTCGCACGGTAGTCTTTTTCTTTGATTTAAATTTTAAAAATAAACCGTTTGTAGAGGTAAAATTATTACTGATCGCGCAGCGATCGGATCGATCCAATCAGCGAAAAGCATCTTACCGTAAAATTTCACTGATATTATTATTATTGTTATTATTATTATCGTGCTCCTCCGGATACTACATCCAATGATCTCAACCTCCAAAGACCGCAAACTTTATCAAATTATTTACTTGAATGGCTTCAATGCCCATAAAATGCCGCACCAGTAGTTACTTCCGCCTTGACTAACAACATTTCTGGGAAACAATGTATGAAATTCGTGTTTCGTATTAAAAATATAAGAAAAATATAAATAAATAACGAAACGTAAAGTTTTATTTTGAAAATATTCAGACCTAAATTTGGTTCGGAAAGTTCTGCGCTTTGAAACAAGATGACAGCTGTCATTTCGCGACTCATTAAACAATGATCTTAATGGTATTTTTACCACTTTTTTTGTTGGTATTATTAGTTTTCTTTATGTTTGGAAATCGATGAATCATGGGTTTTCCCATGGTAAATAATAATCTGGACGGTGGTCATCGTAAAATTTCGCTTTTGGGGAAAAATATATCTTCCGCACCATAAAATCCCTTTTATCAAAACGTAATAAAATCATGTAGAAGCACATTTTCCAAAGGTGGGGTGTCAAAAGCTGCCTACCGGGAACGGAGGGGGCGGCGGCAGCGGCGTCGCCGCTCCGGCAAGGCCCCTTGTAATGAATAAAATAATTCGCGCCCGGTATTCGCGCGTCCCTTTCCATTTACATGAAAATAGATTTCCCATTGAATGGGCTCACAAACCCCAAGTCCCGAAAACGCATTAAAATATATTTATTCATAAGACTTTCCATTAATTAAACTTTATATATATATATATATATATATATATATTGTATGAAAGGCGGAGTAAAATCATTATTTATCTTTCCCATTCTCCATACAGTAACACCCTGAAAGGTACTTTGAATAGCGTGCATGTGTGCTGCTGCCCTTTTTTGTTTTGTTTCCAGTTACGGCGTTCTCATGAAAGTACGTAGGACCGGACATTTTCTGGAATGGGAAATTATGCTACCAATTTACCGTATATATCCTCTAAGGATTTTAATATTTATCTCATTATATTAGAAATCATTCAATATTTTGGTATATTTATATTTTTTGCCAATTATTTGAAAATACTGCGAAATTAATTTTGTCCATTGCAATATTTTTGATAATGTCAAGTTAGACGCGCTGCTATTTATACTTATTTCAAGTAAACAAGTTTTGAAAAGTGTGTCACAAACAGTTATCCATTCTCCTTTTTCTTATTCTCTCCTTCCACCCTCATCCAATGCCGCGGCGAAAGTACGTACTGTATCGATACTAATCCTCTTTCAGCGATACTTGCCGTAAAGACGCGATTATTGAGTGCACTGTCATGTAATACTAATGCAACAAAGAAAAGCCAATGGAAACTCATTTTTCGCATCCTCTCGTATAGCATTACTTTCTTTACACTGTATTTTATATTTCTTTTCTTTTCCCCAAAATAAATAAATTAATCAAATTTATATAATGGAACCTCGGTTTTTGTACGTTTCGATTCCTGAACATAAATCCAAAATAAAAAATACTTCAATTCTGTACATTAAGTCCTACTTAAAATAGTTCAAAAATGATGATAAGAAGTTAAAGGAGAAACCAACATCAGGAAGTTTTCTCTGGTGGATGTTGAACTAGTCAGAAATTGCTGAAACTCTTGAAGAATTTTACAATAATATATTTAAAATAAAAATTATTTCTGCTCGTGTGTAATAACATAAATGTGAGATAGAACGGGGAGCAAGTATGTAATGCTTATTTATTTATACTTATTATAACTTTTCAACGAGATGAGTAAAAGTACCTCCTGTTATTTGGAATTGAAGTACGTCATTATAAACATATGTTGTGTATAGTACAAAGCAAATGGATGAATGTGCAAAGTGAGGGAATCTCATTAAGAGTTCTCTGTGTTGGATTTATTAGGGAAATGATGTAGATGCTATGTGCATTTCGTAAGCTGCTTGCGTGCAAAATCATTGCAATTCAAGGAGGGAGACTGCATAGGTTTAATGGCCGCCGCCGCCACTTCCGGCCAAATTCGCGAAGCCAACCCAACGGCTCCGAAACCCAACGATCCCTAATCACTGCGGCTAGGTAGATAAGACTACTTCGCAATGTGGTAGCAAATTGAAGTAAGAGGAAGATCTCTCCCCGTTTGTAAGTAAGTGTGTAGTCCGGGGCAGCACGTTAATCAATTGGTATTATTCGTGTTTGCGTGTCCGTCCGCCTCTCACGAAACAATAATCTCCGTTAATCCTATGAATATAAGTGTACAGGCCCCGCCACCCGTCGCCCCTCAATCTAAGCCTCTACTTAATACTTTCACTTCAATCAATTAATCGATTTTCCATTGGGGAAATATAATACAGGATTAGTTTCTTCGGCGAGATTAACAGACCGGAATGAAAGTCTGCCTCCGCCTCGCTAGTTGCGTAATGCCCTTCCGGAGACCAATTGGTTATTTTCCCATCGAGATCATAAACTAATGTCTACGATAATTCCGAGCGCCAATTGGCTTCGCGCCAGGAACGTATTTAGTTATGCCCTCGGTGGGTGCGGGTGACACACAAATTTCGATAAAAGTCTCCTGCTTTCTTCATTATTACCTTTTATTACCAGCATTTCTCACTTTCCAATTTTCTATTACATTTATCGATCACACCGCAAACTTTTATATGATTGACTTTCCATTCCATTTCTGTAACATAAAATATATGAAATATTAAAAAAAAAAAAGATTTAATATTTCTATTTTTATATAAAATAATTGGAATTATACATTATATTAATAAGTAAAATAAATCTGAACTTCTTTCAGTTATGCGCTCTCGTTCATTCCAACAATCAATTCCATTCCGACGCCGTGAATTGGATAATTTCCCAGATAATAAGTTCGGGTGATTTTATTAGGGAAAGTAGAAAGTTCGAAAGTTGCGGCACGTGAGTGGGACGGAGCGGCAACCCCGCTGCCCCCGCAAGAATGTAGCTTTAATTTGAAAACTTCGCCGCGGAAGTAATTAAAGTGAACATTACGTTGGGGCGGATATAAATAAAGGAAAAATTAGCGACCAAGAAAAAAAAACTGAAAATTTCATAAATTAACGAAAATTAATATTGCAGTTGATTATTTCAATAAATTAAAACTTTTAACTATTTCATTGTTTAAATTACAATACAGTTATGAAATTAAGAAATTAAACGACGTTTGATAGTTCCGTTTGAAATAAAGGATGCGGCGGATACATCCGCCGAAAATGGTGATTATTGTTATTGTGATAATCTTATGTTATTTATTATTTAAATAATCATGCGATGCGCATCAATAGTGGAAATTCCATTAAAACATGAATTGAATCGCGTTAACATAAATACAAAACTTTACGTTACGCTTCAGCGCACTGAAACGCGGACGCATGAAATATTCAGTTGCGACCAACAAATCACAATGACCTGCATGTATTATATAATAACGCTGTCGGAAATTAATTATCATAACGCGTACGGATTTCAGGTTCTGTTATACCCCTGTACTATTGTTGAATCTGCCGCTCAAAAACGGGGAACCGTTAAAATCGTCGTTGCACAGTGTGTGTGTGTACGTGAAGATTAGAGCAGAAAAAATAAATCGAGAATCCGTCACGTCCGCGATTCTAGGAATTATATAATTTGCTATGCATTTTCCTATTTACATTTAATCAATAAATGCAAACGCGTCGGCCTCGGGGTGGAAAGCCGCAGAGGGGATGGGTGAAAAGCTCGAACATGAAAACTATTTCACGTTGCAAACAATGCAGGCGTTTCCTTTACAAAAATATGTATGTTGTTGGGAAAATAATTGATAAATATTTGAAAATCATTATAAAATGTCTCTTCTTTATACAAATATACAAGTTGTGTACGTACGTGCGAACAAAAACACGTAATTATGAACTTTGCAATTTTGCAAATTCCTAAATTTATCGATATCGAAGAAATTACAAAAATAAGGTGTAGATTATATACAAATGGCTTTCCAGAATCAAAGATCTTGAGGGTGTTTTCCGAGCGATTGGAAGCGAACCAATTACGAACTTCACGGCATCGATTTATTATTAGTAACCAGTCGGAAAGAAAATTTGCAAATTAAATTCTTGCTTTTGGAACAATGATTTCCGTTTAAAGGCGCAAAAATGATCATCGATATTGGCCCGGAATCCGTAGCCCTAATTACAGTCAGCTTCTCCACCGCCGTCGCCCCCTGGAGAATCGGAGGAAAACTTTTAAATGTCATCCATCCATCCTCCGGGTTTCTTCCTCTTGCTCGCACTCGCATTCCAAACGCAGACCATACAGAAAGATAAAAAGTTGCCCGAAAGTTGTAATCAATCGGAAAACAGAATGAGGTAAAGTTTATGCTAAACCTGCCAGTCGGGAGCATTTTGCAATTCTAATGCTGATGGATATTGTTTTAAAACAACGCTGTGTGTTTCCAACCGCATTGCTTTGGCCACGAGCATTACCTTTAATTTAAAACTCCTTTAAGATCATAAAACGGAAATTCTTAATGGATTAAATACATAAAGTATCTTAATTTTCATACATTATATTTACCACATAACCTTTTCATAATAAATACAGCCGATATAAATTCCTTACAAAGTTTACAAAATTACTGACAATCGGCGGATATATCCGCCCAAATATTTATGTTACCATAATACGTCACAAAATAATGATACATATAAATATTATTATGGTAACATTAAATTAAAGTAATATCGGCGATTCATGTTACTATTCTTTTATTAAAATCGATGATGTTGGTTATATTTTACTGCAAGAAATACTATAAATTACAACATGTATAAAGTACATGGACCGCACATTTTATGAGTGAAATATTAATGTTCAGCCGTAATCCAGGAACAATTGGAAAATAAATTATAAAATTTAAATAAAAGTATGTCGTAAAAGTTAGAATGATTTATGATCGAAGAGCATTAATTCTGAAATTCATTAACCGCGATCGTTTTCATTTAAATTTTACACTTGAAAAATGGTTTATTGTGTAAGCCTGACCGTCCTATTTTCCCCAATCCTTTCTTGCCGAGTTTGCGGAACCCATCAAATATCATCGGATTAATATGTGGGAGACAAAGTTTCATGGAAATAAAAAAAATTGGGGGTGTGCTTGATTTATTTCTTGCTCCGATTTTTTTCCTCCATTCCCCGTAATTAGTGCAGATACACACGGGGGAGGCTTTGGCGCAGGGCCGTTTCACCCTAATGAGCCCAATTTTTTACACGGTATAATTAATGTTCTAAGGTTTACGAATTGATTGCCAGCGCGGCGGTTTCGCATCGGGACCGGTCGCTTGACAGATCAGGATCGAAACCGAATTAATTGGCTAACGAACCGCCGCCACCACTTCCCGTCATACTGTGCTGCTTCTGTGCGGTTTCCATTCGCATTTTGGAAATTCACCAAAATCCATTCGCGAAAAATTTAATTGACAATTAAATTCATAAATGGACAATTTCTTACTCAATCACCGGATATTTTCGTGCATTCGAAACACGCGCCACCGCCGTTCGAAATGCACGCACGTGCAAATGCATGAATGTTTATCACGTGAATCTGTAACCTAATTAACCGAATGGGAAAATTTGAATTTCCCGCGTACTGCGAACGCAAACATTGCAACGCGCGCACTCTGTATTCGCGTTTCCGTTTTAATTGGTTCACATCGTTTAATACGTTTTATTCGCTCGCAGTCGCGAGTGTGTATGTGTGGGTGTGTGTGTCAGCTGCACAACTAATTAATGTCAAATTACGTAATAATCAGTGAACATCGTCGTATTTTGCACGCCTAAACGCGTCACTCAAATTAATTCAAAGCCGCCCTCTAATTTTCCGAACGAAATGTGTGACAGATGCCACTTGGATATGTCACCAAAACAATGTTACCAGTACGTTACGCTGGTGAATATTTGTTAATTGATGCTTTCCTGCACGTTATAAACCACTGTTTGTTTAAATGATTCAACATCTGAGTTAGTTTATTTATAATTATCCAATAGTTATTTTAACGTTGCACTCCTGACAATTTTATGGAAAATAAGCGATTCTTTTATAGAAATAAAAAAGAATATAAAGACTAAATTGAAAAGAACGTCTGACAGTCCAAAACTACATTATAAGTGTAGAGTGGATGCAGCTTTATATTTTTAATCTCAATCTTTATATAATGCCTCATATACATCAACGGTTTCCAAACTGGTAGGAACCTTTTTTTTTGGAAATCATCCCCTTTTCGTCACATGTGATTTTTTTTTTGGAAATCACCCCTTACAAACTGTATTGATTTTTGTATAAATAGAAATGAACAGAGGGTGAAAAATAGAAATAGCCGCTTGTGTAGCCAGAACGCAAACTGGCAAAACTATTTGACATATCAATTTAGAGTGGCAGCAGTGGAAGTAACTAAATTCGGACATGCATAATTGAATTGCGCTCGCAGGTGGCTTTTAGGGTTTCCACCCGACCAAAAATAGTTACGTTTTGGGGGGATGCACACACACACACACACACATATATACACACATATGCATGCATGTGTGTATATGTGTATGGACAGGATTGGAACGGATTATTATAGTATTAACTTTAGTGCTCTTTGACTGCATCCAGGAGCTGCAACTCGAGAGTCCCGGCAGTGTAGTGTAGTTTCAAGGGATGCAATTCAAAGGGTGTCGCTTCGTTGTGTCGTCCTGTCGGTGGCGGTCGGCTTTTTGTTTCGTCGTAGTGCATTCTAGTGTCGCGGCGGTGGAGGCGGTACAAGTTGAAGTTAATGGGAGGCGGCGGTAGCGGCGGCGGCGACGGCGACGTGTCCATAAATTAGAAATAGTTTTCGCGGAAATTAGCAGATTCGAGTGTGTAAGCTAATTCGGATGGTGCGCGAGGATAACTAATTCCGAGAGAACAGTGCAAACAAGTTTCTGTTTTGAATATCACCGAAACGGGGTTATGAATTATTTAAGTGTGTTTTAGGGATAAATGAATTCCGGACGCGCGACGCAAATCCAATTTAATATCCTCCATGTCTCTAGCTCTCTTTCTCTCTCTCTCTCTACGTCTCATCACGACCACAAAATTTAGTCACAACAGTCTACGCCAAAACTAATATTTATATTTGATCAAATATATTCGCTTCACTATTTGTTCACTGCATCAAAATCAACGCTTTCATACTCGCAAATATCTGAACAACATTTCCAACTCTAAATTTATGTGAAATACATTTTTTAAACTATACAAATTTAAGAAAATATGATTTACTAATTGAAAATATTTATGAATCCAGAGCATTTTTTAAGATTTTCTTTTTTGCTTCAATTTTCATCATCGCAGTGATCTTCTATGGATACAATCTTAAAACAATTTGTCCAGATAACTTCAAGATATCAGATTTTAAAGGTAGTCGAAGAAAGTTGCTTCTCCAAAGTATTCTTGAAAATCAGCAAAGAAAATAAAATAATTTTGGAAGTGTCACCACGTTTCACAACAAAAGAAACATTTTTTAAATAGGATTCGAAGATTTCTCTTACAATCAGAAGATTTCTATTTGACTAAACTATATCAAATAAAAATTTACTTATATTAGTTTTTTTTTTTAATTTAAGCAATGATGTGAATTGAATTTTTATATAAGTAAATGTGTGGACTGTTGAGAAAATTTGATGTAATAATTTGATACGTGCGTTCTTTTATGCGATTTTTACATTAGGTTTGTTATTAAAGTTACATAATGCCCTTCGTCCCTCGGCGTCAGCCTTCCGAAGCCTGTTTAGTTGTGCGATATTTTCTCTTTCTGTATTTTCGTCGTGTGTGTCAGTTATCTTATTTTTTGCTCCTGATAACTTTGTGCTGGAGTCCTCGGGGATATTACGGAAGGCGGCATATCACCTCGGACGCTGTCCAATTTCCAGCATGGAAATATTAAAATTGCTTCGACCTCGGTGATCATTTTAAGGGCTTGAAAATAGTTTCGTGCACGGTGAAATTCCGATACGTTGTGCGGAGCGATGGCGGTTTAGAGCTGGGGGGCGGCTGTGGCGGTTGCTGCGGTCACGCCGTCAGCGCCTGCAACCTCCGACAAATCATCCCTGACAAATGCATCTGCAATTGTTTCCTAGCAACGAGGGGAAGTCATGGAGACTGAAACAAAGCAGCACGTAACATTACAAGGTTTAAGCATTGATTCTTCAAAGATCGTTCAAGCACAATTCATAATTCCTTTCTTATAACAGAAGTGGCGTTTTAAATTGGGTGGATGCGCCGGGTTTTGAGCTACTTTCGAAATAACGGAAATCTGTTACATGGAGTTGTAATCTAGCAGGAAGACTGTAGTGATGCGTGCGTGAGATCCTTAAGCAGGATTAATTAGATGGTCATCGTGCACGTTCTTTTCCATTTTTCTTTCTCATCCGCGCTCATTCAATCCATTCCCTTATGCTCCCATCGCGCCCCATCTGTGATTTATCGCCAGCACCCTGAATGGACCATTACTGGAAAGTTTCCAGGAACTTTCTACAAATCGAGTTATCCCGTGCCATTCATCATTACCAATTGATAACTTTCCCAATGCATAGATCCTAATATTTCCAAGGGCTCATAAATATAATATTCCCACCCATTCCGCCATCATCCCCGTTCATTTAAACATTTCCCCGGTCCGTATAAATATTCGAAGAGCGTTTGCGTTATTATTATTATTTCGTTGATGCCGGTGGTTGGTTTTCCACGCTCGGGGACGGCGGGCGGATGCGAGGAGCGCTGGTGCAAAGCAAAAGTTTTCGGAGCTTTTATGGTGCATGAGCCGCCTTTTAACTAAATACACCGTCCCTTCTGGACAATAAATAAACCCAACACGCGGTAAATTTATCTTTTTGGGACACTCGACAACGTCCGCCGTTGCTTGCGAAACAATTCGAATTAAAAACGGGAACAAATCTCCGCTACAAACGGCATCCGCTGCGCTTGTTTTCCCGGACCTTCGCCGAAAACTTTTAACACCATTCTAGTCGGTAAAGTGACCGTGAAAATACACCCTCCAAACATTATCATCATCAAAGGCTCTCAAATAATTCTCGACTCGGTGAGCGGTTTGTTTGTTCATGTACGTTCACAAAATTTACTACCTCATTTACATTTACAACGTTTTCCAGTAAATTCATTATATATTAATTAACTATTTTCGGACAATCGGCGGATATATCCGCCATATCCTTTAAATATTCTTTACCTGCACTTGTTTTATTATCATTGATCGTCATAGCCAAATTAGTTGACGTTATGAATACTATATAATACTCATATCATATTAATATAAAAATATTAATAAAATTAGAGAAATTTAATAAATATCAATTAAAAAGTTTTGAACTCGCTCGATAATGTAAAATATTTAATATATGAGCACTGTTTGATAAATTTACAGAATTTGCTAATATAGAATATAATTATTAACCAGTATTTAATTTAATTTAAAAAATATTATTGTGGAGAAGTAAATGGTAGAGACATAAAAATAAATATGCATATGTGTACGTGAATACATCCTGGCTGGATGTGAGTAGAAATATAATGGAGACTAAAAATAAATAGGAAAGCGCAGAGGATCAAAACTAAAAAAAAAAAATGTATATATGTACAAAAATATATAGGATGTACGGGGGCGGGCGCAGGTGACGTGTAATGATAATCCGAACAGAGTGCATCGGACCGTACAGACACTGCCCAAAATGTGGAATTAATCTCCACCTCCGCATAATACCTTTGAGAGTCCGCCGTTCATTTTTCTATTTTTATTTTTTTATTTCGTGTGTGCTTTATCATTTTGTTCTTCCCGCCCCTCAGAATATAAAAACAAAACCCAAAATGAAGTACCGCGGCAGTAGCAAAAAATTATATAATTAAAACAGCCTTAAATTAACTACATTTTGCGTTTTTTTTTAATTGCAGCGGAATAATGTTTTACGTGAAAAATAGAAAAAAAAACTATTACCGATTATGGAATAATAACGTGCGGTCAGTTATTGTAAGCTTTTGATTGCCTTTTAACTGCGGTCAACCATTACACAACAGATGACACTAAATCGATTGCATTCATTTTTTTTTATCCCAACAACTTTTTAAAACCGAAATTTACAGTTTTATTCATAAAATATTTTCTGTAAGAATTTTCCTTTTAAATTATTTTTTTTAATATTTTTATTTTTCAAATGACATTAGTTTCCATTCATTCTGTTCGATGCTTTGATGTTAATGTAAAATCCATTAGCATTTATTGAAATATGTAAAATCGATCTCGATTGAATGATGAATCATTACAAATTATGTGATGAAACGGGAAATTATTTATTATATTCCCACTTCTTCTCCCGTGTTAAGTTTGGACCAGGATATAATCTAAAACCTCAATTCTTATTCCAAATATTACCATTTCCCAATGCCAAAACCTTTTCCAAAATTATTCGATATCTCTCCTTTTTTCATAAATTCACCATTATTATACTGAAATAATATTTGTTAAATGGTAAAACGTTTAATATGCAAAATGCGTGGATAAGTGAACAGTACTTAACATCCAGACAAAGGGGGCTTTTAGTATCCGTATAAAAGGATTGATGCTATTTTTCTATTCATCTCAAAGTGATTTGTCATATTCTTTCTTGGCCGCATGCAAAAAGGAGAACGCGTTGCCTTATTTTTGTTCTTCTCCTATAAGGGTGATTCGATTTTCGCTTAGCTATTTCTCTCTCCGCCAACAAAGGAAGAATGATGATTTTTTCTGCTATGATCTTTTTTCTTCTTCATGCGTCTTCCGAAAAGGTCTGTAATTTTGTTCGCCGGACCTTTTGTTCCTGCGTGTAGACGTACACACATGACGGTGATGATTAATAAGTAAATGTCGAGAGGAAAATGGACTGAATAAAGGATGAAAAACTGATTCGAGCTTTTGTAACAGAAAACGCTGTGCTTCTTTCTCTCTCCCATTCTTTTTTTTTTTCAACGGGCTCGAAAAGCTCGGCGAAGGGTTTTGGATTCCAAAAGCAAACACGGTTTTACTGTAAATCCCGGAAAGGAATTCGCGCTCCTTTGATTTGTTACTTTGTAAGAAGGTCAACGTGATTTCCAAGGGACGAAAATAACTTGTGGGTTTTTAAAGCGCACTACGCCACTATATCGTGACTTTAATAAATAACTCTTCGAGGGATTGAAGGAAAATTTTCCGGGGCTAAAAACAAATTGAGTTATCGATGGGTAGGATGGAAGAACCAAAGCAGAAATGGAACAAAAATAAGCAAACATCACTTAATACAAAAAATAATAAATAAAAATCAATTTCCTACAAACTTTAAATCAAGATTTTAATATTTAAACAAAATTATTTTTGTTACCTTATCATGAAATAAAATTAAATTAAATTAAAAAATCAGAGGTAAAATATTTACGAGTAATAAGACAGGAATACTGAAAGAAATTCTGAGCTGAATTGGAAATATCTTCCCGTGCTCAAAGTAATCTCTGTGATTTCACTTCATCTGACTACCATCAATTGCGACCGCTCCGGAATTTCTCAGATCGCAGCGAAATGAGAAGAAAAATATATTAAAGCAGGAATGAATCAATAATACGGATTATTCAAAGGATTACTGGACACAAAGCCTGAGGAATGTTTTTTCTTCTTCATGTATTGAAAAATCAACAAAATAAACATCTATTATAATTTTTCAATTTGATTTAAATCTGTTTCAGAAGAATATTGCTATTTGCGTGTATTGTGCATGCGCCGGGTTCGGAAATTTTGTTGAATGAAAAATAAATATATTGTTGTATTCAGTATAAAATCCAGTATTTATTTTACATGCAAACTAACTATATAATAATTAAATAAATACAATTATCAGATTTAAAGATTTTTTTTTTGTATTAAAATATGTTTAAGTTTGTGTTGTTAATATTTGAAAAATGTATCTGAAACTAGAAGTGATTTAGAGTAGAAAAAGTAAATAATGAATTATACATGAAAATCGGGCATATAATTTATTCGTGAAGTTGATCGCATTAAATCCTGGTGGAAACTTAAAATTTGTGTGTGCTTTTCTCTCTCGCACATTCCGTCTTCCGCCCAGCTTCAATTATTATTATTTATATCCGTGTAATGCTTTTATTAATGGTTTTTAATTTGGAAAATTAGCGTGTTGCTAGTGCGTTCGCGGCACGGGCATAAAGCATTTCTGATTTATGTGCAAGTGAAATGTAGTGTAAAAATGGCAAAACTAATTTATGAATGGAAAACATTAGGCGAAGTGATTTACGATCGGCTCGTCTCAACACGAGTGCAGGATGGAAGAGAAAGAGAGCATCGTTCAAAAAAGATTTATAAACTAGTCTGTTTACCAACCGAAACAAAAATAAATAAATAACATGAACCGGATATATTTAATACAAAAAGTTACTGGTTAATGAAATTTTAATCTATTCTACTTTCAAATTGAAATCTATTTTGTATAAAATTGCAAACAAAATTTAATAAATTTTTAAAGTAACAGTTAAAAATGTATATTATATTAAATTAAATTGACTGCAAACTAATAAATAAACCATTTTTTGTAATTATAACGAAGGATCGCAAGTTTTCTCGTATTTATTTACAGTTTGTGTTTTCTAACTTATTTCCCTGGATGTTAGGTTTGCCGATTGGAGAAGTTTTATTTTCTTAACTAATAAACTTATCCAATTCGAAACTCGTTACTTTATACCAAATTTAGAACAGTATTATTATTTGATAAGTTTTCAAAAAATAAACATATTTTATGTAATAGTAGATCTGTAAATTTTCATGAAATTTATAATTTGGTCCGTGATCGTAAATATTCAATTATTTTACAATACGTAACATAAATCTGCTGATTATTATTCTGACAACCATACATTTTATATAATTAAGGCGGGTTTCATGTTTTTATTGCTGTATAATTGGTTTCGTTTTGTAATGCTCTTGATTTCGCGCAACGAGCATATGTGTTTGTACACCCGGAATAATAATAAAAATTAATTGCAACCTGCCCCTTTCCTTTCGCGCGTCCTAAATAAATATGAGGAGTTCCGACCCTCGTCCAGATTAAATTTTAATAAAATTACGAGCTCGCCCGTTCCTCCGTTAGTTTCTATTTCGACAAATTAAATAGAGGAAAGGCGCGCTCTGATGAAAAACCGAGAAATAATTAAACATCGCACCTCTCTCAACAACTTTAAATAGTTTAGGGGGAAAATAAAAAGCGAACTCGTTTTGAAATTAATCAGTTTGGAGTTAAGATTCATTTAGAAGCGTTTTCCATTTCTAGTGCTCTTCACGCAATTGTTCTGAACGAGATGCTACAAAATTGTTAAACAATCTTTAATGTTACTCAACAAAAATAATCTATATTTTTTTAATTAATTGATTGATTACTAACTATAAATTGTTATATTAACGTCCGGTTCCACATTTTCCTTACCAAATTACATAATATGTGATGAATATCTTAATTGCATTAACAATGCAATTATCGTTGTAGATTGTATCACGTTATATCTGTATTAGATTTTAATCTATAAATAAATCAACATGCTGTAAAATATTGATTCACTCAAGAAATAAGAAATGTTACAACAATTATTTGTTATGCAATAAATGTTGTAATAATAAATTTAAGAAAATGCAAAAATCTAAATTTTTAAAATTAATTTCGATTATTTTCGTCAAAAGGGCTCAAAATTATTAATTATTCTTCATTTATCCTCGTAAAGCAATCAATGAATTCAGAGGTGAATAATTTGAAAAGGCTGAATTTGAGTGTCGCACAAACTACTACTACATTATAATGCTAGAACAAAATGAGAGAGTTAGATTTAGGAGTTTTGCAATATTCACCATTTTCATCTTTGAACTAGAAACTTTTAAATTTGATTGAACATTTGTTTCGAAATAAATAAATACAAATGTTGAACAAGTTAGAATAAATACTTTCTTGTTAAATGTTGTGTGTGTGCCAATCTTTGGGT
The DNA here is from genome assembly GCA_963457615.1 of Nicrophorus investigator. NCBI lineage: Eukaryota > Metazoa > Arthropoda > Insecta > Coleoptera > Silphidae > Nicrophorus > Nicrophorus investigator. Next base: position 29,872,627 of record OY735141.1, read on the forward strand.
GATATTGTAATTTACACTTTTATGTGAAAAGTGAGTATTGTTGCTTGCGGTGATTAAGGATTGAAAGAAAATGAAATGGGGGGGTCGAGAATTTGAATGGTAATTGTTACGCAACTTCGCATGCTGCATGCGACCGCAAATTGGACCGGACGCATTCTTCGATCGGCTTCCTGTCCACGCGATATCCCCATAACAATTTTCTTTCGACTTTCCCCGATAAGATTGCCCACGGGATTGTCGATTTGTTAATTATACGATTATCATTAATCACGCCGATTTCTCCCTTCTTTCAGTGCCACCCCAGAAGATCGTGATCATGGACGAATCCGGATCTCAGCTGACATCCGTCGTCGGACCCTTCTCCGAGGGGGCTTCCTTCACCCTCAGGTGCGACGTATTCGGAGGTGAGTTAATTCAATCAGCGTTTTTTTGCTCTCTATCTCCATTTTCGTTTCTCTTGATTTTCTGTCCGTGTATCGCGTGTTAACGTGTGTTTGAAGGAATAAAAAAATAGAGGGGGACTGAAACACGTTGTCCGTAGTGACGGATCACCGTTGGGAATTACAAATACCCCAGTTTTAACGTATGGTAAAAAAATAAAAAAAACACGCGGTCGACACAATAGATTTCCAATCCATTATATATCCGACGTTTCGCAGACGCACTGCATCAGATAAACGTTGTATTTTTTCCAAAATTCTAAATTCACCCTTGAATCCTTTCAGTTAATTACATTTTTAACATCACTAATCAAAAATCAAACAACGAAATTAAATAAAAAGTTGCTGTTAAATTATAATTTAACAATAAGAGTTTTCCGACAAAGAAAAAGTTGGATGTGAATGAAGAAGCATAGATATAAATGCAGCATTAATTGAAGTAATTTAAGAATGATTTTATTGTGAATGGGCTTTGGCTCGTCTCTTGGATTTTCGGGCTTGGCAAAGTTTCGGATGTGCACAGGAATAGTGGAGCATCTTTCGCAAACGGCTGACTGATTAACATCGTTGTTTTGTTCCCTCGTTAGTCTCCAGAGTAATCTGGAAATTCTAACTTTGCCGGCATGCGAAATTATTAAAACTCTATATCTGAATATTTATATTAAAATTTATGTCGTATTTATTAAAAAAATGCAACTATCAAATTTTAAAATTATCTATTTAAGTTTCATCAAACCTCGTCATCAATTTTTTAACTGATTTCTATGAACGTCTACAAATTATTGAAGTTCATTAATTTGGTAAAATCTTGTGTTTTGGTCCGAATTTGGTAACTATCTACTAAGTTATGTAACTATCGAAAAATGGCAAAGTAAAATTTGAAATCAGCATAGTAAGATTATATAAGTATTTATTGCCTCTTCGGCATCGTCTCTCATCCTTCGTTCCGATCCAATAATATATTCTCGTTATTTACAAAACGAGTTCAACGCAAGAGACATATATCAAATCCAATATCCAATATATATGTGTGTGTGTGTGTGCATTCTCCCGTCCATCCATAGAGGTCCCTTCTCAAACATCCCATCCAGCCCACTCACGTCAAGACATATTTTAAAAGATACGTCCTCGTACAAAGCAGATTCTTAGCATTTCTTCCCTCTCGGAAACTTTCTGATCTATTACACAAAACGTATATAGGACGTTCCAAATGCCATTACAATTTGCGAAGACTTCAGTTTCTCATAACAATAATTCCGTGGATATATACACATATATATTTCCTTCGAATGCAGCGATATTCGTCACTGTTCAGAACTTAAATTAAGACACACGAGAATTGATGATGATGATGAAAATGCAGACCGCAATTTCGCGTCCGTTGATCGTCCGTGCATTTATTAGACCCCCCACCCTCATTGCAGGTTTCGTTGCGTGTCTGAATTTAAATTAAGATAAATATTTAATTTGGAAATGGCCGCATCCCTTCTAATTAAGATTAGGCTTTCAAGATACATATTAGATGGAGGATACAATATAATTCACGGCGGATTTATGAGTTGTTCCAGTACCGCCATCAACGTAATCATAATTTTCATACAAAAGTACAGAGATTTTCAGTTAACAGTAAATTTTTTAAATCAATACTCTAGAAATTTTATTTACTATCAACTTCACACAATTTATTTGAAACATTTAATTCTTTATCACGTCTTTAAAATAAAACATACAAAAATATTGGTAATCAATTATAATCTTCCTCTTGAGGATTGTCTAATGATTGTTAATTATTTTATATTTAGAGTTTCGATGTAAAAATATCGTATTTGGAATTAAATCGAGAAAAGTGCGTATAGTAATTATACATTTATTAAATCAATTAAGAAGTTTTCAATAATATAATATTTTGCTGTAGAGTCTGTGAAGTTCATTAAAAGTTGCTTTGGAGCGAAGTAGGAAAATAAAGTCGCCGAGTTGCGAAAGCCGCGGCGGTTGCGTGTATTCACATGAATAAGTGGAGTGTGTGATTTAATGTCGTCTGAGTGTACATAAGCTACTTGTAATCTATTGTATCAGCAGAAAGAGGGAGTTTTGCAGATGGAGGTGGGCATAATTATAGGCATACATCAGCTCGTTGTGAAGGTGTCCCCCCGTAAAAGATGTCAAGTTAATTTGAGTATTAATTCTTGCCATCAAGGGTTGGTTGGCGGAGGAAAGGGCCGCGTCGTGCACAATGGTAGACAATTCCTCCTCCGACGTCGTTTAATTCCGAAAGTCGTCACTTCTGCACCAACTTTATGTGTTATGTATGTGTGTGTGTAGACATACACACAGACACACACAAATATATTATTTGTATGTGCGGGTTGGCAAGTTGTAAGGAAGGCTGAGATGAGGATTTCGCGTTGACGAATAAGACTGTTCGTGTTCAAATTGAGCCAACTTGTCATCGCAGCGAACGGAAAGATAGGTTTCCAGTGGGGGGCTCGGTTGGACTGGGATTGTTACAGAAAGAGCTGCTGCAGTCACGGATGCTCTCGCGAGGAATAACATTTGGATAACAAATTCAATTACAATCAATTTCACCTCCACTATCGTCGCGGCGTCGACGAATATTGAGCCTGAAGTGTTTCCCATTTACCGTCTGTGAGCGGATTAAATGCGAGAGGCAGACGCAGAGTTCAAGGCCAAATCTTCAGATGGAAATTGTACACCACTGCACTTCTTCCCACGAATGACACTTGCATGATGGGTGGAAGCACTCGTGTACATGCTCTAACAAAACACCAAGGCAAAGCAAAAACTGGACGAGCAAAACATTTTAAAATTAATGCTGCTTCTCTCTCTCCGGGAGGTGTAAGTGTGTGTGTGTGTGTGTATGTATGAATGTGTACACTTCGGGTCCGTTTTGTATAGTTTATGAAGTAAGTGGAGGTAATACATCACATGCACAGCACATTTTGCATTCACCATTTTCTTGTTGCTTTTATTCGTCGGAGCGCTTTGTACGGCGCGAATAATACAAGAAAAGCGAACGCTGAAGAGGATGAGGTTATGATGTATGAGCTTCCAGGTTTTAATAATTATTCAAGCATTCCAATAAAACTTCCCAAGAATCTGCAATATTTTATCTCTTTAAATATCAATATGTTTTTTACTGATATCAGAAACTTCAAGTTCTCTTTGTTCCGAAATGAGAAATACGAATATCATCTTTAAAGCAATGAAATCCGGTACCGGATCCTACTTCTCTTTCGAGTGGTTCAAATCCATTATCTCCTCTATCCTCACAATTTAACTCTAATGAGGCACATTGTTATACTTTCATTATAATATAAATAGTAATAATGATAACATAAGTTAATTAACAATCTCAATACATAGCAGTTTAAAAAAACACTATTGGCACATAGGGCGGATATATTCGCCGCTCATCATCAAATATATTTTTTTTTGTTTATGAAAGACAGTTTTTAATTTATTAGTTATATTATTATGTATTTGCATTAATAATGAGTAAATTTCATTAATTATTTCATACTAATTGTAGTATTAAAAATGTAATGAAATTCGATGGTAATTTTACTGAATTATCTCTCAGCATCATAAATATTTGTGGGAAATTCAAATATGAAATGCATGCCTCCATTCCAATTACCGGATCAATGCAGTAAATGTATTTCCATGTTAGAGAGTATTTATTGTCAGTTGATGGAAAGTGCATATTGACTACTTTATGTCCTGTACAAACATAATGATCTTGTTTCACGTTTCACGATTCTACAAAAACTATAATGATTTGTGACTACTATTTACTCTGAGTTTGCAGCAGAAACTATTTTAAAATATAAATATTATGCTGAAACTTAAATAATTATATTTTTTTATTAAACAAATAAATATGCATTATGTATACTAATACTTTAAAATGTGAAATGAATTGAAAAGTATCAAATGTTGAATCAAAAAAGATCGGTGTCATTAGAGTATATGTAATAAATATTATAATTGTTACTCACTTTATAACTAACAGTTTATTGAAAATAATACAATTAATTTACAATTGTTTTCGTATTGGTAATACAATAGTTATAATACGTTTAAATAAAATGGATACAATTTAAATATTTTATTGTTCATTTTTCTAAATATTGCAATATTTTTGTTTAAACTTTTGAGGTACTTAAATCTATATCTTTCTATTTAGCTAAAGTTATGGATGTAGGAGTTTGCTCGTCTTGAATGCAGGTCCAAAGTTTATAATTCTGCAGTTGATTCCCTAAAATAGTTTATATTTTCAACCAATTATTTGTTCTTTCTTTTATCTTATATAGACAACATTTTCTAAATATTTCATCACTTCATCCGGTTAAGTAAAAATGTCTTCCTTTTGCGTCATTGTTTTAAAACGAATGATTTAAACCTTTTATCAATTTACAAAATGAACTTATGATTTTCTTTTTTATTTGTAGGTAAACCATTGCCGATGGTGATTTGGTATAGGAATGAGCTGCTCATGAGTAACACCAGCGTCGCTTTGCCATCCGGAAGTACGACTCACGTCCGAAGCGAGTTGCGGATTTCCAATTTGGGGCGTCGCGACGTCCACTCGGAGCTCACGTGTCAGGCGTCCAACAACCCCAGGACCCCGCCACTCGCCTCCACCCTTCACGTAGACATGAACTGTAAGTAACCAAACACCAACCAACTCTATTTACAATAAATGTTTTTTTTTTCCAACTACAAATGTATTGAACTTAATTGTACCGATGACCTAATTGTTTGCAAACTAATTGGAACCAATAAGACTATCAGTTTAAATCAGCGTTTCCCAAGCTTTACCCGACTGTGAAGCAACATTTAAGAAGCGGCGGATATATCCGCCATATTATAATCTTATACAAAATTTGAATAATCAATTTCAAAGGGAGCTATCAAGCAACAATTTAAGGTCATGAATCTTTGTCTTTGTTTTAGCTCCGGACTTTGTATATATTTATGCACGTATTTTTTAGAAAATTACCATGTTTTATGACCCCGTAAAGTATTTGCTGATCCATAGATGCGGACATTCTATGCAGACACGCAACTTAATTAGCGAGCTAGCAATTCTGGTTGTCTAATAAGCGCAACTAATTGCATATAAATCTAGGGGTGGTATATGGCCAGGGAGTTCCTCAAGCAGTTAATATTTTACGACATAGGTGGATAATCAATAGAAATTTCTCGACGAAATTTACAGCGAACGTGCGATTAAATTCGGTCTTTTTTTATCATTTCCTTCCCATACTCCATTCCTGGTTTTGTTCAACATCTAAATTGGAATATTCAATGTTGGTCGTTTAAATAACTGATCGGGCGAAGTTGCCGCACATTGAAACTTTAATTAAAAACCATCAATTACGTCCTGTGCATAATTTAATCCATACATCGGGAAGTGCTTTGGATCCTGAATAAATTATTGGTCTGCAGGAATTCTTGGTAATAACTGTAATGCATTTTGTAACTGCCTATGGTTTACATATCTTACCGTAATTATTGCTTTCCTACATTCAAACATTTTCAAATTGATTGAAGAATTATCATATACACTTCAAATAAAGTTTGCACGAAATTAGAATATTAAATATACAATGAATTTTAACAATACAAAGTTTTCAATTCAAAAGTTTTTCAATTGCAAATTGCGACAATACTGTGCATATAAATAATATTCGGAGTGCAGAGTGTATTGCAAATAGTAATGTAATTGTAAATAGAACAATACATTATGCAATGCCCAGTCGGGGGAATCCCCTCGCTGTTTGCCTTCCCACGTTACGTAATTGCAGGCGGCTCCCTGCTAATTCCGACATTATTCACATTTAATCCTTCGCCATCATAGTGTACGTTCTTTATCCCCGATTCCCCTAAGTGGCTGTCTTCGTAGGCATTCGCAAATCTTCTTTCCGCTTTTTCCATTTTCTCTCCTTTCATTATGTTCTTCTCCCTGCAATATATTTATTTCCTTTTCTTATTTTATTTTTTTTGGTAAGATGAAGTTCGGAGATTTAATTTTTAATTCCGCACTCTGCTTTTTACATTCGGAGAGGGCGGAACATCATAATTCGCGTGCAGAGCAGATAAGAAGAATTACGGAATTACTTTATTTTCTTGTTTTGTTGCTCGTCTCGCCCCCGCAAACAACCAACGCTTGCGCAAACTTTAATTGAATTCATTAAAAATACACGTAAAGTAATAAGCGAGAGAAGAGCACTAAATTTCCCTCAAACTCGTATCTGAAATAACATTTAAAAAAAAAAACGAAATAATAAATAAATAACGAAAATGTACATTATTTTCACTAAGAATTACATTCAAATTTACCGAATAAAATTACACTTTATTGTATATAATAAATATAGCGTAAATTTTAAGTCATTTTAAGATGAATGGCGGATATATCCGCCCTGTCTGCAAATTGAATCATTAAAAAAATAATTTTAATATTAGAATTTTTTTTTTTTTTGGAGACAGAATAGCTTTCAGAAAATTAAATTTTCCTACGTCAAATTGACTTTTTTTTTATTGCACGTCAATAAATTCAATATAAAAATTGTGATTGTTCCTGCAGGAAAAATATATAAAAGTTTTATGGAAATTACCTTGTTCGAATCAATAACGGATTGGACTTTACGATCAGCTTTTTGCCTCCTGGCCCGATTAATTAGATTTGGGGGAAAAAATGTAATCGCATAAGCAGTAAGGAAATAGCACTTTATTTTTGTTTACTTACAGGAGAGGAGAAATTGGTGTTTACACGTGTTTGATCAATTTGCAATTTTTGTCGCGAGGTGAGATAAAAATGAAATTAAGATGCGAAAAAATATTTATCGTGGTAAAGAGCAAACGGCGTTGATCGAAATAAGTTTTAGTTGCACAAACAATCTAACGACGTTAGACTTTTGCCAGCTACATTTGCAGTCTGTCGACTGGAAGCTGTAACTTCGCTCCGATGTTTGCTTCTGTTTTATTCCCTTTTTTTCTCTCTCTGGCAAACGTACACAGAGTTTGCACTAAGAAATAGAAAAAAAGAAGGGTACACATAAAGGAATACAAATCAAATGAATTCACGTTACGTCCTGCAAGGAAGAAAGCAAATGTAGAATACAGTTTGACCGGAAATAAATGGATTTCTAGTGACATTTATGATATTTCGTATATTGCTTTGAAAGATTTAACAATACTATTTTTAAGCATATTTGATAATATATTCTTCAATCTTGGATTGAAATAATTTATTAATTTGAATTACACTTTTTCTATTCATTAATAAATTTTGTGTTATAATTTGTATGTAAATATGTTTGGGACGAAAACTCTTTATTTTAATTTTAAATTCTTTTATGTCGGATGGCGGATATATCCGCCATGTCTTTAAGAATACGCTTATGCAAAATTTTCAAGCCTTTAACAGGCGCCAGTAATCAAAATACGCCACCAGCGGTTTCGCTGAAATTGCGTCATTGAAAATTCATGAAGGTTTAAACAGAAAAGCGATTGATTAAAATAATAGTATGATTAATGCGATGTGCTAAATAAAATGATTTCAGTTTAATATTGTATTGAAATTTGGATGTTGTTGTTATATTATTTATTCATGCAATTCAAAGTTTGTGTTACGCTTATAATCCGAAGCAATTATTTACTATTTCTTCATTCAGACCGCTTTCAGCAAGCAATTACAATTTTACAATACGCCGTACACAAATGATCTAGATTGCAGAGCAAGTGCACAACGCGATTTCGTATCTAGCTGTGAAATGCTTGTCCGGATTCCATTGATTTTGCGACTGCTTTCTGCTGCTGTTTTCCTCTCATTCTATCTATCTAGTTGTGTGTCTGTGTGTTGTTTTTCTCTTTTTTATTTTGGCTGGACTCTATTTACTTTTGTCTGCTTTTCCAGTTGGTCCGCTCGACGTAAAGATCCTGGGTGCAAATCAGCCGCTCTCGGCCGGAAGAAGATACGATCTGCTGTGTCAAAGTTCAGGCTCGAGGCCACCGGCCAGCATAACTTGGTGGCGGAACGGACAGAGGCTGGATAGGACCAAAGAGACGGTAAATATATGGGCATACATGAATTCAATTCCTGAACTCCCTCTCCCACTCCATCCCACATCCTATCCTATCTCATGTTCATCCTCCTACTTTGTTCATCCGAACTAACTAAAAACAAACTGCAATGTTCGAAATACCTAAAACGATTATTAAACTCAAAAGTGTAACAACTATCAATTATGTTAATATTATTATTAACATTACATATTGACTCAATAATTGCACGAAATAAATAAAAAAATAAACAGGCAGTTTTATGTTTATGCCATTAAACTTATTCACAATACTTTGTTTGGTTTCATGCGCGTTTCGCAATATAATGTACAGCTGACGTTTGCTATTACAATTGCAATATTTTATTTAATATATAGATATACTGGGGTGAAATGTGTGCAGCACATAAATAATAAATATTTAGGGGCGGTGGGAGATTTTTCCGGTTTTTTTTTTTTGGTTGTTGTTGTTTTTCGTCGGTTTGGCTTTAGAGTTATGTTGGAGAAAATGAGGAATTATTACCGTTGACTGCGGCTTTATCGTCTGGAAAAGTTGGCGTGTGTTGGTTGTGTCCATTTCGCACCTATACGATAGCATCAGATTTTCGTTTTGTTCCAAGGCTCTCTCTCCAGTTTTCTTTTTCTTTTTCTGTCTCTTCCTCTTACTGGCAAATGTTTTTGGCGAGGTGGATTGGACCAATGAATTTGGTTCTTATAGTCGGGGATTAGGAAAGTTGTCAAGTGCACACACACACACACATACACGCTGGGCAAGGATAGACGTTGAGGTTGTAAGGGAGTGAGGAGGTTGGTTCAGAAGGAAGGGCTCGAGAAAATCAATTTAGAGAAGTAAGTTTCAACACAAATACCACCTGCTACGGCGTCCCCTGAATACCTATGGGTCTAATATCCATCCATTCCATATAGATACATTCTCGTCCTCCAGACACGAAATTCATACACTTCCTACACGATAATCAATGCCCTTCAAATACGGACCTTCCATGTTCAATCTACTTCGTTATTGAAACCACTAACTGTTCATCATTATAAATGACAGCTGTCACGAAAAAAAAAAAGGGAATTACATTTCGTATACGTTCGGGTATTATTTGATATGTATTTACATAATCATATGTTTTACAAGAAATATATTCATGTAGAAGAGCATGACTACCAATTTGTATAAAAGCACTGGATACTTGTGGTTATTGGCACGTTTGACAAATAAGTTTACAGCATTGTGTATTTGGTTGCATTTAACGGCAAAAAAAACCTTTGGAAATTAGCATGGCGAATATATTCGCCCAATATTTTTGCACACTATTCCGTAATATAATACATACATAATAAAATTTATTGAGAATCTTGTATTTTTCTTTCAGACTTCGAATGACGGAAACACGACTACCAGCACTTTGTCTTTCGTTGCGAGCAAGGACGATGACGCCAAGTACTTGTCGTGCCGCGCCGAGAACAAAGTCTTGTCGTCGGAGGGCCTAGAGGACGGATGGAAATTAGAGATACACTGTGAGTACCATCCAACTGTTATTGTTATTAGCAAAAGACTTCCGGTCTTCCGGGAAGCATATCCGGTATGCGGGTGTGTTATATTCAAAACCCCCCTCCGACTCGATAACGTTAATGTCCGCGAACAAACGCCGAACGCGCGCTGTATACAGCCCGAAACTTTGCCCACCATCGTTTTATATAACCAAAAACTTTACTCTCAGACGTAACGGCAAAACGACCATCATCGCATCAACAAGCAGACCCAAACAACTCTTCAACTTTAAAACGTCACTTTAAAATAATTCACTTCATAATTCTTTTCTCGCTGCGACAGTCCCCATTAACTTTTATACGTATTGAATTTACCCTCTTTCATCTCGTTGTTTCTTATAACTTGAGAAAATTAATAAAGTTAAAGAAAAGTAACAAATCGACTTACAACAGTCATTTCAGATACAGCATTAAATTGAATATCAATCACACATTTTCTTATTTTTACTAAAGATTATTTTTAATTAATAATCAATAATAAATAAATAAATAAAATACAACTTTGAAGATTTCACAATTAATTTCTATAAATATTAAATATTTTCTCTCTTTCTGTTTGTAACTAAAAGTTATTACTTGAAATATTCACGCTGAAATTATTTTTATTCTGACTATTGTGCGCAAATTATTAACTGTTCTTTTTTCACTGCAATTCGTCGGAGCTGTAAAAAAAATATTTTAATTTAGTTTCGAGGCATTAATCATGCAAACATATATGTATCGATCTGCATGCATACATTTATTTATCAATTCGTTTGGAAATGGAAAATAAAAAAATATATATAGGCGAGTAATAAATAGTAAAACAAACACGTGTATATTTCAGTTTTAAATTTCAAGTGGAAAATTAATATCGGGACTCTCGGGTTTGGGGATTTTTGCTACAATATAAATATGCGATGGTAAAATAAAATCGAAACATTAAATATTTGTGAATATTCAGGCAATTTCGTGTGGTTTTATACAAGCACTGATAATTTGAAGAAAAAAAATGTAAAATATAAACTTTTGCTGCTTGCTAAAATATAATTTTATTATAAACATAAAATGTTTAATATGTGAGATTAAAAAATAATTAATATGTGAGATTACATAAATGATATTTAAAATTTTCTAAGTTCAAAATTTGTATACTAATATTGCCACAATCGATTTTCCTCAATTTATACCAAAGCCTGAATAAATAAATAAATACGCAAGACAAAGTTTCCTTGTTCCTCTGTCTTTCTCTGTTTATTTATTTTCATGGCTATTTTTGTGCGCGCAGTTGGGGCATTCCTGCCCCAATTACGCTTTCCTCTCGGCTCCTTTATTTGTTTTTATTGCTCTGTGTGTCCTTTCTCGCTCCTCCGGTTTTTCTTCTTTCCCTTTGCATTCCTGTTTCTTCGGTCATAAAGAAAAGATACGGGGCCGAGAACAGGGTAGGAGAAGGACATTTTCAATTCCGTAACAGTTTTCCATCACAAATCTAATTTTCGACTGGACGATTTTTATTTTGTCGTCGCACACGGAGTTACTTCCATCCACCCACCCACACATTTCCAACTACTTTACCGAAACATATAAATAATTTACATTCCTGCTCGATATACACGTGAAATTCCATTTGAATCACGTTTAACATTAAATATTGATATTCTCTAAAATTCCAATAATAACATGTGCAGACGATTTGTTAAATGGAATTAAATCGATCATTATTTAGAATTAATTGTCTGATTTTGTTGTACTTTTAAACAATTTTATGGATTATTTATTTGAATAAAATTCAATAAAAAAAACATTTTCTCTTTTAAATTAATTTATTAATTTATTAATTAATAGTGAAATTTTGTCGATCTGAAAATTGCTGTGCAAATATGAAACAGTTTTAAAAACCATAAAGAAAAATAAAACTATATATTATGAGTTTAATCGAAATATGCATTATTATAAAATTACTCGTGTTTTGTATTTATGTCGATTATTAAATGGTAACATTATATAATTGTGTTTGTATGAATATGTTATTTAGGGTGGAAAATTGAAATATAAATAATATATGTAATCATTACGAATATAAATATTATACACAATACGATTTACAACAAAAGTACAATTGTTCCATTTTATAAATAATACGCAGTCAATAAATTCGAGCTTTTGTAATAAAATAATTTAAATTTGTGCAATTTTAGACTATTATTAGTAAAATTCAAGAACATTTTGTGCACAAAGATCTACGAAAAATTACTAATTATTATTTCAAAATAAATTTAGTATTTAATTTATTGAAACATAAATAAATTGGATGTAGATTGAAGGATGTTTATAAATTTTAATATAAATTATAAGATGTGAAAATCATTAATTTGAATCTTATTTATCGCTGATTCGTAGCCCGTTTGAAGCATCTGTTTAATTAAAAATGCAGTTCAGGTGAGGCGAACAACATTTAATTAAATTTCCGCTTGAACGGCGTTTCGTCCGTTTATTTTTCTAGATTTTTCCTTCCCTATTATTACCTCGTCCTGGGGGTAAAGCAAATAGAGGAGACGGCATATAAATATGATTTCAATTTTTGTTTAGTAAACAGTAATAAGGGGTGGAAAAAAAGGTACATAGATAAACAAAGATACAAAGGTTTAATTAATTTTGGACTGAGGCTAATGAAACGAAACGCAGCTTTATTTTCGGTTATATTGGACAGCGGAAGCGGAAACAAACGGCCCTTCGTAACACACAAAGTAAGTGAGAGGATGAGGGAAGGAAAGAAACGACACACATACGCTTTGAAGTGGAAGGAGTAGTGATCTTTACTTACTTCCGGGATAAATAAGTTTCGCGATAGCTCGGTTAACTTTACTCCGTTCGCTTTGGCCTCAGTAATATTAAATTTTAATTGAAAACTATTAGCTTTCGAGGGAAGAAATGTTAAGCTTCTTTGCGGCCACGCCGCACCTTAGTGCCACAACTTTATGGATTTTATATGTAGGATGAAATGAGGAGAGAGAAAGAGTTTTCTTTACGCTTTCGCGGGAAGCTCTTCGGCCAAGTTGCCCCGTCTGTATTTGAAAGTTGCAATTAGAAACAAGTTTTATTGAAAATAAAGGAGAATAATAGCAAAGTTGCGGTGCGGTGGAGGCGCCGACGGACTCGACGAGAGAGAAATTGAAAGAATTAATTTTTAATTGAAATTTACTTTTCCTTGATCGCCTCTTCGACCAAACTTCCACTTCTACATTTCGCATTCTTTGTTTTATTCTATTATTATAATCTAAAACTTATTGAAGATGAAATACAAAATATTTTCTATTCGCGCCGGAAAGTCTATTAATGTTTATTTTGCGAAAGTATTTTCAGCATTAAAATGCGAGTCGCATAGTCATGTTGGTGGAAATAACAACGGTTCTCAAATAACATGTTGAACCAGTTTATACGAGTTTAGCATCCAAAACAGGAGATACATTACGTGAAGATTCGTGGAGTGTACACTGTGCTTGTACATTTAAATCCTTGCATAGTCCTGGAAACATAGTATACATTATTTACGATATTCTATAACTAGAATAAATATTTTTCACTAACTGAAATAAAAATGCAAAATGGTAAATATTGTCGTGACACCGTGGTTAAGTAATTTTATTATACAAATTAGTATTAGAAAAGTGTTGATCTCAAAAATTATATTAACATTCCTCTCTTAAGTTAATAATTAGGAAGCATTTTCTTCTTAAAGACTTTTATATAAGTTTAAGACTCGGACTCTTATGAACTGCCTCGTTATTGGGAACTTCTAGTAGTCTAGTAGTAAAGTAGTATAAGTATAGTCATTACACATTGATAATAAAGGGTTCATGAATGTAAAAATATTATTTTCAAGTTTATTGTATAAATAACACTAAAAGGTTTTATAGTGTATTTAAAATAAATTTAATTTTTAAAATCTACACTAGCATCAATTAAATGAGACTAATTGGAAATGGACAAGTTGTAATTATGATTATAATAAAACGTTTTTCATTATATTGGATTTAGTGCAGTTACGTACTTTTAATTTTGTGTAGTAATTAAAATTAACAATTTAGAGCGGCAAGTACGTTGTTTGCATTTCGTTTTAATTAGGGGCCGTAATTCGGGCGGCATTTATAATAATAATAATAATAATTGTCGTTAAATGCGATGCGAAAATATTCAAATAAGAGTCAATTAGGTTTTCGGGCGGTACGAAATTAATTTTCGCGGCGGATTTGTTTGAATCGCTGTGTGTTTGTTGGGAGCGAGGGGAATCCCCGAAATGTTAATGCCGCGTGTATTGGCGGCGGCGATACGGCGAAAACGGAACGGCTTAGAGGTCCAAATGACAGTTTCCGGTGATATTATCCGAGGCAAATTAGGCATGGAGTTTGGGAAACAGTGTATGAGAGAATATATATATATATATAGAGAGATAGAGAAAGATATGTTGAGTGAGTGCGCGCATAGGGGTTGGGAGAGAGAGAGAGAGTAAAATTTCTGTGGTTCTGTTGCAGATACGCCCGAGGCGAAGATAATTCTGGGCACATCCCTAAATCCGGACAGCATCCGCGAAGGGACCGACGTCTACTTCGATTGCATCATCAACGCCCACCCCCATGTCTACAAAGTGGAATGGAGACACGATGTAAGTAACCAAAACCATCCATCCATCTATCCATCTGGTCCACGAGATGCCCATTCGACCCTAATCACGTTTCGCCCGAAAACGAACATTCCTACACTAATTCACACATTGACATTTGAGACAATTCAGATGGCATTAATTGGGAGTGTAACTATTGCAGCGCCCAATTGCTTTCAGACACGTTTCCGACATTCCCACTAAATCTTACTTCGTGCGCAATGCTTCATTATACAAAGTGCATACCATTACAAAATTCGCAACTATTATTTCTCCTTAAAATTTAATCCTTTATTTAACTAAACACGACATTTAAAAAAAACTACCGAAGGAACAAACTGATTTTAAACTAATTTAAAACTAAATATAAAGATATTCATAATATACAAAAAATAACAAAAATATAAAATTTGTAAACATAAAACTCAGCGAATCGCGTTAAAATGATTAAAAAGTGGAGCACGCAATTTTGCGAACGCAAAACTATGTACGTGTATGTTGTGTTGAAAAAATTGAATTATTTGCGCGCGCACATAAAGTTGTCCTGAAAATAATGTGCGTGTGTGAGAAATCGATAAATATTTATGGAAAGGAAATTATCATGTGTGTGTGTATAGATATATACTTATAAGTGAATTAGCTTCAAATAGGACATCCGAACAATTTTAATATTTCAATCTCGACATCAAAAGCTTTTGTAAATTGATGTCATCTTTGCCAAAGAATATGTGGCTAGCTTGCATCAATTTCCTTTTAATTTTCTATATTTTTACACACAATTTATAGCAAAGCTATTTCTATTTTATAGGAAAAATAACTTTTTATTTTTGTATTCGAAAAATGCTTTTATTTTAATTTTGGAGCATCTTCATGTTGCAATGCTAGCTAGTTTCTCGACAAAGTATCTTATACATATGTGACACACACGACATCCTTATTCATAGTGCAGGGAACGTGATCCTGCACGCTAACTTCGGTAGATAATTTATACTCACACGAATTCCCAATATCGTTTGAAAGATCTTTGTAGGGACACGCGATCCAGATATAACCCTTTAATAAATTACAACATCAAAAATAATTTTTGTTAGTATTAATTCCATTTAATAAATCTCAGTGAAAATGTTATTAATTGAATGAATCGTTGTAAGCAAATCGAATCTAAAAACATAACATTTGAGATTGTATAATGAGGGTGATTCTCCTGTGTACGTGACTGACTGTAAATTAAGTTAAGTTAGGATGAACATGCTCACATATTTATATTCGAAGTGATGCCTTTTTTTTTCGTGTCTTTCTTTTCTGGCATTTGTCTTTTCCGCTTCCATTGCTGTACTTTTTACTCACACACAGTCGTTTCCGTTGCAGGGCAAAATGTTGAACCATAATGTGGGGTCCGGAATAATAATCAGCAATCAGAGTTTGGTGCTCCAAGGCGTTTCCAGATCGACGGCCGGGAATTACACGTGCGTCGGATACAACACCGAAGGGGACGGAGAAAGCGGCGCCTTCTACCTCAACGTCATGTGTAAATAAGGAAATCCTGGATAAACATCTTTCCAGATTTATCTGAAATTCTGATTTTTGTGCAGTTTCTCCGACATGCAAACCGAACCAGGTGAGGATTTACGGTGTGGCCAAGCAAGAGCGCGCCCAAATCTCCTGCCTGGTGGAGGCGAATCCACCAGATGTCCAGTTCAGATGGACTTTCAACAATTCGGCGGATTCCGTCGACGTGGCACAATCGCACATCGCCAGAAGTGGAACTTCCAGCGTCGTTTCTTACACCCCGATGACCGAATTGGACTACGGCACTCTCCTCTGCTACGCTTCTAACCGGATCGGACATCAGAGAGTACCGTGCGTCTTCCACATCATCGCCGCAGGTATGGATTTCATAATGTTAATCGCTACTTTCCGCTGCCGCTTGTCCTCGCACACAAAGGATCTGATGATACACTTTTTTTTTTCTTCATTTCTTTTACCCTCGTCGTCTCGCATTCTCCTCCTCTTTTTGCTGTCGAGTTTGTTCGTCCGTGACTTAACTGTCTATCGGAAGAAGGGATCACAGAGTCCGGCCGTCCATGAACCAGAATAAACGATCTTAAAGACACTGCATTACGAGGGGAAGCCGTATAAAAGTTCCGCGACACGAAAATTTTATTACGTAAAGTCTCCTCCTATACGGGACTCTGCGCTTCGCCGCTCTTTTTTCCCTTCAATCCCATGTTTCCTTTTTTCCCTTTTAGTCGTTAGTTTTTTTTTCTTCTTTTACATTCGTTGTTGTGTTATTTTTCTTTTCTTCGCTCATCTTGCTTCCCTTTTCGACTGCGGCAAAGAGCGAGCACAAATCCACGGAATTTATTTGCAACAAAGGATTTACTTTTATTGAAATCGTTAACAAAGATTCATTTCGTTGCGAAATTGATTCGGTGACAATATCTATTCCAATTCCACTAGATTTTTCTCTTCGTTAATTTATACTGCTCACATTGATTAAAGACTGAAAACTTGATGATAATTGTCCAAGTTTGTAAAAAGCAAGTTAAAATGCACATTACGTATTTGCAGTTAAATGACACTTTAATGCCAAGTGATTGATTAAATGCTGCAAAACATAATAAATATATGAGGGGGCGAAATACAAAAGCGAAAACACCGAGGATTAACGCAATCCGTAATCCGGGAATCTGTCACCGTTGTAATAATGACACCTGTCAGGAGCTGATTGCGATACGAGAAACCATGCGCCGATGTGGATAGTGCGTCCATACAATTTTGTGATGATGATGAAAAATTAAGGTGAGTAAAGTGTAATCAAAAAAAATTGAAAATTGAGAGGCTCGATTACAAAGTTTTCGGGTTTCAGCGGTGACGAGAGAGCATGCAATTTAAAATAGAAAAGATCTCGGAAGACTCGTTCTATCTGAACCTGCTGCTGGGGCTACCGCGCATCCTGAATCGTTACCGGAAGTACGGCGTAAAGTGTCACTACCTGAAGCGATTTCCGGCTCTGAACGAGGATGACATATGCATGTGGGAGCACGAGAACGCGGTGCTTCTGCCATCTGATTTGCGCAAATTCTACACATCTTCGAACGGGTTCCTCTTCAGATGGGCTATGAGCATAGGCAAAGAAGATACGGATGTTATCGGAAGCATAAATATTAATGGTCTGGGAGATTTCGTGAGAACGTTAGCCTTTGATAATCCACCGGAGGTGTACAGGGATGGACAGTTCACAGTTCCGCAGATCGGTACGCACATCAAGGCCTTCGAGCTCGTGTCCGTTGGTAGCGTGTTCAAGGTCGTCATGGTTTATTCGAGGTACAAGTTCGCTAATCACGTCTGGGTCTATACGAAGGAGAATCAACTTTCGTACCTCACCAGCGATTTCACGGCCTATTTTAAGATGTGCATCAGTCATTTAGGTATTCCCAATTGGCAACTGCTGTACACACCTGAAGGACCTCCTCAGTGGTCGCATAACGTGATGTCGCTTCTGGCGCCGCATCTGTTGCGCTTCAAGAAAAACGAGGATTCGCCAAAACGTTTGCGTCTGCAGAGGCACATCAACAAACTCGATCCCAACGTTTTCAAGGCGAACTACATGTCGCACAGGGAAGACCCTAAATACTCGCCCAAGAAACGACTAACTGAGAAAGACAAGCCCGGCAGATCCAAAGTCAGAAGATGATCGATTCCTTATCATAATTGTGAAAATCCATTGTTGAATATCCATAGTAAATCAATTAATTCGTACAATTCTTTCTTTTCATATAAAAAAAATAAGCTAAGCTATTTTTTTTATATAAGATGATCCAAATCTGGATAACTGAAAAATGTCAAATAAGCAACCCGATTAGAATATATTTCTACTTATAAGAAGAGCCAAAGTTTTGTACTCGTTACGTAATTATCAAATTTCAAAAGCGTCGTGAAATATTAGAATGAATGCTTTCAAATTATATTATGATCCGCGCTTTGAAAAGTGATCCAGAGTATAAGAAGATGCCTGTTGTGCGCGAGTAAATATTATAATTTTAATCCTATAGCGGGAGGATCACGAAAAAAAAATGATATTTGCCTTTACGACTTCCTGAGTTGCTCCAGAAAAAAAAAGTCCGTAAAGCCCAGTTTTATATACAATAAAAGTCATATATCATATAATTTCATCGCCGCGGGGTTTTATATACGAAATATCCGTATCCCTCTCCTTCCGCAACACACATCCACCACTGAGCCATGAATATTACGGCACTGTACGATTTTTCTCCTGTAGCCGCCGCCGCTCTTTCTAACCTCTCTTTTCGTCGTTCCTTTCTTTCCCTCCTTTTTTTTTATTTATTCCCAGCACGAGCCATTTAACCCGACCCCGCTTATCGTCGGGAATCCGGGTCCCGATTTCACCTCATGAATGTTGACTCATTTGATTGACAAAACTGCTTTATCGAAAATATGCATCGTTTTGTTCGAGCGATTTGTTAATTATTTTCTCACAATTGGGTCTTAAGGTTCAAACTTAAATTAAGACTAGCATATAGAAAATAATCTTATTCATTAATTTATTTTTAGTTACAATAGTATTGCTTTAAATATTTGCCCAAAAATTAACATCAATTTTATATTTATACAGATTATTATTATAATTAATTAAATTTCAAACCGGACAATTTTAGTTTAATGAAGTATAAATTAAAATGTTTATAATTATATTGATGAAATTGCAAACAAATAATTCATAATTGATATTAATTTATTTTTAATCAACTTAATGTCGAAGTCTATTAAGATGCCATCTAATGACTTCAGCGGGGATGGTTTTTAATTAAAAGAAAAAACATTGTTTAGGACAGTTCCCATTAATCTCATTCAAATAAGATGGGGACAAAAAAAAACTTGTTTAACGAAGACCGAACAAAAAAAAGAGTGGATCTGTTGACTCTTGCTATTCGTTTTATTTAAGAAAATATGCTTTAATTGCTAAGAGTTAGAAATGAATTTAAATCAGCCCGAGTTTCTTTATTCATTAGTGGAAGAAGAGAAGGAGAGAGAAAAAAAAAACATACGTCTGTCGAAAGAATGGGAGGAGAAAATCCATTAAATATTTGATTTTTTTCTATCTCTGCAGCTTCCTTTTGCTCTCTGGTAACGCAGGGGGGAATCATCATTAATTGGCAGCCCCGAGGAGGACGATTCGACCTCTACGCATTATCCGCATCCTCCTGCTCCTCCCTCCCATTTCCTTCCTTCCTTCGCTCGGCGACAATATTTCCGAATCCTTGAACTCTGGAGCGCGCACATCCTCCACCCAACCAAGCAATCCCGTATTCCCCTTTTTAAACGTGCATAGTTCCCTCCCTCTCGCCGATATTACTTTTTTATTACAATACCTCTCTACTCCCAAAACAAAGGACACTTTCATTTCATACACAGAAACGCACACAAATGAGCATAATAAATATATAATAAGAGAAGAAAATAAATGCGAGGGAGAGACACATAAGAGGCGATGATAACGTCGAAATTGTATTCCTTTTTTTTTTGCTGCTGTTGTTGTGTTCTTCTAACGATGCAATTCGCTGTTTTTCTTTTGGTATCTGTGACCCAATTTGAATAAACCGAGTGTGTTTTATGTGCATGATTTATACGGATGATTATCAAATTTATCATTTTAAGAAAATTCTACTTTTCTTAAAATATTTTCTTATAATATTATTTATTATTATTTTTCATACAATATTAAACATTTAAGAAATCGATCAAGTTTATTTTTTTAACCGGTTTTTTACTTGAAAATAAAACCGGTTTTAGAATTACAAAAATTTCTTCAAGAAAATCGTGTTTTAATTAACTAGCTGCTTGTATTATTATGTGGAAAGTATTAAAATTTCGTGGGTAAAGGATGATAAAAATATTTTGGTGGCGCGCAAGTGTTGCGCACATCGGAATGGCACGGCGTGATAAATAACGATGACGTAATTACCTTAGGGAGTAAATGACGTTGATTGGATTAGGATTTCATCTGGTTTGCAGTGCTCATGTGAATATGTGCTTCATGCGTTTGCTGCATACATTCATGCCCAGACAGGAGGACTCATGACCAAATGCAGAGAGAGAGAGAGAAATGTGATTCATTCATCATCCCATTAGTTACTCTCGTGCACTCCGCATCCACCATCCGAGATCTAATTTAATTTCATATACGTAATATATTTTTACATACGTGCATGCATGGAACGGATACTTTAATGATGCAAACCTATCATTCCGCTGCGTTTAGCGAGTTGGCAGAGAGACGAGAGCGGCTCCTTTCTTTTTTTTTCCCGTCCGTTTTCATTTCCTTTCGATCCCTTTATACGTCTCTTTCATTTCATTTTTTAGTTCTTTCGTCTTTTCTTCATTCCGTTCATCTTCTACCTATGCGGAAATGCGAATGGTACACGTATATTTCGTTCATGTAGATTTTCGTCGGAGAATATTTTAATGGGATGCCGGGAGGTAGGAGTTAGGTTCGTATTTCGGCGGCAAGGGAAAAGTTCAGTGCAGGGAAGAAATATTACGGAAAGTCGTTGTAAAGTAATTAAGGTCCCAGTTTTTCTCGGTAGATTAGCGCAGGACGTGCGACCCAAATCCACCCACGAAACCCAAGCGTATACGAACACACACACACACGCACACACAAACACACGTACAGCCCGCTGAAGCCCTTCCACCGGTTCAGTCATTATAACTTCATATCAGAAAATGAAGACTTTTTTGTTCATGCTATTAACGAAACTTTCGTTGCTACATCCATAATCCCTCGCTAATACCAATGAAGTAATGAAATATTATTTAACTTCTTTTATTTTACGAAATCGTTCGCATAGGCTCACCATAAATCTTCAGCTTAAAAATAATTTACATAAATCAAACGAAATTGAACAAGTTTTTTTATATATAATAATTGACAATTCCTTGATTGATTTTGAACTTTTGAAACTCAAAAAAAATTTGCAGATTTCAATCCTTTATCAATTAAAAACAGCATAAAATACTACAAATGTATCTCTTCATTTCTGGTCTTAAGTTTAGGTAAAAAAAACAAAAAGATTAGTAACAGAGCTTCAAAACAATACCAAATTAATTTCAAATTAACGCAATTAAAAAAGTATATTTTTTTTCGCTTTACCTAATATAAAATATATTTTAAGTCGACTATAAACTTCCAATTAGAAATTGTCGCCTAGAATTTAATACTAACAGTATGTAGACTGAAAAAGAAACGAAAAAAAATTATTTTTATGCTGCAAGTACTTAAAATTTATAAATTATCGTATTAAACAAATCCTAAAACGATGTATGAAAGTATTAAAAATAATGGATTTATTTTCGGTTTTATAAAATTTGTTGTATGTATTTTGTGCATCAATTTTATTTAATAGTTTATATTATTTACATTAAATTCATTTTGCGTTCAAATGTTATTTGAAATTCATTTAGTCTATTAATTAAACATGAACGCTAAATTAACTTTTTCAATTTTGCAGTGTACAGGGTGGGCAATTTCGGAGGTAATTATATAATTATAATTACATAGCAAAATTTAATCATCTTCAGGCGCATTACAATTCAATGCACAAAAGAAATAATGTATTTTTTTATTGAAAATATAGATGTAAATTATAGGGCGGAAATTTAAAAATTGTATTTTTGTATTTTTCAGAAATTGTAGGTATTTATTAATTAATTAATTAATTATGGGTTTATAATATTAAATTATTTTGTTCTTTGAAAATTAATAACATTTAATTATTATTAGTATTTTAGATAGGTAACGTATCTGTAACTACTTGACATTCATCGTACTTCAGTTTGTCACATTTTTTTAGTTAAACAATTATTAAAAAGATTATAGTTTAATTTTAAACTATTTTTGGGCAAAAATTCCACATTTGTATTTCGATTATGAAGCGGCTCCACTTATTCATTTTTTTTAATTGTTGTTCATTTTAATCTCCTTTTACTGTCTATTCTGCGCTCTTCATCTCACGTAACAATTTTCTTTATTTTCTTTCTTTTCGTTGCAGGACGTCCAGACCAAGTGCACAATTGTACAATTTCAAACATTTCTATGACATCTTTTTCAATAAGATGTTCGGAGGGTTTCAACGGCGGATTACCTCAGTCTTTTCTACTCGAAGTAAGTAAATGTGCTCTCACTTTGCTTCAGATTTTTTTGTTGTTGTAATCTCTTCTGTGTTATTCTACAATAGATTTACTGTTCTTAAATTGTGTATATTAATATTGAATTTGCATGTCGTTTACTAAAATTGGAGTAATATTAAAATATTAATCATTATTTTGTTCAAAACATTTTAATTATTATTTTTAAAAAAATACTGTGATATCCCGGCGCATCCACCAAACTAAATTAATAGTAAGAATTTCAATTTTCAGTGCAGCATTATTTTTTTTCTATTTTGTTCATATATTTTTCTGTTGCTTCTCAAAGACTATAATTAAAAGTCATAAAGATGTCCCGAGGGCCAATTACCGCCGCTGAAATTGGCAAGGAGAGAACAGAAATATTTGACGTCCAATTACCTAAGCTCCTCTCACTGCATGTAAAATTGGCGCAAAAGGGCCCCTCGCCTTATCCCAAGCCGTGCCATCAACAAAATTCAACCCTTACTTTCTCCCCCTAAAACCCCATCCCCGCTGTTGTTTCTATCCTCAAGTTTGTTCTGAACTTCCGCTTTCTTAATTTAGTCCACGGTAAAGTCTATTCAGAATGCAATATCGTATGTTTTGATTTAAGAAACCAATTTAAAACAATTTCAACCCCGAAAGTTATTATTGTTAAGTAACTTTTATTGACACTCTGCACAAGTTACGGAGACTATACATCTTTCAATTAATCTACAAGATTCTTAAGAAGACAAATTATTAAGCAAATATTTCATACTTTGGAAGCAATCCATAAAATTAATCAAAAATATTTACAATATTTTATTTTCAAGCGAGATAAGCAGGAGGTGATTTCCAACATTTTTCATATGTGTAAAAAACAGTGTGGGTGATTTCCATTTTTTTTTGTATGAAATTTAGAAAAATTTGGCAAATGTTATATCCAAAAATTTTCTTATCATTTTATATTTAATTTTCAACATTTTTTATATGTGATGTAGGAGGTGATTTCCAACATTTTCAATACATAATTTGAAACATTTTTCGTTTGGGA
The DNA here is from genome assembly GCA_963457615.1 of Nicrophorus investigator. Lineage (NCBI taxonomy): Eukaryota > Metazoa > Arthropoda > Insecta > Coleoptera > Silphidae > Nicrophorus > Nicrophorus investigator. The sequence goes on from OY735141.1 coordinate 29,896,585, forward strand.
TAAGCAGGGGGAGTGATTTTTTAAAATTTTTCATATGTAATTTCGCTATCATTTGCTATTTAATATTCATGAATGAATAACATTGAATATTATACAATTGAATTGATTCTGCCGTCATCGATGTTTCTGAGATTTGTTTCACGTTTTCCATTAGGTTCGTGAGAGTCACAGCCAGGAGATGAAGAACAACCTGTCATCGCCGGTGGCCAGGTTTGCAGTGACGGGCCTCGAGGCAGGCGCCCAATATCAGGCCGGAGTGTTCTCCTACAACTCGAAGGGGCGCAGCGAACCCGTCATCCTGCAGGCTGCAACCCTCAGGCTACCCGAGAAACAATTGACTGCTGAGAAGGGTGAGTGACGGTTTCCAGAAGAAAATTAATGTTTGTCCGTTGCGAGTACAAACAAAAATACAAAAATATAAAAAGGTTGTTAATCTTGAAATTTTGCTTCCGAATTCAAAAATATATTATCATTATTACAATGATTTAGGATTTTATTATATGTATGTAGAAAACATCATGAATACTTCCTGTCAAAAACATGGAATTAGTGTATAAGTATGAATAGGAAATATTGGAGCGCAATTCATGACATGTTGTTGATGTGGCAGAGATGTACAATTATTTTATTTCTATTTAGAGAGTCAACGTTCCGGATTTCGCTTCACGCCGATGATGAGCGTGTTGATCGGCGTTGTTTCTGCCCTCTTGATCGTCGCTTTGGTCGTGATCCTGGTGTTGAGGTTGCAGTGCAATCACAACGAGGGTCGTCGGAAGCGACACAAGAATGGACAGATGGGGGCGGGCGGTGCCGGCGGCGGTGGAAGCGGCGCCGAGCACAGGGGATCCACCAGCGGCCCCACCTTCAGTGACAAAGGGGGTAAGTTTCCGGCGGTCCGAAACTCGCATCCCGTGGATGAGGAAGTTATTAATTAAATATCACTTGAGCTCTTCTCTGGTCTTGGTCCACGTCCAGGCACCGGTTACGAACTTATTATACAAGGGCAAATTATTGTCCGGTGATCAATGGATCCGCAGAACAACAAACTGTATTAGCCGAACAATCGTAAACGCGATTCAATCACCATTACGCAACTACCTACAAAGCGATCATATAAAAAAAAACTTTTTCATAACCCACAACTTCTTACTATAAGAAAACAATAAAAGACGTCAATTTTATTCACTAATTAATTTACTAAAAAATATCAGTGCGATCAATAATTAACATTTTTTTATATAAAGTAAAAATTAAGTTTTAACCAAAAATAATTTTAAAAAGTATATAAAAGACTTCCGAAGAGAAATTTCAATATTTAGAAATACATTGATTTTTACGAAAGAGATTTTGAAATTATACTTTTTTGTGTCAACCCAGATTCTATTGATCCTAACTTATGAATTATTAATTAGAATATTACAATTTGCTTATGATATAATATATGTAGTAGTAGTAGATGTCTCCAAAAACAAAAAGGATTAATGCAGAAGCAGTCCACCAAGCAGAATATCTGCCCTAAAAACCAACAAAGCGTTGATATATTGTCCAGTATTACGTCCAAATTGATATACGCCATCAGCATGCACGGAAACGCAGCGAAATGCAACATTAACAAAATAGGACAACAGCAGAAAAACACGCATCAAACAATATTTTTGAAAACAAGCCACGACTGTGAATTTACAAAATTTGTTTACATTATTCATTTTACATTGGATCAAATTAATTGAAAATTCCGATCGGCGGATATATTTGCCCAATTTGTATACAGTATAGTATAAAAATTAGTTTTAACTATTAAAATTGTTAAAAAAGATTCAGCTGTATTTTTAATTGTCACAAAAGAAATTTAATTTTGTGCCTTGTCACCTGCTTAATAATATTTAATATTAATGATCTTCCGCTTAATAAACGAGCCGTTTATATATTTTTTTTTTTTGCACAGACGTCCATTAGCGAAAGCTGACGATTCTCGTTTGTTTCGCTTAATGAAAACGCGACATAATTAAATAATCCTTAGATTAATGTTGGTTTGTGCCATTGCGTATTAATATCAAGTATCGCCTTTCGCACGTATTTTCCACTCAATGTTTCTTCCTTTTTTTAAATATAATAATAATAATTTCAGTTTGCAAATTAATTAATAATTTTTGTTTGTTAATGCGTTTATTAAACAAAATATTATTATTACCAATGTGTTTGCTTTTGAATTGGTGTAAACAATAATTTGATGATTAAATATTTAAATATAGCGTTGTTTATGATAATTCCGAACGCAAATAAATTAACGCTATCCTGGGCATGTTTAAGCTTTATAAATAAAAAATTGTACGCGAATTTGCGCCACGTTGAAATGTTTTATTTATTATTAAAATGATATAAATATATATAATAGATATTATAATTTTGCAGTTCCAAATTATAATGCTGACGATTATATGAAAACTAATACAAATATATTGAAAATATTTTTTCTTTCTTTTATTATTAAATATTTATTGAAGTGCGAACTTCAGTTGGAAATTGATGTTATATTTAATTATATAAGGTTTGACATTTGCTGAACGGCAGTCGTGCGTTTATTATGAGATGTCGCCGGTTGTCATTTAGAGTTGTAATAGGCAACTCTTGTAACTCCGCGCGTATTTATTAACGTCTTGGAGATTTCTTGATATTATTTTTTTCTTGTTCGTTCTTCGCAATATTTACGTTTATTAGAAAAATGAATGGGATTCCATAAAGTTTTCTACGTCGAGAAAGAAGACAGAGGTCGAGCGAAATAAGCTAAATTATTTTTCCGCCCTTCGCTCTGTCCTATATATATATATTATTTTCTTGATATTATTAGATTTATACTCCCCTCGCTATTGTTAATTCGTTTCTTTATGTTCTGTATGTTGTTGAAGGGGGCAGTCCGATATCGAAGCACGACTCGAGCGCCGGGGAGTGCGACAGTGACGAGAAGAATCCGGACATAATTCCGCAGCCGAACGACGGCGACGAGGTGTCCGGGGGTGGCGGCATGGGTGGAATCGGGGGCGGCATGGGCGGTCCGATGGGGCCGACAGACTACGGCAGGAAGAGACAGCACGTCTCCACAATAGAAACGTCCCCGAGTCGCAGTCTCCTACATCAGGCCGGCAATTCCGGCTACATCGGATATTGTACGTTGCGTAATGGCATTCCATTACACGAGATGTCCGCCGTAGCCGCCGCCGCCTCCGCCATACCTCAGCAGCAGCCACCGACGCCCCAACAAAAACTCATAGTAAGTAATTTATAATATGTCCGAAGGAACTTCGTCTAGTCTAGTGCGGCCTGCATTCTTCCGCCAGCAGCGGCGGCGGCGCCGCCTCCTCCTCCCTGAACATTGTTCTCGGGGGCCATCACCTTCTTCTTCTTCCTCTTCTTTCCCTTTTGCTACCTTTCTCACTAAAGAGGTTTTGATTGATGATGCGCCTTCATAGCACCAAAATCCCCGCCGGTAAAACGATTGCCTCTTCTTTATTCAGGCTTATTTATTTAATACAATACAGCACACAATGCAAAGTTATCTCCACGCATTTGCAATATTATTAGCTGTACAATAACTTTAGTTAATTGAATTTAATGATATATAAATAAAGAATATAGAAAATTACTACCAGAAAATAATTTACTGTACATTCATGATACGTATATCGTAATGCCGATTATTTTAATCATCATGTAAATTTTATTTTAAGAGTTAAAGTTTTTAAAAGATCAGAAAAATATTCATTGAAAATATGCTGTATGCATTTTTGCAAAAATTATCTTTACAAACTTTTTTGTAAAACTATTTTCCCAAAACCTAGGCTAATTAAAAAAAATAAGAGATTTATTACATGTGCACCATAATTTCAATTGAAGATGTTTAAAATCATTAAATTTAAAACATAAATATTTTTTGTCTAGAATAATGTAATTTTGCTTCAAATATTTAAATTTTTAAAACCTTGATTCTAAGCAATTAATTATAATTTAAGTTACAATATTTTATTTAAAAACATATATTATTATTATATATGTGCATATGACTATTGTAAAAAATATATTTATATTTAAAATTTAGATTAAATCTACAAACGTTTACAATTTATTTTATAAAATAAAGTTTACCACATAATTATGTAAATAGAAATCAAGTTAATTATATAAACATGTGCAATTATTTATTTCACTTTAATTAAAATAATATCAGTGATTTCACGCGGATTCGACTAGAATTTCAATGTGTTGATTTGCTTATAGTATTAGCGGTTTCGGAAATGTAATTCCGACGCAGTGAGCGCTCGTTGCCGGTGTAGTCTTGTAATTAAGTCATCATCTTACATCAACAATTTCACATAAGTTTTGAGATTGTACGCTGGAATGTTGTATCCTTAGTGTAAATCAGCGAGAAACTAATTATCTAGTCTAGCCAATGAACAACACGTCAACGGCAAAACCGGTAGTTTCGGAAAAGTTGCAATTCCCAATAGCAGCTGAAATCATCTATTATCTATTTTTTTTATATATTAATACTTGAAAGATTAATACGCGCGATGAAGCGAAGCATAAAGAAGAGAGAAAATCGTGTATGTCAGCTTTCAGGAAAGATTGGAGTAAAAGAAATAACGTCTTTGTTAAAAAAAAGGAAAAGTCCTAATTGAATCAATTTGTCCTTTGGAGCCTAGTCAGCGCGAACGAAGAGAAAAATAAAAAAATAATATTTGAAGTGAATATTAAACGTTATCCGAACTTCTTTAAAGAACAATATAAAATAAAAACGCGGTTTGAACATTTTCGTCCATTCACATTGTTCCTCTTCTGTGCTCTCACCTGACGAGCGAAACTTAATTAATAACTTATGTATATTTCAGCGCACGCCGAAACTCTTGTTACGAGCTCGAACTTAATGTCGCATTAAGCCATTTATAACTCCGGTACTTTACTCAATTTACCGCCTCTAATGGATGCAGGTTTTTTCTTGATTTAATCATCATCAGCGCTACGTAATAGCACGCGCTCCTTCCTAATTAATTTTCAACCTATTTTTGTTCTTGTTCTTGTTGTTGTTGTTAAATTTTACTTGAAACTGTAAATTTGGTATTTCCTATGACCAATTACGTGAGCCGTGTTTGTTTTGTGCGGCATTGTATATTTTTTTTCTTCTGGTTTAGGCCTTGAAATAACAAAAGGTACATGTTTGCAGATAGAGAATGAACGATGTTGTTAATATTCGTCGACTTTTGCTGGTGGGGAATTGTTAATAACTCAATTTATATGCAATTTCAATTAAAATCCTTTCATACTTGAGCGAAAAAAAATGTCTGTTCATTAATACTGATAATATTGTTTTCAAAGGCGAAAGGGATCGTCAAAAACGTGCGTTCAGGTTATTTTTTTTGAAGGAATGTGTACATATACTGAATAGTCTATACCGAATATGGGTAAACTCTTTTAAGACTGGAAAATTTTTCATATACCTTTTTTTTAAACTTTGAAATTAAAAATTTCTAAAACTAAATTTTTTGGGAAATTATAAATTAATATGAAAATGAAAAACTGAATTAAAAAATAAAATAATAATCAAAGTTGAGGGTCTTAAAACCTATTCTAAAAATTACTTTAACTGAGTGCAGACTGTATATAGCAAATTCTAGGAGAATTTTAGTGAAAAGAGTTGGAAGTAAAAATGAATAATATTACCGAATTACATTTAATACTTTCTAATTATCGTGAAAGCTTTCGCACAGCGCTATAATTCATATTAAAATATTCTCGCGAGAGCCTTTTCATCAACTAACTCTTGTGTTCGCTTAAAAGCTATCCGACGATTAAGTTTCGTTTAACACTTAGTTTTTCCTCCCTTTTGATTTATCTTTCGAGAGTCTTATTTATCTGCAAGCAGATGCATGCGTGGCGGAGGCGCCGGGCACGGGAAAAGTTATTTGACGGGAATTTTAAGTGTCGCGTCGCATTATGTAGCTCAGTACAAATTTAATATCATCCCTTGCACATTGAACGCGACCCGAAGGAGGGTGGATGCTCTCTCCCTATCTTTTTAACTTGCGCATCCTTCACGTTCGGAGATAGAGAAGGGTGACCTCAGAAGTCACGTACAAGAGGGGGTCGCTTATTCTACTCTCCTGCAGCCCATCTGCTTTGCGTCACTGTATTATTATTCAGATGAGTGATGCAGAAGAAAAGCAGGAGGAAAGGTAAAATTCAACCTGCAAAAACCCACCCACCCCCGCAGCACAGCCCACACCCATTCTCCGCCGCGGATGAATGAGGGAGCGAGAAGGGATGGGGAAGGGTCTTGGTTCCTCGAGCCGTTTGAGTCGACGACAAACGAGTCGGGGAATAGAAATTCGAAACAGTACATTAGGTCCAAAGCTAACTCGCGCAATCATCGCCAAATAACTACCCAATAAAACGATTCCTTATCATATTTTTTTTTATTCTCCAACGATTCGCTCCCTTTCATCTCCCCTTTATACCCGATATTTGTCCCGGATAAACGACCTTAATTGTGTCCATAATCCAAACTAGATACGTAATAAACAGGGTTTATACGAAAACCTATTTTTTTTTCTTCTTCTACAAAACCGGTTTTCTAAACATGACTTTAAATCTTATGGCGGATATATCCGCCGTTTGTCCGAAAATGGTTAAATTTTCATATTTTATACCTAAGACATGAATAAAAATGTACTAATATATGTTTCAATAGCATAATCCGCAGATGATGGGTCCTTACGCTCCATGCACATTGCCACGTCAGCCGCCACAATGGCAGTACGGACCTGTTTCGCATCTGCCACCTGGTATGTACCCCATTCAGTACAGGGGTGCTCATCCGATGTCTCAGAGACCGCGTCCGGCACCCCGGGAGCCACCGATTCCGATGCAACCGATGAAGACGTCGACGGGCACCAACTGCGAAGAAGAACCCTCAGCTGATACACCTTTGATGGTCAACAAGAGAGAGAGCACCGTTTGACAGGTCACCCCGCTGTAAAATTTGCAAAATTAGGTTAATCGTCAACAAAATCAGCATAAAAATAATAATGGGAATATTGAAAACCTAAGACCAATCACTGCTTTCTGACTCGTTTCGATGGTGGAACAATGAGCGACTGTAATTCCATCATCAAAACGATTCTCATCTGACGTCGTGTTTAATAATTATAGTTTAAACAATACGTGTCAACCATTCGAAATTGAAATAAATCAATTATGTCTATTTCATTCCATGCTCGAACGCAATGTAAATACTGTTCAGTATACAAGCATTTATTTATAAACAAAACTAATTGTATTATAATTTGTGTTAGAAAAATGAAAATTATTTTCTTCTTTAAACGCAATTTACATATCCTTTACATAGACATAATTGAGATGACTTTCAAAATCTGTAACATAAAACTTGTATGTAAATATCTGAAAATATTTTTTTTTCATTGTAATTTTATGTAGGGGGAAAAGAAAACGTTTTCTTGGTTTAAATATTGTGAAAAGCATTATGCGAGGCCAAAAACGAAACACTTAATGTTAGTTACAAAACTGAAACGTAATGCTCACTGTATGCTCAAATATAAATACCATGTGGATTCGGAGAAATTAAATGTTTATAGAAGCATAAACATATTTTCGTTTTGATGAAAATATTGGGATTTTTTTATAGAAAATGTGTATATATTATATGTGTGGATAATACGAATGATTGAAAGACTGGCAGAGTAGACGGAATTTGTGTTTCAGTTCTATATTTCTAGGACATTCGTATCATCATCGTAATGTAAATGTATAACGAAAATTATAGATAAATCACTCTCTCTCTATATATAAATATAAATAATTATACATATATAAATATTATTGAATAAATGGATGGCGATGCGTTATTTGTATTTGCTCATCCAAAGTGAATGTGTTCTTTCATAAACGAGGAATTTGTAAAGTGAGATGCGCACCTATAATTAGCACTGATGATGGAATTCGTTGAAAAACTTGGTAATCATCATTGAGACGTATTAAAGGATGCATCGCCTCGGTCCTATCTTTTTCTTATTGTAAAATTTTTGAATAAAATCTTTATGTAAAATATATGTACATACAAGCATTATATATAAGAATTATATATTATAAATGGAGAAAAAAAAAACGAAAAAAAACGTATCTTTAAATAAAAATATGAATAAATGTGATAATTCAGTAATTATCTTAATGTCCATACGAAATTGAATTTCTCTCGCTTTAAGACTATTGAAAGAAAAGAAAAACACAAATCACGAGAAGAAACTGGGTTCTGTAACTAGGACTTTTATATAAATAATTATATTGACTATATCGTAATTAAGATGAAATGAAAACACACGTACTTTAAGGGTGAAGGGAAAGAGAAAATATCATGTTTAAGAATTTTTTTATTATCAAATTAGTTTATTTTGTTTGTAAAATGTAAATACTGTACATATAATTGATTGTTTCGTTATGTTTTCGGTTCACCACCTTTGTATATAAATTGATTGCGATAATTGTATGAAATAAAAAAATGTTCTGCAGTTTACAGGAAAACAGGTGGAAATCCCATTGATCCAAATTTGTTTATATTTTCAAATTAATGTATATTTTGTGAATTGAAGTTAATCAAATATTGTAATGATTATATATAAATATATATATATATTGCCCATTGTTATCCAATCAAATTCATCTGTGAATATTTAAAGAAAGAAAAAAATATATAAACATAAATGTAAATCGAATGGTTTTTCTTCCATTTCCAGAGCCATCTTCCGTCTGAATCTTTGAACCTTCCTTAACTGTCAAACAAATGTCCAGCAGTGTTGCGGCACGCACTCGAAAGTCACAGGTGATTAAGTGAGGTTATGTTACGTGTGGTGTTTATATTGTAATATTTATGAATGTGACCAGTTTCGTATTAGAAACGCACGCAATTGTGTGAAATTCCCTGGATATAGCAATTTTTCTCACAATTGTGTGTTGATTTTTCTGGTGGTGTGTCTGCAAGTTCTGAAGATGTCTTCAGGAAGGAAGTGCAAAAACTGTGGCTCTTTCGATATAGAAGTTGATCCAGCTAGGGGAGATGCAGTGTGCACAAATTGTGGCTCGGTGCTTGAGGACACCATAATTGTATCCGAGATTCAATTCGAGGATGGTAACCATGGCTCAACAAATGCTATAGGTCAATTTGTCTCTGCAAGCTCGAAGGGCGGAGGAGGAAAGTTTGGCCCAGGTAAATTAATTAATGTTAGCAAACATAATATGATAAGATAAAATGTGTTTGTGCAAACAGTGCATACTCAACTTTCCTATAAGAAATATCCTTCAAACCAAAGGTTACGTTGATTAAAATTTGCTGATTTTACAATTTGAGAATTTCAAATAAACATTAATTTTGAAAATTTGACCCATGCGAATATTGCCTCCTGTATGTTTGGTTGCATATGTTAAACATCTTTTTTAAATTCAAGGATTCCAATTCCAAAGCGGTGAAGAATCCAGGGAATACACTTTGAAGAAAGCTCGCAATAGCATCTCTATCCTCTGCAATCAATTGCATCTCAATCAGCATTGCATCGACACCGCTTGCAACTTCTACAAGATGGCTTTAACTAGAAACATGACCAAGGGCAGAAAAAGTACGCACATCCATGCTGCGTGCGTCTACTTGACCTGTCGCACTGAGGGCACAGCTCGTATCCTTTTTCTTGTAGTTATTTATTATTTGATCCTTTTTAGTATGCAACATTTTCCTTAATTATATTTCAAACAGATTTATTGATTGATATATGCGATGTAGTCCAAATAAGCTGCTTCGAACTGGGTAGAACTTATCTGAAGTTGTCACACACCTTGTGCCTGAACATACCTTCAATTGGTAAGTAATTTCAATCAATTTCTTACACGCAATGTAATAAAAAGAAACTAAATATGCTTATGGTATGCAAATATAATTATTATATTTTGAAACGAATATCGTAAATATGGCAATTACAAATTGTAAAATATTACAATTAATTAGATTATTAAAACGGCTGTGTTAACATCACAAAAGCGTGGAGTATAAACTTTTTAAAAAAATCATGAAATTTAATATTATTTATTCGGTAAATAAATCAATCGTCGATTTTGTTCAAAATAACCAAACACAAAAAACAATAATATAAAAATATAAAGATATCTAATTAATATTAGTCCAATTATAAGTATCTTTTATTTGTTACTGTTCGAAATCATATCTACAACTCGTATATATAAATGATTTACAAGTAACTTATATTTGATTCCTTATCAGAAGGACCCTGTTTTTTTTAAATGATTGAACTAACCTGTGATGTTACTGAAAAGTTTATTATTTGATATTTTCATCACGTCCGATGAATGCCTTTGAAGGCGTATATCAGAAACTCTGATAATAATGCACTTATGAATGTATTTTATAAACTATATTTATGAAACCTATGCACCCTATTTATATATGTATAGTATATATATAATTATGTAATGAATTTGTTAGGAGGTATTCCTAATCATGCGGTCTTTCATCCCTTGAAGACTTGATACTGTAGTAAATGGTCTTCATTATACTCATTTTGTACCGATTTGGCAGAGGGCGCGACCTGGTAGTATCCATCTATTTCCCTTTGTTAACAGCTCGTTGGACACCGTGGAACGTGAAGATATAACAATTATATAAAAAAAAGTAACAAAATAGTTCACAGCACTTAAATTATAATAAATTAGGGTATGAGTTTCTAAATGTGGGGAGGAGCTTAGAACGTAAAGTTTATTGGTTTAAAGGTGTTCACTAACGGTGGTAGAGGGACCATAGAATATCAGCTCTGGTATTTGACCACCCTGAACTCCGGTGCCGTTGGTGCTCTCCGAAGAGCATTGAAACTGAAAGGTGACTGTGCCCACGGACACCTCGCTCATGCCCTCCTGACCGAAGTAGCTAAGTTCGGCCCCATCGAGAACAGCCGATGCAGTGTAGAATGACTCGGGTTCAACTTGGATGGGATTGTTGAAGTACACGTGGAAAGTTTTGCTGGATCCGTCCGAGAAGAACTTCGTGTTGCTTTCGGCGAGCACGCGTCCCTGCCGCTTCAGTTCGATTTTCACGTTGTAATCCGCGGCGCCGTTCGATGATCCGTACAAACCAAACCCGACAACGAAAATCCTACGATCCACGGAAAATTGTATGCTATCACATCTGCCTCTGTACCTCCACTGGTTGGAGCGGTATGCGCACGATTGGAATCTGTGACACACCTAGATAGATACACACACATGACCACATTAGTTTCGTTGCTCTGGTTTGTTGTTGTTATTGTATTTACTTGTGACTTCAATCCGGCCCTGGGCTGTATCGGGTACTGCAGACTCGGTTTATTGTTGGCTGTGAAATGGAAGAAGATGTCGATCGTCTCCTGCTGAGTGAGGATACCCAGTTGGGCGGCGCCGTTCGCGAACTCCTCCAATGACATGGTGGGTATCCGCACCAAGTACAGAGCGTTTCCCAAGACGTTGCGCTTGTTCTGCGGGGATGGCTCGATCTCGCGACGGACACATTCTGCGCCCGCCCAATTCAATGCCGCCTCCAGCAGGTTCATTTCCTTGCAGTTCAACGTCTCTCGGCCCAGGACCGACTCCAGAGTCGACATGTCGATGTCAACGAAACCGTCTGACCTGAGCGCCATCTCCGCCTGAAATTGTGCAGGGATTAAGTGAATAATAAAATGATTTCTTTCTAATCCATATATTGACAACATCATACTTTTACAATTAAAACTTCGGCAATCGTTACAAATCGTAATCAAAAGAGCGCACTGCATACAAATATACACATTACATCAACTAAAGAATGCTGTAAATATGTGGATTAAGAATTAACACATCAATACATTGATATTTATATATGTATATAATACATATACATGTAGATTTGTAATATTTTCTGTGAAGCGCAAACCAAAAGGTTTAATTAAGTGAATTTTGTTATATTATCAATGCTTCACAGATGTATGAATCGTTGAAAATTAGTAGCAACAATCGTCGATTATAAAATTAAACAATACATAAGGAACGTCGTGAGATATGTTTCGATTCAATTCGGAAATTAATCTAAATGACTTCTTGTCCCTTGAGTAGTTTGCAGTACATCCATCTCAATGAACATTTAGCATTAATTTCATAGCATGCTACACACCGATGCATAATATACATTTTTGTTTAACACAAGCAAAATTATTGTCTCGATAAATGAAAGATCGAAAGTTTATGGCAATGAAATGGAATTGGAAGGAGGCGACATTTCGAGACATGAGATCGAATGCTTGAGACTCACCTGGGCGTCGATGACCTCCCAACATCGTTGCATCAACTCAGGTTCCTCAAAGAGGCGCGATTGGCTTAGGAGAAGACAGGCATTCTTCGCCGTTAAGCTTGTCTCCAGGTAATTGACGCAGGCTCGGGCCAGATGTGGCACGATATACTTTTTGGCCACGTACAATGTGGCTAACACCGTGTCCGCTTCCAATTGGATTTCATCACAGTATAAATATCTACGGAAGACGCACATCAATTAATCAACTCGAATAATAACAATGTGAAGAAAGGTATTACTTTAGTAGGGTTAGGAAAGCCGAGGGCTCGACGTCGGGCACCTTGATTTCCACTTCGCATTCGGCAAGGCCGCCGTAGAACATGGCGTAGAAAACGGAACTTCCTGTTGCCAGAACGTATTTGTGGGCGGGTATTTCTTGAATGGCGCCGGATACGCCGACCATGAATCGGACGTCCGCCATGAGATCATTATTGAACATTGCCGCGTTGCGTTCGCGTACCGTCGGCTTCGTGGCCTGCCAGTTCGGGTCTAGGGTACCTGGTGGACCTCCGATTGGGCTCACGCAAGGGCTCGACGGTGGCGAACCTGGTGCACTCACAGGCTGCATCACCTGTAGGTTCTCACGTTGCGACACCAGGTGTGGCTGCGATAAGCTGAGCGGACCATTGTTCAGACTTTCTGCTAGAAAATATCAAACATTCATTGTATATTCAAATTTAAAGTACAAATCATAAACACATTTAAATATATAACATTTTATAAAATAAAATTTAAATACGTTTCATTTAAAAAAAAATTAAAGATTATTGATTTCTTACAATTACGCAACGGAATCTAAATTAATTTTTCCGAATTAATATGTTTGCAAAATAAGTCAAACATAGCTCAACCTCTCTAGATTGTATGAAAAAATATGATGATTATGTTTATGCAGTTGCATAATACTCGGCCTTTTCAAAATCGATAATTTGCGGTGCCGACCTTTTGCATCTCAAATAATAACATAGAAGAAGACCTAACATTAAAAAGAAAATAATTCCAAACGTATGAATGGAACAAAACGTAATTTTCTAAAAACTCATGTAATTTCGACAAATGCTAGGATGTAATTACAGAAATTACAAAACAAAAATTACTTGACTTCAATATATGTTTATGAATTACCAAATTGATTACTAAATATTTCATGAGTGTTATTGCTTCATTTCATAAATCAATTGCAAACTTTAAACTAATAAATAACATATATAAAGTTATACGAATTGATAATGTTTCGCGTACAATTTTGTTTTGTTGAATTTGCTAACATTGTGCGGAAAATTTAGTTGTTTTTATTGATTTTCCGGGAGCTTCGTAATGCATCTTCGGGTCGTCACACCCGGAACGCAGAGGAAATCTGTGACTTAATAAATAATAGTGAAACTATTATTTATTAAGTGCATTTCATATAGATGGTAGTATAGTAGGCCGTGATCTGTAGTCGAGTCTCTCTTACCGTTCATCCAGGCGTTCGTCTGTGAAACGGACATATTGTTGTTCTCTTGCATTTTCCTGCTCGGTTTCGTTGATACTTTCGAATACAAATTCGGTAAATCCATCATTCGACAATGTCGATTTTTGGTTCGTTCTTCTGCTGCACTTTTCCGTTTTATTCTTTTCGCGGACAACACAAACCCTCCATCACTCTACCAGCGCCATTTTGTGCTCTTCTGCTTTATTTGTTGCCCAACTCGAATAGCAGGCAACCCTCTTCACGTTAGAGCGTACTTTGCATACATCGTATTTATCTCGCATAGCAATCATCTACAGATTATAACTACTAATTAGTTGTAAATTATAAATATTCATATGTATTCCATTGTCAATCACTCATAAGCAGTTTTACCTTCTGTTATATAAAGCTATTATTTTTAACAGGGCCGCATTAAGGGGACCACAGACCTAAGATTTTATATTAAGGTCTTAATACACTACTTACATTACTTAACAACTAAATAAATATTCTTTAATTCATATTATTTTATATAGAAAATATATGTAGTATTTTTCAAAATGTATATACAAAATCGACCATTCAAAAAATACTTGACGTAATTTCCCATGTATATCTTTCTTTTTATCTGATCTATTATGTTTCAGCATTCATAGAAAGATCAGTTTTGTCTGTTGACGATGAAAAATTTAGCTGTAAAATATATTTTGTATAGAATTCGTTGCGTCAATTAACGTGCGATTGTTCAATTTGATTGGATTCCATTAACACGTATGATTGGATTTTTTGTAGTTTCCAATAACGGAAATGCAAAAAAGTGGAAACGATGATTTGATGTTTCAATTTTCGAGTGATGATTTTGCATGTTTCGATATATCCGTACGTTTGTCGCTATGTAAAAATTGTTCTTTGAACTTCGATGTGCAAATATTCGTAATTCATGCAAATGATAAGGTTATTGAATGTAAATCTTAAGAACAAACCTGATCTGTGCAACTTCTGGTATTTTTCCGAATGTCTTATATAACAATAATAGTTTTCAATAACACAGAAATCATGACCTGTATGGAGTTTCAGCACGTACTGACACCATTTTTTTGTTCCAATATTCTCATCGATATGAAAATACATTAATTACGAAATCAATTCCCCATTCAATTCCAATGCGCTCTTCCTATAAATATGCAACAGCACCGGCGTAGCGAAAAAAATAATAATCGCGTTGAAAAGTAAGAAGTTACTACTAACGTTCGAGGTGGTCCAAGTGTTGGTTATTTTGGTACGGCGGTTCCTCTTCGTCTTCTGTGAAGAGGTTGTCCAGGATAGACAAACCAACGTTTTGATAGGCGGGTTCTTCGTCCTCGTCGCATAGTTGGTCATAGCCTCCGCTTCCGATGTTGCTTTTGCTCACGTAATGTGCGCATCGGTGCAGAAGGTACCAGACGTCCGTTTGACCCAGGACCCAGGCCAGAGCGTGTCGATGAGGAGTCAACTCGACGCCGAGCATAGTAATAATAAATCAGGAATGGTCCACATCAAAAAATACGGTCGTTCTTATCAACACACTTTCTTTGCGAGGAGTCCTAATCCGCAAATTGGTTATTGTGCTCCGCTTTTCACCTGGAACAAATTTTATTATAAAAATACCATTGAATTCCTTAATTGGATCTATTCGAACAGGAAGAGAAATTCGTATCAAAGAATAGCCGAAACGAACAATGCATAATGAAATGTCTCGTGCAATTTATAAATTATATTTTAAATACAATGAAAAATATTTCGTTCATTATGTTCTAAATAAAGTTAAAGTTCAATTGCCATTGTCAACTGTATATTATTAGTATATCAATAATTCAACAACTATAAAATAGAAAAGCGAATAAATTAATTGCGAAAATGCGAATTCATGATTTTTAATATAATAATATTTAAAAATAAATTAAACTATTTTATTTTGAATGGATGCATTATTTGTCTATGACAGCTGTCATTTTGCAAAATTCAAAATTTAACAACCTTTTTATCTAAAAATACTTTAACCTACAGTTAAACGTCTGTTCATAATATGAAACAACCGATGAGAGTTAACAGTTTATTATGAGAAACGCTTCTCTAGAGCAATGTTTTCAACCTTATCCTATAGTTAAACCTGTAGTGTTCTGTACTTAAATCATGATGATGTTTTAATTGTAATACTTATTATTTTTGCAGAGAATTTTGCAACAAATATGCTACGTTAATTTTAAATAAAACAATTATATAATTTTGCATTTAATGCGTTCACGGTTACGAAAATAAAGAAAGTCATTACGACATCCGCCGGGTCACATCGAATTTCTAAACGTATTTACACGTTCATTCTTTCATTCCACCTTTCTTCTTCCGAATCAAAAGTAGAAATACTTTCATTTTCGCTAATTTGTCTACCGTCGAAAGCCTCCGTCAAGGTTGAAAAGTGAATTTTATTTTATTTGAAAAACACAATATATTTATACCAAAACTGCGTATTTCAGTAATTAAAAGTAAAATTAAATGAAATTGCATTAATTGTAATTATATTTTAAATATTAAATTATTTGCATTTACTTAATTATAAAGAAAATGGGATGCAATCAAACAAAAATTAATAATTTCTTCATTAATATTTCCATCAAGTAATTTTCGTGTTAATAAATAGGTTATTTTACATGTGATAATGGGGATTTCTTTCTTCTCAACTAAAACGCAAACTAAATATTGACTCTCATACAGTCGCCGAGAAACTTGCACAAGCCACGTGATAAATAAATTCGTTAACAAACGTTTCCACAGAAACCACATTCGTCTGTTTAAACTAAAATACAAATGTTTATGCAGTAAATGCAATACAAACTCGAATAGTCCGGGTAACCGATTTAGTTTGTTAGAAAATTTTCAATTAGTGAATCCGGATTATATCTTATGTTATATTAAAATAATTTTTGTTTTAACTTATTTTCTGTTATTGCATATATTTGTTTACTTTTTTTTTTTGATTCTGCTAATTGAGTTTCGGTGTGCATTAATATGCATGTAGCATTCCGCATGTACAGTAAAACTGAATTTGGGAAACGTTCAATTCTATTAATTTCCATATTTACGTTTAATGCGAAACATTGCATCCCATTAAATATTTCGAATCTGTTAACATCTATTATTAAAGATTTATTGAAAATCTATTTTTGTAAAAATATATTAGCTATAATATATATTATTTACAATTATACGTTTAACCTGTTCCTATTAATTTAAATACTTGTATATTTAGATTTTTAATTACTTAAGTAATTAAAAGTAAAATTTATACAACTTTGTCATCAATGCAATATTCGAAATGGCACTAAGATAACAGCAAGGATTTCTATGAATTATTAGGCAAATTGATATTAATGATCAGTATTCAACGAGTGGCAAGGTTAATAGCCTTTTGAGTTCAATATAATTCGACTTTAATAAACATCGTTTCCTTTAATCTGTCTACTCTTTCTTTTGTACATGAATCCGTTATGTTTTTTATTTTATTTTTAAAATTATTTATAATAAAAATGTATTGAAAAATTAAAGTTCTGATTAAGTGTACAATATTTCATTTTTGGATTTAGTAGTAATTTTAAGGAATAAAATACATACGTTTTTTTTTTTGTTAATATGTAAGATGTTATTTTTTTTTTAAGAAACTGCACTTTTGGTGGTAAACTGAACTTCACTGAACTTATGAAGTAATGGCAAATTTGAAAAGTGGCTTTTCCCGCCGAGCGGTGTTCGATTTCGCTGTTGCAATGGTACTAACTGCAATGGAAACAACAACCGCTAAGAACTTTGGTATGTAAGAAGTGTGTGTACCAAAAAAATAAAAAAAAACGAGTAAATGTGTCGAGACTCAGACAGAGTGAGAGAAATGGACTTACGGCCATTCGAAAAAGCAAGTCGAGACTACGGAGGAGCGCTCGGTACTGAAGGTACTATTAAGTAGTAGTTCGCACTGCAGGTATGACCGGACGACGACGCCTTCTCTTTCTTTCCTTCTTTCTCTCGGATCGCATTTTCTTCTCTTACATTATTCTCCTCTCTTCTGATCAGTTTCTTCTTTACTCTCCTCCGCAAGGCGACGCGCGAGGTCGTTTATTTATATATATTCTCTTATTATCAATCATTACAGGTATTACCTAGGCGAACCATGTTCATCACAAAATGGGAATTGTTAATTTTCATTAACAATACCTTTTACATTTACTATAAATGTTTATAAATTTACATACTTTGAAGATTTTCAATATGTTTGCTGATGATTTTCTATTATTTCCCAAGAACTTGATTATATTTGCTTATCGCAGCACTCCTATTAGGAAACATTAGTCAATCATTAGTTTATTTTATAATTTATTATCTTAACATTTACTGTAAATCGCAAAAATATCACAAGATATTAATACGTTAATATTAAGATTTATTTTTGATTTTTTTAAATTAAAATAATGCACAATAAAAATGCAATATAATAATAGTATTTATATGCACAATATCCGGTAGCATTGAAGCAGTTTCAAGCTTATTTTATTTAAAATACAATGACTATTTAAAGAAATTAATCTTTCAATAATTTAAGTTAATTTTTAAATATGCAAAAAAACATTTTTATTTGTGAATATTTTCGTATTACAAATATTTGTAATTTATTTTATGAAGTTGCAAGAATGTTAATTCTAAATATGTTTACATTATTATTTTATAAGTGTTATGGTTAAAATGTGTAATTTTATGGCGATTAAGTGATTTGAACGTATATTATTAATGTAATTGTTTTTGCATTTAATTCCCGGATAAGTATATTTTTTAAGCATGTTGACATGTTAGTGCAGTGTGTAACAAGAAAGAGGAGATCATTTCGCGAAATGGAACCTGCTGTCGCAAGTACCGCAACTCGGTTACGAGCGTGAACATTCTTTCTTCTTTCACTTAAGTAGTTGCGTGTTTCTTCCATCTTGCTCATTCATGCTCCTCGCATCGGGTATATATCAAGCAAAATGTCGACAGACTTATTTCCAATACTTTGCTTGCACATGCATTATTATTTCGCATGCATGCATAGAGGGAGAGAGAGAATGAGAAAGTTCATGGAATATTATAGTATTCAGACCGAATGTGCGACATTTGCGAAATTTGGCTACAATTTACGGATGAGGTGTATCGAACATAATTTAAAAATCTTCAATTTCTGTCGAAAATTCAATTTTAATCATAATATACAAATATATAAATAAACAAGAGTAAAAGTATTCAATATTGACTAATTACTTAATTTCTGCAAAATTTATTAATTAATTAGCGGCAAAAATTGTAGATTTTCTGCATTCTATAGACCGAATTTGACAAAGTATAGAAATTATTTTTGCCAACATATTTTCATAGATCCGCAAGTGTTCTTCAATCTTGTTGGCTTTAACGTATAGACATTGTATAGAATAACTAATTATGAATTACACATTATTTTATTTACAAGATTTTACTTTTCCTTTTATTTTATTTTTTTACAACGATTTAGTTTTGCACGTTTTGAGGAAACAATCTTCAGTGTAAATATATGAATTGACTATAATTTTTGTTTTTCAATATATTAGACTTTTATTTTTACCTTGAAATTAATTATTGAATTTTGCATATTTTAGATTGTTTTTTTTTTGCGGTTTTACGCATCAAAATCCACTATTTCGATTTACGCGGTTTTCTGTGTAAATTTGCCGTTTACATATATAAAAGTATAGTGGTGTTCCAGCGATGCAAGTATTCACAGAAATGCCAGTTACATAATAATTTGCAAAGCACGATGTTTCAGCTCGCTGATATTTGATAGTCATATGGTTTGTTTTTCGTTTAATCTTAGTATTGAATTGCAACTGCAATCTAATAATAGTCTGCATTTCGATGAAATAAAAATATAATTTTAGTATTCGTATTTTGATAACCTCGCTAAGAGTATTTAAGTATTTTGTGAAATGACCTTAAATTGAAAGTAACAATGAAACAGGACAATCCCCGTCACGTTGAGTAATCGAATCCTCAAAAACACAATAAACACTTGATGTAAAACGGCCATAAAATTGTGTGTCCCCATCGATTTTGACCCTCTTGGAAGTTTCACTTTTTCTCCATTTAGTGAATAGTTGTTTGTATTCTCTTAATAATTTTGATTTCGAGTCGGAACTTTTAAAGGACGCCCAGCAGTGAAAGTTTTTCGACTGGTTTCAATTTTATTTCACTTACAAAAGATAGACGGAATTTAATTTCGATCGTTACAACTTTTCACGGTCATTTAAATATTAAATATTAATTGAGAGAATTTTTGGAAAATCTCACAATAATCATATTGAAACCGTTGAAGATTTTTTCAAATTTGTTCCAACATAAAATTAGTAATATCCGTTTTTAGAAGTATGTTATAGTCAATAACATATTTACTATTTTTCACTATTTGCATAAGCAATTATATTCTGGAGTTTCTTGAAATACTTTTCAAATAAAAAATATTTGTTAGAATTATTTTAAGGTATTAAAAATTTTCAGATCCATGCTTGTACATCCTGCGGTTCGCTTCGAAATTGGAATTCGGCGGTAAGACGCAGGAGGTGGCGAACACGGCACTCAGACTTGTGCAGAGGATGAAAAGGGACTCGCTGCATTCGGGTCGCAGGCCTTCAGGACTCTGCGGCGCTGGTAATACGATGAGATGAATCTATAGGCTCAATCAATAAATACCTTTCTGTTATCCGTAGCTCTGCTGATGGCAGCCAGATTGCACGAATTCAACCGGCTCCCAACGGACATCGTGAAGATCGTCAAAGTCCACGAGACGACGTTGCGCAAGAGGTAGGTCTTACCATTGACAGATTACGGAGGATGTTGCGTTCTTTGTTGCCTCTAATTGCGTGCGGGACGGAAGGGGGGAGTGGGTTTATGTATGAGAAATGGTAAAAGTGTTATTAAGTAATGACCTGCCGTGCACTTTATTGCCTGGAACGAACGATGCACATTAACTGAAAGAAGTACGAACAAAAACGTTGATATTTCGCTTGCTCGACAAAAGATTTTCCTGTGTGTGCGTAACTTTTGATAAATTGCTTACGACTGCCTATTAGAACTAGCCGAAACTTTTACTATGTTTTTTTTTTTGGCAAAAAGCTTTCAAGTCTAGCAGTTTTGTGTTACACTTTCAACTAGGAAACCAAATATATTGATTATATTGTACACTCAACGTAGAGCAGTTTTTCATAGCATTGATCAACAATCAAATATAGTAGTCAGACACATAAAATTACCTTCAAATCTTTTGCAACTGGACAACCAACTTTTCTGTATAATTCTAATAAATGACTAGTTATTTTATACTGTATCTATTGCAAATACCAAACAAAAAGATTTGCAATTTATTTGGTTGTAAAAAGTAGATGTTTTTCTGATGATAAACAACGAACACAATTAATTTCATGTCGCAATCATCTTGTTTTCTTTTGATATTTGGAAATTTAATTAATAGTCATAAATATCTCAAAAATTCGCTAAATTATCGATTTGTTTAATTATTTTATACTACATTTTTTACATTTGGAAAGTATAATGGAATTAAAGAATGTGATAATTCAGAATTTAATATTTTTCATATTTTTATGATAAAATTCGTTTAAATAATTTCAATGTACATAATATTTCATTTTTAAATGTTTAATTGAAATTTAAAAAATCGGTATTTTTTTTAAAGGATGATAGAATTTGGTGAGACGCCGAGCAGTTCGCTAACTCTGGACGAATTCCTGACTGTAGATTTGGAGGAGGAACAGGATCCTCCATCGTTCAAGATGGCAAGGAAAAAGGATAAGGAGAGGTTGCAGCGGGTAAGATATAATGAACTGTTGATTTTCAATCCGCTGATGTGTTCTCATTTAGTTAATGGACGAAGAGGCGGACACCTTGACGGATCTGCAGAAGGAGATCGAGAATCAATTGATCAGGGATAATAAAAGTAAACGGGCGAAACGAGGTGTGTGTTGTATCAGATTTTGTAGTAGTGTTAAAAGTATTTGACAATTCTCTTGACTTTTACAGCGGGCACCGGGGATAAGAAAAGCGGCGGCGGACAGGACAACGATATGATGAACTTCATCGAGGAGGAGACGGTGGGCACTATAAGTTCGCTGATTTCCGGCGAACAAATTGATGATCCCGATTTGGACAACGAGGAATTTCCCAAGGAACTCGGTAAACTATCAAATCGATTATGCAAAACGCGCGTGCGAAAACAGTTTTCCCCTTCGTTGAGCTTTAATTATTTTCGCATTCGACGACCTCCAAAAGTTATAATTCTCAAACTTAAGTTTTTTCTCAAGTTTTATTTTCTATTTACAATTTTTCAAATTTATACATTTACTCGATTATTTTCATTTATTTACATGGAATTATTCCTAATATACTTGAGAAAATACTAAGTCACTGTTAATTCTAAATTTTTTTTTTAAGGAAGTCTCCTTTCTGTAATATTGCAAACAAGCATTAATAATAATTAGAATTAATGGTGCGAATTTTGTTGCATTGTTAAGTGTCAGTGTTAAGTATATTTATAATATGATGGACGTTCCGTTTTGCAGGACCTAATATTGAAAGTTTGGGTTTGGTGAATTCTTTGGAGGACGTGGTAAGTTTACCGAAGGCTTCCGCCCCGATTGACCTGGGCGATGAGACCTTCGATGATCTCGACGATGGGGAGCTCGACTCGTACATCTTCACAGAGGATGAAGGTCGCAACAAGAGCACACTGTGGCACAAAATTAATGCACCCTATTTGGAAAAGCTTAAAGGTAATATTTTGAGTAAGAGAGACTTTTCTGTTGTAAATCAGCAATTTTTTAGTAACTTCATGAAACTATCATATTGTCGCTTATATCTTAAATTACTTCTAATACTAATAGATTATATAAAGAATTAATATCAGAAAAAGTTTAGAAAATTTTCAATAAAATAAATAAATATATAAGCGTTACACAATTCGATTACGTTGTCAAAGAAAACAGTTAATTTCATAGTAATTCTGTTAATTATTAATTTTAATCCAAACGTGAATTTTCTAATTAAGTTTTATTGCGCGCAGAACATTAATGTGAGAAAACAAAACCGCACGTAGATTTTTCTACTTCTTCTTGCAATTACCATAAATCACGTAATGTAGATGTAATGAGGAAATGAGCGTTCTGCACTTTTGGGATGAATTTATTCCATTCTTTCGTAATCCAATAAATCTCATCGGTTCGTTTCGTCTCTCCTATCTGTTTTCTTTACTTTTCTTTATTTCAACTGAAGCGATTTTTTCCTCGTTACTTTTATTGAATGCCAATTATTTTAACCTACTTTCTTCGTTGCAAGGATGATTCAAGAATGAACTACATACTAATCAGTTTGTATTTTCTTCACAAAGAAACAAAAATCTAATGAAATTTTTAATTTTATGAGAAATATTTCTATTTTAAATATTGATAAAATGATTGATTTAATGAAATTTGTTTGAATGCAGAAAGAGAAGAAAAATTGGCTCGGGAAAAGGAGGAGGGAAAGCCGGAGAAGAAAAAGCGCCGCGTTGTAAGGTCAAAGAAGAATGTTGCGCCGTCTGGATCGGCGGGCGAAGCGATCGAGAAGATGCTGCAGGAGAAGAGGATCTCCTCAAAGATTAATTACGATGTCTTGAAGAGCTTGACCACTCCTTCCGCTCACGGGGAGAACTCCACGGAACCATCGTCTCCTTCTATAGATGGTGGTTCTTTGATACGCTTCGATTACAAAAGGTCGGTACAAAAAAGTATACAACAATCAAACTTAAAATAAACAGTTCTGATGCTTATGTATACAGTAGATAAATTGGATTATCATAAATTAATTTGTTTTCGTAGGCGACGAAATGCTCCGACAAGTGCAGGAGGTGAGACGCCCAAGAAAATTGCCAAAACAACCGGGAGGGGAAGGAAGGCCAAAGAGAAGGAATCTTTTGGTTTGCCGGTGGTGGATGAAGCTCCAGCTCCTGCCAAGGAGCAACCACCTGCCAACGACCAAAAGAAGGAAGATCACGGTAAGATCGCTCAGATATTTGCAATTCAAAATATTCTTAACATAAATTTATTTGTTGCAGCATCTGAGGACGATTACGAGGATTTCGAGGAGCCGGAAGAGGTTCAACCGGAAATCGGAGTGATGCAACTTCTGCAGCAGCACCGCGACGACGATGACGAGGCCGAGATGTACTTTGGTACAGGCTACGACGAGGATGATTATTAAAGTTTCTTGTGATATTGTCATCATATTTATTTACCAAATCCATGTTAGTACCATCTGTTTCAGGATTACTACAAATGTACTGCTCATTCCATTTAAGAAATAATACAATTTTGTGAATTACATAAAAAATATTGATTGTTTGACAATATTGATTATTATTAGCTTTTGTATTTTATATGGATATCACCACTTACAATATTTGGAATCTAGCGTAGAGTATTTATATTTATGTAACATTCACATTTTCTTTTTTTTGTAATATTTATGTTTTTATTATGTAAGGTAACAAGTTTTCTTTTTTCTAGTTATTGTTATCCACTTCAATATGTCTCTCTATACAACTTTATATATTATATTGTTTTGAAATATATATATTATTTTTCATTTTATATCAATAAATTGAACGGAGTTGGACATCTATGGTTTTTTTTTACGCAATTCCACTTATCCTGTCAATATGCTTAATAGCAGCGTTTCTCAACCTTTTCATTAAAGATTCAGTATAAGTAAACATTAAAAGTAAGAATTAATAATTAAATTAATAGTTTGGATCATAAACTCATAAAATTGGAGTGCGTCATAAGTATTTTATGTTTCATTTTTGTTGTTGCATTTTTACTTGTATAGTGCTGAAAATAATGATATCCGATTTGCAAAGTTTGCATTGCGAGTGTAGTGAGAGTGCTTGGCAAATTATTGAACATCTTCCAACGCTTCCGCCCGAATTAAATATAGATGAACAATTCAAGCGGACAGTAAGCAAATATAAATAATGCAATTGGAAATAGAACGCAGTTTGTTTCGCTCGGCCTTATCAACATTTGAAAATAAAAAATACTTTTCTTTTCTTTCCCCAACACTAAATCGAATTTAAGTCAATCCTGAAACGTGTTCGGAGATTTATAGCTCGGACTTTAGAGTTTTCCCAGTTCACGGGAATTGATCTATCGCGCCTTCACTAACTTATTTACTTTGTGTTCATGCGAACAATTTTACAGCTGCTTTTTCGCGGTGCGCGTAAAATGCGAATCGTCATCTTTGGATTTAACTGCGTGAAAAGTGGTCGTTTTGCAACAAGCGTTGGCCGAAACTCAAAATAGTTATCGCATCGTTTTTTGACCATATTATGCAGCACGTATTTTTGGCTTAGTCGTCGTCGGATCGATCCCGAATTAACAACACTCTCACTCTCTTTCTCATCAACGTCTGTCCATCAATTGAAATGTCGGAGGAGTTGGATGACCTGCTGTTGGAGACCGGTGACCCAGAGCCCTATCCGCCGTGGAACTTCTCATGGGTCGTCGATGATGAACTTGCGGTGATGGCTTGGCCCCAGAATACACTCAATCTGGATTACCTCCACGATGTTGGCATACGGCATCTGGTCACGCTCTCCCCCGAAAAGACGCCACCGATGGAAGGATACAGCAGGATCGAATGGACTCTGATTCCCGTCGACGAATTCGAAGATCCCACCACCAAACAGATCATCCAATTCATCGATATTTGCCAGAGGTGTCAGCTCAAGAATCAGGCAAGTTTAACTAAATTAATTTAAAGAAAAATTGTAAGTTATACATTTGCATGTTTGTGATGTAATATTATTAACATATGTGCAACATTTTGTATGAGTAATAAACGTTCTAATATAGAAAGACAAGAGGACAAAGTAAATATAACAGAAGACCACGAAAACATTTTGTCTAGTTTCCCCTCAGGGAATACACGTAATAATGCTGACTTCTACTCTCTCTCTCTCTGTTGTCCAAAAATTCCGCTCGACTGAACCCAAGCTGAAAAATAAAAACAGAATTTTAAACAGCATTGAGTGGGTAGTTCGCTTTAGAAAAATAAACAATAAAATATTTATAAACTCTTTTTTATATAACAGTTTATAAATAAATGTTTAGTAACTATCTAAATCATGTTTAATTGTATTAGTGTTGTTTGTGAATTGTTGTTTGCAATAACAATTTTTGAATGAAGTTATTTACTTACAGAAATAGGAAAAGTTTTTGTATATGGAAATAACGTTCGTAGAGTTATTTATGGATTTTTGTAACATACATTATTTATGCTAGATTCTTGAAATCATCAAAAGACTCTCACGTTTTATGTTGATTTATGAATGGAACTTCGGTGCGTCCTTCAAATTACTACCCTCGCCATTTATCACACTTTTCATTACGCTGAATATAAACCATACTAGTTCTCGGAACTTCTTTATTTATACAGTTGTTAATTAATGTGTAATTTTAACAAAATATCTCAGAAATATTGTAGGAACAAATTAAATTATTTGTTAAAAATTAATATTAATATTTTTATGCTAATGTGAAACCTTAAAATGTTTGTATGTAAGTAATGAATTGCGAGTGGTTGCGCAACGACGAGGTGGCCGAGTGGTTAAGGCGTTGGACTGCTAATCCAATGGGCTCTGCCCGCGTGGGTTCGAATCCCATCCTCGTCGTATGGTAATCGTTTTAATTCTGCATTTTCAGAATAATTATTTCTTTTTTTGCAGGCTGTGGGCGTTCACTGCAGGATGGGAAGAGGAAGGTCCGGAGTGATGGCCGCTTGCTACCTGGTGCGTTTCAAGGACATGACGCCCGAAAGGGCCGTGACGGAGATCCGGCTGATCCGGCCCAATTCCATCGAGACGCCGGAACAGGAAAGGTCCATCGTCAGGTACTTCGACTGCTTACGTGGCACCGCTTCCGCCCAGATTCAAGCCATCGACGATGACACCGAGCGTTTCAACATATTGTAAATGATGCATTTCCTAACAATAAATTATGCTTAAATACCTGCCCGTATTACGCTTTTGGATGGGTCGAAAGTATTTGAATTACAATTGGGACATTCCGCCTTGACTCCTTTCCTCTACTCTACTCTCTCTTTCATTCTTGCGGAAAATCCCCGCAAAGATTAAACATAATTACAATTTCTGTCCGCACAATAAGCGTTCACGTTCACAACGCTTGCGGAAGTTTCTGTAAATCACCAAATTAAGCCCTTAAGCGTTCGCTTTCGAAAATCAGTTGAATTTGCGTACAAAGGAAAACCCGTTTCGAAAATTCAATGGTAGATTAACATTAAAATTTACTTAAATCTCCTCAAAATATACAACCAACAACATATTCAAATAATTAAAAATATGTTCATTTAGCTGAAATTAAAATGTATATATTTGAATAGAAAATTTTCTGCAAGAAAGTTTGCGTTAATTAAGATTGAGTAAATTTTAAATACAATCAAAATAATATTGAATGTGTAAAATTCGACACACGTCGACTTCGCTATCGAAATTCTTATATAACACCGACATCTGGTCTCTAAACATATTGTCATGATACTTCATAAATCATCCACGTGCTTTATAGCTATTAATAATAAAAAGGAAAACTTCGTTCACTGATTAAATGCGATCTTCATGAAACGTGACTGAAACAATAATTCTTTAGCATGGAAATTAATTGAAGCTGTAGCTTTATTAAATTAATATTGTAGAAAATACTTTATTATTATTATTTTTGTCAAAATATAAATGTGTAATTAATAAAAAAAATGCTCTTCATGAATATGGATGATCGATTATATGCTAATTTTTGTTTTTAATAAATTTAATTTTGTATCAGCGATGATTTTATATTTCAATTTAATAAATTCGCGAAGGTAATGAAGCGGTGACGAGGCAAAAAGGCATTAATGAAAATTGTTTCTCGTTTTCCAATTTATTAATGCTTTTTAGCTCGAGAGGAGATACGCACCAACAACGATTGGTTCGCCTCTTCAAGAAAGACGATATTCGCAATATTCACGTATTACGGTATAAGGCACAAAGGCAATTGCAAATCTTCGTGCGAGTGTCGTTCATTATTATCGAGACGCAGAGAGAGGCGAATTACTCTTGTGTGCTAAACGAACGAGAGCGTACGTACATTCGCAACCAACCACGAAAATGTCGCGCATGAACACAGCACGACCAAACAATTTTCAGGAGCCGAAGGAATAGGACGCAGGAGAACGCATTTTCAGTTTTCCCATGCAGGCCTCGCGAACCGCGCGTTCCTCCACAGCAAAACTTTGTTTTACGCGCGCGATTTCAGTTACGAGAAACTCTTGGACAATGATGCTACAGTTCCGCTAACTCTTCAACAACTGATTACATCATGAACGTCTACATAATATTCTGGATTGAGTGAGTACTTGCTTCATAAACTTTGGGAATATTGCTAAATCAAATCATTTTACTTAAATTTATCATGACTTTAATTGAAAAATAATTTGAAATTTTGATTAAATTTTTAGATATATTATAATTATTTTTAGCATATTTTTTTCTAAGAATTAATTAATTATTAAAAAAAAAAAAATAATAAACTGAAGAAGCTATTAAAATGCATGCAACCGCAAATAGGAAGAGGAAAGAAAAAAATAAAATTAGAGTAATGTACCATAAATGAAAAATGTAATTCAAGAAGAGAAAAAGTAAATAAAGCACATATTTACGACCGCTTTTCTGCTTGCCTTCCCCGAATGTTTTTTTGAACAGTAATTTATATCTAAAGAGACAAATAAAATATATACATAATTTACAATGTTGTACGATATATTTCTATACAAAAACTACAAATTTTTATTATGATTTATGGATATAATGGAGATGTAAATATATGTATTTTTCTATTGCCTTCATGTAAATTATAAATATTTGTTATAAAGTGAAGCAACTTTTATATTTGTTTGTAATTATTTTTCTTTTCTTTTCACTCTTTGACAGCTGTCATTTCGTGACCCAAAACTAGTTCAAACAAAAAATTCAATACCTAAAAAAAAATTGTTGTATAATTCAAGGTTATTTCAGGAATTTTGTGGATGCGCCTGGCAAAATGAATGAATTTTCCATAAAATATTAAATAAGTTACATTTCCAATCCAATATATTTGTATGTAATTATATTATTTTTCACTTTTTGACGTAAAATGACAGATGTCAATTCGCGATATAAAATTTAGAAAATGTTGTTGTAACAAATTAAATATAGAATATAATTATATTTCATGAATTGATTGTAATGAATGAATTTTCCATAAAATATTAAATAAGTAATGTACAGCAGTGTTTTTGTCGCAATATCCAACATATTTGTGTGTAATTTTTATTTTTCACTTTTTGACGTAAAGTGACAGATGTCAATTCGCGATGCAAAATTTGTATGTAATAAATGAAATATAGAATATAATTGTATTTCATGAATTTTATGGATGCGCCGGGTAAAATGAATGAATTTTCCATATAAGATCAAATAAGTAATTGTAGATGTCAATTTAGGATGCAAAACTTAAAAATTAGTTCAAAAGTTGTTATAACAAATTAAATATTGAATATAATTGTATTTAATGAGTTTTGTGGATGCGCCGGGTAAAAATTAATGACTTTATAATAAAAGAATAGTTAATGAAGAGCATCTTAATTAAATTATTAAAGAAAAATTTTGAGAAAACCTTTCTTCTGTGAAATAATCGTATTGGACGAAATTAATGGAAGCGAAAGGACGAAAACACATTAAGTTTGAATTAGAAATTAATTACAATAGTTCTTTCATCCTCGGCGAAGCTGGAGATATACGAGACATAATAATTGATCTTTTAAAAGGGATTAATTATATTAGAGGTGATGGAAGATTAAGTGTTTTTTATAGTCGAGTCACAGCGTCTATTCTATCAGATTGTGTTTCAAAATAAAATTCACCAGGGAAAAAAAAATGAATAAAATTGTTATATATTTTTTACGTTTCCTTGGTTATTATAATCACAAGTTGTCATTGGAAACCGCGTTTCGAATGTATAATAGATGTTATTGATGCATTAGCATGTTCTGCGAGTATCAAAGTTTTCCGATTACACTACACAAAATCATGTTACATAAATGGAAGCTGCCTGCTTCCCAGACACGTGTAATGGTAACACGTTACCAATGCTATCAACAACGGTATTGACATTTCACTGTTTTGGAATTACAGGTTTGATATAATATATAATTTTGATGTAATTTTCTACATTTTGGATAATAAAAATCATTGATAAATGATAGAAATTTGATAGAAATTCCTTACAAGGACATTTGGGAAATATGCTTTTGGAATGTGATTCAAATTATTCAATTCTACAATTTGAACATAAATTATTTATGGAACTACGAATAATTTTAGCATAATTAGTGCTGAATTCATACATTAATTTAGATTAACATTGATGATCATAAACATGAAACTGAAACTTTCCGACAACATTAGAAATTATAGCTTTTAAATAATATACTAAAATATAATCGAGTAAAAATGGTATACTTGAAGAGAATCCAAGTAAATTAAATTTTGTTGCGCGACAATTGAGACGATTTGTGTAAAAGTGCAAGTAAAAGAAATAATCTTCTTCGTGTTAGATCGGTGCAGCAATTGCGTGACTAGAAGTAAATTCAAGCAATCCGTACGCGTCATTACTGAAATCATGAATGAAAATAGCAATTCTATGCTCAATTTATTATATTAATTTATGAACTTTAATAAAAAGACTAAAAAAAGTTGTAAAACTGTGAAGTGTTTAGAAGATTCATGATCGTTGAAAGGAAAGCTTTTACCTACGCAGTTATGCGAATGCAGGATGATTTGCAATTTGCTTAATTTCCTTAAATTGAAAGGAAAACACGTTTTGAAGATTCGCAACTTTTAATCAAATTCCAACAAAAAGAAAAACTTATAAACTCATGCAAATTTCAAGTTTAACTAATTAATAATAAATACAATAATTCAATAATAATATGCAAATAACTTTTATTTCTAATAGTGAATACAGCAAAAATCTGATTACAAAGAGGCTCGAATAAATAAAAAATTGGTATGGAAATTGGTGATGCTTATTTCATCGTGCGAAACGCATTGAAAAATTTACATGTAATTTGTGGTCCTTCTTGGATGATAATAAAAAAGAGTAAATGGTTTCGCTCCGCCACTCCGGCGTGTTAACCGAATTTACAGCCCCTCCGTCATTTCGACTGTCATTAATGCAACAACTGCGCCATCGGGTAAATAATGAGGCGGATATATCCGCCGCTCAAAATATTTATTAACTATTTCATTTATATCATCTAGTTAGAGCACGCATTTTGTATTTATTAAAGTTGATATATTTATATTACATTTAAGCCATATAGACATAATTTACGAAAATAGATTTTTTTTACAATTTTATTGTATATTTCATAAGAATTGGAGAGAACAAAGAGGAAAATGTTTGCAAGTTATTTGGTCCCATCAATCGAATATAATGTGTTTTCCTACAGATACAATTTACACCGGAAAATATGTGCTGCAAACTTCTAAGCATCCCCCCCCCCCAAAAAAAGAAGTGAGTAGTCGACTCAATTTTGCGCAAATAGGTTACATAATAGATACAAGATAGGATGAGAGGCGTAGCGCAATTTATCTCGATGCGAAATTGTTTTCTTAGCGCATTTGTTTTTGTCTATCA
The DNA here is from genome assembly GCA_963457615.1 of Nicrophorus investigator. Taxonomy (NCBI): domain Eukaryota; kingdom Metazoa; phylum Arthropoda; class Insecta; order Coleoptera; family Silphidae; genus Nicrophorus; species Nicrophorus investigator. Next base: position 29,928,320 of record OY735141.1, read on the forward strand.
CTTTTTTTTTTATTCGCCTCCCCATTTTTATATATCAGATTTATATATCCAGAAAATTATTCATATTTAAGTAAAAACGATATTTTTTCGATCCGTCAACTTTTTGACTAACTCATTTTTTTTCTACCGCTGAAAACTTATTATTAATAGTATGTTTATGATTACCAGAGGAATTATATAACAGTCCGAGTCGTTTAAATATTTAAGGCGCTGAAAGCCAAAACTCAGGATATTAATTCAATCTGAAATTCAGCGAACTCGATTTTATTTGAAAGTTTTATAATTGTATAAAGTACATTTATATAAGCGTATTTTTTACAATTATATTTCTTTATGAGATTTAGATTTAGACAAATCTGTAATAATAATTGAAATGCAAATTTCTTTCTGACCAAAATCTTCGAGAACTTCAAAAAATATTTAACTAGTCTCTGCTGAGGTGATCAAATGATATCTTCCAACCCTTTCTTAGCGCTCCCTTAAGACTCATTTGCTTTATCTAAGTTGAGACGAAGTTATCAACTCAAAACACTTATTTAAATAATTTCATTAATTTAACAAGATTATCAAATATTACTATTTTACAATAGTTTTTTAATAATATTTAAAATAGGAAAACGATTTGTTTTATCAAAGGATTTAGGTAGGACAAAATAAAAATTGTAAATAATTATTACAAATTTAAATTTAAAAAAATGTAACGATTTGAAAGAATTTCAAAAACTAATAAATCTTATATTTTTGATTTTTGGTAGAAAACTCAAGAAACTACTATAAAGTAACGAGTTTTGGTTAACACATGGTGTTGTCTCATATTCGCATCCGCCCTCGTTCATTCTTTTTGGGAGATTTATTGCACATTTATTTCCTCATTTCACTGCTTCCAAAATCGCTACAAGGCCCATATATTTCATGTATGTTCGCATATATCTAGCAGTATCAAACCTCATTCATTTTTTAACAATTTCTTAGGTAATTTACTTTTACATTTATTTTTTGATAATAAAAAATAATTGTTGGTCTAATTAATTTCAAGAGCAAAAATATGTTATTTAATAGGAAATGTTTAAAAATGGATTTTTGCTATAAAAAGGATGGCGAGACTTCAACATTTCTTAATTTTTAAATTTTGGTGTAATTGATGCAATTAATATGTCTTCTTATAAATTAATAACTTATAATCTCTGAAATTAGTTATCAAATGAAAATTCTATTTATGATTGGGTTTCTCAAAGTTGCTATTAGAAATTTAAATATCTGCAGAAAAATTAATGAAATTTGAATATATAATATATTTATCAATGAGATGAGTATTTGGTAGAAGCTTAGGTTAACATATTATTAAGTTGTCCAATAAAATGAAGCAAATTTAGGGACTGCAGCATTTGCAATTTAAATTTTTTCCAACTACAACGCTGCAGCGAACACGCACAACGGGTTGCATAATGAAATTGGCATTCCTATGCAGAAAGGTTATGCAAATAAGATCCTTCCACGCATAGGAAAAGAAGGAATATGGGATGAAAGTAAAGTAAAAGGGGATGAGACGTGCATAAAATATAAGCCTTTCATATACATTCCGTCCTTTAATAAATACAACATTTCTGAAATCCGAATCTTTAAGTATAAAGGAATGGAACATTTCGCTGAAAATCACTGCACATCCCCAAAGAATATATTTTTTTTTTTAATAAAACACGTATTATTATGACTAGATTTGGATTTATTGCCTTACGATTATTATTCTTGGAACGAATCAAATGTTAATAATTGGTGTTGTTATTTTGGGTTGCAAATTGCTGGAATTAACCCAACACAACTATATTTTCGGCTGATTACATTTTTTCTCTACTTTCTCGTTACGTTTTATTAAGCCACCACAGTGCAGCGAGCAAGGAATCGATACCACAACGAAATAAGCCACATCCGACTCGAACTGTATTATTACCTGGGGAATGCGCACTATTTATTTGTTACATAACGCAAACACATGCTCTTAACATTAGTCAAACGCGTGAAGCGCTTCGCTCCCTGGAGATTAACTTCGGGCGGACGAGAATTTGTCGCCGGATAATAACGGCGCGCTGTTACGTCAAATGAAACTTTAATCCGCTGCGTCTTCCGCTTGATGCACGAGGACGACGTGCCAAATGATTTTCCACTTTAAATCCATTTCGGAGATGACCATTGAAAATTAGACTTTAGTATCAAATTTTGGATAGATTCCATAGTATTGGAATGAGAAACTTAAGCTCAACAAAAATACTGATGAATTCTTAACTTGTATAATGTTGTTTTTGTGAATTAATGTGAGATTTGCGTGTCTGCTTGAAAAGATTTGGATCCAATTTTAAAACGGCCTTTCCCATTTCTTTTGAAGGGTGACGCTTTTATTAGTGGTTGAATGAAAATCAATTTGAACTATTATATTCCATGGAACGGGAGACCCTCGCAAGCTGCTGCAAAACGAACGCAGAAAAAAACTAATTTAAAAACTGCATCTTCCCTTCACCGTTTCCACCTAATTCGTCCTCAAACCATCCAACATTTGAAAGTTTTCACATCGAGTAAACATTTTCATTATTCTATTCCATTTATAAAATAAAATTTAAAAAAATATCATAATATTTTTATTTACATTTATTTAAACTGATTTTTTTTTTCTTTTACAAATTATAATTTTTTATATTTATTTGAAATATTTTATAAAATAAATTATTTTTTTAATAACTGTGAAAATTGTCGACACTCATTACTAAAAGATTCCATTTTAAATTTTTGTATATTTTTTATTTTAAGAGGTAAGAAATTACGAATATTGAAACAAATATTTATATAGTTTTCTTTGTATGCTGTAATCTTATAAAATAAAATTACAAAATGTTTTTGAAAGATGAGCGAAACTTTAACTGAAAAATACACCGGAAGACACATACACCCGACATGTAATCCGTACGGAGGTTTTACAGAGGATTGCAGCTTCATTTAATAACGACACAAAAGAGACGAATTTCCTCATGTACCACACATTCTGTACGTCCCATGTTTTTGTTTGTTGTCTACAAAGTTTGCAATTAATTTACGCAATTTAATTTACAACAAAATTTAATTAACAATTTCGTGTAGGAATAAAGCAGTTATTGCAGTTCTCATAATTACTCAGATTTATCATCTTTTCAAATAATCTAAAATTATTTGTCATACATAATTTAGTGTTAGTAAGTGCCACAAACCAGTTTGGCCCGCGGGCCGCTTAAGGCCCCGAACCAATTTATTTTCAATTTAGTAACTAAAAGTAAATTAATTGAATTGACTGTACAAATATCATGGACAAATTTTACGCTCGAGTTATGGCTAGTAGTAAAAAAAAAGTATGTTATTTTTATCATTTTAGCTCCCCATATCCATCAGATAATAACAAAAAACTCTGCAGTAAAATATATCTTGCGTTGTGGTTTTTATTAGAATTGCTTGTTTCTTTTCAGCTATATTTCAGAGTGCGTTTCCTTTAGTCGTCTAGAAATTTAATAAATATTGAGTATATAAAAAGAAAATAATAAAACATAGCATAATTAAGTGCGTACTTGTTATCTTTTATGCTTTAGAAAATGGAAAGTAACGTGAACTTCAAATTCTCCTGGGGCTGCATCCCTTTTAGTTCTCCAGTTTATTATTACGACCGACACGTTCCTATAACTTCTTGTTCTTATTTCGAAATAAATATTTGAATTTCTCGACTGCTATATATATATTTTTTTTAATTACTTATTCAATTATGATTTACCGATAATAATGACATGTCTAGCGTGTCGCGCGTTATTTGTTTTTTTTTTCACACAAAATGACGTGCATTGTCATAAAAGCAGGCGTAGATAGAACATCTGACGCGAGAGCATAAAATTACAAAACAATCGATGCACTTCCATGCATAAATGACAAGTATGGAAAGTAAATATAGAAATAAATTATTTTTTGCCCACGCACGCCAATTATAAATGAAATAAGTTTAAAAATATTTTGTTTCTTGCTTACAGCCTGTATAAAGGATAGGGCGGATATATCCGCCGCTTGCCCGTAAGGGTTTAAAATTTTCCATTTATTTATATTATAAAAAAATATCGTGAGAATGGGATAATTAAATATTTAATACGAAATGTGTTTGCATCAAATAAATACGATTTTCCAGTTGTTATTCGATATAGCTAAGAATTTCGAGTGGATTTTAATTAAAACTATTTGCCGTAACAACAGCAACAACAAAAGAAATATTAAAAAAAAAATAAGGGACGATGATGAGAAATTCCCTAATGGGATGCAGGATGCAGCTTATGACATGAGAAGCTCTATTCAGAATCCGTTCGGATCACTAATTGAAACCGGGCAGTAAACGAGGAGATCTCAATTAAGGGAAAATAAAATGCAATTATCTGGGAGCGATTTCATTTTGGCACAACGGAATAGAAAAGGGACGTTTAAGAATGCATAAATAAATTGAAACTGGTCTCGCTCGCCATCTGCGGGACGACAATATTACATTAAATCAGGCGAAAGTTTGCTGTAACTCAATTACGAAATGTTTGTTTTCTTATTAACTGAAATATTCTTTCTTCTCTAATTTACTTGTTACTAACTTAAAAGTTCGTTTCAAAAGGAGACAATAGAATTATTATAGAAGTAATCCCAATAGGATTGTTTCAAATTATTGTTACATTAAAAAGTTATATTTTTGTTTGCGATTTAAAATATTGATATTAAAATAATATACTATAGATAAGTTAACAAAATATCGCAGAAAGATTTTTAAAATCATGATTTATTTAAAAAATAATTTTAGGGGATGACTAAAATTTTTCATAAAATATTTCTGGAACTAAACGCAATTTAGCAAATGCATTACGGGTAGACTTTTAAAGGTAGAATTTCCTTTATTCTCGACCTAAAACGAACGATTTAATTATTTTGATATATTTCTCCGGAAAATAATTTAAAAAATATTTTTGGTTCACAAATTTATTTATTTTTATTACATGAAATAATTGTGTGATTAAAATTTAAAACAATTCTATTATAAAAAGTAACAAATCGTTCGATTTATAAAATAAAAGTATGTTTTTCGTGTTTATAATGCGCAATCATTGACTAAATCTACGTTCTTTATAGTTTCGGAAGTAGTAAGAAAAACATTTCCGTGTTTGAATAGAAATAATAAAGTGAATTGCGTGTGTAAATGGCAAAAGGTCATACAGAAGTAAAACGTAAAATATTTATGAATAATCTATTTATTGCATGCATTATTTGACGATTGAAGTTATCAATTACATTTTTGCTTCTACTGTTGAAAATTCCAAATGGACGTAGTTTATTTTTTGCTCAATTTAAAATGAAATTTTGTAATGGAAATGTAAAATCTCATAGAGTTTAATAACATTTCCTACCGTATAAACGTATCTAAAAAATAATAATAATAAAAATCCAACGCGATATACGTGTAAACGTGACGAAAACTTTATTGAAATTTACACAAAGACGAAATCTGCAATAATAATTTCCATATCGTTCATGTAGAAATTTCTACGATAATTCAATAAACGATGTTTATATGAACGCATCAAGTGTAATACATCATCAATTTTGTACTCTAATCAATACAAAACAAGATTAACCAATTAATCCCGAAATACGTTACGTCATATGAAGTTTATTTTCTTTCCATTTGCTGTCGCGTTCTATTTCATTATTATTCGTGGCGTATTGATTATATTGAGCAAATAATGATGCAATTTAATCTCTGCTTTATTAATTCAATTACGATCGTCCTTGCGGCATTAAATAAAAAAAAATTTAAAAAAAAATCCGCGCCGATAGAATTATTACTGAAAAATCGATGAAGCGAAGAATAAAACTTTAATTCTCGTGGATTAGTTAAAAGGTTTAATTTCATTGCTTTATTTACAAAAAATGGTACAAAACATTAAGAAAACCAATAACAATAAAAAAAAAACGTTTCCCTAACGTCTAAATAATTAATTATAATTGAACTTTTATAATATGTTTGTAGACTAATTATATAGATTCATGTTTTTCATTTATAAAATTTCAAATAAAATTGTGTAAATCGAAAAGATTTTATACGTACGTACGAGCGGCGGATATATCCGCCTTCTCCAAAAATAATTTTAAAATTTGAAAATGCGTTCTTGAAAAATCTCCGTTTTTTAAGTTTCGTAATTATTGTGGAAATTCAAGTTTCGAAATACAATGGGATTTCGCTTGTCGAATATAATTCGTTCGAAAAGCCAAACGTACGTGTATATTGTATTCCTGAAATATATTTTAAGGGTCTTATCGTATTTCGTACTCATCATTATTTCATGCCCTTCCGGCTATACGCACGAGAGGAAGCGAACATATTTATTCAATTCTTTCGTACCTGATTCATTCATCTTTCTCTTATTTCCTCTTCCATTTATTCTACACCCACGTTGCGTAATATATGTAATGTTACATAAATATAGTGGAATGTGAAGAATGAAGAGAGAATGTGGACGAGGAGAGAGAATGTGCCAGTCACATCGTCGCAAAACGTGGATTCAATTTAATTTTTCAATCTGCGACGAAATTGGATTAAAAATTAAATCTAAACCGCTCGAGCAAGAACTGAGTGTTTCTCACTGCTTGGAAATTTAATACTATCCTGTATAAAGTAGATGAGTATAATGAAATAGAAATTTATCTGAAGAAAGTTATATTTCTTAAAATAATAATATTGGGGACCGAATTTCCTTGCATCGGTAAAATTTTAAATATATTGTTGCATCTAACAACTATTGTTGCACAACAATTCTGACAAGTCTGTTTAACATGTTCGAAACTTGCTGAAGCCAGATTATCGTTCTGCGACGATTCCAGTTGGAATTCGTGAAACCGCCAAAACTTTCGGTGGAACGTCCGCTTTTCGATATATTATATAATACAGTGTTTCCGTCCCCGGAGGCCCCAAGGGACATCCAGAATTCCCCGGACTTTCAGTCCTAAGGAAAACGAAAATTTCATTAAATATAAAGCGAAGGAAAGGCAGCTTTTGCTCTCCTCAATGGAATCGAAAATCTAAAGAACAACTAAAACCCCCTACGTTATTTTTTTTTCAATTTACAAAGTATATATTGAGAGCATTGTATTTTTAGCAAATATCATTAGAATTTGAATTTAAATAACTTTATTTAGTCGAATTTCTTTTAATATTTTATTAATTTAATTTTGAAACTAAAATTAGGAAAATATTGTGAATTATTATAGTATGTGCAATATTATTTTCAGTCTTGTTTCAATGAACAATAAACCGCTGATAACGCGCGCCGCCATCAATATGTTCAAGCTCTAACGGATTATGCGGCATTTGAGAACTCTTCGGTTTATTTTTCTCGTGCATTCTAGCATAACGTGTGCATTGCACTCTCGCAATTAATGCAAAACAACAGCCCATTGATGTTAATGTTTATCATTCGCTACGCAGATTGTTTGCATTTATCATTGGTTTAATACACTTCTCAATAAATGCACTCAAATTATATCGAAGGTATACAAGTAAAATAATAAAGTTGGAATTATTAACGTTCTGTGTGCACGAAGCAATGATATTTCTTGTAGATGTATGTATTTAACACTTCTTCCCGCGGGACCTCGGCTAAAAATGTGCTTGGTCTAGTGGAGTTCACGGAGAACGGAATAAACTGACAGTTTCATATTTCTCGTTCAGATAAAGAGCATTAAATTGCAGGGAATTCGTCACAGGAGACGCTCGGGACTTTATTCAAAATGATCTCAATTACGTTAGTCGAGTCTCTAATAACTTAATTTTCGTATTATAAATTACTTCCAATAAATTACTATCTTGTTTATAAAAAAAAAATATATTCTAATTACAAGGAGTCCTTGGAATATTAACAAACAAATCGGCGGATATATCCGCCATATCATTTACGCAGATATTAAACTTATTCAAAATTTTAATTATAGCTGCCAACTTCTACTAGACATTACACATAAGAACTAATCATTCTGCAGTTTTTAAATTGAGAATTGAACATTTTCTTGTACTAATCTTATCTAATTGATTTAATTATTATTCTATTGTTGCAGATTAGTTCTATGGTTTCTGACCATTTGGACTGAGGCTAATGAAAGGATAATCATCGGAATTCCGGCCAGTGGATTGGCACTAGACGAGTGTCCTTGTGAGCCCGAAGAAGCGGCTTGCAGATGTACCGGACTAGGCTTGAAGGACGTTCCCACGAATCTTTCTAAACCGTTGAAAATCCTGTAAGGTTGCACAACGCGCATTGTATGTTGAAAATTAGTTTCTAAGGGATAGAAATCGGTTGTTAAAGCAGACATTTCTTGGGTCATCCGGATAATACGATCGTTTCGTGGTTGCAGCATACATAGCTGAAGGGAATCGACTTGCAAGCGTTCACGCTCTTGCTCCATTAATTATTATTATCCCAAAGCTTCTGTTTCGGACGTCGAAATTATCTGCAATTCAATGCGACGCCACGCTCAGATTCAATTTTACTACATCTACCTACGATATTCCGAACCTGTAATGCAATAACCGACAACAATTAGTTTACGAAATTTAATTGATTTGATCTTCAAAGAATTATTTAATTACATTTATTATCATGAAACTAAAATTATTTTAACTGGAAAACTTAATAAATATTGAAAGAACTATCAATTTTTGTATTGGTTTAATAATGAAATCAAAATATAGCACTGTTTGCATTTTTTTTTGTTTGCAGATCAATAGAGAAAGCCGGAATTGAAGTGCTGAAAAGGGATTCGCTGCGGCCGTACGCTAACAGCCTGAAGGAATTGTAAGCATAACACAGTTACAATTTTAAGTGCACGCAAATTGATGCTCTTTAATGAAAATAAGGGATAAAAGTACATTAACGAAAGTACGTGTTTTTTTTTTTTGAAATTTCTATTTATTTTATTTTTTTGTTGAGTTCCGCTACACTATTTGCATTTCATGTTGCTTCGGTCTCTCCGACCATCCATGTGACGTGACGAATTTATCTTCCATTTTTGTTTGCGTTTTCCTCTTCTGCTCTCTTCCCAATATGTGTGTGTGTGTGCTCTACTATTTCACGTTCCAAATTGATTGCACAACTTGTTTCTTTTTTTTGTGTGTGTGAGTGTGTCTCTCTTTCGGAAAACGAACGTTATTCTTTTTACTTCGTAAATTGATATACCGGATCCTCTTTCCATGTGTTTTTACTGCTTAATCATCAATTATTGCAACAATATATTGATTATATATAGATAAAAGATTTTAATAAAAATTATTTTAGCAATTTTAAGAATTTTCTTCCATGATTATTTTGAAATATTTAATGTTTAAAATTGATTTTCTTTTAACATAGAATTCAATTTTATTGGTAAATTGAGCTTGTAACTATGGTAACATCGAAAAACAGATTTACCTGTATTACCTATTAATCAATGCACGTGCAAAACATGAAACTCACGTAGCTCTGTAATTATTTACACTATGTAAACCAAATACAAACTAATACAAAATAGTATTTAATGCATGAAAAATACACTCGCATAATTCGTGTAATGGAAGCTGGACTAATCGAAGAATTTAAAGCAGCACCGAAAAGAGATTTGACTCTATCAAGAAAAGAAAAAGAAAACGATCATTTTATAATGATTCTATATGTAAAAGTATTTATGCGCAATCATTACAGTAAGAATGAATTAATTGCATCGACGAACGCAGCTAATTAAATTCAACTATTAATGCGTATGAACAGCACTTATTTGCGATTGAATCAATTTTTGTATTTAAATATCGAATAGAAATGCTCGCATAATATAATTCTATTATGAAAATATTCGCTTATATTTATGGAATTTAAAACTGATTTATACATTTATATGAAAAACGAAAAATATGAGCGACAAATTCTTTGTTGAGCAACCAAATTGAAGCTAAATAATCAGACTTTAAAACGTGTGTACTGTTATAGTTGAGTCGTTTTTCATTTGAACGTAATTCACTGTGTAAATTGATCAAACGTTTTCTAAGCTTTGAAAATGCAGGGTTTTCAGATTTTTGCTTATATCTCGAAAAATATGAGCAACAAAATCATTATAGAATAAAAAAATAAAAGATAAATAATCACTCTTTAAAACGTGTATATGAATATAGTTGTATTAGTTATCATTTGGGTATAAATCACTTCTAAACTTGAAAAGCTTTAAGCAGCTTTGAAAAAGCAGTGTCCTCACATTTTTGCTTATATCTCGAAAACTATGCGCGCTATATTTTTTATTGAGGTACCAAATTAAAGTTAAAGGTTCATTCTTTAAAACGTGTGCATTGGTATAATTGTATCATGTGCCGTTTTCGCGTAATACGCTGTCAAACTTGAAGAAACGTTTTTTTAAGCTTCGAAAAAGCAGTGTCTTCACATTTTTGCTTATATCTCGAAAACTATGCGCGCTATATTTTTTATTGAGGTACCAAATTAAAGCTAAAGGTTCATTCTTTAAAACGTGTGCATTGGTATAATTGTAACGTGTGCCGTTTTCGCGTAATACGCAGTCAAACTTGAAGAAACGTTTTTTTAAGCTTCGAAAAAGCAGTGTCTTCACATTTTTGCTTATATCTCGAAAACTATGCGCGCTATATTTTTTATTGAGGTACCAAATTAAAGCTAAAGGTTCATTCTTTAAAACGTGTGCAGTGGTATAATTGTAACGTGTGCCGTTTTCGCGTAATACGCTGTCAAACTTGAAGAAACGTTTTTTTAAGCTTCGAAAAAGCAGTGTCTTCACATTTTTGCTTATATCTCGAAAACTATGCGCGCTATATTATTTATTGAGGTACCAAATTAAAGCTAAAGGTTCATTCTTTAAAACGTGTGCATTGGTATTATTGTATCATGTGCCGTTTTCGCGTAATAAGCTGTCAAACTTGAAGAAACGTTTTTTTAAGCTTCGAAAAAGCAGTGTCTTCACATTTTTGCTTATATCTCGAAAACTATGCGCGCTATATTTTTTATTGAGGTACCAAATTAAAGTTAAAGGTTCATTCTTTAAAACGTATGCATTGGTATTATTATATCATGTGCCGTTTTCGCGTAATAAGCTGTCAAACTTGAAGAAACGTTTTTTTAAGCTTCGAAAAAGCAGTGTCTTCACATTTTTGCTTATATCTCGAAAACTATGCGCGCTATATTATTTATTGAGGTACCAAATTAAAGCTAAAGGTTCATTCTTTAAAACGTGTGCAGTGATATAATTGTAACGTGTGCCGTTTTCGCGTAATACGCTGTCAAACTTGAAGAAACGTTTTTTTAAGCTTCGAAAAAGCAGTGTCTTCACATTTTTGCTTATATCTCGAAAACTATGCGCGCTATATTATTTATTGAGGTACCAAATTAAAGCTAAAGGTTCATTCTTTAAAACGTATGCAGTGGTATAATTGTAACGTGTGCCGTTTTCGCGTAATACGCTGTCAAACTTGAAGAAACGTTTTTTTAAGCTTCGAAAAAGCAGTGTCTTCACATTTTTGCTTATATCTCGAAAACTATGCGCGCTATATTATTTATTGAGGTACCAAATTAAAGCTAAAGGTTCATTCTTTAAAACGTGTGCAGTGATATAATTGTAACGTGTGCCGTTTTCGCGTAATACGCTGTCAAACTTGAAGAAACGTTTTTTTAAGCTTCGAAAAAGCAGTGTCTTCACATTTTTGCTTATATCTCGAAAACTATGCGCGCTATATTATTTATTGAGGTACCAAATTAAAGCTAAAGGTTCATTCTTTAAAACGTATGCAGTGGTATAATTGTAACGTGTGCCGTTTTCGCGTAATACGCTGTCAAACTTGAAGAAACGTTTTTTTAAGCTTCGAAAAAGCAGTGTCTTCACATTTTTGCTTATATCTCGAAAACTATGCGCGCTATATTATTTATTGAGGTACCAAATTAAAGCTAAAGGTTCATTCTTTAAAACGTGTGCAGTGGTATAATTGTAACGTGTGCCGTTTTCGCGTAATACGCTGTCAAACTTGAAGAAACGTTTTTTTAAGCTTCAAAAAAGCAGTGTCTTCACATTGTTGCTTATATCTCGAAAACTATGCGCGCTATATTATTTATTGAGGTACCAAATTAAAGCTAAAGGTTCATTCTTTAAAACGTGTGCAGTGGTATAATTGTAACGTGTGCCGTTTTCGCGTAATACGCTGTCAAACTTGAAGAAACGTTTTTTTAAGCTTCGAAAAAGCAGTGTCTTCACATTTTTGCAAATATCTCGAAAACTATGCGCGCTATATTATTTATTGAGGTACCAAATTAAAGCTAAAGGTTCATTCTTCAAAACGTGTGCAGTGGTATAATTGTAACGTGTGCCGTTTTCGCGTAATACGCTGTCAAACTTGAAGAAACGTTTTTTTAAGCTTCGAAAAAGCAGTGTCTTCACATTTTTGCTTATATCTCGAAATCTATGCGCGCTATATTATTTATTGAGGTACCAAATTAAAGCTAAAGGTTCATTCTTTAAAACGTGTGCAGTGGTATAATTGTAAAGTGTGCCGTTTTCGCGTAATACGCTGTCAAACTTGAAGAAACGTTTTTTTAAGCTTCGAAAAAGCAGTGTCTTCACATTTTTGCTTATATCTCGAAAACTATGCGCGCTATATTATTTATTGAGGTACCAAATTAAAGCTAAAGGTTCATTCTTTAAAACGTGTGCAGTGGTATAATTGTAACGTGTGCCGTTTTCGCGTAATACGCTGTCAAACTTGAAGAAACGTTTTTTTAAGCTTCGAAAAAGCAGTGTCTTCACATTTTTGCTTATATCTCGAAATCTATGCGCGCTATATTATTTATTGAGGTACCAAATTAAAGCTAAAGGTTCATTCTTTAAAACGTGTGCAGTGGTATAATTATAACGTGTGCCGTTTTCGCGTAATACGCTGTCAAACTTGAAGAAACGTTTTTTTAAGCTTCGAAAAAGCAGTGTCTTCACATTTTTGCTTATATCTCGAAATCTATGCGCGCTATATTATTTATTGAGGTACCAAATTAAAGCTAAAGGTTCATTCTTTAAAACGTGTGCAGTGGTATAATTGTAAAGTGTGCCGTTTTCGCGTAATACGCTGTCAAACTTGAAGAAACGTTTTTTTAAGCTTCGAAAAAGCAGTGTCTTCACATTTTTGCTTATATCTCGAAAACTATGCGCGCTATATTATTTATTGAGGTACCAAATTAAAGCTAAAGGTTCATTCTTTAAAACGTGTGCAGTGGTATAATTGTAACGTGTGCCGTTTTCGCGTAATACGCTGTCAAACTTGAAGAAACGTTTTTTTAAGCTTCGAAAAAGCAGTGTCTTCACATTTTTGCTTATATCTCGAAATCTATGCGCGCTATATTATTTATTGAGGTACCAAATTAAAGCTAAAGGTTCATTCTTTAAAACGTGTGCAGTGGTATAATTATAACGTGTGCCGTTTTCGCGTAATACGCTGTCAAACTTGAAGAAACGTTTTTTTAAGCTTCGAAAAAGCAGTGTCTTCACATTTTTGCTTATATCTCGAAAACTATGCGCGCTATATTATTTATTGAGGTACCAAATTAAAGCTAAAGGTTCATTCTTTAAAACGTGTGCAGTGGTATAATTATAACGTGTGCCGTTTTCGCGTAATACGCTGTCAAACTTGAAGAAACGTTTTTTTAAGCTTCGAAAAAGCAGTGTCTTCACATTTTTGCTTATATCTCGAAATCTATGCGCGCTATATTATTTATTGAGGTACCAAATTAAAGCTAAAGGTTCATTCTTTAAAACGTGTGCAGTGGTATAATTGTAAAGTGTGCCGTTTTCGCGTAATACGCTGTCAAACTTGAAGAAACGTTTTTTTAAGCTTCGAAAAAGCAGTGTCTTCACATTTTTGCTTATATCTCGAAAACTATGCGCGCTATATTATTTATTGAGGTACCAAATTAAAGCTAAAGGTTCATTCTTTAAAACGTGTGCAGTGGTATAATTGTAACGTGTGCCGTTTTCGCGTAATACGCTGTCAAACTTGAAGAAACGTTTTTTTAAGCTTCGAAAAAGCAGTGTCTTCACATTTTTGCTTATATCTCGAAATCTATGCGCGCTATATTATTTATTGAGGTACCAAATTAAAGCTAAAGGTTCATTCTTTAAAACGTGTGCAGTGGTATAATTGTAAAGTGTGCCGTTTTCGCGTAATACGCTGTCAAACTTGAAGAAACGTTTTTTTAAGCTTCGAAAAAGCAGTGTCTTCACATTTTTGCTTATATCTCGAAAACTATGCGCGCTATATTATTTATTGAGGTACCAAATTAAAGCTAAAGGTTCATTCTTTAAAACGTGTGCAGTGGTATAATTGTAACGTGTGCCGTTTTCGCGTAATACGCTGTCAAACTTGAAGAAACGTTTTTTTAAGCTTCGAAAAAGCAGTGTCTTCACATTTTTGCTTATATCTCGAAATCTATGCGCGCTATATTATTTATTGAGGTACCAAATTAAAGCTAAAGGTTCATTCTTTAAAACGTGTGCAGTGGTATAATTATAACGTGTGCCGTTTTCGCGTAATACGCTGTCAAACTTGAAGAAACGTTTTTTTAAGCTTCGAAAAAGCAGTGTCTTCACATTTTTGCTTATATCTCGAAAACTATGCGCGCTATATTATTTATTGAGGTACCAAATTAAAGCTAAAGGTTCATTCTTTAAAACGTGTGCAGTGGTATAATTATAACGTGTGCCGTTTTCGCGTAATACGCTGTCAAACTTGAAGAAACGTTTTTTTAAGCTTCGAAAAAGCAGTGTCTTCACATTTTTGCTTATATCTCGAAATCTATGCGCGCTATATTATTTATTGAGGTACCAAATTAAAGCTAAAGGTTCATTCTTTAAAACGTGTGCAGTGGTATAATTGTAAAGTGTGCCGTTTTCGCGTAATACGCTGTCAAACTTGAAGAAACGTTTTTTTAAGCTTCGAAAAAGCAGTGTCTTCACATTTTTGCTTATATCTCGAAATCTATGCGCGCTATATTATTTATTGAGGTACCAAATTAAAGCTAAAGGTTCATTCTTTAAAACGTGTGCAGTGGTATAATTGTAACGTGTGCCGTTTTCGCGTAATACGCTGTCAAACTTGAAGAAACGTTTTTTTAAGCTTCGAAAAAGCAGTGTCTTCACATTTTTGCTTATATCTCGAAATCTATGCGCGCTATATTATTTATTGAGGTACCAAATTAAAGCTAAAGGTTCATTCTTTAAAACGTGTGCAGTGGTATAATTGTAAAGTGTGCCGTTTTCGCGTAATACGCTGTCAAACTTGAAGAAACGTTTTTTTAAGCTTCGAAAAAGCAGTGTCTTCACATTTTTGCTTATATCTCGAAAACTATGCGCGCTATATTATTTATTAAGGTACCAAATTAAAACTAAAGGTTCATTCTTTAAAACGTGTGCAGTGGTATAATTGTAACGTATGCCGTTTTCGCGTAATCCGCTGTCAAACTTGAAGAAACGTTTTTTTAAGCTTCGAAAAAGCAGTGTCTTCACATTTTTGCTTATATCTCGAAAACTATGCGCGCTATATTATTTATTAAGGTACCAAATTAAAACTAAAGGTTCATTCTTTAAAACGTGTGCAGTGGTATAATTGTAACGTGTGCCGTTTTCGCGTAATACGCTGTCAAACTTGAAGAAACATTTTTTTAAGCTTCGAAAAAGCAGTGTCTTCACATTTTTGCTTATATCTCGAAAACTATGCGCGCTATATTATTTATTGAGGTACCAAATTAAAGTTAAAGGTTCATTCTTTAAAACGTGTGCAGTGGTATAATTGTATCATGTGCCGTTTTCGCGTAATAAGCTGTCAAACTTGAAGAAACGTTTTTTTAAGCTTCGAAAAAGCAGTGTCTTCACATTTTTGCTTATATCTCGAAAACTATGCGCGCTATATTATTTATTGAGGTACCAAATTAAAGTTAATGGTTCATTCTTTAAAACGTGTGCAGTGTTATAATTGTAACGTATGCCGTTTTCGCGTAATACGCTGTCAAACTTGAAGAAACGTTTTTTTAAGCTTCGAAAAAGCAGTGTCTTCACATTTTTGCTTATATTTCGAAAACTATGCGCGCTATATTATTTATTGAGGTACCAAATTAAAGTTAAAGGTTCATTCTTTAAAACGTGCACATTAGTATAATTGTATCGTTTGCTGTTTTTGCGTAATACGCTGTCAAACTAACTTTTGAAGCAATCTCTTGATCATTAGTAAAATACAACAGATAGTGTTATTAATGAAATTCCAAGAACCAATCGAATTAACAACTCGCGGATATATTTCTTGTCAAAATGCTAATGGACTTTGGTGAAATTTATATGGGTCAAATCGTTTTTGCTGATGCAGAATCTCCTAATTATCTCGCTTACAACTTCACTAATTACAAGTTCATATTTATCAGAAAAGTTTCATACATTTTATTATAAAATATGAATACAATATTAATGAAACTGTTTTTTTTTCGTATAAAAGGTAAAATAATGGGAAATGAATGTGCATTGTCTGTTTTGTGATGAATAAAAGTGCATTTACGGCGTTCAAATAAATGCGTGTCCATCAATCATCGACTTTGCAGTTGGCAAGAAAACTCTTTCACGCAAGCTTAAATCCCACACTGTCAGTCGACGCGACTGCAAGAAATAAATCATTCCTAATGGAAAATAAATATAAGCGAATGAGAATTGAAACACTCTTTTTTTCTGTTATAATTGCAAAATATTTATAAGCAAATTGAAATTACTTTATTTTTTCAAAATACCATTGATTGTAGTATGTAGCAATTTAATTTTATCATCAGAAATGTATTATTAATGCAGAATATAATTAAATTGTTTAGAAGCATTCCGTTGATGTTTTAGATTTAAGGGGTTTAGCTGCGAGGCTTAATTAAAGTTTGATACTTGCCTCAAAATGGAATCACCATCATGATAGACTTCAGCTTCACCGTCGGCACATATCCATATGAAACTTCTGCTTCAGTCATTATTTACAATGATTAATTCAACATAATTTGTTAAAAATTATAGTTGAAATAAGGTTATTTTGATTATCTTAAACATTAATTAACTTTAGCAGCAAAATCTTCAGTTAATTCAATTAATTTATCAAGGTTTAATTGTTTTCTAACGATAAAAACTTATTTTACATACTTAAGTTTTATTTATTGTTTCAGGATTTTGGTGAATTTAGAAGAGTTCTACTTCTTCGAGTCCGGCGTTTTTTTCAATTTAAACGAGCTGCAGACTCTGTGAGTATTCCACGATTCCATTTAACAACAGCTTTCAGATATGCAATTTTAATTAAGAAAAATACAAATTAGTGAAAAATGCGATCTTTTTATATTTCGTACATCAAACGTGATTGTAATGAATGAATTAAAAGGTAGATAATAATTGGATGAAATGAAAGACAAAAATAATTCTGCGTCTACTTTCTCGATACTTATGTTGGCTTTGTTTCGAGTGGAACTGAGAGAGATTCGGCAGATATGATTTGAAAACTTTGGCGACGCGAAACTCGTGAAAGTAATATTTAATAGCGATGAAAATGATCCTAATAATAAGTTTGGTAAATTGAATTGAAGGAACGGAGCGGACAGGATTTATTTATTTACTTTTTTTTTATTCATCTCAAAACTAACATTTCTTTAGGAAGGAAGCGTTATTATTTCTGAATATTTCTTTTAAACAATAACATTGTGCTAACCGTTGTTTGATTGGTTTCAGGTACATTCACGGAGCTCCGAAACTGCTGAAAATACAGCCCGGCGTTTTCAACGTCGCTCTACCAAACCTTAAAGTATTGTAAGTATTTAATGTATATTAAAATTCGTTTTTTTATATCGCGATAGATCTGGGTTTACGTTAAGATCACCCTGAAGAGTTACCATTTGTATTTAAATTTCTGACCTGCAGACGCACTAAAATCCAGCTCCTATTTAACCAACTTATAAATATTTATAAATTTTCTGAAATCAATATAATAACTTTTTCATCTTATTAATTTCAATTGATTTTGGTGGATGCGCCGGGTCAAATATATCCAACAAATTTTCTCAAAGTTTTCATTCAACAATTTTGATTCTGCACATATTCAGTTAATTTATTATATATTATTTTTGAGTTCTTCATATACTTTATTAATTTAGATATGAATAACTTTGGTATTTTCATTATGCGTAAGAATGTAATAAACTGGAATTTTATCACATAAACTTAATTTGCTTATAGAGTAGAATGAAAATTAATTTTTATTACATTTTATAAATATTTTTCTATAAATGGTTTTATTAAACTCATCAGAGAGGAACATTTTTTTAAATAGATTGTAATTATAAAGAATTGTAAAAAATGTCTTGTTATATAAAATATGAAACTTAGTTTTATACGACTGAAAGTTCAATTCTTGTACTTTTTAGCTTTGCTTTATGCGTCACGCAACAAATAGAGAAATCGATAAAACACAGTGCAATCTTTCCACGATCCACTTAAACGCTGTCTCGCAACTGTTAAAGTGCAGTAAATATATTGATTATAGTGAAATGTCTTGCGAAGTTTCACTTTTGATGTTTTAGTGTGTTAGATACAAGTTTGCTGCAATTCGATGGAAATGATGTAGTCTATTCTTTTAATTGCATTAACTCCAACTTCCGCGAAATTCGCAATATCAACATTGGAGATTGCTAAATTACCCTTTATTAGGTGCTTCCCATGTATAGTTTATGAGGTGCGTTATTTCTTATGATTGGCATTAAAACTGATTGCATCTTTACATTATTCTATAAAAACCTTCTATTTCAGATCAAATTCAATAATTAATTTCTAAAAGTTTACAAAATATCTTATATGAACATGATGCGTTATCCTGCAGATTCTATCTATAATAAAATATTTTATATTCTGCACACAACGAAAATGCTGGACATATCCAGTTGTACCGATGCGCATGAAACTTTACGCGCTCCGAATTTAAAATGAACACAAAACTACTTTTTGCCAAAAACCCGCACGCATCGTGTACAAGTTTAAAATAACTATTTAATCCTCTTATTTCATTTTATGGAATTCAGAACCTGTTGGTTTCTTCAAAGCAAATCTGTATAGGGTATTATAAAATGTTTTTTCTTTAAAAAAATATTTAATAACTGCATGAAAATTATAAAGTAAAATGTAAAATTATCATCAATTTATTAATTTGTCTCCTCTGAGAGGCAATTTAATTTATTTTATATATAGTATAGGTAATAATGAATTCAAGTAATTAACTTTGTATTGGAGTGTTAGCTTGCATTTTCAATTTAATTATTGAAAAAAAAAAGAGATTTTCTGCTTTTCGCTGCAAACAGTAAATTATTGATTTCGGTTCTGCTGCGTTAAATGTAAATGACTTCCTCGTTTCTAAACATGCAATTTCCAGATGGTAGTAAAAACATATTCACATTTGAATATGCAATAATCTAGATTTTTACATTTACAAATTGTTGTTGCTTGTTACAGGCGGATTGTCAGCACCGGTTTGGAGGAGATGCCCTACCTAAACTTTTACGATTCTTCCGTTCTCTTCATTATGTAAGGCCACCAGCTGAATTCATTATGCGCACGATTTAGTTTCATGTCTCCTCCACGCAGCTTATTTATTTTTATTTGCCGCAAATGGAAGTGGAAAATAAAACGAACGGAAAATGACTGAGCGAGAAATGGTATGACTCTTTTCGGAATTGCCGTTCAAAGTTTGCGAGGAATTAAATCGCATCGCACCGCACTCGTGGCCGGCGATTAGTCTAACGACTGCAACGCCGCATGTCACTGTCATTATTATTACAATTACCGATGCTAATTCGACGCCGGGGATTCCCCGCCTCTCGACAGATTTATTTTACAATTTACACGCTCCGTTACAGTCAGACAACATAGATCACGTCTGTATCAAAATTATCAATGAAAATAGTAATTTACGTTAGTTTTAAGTGAGTAGAATTATATAACTTTATTTTTTTCTTTTTTGAGGACATTTCCTGTTCGTACGTAACTATTGTTTGTCCTCCTTTCTTCTAACAATGGGCTCTTTGTTAATCAGTTTGTGGATATGTCAACTGCAGAAGGATATTAAAACGTTCAAATCTATTATGCGGAGAAATGCACATAAATTACGTTCATAATTATCGCATAAGAACAATGCACATAAAAAACGACTGAAATATTCATTATTTATAATGTTTTACTGATTGTAAATCATTAATAATTTTGTAACATTAGTCTTATTCTTAGCTAAAATATCTTCATCGTTTTTTTTTAAATATAATTAACTTGAACACTTTATAATTACTTATTTCTTTCTTTATTTACTAATTTTTAATGACCAAAAAGGCTTAAAAGTTATAAAAAATATACGTGATATTATAATTATTTTGTGAGAATCAAATATATTGATAGTTTAAATATTTGCATTACAAATAACTTCATTTTCTTTTTTTATTAGCTTATTTTAAAATTAATTTATAGCAACTGTATTTCCTACAAAATTAATGGTCCAATTTAGGCAACAATCTTTAGGTTACTTCTCAAATAATTGAAAACTTTACATCTTTGAAGTATATTAGTTGGGATATTTTAATAATGATTTATGAATAACTAAATGTTGTCTAAGTTATGTTGTTGTGAAATGATAATAATTAATTAATATTGTATTTCAGAGATTTCGAGAATAACCGGATCCAGCAGATAAAATCTCACCAAATCATAAACGTGAAAGCGGAGCAGCTGTAAGTAATAAATTTTCACTTAAACGAATTGGCATTAAAGAATAATATAAAATTAACGTAAAGTTGTGAAAAAAAAAATTAATTGGTCTTGAAACGTGCGGTTTCCAGTTTGCTCATGCACATCAATTAATCGCACGGAAATCACGTACTGCGGCGACCGTCCTAATCCTGCCCTGGAAAATTGTGCTCGATTTTCGTATTCGCAGGTTGGCAAAGGCTCTCCATTAATTTCAACTTAACGCGGCGTTAATTAATTTACAAATTTTGTTGTTTCTGGCTATCTCGTCAAGTTTTCTCCTAATTGCGCCCGTGTTTGAACTGCAATTTGCATTCGTTTTTGGGTAGTACGTAAATTTTGGATGGGTTACCGAATTAGAGTGCGCCAGCGATCAATCAAATCGGATTGACGTTACTCAATATTCAACAGTATTTAATATTCACGCGTTGCGCTCTGTTTACCCAATATCGAAGTCATTTATGTAACCCCTCCTCTATATTCGTTCATTTTATTAACTAAATTTCATAATACATTTTTTTTATATAAAATATATTTCTACATAATATTATAACATTATTCGAAAACCTAAAACAGTTTTTGCTTATCTATTTGCAGGCTGCTGAACTACAATGATCTGCATACTATAGAGGAGGAAGCGTTTTACGGATCGGAAATAGCCAAGCTGTAAGTTTCGAACATTTCGATGATAAATTTTTACCGTGAAGTATTTTCTCTATTTTTTTTTCAGGAGTTTTAAAGGCAATTTGCGTCTGGTGAACCTACACAGTCGGGCTTTCGGCGGATTGCAAAGCTTAAGAGATATGTGAGTTACGCCAATTTCTGCATGTCGAACTTTCCTGATTAGAAAGAAGAAATTCGTTCCTCGTCCTCCGCTCGCTCTTCCTAGAAAATAATCCAGATGAATATCGTTCGGAAACTTTGAAATTCAAAATTAATGACGAAAGTAAACGTGGAATCCAATCAATTGCTTTTCTAATTAATAGAATCCAAATTAATTTTTAACTTATATTTAATCGATGAGAAATTCCAATATTTTAAATATTTCATAAATTATAATCGTGAATTTCAATATTTTAATAAGTCTTGTGCAATTACAAAACACAAAAATTAATAATTAAAAAATAAACTCATTCATTGTTTTTATTACTGTTCCTTATCGATGTTATTTGGAATAAATTATTTATATTTTATCGTCTAGACTCGAGATTGGAATTTACTACACTTCTTTTTTACGATCTTTTACTACATTTCATTCATCTTCATTCATGTTTTGTGCGTATTTCGGAGAAATGCAGCCGAGCCATGTGTGCAGTTTTTTGTTGTTCCTTATCGAAACGTGTTTAGAATAAATTATTGTTTTATTATCGTCAAGACTCGAGACGGAATTTTCTACACATCTTTTTTATAATTTTTACTACGTTTCATTCAAAAATAGTGCGTGCTTCCGAGAATTGACTGACGGCTCCGATTTTTTTTGCTGCATTCCTTTGCACTCGTAAATATAGTATTTTTTATCAAATTTATTTTACATCAATGAATGAATTCAATATATTTCATTCAATTCATCTGAAAAGGGTTAAATATTTTGTGTATTAAATTTATAAAATATTTATGAATAAGAAAATGTTGTATGAAAATAATTATTGTTGCATTCACGTGAGATTCGAAATGATGATTTCATTAAATCATAAACTGAAATGTTTCCCAGCGGATACCTTCTCGTCTTGCATTTAACAAGCGTGCAGTCGTTCAACGCATCTTAGTTTTAAAATGAAGCTGCGATGTGAGAGATAATGGAGCTATTCCGCGCGGAGGAGCACTTCAAAATGAAATATCTAATGCATCTACTAAATAAAACATAATCTTCACTAAAATATTTTAAAATAATTATTTATTTATATTGAAATTGAAAAATGAATTATTGCAATATAAATATTAATTGATGGTGTTATTTAAATATTTAAAAATAAATAATTGCAGCGTTTAAAATCGTTAATTTTGAATCACGCTTAATAAATCTACATTCGAACCACATGTTAAATTCCCATCATTCGCGCGCAGCTTTAAACTGTAATTAACTAAATACATAAAAGTTTCCAACTTGCAGTTACTAAAATTTATTTGTAATCTCGAATAGTTCGTAATTTCAGTTCTTCCCATTTCCAGAGTAAATTAGTATTTGCAACTACTTACGAAATCATAAAACGCAAACTGAAAATTGCAGATAATAAATCCATTCATTATGTACAGTGGGTTTTTTCAATTTGCTTATGCAAATTTACTTTTTAACTTGTGATTTTTGTATTGTTTTTTTTTTTCTTCTATTCTTGTTTATTTAGAGACCTATCGAGTACGGCCATTGAATCCATCCCTGTCGAGGGTATGCGCGAAATCGACGTGCTGAAAGTACGCAACACCCACTCGCTCAAAGTTTTTCCATCAGTCTACAACTTTCAAGTAAGTAGCGACAATAATAAATAATGAAAGGAGATTTAACAACCCTCAAGTTTCTTGTAAATTACTTACGGACTACAATCGCGGTGCACTATTAACGAATGATGAAGGGCGAGGTTTCTCGGTATTATTTGACATCAGATTTAATTCAAGATTTGTGCTAATAAATCTAAAATAAGTACAAAACCAGTTTTAGAATTTTCACAAAATCCGGGATTTTTCTTGTTTCTGGAGATAGTGGAGAGATGTAGAAGTTATGTATAGCTCTTGAAGAGAGAAGTAAAAGTTGGTTCTTTCAAATAAAGAAGTTATTTCTCTCGGAAAAAAGGTTGACGATTGTATAGAGCCGTGTTAAACCCTTATTCAAAAAATCAATTTTCCTTTCAATTTAGTAAAAAATTGTGTACTATTAATATTTTATGAATTATATTGTTTAATGAAGCATATTAAGCGAGTTTAAGGAGTTTAGTAAACCAGTAAAATACAATTATTAACGTTCATCGCTGAGATCGGGTCAATGCCAGAGAGCGGCGGAAGCAATTTCAGTTCCAGCTGGATTGTCATAAAATAATTTATGTGTTTTCAGCCCGCTTTCGGGGGTGTGCAAGTAGTAAATATTGATAAATAGGACTTAATATCGTATATTTATGCATAATGAATGGCGAAGGCACAATTTCTCTAATGTTTTCCCCAGCAGGGAAGTCGCGTCGAAAGCAATTCGCGTTCGAAATATCGATTTTTAGATTAGGATTTTCATGATTGATCCCTGATGCATAAATTTATGAAAATACATTCTCTATACACACATAATTTTTTCCTTTTTTACCTTTCAATTAATTTTTTTCAGTTTACCGTTTCGCTGTCGCCTGCAAACTTATCAAAGTTTCAAAATTAATATAAATCCACCGAAAGAATAAATTAAACATATTTTTAATAATAAATCCTTTTTTCATTAATAAAAAACGCAAATTGGACTAACCGAGGAACTAAATTTATTTTGCAGCCTTACTATCAGATTGTTCTCTTTGTGTGGTGATCGAGTTTAAAATATTCAATGTTTACTTGGTATGCGCTTTTCTGGCCAAAAGAAAAATAAATGGAAAAATGCTGGTGTGTTTTCTTTTGCTGAGGGCGGGCGTAAATAATTAGCCGCGTTTTAATTAAAGCCTCTGCGTAATCAGTCTTCCGTCGCGCGGACCGAGATTAAAAATTAAATTGATGGAAGAAGTCTAAAGTCTAAGGATTTGAGAATCTCGTTAGTGTCTTTGTTTTATCGTCCGCAGAACATCAAGGAGGCCTGGTTGACATACCCTTACCATTGCTGCGCCTTTAAGTTTCCGGACACACACGACCCCAGGAAATTCGACGAGCATCAACTTTTCGTGCAGCAATTGAAGGCCATGTGCTCTTCGACGAACTCGACGACGGTTGGACTGGTGCTCAAGGACGATCAGCACAGTCCTGCCCTGAAAGCTGTTCTTCGTCTGATGCCGCTGAATACGAGCATCGTTGCTCAGGAGACGGTGGACGAAGAATTCTGGTGGCACGATGAGGAGGTCTTTCATAATAGCACTTTGAAGATGTCGGATGGTTATCCTGCGACGACCGCCATCTGTGGAGAGATTTATCGGGACTATCATGAGGTAAAATCCGGATGTAATATCACCAACAATACCTCTTTCACACTTATAGACTGATCGATTCCATTCAACATCTCACACACCGTCGCGTACTGAGAGAGTCGAATCGAATTCGACGTATAAATGGATGGTCTGTACGATCCTTTAATTGCTTCCTTCCACCTTTGTTGCCAACCATTTTTTAACTCCAAACGTCTCCTTGCCGAGATTTATATTCTACATTATAAAATAGACTAATTAATTACCTGTTTTAGATTGCGGCCGTAATTTATGAGCTACCAATTTACTAAACATTCGATATATTGCATTTCAAATTGAAATTAATTATTTAGGTAAAAAGCAACGTCACCTCGAAACAATCATTTATTTTCTTTAATAATAAAATATTATATAGTAAAGTGGCACTATAAGATATTGCTCACAATTACTCAATAATTTCTAGATGTGAACGTTTGCAACTACTTTGGCTAAACTATAGTTTCCATTAGTTCAAACAATGGTTCTTAGTTCTTGAGATCTTAGTGCTCGGATTAAATGTAAGTTTCATGAATCCATACAAAATATTATATTGAGAAACTTTTATTTGAAAAAAATAAAACGAGAAATCAATTCTATTAAAGATTTTAGATTTTCGATGGAGTAGTCCATGAGCGATTCATTTGTTTATAATTTATTTTTTTGACGTAACGTGACAGATGTCATTTTGCTGTCAAATATATGAACGAAATAATTACGCTACATCAAATACAATCAATGTCATAATTGAACATGCGGTTAATTCAATCCGAATTGAGCCCTTCGGCATTTTTCTTTTAATCGTTGCTTTCTGTGTTGCAGGTGAAATGCTATCCAGAGCCAGACGCATTTAATCCCTGCGAGGATTTAATGGGGAATTGGGCTTTGAGGGTTCCAGTTTGGTTTATCTCTTTGTCTGCGGTCATCGGCAATCTCTTTGTAGTGATCGTAATAGCCACTTCGCATTTCCGACTGACAGTCTCGAAGTTCCTGATGTGCAACCTGGCCACAGCGGATCTCTGCATTGGAATCCATCTGTTACTGATCGCCGTCGTCGATGCCAAATCCATCGGCGTCTACTTCAATTACGCCATCGATTGGCAGGAAGGTTCGACAAGAAAATGGATCGATGCGTTCCACATTAATTTACTAATATGTGTTGCAGGTGCCGGATGCGAGGTGGCCGGATTCCTTACGATTTTCGGAAACGTTCTGTCCGTATACACTTTGGCCGTGATCACGACCGAGAGATGGTACACGATAACCTGGGCCATCCATCTGAACAAGAGGTTGAAGCTGCGAACCGCAGTTCGCGTCATGTTCGCCGGATGGCTTTGCGCTATCTGCATGGCATCGCTTCCGCTGTTGGGCATAAGCAGCTACTCGAGGATCAGCATATGTCTTCCATTGGAGAACAAAGGCAAAGCAGATACCGTTTATTTATCCACGCTGTTGGCTTTCAATGCGGTCGCGTTTTCCATAATCTGCGTGTGTTATGCTAGCATGTATCGATCGATTCGCGAAGGAGGAAACCAATGTTCCATCACATCCGTCCGTTCCGATCTCACCGTAGCCAAACGGATGGCCCTTTTGGTTTTCACAGATTTCGCATGCTGGGCACCTATAGCTTTCTTCGGCCTCACCGCTCTCCTAGGTTATCCACTGATAACTGTAACGCAAACCAAAATTCTGCTGGTCTTCTTCTACCCATTAAACTCTTGCGCCAATCCATGCCTCTACACGCTTCTCACGCAACAGTACAGACGGGATTTCTTCATCCTGATGGGAAGGTACGGTATTTGCAAGGACAGAGCGGAAAGACATAAAGGCGCCATCGGAGGGAAGCCGTTACCCTATGGTGCCGGAGGACAGTACAGGAGGAATCAGGGAGAAGTGCATAAAGCGCACAGCGCCACCGGAAACAACCACAGGAGTTCAGTATTGACGACCATCGTCAGCGTGGAACTACCTATCTCCAAGTTGGGTTCCAAAAGCGGGTCTTTCAATAAAGATAACATAAATAAAATCTCCGAATATTCTCTGCGACATATGAACAAGATGACAGATCAACAAAAAAACTGCAAATTAACATCTACAAACAACCTATAAATAAAACCCTTAATTATAAATATTGTAAATATGATTGTTGTATATAATTATTTATAATAAATTAAAATTTCAATATCTCTAATTTCAATCAATATTTATTAATAATTATTTTATGCACACTAAATAGATTATCATGGGATTATTTAGCAACTCGACGTAGGCTACCACTTAAACATAAAATATATACTGAATTATAACATTAATTCGTGTTCTGTTTTGTCGTGGAATCAAAATTTTATTAAAAATAATTTTGAATCACGTGAAAATAACAAAATTTAGTGAATTTGTCAAATATTATTACACATTTCATACAAATATTTAGAAATTTGTTTAAATATCTACAAATTATTTAATAATTTGTATAAAATTGCAAATAACATGTAAAAAAAACTAAAAAAAACATTACTAAATAAAGTAGTTATACAATTCCTCCTCAACTTTAAGATTGCAATGTTCTAACGATTTCAATTGAAAATTATTTAAACTTGTATTTATTATAGATTTAATACAGCAAGAATTTGAATAGTAAATTATATAAAAAAACTTCAATTAAACTGAATCGAAATAAAAAATAATAAATCTATTATTGAAACTTCAAGAAGATTATCTTACCTTTGATGTAATAGGAATTACAGATCTTAAGTTAATTTTATAAGGTGATTTATGCTTTGGACAAGTCAATAAATAAATTGCAATGAATGATTAATTAAGGATTTGAAAGACTGTTGGATAGTGGTGTATCAATGGGATACTATTCAAAATTTCTATTTTTATATTGATTTCTTGCAACGCCACTGCAAAATTAAATATTCAAACTTCGGAGAATTTAAATGTTAGCCATCATGGTTGTGGTTTTTCTGTGATGCTGCAATGATGGAAGCAGATGCTGAAGCGTTTGCATCTCAGGTTGCCAGGGTAATATCAGGTATCTAGGTAACTACGAAGGTGAGCTAGAAACACCTGAGGATAGGGCTGAGGGTCAGAGATGGCGCCAGGGTTTCCAAAGCGAGGAAATCGAAGAACCAGCTGTTGAGGAGGGGCGAGTTCGAGCAGACAGCGAATCAACATTGAGCATTTGCGGAGCAGTAAGGTTGAGAGGAGAAGCCGCCGCCGGTCGTGTGCACGCATTTGGCCGCCGCCGCCGCCACCACCGTGTGTTCCGTGTGACTGTCGTTTGTATATGTGTGTGTGTGTGGGACATCTCTGGGGGTGAAATCGAAGGCTTTGCACTGTTCCAATACATGGCAAAGGTAAGATTCTGGACGAATGGATGCGAATGAGGATGAGTTTATGTGATCATTTGCTCGTAGAAGCCGGTTTTTCTCGCTGTTCGTGGTGTTATGTATGTGTGTGTATGTGTGAGTCTACTGCTGCTGTGTATTATTTTTCCAACAGCTCTGTGTACGTTGAACTCGAAGCACAGTCTGTCGCCCCCCCGACTTCTTCATCCTTTGCTCATTTCGTACAACCATCCCTTTCAGGACGCGACAATTTTTACTACTCGATCTCTGTCTACCCTTTAATCTTATTCCGAACATTATTTCTTCTACTATTTGCAGACACACCACGATTTCGCTCACCAGGTGCATAAAATGTCTTCAGTCATTGATTTCACGCACTTCACAAGATTTATTACACACCTCTAATACTAATACTGATAGTATTAAATTCATTAGAGCCATAAATTACAACATCCTAAACATATACGATACTTTTTTATAAACGAAGTTTATGTTCTCACATTTCAACTATATGAGTTTTTTTTTTTAAATATAATATGCTTTGATATAACAATAATAATATTATATTTTAGAATCTTAATATGTCTATTATTTGATAAAAGTCCCTTTTGATACAACTTGTAATTTTATTTACGCGAATTTCTCCATTTTTTTTTTGCTTTAAAAAAGTTAGTCAATTTCTTGAAAATATATTAAATTCTCCGAAAATTTTAATATAATATCTGATGCATGTAAATATATGAAAAAAAAAATTAATGTGTTGAATTAGCATATATTATTAGTGTAGGGCGTTACGTCTCGTTTAGAATTCGACAATGAATTCTATATGTTAATTACCACACAAATGCATTAATTAATAGATTTCCGGTGATTTCGTATATAATATTAGTTTTATTTATTGTTTATAAAAAAAAACTACAAAGTGTGAAACTGATTCAAATTCATTGTGAAGCTACGATGATGATTCGTTTACGGTCGCAGATGGGAGAGTGTTTGTTTTTATTGGTTAATAAAGGAAATGCGTTTGGAAGATTCCAATAAAACATGAATAAAAGCGTACGTAGATTCAGTTGCAACGATACTAAACCACTACTATCTACGTGCGCTTCGTTTCGTGATTACAAAAGCCGGAAATGTATTTGAACATTTCATGAATTATTTTACATTTTACGATGGGAATCGGAATTGTTGTTTATGAAGAGTTAAATCATGCGTGATTGTATCCAACAAATTGTGTCAGTCTTGTATAAATCGTGTAAAGTTAATTAAATTATTATTTTTGTTATGGATAAATTGAAGTAGTGAATAGATTGATATATAAGTGTTGTGGAAATTCTGCAACTGGGAATATGGAGCATCTGGCTTGCATCAGAACGCAAAAGGGCTTAATAAATGGATGAGTTCGCATGAGTTGGATATCAAAAGGAGGAGGAATATGGTGGGAGGACGAAAAACATGCCGACTCAAGCAGGATTTAATAATACTCGCTTCTCGAATTGAAACCAGCAAATTGTCCAATATGTAAAGTTGCACGGATTATGATTCAATTTTATTCTTCACATCCAAATCCTTACCTATTTAGTCCTATTTTTTTCTCCCTGTTTCTTTTATAAATCGCAACTCTATAATTATACTCTCTTACATAATAAGTGCTAGCATTAAATCACATAGACAAAGAACGCACTTAACCTTAGATCACAATGTTATCGAACGGTCAACAATAAATTAGCGCCGTATCGTGCATGTCTAGACTAGAGGTGTTTATTTTCATACAAGATCTAGACTACAATTCATCAATTGATACAGCGGTGGTCCCCATAATATGTGGGGCCTCAACTTGATATTTCTTTATTAAAATTCATATTTTTTTTTCAAAATAAATTTAGGAATCAATCTGTAAATGTAGCATTTTCACAGAAATATACGTAATTAGTGAAATTAATCATTATTTTAATTACGAATTGAACGTTGAAAAGTTTCAGAAATTGATCCAAAATAAATTTAATTATTTTTTTTTTGGTAACTTTTCGCACTTTATTTTAAACTCGTGTTTTTATAACTGTTTGAAATTTAATATTAATATTGGAATTTGTTGGATTGGAAATAAAATTGTGAAAAAGCGGTCCTCGCAATATGTGGGGCCTCAACTTGATATCCAATAATACAATCACTTCTATTATTTTTATTAGAATTCACATTTTTTCAGAATAATTTACGTAATTAGTAAAATTAATCATTATTTTAATTACGAATTGAACGTTTTCATTAGAATATATTGAATTGAATATGAAAATTCAGAAAAATTTATTTTAAAAAAATCGTTTAAAACTCAAGTTTGAAAACTTAATAATGGATAGAATATAATTAATTAATGGGAAATCTGCCCCGTCGGCATTGTAAAAGTTATAAGAGATTCAAAGAAGAAAATCTTTGAACTTTATAATCATCAAAGTAAATGTTTTATTTTTTTTTTTTTTCGTTTTTACAAACATTATATATTTTTTTAATTAGGAAATATTTAGTAAATTTACTTTCAACTTTAAATGGAAAAATCGGAAATTTCAGAAGTTTTAGAAATAGCTCTAAAATAAATGTAATATTGGAATTTGTTGGATTGGAAGTAAAATTGTGAAAAAAAATAAATTTTGTCGATGACGATGAAAAGTGTTAATTGGTGAATAATCGCGCGTACTAAGATAATGTTAATTAAAGAAGCTATGCGACCTAAATAAATAAAGTGGACTCTTTCAATTCGCTGCGCATCCAATCCATTCGACGACGACTTATCTATATGAAACGCACATTATTCACTTCGTTCCATTATCGAATTCGACATTGAATG
The DNA here is from genome assembly GCA_963457615.1 of Nicrophorus investigator. Taxonomy (NCBI): domain Eukaryota; kingdom Metazoa; phylum Arthropoda; class Insecta; order Coleoptera; family Silphidae; genus Nicrophorus; species Nicrophorus investigator. The sequence goes on from OY735141.1 coordinate 29,959,516, forward strand.
CTAGTTGCAAGTATGCATTGCATGAATGAAACACTATTTATAAACATAAATATATAATAAACAGCAAATAACGCTTACGAAGGCTGCACTTAATTGATATTCTTGAAAGTGCAGTTGCATAACTTTAATATAACGCGAGAGCTTATTGGCTGCGTTGAGTATAATTTAATTGGCGAAGTGTGATGCAACTTCGTTTTGTCAATTATTGAGCATTTCATTCCGTTTGCATATCGTTTCATTGCGCAGTCAATGCTCCAACTGTGTCACAACACCAGTATTATTATTATTATTATCATTATTAAAAGCTATTAATACTAAATGTTTCTGTAGTTTAATACTACAGATTTTTATAATTACGATCAGTGAAAACCGTCACACTTTCTAAATATTTACTGAAATAAAAATAAATAAAATTTTCCATCGTTTATAAAAATGTATTTGCGGAAAGCATTTTCTCCTTCATTGTTTACGACACCTGTTGCGAGTGGCTAAAGAATGTTAAGCAAATATTGTTATTTAATAGCGTAACGAAAATGTATTTATTTGTCGTTTGAAATACTTCAACATAAATAAAACTATTACTGTTTTAAACGTAATTTTATTATTTGCAGATATTTTTACATTATAATATAAATATTTAATGGTTTGCATTGAAATCTAAAAATACTACAATTCAACATTAGAATTTCACAGCGCTTTTTCATAATTCATAACCCGAGTTTTAAATTACATACGCATATATTTTGTAGTCAATTTTGAATGGTTTCAAATCGAGACAATGAGGAAGTTAATACTACGTTCGTTCCTATTGAAATACGGCTTTTTAATTGACCGATTTGTGCATTAATAAGCATAAATTTGTACAAATTATGCGGCAACGGCATAATTTTATTCGGTAGGTGTATGGACTGGACGAAGAGTTTTAGCGCCACCAATTCATAATTAATCACAAATCGAGACGGGGACCGACGTTATGCAATATTCACAAACTAGCTCACTTTCTACACATGCTATATTTAGATTTACTCAGTTTAATTTATCTAATGCATTCAAATCACCAAAAAAAAATTAATTATTAATAGAGTTTAATTAATAGCACATATTTGTATGCGTTTTTGTTAAATATTTTTTTATTTGTTTTGAAAAATAAATTAAGGAAAACCTGCATTTCCATGATAATGCTATGATTAGGATCTTTAAGGTTGTATCCGTGTCTTGCATTTTTTTCCCAAAAAAAAAACTTCTCTTTCAACAGAGAGAATTGAGGAACTCTCTTTCTCTCTACCTGGATATTAATTATTGATTCATAAATATGTATGCAGTCACTTTTATCGCTTCCTCGCACTCGTCCCTAAATATTTATACGTTTTAATGCGTAGAAAATTGAAATTAGTTAACCGTAAAATGAAACAGGTGACCAAAATCATCCCTAACAATGTAGAGAAAGGTGACGCGAACTAACTTCAAAACTGCGAGACATTTAACGCCCATTTTTTTTTTTTGATTAAATGTCATGGAAATGTCGAATAATTAACATTTCCCTTACGTAATTTGTAACAGGAATTTCGCTGTTTATATGCTTTTCCACGATTTCGTTTTGCAATAAATTGGGGCGAATTAATGTAAATATACGTGGTCTTAATTTTAACGTTAAAGACATTGACTGGTTTAGAATAATATACGAGGGCCATGTGTTCGTTAAGATTTGTAAATTATGTGACATTCTGTGCGGCGTTTATAAGAAGGAATTAAAATTACTCACCGATTACTCATGTTACATCATTTTATTCTTGCACAACAAAAATGCTTGCTTATTTATATTAAATCCTTATACTTTAAGCAATTTTCGGCTATAAACTATGCGCAGTCATCAACATTTAGCGATTCTTTATTGAGCTTTGACGTTTATTCTATAGAGGCGTCACTTACATTACCACTTACAAATGTCAAATTTTGACTGTCAAATGTCAAATTTATTTTTCTGCAAAGCGTTAATGTCTACTTGGACTTATTGTGGAAAATAAAAAATAATTTCACGAGTCGTAAGAGACAATACACGTATTAGTGGTTAAGCGGATATTCTATGCAAAACCTTGGAACTATAAAAGTTTATGCAAGCATGAGGCAAATTCCAATGATTATCTCGAAATAATCTACATAAAGTTCAATTTCACATCAAATTGATTTCTACTTGAACGTTGATGATTATCTTAAAAAAGGCAATATAACATTTACATTTTTGCAAATCAATTTTATTAGCAATAAATTTATAGTTTAAAATATGTAAAATTTTAAATTCAAATTTTCAATTCCATATTTTCCATAATTATATTGAATAATTATATAAACGTTAAAATAGTGGATTTACTAAAAAACTTACTTTGCAATTAAAATTTGCAGTTAATATTTAACTTGACAAAAAATATAATTATACATTTTTTCTTTTCACTGTCAGATGAAGAACTGAACCATTCTTAATTGTAATGTAATAAATTCAAATTAATTCGATTTTGTAGCTAAGATTTTTTTTTTGTATTTGACTAAAAATCTTTACAATTTATTTAGTCTACTTATATATTAATAAATCTATTAATTTATAAAAAAAACAGATTTTGTATAATGATTATATTAGTTTGGGCTTAGAGAAAGATTATATGCAAATCCAAAACATAATTATGCAAAGCCGTTTGTTCCGCTATTAATCTGCGAGAGTAGGATTTGCTGTGAATAATTTTATTTATTTGATTATTATTGATTTTCGTATGAAATCTGAGTTAGATAACTGTCAAAAACTGGTTTTACAATTTATTAATTAAAATAAAATTGCGGTACAATGTGCAAACTTTGAGTGTATGAAGTTTAAAGAGTTAAAATCGTTCTCACATGAAACGCAATTAATGTTACTTAAGAATGCGAGGGAATTATTCGCTAATTCCAATGCAAATACCTAGGATTTGGTTGATGTACCCATCAACCCGAATAACTAACGTTCCAAATCTACTCCCTCGTTCGCATTCCAAACTAGCGAACGCAATTTGACACCTGTCATCTGTCAAATATGTTCCCGATTCACTTTAATTTCGCGTCGCTCCAGTTATTCCAGAATTCCTCCGCATAATTTTTGTATCGAGTATTGATTACAATATCGTATAACTCTTCGCGAACTGCGTGATGTTAGTGTTAGCGGTGGTTCGGCGAGTACACTGAATTATGAAGTTCGGAAATTCTGTAATAGTTTGGCGTTCTTGTGCTATATAAAATTACGACAATAAACTGGAATCATTAAATCATGATTACAGCATAGATGAGCTTTTGCTTGCGAATCTCAACAGAAACTGCAGTTAAATCGAATTATACTTAGTTTAGTTTTCAACTACTCAATTAGTTCCGATATCCATATTTCTCTAATAATAATAATAGTTGTGAAATTAATTTCTGATAATTATGAATAGAAGTGAGAAATTGTGGCGATTTCGTATTATTTCGCTATTAGGTGTACAGGTGAACCTTGACCCTAAAATGAATAATTAAGTGTATACTATGTAGGAGTATTAGATGATCAAAGGTGGTAGCAGAAGCAGATCTCGTTACACGCTACAATTTCAATTCAAAGCAGCGGAATTGCGCGAAACATGAACGGTCGATGGCGAGTGAAAGTTAATACCGGAATGCAAACAGTATTAAGTGAGTGAGACCTTAGTCTATCGAATTAATTATAGTTCTTGCATCGTCCATCCAAACGAAATCAATTGGCGTTTCCTCTTTGCAGTTTGCAGTTAAGCCACATCCTCTCTATCTCATGGTTGATGGATGACCAGACTTTCTTCCATTTTCGTAGTGGCTTCTCTGTTATTCACCGTTTGCAAGCATCGAAAGACACGTCGGTGCATATTAAATATGCATATACCAGCGGCGACTTCCCTTTTCATATCACCGGCAAAAATAAAGAGAGTCGTAAAACGTGAAAACTGGCACATGCACATCTTCGAAATACGAGATAATTGTGGAAAGTTTACCAATTTACGTTTACAATTATTGCTGGTTTACTAATTCAGCTGCAAACACAACTCCCGTTCTCTTCGCATTTTTATTTTCACCCTCATATAATTCTACTTTTGTGGCAAGATTCGCACAGGGTTTAATTAGAAAGGCCAAACTCATCCTTACTTTTTCTAAATTTCAAATCGCGTAAAATTAACTTACTTTCTAAATATAATTGCAATTTATTAAAACAATTAATTTATTTAATATAATTATAAAATATTATTTGTTTCAGCTCAATTTCCACTGACACAATTTTATACTGCATCCATTTAAAGGTTAGTATACACTTTATTAAAAATTTAAATTTTTCGATTTTTGTTGAATTATGTAATTTTTAACAGCTTCTAACAGACGAATGGATTGTGACACTAAATTATCAATAGGCACGTTGGAAAGCTGAGACTTTCATCTTTAAATTAAGTATTTGTTGAACTGTTTAGCTTTTGTGGTTGTCGAAAAATTTAATGTAAGAAAATGTTAACAAATTTCGAGTTTTTAAGAAAAAAAAAATATATTTATGGTTATTTTCAGTTTACTATTTTAGTTGAATATGTAATTAACTTATTCTGTAGTTATACCAAAAGTGCAATTTCAGCGTTGACATATTTTTCAGCTTATATCTGACGTCAGGAGCCTCGTTGGAAATGTGCGACTTTTATCTTTAATTTGCATTTGAATTAAATTAATTTTTTAAATTATAAAACTGAAGTTAATGCTTTAAATGTTTCATCGACAGTACGAAATGCGGTGCTATGAAAGATTAATTATACGGATGCGAAAACCGCGACGCGAAATGCACACGTCTGCCTTTACTTATATGCATCAAACTGATAAATGTTTTATATACACGTACATAAATATACATGCGCACGTTCCGCTTCACTGGCGAATATCTTTTAAGGTAATATACGAGAAATAAAATATATTTCTATCCTGAATACACACCGGATGCGCCCATTCCGATGCGGATAAAATCCTACACTCCCGCATCCTCGATTCACCATTTTTTATTTATTTTTTTTTTGCAATTGCTTCCTTTTTACCGAGCGGAAAATAAAACGCAGACAAAAATAAAAGGAACTTTCAATAAACCCTCAGAAAGAACTCCCTGCGGCCACATATCTATCTTTCCCTCTTCTCTTCTCTGTGTTTTTTTCTATATTTATTTATTTCAGAAGGTATATCCAATTGATCAGGCTTTTATTGCTTTCCCGCTGAAAATCAATCTCCCCCCTTTCATCCCCCATATTGTTCGAACAATTAATCATTTTTTGACCTTCAATAAGTTAAATTTAACCGAGACTACTTCAGCGTTCCAACAAAATAATACTTGAATACGTTTCGAGCGCTCTTCAGCTAAGTATAAATCTTAAGAAAATAGTTTTATTTTCTTATCATTAATATAATAGAGGAATTAATTTGTGTTTACGTGATCAATACAAGGGATAAAGGCACTTCGGCAGATTTACGGCGCCCGTAAATTCTTTTACGCAATTCTAACCCGACTTTCATTTCATCTCCATTCAATGGGCACATACGAATTTTTTATCATCATCGACTTCGACTCGTTATGTTCGTATAATATCGCATTAAATATTCGTACGTTCAATGAAGTGAAGGTAGGACACATTATTAGTTTATAATTCACGTAGACAACAAGAACATGAACGTATGTAATCATTTTGATGTTGTCCAGGCTCCGAGAATTTCTCAAACGCTGCATGTGAAAGCTTTTAGAATAAATTCGATAAGTGGAATTGTTCAGTCTCCAAAGTTGAAGAAGCTTGAGTTTACCTACAAAGTCCTTTGAAACTTTTTAACTTATAAAAACATTATAACGATATGTCTAGACTAAAGTGTGTAAACTCTATTTGTATATAAAATTAATATAGATAGAATTATATTTTATAATTATTATAATTATTATTTTATTACATTTGCTAATATTTGCAAAAAAGCGTCTTTAGATCGTTTTAACACGAATAAAACTGATTTTGTACAACTTTTTTTTTTTGCAATTAAGATATGAGAAATTAATTTGCAGATGTGGTGAGATGATGGAATTGAAAAGAATTATCGATGCAGCAGTAAATAATATTTTTCAATTAAGTGGAATGCAGCAAAGTCATTAGCGCGCATCGGTAATTGCGTAACGCTGATGCTTTCTTTGCGCGTTTTAATTGAATATAAATAGATAGGGAAACGTCCTCAGCGTCGGCGACGGCGACAATGCAATTTAGTAATTGCACTTGCAATTGCAGAACGTGTTCAGAGACGATTCAGCGTTCAGACGGAGAGACAGAGATGTAATCGGATGACTTCTAACAATGGATTGGAAGGAGACGGGATCCTTTAGAAAACAATCCAATTAGACATAAAAGTGCGTATTTCTATCATTATATTCTTGTTTTGCAACAGGAAAAAATATATACTTACTTCAGCGCTGGATGTAGGTTAGATTCGTTTAACGTACTTTTATTATTTATGTTCAAACTAACGTACAATTATATCAAAGAGATCAGTTGGTTGAAAACCTAAGAAATCTCTAAATTTGCACAATTTTTATTATTAAACTTGATGAATATGAGATGATGCGTAATGTACAATGGATAAGTGGAATTAATTGTAAACACTGGAATAGAACGAGTAAATAGATTTGTTAATGTGTTTGCGTTACATCCAATATAGTAGAATTTACTGAATTATTTGGTTTGTGTTCACTAATAACCGACAGAAATTCAAAACAAATATTTTACAAAATTGAAGTAGTGTCCAGCTTGGAAAACTTTTTGAAAAACTTTAGAAATGTTGAAATCAAAAATCGAAGCAAAAAAAAATATGTGAAAAATATTAATATATGAATTGTGTTGTTTCTTTATTGTGGAAATGATTCGCACATCAATCTGGGCCCCGAAGCGTCTAGAAAATGACCTCTAATCAGTTATGATTAACCCTCTTCGACCCAATCAGGTGTCTGACCCAAATACACTTCCACTTCTTATTGATCATACATAAACACACACACAAGCGGTCGTCGCCGCAAAACCTTTATCTACATGGCGGTTCGTGATCCGAGCCACAATCCAAAGCAAAACACCAATATCGCATTTGCATTAATCTTCGACAACAAAACATCGATAAGCCAAAGCGCAAATTAATTATATTATTAAAACTGCAACAAAAATATTTTTTTTCATGAAAAGAAAACAATGCCTCGTTTTATTAAGAATAACTAATGTTTATTTTCCGTTTGGATTTTTTGAAGGACATGTGCTGCATTTGTAAATCAATTAGTTTTACATGCGGCGATTCTCTTTGTGCATCAAGAAAACGTGGCCAGGTTTCTAAAAAAAAAATGTCGGTGGACGTGTAGGTGTTAGACCACTTGCTCTCAGCCCACACTTAAAGCCACCAAGAACCTGTTTCCATACGATAAGAATATAAATTATTCTATTGAAAACGCTACTTCTCCTATAATCATTAAATTACAAATAAATCTTACATTTTGAATAATAACAATAGTAATAGTATATAATAAAATTGTATAAACGGATTAATTTTTAAATACTAATAAATATAGAGGATTAAAAAAAAAATTTATTGTAGCAATTAGATTTAAATCTGGCGTAAAGCGGCAATAACAAAAAAATGGCATGTTTTAGATCATGAATGGAAGAAAGCTAAGGATCTACCTGCATTGTCGGCTTATATAAACCGTACCGAATTCGAATATTTGGAAACATTTCACCATTTAGTTCATACATGAAATATTCTTGAAAATGTAATATTTATAAAAAATAAAAAATGTATTACTTAAATATTGTTAATTATAATTGAAAATTGAAATTACAAAATCAGCCGTTTAGAAAGTAATCCTCTGGTTGCATTTACTACAAATTGATCAACTTTATTAGTGATGAAGCAGTACGAAATTTTTAATTGACTTATGAACCAGTAAATACTAAATAAATTATACTCAATTGCATCAATTAAAAATTAACTTGATTGCAGTGCTACAAATTATTTTATTTTCACTAGAATTCACTTTTAAAATAAAAAATATTTAGTTAGCTTAAGTTATAAATATATTTCAAATTGAGTCTACGGAAATATTTCTATTTTTTTTTTGCAATTATTTTAATGAAAATGAGGCTAATTGCTCATAATCTACATACTGACAACTGTTACGCATTATCTGACATCACTCAACTGTAGACCTTATTTTTATTGTTTACTTTATGTTTTCAAATGATTTATAATTATCGATAAACTCATGATAAAAAAATAACTATAATACTTCCAACCGTTAGAATCTAACGTCTATGTGTACTTAGCAACCTAATGTGCAATGACAGCTGTCAACTAATACTGTACGCCTGTCAAAAACATTATAAATTAGCATTTACTTAAATAATCTTCTAAGAGCAATTAATTTTGTGTAAATTCATCGGATTCAAAGAAGTGCATGCACGAATTGAAGCGGTTTCCTGCAACTTTATCGTCCAGTATAAACACGTCCAGACATGGGTGGGTTTAAGGATGTTAGGCCGCTGGCCTTTCCAAGCCGAATTCAATAATATTTATTGCGTTATCTTCCATTGTTCGCCTCCTCCGCCACTTCTTCGATTTCGTGACTGCTAATGGATGGACGCAGTGCATTCCAATTGTAACAATGTTTATTATCGATGTGAATCATCTTCGGGCCAATATCATACACACCCACAATCTTACAATAAGTTGAAGATCTATTAAAGAATCTATACTGATTTGATTAGAATCATCCTTTATTTGGTTGCATTAAAATAATTTAGCATGTTATAGGTTAAATCGCGAAATGACAGCTGTCATATTGTGTCCAAACAAAAATGACAGCTGTGTCAAAGTTTGTGCAACTGTATGCGAACCTTTTACTCCTTTTTGCATATTACTCCACAGATCATTATTATTAAATACCCCAGAGATACAGTATGGGTGTATCTGACATCTCTGATGTGGATACTTGGATCGATTTAGATGCGAGTCAATGTGTAATACATTTCAGTGTTGCGGGTCCGTAGTGGCCCATCCGCACGTAGTAATCTCAGATTGGGGATCCGATAAGTCACTTCATAATTGACAGCTGTCAAAATGTACATTTGAGTATCTCCACTTACCACAGAGACGCATATATCATATTTACACGTTACATAGCATTACAAGAATATTAAACTAGATTAATTTTGAAAATGTAACTAACGAAAATGAAATATTGATAGTTTCTCAAGAAAAAAAAAAGCATTTGAACAATTAATATAATTGACAAAAATTTGAATTGTGTACATTTTGTAGAAATGCGTCTTTGACTGAATTATCTGACTTGCAGAAATAGTAAGGATGTTTGAGCTGCTCTGACCATGAATTAATAAAACCAATTCGATTTGTGCGGTCGAAATACATCTTGTTTTCAACGGCTTCAATTCACCAATGGGAAATTTGAGGATCGCCGCCGGTTTGCAATCAAATATTCATATATGTAGCAGGAAATGGTTTGATTGCTGCAGACACGAATGCTAATGCATCGCGCATTTATTTTATTCCCTCCAATCCTTTCGCTGCATAATCGAACATTAATAAACGAACTCATCAAGAAAAAATTCGAACTTCTCACTTATCATATCAGACAATTTTTAGTTACATTTTATTTACGTAATCATTATTTAAGAAAAAACGTCTCGAATATACAGGTATTGATTAAGGATTTTAATGAATAACTTCGAAGGGAGAGAGAGAACCATATTAATGATGAAATGATGCGAGCTTCAGTAATTAATTAATTAAATATTTCGTGTTGACGTGAAGGCGCGTTCTCATTAATACTGCCTTTGGGGATGCTCCTTCTTAGGTGAAGGAGAAAAAAGCGTAGTATATAAACATCATGCATGGGATGTATTCGCGTTGGAGCGATGGGGTTGTTGGCATTATGATTGATTAACAGCGTTATTTTCATACAGCGCAATGGAAGAAGCACGTCCGCGTCGTTCATAATTTGTAAGACATTGTTTTTCTTTCAACGAAATGGATGATGTTGGTGATGGCTCATGTTACGCCTTCGGATCCGAATTGAAAACACACAGAGGCACTCGCTAAATGATGGGAAGACACGTCGTTGCATGTGTCACTGTTTTTCTTTCGTCTTCATCAACCACCGATAACATTTTTATGCCCAATATTTTATACTATTTTATTATTCAAACATTTCATTTTTTTAAGTAATAGTTTTAAAGTTATTTCATATTTATTTTAGTTGGAAAAGATTAGTTTCTACATAATACACGTTTGTTGCATAAATAAAACCCGTACATGTTATCATTTATTCAATAGGTAAATACTTAATGCCCTTCAAGTTAAATCTTGTTTTTGTAAGCCCGAGTATTGTAAAGTCTATGTTTACAAAGTCTCTCCTCTTTCCCATTGTTTGACGATGAGTATCTGCCTCTAAAGTGTATATATCCATTGACAGAAATATGAAACCTGTTTGTACATTTATTTTATTTACTATTATATAATAATTACTACATTTGCAATTGAATAGATACAGAAATAACGTAATAATACGAAGAAAACCAAATTCTCTGTACCAAAGAAACTTCAACTATCAAAGAATTAGCACATGCGGATAGTATAAAATGTACGTCCGTGCAACTGGATACACGTTACGCTCAGAGAAGAAGAAAAAACCATCTGGAAATGGCGAAACCAGTTGAGACTTAAAATATCCTCGTCGCTGTCAGATATAAGTTCAAGATATTTATTTTAAGAGAATTCAGCAATTTGCAACATTGAAATAGTTTGAAGATTCTGATTTAAGCGGAAAAACAATATATTTCCAATTAATAATCTTATTTCTTATTAATAATCAAAATTATTGATTTTTTAAATTTTTATTAATAATATTTGAAATTTGATTGTATTGAATTTACAGCGTGTTATGGAAGATTTAGGTAAATGAATATTATAAATTGTAAATCGAAAATATATCAATTGTAATTGAATATTTTTTAATCGTTTTCGTTACTTTTTAGTCGTTTATGTTAAAATTACAAAATAACTTTAATGTGTATAAAATTATGTTAATTTGTTGATGAATTTTCGTATGTTCGCGCGAACGTACACATTATCGTAAATATAAAAAAATAATGTGAACGTATTATGAAATGTACGTAATGTGATTATTATAAGAGATGTTCTTTCATCTGGTATGAATTGATTACGTTTAATGTAAATAAATCGATAGATAATTCGGCAGCGATAAAGCGCTTGTTAATGGATAATGGTGCATTTAATCTGCCCTCAATTATCACTTTTTACATTCATCTCCTTTAAGGGTACAGAGTTAATTAACTGGGGGGTTAACTGGTTAAAACGTCGACGATAAACGCATCGAAATATTCTACATTATTTATCGTCTTGGATGTGAAACGTTTTCATTTCTTAATATTCTTGGCCTCGATGCGCGTAATTAATATACATACATATATTTTTATTTATTTTTTGGGAGCGACATTATTTTTGGGTTTGCGGACTCTGTAAACAACTGACATAATTGTTAAAAGTTGCCCCACATTGAAATAATTAATAGGAATTCCCCTCTCGCCCATAAATATCAATGAGAATTAATGAATGTCACGTTGTAAAAACACACGCTTTTGGTCATTATTTGCTGGTGAGAAATTCTCCTTCGTCGGTGGTGAAGGAGGAGCAGGGTGTGGATGGAATGGATTCGAAGACATGAGTCCTCGTTGTTGTTGGCGAGGGTGTCAAGTGGGAACCACTACCGAAAATCTACGAGGCTGCAGAAATGGCGGCGCACAAGTGGCGTGATTAATATTAGTCAGAGACTAATTAGAAAAGCAGATTTTGGTGTGCTGCTGCTGCTGCTGCACACGCATCGACTTCGACACATCTGCGAGGGGGATTCATTAAACTTGAGGACATTTTTTTCCACTCCCGTTTTTGGGTGCATTAGCGGCAAAAACCAGACGCACCTTCAAAATGGTTATTGATTGTTTGTTTTCGTACTGGTATTTAAAATACCAAACCGAACGCGGCAGCCCTTCTTCACTTTCCACTTCGACCATTTTTTTCTCTCACTTCTCTTCTTTCTTGTTGACCCAAATATTCTAAACCGAAACGACACGTGGGAATACCATGATTGATGACCATTCTAATCAAATTTCAAGAGCTCACTTCCACACCGCCACAATCGATACAATATTTCCATCCTTACATTTCACAAATAAATATTATTTTTATTTACATTTCATTCATAAAAAAAATCACTTTTAAACAATATGAAGTTAAAATAAAGCTAATTATAATAATTTACACATGATCAAATTCAACTAATAAAAATGGATGAAAAATGGGAAACTTTTGAAGATTTCAAAAACTAAGTTTAACTAAAAGTTAATTTGTTTGAATATAACGTATTTATATAATTTACATTTCAAAGACCATCAAATTTTTTATTCTACATTATGTAAAGTAATGAAAATAATTATATAATTATTAATAATTAAAATAGTGATTCAGTATTATTATTGGATTGTTTGATGTGTGCTGGGAGTTCACGTGAAAATGAAGCGGAAAAAAAAATCGATAGATCATAAATATGCGACGTAATGAAAAAAAATGTATGACAAAAATAGTGTATAGCGCCAGACTCGATCGACCAGAGGTTTGTTTATGTAACACACAGGAATAACGAGAGGGAAAGACCGAGCCTCGACACTATCTGTCCATACTAAATGGAGGCCTCGACAATAACGTAATGAAATATAAAGGCACTTTACCGATAGCAAAATGTAATATAGAGAGTTCTTTCATAAAAGATTTTTCATTAAAAATTGAAATTTTCGCTCTTAATTTAAACTAAATTTAAAGCTAAATAAAATTCTAAATTCATAACAAAAAGAAAATTAAGAATTTAGAACTTTTAATAGAAATAACATTAAGAATGTAAAATAGCAATGAAACCGCAATCTATTCCTGATCCATTTTCTTCCACTTTTACGACTTTTGGCAGCTATAAACAAACCTTAGGACAGGAAATTCCCGCAGTTAAAACTGCAAAGCCAAAAAGTAAGATGGAAGGGAAAAAAAACTATAAGAGATAAAAATAAAAACGAATGTGGAACAGATTGAAATGCATCATATTTCTTTTGAGCCTGTAAATATTTTAATTGATAATGCGAGACCAACTTTCGCTTTTTATTTACGAGCCATAAAAGTCCTTACATAACAGCTTGCACTTTTATTATCTTAGTCGAAAAATTATTAGTGTATTAAAAATTACCTCGCATAGTGCGGTTTCGATTAATCATAAATATTAATAGAATTGCTGTAATTTTAACTTTTTTATGGTCTGGATATTAATATTATGAACGTACTTGTCGAACTTTGGCTTCTGAAATTAGGACCAACACTTAGGTAAATGAGGTTTGTCTAATGTCTTAATTATCTGGAAGAGTTTGCGAAGTTTGGTGTGTGAGGATGCGTGAACGGAAGTGATGTAGGTTTTCGGTATATAAAAGAAGGGCGAGGTCAAGGATCGGCGTGCGAGGGAAAAAATACACAGGATCACTTCAATTAAGTGCAATCCAATGTTGGAACTTTATTGGACGACCTTTTTTCCCGTGTAAACCGCTTTTCGCATTCATCGATTTTAGGTCAATAAAAGTCCTGCGTATATTTTTTTTAACTCTACTCATGTTTTTATTTAATCAATAGAGCTGCTTGGTGTTTCGCAGATCAGAAAAGTCAAACAAATACTTTAATTATGAGAAAATTAAATAGTATTTAGAAAAATGAAATATTTGATATGGATAGTTAAGATTTAAGATTTCCTAACGTCTTCATAAATTAACTAAAACTAAGATGACTCCAATTTAAGATGTTTGTAAGTTAAAACTAAATGTTGCTTAGTACTAGAAGAAGAAATTCAGTTATTCTGATGGTTCAACGAAGACGTAGAAAAATAAAGACATAATAATTAAAGATTTAAAATGTTTATGAAAATTATTCTGATTTAAGAAGATTTTATTGTTTCAATAGAAGTTTTGCATTTTATTTACGAAGAACTCTAGCATTGTTAAGACTGTTTTTTTTATCCAAATTTTTGTTATATTTTTTAACTAGGGAATTGAACATATGATTATTAGTTTTATGCAATGCGAAACGCGATTGATGATGATTTATCAATAGGGAAATCGAGGAATATCGATTTGGAATGGACGTAACACGCGAGTTACACATGCCAAGCTAGATACATGCATGCCACCGTCTGTAAATAATAGGCTTATTAACCTATTGCCTTCACCTATTGTGCTTTGCCCATAAAATTAACGAGCATGAAATTCGTGTCCACCGCCATATACGTACACAAAACCATTTATCATAGGTAACCAAAACACAGCCCAGTTTTGGGGACAACAGAATCCATACTCGTAACCCTTTGTCTTCTGTTGCAGTACTGTAATTATGCACAATCATTCTTTGTTCATCTTTGTTTCCGATCCGCACCGAACTTTATTTGAAAGATATTTTAGTACAACACCTTTAAACGATTAACCGGTATCAGTACAGAAACCGGTAAATTTAGGCAAGAAATAAGAAAGATATTAATACTCGTACAAATTTTCGCTGCGTTAATTATTTTGCAATTTTTCAGCAAAAAAAAAAATAACTCGAAACTAGTATAATCAATATCGGTAACAAAACATCGTAGCTGCGTAAAAAAATAATAATTGGGACAATTTTAATTAAAATTCGGTTCATTTTGGTCGAGTTTCATAATTCGTACACAGTTATTTTTAGAATAAACATATCGTGTTTTTTGTTCGAATATTGTTATATTCGAATTGTTAAAATTTGATATATCACAGTTTCGATCAGTGCGGATTAAATAAATTCTAAAAAATTAGTACACTAAATTATTTGTTTTACATAAATCATCCTGTCAGTCCTGTTTCAAAGATTGGAGTGAAGGAATATTTTAAACTTTCCAATTAAATTTAATGACGTTTATTGATTTCCATAAATTAATAAAATTATGGTTGATACAAGTTGCATTAACTTATTTAGAATCAGGAATTCTACATTAAAATATATTAACATTCATAATGTATTTAGTATACTCGGAATAAGATGATAATTGCAAATATTTTGATGATAATGAAAATATTTCGAACGATGCAAATCTGGTTTCAATTTAGAAATTACATAATTATGATACTAAATATTTTGAAATTATTATTCTGTACTTTAACTAGTTATTTTGTAAAATTTAAGGCTTTGAGGATTCTCAATGATTTACATATAATTATTTAAAATATCAATAATTGAAAATTATACACTTAACATTTAATTAATAGTTGATGAATGCGAAATAATTTACTGAATATTCGTTTTATAATTAGATTGTAAATAATAAAGGATGATCAAATCAACAAGGTGATTCGCATTGATATTAATTATAATTTTAAATAATTGCCAATTAATTACAGAAATCAATAATTTAATATTATGCAAACATTAATTTTTGTTTGCACTTTACTGTAATGCGTGTGCGACTGAATTATTATTTGTTTTGTTAGGAATTACGAATACCCGTAATGCTCTTTTATCGTTCCGTAATTCCTCTTTTCCGGTGAAACGAGAACCGTGCGAGGCTGCTGGCCACGAAAAGCGATTAACATTTAACGCATTAATTGCACCGACGACGGTAACTCGAAATCTTCGTAAAGAAACGCCTTTCAAGTTTACACTGTTCGAGCACTTTACACGCTTTGATATTTGCTAGATTTCAAATTCGACGTGTATTTTATCACAATTCGCTTGGAAACTCTTCCCGCTTTTAGTTATGCAACAGTTCGTTTTTCCTGAAAAGATATTTTCTCATTTGCAAAATTATGTCTTAATGATTTATTTTCTAATTATTAATTTACTTATTTATAAAATATTGTTTAAAATTCTGTTTTTCTTAGCTGTGAGTCTAGTTTGAAATTTTTCGCATTCGAATTTAAAGATCTTCGAATTTTGATCTGTTTATTGAAAAAAGTCTATTTTCGTTTAAGAAATATGAATATTAACGAATAATCAAATATAAATTATTTTAAAGCATGAAGTAAATTGCAAATGTAATCAATTTTATGAAAAATTCCGAGCGTGAAATGCGTTACAATCTCTGTGGACTGTTTAAATTAAAAGTTGCACGACATTGTCGGAATGCTTTCTTCCTGATTTTCTTCTTCCTCGTCATCATCATCATCATCATGATGTAGATATAAATGAATTGCACGCCCACTGCATTAGAGTTAATAATAATAACGCAACTCGTGAAAAGGGGAAAAAAGTACATTTGTCAAGTCCCTCTATTCTCGTTGCTTCTCTTTGTCGGTTTGCTGCATTTCTCCCAATGCCGTTTCATTATGCAAGTATCTCTCTAATAGATTCTGCAATTAAACAATTCTTGGTAATTCCACCACATGCTCTGCATCTGGTACATATTGCTCCTCGTCGCTAATTCCCTTCTTTTTATCGTATTTCCAAGGTTAAACTCCAATTAGGTTCTAATTGCAAAAATATTACAATTTTTTCGCTCAGATTACTTTTTTGTCTAAACCTTTTTACCACGTGACCCAACATATTTGATTCTAAGTGTATTTCAACAGTTGACACTTTGTGAAAGCTGTCATTTCGCGGCAATTTTTTTTGTAGCTATACTGACAGAAGGTGACAGCTGTCATTAAATTCTGTAATATTGCAGAATTACAATTTTCAAATAATTAATAATTATTTCTTTCGATTTATTTATGTATTTTTGTTTACTTAATTTGTTTTATTTTAGTGAGAATTTTGCATGACATACATTTTAGTAATCAAAATGCGGTTGGATAAATCCTCTGCTCGTACAACTTATAATTAGATATAAAATTATGGCGAATCCGAAATTACTCCAAAGGAAATCTGCGGTGATTCAGCTGCGTCGCAATTTGATAAATTAGGTCGACTATGAATAGGACAAAATTGTTTGTGGATTGAAGTCTACTTGTAAAATATTGATATTTAATCATAACTAATATTCAATAACACATCACATCAATAGTTAAGCAACGTTTTTAGCGTGCAATGAAATTTAACGAATGCTAAAAACAAAGCTATTAATGTAAAAGGATTTGTAAACAGTTTTCAGTATCTAATAGGTGTATCTATTTACGGGTTTTGAGGTGAATTTGTGGCTTTCAATTTTTGTATGGTTTGGGAAAGATTTATGCCGGACTTCACACATCGGACGGATTCAAAGCAAACCTATTTATCACCTTGTGCTCGCTTATCGCGTTCGAAGCTTTCTCGTAAACTAGGGGATGCGCAAAGGGGACGAAATCTCCAAGAACCTTTCTAGGACCTTAGTATTCCGGCAACTCGCTACGCGATAACTTGCTTCTCTCTCTCGTAAATTTTTTTAAATTTTCCTTCGGAAAATAGAAACAAATGTGTTAATTCAAACGTTCAAGTGAGTTACTCCAGTGCTCTCCCACTACCCTATCGATTTTAAGACTTTAACACAAGGTATATTTACATATTACAATTAATTACGAATTCATGAATGCAACAACATAAAACGATTTTTTACAGATTTTTTATCATTTAAACTTGAATCTATTTTTCATAATGAAATCAATAAAAACTTTGTTTAACATAATTTGTCTCGATTATTAAGGAAATATATTAAAATACTTGGAAACTACTAAGATTTTCTTCTGAAATTTCATTACTTTTCAACAAAAAAAAATTACATTTCCTCATGATTATGCAATACTGTGTGTTATTGTTATTTTTGTGTGTGTTTGAATACTCAACTAGTTTTCAACCAATGAACACATCGAAAATGTACCGAGCTGCCATTGTAACTGCCAGTACTTACACTCTTAATTAACTGAAATCCAGTTAGTGCAACAAAATAAACGAACCTTTCACGAAATAACGAGCTCAACTCTCGACTCAACACTCCAGTCTGCACAATTCGCATCAATTAGTAATAATTGCAAATACACACTGGATGCACATTATAAGCTTTGAAATTCTATAAATATGTATACAGTAATACCCCGATTTACGCGGTTCTTGAAAATTAACCTGCATGCAAATAATGGTGATGTATGAAAAAAAAAAAACGTATTTCATGATGAAAAATAAAATTTACGACCGAAATACCGCTTATCGCCAGTTATTATGTAAGCAAACGCACGTCGAATATTTTCATTTTTATCTCCACGTTTTATCGGGTTAGGCTCGGTTACCTCGTATCGATTTCGGTCCATTTCTTCCATGTCACTTCTTTTCTCTCTTCTTGACACCAAAAAGTGTAAGAAAGAATGAAACGAATCCCTTTTTGATTTATTTACGCGTTCAGCTATTCTGCATGCAGTTGGCAACAATATATTTATTCCATCCAAAGGCAGAAAAAAAGGACGGAAAAAATATTTCCTTTTTCTACTTACGAATAATGCGAATGTGGGCTTTAGCGGTAATTCCTCCTACGCCCCCGTAAGCAGGTAGCCGCAGATGTGCACCTCGTTTACTTTTACGTAAACGGACTAGAAATTACAACTTTTGTATTTTTTTTCAATGCCAGATTCCTTCCGTATAATTATTGTTAACTTATTACAAAAAAAAACTTAATTAAGTTAGATTTTTTTTATGTTCTATTAGCTTAATTTGAAATTATTTAAATTTATTCAGTAAAGTAGATTAAAATTGAAGACGTGAAACTGGATTAAAACGCAATTGCTTTTTCTTTAGTTCCATTTGCGTGCTTAAATTATTCGCAGAGTTAAAAAATAAAATAAAGGAATTCCAGGATACCGAAGTTGCGGGAAAAATTGAAGAAGAATTCGATTAAAAGTGAGACCGGGAATTTCTGAACTCATTTCGATGGATGAAAGAAAACCCGACGACGCCTTGCGTTGCGCGTTTAAACGCTAATTGTCGACGATTGTGCAACAAATAGATGGAGAGAACCGCGGGTGGGAGAAAGTAAACGACCTTTCATCTCGGCGAAGCATAAAAGGAAATAATGATTGTGACTTTTTTCTGGAGGATTGTTTCGACTCGCAATCCTCATCGGAAAGATTACGGCGCCGGCTAGAATTTACATGTTCGCTTATTGCGCGGCACCGAGTTTAAGATAATTCAAGAAAGTGCAGCCCCTGCTTTCAGCAATTCAATCTGATTCTCTAACTGTTTCTTTTATAGCAAGCACCAACGCTGATTTACTTTACAAAAGTCAATTTGCTTAATTCAACTACCTATTCAAATCTTGATTTTGATTTAAGTAGACTTAACATAAGTAGTAGTATATAATAATATATATTCTTTGCTGATTCATAACTGATTCATAAGAATAGGGTGATTCATTGAGATTTTATAAAAATTTTCGTTGACCGCAGATTATCACTTTCTTAGTAGTACAATTGTTATCTATATATTATTAATCGATACTTAAACGTTAGAGTTTAACTTACTTTTCACAGTAAGTCTTTGTGTACGTTTGTATTAAGAATAATTTTTTAATCAAATAATAAATTATTTGTCATGTCTTAAGCGTAGCTTCAAAAAACGTTTTATACCCTAATTGCTGTTGCTGATACTAGACTATAGAACATTGTCTTTGGGAGTATAAATTATGATAAATGAGACTATCATTTTGTTTTTGTTGTCTTTCTTTTCCATACAAGACTTTTAACAACGCCCTCGATCCCTTGTCAACCTTTTCATCCTCTCCCACAGACGCATACACACGTCACGCCAAGATAAACTCTAAACGATCTGAAGCTTTCCACACAGCCGATATCACCCGTATAATGGAAACATTGTTTCGGTTCTCTTTGCTTCCTTCCGAGCGCGTAATTAATCAGAACGGGAATACCGGGAATTCGTTTTCTAATTCTCGATCCTGTCGACGAGACGAATGGACTCAATTATACGAGGCCATTCGCCCAGGTCCCGGACACCACGTAAATAATTGTGAACAAGTTGTCGGGGCAAAAGCGAAAAGCTTTTTCTTCTGGTCCGGGGATGGGTTGGTTGAAGAGGAAGGAGGAAGATGGCGATGATGGATGGTCACCGGAACACCACAAATCTCTCTCTTTCTGTCTCAAGGCGTGACATTAATATGTAACAGCCAGAGAGAGGTGCGAGCTTTTGCTGCACGAGATAACAATACCTTAAATAAATGCGCAAAGCTTTCCACGAAATCTCCCGAATACTAATTCGCAGGAAAATACGCGAGAATTATTTCAATTACAACGAAAACCTCTGACTCTTTCTACCTCACAAAATACCAAAAATTATTTTCACCCTTCGTGAACACGTAATAAATAAAAATGATTATTTATGAATCAAATTAAATGAGTCAACAATTTATAAATAAATAATTAATAAATGTCAGCATAAAATTAAATTTAATAAAGTTTACTCACATATTTACTATGACACACTTTGCTATTTTTAGGTTAGGTTGTCGCACTCTCCGCTTAGGTTACGTTATTTTATTGCATACTTACATATTTGTTTACAGTTACTCTATACACCGATTTAATGCAGACAACTTATTTTATTATAAATATTGGCAATTTAACAATAATTTATTTTTTTTAAATAAAGCTACCAAATTAAATATTTAAAATAAAAAACACTATTATTATGTCACGCGAATAGTTATTTTAGTTTGAAATCATCTTAGTGCCACCACAAAAAAAATATGTTCCCAAAACTAGTAAATGTCGCCAAATTAAATTTAATTTCCCCGAAACCTAATTGACTTGAATATTATATGCAAATTGTTTAAAATATAGCAATATTAATAATAATTTGATATTAAATATTAATTTCGACAGCAATATGGCATGAAGTTAGTTTTTTTTATATTTTGCAAGGTTTAACAAATAAGCAAATTTGGTGATCATTTATTGAAGTTGGTAATTGTTAAATAATAATTTTCATTTAGAGTTTGTAAAGAAAATGACAGAATTCGTCGGTGGAAATTGCAAATCAACATCGAAACTGGGTCCTTGCAGAACTGTTTGCAGTGCTTATGAAACAAGACCCGAACCGAATGATGATGCAGTGCCATGGACATGTCAATATTAATCAAAGTTCTGTAAACGTCGGAAAATCAATACGTGCTGCGATTGTGATTGCATTCCGCACTGGAATTCACCTGATTCACGTGAAGAGGTGCGCTTCAATCGGACAAAAGTACACCTCGTCAATGTTTAAACTACTAAAGTAAATACTAATTCAGTTTAAAATTGATTTCAACTTAATATTACACGATTGTCAAGGAAACATGTAAATAGTGATGAAAAGGTCGAAGTTTCGGGTATATTTGACTTGCACCGCGTATTATATTAAATGAGTATTCAGCCCTCCGGCTATTTCATTTTTTGTACATAATAGACCAGGTAACCCACTCCTTTGTGGCTCTACATTATAAGAATAAATTAAAACTTTTTTGATTTAATATTATGCAACGATGGATCTGAGCGTCGTTGGATTTATGAATCGCCTGTGTATTCAATCACGAAAGAATACGATCGGCGCGACGACGAAGATGATGATGATGATACGCTCATCCCAAATTCTTTTCTTTACTCACTATAGCGGTTATTAAGTGTTGATTTTAGCTGGGGGAGGGCGGTTCCTTTAATTTTTAATGGACAATGGCGTTCCTTGTACCCTAAACACAATAGACTTGGGCAGGTGGACGACGTTCAATTCAAACAAGAAAAAACAGGGGACTTTTCGAATGTTAAACACGTTAATTTCGTAGTTAATAATGCCTCAATGGAGGCGGTATTTCCTTCAAACTTACACAACAAAAACCCACGGGAATATTAATAAGAATATCAAGAATTCATATAGAAAAATTCGAAATGATGTTATCAAATTTTAACACTTGCAATAAATATGTTTCCTTTTGTTACAGAATTTCACATATCTGAAATCATTAAGCTACTTCTAAGGTAAGTTTTAAGTTTAAGTCTACTATTAATATCAATAATGACTATTTTTTTGTACAAATTTATTAAAATTGTAATATTTTCATTATTGAACGGAAAAGTGTCTATCATCGGATGACGTTCTAATTATACTTATATAATTTCATATAAACGCATTGTTCAAAAAAAAAATTACGTAACTGCTGCGTATGGTAAAAAAAGAGGTTACGTTATGACGAATCTGACGTTTTATTTTTACGCCAGACGCACGCCTCTGACTAATCTCAGAATATCGTTGCAAAAATAAATCGTTTTAATACGATTCGCAAACGATATTGAGATTGAAACATCATCGCTTATAGTGTTTTATGGTTTACACACTCCAAAAAAAAAAGGAAATGAATCATCAATCTTACAATTACACATTTAATTAAGCTCTTAATTTAAGCCGATCGAAAATTCTTAAAAAGTTTATAACTTTATAGTTTATTTTATAAATTTTAATCGCTTACATTTTAGATTCTTTGCAAAACTTTTAACTGTATTTTTGAAAAATTTAAAAAATATTGTTTATTTGTTAGCATCAAAGAAAACTTTAAGAAACTGAAAAGAAAACTGGTTTATTTCATATCCTTTTTTTTTTTTCATTTTACTATACTTCGGGGTGGGATTTGTAAACGATTGTTTGAGAGCCCCCAAAACATATTACTCGGTATTATTATTTCATTCATCGAATTTGAACCTTTGCACGTTTGAAGAAACAGAAGTGAAATAGTCTTATTGAAAGGGAAAACTCAGAAAGGCCAATAAAATTTATTTCTCGAAATTGTACGCAATAAAACGTTCGAATTCGTTTCGAAAGTGCTAAAAGCATTTTGTGGATTTTGAGGTTCGTTGTTCTCAATGTGTTTATGTAATTTACTTCAAAATAGTCATAAACTATCAATTTTTTTTATTCTAAAATAAAAATTGAGAAACTCTGATTTATAGCGTACATAAAAATGACATAACTTTGCGGACAAAGACATTTTAAGATCATATTTTTTACGGAAAAAAACGAAACTTAATCAAAAACAAAAATTCATGACCTCAACATAACTTCTAAAAAATTCGGCGGATATATCCGCCACGTATCAGCAAAACTTTAAAATATAGTGTACGAGGTGAACAAATTCAATCGCATCAGTTACAAACAGCGAAGGTGTGGTTTAATTTCAGCAAGGAACATCCATAATAGTTTTCATGGTCTGAAGAGGAAAAAGCATGACATTTTGACAATTTAATTGCCTTACTGATTATAAAAATATGGAGAAAAAAAAATCCTGTTAAAAAAATGTGTGTAATAACACATATTTACTTGTGGCATTAATGTAATAATGGAAACCTCTGGGGAAGTTTTGCGATTTGTGATTATTTATCGATCGCTTGTTGGAGCCGACTTGGTGAAAACTTCGCTGTAAATGTCGTAATTCGTGTGGAAAAGTCGTGAATTGGAAGCGATTGTTGTCGCCATCATCATCATCATCGTCTTCCTATATAGACGAGGAGGAGTGGTCCGAATCCCATTGTGCTTCTGCCCAGGAAGATAATAGTCGAGCCAAGCGTTTCCGCTAGATTTAAATATTAACTTTTTCTCTCTCTTTATAGACAACATTCCAATTACCAGACGGAGTCGGTTATAAGTAAATGCTGTCGGTTGAGACGAGAGAGGCACCTTTCTTTCGCTCAATGCTGAATGCAGTGCGTCGTCTTTGAGGAATATGCGGGTATTATATGCGTGAGAAAGGCTTCTTATTCGCTTTTTATTTTCTTTCTTCAGTGCTCTTTATTAATCAGCAAAAGGAATTGTGAAAATGCGAAATCGAAAGAGAGAAACAGCGAAGACAATTTCCCCGCATTCTACTAAAGAAACAATTCAGTTGCAGACTTTCCACTTTAAAAACATTGTTTTCTCGGTACATAATATTTTTGAAAACTACTGAAAATAATTTCATAAAAATTATTATTTTCTTTTACCGGTAAATATTTTAAGTAAAACCGGTTAATAAAATATGGTTTGATGATTGAATGCTAACTACAGTCAGCTGTAATTGCTTAATGCAATACCTCTGTGCAATACGATTGCGGCCTGCGGTCATTCCAAATTGATTGATATTTAAGTGGGAGAAAACAAATTTGAAATTCTCTCTGAAGCGATAATGCAATTGCTTATGCATGTGTATCATGAGATGCACTTAACGCAAAACGTTGACCCTCAGATGCTAAAAACTCATAGATTCGTATGAAGAAGGTCTTCGAACTGCAGTTCTTTCTTAGGCGCCGGTGAGTCGGGTTGCTTTTCGTGCTTCCGGCCAAAAAGATTGGCATAATGATCCTCAGGGGTTTTCGCTATTGTGTGATGCGTGGAATGTAAATTGGATGCAGCGGCGTCGGTGGTGTTGGTGTTGTGTGCAAGTTATGTGAACGCGCGTATAATAATGCAACGCGGTAGCTTTCTGCGAGATGCGATATTGGAACAGTCAAGAGATCCGTGTATGTTATTTTAGCGGTATGACAAACGCTGACTGAGGTGAACGCACTGCCCGCCCGTCCGTCCGACTGCTTGCAATATTCACGGCACGATCTCCTCCAAACTGACCATTTTAACATTGATGGCAAGAACGTGTCGTCCAAAAAATTAAACACACTCACATTTTTCAACGTGTTCCTAATTGTTCTGCATTTCCTCCAACCAAATACCAACAACATTTATTATTCATAGACGAATTAAAAAAAATATATATACTTAAAACTTTTCTTTTAAAACTATGAAAACATTTCTAGTATATTTTTCTTTGAAACATGATTATAAAACTGTAAAAAACATATAAACAATCTATCGAAATTTGTCAATAAACGTGTTTTAATTACTACTTAGAATAGTGTTTCTCAACCTATTAATTTGTCGCAAAATGACAGCTGTCACTTTGTGTCAAAACATTAAAACATAAGTTATAAACAATAGAGTGGCAGTACAACTGCAAATAAATGTGTTGGGTCGTAAAATGACAGCTGTCAATTATTATCTGTCAAAGCGTTAAAACGTTACAATTAATTGGGTAGTAGTATAATTGCAAATAAATATGTAATCTAGAATATGTAGAAACAATTCTACTTCTAAATAAACCAATGAAAGTGTGTTCAAATTGACTTTTTTTTTGTAAAAAAAAAATATCAATGACGTATTTTTATTTCATGGAACATGAAAATTCCTGAAATGCAGATGTTACAAACACTAAAAAAACCATAGTAGACTGCGCGTCACAACGTAGTCTAATAAATTCAGTCTAGTCTAAAATCTAGATTCCAGTCTAGTCTCGAATCTATTTCCAACTCCTCCAGACTTGTTTCTTCTTCTGGTGCTGCTGCCGGTATTGTGTCTTCCGGGGTGTTTAAGAAATGGCATAATTAATGGGGTGCGTGGAACGAGAGGAGACGCGCGGTTTCTCATCGCAATAACTTGAAAATAGTTCGAATTGCGAGAGCGCCGAAGCGCAAGGAAAACCCAAAACCGTGCACGGCTTCAACATAAGTTCGCTTTACAATATAAATATATGTAACTTATAAATACATGCACGCCGTACACCGTGGAGAATTTCAAGTCATTGGCTCAGTAGTGCGTTGGCTTTATTTCATTGTAGACGTACAAGAAAATCAACTAGAAACGCGGTTGTTCGCTTCTTTAATGGATTTATAAAGTTGTTTTTTATTCAACATCAACGCAAATAAAAGAAGATTTAAAAAAAACTGTAAGTTTAATTGCTTCACATTTTCTCATTCTTAAGCAACATTTTACTAAACTCAATATTACAATGTTTGTACATTTTTAATTAATAAAATACAATATGTTATTTTCAATTATTTGAATATGTAAAACATATTATATATTAAATGAAATTTTTTGAACTTTAAATTAAATGTTTAACTTATTAGCAAAAGTAATATTTTTAGTTTGAATTAATTTCTACATTATAATTAATTAATTAAAATTAATTTATAAAAAAAATGCATCTAAAAGCCGACATTTTTCATAAGGTTAAGTTAACACAGGTTATATTTGTTAATATATTTAGCATTATCCTAAAGACAATGTAAATCGAATATAATAAAAAGTGTTACTATGCAATTGCATAAATAATAGCTGTTTTTTAAAGACGAATGATTCATTGTATATCTTTAGTCAGACAGACCAAAAGTAAATACTGCATGAATATCAAGTACCGTTTAATGCATAGATTATGCGTAAACCGCAATCAGTTGAAAATCTATTTATATACAATTATGTAATACCTAAGTTGAAAATATCACACATTTATTATGTGGATTCTATGAAGGATTATGTCGCGTTACAATAACCGCGGCCCACGATCGTTCCACAATTAGTCATTGTTAGGAAAAAAGTCGAGGTAATCAGGAATCTAAGAGATGTGGTTAAGCCCACCAGCATAGTAAAATCGTGCTTCTTTCTTCAATCCGTCCATATGCAATCGAAGCAGATTTCTTTCATTATAATTTTTTTTTTGGTAGAAGTCCTAATTGGTATTTATTTCTACACTCCATTTCTTTAGGGATTTAAAGGCTTAAGAGATAAACGCTCCAAAAGAGAACCAGATGACTGACTCGAAACACGTCAGAACGAGAGTATTTTATAAGTGCTAACTGCTATAAACATCAATTTACATTTATCATATGATTTTTATTATATTTTTTTCATAAAATTTAACTGAAAAAAAATACCTTTCAAAGATTCAAAATGACAGTTGTGTCAAAGCGTTAAAAACAAAATGTGATAAACAGGAAAACTTTAAACAAATAATACACAACTTATGAACGAAATGACAGCTGTCACTTTTGGCACAACGTTATTAGTTATTTGAAATATGTCTATTACATGTTTTTTTATAATAATAAGTAAAATTCATTTATAAAATGTATTGAATGAATTGAAGAGAAAAAAAATGTAGACGATAAACGAACTGATTGCGTGTACAAATACTCCATTGTGCGGAGGATTCATGAGCCGTGACATTATTAGAATTTAATAATAACACAACAAACATAAGCGCTCCTCTTCCTGCAACTGTTCCATGATCTTTTTTTAGAGCCCTGCAAAGGGGGGAGGGAATCGTGATGTTAAAATTAAAGTTAGTCTCGTACGTAGCGAGAAAAATGCACGTCGTCCCTCTCATTCCCTATCATTTGTCTGTTGATTTTTCATGTGCTGCACTTTATATTTGCTTCGCACAAAGCTTTATTGTCAGATGCACATTCATCCAGATTACTACAGCCTCGTGTTTTTAATACACTTCCACAATATATACATATCAATGTGTATGCAGAGTTCCAATTCCATCTTCGTCTCGTACGTTCAAGCGCGTTTCAATTTGCATTTCGTTTTCGTCGGGTCGGGTTCAGGGCCATCCTGCATGCATTACAAATATCCGAAGGAGATGGAGACTCGCGACTCCAAAAAAAAAAAAAGAAACTACCCGAACACATGTTCACTAATCGTAATTGTACGCCCTTCTTAGATAAATATTTAAGATTGTTTTAATGGATCTGAACGCGATCTTTGGAAACGCTCACTTCAACCGGAATTGAGCGAGTTTGTGATTTCTAACAGAAAATTAAACACATAAATACTGATTTCGCATTTATAAATAACCATATATTTCTTAATACTTTAAATTCCTAAGGAAGTTTATATAATTTCAGTAAACAAATTTATAAAATATTACCGGTTGTTATTTAAAATATTTAATGTTTACTGGTAATTTTAGATTTACGTCGTTTAATTATCGAAATATCTCGCATTTTCTTATAAAGTATAAAATAAATTATTTTCAAAAATAAATTGATTAATTTGAAAGGTGAAGAGCGTTCATTACGTAGAATTTCGTATTCTTCGCATTTGACTAATTCCAGTTTTCTGCTGGAAAGAGCTCGTCTGATTATGCCCTTCGTATAATATAATTGCTGCGAGTGCTGCAAGACAACTAAGTTAATTACGAGTTCGGGCAATTCGTTGCTTTGGTCGTGTTTATTTCCCCGTAAGATTGCAAACAATATCTCGGGGCAATGTAGGAACACGAGCATGTCTTCATCCAGTTAGTTATCTAACTTTCGTCCACTGCATAAAAATTAATTCAAAAACAAATTCATGTTTACAAATCGAATGCACATTAATGCACGCGAAACGCGCATACAAACATATAATAACCATAAGAATTTCCTGGCCATTAAAACCGCACATTATAAATAGGAATCGGTTAAATTCTCGCATTCCGTTCGTACAGCTTCCTACCTGTCGTCATACAAATTGCACATCTCCAGATCTCGGAACCGCTGCCTGACTCCGCTGACATAAAATGTAATTGTTTCTAGGGAATCTCGAATATTTAAATGAGCATTTTTTTATTTCAAGTTTCTGGTTGAAGGCATCTCCTTATCTGCAATTACTTCTGCATTTTGTGCAATAAAGATTGTATTGAAAAAACGACTAAATTTTTTAATATCTTTTTCATAACATATTTCATATTTTCATTTTTCTAATTTCATGAAATTTAGCTATTAGGCAACCCTATTTGCTCGTTCGTCGATGTAACGGTGTCATTTGGAATTGAATAGAACTGTTTGTTGGCGCAACGGTTTCCGTGCTTGACTGGAGGCAGTGAAGTCAAGCGTTCGAAACCCAGTCAAAGTTCAAAGCTTGGTTGCCTTCTACTATAGGTTGTCAAGAATATTTAGCTGGGATATTAAACGTCTGGAAAATCCTGCTTCCTAATTCACAAACCATGTTAGGGAGTGTTGGAAACCCAGACGACAATCCAATTTTTTTCTTTAATATTATTAAATTTCAGTTAATAATCTTCCATCAAAAATAATCCGCAGCTTCATGTCTTGTACGAATAAGAAGTATGTAATTAACAAAAAAAAAAAATTTTGAAATAATATAACATAAATACATTTGAGATTACTCATGATGCGCAATCAGAAGCGGTCTGTTTGTGCACGCTCATTATTTGATCATGTGACAAACATTTGGTGCTATTGGTTCGTTACGTAAATAAAACGTGGTGAAAGGCGAACGTACAGGATGTGACTCGCTTTATTTTTAGGAGTTCAAACAAACGACCATTTGGAAACGGGTGGTTTTCTAGGCAAGACTTCTCTACTCACCAGATTTATATGCGCCTCGTCTTCCAGCATATAAGTCTTATTTATGTCCTTTCTTTTGCGCCCTCGAGGATACGCGTTGCGCAATTAACGTTGGAAAAGGTGTAGTGTATAATAGTTATAAAGTGGACGCACCTTTTCATCTTCTGAGCCCCCATCGCTTTGGAATTGACTGTGAAAGACCCACTACATGATATATTTATATATTTTCCTTTTTTTTTTTGATCAACAAAACATTATCGTTCCTAACAATTTATTACAATTTCACGCACTTTATCTTGATTATCCTACCAAATAAATTATAATTTATTTAAATTCAGTCAAAAATATTTTTATCAATTAATGTTTTAATTTCTCTGCTTTTCTAAATAGATTTCTCTCACCTAATCTAATTCAGTTAATTGGAAAATTGTAATATAATTATTCGTTGATATTTATTATCCATAATTTTGGAAAGTGATTAATCTGAAAGTTTTCACTGTGTTTATTATAATACAAATACGCAGTTTAATCATCCCGTAATAATGGGATGAATTGCTTGTTCGCCGTCGAGCGCAAATTACAGCAGTTTGATTCAACCCTTTTCCGTTGATACGAATTCGCCCACAAAGTTTGCTCAATGGACACCTAGCAACAAACAACAAACTTCGCTATTGGTAACTTGGCTCTACAAAATATATCTGCGACAAAACTCCCATTTGTGATGTACGAATTTTCCTTTGTTCATTAATATCTTCATTAAAATAAATAAAAAGCAACATCGTTTCTGAAAAATATTAACTTAAGTCATGTAATCATTATCAGAATAAATGTACGTATTAAATCACAAATAATAAATGTGCATTAAAGAATCAATAATAATAATAGGATCGATATGTATTTCCATAAATGGAAGGTAATTCATCTAAATAAAAATAAATAATGAACCGACTGTTACATATTATGACATTAATCACTCGCCAGTGAATGATTCAAGCTGCATGCAATTTGATCGTATCTACAATATAGAAATTTTCAACTAGCCGAAGGTTTCCAGCAGATTGCTTTCTCGGAGAGCAAATATCAATCAAACGCACGCCTTAAGGATATTGCGGACGATTCTCCTCAATACGCTCGGTGGATCTAATTTATAAATATTATCCGAATAAACGACATGTCCGTACTACGAAGGATACAGTGGAATTCCTGTTTTTCGTTTTGTAAACAAGTTCATTTACTCAACTTCTTTTTTACACATGTTTTCATTAACATGTTGCTCTTATTTCTTTTTCGGAATATTTTCACGCTTATTTACAAACGCGGTGAATCATGTAATTACTAAATATTTCTATTTTTTAATATCGCTCCAAGCCAAGCGACAGCTGTCACCTTGCTGTCAAAGCTGTCAAAAAATGTATTTTATAAACAATTGGGTACAATTACAAACAAATGTGATTAAAGTTTAATGTGTTGCGAAATGACAGCTGTCACCTTACTGTCAAATTTGTCGAAAAAGTTATATCAATATACAGTTAAATTAAACATTCACTGAAAGGATTTGTGTAGTGTAAATTATGCGAAACTTATTTTTGTTTTTTTTTTTCAGAATAAATATCAGGCCAGGATCATTCAAAACAGGTATGAATATGATTAATTTACTACTTTTTTTTTGACATTTTCATCAATTTATATAAACGATATTCTTAATTATTATAAAAAGTGGATTTTGCTGTTTTATTTATTTTTTATTTCCAAAACTTTTAAGGGAATTTTTTTTAAGATCGTAATATCGCACGCCCATACGAACCCATTTCCCCAATTTTATTACAGGAAATGCGTACGTATGTGGCTTTTCCAATAGTCAAAGATCCGGGTCGAAATGAAAGTGGGAATAAAACCCGACGAGCGTAGTAGGATCGCTTATGAAGAGCGGAGGCCTCGTCGTATAATAAAGTTGAGGAGGGTGGTGGTGGTGGTTTCTTAATACGAGCAGTATTAAGTGGTTTCGGTGTTGAGTGACTTTCAGGCCTTCCACCTTCGCACACTTTCATGCATTTTCATGCGACATCATCCTTCTTCTTCTGCCAAGAAGTTCGCCAATTTTCAGGTCAAGTAAACTTTTCAGCCGGAGCGCCCTCGACTCTCTTCTATTTATATATTTCGACCGGGTGATGAAAAAGTTCGCACTTGAAATTGGAATTTTTCTTTCATCCATACAATTTCAATTTTCTCTCCCATCCTCGCGCAGCGTACATTGAATCATCATTTAATGAACATGTGTTCTAATAGAATAACGAGTCTTAATTGGCGCTATTTAATTTAGAATTGCGTTTGACGCGCAAGAGTTTAACAAATGATAGTACTACCAGAGTATATTTCCTCGAGAAGGAAAGTTATTACCGCAGCTGTCGCTCGCTTCATTTATCCGCGAATTTTTCCGAACCAAATCTGGCACCTCTTTTACATTTGTCATCTAGCGGATTTCGCGACCGTCTCCTATATTGACACATCCCAAAGTAAACCGAAGTCTTTCCGGATTTATGAGTTTGCCCGTTTTCCAAAATAAGAAACATGCAATGCAGATGGCAATATTTCAGCCGGATAAATGCGCAATATTTAACGCTCGACGAACATTTAATCCCAACAACTTGTTGCACAAATGCTCGAAACGTTAATTTTGCCGGTATTATTCGATTGTATTTTTTTTAAAACTATATTTGATGGAATTTATGTTGATTTGTTCGATTATTAAGTGGCTTTATATATGAGCCTGATAATTAAGCTGCCTTCATCCACTGTAATCTCATACTTGTACAACCATTTTCACTTCTATGTTTACTTCCAATTTGATCATCAATCCAAAATATTTTTTTAAAACTATTTATTTGAAAATTAACAAAATACATTTATTTCTTTCTATTATTAGAAGAATGAATGAAAAAGTAATAGTGTCCTTTAAAATGAAGTTTTACTGTTGTATACTTCAATCAATCAATATGAGAAACTTTTCAACTAAAAACAATCTATTTTATAGTCGGCACTCCCTTTGGGGATGGCTACAAAATTGACTTTGTATGGACGATTTTGAGACCCAGGTGGTTTCTGAAAAAAGGTTTCACGGTGGCCGCTGAAGTTGAGCATGAAACGAGTAATCTGAGTGCACTAAAAAAAAACCGCGAAACGAAAACGAAACAGAAAACTGAAAGAGCTTCGCGAACATACAAAAAGCTCTTACACCGAAACCATATTTGAAATTCCATCTAATTACCGTACATGCTCTTCCACGAATTGAGGAGACTCTCACGTAAATCTCTCGCTCACGCTCTTTCTGCAAGCATTATTTTTAACCGCCATTATGCAGTTCCCGCTTTCAATGAAGATTTATAAACGCGAATGAATGAAAATGTTCAAAACGCGTCCCGGTCTCGCAATTAATCCTCTCGCACCCCACACTTCTTTCTTCTTTTTTTATTAATATTCTTCTACTTCTTCATTCATTCAACTTCCAACCCCGCTTCGCACGTACATCCGATGTACATTATTTTTGTTTTCCCTCCTTTCACCTTGAACCGCCGGCGCCCCAATTTTTCGGCTTTGTTGTATAAATACTGATCCGTCTTTAGAAAGTGAGTCATACGCAGATGGTTTTGCGACCCCGCCGAATAACGACAAGAGACCGAAAAATCTTCCGTTCTGCACCAGCTGCGAACGCAATAATATCATTCCGGATTGATCGTTGCAATCGATTCTCTCACTTGCATAATTTAAAATACATACAATTTTTAATGCTCAATGCAATTGGTTCCTATGAACCAGAAGCGTGTAACGAACTTTAATTGATTTAACATCGATCGCGTTAATGCATTTAACTGAAATTTATCTATTTTAAAGTGTAATTGGGAACAATTCCGGAATTGCCCCCGATAATAAAACGGCACCATTCCCATTACGTAACTGCTATTTATTTTTTTCGCTTTTTGTGATGACCGCAATTAAAATCCAATTCCACTTACGCTTCGCAATTTGAATGTCCCTCAAGACTTGACGGCAGGATAAGCGGTATAAGTAATGCGCGAAATTTATCTCACAAATCTACAAATACAAGTTATAGTAATAAAAAACTGAAAGGAATTACATGCTTATAATCTGAACTTTTAATTAATGCAACTTGCAAGAATTTTCTTCATTTTTAATTAATAATGGGCTGCAGTCCTAGCCTAAATCCGCCCCTGTCTTCGATTACAATTATCTACTTTGTATATCAGTTCATTATTTTAATTAGAAAGAATCACCCTGCGCGCTCCAATAAATCAATTAATTTGCGGAGATTATTAATTTAATTTATTGCTTTAATCGTCGCGCCAATTAATTTAAACAACAATATGTTTGTTGCAACTAAATGAAACTAAGCAATCATCATCAAAACAATCGTTGTTCGCAGTTCTATTAATCCAAATTCTATAATTTTATCAATTTTAGTTTATTAATAATCTAAATAATTTACTGTTGATTTTTATTTTTTTTTTATCCATAAAAATTAAAATTAAATACATTTTTCTGCACTATGAGGGTCCAAACCTGCACCCTTAAATCTGTCCCTCATGAGTTGAAGAGTAAACTAGAAATGTATATAATATTTGCTGATTGTGGAAGATTATACGAAAAAAAAACTTTTTATGATACCATTGAAGATTATGACTTTACGAAGGGATTCTTTCTGGAAGGGTTTTCCGCCGATGCATGGAAAACGCTCAAACTAGGAGTAATAAAGTAAAATTCCCGAGTCGAATGGGCGTATTAAATCTATGTTTTTTTTTAGGTTTTATTTAAAAGAAAGAAGAAAAAAACTAAAAGTCTAATTTATAGCGAACGCGGAACGCGTTATAACGTTCAGGGGAACCCCCTTTCCAAAAAGGCGCAGTTGCCAGACTTTGAAGTTGCGCGTTTAATGGATTTCCTCCTTTCGCAATATTCACACCACCCAGCCGGGATTTTGAACTCCCGGCGTCGTCGCGTTCACCCTTCTCTAGTCTGGCGAGCTTAATCTCTTCGAATTACCGAGTGGTTTTCACGGGGCAACCAGTTTTCGCTCAAAATTTTCTTGTATGGTACAAAAGTAATGAAAAGAGAAAAATTGGAAATGGCATTATGCCCATTGTAATCGCAATTCCGTTATTTATTATTCAAATTATTCCTTCGAAGAATGTTCGTCGCGCGGAAAAACGAGACGCGGTTTTCCTTTTTTCTGCGAGCTTTATTAGTTACCTTGTTGTCTGCATTGAAATCCGCACAGGTCTAATGAAATTCCGCTCTCGTGCAGATTCTCACCTCAAATATCATTACCGCCGTCCGCTACTTGTTTTCGTAATTGCACGACCTCGCGCCAGGTACATAATACACACGAGCTTTATTAATTACTTTACAGCACCGCGAAATGCATTCGGGGCATAGTTTTATCATTATGATGATACTCGGTTTATATTTCTCCGCAAAATAACGAAAACAGAATTTTAAATATAAACTATGCAGAAATACTGCGATCGTTTACATGCTAATTTCTTTACACATACAAAATTAAATTAAACTTTTTTTTCAATTCATTTAAAAATATTAGTTTGAAACCGGACTAATGAAAGCCTATAAATTATAAACGAGCATTTATATATGTTGAAATCCGCATTGATAAAAACCGCACTATGCAAGGTATTGCTAAAATTTATGTAAATAGCTGATATTATATAATCGTTAAATATTATACATTTGACTGAATGAAAAATTTTATATTGTGATTTATTCTCGTACAATACAGAAATTTATTAGTAATATTTTGATGCAGCAATGTAATTCATCGCTTCGTTTGATATATTTGTTAATATTTGTAAAAGCCCCCAAAATTGCTACCGTAATTACGTTTTAACGGATTTATCGATTAGTACACGATATTATTTTATTCCAAAAACTGTTTTTAATTTTAATTGATTGATAACTCAAATTTCAATACGTTAAAAGCATTTTTGCATTGAAAATATGAGTTTAAACTTATTTTTTTTTAAATAAAATATTTTAGTTTATTGATATTTTCAGACTCGATTAGCATTATATATGTTAATTAAGTCTACAATTTGAGGCAAAAATAAGAAATTAATTTATTCGAAAATGTCGATGCATCTTAATTGGAACGAAAGCAAAGAAATTAAGCCATTTGCGGTTGAATGGCGGATATATCCGCCCTAAAATTTACATATCATCATTGCTCAAAGAACGGAGCGTAATTCGATAAACAGTCTATGAATCTTGTATAAAAGGATCGGTCGATTGAATTAGCGCAGAAAGGCTTGTTTAGAGGGACATAAAGTGGCTTGCGTCTGTAAATTGGGGACAAATTGTGTAGTCCAAATGATGGGATGTGGACCAGTTGCTGCATATATCAAAAAGGGTGCCACGAGGCCGCGCGAGCCATAATTCAATTCACTCGTCCATCCATCCGTCCATTAAGAAATTAAACCCTCCGTTCCGCTGTTTACGAGATGAAAGATTATTTATTCACTCGCACAGTTCTCCGAAGTTCGCGAACCGTTCTCGTCGGAGTTAAGCCTTTTTTTCTAGTGCTTGGTCCAGGAAGTGTTACAAGCCGGAAATGGTGCTTTGCATGCACAAGCACTGAAAGCAGCCAGGAGGAGGACACTCGGCGAAGCCTAAGTTGGAATCGATTATTTCCACCTGGGGTGGTGGGTGTAGCATACAAATCTCTTGCGGGAAAACTCCAGATACGCATGACATTTATTTTTCGACACATTGCGGCTAAGCCCTTATTTATAAAACTTTCTGTAACCGAAAAAAACAGCATAAAAAGCTTTCAGTAAAGAAATTTATATATCTACATAGAAATAAATGAAAATGAAAGTTTTATACTATAAATTAAATCTAATGCAATTAATATAATCCGACGTGAACGTGTGCATTTCGTAAGGCGCTTAATAATGGAATTTATCGAGTTGAAAGACGGATTATGGACGCGCGATGAGGCCGTTTCAACAGAACGGCTTAAGTACTTTAATTTACACGTTAAACGATTTTCAGTATTTTCGAATTTATAATAAAAATTATTTGTTACTTAACTAAAAATAGGTTGATGTAATTAATGTAATGAATGAGTTAATAATGTTCAATTTTGAATCAGTTTATTTTTTCTAGTGGAAATGTTACTGACATAATTGGGTTATTATTTTATAAATGCTCTATATCTGCTCTAAATGCAAACACTCATTGGCCTCAATCTTGTGCTAATATTAGTCGACGATTTTTCAACATTTCTGGGAACTCGGCTGCAACTTCTCGAACGGCAATTAATAATTACAAAACCAAATTGCACAACAAAACATAATTTAAAAAAATATAAAAAGTTCAATATGAATATCAACATTTTTCAACTACTGTTCTAATACCGGTGTAATGTAAGAGTAAAAAAAAGTAAAATATTCTTAGGCGAGTAGAAGATAAAAATAAACAACACTTTCGGAATTAAAAGCGAAGGAAGAACGGATGCGTTAGCGCCTTTGTTCATGTAAATCCTTTGTCTTCTTTGCACCACTCGAGACAATGAAAGAAAAATGTTTCAACTTCTGCTAGATCCTAACGAGTTTTCTTTTCATCGGAAAGCAATATAAATTTATGTTTAATTAAATTAAAAATCAATTACTATAAAATTTTATTCGCGTTGAAAATAAAGATAATAATCAATCTGTTTTAATTATTTTTGCAAATTTATTTCCTTCATGAATCGTACTTTGTTGCTTGCTTAATTTTTTTGTAGCAATTCGAAGTGTTTCTATTTTGGGACAAACACTGGAAAATCATTCCAACCACAATCTACCAATAAGTGTTCAGATTGATTGTTATTTACTGCAGCAACACGCGAGTCCCACTTTAAGTTATGTTCTACAGCTGCGGCACAATAATTTAACTAGAATATTAATTGAAATTTATTTGAAATTTGCAGTAACATTTATACAAAATTTCATTAAGACTGAATGAATTTTTTTAAAAATATGTATTCGAAAACTAAATAAACTTATCATATTTTATCTTACTATCAATATTTCTTCAATGTGCGTGAAATTATCTCAAAGCGCTTGGACAATTATGATAATGTAGCAACGTCTGAGGCATAAATAATTATAATTGTTTCTTCCAAAAACGCCTATCAATGTAGTGATACGTATTTTAATCACGTAAAGCAAATGTTAAGCAACGAAATAAAATGGACTTGTCGGCAATAACCATAGATTTTTTTTGAATATTTGTTGATGTTGTGCATATTAAAACCAAAGGCTATTGACACAAACTAATTAACAAATTGATTCCACCGTTGTTAAAGTAATCTTTCATCAAAATACAAATTCAATTAGAACTTCAAGTATTTATGCATTTAACATTAGTGACTTTATCAATAAATTGCAATTGGCACAAATTTAATATTTATATTAAATCTTTTGCATGAAGAAGTATAGTTATTGTTTGTTTGCGTGCTATTTTTAGACGTAAGTGTTATTTGTTGGAAAAGTGCGGACGTTTGATTTGATGAAGAAGTCTTTATCAGAGATGGGGAGGGTCGGGCCATAATGATTTCATAAGGCCTCAGGCCCACTTTTGCCGTCAGTCCACGGTGAGCAGTCAGCCCGAGCGGTTGGTCACACGATCCTCCAGAGTTAGTTGTAGTCTCGATCCCATCTGTGCAGTGGAGTGTTACTACATACCATATATATATATTCTATACTACATCCTCCTCGGCAGCCGACCATTCTTGTTTATTTCTTGGGATTTTAATACATTACGAAATCATTTCTCCGAAAGGTTGGTTCCTTACAATAAAATCTTTTTAATCTCTCATTTCAATATTTTTTTCATGCTTTCACTTGATAAGATTAATTAAAATATAAAATAAATAAATTAAAAATAAACTGTTTTTAGAATCACTCATTTTCATAATCATTGTGAGATAATTCAAAAAGAAGAATAAATCGATTCTGTCAATATTTTATTAGTTACCAATATTGTTAGTTTAAAAATACATTAAGTAAATATATAAAACAAACTAAAACTGATTTAAGTTAAGATTTCCGTTGCGTTTCGTATTTGCAATTGTTTCAATGTTTAAAATGTCAAGATCGAAATCGGCGGGGGAATGTTTAAAAATCCGTCAACATCATTTCCTGTGCGATGATCTATTAATCAGTCATTAAACTTAAGAGCTACTGTTGCTTCATTCATATGCCCTCATTTCAATTAAAAGTTTAATTGCAAATAGGACTTACTATTTGAACAAATCAAGTTTTATATATAGCTTAATTTTCTTAAGCTGTCAATTATGACGTAACTGATGAGCGTCATCTAGAGCAGCGATTCTCAAACATATGAGTTGCGAAATGACAGCTGTCAAAATGATGTGTCAAAAAATGAATGTTATAAACAATTAAGTGCATAAAATAGTTATTTGTTAAAGTAATGTTAGAATTTAGAGTGAAAAGTTTGTTTTTGTGTAAAATATATAATTCGAATTAGTTTGAATCAAGTTAAACTGTTCGAATTAACGTATCCTATCAGCATACGTTCGTTTCGCTCATTTAGTTTCGATTCAATTTTCAATTCGGAGCGTGCATGATGCATCCATGCCGACACACTCACTCTTTTCCTGCTAGCGTCGAACAGTTGAGTAATTACCAACGAAAGGATCCTAATGGACTGTACATAAAGCCGGAACGCGGACGAGCTATTATTGATCACCTGGAGATATGGGGTGCGTTCGAATCCGGAGCAAAGTTGTCCGCGGTTTCAGTTTAACACACGCACATTTTATTTGCTCGATAATAATCGTCGGTCAAATGGCTACCAGCCGGACCCTTGCAATCGACCATTGTCGCTGCATCCGTCACAATGGTATTCGACGTCTGGCATATGCCCACATGAGCGTAAAATCGGTTTTACGAAGAGAGGCCAGGTGATGGTTGCGAGAGTTTGTACAGACTATTATATTTCCCATTCGCATTGCCGACACGTAGACCATAAATTTCGCATGGTGATTTATCCCAACTGCCTCGAACTTAAGTGTATTGCACCGGCATTAATTCAGTTTAGATCAAATATTTGGGTAATCCTTATTAAACGACCATCTATAACACTAATTACCAAAATATGTTTATTATTAATTTTCATAAAAATATTGTTGAAGTTTTAGAAAAGTAACAAATTTAAAAATATATTATTTACAATTGCAAAATACTGTAGATTCGAAGATTGAAAATTAATGATTTTCGAAAATAGAAATATACTTTTTTTTGATCTGAAAAATCAACTTTTGAATATTTCATTATTCATTGTTTATAAACTAGTAAATAAAGTGGGGTAAATTGGAAAATTATTTTTGGATTAGGTGATGCAAACGTTATTAGTGAAAATTTCGCACGAATCCGATCTCCGAATAACCTTTGATTATTGTTAAAAATAGAAATTTGGTTTAAAAATATTTGAGTTGTTTATACAATAAGATTGAATTTGGTGGACTTCAAGGTGCGAAGCAGCGATGATTGACTTACGTGCGTGCTGTTAATATAGAGAAAAATGTGTTATTCCCGAAATATCTCAAAATTAATAGTAATTTCATCAACTGTAATTATTTAAGTTTTTGCCAAAAATACCACCATTTTAGATCATCAAAATACGATTTATTTTGTATGTAAATTATTTTCAAGATTGAAGCAAAATATGATAATAACGGAATAAAGCGCGTTGAACTTTTTACAAAACAAAAAGATACGTTTTTCTTCGGTTGGACGTCGATAAGGACTTCTCGGGATCTACTTTGTATTTGAGTTGAGCGCCGAGTGAGATGTATAAATATTATCTCGATAGGCGCCATGAATCATGAAGGAAGATCAGCGTTATTATTATTATGTTGAGAGACTTTTGATTCGCAGCAGGGTTTTCCAAATCGAATTGCAAAACGCATTGGATGCGGATTGTTGTTTTTGACTTCTCCTGTTCGGTCGAGTCTAATTACTCTTAAAATAGAGGCGACCCCTGATACCTTCTTATCAAGAAAGACGATTATCAATTGGAAGAATTTTCCTTTGATCCGGTCACGTTGTAAAATGAATAACTTGTGTGATCGTTAAAATAATGCACGCACTAAGTTCGTAGTAAATTGGAAGGAGCCTCCTGTTATACTCCTTGTAACAACGGCCACGGAACGGGACTGACTATAAATTCCGATTTAAGCAAGGAACCGTTGCGAGATTTACAGTGTCCTGGAACAATGCCGTTCCGGACTCTAAATATATTTCGCCGTCCCTATATTTTCCAAAATGAAACATCTCTCCTCCGGCAGCCAAGGAGAACAAGAAGTTAATTTAAGTAGAAGCAATCCCGCATCTGCAGCAGCAGCACAAATAACAATCACGGAGACTTCAATTTAAACAACGGGGCATAAATCAATTGTCAAAGTAAAAGTCTCTCGGCCCAATTGCGGCTTAAATGAAAGATTGGTCGTGTTTATCGCGGATCAAAATAGCCGTTGCTGAAAAACGGACCAACTAATTCTCTGTTAATTGTCGAAACGCGCATTCAATTGAAGCTGCTGCGGCGGGATTTTTGAAATCCACATTCAAAGAACGTCAATCATCGTTCCAACGAATGCGGGGCACTATTTCTCACATCGTTTGACACCTCGTCAATGTCAATTACAGTTACATATTGGAAGTTTTTTTTAAAAATTATTTCTGAAACCAATTTAATTAACACCACTTCCGCTCATTTCATTTTTGCTTCAAATATACACGAGCGAAAGCTGTAAACCATCAAATTATTAATTCTTTTAACAAAAATCTTTCATCTCTGGTCTGTAGTGGTAAATCCAAGTATCATTAAAATCGACGAACGAAATCAATTTTATGATCTATAAATTCGTATTTGAAACAAACTTTTCCATAATTATACAAGAATATACCAAAAGGATTTTCGTCTAAAATTTTCCTAAATTTTGATTATTTATATTTTTACATTTTCAAGATTCGAAATTACATTAAGCTTAAAATCTTGATCGATTAATTAATTTCTTGAGCGTCACGTATCCTCGTGGATCGCTGAGAGCCGTTCAAGTAGGTTTTGCGACAAACAAGAGTGGACACTCGATATCTTTTAACATGTGAAACTCTTATATTTTGTCATATGATCCTTTTGTGATCTACTGGTAATCTGGATATCGAAACCTAATCAATATTAATGTTATTAGTTAAATAGTCACAAAACACGAGTCAGGATTTGCGAGGACTCTCGCAGCTAATTCAAATATACGCGTTTGATCGAATGCAAATAAATTAGATTGACCTAATAGTATAATTCAGTAAAATGATTTGATTGCAAATTTGTAAATATTACTATCACGAAATGCGTATGAAAATGGTTTTGGAAAATGAAAATATTTGTATGTTGACAATATTTGCTGATAGTCTGCAGACAATAATGAAAAGGTTTTGCGTGCAAATGAAAAAGGGAGATATTGTATTTGCGGTTTTGCACATTGTAGTTTTTTTTTTGCTGAATTTGTATGCAGACACACAATCGGTGTTTCGAATGCTACAAACGCTATACGTTTATAGGCAAACATAGTTACGGTATTAAAATGTTGACCGTTCGCGAGTGCGTTTTTTGGATTATTTGTACTTTGTTTAATTCGTTTGAATACGTGCATTGTTAAATGATGGTTTTTAATTAAAAAGCCTATTCATAATGGGATATCTCGGATTGACCATCATCGCATTATAGAGTCATTATCTGTAATGCGCTGTCCGCGTTCGGTGGGATCGAGCAGTTAAGCACACATCAGCCGCAGTTATTAAACGGTCTAAGCGGGATTTAATCATTTCCAGGGTAAAAAGTCGTTAGAGAGATAGCATCTCTGGAGAGGTTTCTACGACTACTCCTCGGATTGAATTACATCCTTCTCCCGCGTTCATAATGGGATTATATTCAGCAAGGGGATGCAAACTTGCTCCCTCGTCCGCATAATACGCCTGATTTAAGATAACAGGACGTTCCCTCACTTGGACCATCTCCGATTATAATCGGACCTTCTTGATTAGAGTACTTGGCGCTAATTTGGATTATTCTCATTTTCAGGATCACCGCTGTCTGTCCAAACTGATTTTTCTTCTCTCTCGACTAAAGGTAAGAGATTCGACTGCATGTTTAATAATTTCAAGTGGATACAAATTTCGCTTTGATGTGCAACAGATGTTGCAAAAATATAAATGATTCACAACAGACGCGCGCCTCGCTCTTCAGTGTTATGTTAATGCCCAGGCCGAACGCGTTTAATAACAAAAACCCACCCTTTGGTTAACCGGATTACAGCCCCGCTGCCAAATGATCAATACTCCAAGAAAATCCAGTAATTGCGCCGACAGAGCCGCTTATTCTAACCAAATCAACGAAGCTTCCCAGTTTTCATCATAACAAGATATTTTACATAGATTTTCTTCTCAAATTACCGTCGCGATTACTTAACATTTGATATTAAAACATAAAGTAACGTATCTTTAATATTTGAGGAAAGTTATGATATGATCTAACTTTAACCTTTTAAATTTTCTCGTCTATTCTTAGAAAATATCCTAAACCTAAAATTCAAGTACGATATTAAATTGTAGATTAAATCATCGAAATTAAAATATTTAAATCCGAATTGCGTTTATTGCTTGTAAATCATTAGGGTTTCGCATTGTTGCAGGCAATGTGTGGTCCGCTTAGTGGACTGAATAGAGCGCCTAGGTTTTAGTGCAGCTAATGGATCCAACGCACGCATTTTCTATTGATTGCCGACTATTTATTTCAGCTCTCCCAGTAAAACCATTGCAGGCAGACTCGTTATAAATTAGTATATTATTAGTCTGGTCCTATTTATCATTGTCACATGAATTATTCATTTTCCATTCGATACCTAACGCACAGTTTTACAGTGTGTTAACAGCTCATAAAAATAATCATGAAGAAATTTATTGTTAGTTTTATTTATTTTTATCCATGAAAAAAGGCAACATTATGATGATATTTTATTCATAGTGTTGAATGACCTAAAATCTTAATTATTTATATATTAAAATGTTTTTTATTTACAATAATTTTGCAACAAAATTAAAATAATTCTAGCTTCGTGGTCGCATTTACAACTGTCAAATGCGAAACTGGCGCTTCTACATGAATAAGCTTTTTGATTAGCATAGTTTTATTTTTATATATTATATTTTGGCGGATATATTCGCCGCCCACCCGTAAAGGGTTAATGTAGTTAACAAAGTAAATTCATTGAATAATGCATTCAACTGCAGGCAGAGCTGCCGAAGAATAACATAGAGTGCCGCAGGGGAAGAAGAAAACCGTGAATAGTAAACACCGGGGCTGAATAATGCAGCTGCGCCACGAAAACGCTCTATTATTTTTACAGATGCTCTCTACAAAATTCTAAAGCAAACATTTTGATCCGCAGTTCTGTTGTTGCTTTTCAACAAGTCAACTGATTTGCATTAACTTTATTCCATCCAGAGAGCAGACAAATGTTAATTACGTTGTCGTAGCAATTATTGCATGTGAAGAGAATCTCTTGAATTTACCAAGTTTCCCTGCAATCTGATGTGATCATAGCAGCTACGTGCAGACTATTTTATTTTATGTTACAACATCTCTCTATGTGTTTCAACGATCGCTTCCACCGCGAATTTAAATCCGCATGAAAACGTTTACATGCAAAAGTCCGGAATTTACATGCATTTAGATTCTCCACTTATTTTCTATTCTTTCTTGAACGTTTCTAATTTTATTTTCAAAGTATTTTTCTTTTTTTTTTGTAGAATCTAAATTCTAATAAACTAAAGGCATGTAATTCTAGAGAATGTTCAATGTGAAGAGATTAATGGATCACTCGTGAGTCAATAACATTTCTATGAGTTTACGTATCAATGGAATCTCTGAGCAAGAAAGAATCCAATCAAATTTTAATTAATAACGATGATTCACAGCGCAAATCCATTGAATTTGTACCAGACAAACCGTAGGTAAGGTAGTTGGTGTCGGGTGTCTGATGAAGGGTGGAAAGATGTCGAGGGTTGCGGTGATTAAAACAAACAAGAAAAAGGGACTTCTCTCCCCCTTCCGCCCCCCTTCAATTGCGATGTGTTCGCTTTTGTGCGTTCCCCTTTATATACGGGCCGTAATTTGAAACTTTCGGAATTGAGTTATTTATTGTGCCGAACGATTTAATACCGTCATTATGCGACGCGTCAATTTCAAGCATCGCGCATTCCAAAAGCGAGACGTCGTCATTGCAATTAACCTTCGAACACCGTCGAGTCTGCAGATTTCCTCATACGTGAGAAAATTGAAGCACATTTAATCGATGCTTCTGTATGTAGCATAAATCACATTTATTTATTCTGCTCTACTTATGAAAAATATTATGTTTATTAGTGTTAGATTAATATGCAGAATAACCAATTAGTAGATTGAAAACATCAATATTTTGTGAATAATTGTGACTGATCGTGTTGCCAATGGGTGGTGTGTCAGATTGTCAGATAAATAAAAGTTATGTGAGACGTCAA
This sequence comes from Nicrophorus investigator, assembly GCA_963457615.1. NCBI lineage: Eukaryota > Metazoa > Arthropoda > Insecta > Coleoptera > Silphidae > Nicrophorus > Nicrophorus investigator. The sequence goes on from OY735141.1 coordinate 30,004,445, forward strand.
AATTTCTTTTTTTCGTAGACTGTAACAGATTTAAGCTCGAGCAAAAATTTCCGTTTTGTTTTGGAAAAGTGTGCGTTTGTTGTTTGTCGTTTTTGTGTTCGTTGGAAAATTTCCGGGTGAAAAGCAATAATGATAGCGTCGTGCGCGGTCGACGTGAAGTTCCACGATTGGGAGTCGTGCGACTGCTTGGGCAGCGTCCAGGCGCCCGACACGAAGGCGAAAGGTTTTCTGGACATATCATGGTGCAACGAGGGGAAGCACGTGGCGGCGGTGCCTATTTCTGGGAAGAGTTTGGTGATCTCCACGTATCAGACCAGCACGAGCACGTCGAACTGCAAGGACGATAGATGGAGACCGGCGAAGGATATCATCGATTTGGCCGGTGTGAAATGCGTCTGCTTTTCGAAGGTGGATAATCCGAATGTTGTGGTGGGCACCGTCAGCGGGGAGGTGATGTTGTACAGCATCACGCACAAACGGGTGATGCAGAGTTTCGCCGATCTTCCCGCTGCAGTCAATCAGATAGAGTACGGGGCTCAGAATCAGTTCGTGGCTGCAGGCTGCGCGAACGGACAGATCTTCTTGTATGCGACAGGGCACAGCGTTAATTCCACCTTCTTCGTTCCGGGATCCGATAAGTTGACGGCCATCGCGGTGCACTCGAGGACACCGCATCTGCTGTCCGGTGCAAGCGACAGAGGCGTCGTCGCCCTTTGGGATATAGTCTCCGGATGCAATATCCTCAGATCCGAAAACCATTCCGGGGCGGTCCTCGACATGTCCTTTTCGACGTCCGATGAATCCTTCACGACGATCGGCAGCGACAGACGAATAAATATTTACGACTTGCGGACTCGCGATTGCGTTCACGACAAACTCTTCGACATTGATCTAACGGCGCTCGCTTACTGTCCCAATGGCAACGACATCGCCGTCGCGACGGCACGTGGTCAGATCATCTGCTTGGATAAAAGGTACTTGCACTCGTGCAAGAGCGGCCTGAAGGCCCACAAATGCGCCATCAAGAAGATCTCGTTCGAAACATCCAACATGATTGCCAGCTACTCCAGCATGGATTATTCCAAATCCAGCGTCGAAGTTGACATAATGGACGATGATGTGCCGCAACCGCCGACAGTCAGCAATCTGGAGCTAAGCAAAGCCATCGTGTCTGGGGGAGGAATAGACAAATGCTCGATAGCTACATCGAGATGTCAGATGGCGCAGATGACGACCGGCGATCGCACGACTTTCCACATCATAGATGAGAACAGTCTGAATCAGTTGCGCACTGATATAACCAGAGCGACGAAGGAGATCGTCACCAATTTGGTGGAGACCATGAACAATGAGTTCCTAAAAATGCGCATGGGCGTTAGTCGCGAATTCTGCTCGATGGAAATCCGGAACAAGAAGCGTTGGAATGAGTTCAATATGGTTCTTCTTAAAATCGCCGACTTTGAGGATCAAGATAGTGGCGATCCTTCGGTCACGCAGAAGGATCTCATGTTAAACACAGTCAAGTCGAAACTGTCCTCCAATCAGTTCCTCACTCGGAACACCAGTTCAAAATCAGTAAAGTGAAATGTGTTTGTAATATGTATATAGGTCATATGTTTCGTAATAAAATTGAAATACTTGCATTTTTATCATTTATAAAACACGTAATAATTCATGAATTCTTATTGAACCAACGGCTAAATAAAGGTCCTCAAGTTAAATCATCATCATTCATCTGGGGCCTTAAAGGTTACGAGTTCGAAACTTAAGCCAAATAAATAAAAGATCAATGTGAAAGGGAGAAGAAAAACTTTCAAGTATAAACAAAGCATTTCACGATTGAAAGAATATTAAAAGTAATTAAAATAAAATTATTCGATTGCCTGATTTGTTTCTTGGAAGTATTATCGGAATTTTATGTATTTTTAGAGTTATCCATATTGCTTTTATATAAAAATATGTTTAATGTTCTTTATAAAACTGTTGTTGCTGCGAAAGTTGTTGGTAATTGTATGATTATCCAATTAACATGCAATCTAGCCATCTCGTGTTTGCTTTGTAGCCTTAATGAAGTTCTATTATGTAAAATTTCTCATTCCCTGGATGCATTGCAGCGCTTCCATTCTAGTGCAATCATAATACATCATGGATGTCGCGTGCCGAAGAATACACCGGTCGCGATTTTAATAAATTAATTGAATGGATAAAAAGTATACGACGAGGAACGAAGAAGACGAAAGATCCAACGCGCGCTCCTCTCTTATACGTCACATCCGCTCGCCGTACGGAATAAAATATGAAGTTAAATCCATTGATGCGACGATAGTGCATCATCGTTCAATAGAAATGAAAATATTAATATTATCGCCGGTTCTGGGAAGCTGTAGATAATATTCACTTATTCGTTCAATGGCAAATATTGACATACTTAACATCATCAACATCGTTCAGTCGATCTCCCGAAGAAAATTGTCCGTCTTCGCGTGGCGATCGATAAAGAAATTCGTGTGTGCCACTTTGCAGCTGCTTTATTTGGAGCGAACAGTAAATACCGGAAAGGCGTAGAAATGCGGTGAAAACGAGAATAAGGCATGTGCAAGTTCACGGGCTCCTCTCCTTTATTCTCCTTCTGCTTCTTGTTGTACCTTCTTTTTACTGCAGCAGCAGCAGCAGCAGCGACTCGTTATTAATAAGTGTATGTATCTCTGCAATGAATGCCGTATAAAAACGTCTCGCAGAGCGAGCGAGCTAGCGAGTCGTTCCCGCAGAAAGCGCGCATCTTAGGTAAACAACGGGAAACGTTCGCAATTTACTTTGAGTGGGTACTTCGTTCAAATATGTGGGACTTAATTAAATAGCGAGAAGTGTTAAAACGAAATCCAAGAGATCGTTTCAAACGTCCACTCTGTGGTATGTCCGTGCACTTATCGCCGCCGCGGCGGTAAACAAACTTAAATAACTTGTTGTTTGTTTGCGAAGAGAAATAGATAATTCATAATGCTTGTGTTGCAGACGATGCTGACGTGACCGCAGCGAGGAGAGACGGGTTCTTCAGACTAATCGCACAAAATGTTGATGATGAAGCTGTCTTCCATTGTGACGCTTTTGGCCGTCTTCGCCGTAGTCTCTGCTCTCGATGGGGATTTTGCCTTCGACGTCGTCGATGACTTCGAGGTGGACTTTGACCAGGAAACCGACAAGAAATCCTTCGGACAGTACGATAGGGTAATCGCAACCGTCGGAAAGGTTTTCCATCTGACCGTACCCGAAGTGGACTTGCCTAGTTCAGACAAACCCATTACATTTGAGGTAACGTATTAAAAACCTTAAGCATCAAATAGTAATTGTGCAATTGGTAGATGAGATATGATTAGAGATTTATTACTTTCAGGCTAAAAGTCACGGCACAAAATCGCTTCCGTCGTGGCTCCTGTTTGATAAGACTGCCGGCTCGTTCTGGGGACTTCCGTTGTCCGAAGACGTTGCCGAAATTCATATAGTAATCCGAATTTACGGTCGACCAGAGTACACAGTCAAGGAATTTACGCTGGTCGTGGAGAAGGAAGAATCTTACACCGAAGGAAGCAATTCTTGTTCGGATAGGGAGGAAGGCACGATACTCGCTCTAGTCATCGACAAGGATGTTATAGCTTTGAAGCCTAAGCAGCGCGTAGTCGCTGTCAATAGCGTAGCCAAGTTCTTCGGACTACCATACGTGAGTTAACTATAACTAACCCGACAATCCCGAAACTAACTAAATATTTGAAACTTAACAAATCGAATAATTGTGATTTGGAATTACAGAGTGCGTTCAGATTGCATCCTCTTGAAGAACCAGATGATTTGCTAGATAGTACCGTTGTTTCTGCTGGACCAGGTGATGTCTCTTCAAAGACTTCGAAGATTTCTAGCAGTTTGGAGGTGAACGTTGGTTGTGGTGGTCGTCTTTGGACGAAAACCGCGACGATCGTCCATCAACTTAAGCAACAAGCCAGGGATGGTACCATATCAGAAGTTATGGGTTTACCATTAATCGGATGGCGGGTCAAGACGCAAAGTAAATTGTCCAGACGTTTAAGGCGACAGGTGGACCAAGGTAAATAATTTGAATGATTAAATGTTGTCTTTTTAAATTACTGAAGAATTAATAGGGAGCGGTGATTATGAGGCGTACGATGATGATTACGATAATTATGATGACGATGAGTACGAAGATGAAGAAGAGGTAATGCCACCACCGAAAGCAACGACGCCTAAATCTACAACGACTTCGACAACTACGACTGCTGCTACCACCACCACCACCACCACAACAACAACTACTACCGCTGCTCCAATTACCACCACGAAATACATTACAACTACGCCTGAGCCCACATCCACGCATCATCATAGACATCACCATGGTCAAGTTGATGCTACAACGAAAGCTACAACTACAACATCCACGACCACGACAGCTGTTCCGATCACAACAGAAATGATGGTTCCACCTAAATCACCGGAGACTACAACTCATCCCATAACTTCAAATGCCAACAGCGAGAACGTCGACGACTTTTACGATGATTATGATGATGACGATGAAGATGATGACGATGATGCCGAGAGCGAAACCATAGTTCCTGACACCAAAACCGAAGTTAATTTTGAAATCGTGGAGGACACCGAACCACCAACTGTGGAGGTGATCACTCAAAAGGCTCAAACTGTCGAAGCTGTACCTGAAACTACTCCGACGACTACTACAACCACAAGCACTACCACCACCACAACTCCTCTTCCTACTACAACAACTGTTGTGACTATTCCTATCACTGCATCTACCACGACTTCAACAACAACAACAACCACTACCACAACAACTCCAGCCCCAACGACTACTCCAACCACTACAACAGCTTACACAACCACAATAAAAGAACTGCCAACCACCGAAGAAGAATTTGCTTCGACAATACCTCCAACGACGATTCCACCTGAAACTACATTTGTCGCGTCCACTACTACGACTGAAAAGACGACGACGATGACGGAGGAACAGCAAGAGACAACGACTGCAGTTAGACAGACCACCGCAAGACACGTAACAACAACAACTACGAGACCTACAACGACGACACCCACTTATCGCGCTACAGAAACTATCGAATACGAGATGAAGAATTTCCCTCCGATTATTCAAAATCGTTTGAAACGTATCGCGACCACCGCCGGAAAGATGTTCAGCTACGTCGTTCCAGAAAACACGTTCAGTGACATCGAGGACGGTTATAATCTGATATTGGAACTGCTCGACAACGAAGCTAAACCACTGAACAAGTCTTCTTGGTGTCAATTCAATCCAATGACTAGGGAGATTTACGGACTGTGAGTTTATACGTTTATTTATATTTTTCACAAAGCAATACAATGGAAAACTTTTAAATTTTCAGTCCACTTGAGGAAGATATTTCCCGTTGGGAGTACATTTTGAAAGCGACCGACAAAGAGGGTGCTTCCGTCGTTGATCCGGTCGAGATTCTTGTGCAGCACCACAAGTCCAGGCGCGTTGTAAACCACGAGTTCTCGTTATATATGCACATCGAAAAGAAATGGAATTTCCCTCACGACGTAGATTGGCCTCTGAAGACGCTAAGAGGAATCGGACAATTGTATAACTCAAACTTAACGGACATCGTAGTCAGAAGGGTTAATTACACCGTCGAGCCGGTCGTCTTCGTTTGGACCAACGAGTCTTTGCCAAAAAGCTATTGCCCAACGGATGAAATCAAAGAACTGTTTGAGGTTTGCCTAATTGTCATTCACTCTTGTCTCTGTTTTAATTTAATTTATGTGTTACAACTTTAGGTGTTAACGGCGAATAATGAAGGTGATCCGTCGCATGCGTTGACGAGAGTTTTGGTGCCCGAATTGCGGGTGAAGAAGGTGATGTATCACGGATTAGGGATGTGCGAGACGAAACCTCGTCCACCGCCTCTCGTACCTATTACGCCGCCAACGAACTTCTCTCCTATCCTCCGGAATCCTGTTGATCACATCAACGCAACAGTTGGGGAGCTGCTCGTCTTTAAAGTGCCAGACGTGAGTGAACGTCGATTTGATCGATGGAAGCAAATTATTTATACACTCTCACTTCTCTTTCTTACCCCTGGTTGTCGTCTGATTTTCAGGACACATTCTACGATCCCGAGGACGTGGACTCGCGCAATCTGAAGATGTCCCTGCTCACCGTCGACAGGCAACAGATCGCGTCGGATCACTGGCTGCAGTTCGATAGTAAAAACAAAGAGTTTTACGGAATTCCTCTGCCCGAGGACGTAGGTCGAAGCGAATATCAATTGGTATGCGAGGACAGCGGCGGCTTACCGGCAAGCGATAGCCTCGTTGTCGTCGTGCACGTGCCTCCTAAATTGCAGTACAACGTGGAATTCAGCATGACTTTGGAAACACCCTACGAGACATTCATCAACAGCGCTAGCCTGCAGAGAAAGTTCATTGAAAAATTGCAGGTACGTAAATTGACTAATGCAAAATAAAAATGAAAACATATTATTATTAAATATTATATTATATTCAATGTTATATTCTGTTTTCAGGAACTTTTCGGAGATCAGAACACCAGCTACATACATTTGAGCACGATCAGCCGCGGCTCGACAATCGTCAGTTGGTATAACAGATCGTTGAGTCTGTCGGAATGTCCGAGGGCCGAAATCAAATTGCTTGAATCGATTTTGGTGAACAACGATCGCACCATAGCAGGACGCGTGCAGGACGTGATGGACCCAGAGTTCACCGTATCCACGATCAAATTGCAACTCATTGGTTCGTGCAAGGGTAGACCGAATATCCAATCGCCAACAAGCAAAGGCGTTCCCATCGAAGAACCACCACTCTCCGATCACGAGGATTACATGATCACGTTCATCGTTCCCGCCGTGATAATATCCGTGATGCTGCTGTTGGCCGGCATTGCGGCGTGCGTCCTCTACAGACGACGAAGAACCGGGAAAATGAACGTGGAAGAGGACGGACGATCGAGCTACGGCAACAAAGGCATTCCGGTCATCTTCCAGGAAGAATTGGAAGAGAAACCAGAACCAGGTATAATTAAATTTATTAACGACACCTAAACAAACAAACAAACGTAAAGTCTTGTGTATGCATTTTTACTCTCTGTCTATCTCTCTCTCTCTCTATCTTTCTCCTAGAACCGTAGTGATTTTTTACATTATTTTTTATTTTTTTTGAAATAATATTTACTATTTTTATATAAACTTGCATATATTCGTTATATATATTTTTATTATTTTTTTCTTTTGTGTATTTTATTTCTTTCCTATGTGTGTGCGTGTACTTGTTTTGTAAATGTTAGTTAATAAATTCTATGATTTATTTATTATTTATATTTTTTTAAATTATCATCTTACTTTTTATTTGTTTTGGTGTCGAAGCGGAGCGGGTATGTTACGAAGTCAATTTTGAAAATTATCTTCGCACTTTATACCCGTCCACTTCCGAAGTTGTCCCACGTAGTAGAGCATGCTTTATAGAGTAGATTTGGTGGCTAAGTAGTGTTTCGTCTGTAGTACTAGTTGGTATGCATTGATGAGTCTTAAATTATCGTTAAATAAAAATATCAAAATCCGGATCTTCCAGTTTTAATAAGCTTGATATTTATATTTCAAAAGTATCATCCATTCCAAGGTTACCAACGCTTAATTAAACGGCCATTAACATCACACATTAAGAATATCTTTAAATTAAATTATTTTTTTTTATAAATCAATGACTTATATAATTTTTATTAAATTGCATTGATTAAAACTTTTTCTTATACAGATTCACTGTCACAAAAACTGTATTTTACGTGATGATTGGTCGTATAGTTTGTGTGCCTAATCGAATGTGTAAATTTAATGAAACTGCTGATGTGTTAGGTAATATATTATAATTAAATCATTCACTATTTGATTCGTGTGTAAGTAGGTTTCATAATTCCGATTCGATAATGCATATTTGATTAATTAATTTATTTATTAATTATTTATTTTCAAGTTCAAGACTCAATAAATTAAAATCGAAAATTGATGCAGATAGATTTACTATGATAACATAAGTGAAGTTTTTTGAATATTTGCGGTGCACGATGTCGACGAAAGCAATGCGTTTTCTTGTGAAACTTTCCAGGACTATTATCCTTTTTTTGTGCGTTCGAATTTGTTGCAGGTACAAAGGCTCCGATAATCCTGAAGGACGAGAAGCCGCCGCTGGCGCCACCCGAGTACAGCAAGAGCGGTTCGCTGAAACTCACCGATGATTCTGAGCCCTATCAGCCGCCACCGCCGCCCTTCACGAGGCCCCAGGACAACGGGAGACAATCCCGCCCCAAAGCCACACCGACCTACAGAAAACCACCACCGTATGTACCCCCTTAACAGTTACAGTTCACCTTCTTCCAGCAATAAAAAAAACATTAAAATCCACCAAAAAAAAAAGAGTAATACCTAATAACAAAGAAAAGCAACAACAACAAAAAAAAAATATAACTTATACGATATACAATAATGTACTGCCAGCAGAGAGATTTCTTGACTCTTTAACAATCCTCCACCTCCAGACCCTGTTTTCTATTTTTATTTCTAACTCTCATTACCACTAATAATAATACTACTACTACTATATATTTAATTAAGTACATCCGATGCGATTTCCATCGACGTAATATATGCATTTATTTTTTTAGTTTAAATTTTAAATGGCAGTAGGAAACGGGACGAGGAAGAATATCGGGATTTAAAATAATCTAAATTTAGAAAGAGAGAGAAAAAATGAAAAGCAAACAAACACAAAACACTTCCGTACAATCAATATGTGTATAGTAATTAAAAGTTAACAAAGAGAGAAGAAGAAGAAGAAGAAAAGGAAAAAAAAGAGAGATAATACCAAGTAATGTTCGAAAATATTCGTAGATTCGTTATAATTTAAATGAACGTTGGATATCAACGAAGCAAAGGATGCGTTGGGAATTAACGTCTTTTTTCATTTCAATATTTCACAAAATTAAATGTTTCTTCCGGCGTTGTTTCCTTAAAAGTATCTCCATTTGTTTCATTCATCTCCTTCTGTTAAATCTAATTGTCTAATTATTATTATTATTTGTTTTTCATCAGTGTATTTTCTAGTGATTATATAAAAAAAAATACAATCGAATCGAAAACAAAAAGCTAAAATACCAAAATTTGGTAGGCGAGTGCGTGTGTATGTATTTATCATCATCATCATCACTCTAACGCCCTTTACGCACTCAACAATGTGTTTGTTAATGTAGACTTTAGGGATACGGACGACTCTTATACTATATTTTAAATATTATTTGAAAAGCAGACAGATGTAACAATGTATAAATATATTATTCAAAAAAAAAACCTTCCCAAAAAAAATATATATATTGTAAAAGATGTTCTTTTTTTTTTAATCTAATATAAATATATATTTTCAATTGTACTGATTTTTTAAGCTATTATTAATATTAATAGCGTTAGCATTTAGGGAAAAAAATTACTAATACTAAGGCTGTTCTATAATTTGCTTACATTATAAATATATTTTTTTGTATTATATCCATTTTAAAAATTTATTAAAAACGTTTATTTCTATTATTTGGATTACTTATGCAGACACTTATTATATTATATATATATATTGTATAACCCAGTTACCAAAAAAAAAAGCATAAATAATTATAACAAGGACGAATCGTATGTAACGAAATTTGTTTTTTTTGTTTTGTTTTGTTTTGTTTATTCTCATAACCATAGCATATCATGATTTTGATCTGTAGACTGTATATTTCTATTCTATGTCATATCATATATATCTTTTGTATTTAATCCATTATATAAATAATAAACGATAATCAATTGTGGCTATTCGATGATTATTCTCTTTAATTTATCCTATTTGTAATGTCGATACCGCTGGCGTAGCAAGGGTAAGAAATTCGTAGGGGCCCACGGGTGTGGGCCCACAATTTTTCGACCAGGAGTGGATCTAGGTAAGATCTTTATTCGAATTAGAATTACATTTAATAATTACAGTCAAACTAAAACAAGAAATAAACGACAATGAGCTGCGATTTGCTTTAGATCAGAGGTTTTCAACCAGAGGTTTAGATGCTTTTTAAATTTATCCTATTTGGTATGAAATGCGGAAGGGCCCACGAGTGTGGGGCCTTGTTTTTTAGACCAGGAGTGGATTTAGGTAAGATCTTTATTCGATTTAGAATTGTATTTAATAATTGCAGTTAATCTAAAACACGAAATAATCGTTATCATGGTTCAATATCCTTTTGATCAGGCTGACCACTTAAGCACTTATTATTCTGCTTTAATTTTGGATAATATAAACATCGTCAATATAAACAAATATTATAATTATTTAAAATATGCGCATTAGTATCTTGTATTGTTTGTAGTTAATATGTTATCAATGAATTAATGAGAGAATAAATATTTCTTATTATTTTATCGCGATTTATGACCTCGGCTCTGGGTTATCGATTATTACATTCGATGTTGACCGCACACATAAATAGTCCAGCGATTCCATTTCGTGCACCATTGTTACTCCGTTAAGCGATCATGAAATTGCTAACTGTTTTATTTTTACTGCTCGCTGCATTCGGTAAGTTATTACTATTATTCAGATAGTCGAGGACTATTTTGAAAGAAATATCTTGCAGCTCTCCTCACCAACGCCAGTTCCTTGAATCGAGACAAGAAGATCCAGAATCTGCAAACGGAATTCAATGACGACAGCGACGAGAGCGATCCAAAGTCCTGCCACAGCAGAAGGTGCCAGAAGTTCCGTTGAGGATATCCATGTTTAGTATTATTAATAAATAAAGACTACTACGATGCGATTCAATTTTTGTTTTGTTGCAGTAAAGTGCATCTAGTTTTTATAATAAAAGACATATCTGCAGCGTCGATTGATTTGTTCTTGATACACATATAAACACAAATAAAGAAAAAGGCCAGAAACAATATTTAATAATACTCCCTAATCCTATAAAGTATGTAATTTAATGAGTCTACAATATCAATAATTTGTTTAGAAGTGTTTTTTTTGTTGGGCCCACGCTATTTTTGAATCCACTCTCGCGCAATTTTTGAAACTGGCACCACGCATTTTGCAAACTACAATTTTTTTTATTAAATTTATTGGAGTTTTCATGCAAAATGTAATTAAAAAAAGATTGGAATCGAAATGGGAAAATTTTATTTATCATATTCACATCATAGAGAAAACAAATAAAAAAAAATTAGATGGAAACTGAAATAAAGTATAATTCCAATATACACAGTAGGATAGAAAAAGAGATGTACTTAAGTTGAACATAGTGGAAACATTTTACATCTTTCATTGCACAGCTCGTAACGAATATCTTCAATGAACGTGGAGGAATTCGGAAAAATGCAACGAAATCGCTTGATGTGAGATATGTTTATATATACTTTAATAATAATTAAAAAATAAAATAAAAAAATTAACAAGAATAAGTCATAATTTGCGTGTGTTTATAATAAATATTAATAATGCGTTATATCTTGGTATATTTATTATATAGTTGAAAAGAGCGCAGTCGAAATAAAATAAGAGTTGCTGTTGTTGAAGGAATTTAAATTTTAAAAAATATATAGATTAGGGGAATGGGAGGTAATTAATACAAAGTGCTCGATTTTGTACGAAATGAATGAAAGAACAAATTAAATACATGTATATATTTTTTTTTTCATATATAAATGCGCTTCTAGTAATAATTATTAAAGACAATATTGTCCATTTTGGACTACCTTTTAAAGTCGCGATGGTTTTCAGAGGACGCGACACAAAGCCAGAAAATCCATCCTACACAAGAGTTCGATATCCACAATAGTAGTACAACCACACACAAATTTACTCTTTATTACTTGCTTTTGTCGGTTCGTGTCTTTCTTCACGCACCTCGACGCCCTACACACCAAATCTATTTTAGAGTTCGAGGCGATCGAGTAATGAAAATTGTATTCAAAACATCGATTTTGTATATTATTATTTTCGTTTATTACACTTATAAGTGAAAATTATTAACATAAGCGACGAAGAAAGTAAAGAATTTAATAAATAGAAAAAGGAGGTGAACGAAAATGAAATATTCTGACTAGAAAGTTGAAAGTTACTACGATCCACTTTATTTTTTATTTTTTTGGTTTTTTCTTTTGCGTCGGGCTTCTTCTTCTTCTTCCTCTTCCTCCTCCTCCTCCTCCGACGAGCCTCAACATATACATTCATCCCTAAGACACACCGATCCTCCGAGGCCCGCAACTAACTACTTAATTTAATTTAATTTTTTTTTCATATAATTTAATTAATTTTTTTATCGTTTTTATTTTATTTAATTTTACTTTAAATTCTGACAAATACTATGTATATATATATATGTGTATATTTTATGCCGTTAATACAGTTATGATTGTTTCTTCATTTTCTTTACATCCAGTAACTAATTGGAAACAAAGACAGAGACGAATCGCAGCTCTTGGAATGTGCGTGCTCCAAAAGCCGGATCTGCAGAAATAAAGCGCACGAAACGAAACAGAGAGAAGTAATATAGGAATGTATCGTCTGAAAAGAACAATGCAACAACAACAACAACAAAAGACTTTGCCGGATGATAAGAAAACAATTTTTTCCTGTGTTATTTCAAGCGTTTCTCCTCATCATCGATTTATTTCTCCAGCACACACACACACATACCACCGTCGTAGCTTGCTGTCGCTACTACCTCTTCCTCCTTTGGTTTAGTTTAAATACAATATTATGTGTTTCGTTTAAATTATCTCGAATGTTAAACTAGATTTATTTTATTAAATAGGTCCTTAAGTTTCCTGATGAACGTCGTCGTCGTAGTCGTCGTCGTCGTCGTGCGTGCGGCGCAGTACAATTCCAATACAGAAAATTCACATGTAAGCCTAATTGCCTAAAGATAGTTCTTGTTGTTCGGTATTCTCCTTCTTTTTTTCGATTTTGCAATTATACCGCGGCCAACCTAAACGAAAATAAATACACTTATACAGATATCATATTATAATATTTATAAGTATTTATAATATAGACTTTTTTTTTTAAATATATATATATTTAGATTTATATATAGTCGAACTAAATTTTGAGCCAGATAATCGTAGTAGTATTTAATTTTCTCCGTTGGTTCCGCGCTCCTCAGTTTACTTCCGCTCCAACATTCAAAATATCCATATACATATATTTTTTTTATACTTGTATTCTTCTTTCGGTATTTGTAACATTAGACTTAATATTAAGTTAAGAACGAAGGAAACGAAACGTTTTTTTCTTCTCTCCTCTTCTTTAATGTGCAATTATTTGTTACCATTTCTTCGTCCCCCGCAAATCCTCAACATATACACGCACACACACATACACACGCACGTATATATATATATATATATAAACATAAATAACATTCAATAAACTTATAAGAGGCGAAATAAACTAAAGGAATCGTAAATTACAGAGTTACGTAAATGCAATTAGTACATTTGTTGCGATGGCACGAAATCGAAGAAGACAAAAAAAAATAAAGTGCAAAGTTTGCGCTCAAATCCGTCCCAAAGGAAAATCTGATGGCAGCAATCGGAATTACCATTTCCCTTCGGCTGAGGACCAAAGAAATTGCAGCCACTTGCAATAAATAATTTTAAACTTGAAGAATGAACTAAAAAAGATTAAAAAATAAACAAAGAAGTATATATACACATATGCATATGTATATACATATATATATGAATATCTCACTCGAAACTTTGGTATGTTATGTTTGTTGCGTATTCTAACTCAAATTTGAACATTTTCAATCACGACGATCGCATTTTAAATCAGTAGTTTTTTCTTCAATTAAATTGTGTGTTTCCGTCGTATTCATATAATAACAATATACAAAAAGAACGAATTGTGCATTAAAATGTTTGTTTGTTCTTGTCATTCGGATTTTGCACGTTATCAATTGAAAATGTTACCGTTTCTTTCTTTTACATTTTTTTTTTGCGATTTTGTTTCTTTTCATTATTTTTGTTTGTTTAGTTTATAGAATATAACTGAATACATTATTTATATATATATATAATAATAATATTATTATTAATTTTTTTTTTTGTAATATTTGTTGCTTGTTGCTGTTTGTGTCGCTTGTGAGACGGAGACGTCTTTAGTAGAGACCGCAGTTACGTAAATTATTGGCGATGATGACGTCGGTGACGGCGTCGAACACGAACTGGATGTTATGGGTGTCCGTTGCGCACGTCATGTGGCAGTAGATTTCTTTGGTTGTAGACTTATTCTTGGCCTCGAATTGGGCTTGGATGTAGGCTGCGGCTTCGCCGTACTCCTGGGCACCTGCAAAATTTGTCCAGAAATTAGTTAGTATTTGATATTCTCGCCTAAAAGACCACTCCTAGCTAGCTAGCACTCACCGGCAAACTCGTTAAAGCATATCGTCAAAGGAGATTTTCTGATCTTCTCCTCAAACAAATCCTTCTTATTCAAAAACAGAATAATAGAAGTGTCCGTGAACCATTTGTTGTTGCAGATGGAATCGAACAGCTTCAAGCTTTCCTGCATTCGATTCTAAAACACCAACAACAAAAGTAACAATCAACTACAGTTTCTCTATAGACAGAATTATAATTATACCAGTATACAAAACAATACTTTCACATTACTATCAAAATAAGCAAATTATATTTATTTCCAAATCACCTATAAACGTTCTTAAAGTTTACATTTTATGATCATATTCTGAATAAATTGCATTAAAAATCTTGAAACTAAGTCAAGTGTAAATGCGAATGTTTCCAATTTTCAAGATGAAGAATTTTATTATATATTTTGTAACCAAAATTGCAGTTTTTCCTACTTACTTATTTAAATTCTTTATGTACTTTTTACTTGTAGCCAAAGTCTCGAATATTAAAAGCAAAGATTTTTTTTAATTAACGCGAGCTCAAGGCATGAGAGCTTGAAAGAACAATGTTTAATTTCCAAGGGAAATTAAAGTATTGAAAATTTTAGCAACTTTTTAGTTAAATGTAAAGAATGTAAAATTTTAATTAATGACAATAATGATAAAAAAATAGTTTTCTATATTTTATTTAATCTGTATTTCTGCTGAATTTTGCTATTATTTCAGTAATTAGCACTCAGCCAAGTATAAAATCCTGCTATTTTTCTTTATTTCTGTTATATAAGTTTAAAATTTAATTAGGTTGAGAAACACTGCTTTTTTACGCTCATTTAATAATAACAGAATACAATGTTTTGTATATAAAAAGAACTTTTTAATTAAATTAAATATATTTGCGTTGTACAAATATCTGATGATATTTACTCATGCAGACTAAATCGTTGATTGAAATATATACATATATAAAACAAGAGCAAAAATGCATCGAATCAATACGAAACCGAGCGAAACAAATACATTAAATACAATATTTTTTACAAATTAAATCCATTTGGAAAATTGGAATTTCATGTGAAATTTATTTAGTGATGATATTTTTTTCATTTCGTCAATGTTTATTTCATGAATTTCGTATAAATATTTATAAGATTTTTTTTATGTAATAAATATCGTTGACATTGAATCGTGTCGATTTTTTTTAATGGAAAATTTTGATGAATATAAATGAAATTATATCAAGAATTTTTATTATTATATTTAATACTCATAAATTAGTAAACATAAGTTATAATTGTAGTCAAAACTGAAGTGTATCTATTCTCGAGTAGTAATTAATGAATTGTGTGTAATTTTATGTAACGTAGGTCGAGAATTACTGTGACTTCGACGACTGACATATTGGTAGAAATTGAGTGGTTGCGTGACCACTGAAAGGGTGCAAGCACCTCTGCAGATTCGTATCGCCCAGTCGATTCATGGATAAAGTGGTTGACGTGTCCCAAAACTGTATACACACAAAGTTTCCACTTCGTGTGAGTGTGTGCAGTCTGCATTATTCAGTGTGTCAAGTTTTGTTACCAAACAAACCACGCAAACACCGAGTTTGTTACATAAAATACACTATATGCAATAATTATTTATTTATATTCAATTTCTGAACTATTCGACAGTTCTCAATAATAATTTACTAATTTATAACTAGAATATTGTGAAATTTGTAAAAAGTATTAAATGAAAATGCAACGTGGCCAATTTTATATGGGCGTGGTCGAAGTCTAAAGTGTCTTACAAATTAGCAAACTTCATTGTATAAATACTAATAAGTTTGTAAGTAATTCTAATAAGTATCTAACACGACCATTTTGAAGTTGAACAAATATCGTTGTATTATAAAAAAAATATTATATTTATAAAAATATTTCTATAAAAGTCTTACGTGCATCTAACATGATCTTATCTATTTCTTATCAATCGTTGTTATGAGCATTTTGTACATGTTAGTGTAGAGTTCAATAACTGATTTATTTTATACTTATTGGAATCTGTTGAAACATTTTCTCAGATTCAACAAAAAAAATATTAATAAAAATGAAATTAAAGTTTATTGTGAAAATTAAGAAAAAAATATATAAATGACGAAGCGAAAACATGAAGGCTCTTAACGCTACATCCTCCCACTTCTCAATTGCTTTATAAATCGATACGTAATTCGCTCCGGTCTCGTCTTTATTGAGAGTGGTTGCATAATTGAACTATTATTTACAAGCTAATTTCAGTTATACAATTAAAATGTTGGTCTTACCGTCGTCTCATCTTCGTGCAAGACTTGGTCATATTCGCTCATCGCCACGCAGAAGATGATTGCAGTCACATCCTCGAAACAGTGGATCCACTTCTTCCTCTCCGACCTCTGACCGCCGACATCGAACAGTCTGAAAGGATTTATAATTAGGTTTATTTACTCTCAAAAAAAAATAAACGTGAATTGCGCTCACTTGAAATTTAGGTTCTTGAAGGAGAAGTGTACTTCCACAATACCGGTAGTTTTTACTCTTGTGCGCAAGATGTCTTGCTCTGTTGGTTGGTAGTCTTTAGCACCCAGTCTATCTAAATCATCAAGGAAGCTAAAAAAAATTAATAAATTTCAAAGATTATTATTTGGTCCAACTATATTATTTGTAAACTTAATAAGTACAAGCTTAAAGTATACAACGCTTTTGCAAGTTGAGCAAATCTTACAAAGGAAATATAATCCTTTAAATGCGGATTATTACCCTGGCTTTAAGCAGGCTGAACTTTTTCAATTAAAATCTGGTATCTGAATCCGTGCATTAACTGCGAGGAAATTCATTAGGGAAACGAGCTTACTATTTTGCTGAATCGTTAAGTTGGTATTCATTGGAACGTCCGAAGCACTCCTGGACGCCGTTGTCCGCCCACAATCTCTTCATAGCAGCGAGTAATTCTTCCGAGAACGGCTCGGTGTCTTCCATGCGTTGGATAACATCGAACACCATTTTACCATCAATCTGCAAAATAAACGAAATTGCATGAGCATTTATCGAGCGGTTAAAAATAATTATCGACCCCGAAATGCAATCATCCCATTTTGGAAAGGGCACCGAAATAACAGATTCTGAACTTCGCGTGTTCTATCGTTTCTATTTTTACGTTTGAATTTCTAAATTCTACTACTTTAATACCATTTTTGCTTAAGAACTAAGCGACCAAATAATTTAATTAAATGATATCAGCAATAACAGCTTATGTGCTTTTCCTAGTCGAACGGATCAATCCATCAGATTTAGATTACGGCACGCCAAATCAAAGATAAACTTGTTTTTAATCAAAAATAATTAAAAAAATACTAAATTGAGTCCAAGAAGTGTTAGTGGAGAACCCCAAATATTAGCTAATAGTTTTTTTTAAATGAAATTCAAGTTATTTTTCCTCAATTCACATATATTTGTCGTTTCTAATAAAAATAATAATAATTGAAGCAATTCTGAAGAAAAGTTCATATTTTCAATAAGACTTCACAACATATGCGCGTTTCCAATTTGGGTGTTGGCTTCTTGGAAACGCGTATATCGCATATTTATTGAGAAACCCTAGAAAGGTTTGGTTCCTTGAATAATATATTTGTAACATAAAGTATTTGCGGTGCAGAGCGAAAATTTGCCGCACGGTGGACGCAAGTTATGCGTCTTTCCGCCCTCTGGAGACAATTTAAAACGACACTTACCGCCGCTAACTTTTATGCATTTCACCCCCTTAACGGCCGCATCGATTTTGCTTACGTGTCTATTTAGTGCCTGATTTCCCTTACCTCTCGCTCGTTATTTCCATAACCGATGCTCAAATTTGGCATCGCCCTTAGGATGGCAACCAGAGACTGTATGGTGTTACTGTAGACGACTGGTCGATATTGCTTAAAGTCCTCACTTGTAAAGCCACTTTCGTGAATAATTCTGGAACAAACAGGGAGAGAGAGAGTGAGCATGAATAATAAATACAAGAATTAAGCGCATTTCAATACGCACAATTTTAACTAAAATTATAGCATACAATGTGGAAATTGTAAATGGAAATTGGCAATTAGTGAATGAAGCGAATCGGATTCATTAATTACGCTTAAAATATCTGCGTACGTACATTTCAATTAACTAAAATAATATAATACTACACAATGTATTTTATTGTATAACGAATATTGATGTAAAACTGATTTTTTTTTTAGTAAATGCCGATCGATTATTTTTCATCGCTCTCGACTCGAGCATTTTCTTTTCAAGATTGTAATGAAACTAAACACAGTTTAAATTGTTAAGTGGAGTTCTAGCTACGCACTTGAATGTAAGCTATTTATAGTAATGGGATAATCTAATTGCATTACTTACGACTCTATCTAAAATCCACTCAAATTTTAGCAACAAAAAAAACGCAATTCAAGTGGAGGCTATTCTGGTCATAACGGAATAGTAGTAAAAAATTTAAATATGTGGAGCGAAACATGGATATGTATTTATTATCATTTCCAACTTTACGAGCGTACACCGAAGAGCCATAAAGGTTCAAGGTTCGATCGATCCTGGAGGATATAGAAAATGTTTTCGTGTTTATCCTTAATTATTTCTATTTTTGTTGCTACGCTCATCCTTTCATCATTATTTATTCAAATAGCGATAATCGTTTTCTTTTTTGGCGGATTTACATTTTTTTTAAAATGAATTTAGACTATTCTTGCGTAACAAAAAGCGTGTGCATTTCAATATATTGTTCAATTAAGAGAGAAATGCCACAATTGAAACAAATTGGACGCAGTCGTGCGAAAAGTTTTGAACAATATTCTCGCTATTTTGCCTCGTCCATTTCAGTTCAAAGAAACCCGACTACCATAAAAAAAATATAGCATTTTCAGGCAAAATATTCACTACAATATTACGACATTTCATAAAATGCAGTTAAATTAGCGTTTCTCAACCTTTTTGCGAATTGCAAGATGACAGCTGTCATTTATTGGGTTGAGAACTGCTGCACTTTCTAGCATAACCAAATCACGTATCGTCATGGTTACTTATAAACGATGATCAGAGATTTACGAATATTGTATGCAAATGCAAAGTATGTTCCATGTGAGCTTTTAAAGTGTTTTAAGAAATTATACAAATGATAAATTATATAAAATAATTACTAAACTACTTACAATTTTTTATTTGTCCTAACTATAAATTTCCTAATAATGTGTATAATATAATTTTTTGACGTTTCGACTTATGGTGACAGCTGTTCTAGAAGAACCAAATGAAGTATCGTCATGGTTACTCTTAAGTGATGATCTGATTTACGAATAGTGTTTTTTAAAGCAGACGTTAAATCTAAATTTACAAATCACTTTAATCAATGTTTACGTACTTTCAAGTGTAAACACACATTAACAAATTAATTAGTATGGGGGATTCAAGTATTATTTTGTGCTTGATTTCACGTTTAAAATTGTATAATGATAAACAATGAAATTATTTCTTTTATGCGCATCAAAGATATTTTTAGCCGCAAGTACGCAATCATTACGACTTGAGAGCTTCAATTAGTGGACTTTTTTTTGTAGCCTATTATTCTCGATCCCGAGCGTTCATTGAATATATAACCTGTCCATTTAGCCTCCATTAGTGACCACTCATATTCCCAATTGATTGATGCCATTCGTCGTGTATTCTTTCTCTCTTTCCGTCTCTTTCCCCTTTATGTTTACTGCTCCATCAGCTCCATCGACGCCCACTCGATTATTAAACGAAGCTCGGAAATTGATTCAATTTTTACCGCCAATTACGACCTGAAATTCAACGCCAATTTGTCTCGTTTCCAATTTGTTCCCATTGTCCAAACACAATGCCGTACGATTGCAAAATTTCGTACAAGCTTTGATTTAAGGAAACATTCGATATCGATTTGAAGACACATATATTATTTTCGTTATTATTGTTTCTTGTTTATATGTTCACTCGCCGCCTACTGACGTACAAATGCCTTCTTCATAAACAAATAATACCGTTTTACGTCATTGTTTTGTTTTTGATGTAAAACAGATTTCATGTGGAATGTAAGCTGTTCCAACTACAGAAGTCGACAATTAAATTGTTTATCCACGTAAAATTTGCGTTGATTTTCTTAACTTTAATAATCTGAAATAATGAATAACGATGATTAAAGTAAATCCGAAAATACAATTTTTTTTTGTACCCGGTACGAACGTACATACATGCCTTTCACACATTTTGCTGTCATATTTTAAAATGATTTCAGTTAGAAGTTGTTTTGTTTAGAAACAAATATTTAGAAATTAAATACTATTGTGTTAAACCCAATTTGTTATGAAATATGAAATGGTATGAATGCAAACGGAAGTTTTATTAAACAAGTAATCAAATATTTACGAAACCCGTTGGGAATAATCGTATTTTAATAGACTAAACAATGCATAAAACAGAGCATATTTACGACGCAATAAATTATCCATTTCCACATCGAACTTCCAGATGCAACATTCATAATTAATGTCGGGCCAAAGACCGTAAATAATCAATCATTGTTTTCGAACTTGTTTTCCTTCAATGTGCAGCCGAAATACGAATACGAGATTGATGTTGAAACGTGAAGAGAACTAAATTTATCAATGAACACGCATGTTTGTGATCCACACCACCAGCAACCATTACAACAAGTCGTCGCCAACGATCCATTGACCTTCCTCTCTTATTTGACTCCGAGCGTAATTAGTATTAATTCCTTCATTCAATATTGTTTCAATTAATTGCGTCATTGTTCCGAAAGCTGTGAACTACTTAGTTTGTTCCAAGCTTGTTGACTCTCCCTCTCTCACCGCATTGACATTGACACATATTTTATTAATTATGTCAGAAGGAAGCTGAGCACAAAAATGCACACCTTCGGTTAGGCGACTGCGGTTATCATATTCACGCTTGTTGCTTAATGAAATATTCATGAAATTGCTCCTATAAAAGTAGATTTATTAACTCCGATCTCAACATCACAAACTTGTCACTGCTACTGACAAGTTACGAATCATACCTGCAAAAATTTTTATTTCAGCCGTAAAAATTCTTGTATGATATGAGTATGATTTTATATCAGTTACACCATAAAAGTTTAAAATGATTTCTGTAAATATTTTATTAACCATTTGAACACATGTTGCAATTATACGAAATAGTTTCGAGGAAATAAAACGACGTTGAAAGTTTTATGTATAAAGCAGCTGCACTTGCATCCATCGATTACTTTAAAATGTTTCTGGCCATTCGCATAATATTAACAGAGGTTTTAACATTTACTGAATCATAAATGTAGTTTTGTGTTATTAAACCATGACCAAATGATGTTTTGAGAGGAAGCAAAATATGTGAAATGTAACTACATATTTTATGAATAGTGTTGTTGATATTTAACTGAATGTGTTTGTAAGTATAGCGTAATGAATGTAGGTTTTGGTTGGAACTTAGTTATCGCAGCGTACGGAATATTTGATTATAACCGAAACCGCAAGCTTCCTGTCGCTCGCAAACTGAAATCAATTAATACCCCAGTTGCTTCTGGGAATTGAATCACGAACACGTTTATTGTATTATTTCGTCATAACGCGTAGAATAATAGCAAATATAGTTTTTGGATGAAGATGAAGAAATTTGGCGGTGGGTGAAGCCAGAAGTATGACCCAAAAATTACTCATTTGTGTGTTCGAGTTATACAGCAAAGTCGGAGCGGCTCCGTTATGTTTCTCCATATTATTGATCCGACGAAGAGTTCTGCGCAGTTCGTGAATCCACGATGTCCTGCGTCGTCCGACCACCCTCACTCGCTCCGACAACGAAACGCCCTTCGCGACCAGAAATGAACAAGACCAAAAATTCACCATTCGCAGCAAATCCCCTTCCGAAACCGTGAGCATCTTTCGGAGATCATCTTTCTGTTTCATTATGCATGAGATTTCCAAGCATGAAACTAAACTACTTGTTGATAACACAGCCCGGGATGAGTCTGTTAATGCGAAATCAATACGTTGCGCAAAAATAACGGAACTGTTGCACACGCTACATCCGACGGGTCTTTCCGTTTTCCTGTTTCTTGAATTCAACCGTTTCCAGCAGGCAGCAGTTGCCATCATATCGATCGTTTCAATTATTCAACACCGCAGACCTGCAAAAACGATGGTGATTCGTGTATTCGAGTAGACTTTGCGCGATATGCCATAAATTATTCGAAACTTTATGGCCGTAACCATATGGATCGGCAACTGATAACAATATTTTTCACGATTACGTACAGTTCGCAGCCGAAAAAAAAAGTTACATCTATAATATCTTCATTACCTCAATGGTAAATAATATTTTACTTTTCAAAAGCGTACTTTATATTACATCTAAAAATCGTTTCAGGAAAAAGCAATACCAGATTCTCACAGAAATAGAATTGAGAAATGTATTGCTTGCGGAAAATCCCGTCGAGAAAATGTACGTTCACTAAGAGACACGTGTAGCACTTGCGAATTCCAATAAATTTTGATGCACCAATGACATTTCAAACACAAATTTATAGAGAATATTTGTGTTCTATCTTGAACACACTTCAATATTTCCACATAAAAATTCATATAAAAACACAAAACTAAAACCTTATTTCATATTACGAAATCCGTTAATATTTTCTGTAATATAAATAATTCTAAGCAACTGTCAGAGTCTCGAAATGACATCTGTCACCTTACGTCAAACGTCAATAATTGTATGTCATAAGCTGATTTAATCTTGCATATTACAATTATGCATTGTTACCATGGTTACAAAGTTAACAAGTATTTTAATGACATTTACTTTGTAAAATCCATAACGATGACTATCGGTTAAATAATTTCGTAAATATATTTATATATATATATATATTACAGTTTTTTTTATTTATTTTATTCAAAGCTGAGACCGGAAACTTATGAAACTTGTGAATCATTGCGTACTTGTGGTTTGCTTTAAATTTCTTCGAAATTGAAGTATTTCCACCACGATTACAATTTTCCATTATGTGCAGATATTTATCATCGATTATTAATAATATTTCAATATGAAAAAAAAAATTACTTACTTCATTTGTTTAACTATTGTACTCTTCCCTGATTCACCAGCACCTGTAACAAAATTTTCATTTTCAATATAATTTTCAAACAAAGAATACGCAAATTAGTTTATGTAATAAATATAAAAAATATTTCAATATAATGTTTGGACATGTCAATTTTAAAGTATTAAATAGATTTTTCCAGGAGGAAATAAATCAATTTGAGAATTGCGCGATGCCAAATTCTCGCACGGCTTTAATAAAAGGGCGATCGGGTGGAAACGGAAAATGGCTTATCCGGCCAATTTGCCCACCGTATTTCCGGTTCCGTTTCCAAGGCACGTCGAGTGTAATTGAAATACGCTTGGCGCCAAAATTCGATCGCCGCCTCCGCATCCACAATAGAAATATATGACTTACGAAGCAAAGAAGAAAAAAATAAGATTAAAAACAACATGAAACCGTGATTTAGCTGTTTCGTTTTTTATAACCTAAACTAAAATTAATTTCCTTCAGAATTTATGAGAGAGATATTTCTACGAAACTGAAGTGAAAACATACCATAACGTGTCATCGTAATTTAGATTTCTTCGAAGAAGAAATAATACAGAATTTCAAACTGAGACATAGTTTAAATCTGAATTTAGTAGAATTTAACGTTGCTATCTTCTGCTCCTTTCTACGAAATGCATCATTATCTTAAATCGCATTATTCATATAATAATAATGTTATATGGAATAATTATGATAACTATATTATAATATTAGTATTTATAATCAGCAGAATGTTTCCGCATTTCTCAATATATAATTCCAAGGATTCAAAAATATTCATTACAATTTTCCTTCAAAAATATTGGCTTTTCATGCCGTGACCAGGATTCGAACCTGGGTTACTACGGCCACAACGTAGGGTCCTAACCAATCAATCAATCAATCAAACATAACTTTATTAATATATACATAGATTTGACCCTCTTACAATCCTGAGAGGGTACATACAATTAATATTTACAAATTTCACAACCTTAATTGGTTTTTAGTTTGTGGTGGTTGGTATTTTCTACACTCTATCAATTATAATTGCCTAAGCAGATATTTACATTTGAAGTGTTTTGGATCCTTGAGATTAGTGAACTTAGATATTATTGTTGGTGTTATATAGAACTATGTTTAGTTTAAAGGGAAAATGCGTGGGAAAAACCCTTTATTTTGTAAAAAAAATGCATTGATAGGGAGTGGGTGATAGGAAGTATTTACATGTGGAAGAGGGAAAGTTTTTGGTATGGGAGTTTGTGTTTTAGGTGAAGGGGGGTATTGTGCGCTCGCACATTTGTGATTTCTGAACACAGCCTATTATTATTATTTAATTGAGTGTTATAAAACTTTTCGGAGACTTCAATGATGTGTTGATCGATGGGAACTATTCCAGCTTCTTGAACTAGGGCTGTGATTCTAGTGTCTCTTTCCCGATTTAACGCTAGTCGGAGACATTTATTTTCAAATATTTTTAATTTCTTTTTGTGTATTTCTGCGGCGCCGCACCAGATGGGTGCTGCATATGTTATTATGGGTCTAAGTAATTGTTTATATAACAGTATTTTGTATCTCCTTTCAAGTGGACTATTAACGCATAACAGGGGGTAAAGTGTCCGCATGGCACCACTTGCCTTGTTTAGGGATTTATTGATGTGTTCCTTGAAACGCAAGCCCTCATCGAGTGTCACTCCAAGATAGTTAACAGATGTTTTGACCGTAATTTCTTTACCATTGATTTTTAACTTTTCGATCACTTTCGTATTTTTACGCTTTCTTTTAAAAACAATATTTTCAGATTTCGCTTCGTTTACTTTAATTTTATTGTTCTTGAAAAAGGTTTCGATCTGTTGAAGATGGTAGAGCACCTTCTTGTTGGCTGTTTGGGCGGTACTTGAGTGCGCGTACACAGCTGTATCATCAGCGTATATTGCAATATTAGCTAGTGCGGTATTGCCAGATAGGTATTTAGGAACATCATTTATAAATATGTTAAACAATATGGGGCCCAGGAGTGATCCCTGCGGAACTCCCGCCCCAATATTGCGGTTAGATGATGTGATATCAGCCAGAGAGACGCTAAAGGTTCTATCCGTTAGGTAGGATGATATCAATTTGATAAGTTCTGGGGAGAAATTGTAGTACATCATTCTTGCCAGAAGTGCTTTGTGCCATACCTTATCGAAAGCTTTTTCTACGTCGAGGAGAGCCATTGTCGTCAGGTTTGCTTCTTTTTGATTGAAGTTATATGCTATGTCTTTAACGATTCTTGCAACTTGCTGTACTGTGCTGTGTTTGCGTCGGAAGCCAAATTGTTCATCTTTGAGTATATGAAACTGATCTAAATGTTTATTTATTCGTTTAAGAATGATTGCCTCTGCCACCTTTGCAACACAGCTCAGCAAGCTTATTGGTCGGTACGAGGTTGTCTGTTTTGATGATTTTCCCGGTTTCTGAATTGGTATAATCAACCCGTGTTTCCATTCTTTTGGGAAATATTGTAATGTAAGTACAGCGTTTATTATGTGCATTAGTTGTACAACGGCTTTCCTCGAGAGCGCTTTCAGAAGGATTCCTTGAATCTGGTCCTCTCCCGGAGCCTTCATCGCCGGTGCTTTTTTAATAGCACTTCGGATTTCGGACGGTCGAGTTAGGTAGTTGGCTCGAGCTGTCATCGTAACATATGTAGGGTTATGGACGGTACGCTTAAACTGCTCTACTTGATTTATTATTTTCTGTTGTTCGTCGGTATACGCGTTTTGATCAAGATCATGGACGCTCTCGAAGTGATCCGCGAGTGCATTTGCTTTATCCAAATTCGTGAAAGCCGTAGTTTGCCCGACGACGAGTGCAGGTATGGGTTCGCGTTTCCTCTTGAGTGCCTTCGTGAACCGATATAGCGAACGGTTACCCGGCTGGAGGTTGGCTATCTTATTTTGCCAGATGGTCCGCACATGAGTCCGAATTTGTTCTCGCACATTTCGGGTTGCTTGGTTACAGAGTCTTTTGTATACCGGGTCTCGAGTTCTTTGCCATTGTAAGCGGAGTCTATTTTTATCTCTAATCATTTGAATAATATCGTCACTTAGGAGGATTTGTTTACGTGGCCGTGTTTTGCGTACATGTTTATCTCTGGCGCCCTGAAGTGCTTTTATGAAAGATCTTGTTTCTGTCTCTAACATCTCATGGGTGGTAATCGCATTATTTATGACTATTTTCCGGTCAAGTGTTTCCCGAAATGAGTTCCAGTCAACGTTTCGAAAAGAATAGAATTCTCGTTCTTCTTCAATCGCATTAATTGGAGCCATCTCTAAGAATACCGGATTATGATCAGAGTTAAGCTCTGCTCTCGAATGGATTTCGATTATTTGATTTATATTCTTAACAAGTGCAAAATCTAGAGTCGATGGGGTATTACCGTTAGGTGGGAAATGAGTGGGTCCGTCTGGGTAAATTACCATCAGGTTATCGGTCGCACATAGTTGGGCTACGATATTCCCATTGGCGTTATTACGATTGCTGGAATGACCGTTCCACATGACATGTTTTGCATTAAAGTCTCCGAAAAGTATTGTTTTAGGTGCTAAATTTGCGAGAGCCCGCAGTTCAGCCGGCGACAGTCTATTTCTCGGAGAGTTATATAGACCTACAATTGTGAGACCATTCTGTAGCTTAACCGCCACATGCTCGATTGATATATTTGCAGGTGTATCTATTCTTACATGCGGTGTTTTATTGTGAACTAGAACTGCAAGACCCATCGATCCTAACACTCTGTCTTGTCTATATATTCTGTAGTTTTTTATTGGTAGTCTGTCGCCAGCGGAGAGCCAGGTCTCGCACACAATCATTATGTTGACTGAGTGTGTGTTCAGAAAATGTATGAGCTCACTTACCTTATTGCGTACAGAGTCCGCGTTCCATTGACATATAGTAAGGGATGGGTTTATGGGCATTTTGTTGACATGTAATCGATGATACTTTGGTACTTAGTGCAAATTTGCGCTTGTTCCTTCAGGCTTTTAGAGGCCTTGAGTTTATCTCGAAGTTCGCGAAGTTCCATGTATATTTTAACTGCTTCGAATCCGGCTATTTCCCTCCAGATATCACTGATTTCGCTATTATCACTTATGTTACATGTGGGATGCACATTTGTGTCATCTTTCCTAAGTGTTGGTGTTTGTTTGTATGGAAGTGGAGGCCACTGGTCCTCGAGTCTTGATTTTTGTCTTTGGGCCCAAGTGTTGATTTTTGGAGCCGGTGCTTCCACGAATTCTCTCTGTTTGCTTTTGTGTACGGTCATCGGTGCTCTTCCTTGAGTTATAGTCGGTGGGGTTTTAATTTTAGCAATGTACTTAGGGCATTGCATGTTATTGGCCGGGTGTGGCCCCCCGCAGTTTGCACATTTGGCGGGTGTATCCTTTGGCTTAGTACACGTGTATGTCTCATGTAATCCGGCACATTTCAGACATTTATATTGTAGGCGACAATTTGTTGTCGCATGCCCCCATTCCTGGCATCTGTGGCACTGTGTAATTTTTCGCTTAGATTGGTAGCGATTCCATCTGACCATTGCATAGTTAATATGCCTAATGTTTTTTAAGTCTCTGAGGGTCACTGTGTTGTCCAGGAGAACGAAGAAAGCTTCTGTTGTCCTCATTCTTGAGATCTTTTTTGGTTTAATGTTGTATCTATTAAACATTTCTTGTTCGACTTCTTCGGGTGTTACTCCCTCTTGCACGCCCCACAGTACAAACGCGTGGTTCTTCTCGTTTTCCTTCGAGAACGTATAGAATTTTGTTCTGGTATTTTCCAAAGATTGTACTAAGGCATTGTGATCCTCAATGCTTTGGGTGCGGACTGTGGTCTTCTGTTGTTGAGTGTTGTACTTGATGTACACCTCATTTTTGAGTATTTTTCTGCATCCCATAACAAACTGGTTATGAGAGCCATTTCTATGATCTCCTACAATTATGATTGGAGGGATTCTTTCTTTCTTTTCCTTCTTACTATGTTCTGTTTCCATAGTCTCTTGGGTTCCTTCTTGTTCTTTCATATCGAATAGAGGCTCGAACCTATTTTTGGTTAAAATGCACGAATTTTCCTCTTCGCGCACTGCTGGTCTCTTTCGTGGTGGTTCACTGTTCGATGATTGGGCTACCATTTTTGGCTGAGCCATGTTATAAAAGAAAATTTCCCAGATGGGAAATTACCACCTGGGATATATTTAATTATTCCTCACTTAACACTAACTTATTAACATAAGCACTGAGTTTAAATGTGTTTTAAATTTGTGTAGGGTCCTAATCACTAGACGATCACGGCTATTAGAGGTTATGTTGCCTCTGTAGGGTCCTAACCACTAGACGATCGCGGCTTGATATCTCCGTTTTTCCACTATAATTCAACAATATTCATTACAACTTTCACAATATTTCATCAAAAATATTGGCTTTTCATGCCGTGACCAGGATTCGAACCTGGGTTACTACGGCCACAACGTAGGGTCCT
Organism: Nicrophorus investigator; assembly: GCA_963457615.1. Lineage (NCBI taxonomy): Eukaryota > Metazoa > Arthropoda > Insecta > Coleoptera > Silphidae > Nicrophorus > Nicrophorus investigator. The sequence continues at coordinate 30,033,648 of OY735141.1, forward strand.
AACCACTAGACGATCACGGCTTGATATCTCCGTTTTTTCCACTATAATTCAACAATATTCATTACAATTTTCACAATATTTCTTCAAAAATATTGGCTTCTTATGCCGTGACCAGGATTCGAACCTGGGTTACTACGGCCACAACGTAGGGTCCTAACCACTAGACGATCACGGCTTGATATCTCCGTTTTTCCACTATTATTCAACAATATTCATTACAACTTTCACAATATTTCATCAAAAATATTGGCTTTTCATGCCGTGACCAGGATTCGAACCTGGGTTACTACGGCCACAACGTAGGGTCCTAACCACTAGACGATCACGGCTTGATATCTCCGTTTTTTCCACTATAATTCAACAATATTCATTACAATTTTCACAATATTTCTTCAAAAATATTGGCTTCTTATGCCGTGACCAGGATTCGAACCTGGGTTACTACGGCCACAACGTAGGGTCCTAACCACTAGACGATCACGGCTCGATATCTTGTTTTTAATCCAGTTTCTACTTCACTTCTTGATATGTAACGTTATGATAATTAAATTCGCCCCGAGTCAAAATGTGGTAACCGTTACACATTTTCATTAAAACCGAGCTCAACCGATTCAATGCTTTTGCAGTATTTCAATATATGGCACGATGCTAGACGAGTTATAAGCAAAGTCTGGCTGAATGTTGATACTAAGCATTATCTGCAATTTCAAATATTTGTAATGCACATGACGTAGAAGGATTTAAAAAAAAACCTTCCTTATATCATCTATTTATTTTATACTCTTGATTACTTTTTCTATGCTCGAAGCTCGAAGGGCTGGGCTGTGTTCGGTAATTTGAAACGCGATTAGATTATAATCCAATCTGGTGGCACAGAAGATGAATGTTTGCGTCCGTAATGAAAACCATATGTTATAATTACAGCAAGATTATGTCGCCCGACTTTCTGAGAAACTGTGTTCGTATTAATTGACGAACGAAAATGTAAGTGAATTCTCGGCATCAGCAAATTACTAAAAGTCACTAACTAAATATTTGCTGCAAAGTTAATTAGCGGATATTAGATAATGCAGGTGCGGCCGTCGCTTCCTATCGCGGAATACAATTATTTTTAGCCGTTTTTATAAGTTTAAAAAAAAAAGGATTGGTCGATACACCCTAAAGTTCACCGCTTTTGCAATTAAATAGGTTAATAAAGTATTTATAAAATGAATAATAAAATGAGATGAGTCTTCGTACTATGATTGATTTAAAGTGATTCCAATTGAGGTTCGCATCAATTATCAGTTGCAGACAAGAGATTATATTTCAATCAATGTCACAGCGAAATCAATCAATCTAAAACGTTTAATCACAAAACGCGCAAATGCAAATTTCTAAATGAATGTGTAGAACAATCGTGGGAAACATACTACGCTTGGAACAGTTATTTACCATATTAGTAAATCCATACCAAACATGCGTTCTTGTTGAGGAATCAAGTCTCTTTTCCCATGCGATTATCTTAATCGAAACAAGAAATAGAAGGTAAGGAAACGTACTCTTCTTTCCATTATTATGTCCATGCGAATCAAACATAATTCATTATTTCACATTTCACTTTCCTCGCATTTGCAATTACACCATTCTTGTGTTGTAATTCAGATGTTCAAGAGAAAATTATAATTACCGTATTCTTATATTTAATTATGCGAATCTGTCTAATATAATACAACCGTCATTAAATAATGAATAGCCCAAAAAATAAAAATAACATTTACATTCACTGAAGATTTGAACAATTATCTTATCTGAAATGCGAACACTGTTATGAATAACTGTTAAAAATAACTTCAAACATCGGCAATGTTTATAAACGCGAGTCTTTAAATAAATTAGATCCGATGCACTTATTTCATTTAAGCTAATGGGACGCATTTCACGGTTAAACCACTGTGGATGTGCAGGAAATCAATTTAAAATTAGAATATATTTTCATAACCGGCAAAGTTGAACTTTCCTAAAAATAAACGGATTGAAATCATCGCGGACTTTTCCCGATTTTCCTTAATTATATTTAGATCAGCTCATACCCAATGCATTCACAATTTAATTCTGTGCCATCCGATTATGAGAATACCAATGCTTTTATTGAAGTTCAAACGAGCATTCATTTCGTGCATTTTCATTTATAAATTTTAAAAAAAAGGTACTGAATTGATGAATGAAGTCAACAATTTTTGCAAATTAACAAAATTTATTTATTTCTATTATGAATCTTGCATTTTAAATAAGATAAGCTATTTTTGACTAATTGCTTACAAATTATTAAGTTCTTAAATATACTTTAATTAATGCTTTTTAATAGTTCGAAACATTATTTTATCACTCGAAACTCAAGAAAAATCTGTAATTCTACCATTATTCAAAATAATTTCTTCTTCGTTATTTTAATGTACCTATTGGTCCTATTATGAACACTTCTTGTCTTTTAATTATTTTGTTAAAAGTTTTTAAAAGTGATGTATTTTTTGAGAAATTTGCAACTATTTTATAGTCCTTTCTTTCATTATAATTGGTTGCAATATTGAATAAATTTAGTATTATAACCCTTGAGAAATTATTTAAAATGCAGATATTCATGTAATTATCTAATCTGCATTTCAATGTATTTTTTTTAGTATTTAGTGGAAAGCGAAAGAAAAGTGGAAAATTGTAACGAAACGTGGAACGCGATCTATATATATATATAAATGGTCCACGCCCCAGGAATATTGATTCATGAAGCGAATCGAGTTAAATGCAGAAAACGCGTACACGCATCATCATCATCATCATAATCATCGTGATCGCCATTAACATCATCATCTAGCACCATGGCGACGACGATGATAGCGATAACGACGAGTTGCCAATAATTGCACCTGTTATATAAACTCGGTGAGCCGAGGAGTCCTTCCTTTCGTCCGATCAATAAACGCTGCGCGCTGTTGATTTGGAGCGCGCTCGGGCTTCGATCCTTCGGTGTGTATTCAACCCCGAATTTCCATCAAAGCCGGGATGAGGAGGAAACAACAACCACTGTTTAAACCTTACATCCACCATAACGGCGCACGTCATTTTGCGGGTGCTTAAATGAAACGCGTTTAAAATAAAATCGCGCACGAGAGAGAAGAGACGAGACGAGAGGAGAGTAGAAATGGCTATTTTTGCGTTCGTGTAAACTGTTTTTAAAATTGGAGTGCTAAAATGTAATCTAAACGAAACGCGAAACTTCTCCGGTCGGTCGGTGAGCGATAAATGAAAGAGGAAACACATCGATGCAGATAAAGTCGTACCGCCACGATTATTACACACACACTACAATTAAATCAAATCAAGTTAATTTCAAATTTATACAGTTTTTTCTTCACTTTTCACTAAATAAAATGATCGAGTCCAAAGAAATCAAAGAAAAATAAATAAACATGCGGTTTCATATTTCAACATGGATCAGCTCATGCATGAGATTCTAATGACCACAGCAAACGTTCGTCATCGCTCCTTAATCTGTTACCAATAAAGAATTATCGATCCATTCTTAACACTCTCATATTGTTTACGAGTTTAGTTTGCATATATAAAGAGAATCAAATTTCACGCACAAAAATTAGGGTTTTTTAATTTAAACTTTTCTACGAAACTAATTTAAAAAGTTTTGAATTTGTTTAATATTTCTACAAATAAAAGTTATTAAATGTTCAAGTATCATAAAAAAATATACAAATTAAAATGGTTTTTTTTTAAGATTACTTGAATTTAGAAGAAAAAGAAGCATACGATTTTAGTGACAAAATTGTGGATTTTACATTTGCATTTATAATTGTAAAAGGTCAAATCTAACATAAACATATATATGAACTGGTAGTATCGAAATTCAGTTAACAAATTGGATTAATTTGTTGATAGGGTTGAGCGGCAAGAGCAAACCGCGCGCCGCAAATTCATGATAATTTCATTACGGACAACGCAAAATCAGTCGTGAAAATGTATGCATTTATTAGTCAAAGTTTACGTTCCATTATTTGTGTTTGTAAATGTTTGTATGTGATAAGCGAAAAATTAATTTCCAATAATGTTCAGTGCGGTTTGAAAATTTCAAACTAAATTTTGTATTGTACAAAATCCATTTTATGTTTAGTAAATTAATTTTTATTATGTAATATTCAAAATCACAGCACATAAAAAAAACTATAATAAAAAGAATAATTTAAAATCTCGGAAACGATTTATTGTTATTCTCGTCGTGGGATTTGTGAATCAAAACCATTCGAAAATAGAAATTCTCAGTGCAAGTTTGTAGCATAACAATAGCACCGTAGGAAAATCTTCCTATCGAAAAAATAAAATAAACACCGAGGGAGAAGAAGATGAAACCCGAAGAAGACTTCATTAACGTCACGGTGCTAATTGATATACCCGATTCGAACTTACGTAACCTTTTCTGCTTTCACCAGAATTTATTGAAAAAGTTCTTATTAATATTTTGTTGATGCGTTTATATTTAGAAAATACAGAATTCCTGAAATTCCTTCATTTTTGTTCATAATCTTCTCAGATGACCTTCTTTTCACTATCTACGGAATTGTATTTAAGAAGTGATAACTTCAAAAAATAACTTATCTACATTTTTATTGGTATACAATCACGAAACGCATAAACACAAATCCATGTTATTAAAAATGGAACGAAAGAAATTCGTTTGAATTCAGTTGAAGAGTAAAATAGAATTTTTGCAGGTAACGTATTTTTAGCTTTACTCAATTAACCTAAATCTTATTTTTTCTTTCTTCCTCTTCGACAAAAACATGAATTATCTCTTCTTTTCGCAGCAACTTTCAGGCGACGTGAATCATCTTCGCTTCTCTTTTCCTCCACGAAATGAAAGAACGTCTCGCTCTTTATTTGGCAGAAGTTCAACCTGTTCCCAAGCCTCATCGCCAATTTCATTCATGTTTCCATCTGGCCAAAATCGTTGCCAAATAACCAATTTTTTCTTCCATCTATTCATTGTACGAAAAATCCCATTGTCTGAATACTCGTAAGAACAATTATCGCAGTCGCAGAATATATTAATTATAACTTTATAATCGCGCCGAAACTGGAACGCCAAATGATAATTTTTAATCGCACGAAAGTCGGCACTGAAATTCATAACAATATTTAATTTGCACGAATTTTAAATAAATTTTTTGAATTACATTATGAAAAACATTCATTATTATTTTAATGCACAATCATGACAATTTTAATTTGTTGAATCTATTTTCTAGGCTCATAAATACAATTTAACAGTTGTAATTATACCTGTTTTTCTGTCTTTAGCGAAACGTTTCTTCAATTAATACGTGCTATTTTATTTTACATTTTCTTGGCCTTGCTTGCAATGTACACTCGGCGTTGGCGTTTATATACAAAAAAAATGCGTTCTGCTAAGTAAGGTTTTTTTTCTGTTTTGTTCTTATATTGTCATTCGCTAAGTGGGTTTCATAACTCTGTGCGCTGTTGTTATTTTGATTCTGTCGTGTAAGCAATACTCGGTATTTATTATATAAAAGAAGTTTAATTCCGTTATCTACATGACAAATTTACATTATGCAAGTAGTGGGACAAAGTGCAGGACATTAGTATGAAATTAGTATTTAGCTCTTATGGGTATTATTGGTGCGCAAGTGCACGATTTATTTATAACTTTAATCTAATCATATAATTCCAGGTATTCGATTGCGAAAATTAGATAAATACAAATTAGTTGTATTATATTTGCAAATTATTCAATTTTCCTGAAAATCAGTTCGGAAATTCTTCTAATTCGTTATTTTATGTTCCTTTTCTCAATGATTTACAATATAAAACGCATTTTCAGTCAACATTATTTTACGTGCAACACTTTGCATATTGATTTGAAAATGTAAATTAATGTGAAATTATTGTAGCTCATTTTGTTAATATTAATTAGTTTTTAAATTGGAAATAAAAATAAATTATTTGTTATTTTTTAGAATATTTTTTCTCGATTTGCGTAAAATTATTATCGTTTTAAACTATGTTATAGAGTTGTCGCATATTTCAGAGAATTTGTGTAATTGCTAGAGCGAGCGAATTCCAGGAAAAACCTCGAAAATTAATTAGCGTCTCAGCGCATTTCCAGTAATTGCATAACGTTGAATGTTTGCTTGTTTTCATTTGATTTTGGTGTCTATTCGAATCGAACTTGCGATAAATACAGGTAGTATCAGCCGATAAGCGATTGGAGTGGAGGTGTTACATCAGTAACGAATTTCATGTAATACCTAGGAGGAGCAGCTTGACGTCTTTTCTCGCTTTGATTCCATCCTCTCTTATGGTCTGATCAATCTTCTTGCTCCTGGCTTGGGCAGCCCTCTCCTCCGCCGAAACGGTGCACCCCATGGTGAAGACGTCCGCGCACGACGTTTTGGTGGATTGTTGGAAATCGCCGCACCCACAAAACTCAAGAAGCTAAACTCCGAAAACGCAAACTTCAGCGGATCACCTTGACCATCATCGAATAAGCTATTCCATTTAGGATGCTGCCGCCGCGGTGATTTGGTACGAAGCCAAACACAGAAACCAACTGCACACAACAACACTCGACGAGTGATACGAAGAGCGCGCGAAATCTCCGAATCTTCGATGGATCGTTGCAGTAATGATTCACTAACGGAATAATTGCACTTTTGCTGTACGATATGCGCGCGATATGCGACTAGACTAAAGTCAAGCGACCGACTGTCGTGTTCGTGCAGTGAGTGTGCTTTATTCCTCGCCCCGCTCGTTTTATCAGGAGGAACGAGATTACCGAAAAGCCAAGCATACATATCGGCAGATGGTATTTGTACCCTTCGCATCCCTCACCAAATACACACGGCAAATACGGCATGTGTTGAATGCCGCAGCCATAAAATCAACGAAGGGAGAAAGGACTTTGTTTGCATCTTATCCTTCATTGCAAAATAAATACATTCCACAACATTCTTATTATTTCAAATCAACTAAACAAATTGGACACAAATAAACATAACATTCATACTTTAAAGTTTAATGTTTGTCCAATTTAATGTTTAAAATTAAATAAACAATTAATAAAAATATTTTGCAAAAAAAAAACAATAAATTGAAATTTCTACTAATTATCATTTTCTAAATAATAAATAACATGAGCAAACAATAAAAATATATTTATTTTATTTTTGTTTAAATCGATTTAAGAAAATAATTTGAATTAAGTAAATAATCAGTAAGTTAACATTTTACCGTTTAGTCTCAAAATATAATAACATATGTGAATCATGTCTCGTTTTAATTAATCATTTATTAATAATAATTATTATTGGAAAATTGATATTCATGTAAAATCGAAAACCAAAAATAGATCTAAAACTAATTTACAAATAAATTTTCTGATTTATTTATATTAGCGCTAAATTTGTTGTACGACATCTGTTGATAAAACTTGCAAATTATTCATGTAACATTATATATAATGCGTGGAAAAAGGGTATATATCTAATTGATTCAACTGCATTATTTTACCTGAAAACTTACAATAATTACAAAAATTATATTAAAATTAGAACAATAAATTGTTATAATTTGACGTTTTACAGCATTTGAAAGTTATGCAACGAGTGATACGGTTGAGTACATGAATTATCGATATCAACTTAGGATTATGTCATAAGACTTTTAAAATGATTTTTCGATATTAGTGCCAATTTTTTTGCTAACTTATATTAGATTTCAAATCTGATAGTTATAGAAATAATAAACGTAGATTAATAACAAATATCATTATTTCATTTTTGATAATATTGTTATGAATAATCAGTTAAAAATATCAATATTACAATTTAAAAAAATATATTTTTTGTTGCTGTAATCAAAAATATAAAATATGAGAAACATAAAATTAGAGAAAAGTTTTGTTGGAAAATGGAAATTCACGAAATCTTTTACAACAAAAAAAAAGTAATTTTATCAAACGCAGGAAGAGAATGAGCTCCTCTCAAGTAACGAGATACAAAGAACATAATACACAAAGGGCCTTAGAGAGCAGCTGCCTCTCAGACATTTCCATGTATATGAAAAAGTTTCTACAGTTGCGTCCGCAAAGATAAAATGTAATTCGACATAAAGGAAGAGTAAATAAACGTAAAAAAATCTAATCAGACTTATTATAAATAAAATTAAAATTTGGAAACACAAAGCTATTCAATTCAAGCTAAAATGTATCTGGTGTTGTTATCTGAGCTGAAACTTTATCTGAAACGTTTCACACGACAAATATTTAGTTACTGAAAATGTACTTAACTTTACGACTTGTAAACATAAGCTAATCATCGTAATCCTCGAAGAAATAACTTTTTAATTACGCAGTGATAAAATTAATTACTATTTTTTTTTCAAATATTTTAATGAATAAATGAATATCTTTCGCAATGTGCCAATAATTAATTAAATATTCCAAAATTCACTAATTCAATCAAGTTTTTTTTTTGACGGATTTCTAACTCTTCCGTTCGCGTACGCGTTTCAATGCAGAGAGGCAGATGTCGGTGCGCGGTGCTTAAAAATAGATGAGGATTTTCAATTGAAAAGACTCGCAGCGAAACGGATGAAGTGATTAAAGCGAGTCCGCAGCGGATTCATTGAAATACCAAAACACGAACAAACAGGCGCTCTCTATGCTTTTCATCTTCGTCTCTTCGCAGGCCAAGACGTTTGCAACTATTAACGTATGATTGAATGGCAATGAATCATCATCGTGTGTGACTCCCACCTGTCGATCACCGTCGATGCCGATTTCGCAATGGAACGTTTTCGAGATGCGGAATTCTTCGCATTTCATTTCATTCGAATCATATTTTTATAACTTTTCATACTAGAATATCGTCTTTCTTTACAAACAAGGGTGTTATTCAATTTGTTTCGCTTTCGCAAGTTGTCAAGCGGCGACTGTTCGGACAGACATTTCATCTACCGAAACATCTTATAATAATACATTTAATTCACAGGTAGAAATAGTTCTGTCTATATTAATTGTAGACGAGTATTTAATATTGTATTACTTATATTTAAGATAACTCTTTGAAAATTAAGAAAAATATCTTCCCAAACGAAACTACCTGAAAATGAAAGCAACTATAGATATGTATCTATTCTAATATAGATTTATATAAACTTAATTTAATAAACAAATTATTAGTTTATAAAATAATGAATTGTTGGTTATTATGTTGGAAGGTAAAAAGCAACAATTTGGATTGATTTTTTTTTCATGGTGCGAAATACAATTTAGTTGGTTGATGCGCAAAGCAAAATTGTTGCGCTTCTGTTTAGGGGTGTTGGCGCTTTCAGCGTTGATATGAATATGCATGAAGGGAGGGATTAGTAGTTTTTTTTTTAATTTTATTTTTATAATATTCTTTTTTGTTCTTTCGTTTTGCAAATTTGCTGCGGGGTTGGGTTGATGGAAATGTGCTGGGGTGGAAATCCGGATGGGGTGGGAAAAGGGTGCGCGTTTGTGTGTGTGTGCGAGAGTGAGAGAGAGAGAGAGATGGGGGTGTTGCGTAGATGGCAGGACGCGCCGCACCCAGTCAACTCAATCGAAGGACCTCCGCCCTGCTGAACTACCTACCCAAGAGCAGCAACTTGATGTCCTTGGCGGCCTGGATTCCATCCTCCTTTAGGTTTTTCTCGATCTGCTTGCTCCTCGCCAAGGCCGCCCTCTCCTCGGCCGAAGATGTGCACCCCATCCTGCAAGTACCTTCCGAGCAAAACGTCGCGCCGGCTTAACGGGAACACCCGTCGCAAATGAAGAACTTTTTAACGAGACGTCTTCGCGGACTTTGAGGCAACGACACCCCGTTATCACTTTCACTATCACTACACCACTACACCAGACATATCACACGGCGTCTCTTTCGGTACTGCTGCTCTCTGTTCTCTCTGTCCGCTTCTAGTGTCTACTGCTGCTGCTGCTGTTGCGGCGTCGGCGTCTTCGTCTTTGTCGTACCAGAACTCGGGGGCTGCAGCTTTACTATTCTAATTTCCGTGCGTTCCTTTCTCCTCGCTCGCTTTAACCACCACCAGGCAGACGATGTTGATGCCGAACTGGCCTGGAGCAGGACTGGAAACAAGTGTGTGTGTGTATGTGTGTGCGCGCTTCTGAACGTATGCGTGTGCGTGTGTATACGTATATACGAATGTGTGTTCCTTCCTGCTTCTGCGGAGGCCCTTCTTCTCCCGTTGGTTGGAAAACGACGGCGCGTCCGTGTGTTGGTTCGTTGCACGGTTCCTCGCTCGATGCCAGGCGTCGGTCAATACGCAGGCGTCGCCTCCCACGCGATGGCTCTGCCCTCTGTCCTCTCCCGTGCTACGCCCGCCATGATAACAGGATGAATCAAGGACACCTCTCCTCTCCAAAACTTCATCTCTCCATGCTCCTCGGGACGATCACATCTTGTCCATCCATCGATCATTGCAATCCAATTCAATCCAATTGTCACACCTACATTCCCCGCATTATAAATACTTATCTCTTTCTCGCTTTTACGCATCGCCCGGCTCGTGGAATCCGCATTACATCACATAGCACACAAAGAGGGAAAGAACGCCGGTCTTCTATTTATATCCGCCACTCCAAACAAACAATATCCTCTATATTTCTCCTCCGCTTCGCCTTTTTTCTTCTCTCCTCGGATATCTCTCTCCCTAACATAAAACACATTTCATACTTCTCCTGAAGATCCCAACATTCATCCTTCTCATTCACTCCTCCACATAACTTTGAATTTTTTATATTTCAAAATTTAAAACATTCCTAAAATTTAACAATATAATGACTGATATTCGATCAAGAAAGAATAAAGTAAAAAATAATAATGAATTACGAAATACCATCCCTCCCGCAAAATTACGTTACGTAACTTTCCCAAAGTTTGGCGCACTTTCACCCGAAGCCATTAAATAATTTACTATTAGTTCGCCGCGAGTTTCAGTTCATTTCTAACCAAATTTTGATCATCATTAAGTTCGGATATAATGCTTTACCTAAACTCACTTATATGTAAATTGCATCTCGTTTTTACCCGAAAATAGATTTTTTTAATGGTTGAACGTCATGAAAAAGATCCAAAAATTTTAATTAAACGTTTCATTAAATATCCCGATAGATTCATCCGTTGTGCGAGCGTGATTGCACACAAAACCCGGAGACGGAAGGCAACAATTTGCGACCGAATTGAGTATGGTTAATAAAAATGACTGAAAGGACTTTTAATGAAGCATTTGGAAGTGTGGAATGGAAACTGCAAATCTTAATGATATCTACTAATTAAGTTTTTGTCTACGAAATATCCAGCAGAAACGAGGTCGAAATGTGTAAACTGAAACAATGCACGTATAAAAAGTTTTAATGAGCGAGTGCATCGTTATTAAAGCTCTGGTTTTAATTAGGGAACGGCATTGTTTGACGGGGTCTCTTTTTTGTTAAAAGAAAGAAAAAATGTAAAATATTTATATAAATATTTTTTAATGTTTTACCGACGAAAAGCGGGCAACAGATTGAATGTAAATATACACACGGAACGTGTAAAAATAGAAATGCCATTACACCGAACCAAACCTCATATTCCTCATATTTCTGCTCTTTCTCTCTGATTTTTTTTTTATACAAAAGCTTATTTCAGGAGGTTAATAATCAACTTTTTTCAGAAGATTAATAATTTCGGCCAGAAATACTGTGATTGCAGCTTGCGTAAATAGAATAGAACTGTTTTATCCCTATTTTCGGAACGGTACGCACAAAATAGTCGCGTCTTTATTTCCGTTACGTTTCGTCAGAAACCCAATTGTTCCAAGGAAATTAACGTTTTCGTTATTTTTAAATTTCCGTCCTCTTGGCCATCGCGCAAGAAAATACTTGAGAAAAGTATTTATATTTGCACGATTTTATTTGCAATTAAATGCAAATTCATGTTGTTTTTTTTTTCAATTAACAAGAAAAATTCATATTTTTTTAAGTAATTGAAATTAATTTGATTGCAAACACCTAATTTATCTTATTTTTATTGAAAAGATAAGATTGGTACACACTTTAGGGACATAATTTTAAACAGAACAAAGTCTGTTTACTGCCAGTTTTTTGTATATTTTTCTGAAAACCTTTTATTTTTCCGCATAAATATGGATATTTATTTATGTTTTAACTTATGCTCGATTTGATCTGAATCACGTTTTAACGTAAAGTATACATGAAAATTGCATTTCATGCGACCTACTTTGTCGATGTTCAAATCGCATTTACTTCATAACGAATTGAAATAAAATTTTAATTCATGTAAAATGTCTTCCTATATTTTCCAATAAATTATCAACTAAATATATATTAGATTACATTTCTGAAATTTCAGGGGTCTAAAGTTAATTTTGGGGACTAACTCCATTTGCTAACACTATTTGGGATTCTGAAGAGTTTGAATCAATGTAGTTGGCAAATTTCGTGTAAACTTGAATGTAAAGTTGATGTTCTCAGTGATCGATTTTATATTTAATAAACTTTGTTATGTACATTAATGCGGGGATCGTTCCAACCCGTAGCACGATAATGTACTTTTAATGTGCCATTATCTCCGTTCTAATTATATTAAAAATTATCGTTCCCTTGTAGTAAATATAGAATAATAATTTCCCTCTCGCATATTATAAACTTTACAATCTTCCATAAATAGATGCTTGCAGCCGCACGCAGATAACACTGGTATGATAGTCAAAGTAAAGCTTTTAAAATTTCATTCATACGCATCACCATCATCCAAAAGATATGTTATTTTCATCATCGTGATAGTTTTAAGATAACACTGCTTTTTAGAATTATTCTACCGTTTTCGGTTAAATCCTGACTCATTAACTTTGTAAAACCAAATCGAATTAAGATAAGCAAACGATAGGCATGGGAATTATCGTTATCTAAATCAAATAAACACGATATAAACGATCGATTTCATGCATCCTCACAAAATGAAAATATATTGTTTCTACCACTTCTTACTAAATTATATTTCAGTTCGCTGAAAAACAATTAACACATTTTCAAGACGTTCAAACATTTTTATTCAATAAATTTTAGTTGAATGTTTAATATAGAAATATAAAACTAAATTTATGTGAAATTTGGTAATAATTTCATAATACAATATTTTAATTTAAGATAAGATAATTACTCACCTTAAAAAAAATAATTTTCTGAGACAAGAAAATTGTGTATCAGGAATTAATTTAAAGACATTTAGAATAAAGCTACAAAACTTTATAATTTTATTAATTCTGTATCAAATGTCAATATATTTATGCCCAAATACGCATTATTACAATAATCATGTACCCTTCAACGAAAAATAAATAATATAAATTTTACCAATGGTTTAGTTCTCTTCATCTGTGTCAATTAAAAAATATTTTCCATTTTTCTCAATAAAAATACCGTTTAACAAATTGACGAAACAACATATTGCATCTGAATTCTGATTCTCAGCGGTCCAATGTTTTTCTTCATTGAATTCATCCGTTGCTGCCGCCGCCACCGCCGCCATCACCATCATCGAGGTTCAGTCGCATTTACTCTTACATCCCAACTTTGCTTATGCTTAACACGATCCTCCTAATATCGTCGCAAAGACGGTACAATCATTAAAGACTTATCACAATTATTTAAACTCTGCAATGCACGAAAGCTCATCCAGTGTTCAGCTAATCCAAAAACGCCGAAGAAAACGTTCATTTATACAAAGATTCAAAAAAAAAATATAAAAATATGGAAAAACCTTGTATTTAGAGCTCTCGCGTGTTTTGTAAGCGAATAGAAGAGGCTAACTAATTATGTACTAAGCTTTTAATTATTTCCATTTTTATATTAACAAATCTATTTATTTCTGTTTGAACTAAGTCCGATTTCAATCGCTAATCTAAATATTTCTAGTTGTTAGTGTTACGTTATTGAGTGAGGTATATAATAAAGAAAAATATTGCTTTTTTTTCATTACGTAATTATTATTATTAGAAACAATTAGTAAATGACGAAAGTTTTCTTCTTCGTTGAACGAGTCCGGACGCGTGGATGAACCGCACGCACATTCGCAGCGATGCGTACAAGCTAGTGCTAGTGCACATAAAATACTTTATACTCTTTTATGATTACTCCACTTTTAGTTATCAATCATCATCTTTATACTTGTCTACTACTCCCTATGTATTTTGAAACTTAGCACATTACCTTATATAAATCTCAACGTTATACAACTCCTATGTTTTAAGATGTTAAGATTGGCTTGTCGTCAATTTCCAAGTGATTAAGTGCGTTCGAATGAGTCCGACAACCAATTTTAATAAATTAAAAAAGAAAACAACACATTCGAAATGATAATACAATAAAAATAGATATGTCAGCAATATGAAGGTGTGCGTTTCTGTTTAACAATATTAATAATAACAAAAGGAAAGAGTTAAAAAGAGTCCCAAATATGCCAACACTTGCCAGTATAGTCTATGCGAGACACGAAATCAGAATAAAGAAAACTAATAAGCAACTGAAAAAAAGAAACTGAAACGAACAAAAAAATAATGTTTTAAATTATGTTTATTGATAATAATAATAATAATATCTATAATCAAAATAATAATAATCAAAATAATAAGAAAGTAACATTATTTACATAATTAAACTAAAGCTAATTTAAACACATTAACAAAAAAAAAAACGTAAAAGTTATTACAACGACCCACTGTTACTGCTGAAAAGTAATGCGGTGGATGATACAAATTCCTTTAAATTTTCTTCCACTCCGTCTTTTTTCTATGCAAAAAAATAAAATAAAAAAGAACCAAAATAAAATAAAATCTCACCACGAAATATATAACTTTTTTTTTCTTGAGCAGTGAAGTTACTTAATCATATGTCTCTTAATGGTAAAAAAAATTAAATCTACAAAAATAATTAAGATTTTGTTGTTCTCTATATATTTAATCAATATTTAAGGCTACAGTCCTTTGACTCAAAGTTCCAGTAACGTATCAGTTCTATAATTATGGATGGACTGCAATATTTTGGTATTTTAAATTGATAAAATTAACAAACTTCGTTTGTGTCGAGCGTATAAAACTAAATGAAATTATATATACTTATTAATTTTTGCTTCAATAAGTTTATGGGAAGACTGATTCGATAATAAAAGAAAATGTTCTCGTCGAGTGAATTAGGAAAATAGAATCGTGGACGTAATTTCAAAAATTGAATGGGGAACAAACGTGGGTATTCTAAAAATAACTTATTGAACTAAAAAGCTTTTAAATTTATAAAAAAATCCAATGTTAGAAATAAAACCTAAATTTAAATTAATTGTAAAATTTCCGATTTTTTTTTTAGATTTAATTCGTTTACGTGACGATTTGGCTCTGATAATTGATGAATGTTTATTAAAGTGTTGTTAACGCGCGCTGCTCTTTGTTTCTTTAGTTTGTAGACATATGACAAGTGGTGGCATAGAAATAACTACGTCGGCTCTCGGGCTGGCAGTCTATATATATATAATTATATTATTTTTTTTGTATTTTGTTTGTTTGTTTATATAATTAATTATATTAAATGTAGATAAAGGGGAGGATGGGATGGGTTGTTGGCTTGGGTTGTGGGGTTTCTGTTTTTTGTAGTTGTCAGTGCTCCAATAAATCTGTGATGGAGGCGAAGGCACTTGACCCAAGACCAGCGGACGCCATTAAACACACCAACTCTTGCGCGTGAGCCATAGCCACTTCCAACGGCGGCTTCCTTGGCTTATTACTAGATTCTAAAACACCAATTGCAACCAGGTAACGCCAAAGCACAAACAGTATCATTGTCATCATCATCATCAACATCATCAATCAATCAATCAATCCCCTTGGATAACAAGGCATTACCTAAGATAGCTGAGTTGAGGGAGGCGTAAACCGTCTCTCGTTGGATGGGATCCAATTGCCAGCCGACAGGACTCGCCCACGGATTCGAATAAGCTAATAAACTAAATGCATCCTAAAACAAACAGAAACACACCACCACGACCACGGCGTTAGATTTCTTCGTCTTCAGCTGCTCAACATTCAGGAGAGAAACAACAGCAGAATTGCCACTCGATTCATCGACCAACCGTTTTCAATTACAAATTCAACGATTCTAAATGAAAAAGAGCAAAAAAAGTACTCTCATTATTTCAGGCAAAAACCCAGCGGCAAATTTTCATTGTTTTCTTTATCTTTTCGCGAACAATAGTTGCGTTGGATCGATGAAGCAGTCGCATTTATTTATATAATATATATTTTTTTTTTTAATTGGAAGAAGCTAAAATAATGAATCGTAACAGAAGAAACCAAGGGATGCAATAAACTTTCTAATATGAAATAAAGATAATAATTAATCCAAAAAAAAATAATAAACAAAAAGGAAAACATTGCAAAGTTACAAGTACCGTTTTCATATCGGAAGTCTTGAACTCGCGTTCAGATAACTTGCAAAAAGAAACACCAATTATTAAGAACACTAGGTAGAAGAGTTGTGACGATAACGGAAATTACAACGCAACATTTATAAAATCAACAGAAAGTGCATGATCATTAATAATCTTTAAAGTAAAACTTGAAATGAAAATCAATTTCTTTCTTCGGATTTACGTATTTATTTTTATTGTAATTTATTTTTAGTATATTTTAAATAAAGATGTTTAAAATGTGCAATTTCTGTTGATTTTCTCTTTTCCGGGATTCCCAAAATAAACTCTAATTTTAACATATAAAATGTAATCGATTAAAGCTATTTGTAAAAATGAATATTGAATGTTTCTTTGTTGTTTTTGTATGTAGTATGTATGTGGATAGAAATAAGAGAGTTGTTACTTACTTCGAGCATTTTTTGATTTGTTTCACTATCGCCTTGCTCGCTGGACAACCTTTGGCTCATACTATACAACTCCTTACCAAACTCTAGAATTCTCTCTACGGCCGGCTTGCAGCACTTCCGATTTGGCGATGCGTCCACATCTGAAACATGCAAACATGCATGAAGTTTCGGGCGCGTCCAAATGCGTCGCAAGTGCTAACCCATTTCCTCGTCCTCGTTGTTAGAGTTCTGCTGTCCGAGACAGCCGATGGCAGTATTGTTGATGAGGTGACTGTTGCCATTTTGGTATCCGTTGCTGGCTTTGCCGTTGGTGCAAGAGCCACCGTGGCCGTTCTGCATGTCGCAGCCGACGTCCTCCAGGTCCATGTCGACGTCTCCGTCCTCGACGGACCGTATCACAGGTGTGTCGCCCCCGCAATTGTTGCTGCTGCCGTTCATGGCGACATTATTTTGATTCAGTTCTTCCACTTTAGTTGTGGTAGACTTATTGCTGCTACTGAAGCTCTTTGTCGACTGAATGACGGATGTCTGAATGGGACTGCTGGGCGACGTATAGGTAGGCGAGTACACACCCAGGTTGCGTCTCGGACAGACCTCCACGTCAGTCCCATTGACCATCTCGACAAACTGGCGACACTTGAGCATGAAAAGCAGATTCTGATTGTTCTCTAATAACCCTGGATAAACTCTAATAGTCTTGTCGATCGCTTCGCCCATCCTACCAGCTAAAACTAATTTTAAAATTCCTGAAACACAACCAAAACAAACCGAAACCATCGCAAAGTATTACATTCCTGAAACATTTCTCTCCAACAATTAAAAACCACATACTTTGTCGATTCTTTATCGAAATAATATCTTCATTGAAAGATTGGTCTGTTATGCTTGCAAAAGCTTCGGCCGTATTGCTGTAGCCGTGGTGTATTAAGTATGTTGAGACCATTCTGAAACAAACACAAGAAAATAAATTAAAAATCAATCAATTTCCCACGAACGTACTAATTGTTCATACGAACGTACACTTTAAACTAAACTCAAATATTGAATATTTTACATAAACAAGAGAGTATTCAAATTTAGATCTCTAAAGTCTGTCGCTCTGCAGATCGGTCACGTTTAGACTAGAAAACAAATAGTTAAATTTATAGACATCATTGCAACGTATAAAATATTTAATTTCGCCCATAAACTAAATGTAGGCATCTAAAGTTGAAAGTAGCGTAAAATGTATTCTGTGGTCTTTGTAGGAAATCTCTAAATAGATTGACTATTTAGTATATTAAAATTTAATGCGAAGCCCAGACCTTCCACGCTATATCGATCCCGCTGCTTTTAACTACTCTCTACATTTACACTGCAACATGAACAAACTAAATACAATGACAAATGCACGTTAAATTCATTCATGGACAATATTACGTCCGGCTAATGAGCATGTCTCAACTTACTTATTTAATATGGCTTGCCACTCTCCTTGACTCTCGGGCACTGGAAAGTCGTAGATGGAGAGTCTGGTACGAGATCTGAGTTCTCTCATCATATCTTCAACGTCAAACACGAAGGGCTCTTGCCCGAAGTTCGCGTCCACCACTTCCCCTGGCGTCTGTAAACCTACTGTAGGATATAAATTAGGCTGAAACAGAGAAATACGTTGTAAATAATGCAAATACAAATACTTGAATCATTCGGTAAATACTAATGAATCATGCTGATAATTATTGCAATTTTCTCATTGAGTTAAGATAAAATGTTGCTTTTGTCGTATAATTATAATGTGCAGAGACTCGTGATCCAATTTGTGTTTTTAATTAAAGCGAAGTTGTTTGCAATTCGTGGAACGACAAAGTTCGTGAAGCTTAAATGCTACATTATTTTGTAATGAAATAAATATTAATATACATGGACGTGCACATATTATTTTAATAATTGCAACATTCGTATAAGAAATTATTTTTTTATGGCATCAATTTTTTGGGATAGATAATCTTGAGAAAGGAATATTCTAAAAGTCTGTTGAATAAATTGGATGTAAAAAATCGTGAAAAAGATGCCAAGTGCCTTGGCATTTGTAATTACTATATTCTAATGGGAATTAATGAGTTTAATGAATGTCTTACAGGTAGATCTGTGAATGCAGTGCCTAGATGATGCCCGTTTTTGGTATAGAAACATGTGTTGTCGATGAGGTTGACCCCGCAACCGATGATATCGCCGGTGGTGAAGGTTGGACCGTAAGGTTGTCCCGTCCCGGAAGAGCAGAACGAATGGCCGTCGTCGCCGTGGTAACCGTAGGATTGCTTGTCCCATCCTGGCAGACGGTTCATGTTGACGCCTTGGGCGGAGAGGCCGATGCCCATGTAACCATCTCGGCCCTTGCTCACGATTTTCACCTCGAAATAGTACAGGCCGCACGAGGCAGGTATCGGGTGCGTCGCCTGTACGCTCGCAGCATCCCTGTGTGTCTTACCGTGTCCTGAAACAAACCGAATACAAAACTGAATGAAAATCAAATAAACGACCACATTTCACATCATTCTCCTTATTAGTTTTTACAATTGCATAAATAAAACAAATAAGTCGATCTAAAAAAATTACAAGATGAATTTGAAATTATTAAATTAATCTTATTAAGTTTATATATATATATATTAAAAAGTTTTACATAGTAAAACTTTAAACGTTTACTTTTAGTGTTCATTAAATTTAATGATTCAATATCCTTTAACAGCACTTTTACCGCGATAACCTTGAGAGGCTTGATAAGAAAATTCCAAGTAGAAGGTCCAAACAAATTGTTGAGCGCACTACTTGACAGAATTGACCAGAGTTGAATAATATACATAAATAGCAAATTAATTTATTGAAGAAAAAAAAATTGCATTCAGTATATTTTCAAATTAACTCAAAAAGTTATCAATATTGTAATTTTTAATTTTATTCATTATTAGTTTTCTTAAAATTTCCACGAAAAGTTAACGAACAGAAAGTATCGTTCATTAAGTAAATTATTTTTTAATTCGATTTGCAATAAGTTTTGCTGTCTATCACTATCACGTATGAGTTTAGCATATTTATTCCTGTGTAGATAAAAGCAAACATAAATAAAGTAGGGATATCACATAATCGCAATATGATGTTTTTATTCACTACATGCGTCCAAAGTTTCCATCGCAGAGATTCAACCAAAAATAATAATAACAGATAACAGAAATTTAGCAATTCGTAAATTGCATCCAAATTAATATATTCCATTAACAAAACTATGTATGATTTTTCATATAAATTTAATATTATCATTTTTTTGTAATAAGAGATATTTATAAGTCAGTTAAAAATTTATTGAGAGAGAAATGATGCTGAAGTTTATGAGAAAAATTCTGTTTGAATTAACTGAATAATTTTCAGTTTACTTTTAGATTTAGTAAAAACATACATGAAGGATTTTCTCGTTAATACTATTAATAAAATATTATAAATACGAAAAATGATGATTTCTGAAATGTGAGAAAAAAAATAAGTTTTTCAATTTGAAAGGAAACTTTTCATTTTACTTTTAGTTTATTGTGTTATAAAATATAATTATATAATTTAAATTAAATGTAAAAACAAAGAATTAAGATATTTCCGTAATTTCCAAATAATGCATTTCCCTGAAACAATGTAGTTGTTGAAACTAGTCGGAAGGAAACGAGGGGAGTTGAACCACAACAGCACCAACGTGGGACAAAGTACCAAGGTGCAAGATGGTTGGTTGGACTGTTTGTTTTGCAAGTCTAGACGGTTTGGGACCAACGATACCGAGAGATGATGATACGCAGTTGCGGCGGTCACGACGAGAAGTCATTGGCCGGAAGGACGCCACCACACGCCATCATTTCGGTTTCGGGAGGAAAAAGGCTATCAAGAAAAGAAAAAAATCAAAACAAGGTATCAACATAAAATTCGAGAAATTCTTCAACGCAAATTTAAATGTCTGCTTTTAAAAATAATTTAGGAAGAGTACAATTTGGTGCTAGGTTTTCGAATTTAAAATTCAAAATGTTACAACGAAGCTAGAGCAGTTTCTTGAAATCTTCGGCATTGGACGTCTTCCTACACGTATTACGAAACGCCATTTTATAGGTTGTATAAATTTACTGTTGTTAAACCGATTGTTATTGCAAGAATATCTTTCAAGAGGATCCCCATTCCAGATGCTAATGGTACACGCCCCGAGTTTAAAATAATCCAAAGATGAATAGCCGAAATCTCGTGGAGCCTCGAGTGAATGGCAAACTTTCTCCTAAGGAGAACGTGTACACAAATTTCAAATGATGTCTCCAAAATTTGCATTATTAATTTCTTTACCATCCACTTCGTAATCGCTATAATTTATAATTATAATCTACGCGTGTTTGCAGCAAAACCCATATTTCGCTGTAACATTATATTGGATTCGCAAGGAATTAGGTCAGTATCGGATGATTTACACGTGTTCAGGTGCACAACGCAACGCCCATGCAATGCGCCCATCGACAACAACAAACAATAACAACAATTGGAAGGACGGCCGTGGTAATCTCATTGCTCATTCAGAAAGTGGATCTTGAACAGTGAATAAATAATACATACTTATTTATTCTTTAGTACTTAATTAATTTTTGTACCATAAATAAATAAACCATTTATACAAAATGGAGAACACGTGTCTAACTTTTCTCTTACGTACAATCACGTACATAAACCGCAATAACCACAAATTGTCTGTCATGTTCGAACACATTTCCTCTGGACTTTTATTACCTAAAAACTAATTCAAATTATATGATTTTCGATCGAAAATTAATGATTCATGAAAAAATATTTACATTGAAAAATTTTGCTTTTTTTAATATACTTATAAGTTTTCTTTCTTTTTAAATTATAAAGTACAAATAAATTTCTGAAACCTTATTATTGTAAAATTTACATTTTTTTTGATAAATTATTGAAAATAATCCAAATATATATATATATATTTAAACTTGGTATTTCTATAATTGCACAACAAACAACCGTGCTGCTACAATCAATAGCATCGCGTAATAAAAGATGTAACCTAGTTGTAATTTCTCCGGAAATGTGTTTTGTCAGAAACATTAAACGTTTGAAACTAAATAAGGACATGGTGCAGCAGAAGAGAGGGTAATGGGGAAAGTGCACGAGATAATTAGATCGTTTTTGGCTTCAAACAAATTGAAATTTGCGTATCAAACTGGGATGCAAACAGAGACCTCCCCCGCAAAACCAATTACAATTTCCCGCTTGTACCACTCGTGCATATATTTTCTTCCTGCTGCAATTAGCGAAGCGAAGATTTGCCCGAGTAGGTCACAGGTATACAAATATGTGAATGAAAACACAACTCGCAATTATATAATTTTGTTATTCATTTTCTTGACACGACTTCTATGCAAATGAAAATCTCGTTCCATTATTATTTATTTCGCAATTTACGAAACACAGATTGATGACGTTCTCGCTTTCTAGTTTTTACCGCATTGTCTGTGCACCGAGATACTGAAATTTAATGACCATAGGTGAAAATATAAACAGATTTCCAGAAGAGATGAAAGTTTATTTCTTTGCAGTGTTTGGATTTATTGAAAAATCTCTCTCAAGCTGCAGATGTTAATAAGCGGCATAATTACTTTAAGCAATTTCCATTCGAAATAACGGCTGGATTTCGCTTTCCAGTTACGTCAAACTGGGTTAGTGCATTGCGGATGCGGTAAATATTTTGTCAGTAAATTAATAATTTTAAACTTAAATTAATTAATCAATCATTTCAAAGTATTTATAAATGTTAGTAAACTAATTTATTAAAATAAACACATAAAACGATGCATTTAGTCGAAAATATAAAATCAAGTTTCGGGCTAAACGCAAAGTGAAGCAGACTGATGAAATCAAGACATCAAGCATAGTCAAAATCATCAATTTTCAATTTCAAAAATGCAATTTCAAATAATAATTAATAACACATTCAATTCTCTCGTTAATTTTCTTCGTCGTAATTTCAAAAGGTTCGTTATTAATGACCAGATGCATTAGATTAATTGAATACATTCATAAAATGGAAATTGGATAATCCGTTATTCGTTTCGCTTCGCAATTACGAGACATAAGTATATCAAGATTGATGTAACCGCAGAAAATTTCAGATTCTAATAAAATTCTTCATGTTACGCTAAAATTGGAATTCATGGAAAATGCAATTTTCTGCACGGAAAATGTGCGTAATCGATGCAAGTGGAAAGAAAGTTGTTTTATTTATTTACTCTACTCGAACAATTCATGTTTATATAATAAAAGGCGAGCGAGATACGCGACGACTGGTTGTGACATTCAACCTTGCTCGCAAATTACCCAACGGATTTTAGTTATTCCTCTCCCATACATTCAGGATGAATATTGATTTAATTTATTTTTTTTTATATTAGTTTTCCATACAATGAAGCAACTATTTATAGGAAACTTATTTTGATTGCATTGCATTGATTATCTCTCGATGTTCTTAAAGATTTTTATTTATCTCATACTTGATGATGTTCTAATTTTAAAATATGGATCAATTATCTTAAATCTATTTTTTTTAATGTTTATAATCCAGTCTAAAGCAGTGTCGGTGTTGATCATTGCGCGAATGTTTATAATAAAATTGGCATTAACATATTCTGCACGAGGTTGCAGCCAACACAACAGGACTAGTGATACAATGACTAGTATCGTACGTGTGTATGATAATTAGTATACACAAACTTGATTATGCATGGAAATGCGCAGTTAGGATCGTAATTCGAATGATAAAGAAACGTTACATTAGCGGCGTTACAACTTTCCAGAATAGCGAAGATTAAAACATCCTCAGGAAAAAAAAACGATTTATCTGACTATGATGATTGATTCCATTTCAAATCAATTACAAAAACAACTCTAAAACACACAAATTAAGATTGTGGCTAAATACCTGTTTTTTGAAATAGAAAAAAAAACATTAATTATTATAAACGCAAAATACGTCGTTCATTTCCATTACAAATATAATACATTTATCGACTTAGTAACAGTGTAAGCGTGGGATACAATTGTATCCCAATGTTGTTAAAAGTGTACTTCATACTCAATGTAATCTTAATTCATATATACTGAAGATTGAAACGATTCAAAAACTAAGTAGTAATTTTTTTCTCTATTGAATTTGTGTAAACAAAACTATCATATTTGCTTAAGAAAAAAGATTACCCGTTACGTTATTTAGTTTATTTTTGCATTTTTCAATAGATTTATACTTAAAATTGTGTACTATCAGTAATTAATGTGGGATACAAATGTATCCCACGGGATCTCCGATGTAACAAAGCGATGACTGAAACGTTGAATCTATTTGATTAACACTAGTATTATACACCACTATTATATAAGGAAAATTTCCATTAAACAACATTGTTTGCAATATTTATAGAAATGAATGCATACAATTATGATAAATACTAATAATAAGTACAGAAAATTATATATGCAATATCTGTATAATTTGCAAATATTAACGAAATTTCATTATTCAAATCATTTAGTTATTTGAAACGCAATAAATATATAACAAAAAGTAAAGAAAGATGATAAAAAAATGTATTAACATCAAAATACGGGACCGATATATGATTGTGTACAAAAGCTGTAAAACCACAAATTCGTTTATTACTTGGTAATATTACCGAATTCTAAATATAGCAATATCGGTATTATACGAAATTAATTGCAATTATTGAAGGGAAATGTGTTTCATCGGTAATTAATTAATTACGATCGACAAAGTTGTGTACAACCGGTATTGATCAAATGAATACGAGTATAAATTGAATTTCGTTTCTGTATTATATTTGATTTTCCTGAGTTACTACACTAGTTGCAGTTTCTCGCAATTATTACTAAAACGTGCATCGAAGAATACAACAATTTGCACCTTGTTTTTGTAGGTTTGCAGGGTAGGTAGCAGCATTGATTATTATTACGAACGCCGTCATATATTTGTATATACGATTATAAACTAAACGTCACGTTTTCTGGCACGACCGACGGACACATTGCATTTTATCAAGTACGAACGGTATAAATATACCATGAACTGCAAGAAAGATTAAACAAGAAGCGCAGCATCGAAATCGGAGGAGAACATACAGGAACTGTTTTTTTTTTTTTCATTAAGCGGCCCGAAGGGATGATTTCACCGGTAATAACATAAAATGAAGTTATTAAATTATGCGCAAGTCCGCGATGATCGGAACGGATTACGTAAATCGAGTACGTTATTTCAAGGACCACCTTGCATGATGCGAATGTGCAATAATGAAATTACACGAAGGAAATAAAAAGTGTACGGAAAAATAAATAAAATTGAAAGTTAGTTCCAATGCGAAAATAAATAGAACGACGCGTACGTTCGTTTCCACTACTTAACACGTGCATGTTAATGCGGGAGTGCCGAGATGCGTGCAATCAACTAAATAGTACAACAAGAAAGATGAACCAGCATCCCTTTGGCAAATCTCTTATTAAGTCGTAAAGTGTATGAAAGTAACGGTGCGCATGTTAATTGACATTACGTATTTGTAGACTTCCTATTTGAATGCTCGGTGTTTCTTTTCAGTTGGATCACGTACGTATCTATACGCCTAGGCTGGGCCCCGTTGCCAATTGAATTTGAATACGGTGGGAGGAGAAGAAACAACGTCATTCAACATGCAACTTTTTCATTAATACAAAAAAAATTAAAGGAAAACGCACTATTATATATTATCTAAACGTGACCGGTTAACAAGCAGCTTGAGTTAATCTCAACTGGCAAAAGGTTTTCCAATAATTAGCTCCAAATTTCAAAGATGATCACTGAACTCGCATGTATTTTAAGTTGATCGTACCTTTATGTTTATCGATACAAAAACTCTAGCGACATAATTGATCGCAATTGAAGGTCGTCTCTATTGTAAGGATGCCTTAACAATGGGAAGACCTACGGCTTAGACGAGAACTTGGTGCATTTTTTGATACTAGTTTTATTCCATTGTTTGATACTTGCATGTATTTCCAATGTTATAATCGATATCTTTTATAGTTTCAACAAACGCATAATACGATTTTTTCCAATTAACTTCATTCCGTTTATTCTCACTTGGTAAAGGACACAATCCTCCCAACTCTTTTCTTAACTTTCTTACAGAAACAAATTTGCATTCTAATACTACATGGAATTCTACTAAATTCATTGCAAAATTGTGAATAAATAAAATCTAAATTAAAATGCCAAAACTATTATTTTGAAAAAAAAAAGTATTGTTGAAATGTACTTTCACCCACAGGCTAGAATAGAGGTATGATGGTAGAATTCCAGCAGGATGATTCGATGTTGAGTCACAACATTTGTAATGGTATTAACTACTAAATAATTACTGCTCACAATAACAAAGCTTTTTCTCTAATATATTTGATTTATTATATATCTACCTACATATTACAATCACTATTAATCTATAGTTAGTTCATTATTATCTAATTTAAAGAATTGAACTAAAAAATTAATGTATAATATGGTCCATTTTTTGAAGAAAACTTTAGTTAATTTAAGATTGTATTAGGAATTGGTGCACTGTGACTACAAAATTACTTGTATCATGCGAAAAACTCAGAAGAAACAAAATAAAATATAAAAAAGTATATGAAAATTTATTTAAATTTATATATAATTATGGAAAGAAATAGCGAGTGGAAGGTTCTACTTGTAAAACTCAAGGAACATCATCATAAAAGAGAGAATGACATCAGAAAGCTAATACACTTGAATACCACATATTTAGTTTAGCTAATAATCATACCAATCTTTAAGATTAAATTGTTACATGATTGTACATTATTATTTAATAAATAACATAAATTTCCTCTAGCTCCCAACAATTATCAAGAATAAATAGCTAATATATGTGGAATATTAAATCATTTATTCTCTGTTGTTGTCCATTTTATCATATATATATAAATAATTTCGTTTGCAATATAATTATTTCACAGTTGATTAATTATCCAGAGCATTACAATTTAGTAATATATACAAGTCAGGTTGAAATATAATATTTCACTGAATAATTAATCGTTAACATTTTCTTCTTTGAAATTTGAATCTCTTAAGAAACGCTTTCAATAATAAGCGAATACTTTGAATATTAATAACCGAAAGATGTAGGACAGGATTTTTGCTGTTACCTTCCGAGTTTCTCCTTGCAATTAAAGCATAAATTAGACTAACGCTCCCTTGATGAGTAAGCACGATTTCAAAAATAATTAATCTGATCAATTTAAGGTAAACATGGTAATGTAAACATTGATTTTATAAATAATATTTTATTAATCTACTTTAAACGCAAAACAATCTATTTTTATAACCTAACCTCATTTAATGGAAATCCATGATTTGCAGAGTTTATTGCTGGTGAGAGAAGTTAGTATTGAACTTGACCAAACACAAAAATAAGTTTAACACTTATATTAATTAATAAAATAGATAATAAAACTTCTAGCGATTTTTGGAATATGTGGCTGACTATATGCATGCATATGAATGCAGCATAGCAACTGATGCCATATATTATATTGATATTGTTGTTATTAGAATAGTCGCAGATCGAATACAGCTTGTGGATTGGAATTAAGTAAGTAAGCAAGCAGGCGTCCTGAAAGTGGCAAACAATCGAACTGAACTGTGCGTTTCATTGTTTCATTTACCTTGATTATAACAATGGAAATAAGTAAATAATAACTAAAATGGAATAGTTATTTCTATGGAAATTGAACGGGTGACAAAAACAATATTGGATTGTTCCCTTATGGCACAATGATTCACGTCATGTAATGTCTATTGTACATCTGACACATGCATCTTTATTATATCTCCAAAAATACGAAATACACAAATTGGAACGATTTTAACCAGAATATCGTTGAGCTAATTGTATGGGGAAGGTAGGAAGCAGCTGACGAATGGATTGCGCAGCAATTTTAGCAAATTATTCTCGTGCAGAGGTCAGAAGGAAAATAATCGCAAGTCTCGCTCTCGCCTCCCCATGTCATCGTGATCAGCTGATTTCTTTGTTTAGCTCCATGAAAACCAGACGGTCGATGACATGGGAAAAAAAGGAAAAAGAACTCACAGAGGTAGCTCTGGTCTTCACCAAAGAAGATGACGACGAATCGGCTGCAGCTACAAAATAAAAAACCAGAAGCAACAACCGTGCAGCTAAAAATAGCCCTTTATAAAAATAAGCTCCGAAAAATGACGGATACAGACTGTTTTTGTTGGTTGCTGGGTAGATGATGATAGTTCATCAACTACGAACAACTGATAGCACCATAACAACAACAACAAACAACAAGACGAAACCTTGAGAGTTGTGCTGTGTGTGTGTGTGTGTGTGAATGTGCCTACATTTTTTTGTTGTTGCTGCAGTTATCCAGTCTCGGTTTCGTGTTCGTTTCTGTTAATTTGAAACTTACCTTTGTAATGCACACGGAGATTGTTCTGCGAGAGTCCGATGTAGTTGTATTTCTCCTTCGGGCTCCATGCCCGTGGCAACGGAGTCTTTTCCTCATTTACGGCCGGATATAATTTCTTGAAGAGGTCCTCTAGATCATTCTCCAAAACTATATTCAGATCCATTACACCACGACCACTACTAACAGCGGCCATTTCTAAACTCCCTTTCCTTTCCCTTCCTAAACTCTTTGCACACTTACACACTCGCACCTCAATAAACTGCACTCAACGCGCAACCTCTTCCACTCTGATCCGCTATGCGTTGCTTTCAAAAACAGCTGATAGATGTCGACCACCACTACATCACGTCTCTATGGTGATCAGATTTGTTTACCATCAGGTTGTCCACCAGTAATTCCTAGTAATATACCGTAGCGCCCTCTTACAGATAGCAATGAAAAATTGGATGGAAACGTGTAAATTGAAACCAATTTACAGATATTAATTGTTTTTCGCTATTTCAAATTAGACATATATTTACATTTTCATAAGGGTACACTTAATATTAATATAAAAGCATTGAACACATGTAATTCATTCAACAAAAAAAATGAGCAGCAACCACACAATCATTATACATCTATACAAGCAATATCACTTTATAAACATTTATAAATTAATTTTATAACTATAGTCTTTTGTAGTCAATGCACCATTGTCAAGGCCTTGGCTTCTTTGGCAATGAGCCAAATGCGGAAATTACTGTAGCTTTTGTTCCAGTAGCGCTGTTTGTTAAAGAGGGCTGAACCAAACCAGCAGGTTTTATACTACCTATAGAATTACCACCAGGCTGATCCCATTTGCTTTTCCTCTTTTTGGAATCATCTTCTTGCTTCTTTGTTCCGGATACAAACTCCACTTTCGATTTACGTTCCTTCTCCCGTTTGTCCATTTCAGCCTTCTGAACTTTTGCCAACTCCTCATAGTAAGATTCTTTGCTCCATATTAGAGGATCGTACATCTCTGGTGGATAGTTTGTGCCCAATTCATTGATGCCACAGAAACTAATAAGCTTTTCATAAATACTAGGATTACGAAAATCTTTTCTCTGCTGTATCACAGCATTCATATCAAGAGAACTGTTCAACATTTTACTGTAAAGCTTAGTGATTTTGTCTTGAATTTCTGCTGAGCAACTACCTGAAGGCTCCGGTGGTAATTGTATACCATCTTCATCAATTGGCTCAGGCTCTTTAACTTCATTTGATTCCTCTGTAATAATAACAGTTGTAGTCTCCGTCGAGTCGTCCATATTTTCTTCATCAGAGACAATTGTGTCATCATGATATGATACTAATTTGGCTACTTTTGATGTAATCTTCGACTGTACTGGAGTTGAAGGTCTTGAACTTGGGGTCGATTTATCTGGGGAAGTATTGGGAGTATGCACTGTTACTGACCCAGTATTCTCTTCATTGTTCACATCATCTTCTTCTCCCTCCGAATCAGTGTAAGTAGCTGTTAATGATGCCAAAGCCATACTATGGGACATTTCTTGGTTATCAGATGAACTATAAAATGAAAAGTTAGAATTTGAATATAAAATAATTATAATATACTTACAAAAATATTCTCCTTCACAACTAAAGTTTATGCTCTACACAATTTCACTAACTTTGAAAATGTTAACCTATGTTAACCGATGTTGATACCAACCAACTAAAAGTAATTAATAATATATTTGGTAACAAAATATATGCAACTGCCAGGCTATCCAACATGAAAAAATTGAACTGATTGTCACAAATTATTTAATTATTAGCATTGATTCACATACTCATCGATTAATGCAAAATTATATTCTTTTTGTTATAATTAATAAATTTTTGTTTTACATTTTTGTCAATTTTATAAACTTAAAATTTAATTCAACAGTTGGCGACCTTTAACAACACACGAGGTGTAAGCATTCAAAATATAACTACTTTATTTTTAAGTCAGTTTGCAGTTTTATTGTTTGAAGTTGTGTGAAACTTACAAGTCTATTTTATATTTATAATTTATTTTTAAAAACTTTAAGGTAAGCACAATGCATGTTTTTATACTGTAACTACAAAATATTTTCAATTCTAACCTATACATATAATTTTCATAGGACAAAAAGTGAGAAAATGCTGAATAAAATGATTAACTTGGAACTTGAAGGCACTGAGAATGAAGTGGAGGATGAAAGTGATTGTGATGTATGCTCTGCAGATGAAATTCAATCCATATTTGCTGATCCTTATGAAAACATAATTGGGAAGAAAATTGTGGAAAATGACTATATATTGCATTTGGATGCAACATTGTAAGTATCCTGCTTTATAATAATATGTTTTATGCAATTGAGACTTAATTAATAGTTTTCTTTTTCTTTTTACAGAGAAACTAGTTATAATATTGCTATTGGCACATCAGGCTCTGATGTGCATGTGTGTAATCTGAGTGAAAATGGATTACAAAGAATTGAAACATTTACAGACAATGCACCTTGTATAGGTGTTAAATTTGATACAAGTAACAGCAACATTTTATTCTCTGGACACAATGATAGTACAATTAAAATGTGGGACCTGAGAACGCCTAGTAAAACAGTTCGAATCTTTAATGGTAAATAAAGACGTATTCAATTTTACCGTTGAAATATTAACATTTAAATTTTCAGATAAAACGAACAAAAAGCACCCGAAGAAGAAAGTGTTTTCCTGTTTCGACTTATCAACAAACAGTATATTGTTGGCGGCGGGAACGGAACTCCATGATTCCGATGCATACATATTGTTTTGGGATGCAAGAAACTCCAACATCCTTGGCGGTTACTGGGAATACCACACGGATGTGATAACCCAGGCCAAATTTCATCCGAATGATCCGAATAAATTGGCTACGGGTTCTACCGATGGTTTGATTAACATTTACGATTTATCGCAGACCACCGAGGATGAAGCTATTGAAAACACTTTAAATACGAATTCTTCAGTTGAGCAAATGAGATGGTATCCCTTCAAAAAATCATCTGAAAAACTTGCTGTGACCACACACACTTACGATGCTCAGTTGTGGGACGTGAACATGGCTGAAATTTATACCGAATTTGATAGGGAGAATCTCGCTGAAAACTTAAAAGTAATTTTTTACTATATTTTTAAAGCCCAAATAATAACGATTATTATTACATTTGATTAATTTGTTGTTAACATTTTATTTGTTTCAGCGGAAGATTCCAGATTACATTTACACAGCAGCCAATTATGTAAATAAATCCGGTGAATTGGTCTTATTAATCGGATCAAATAATCAGGGAGGCAAGTGCCTCAGAGGGTTAAAAGTGGACAACAAAAAACTTAAACCTTGCTACAATTTCAAGGAAAATAATCAAAGAATCCGCAGCTGTTGGTATAGCTCGACGGTCAACAATTTGCTGACTGCTGGAGAAGAAGGCGTACTTAATGTGTGGAAATTTTTATAACTTTCTTTACTTTAAAATAAAAGTAATTTCAAATATATTTCTTTATATAAACGGCTCTCATCCTGAAATTCTTCTAGAAGTATTAGTAAATTCGCCAATGTTAACATGTTAACCAGTGACCTAAAAATAAAAAGAAACAACAATTTAAAATTTAAGCCCAAAATACAGACTCAATAGTTAATAGATCCGCTGCATTTTCCGTATAAAACAGGTGCAACCTCGTGAAGATAAATGCGTACGGTCTTGCATCAATTCAGAGGCTGTGTATTGCGCTTGAAATGATACCTGGTTATCAACTTCATAGGAAGATAATATACCTTTTGCACCTGAACATGCTGCCACGTGGAAATCGCTGCCCTCATTCACAGCAAATGAGAGCAAACGCGTGACCGCACACCCGGAAAAGAAAATAAGGAAAGTTTGGAATAGAAGGAAATGCTATGACCTAACAGGTATACTAACAAAAATAATAGATCTAAGCTAATGTGAAACAGAGTAAACACAACATGAAATACAACAAAATTAAATCAAACCTGAAACAGAACACAAAGAAATTGCACATACAATACAAAATATACGTTTACAATATATAAAATTGCATTGCATTACATCATTATAATAATTAAAGGAGAGGATTAATTAGTGCTTTTTTCTCTCATCTTTTCTTTCTTTTTTCCTTTGTTGTTTGTTATATATTTTTTTATTATTATCTTTTGCATATATATATAAATATATTTTATATATTATTTTTTATATTTTATATTATTTCTTTTATATTATTTTTATTGTTATATATATTTTTAGTTATTTTTATATTTTGTTACATTTTTTTCATATATTATATTCCATATTATTTTTTCTACCTTATGAATGTGTAATGCAATGCAGCACAAAATAGGCTAATTGTGCATGTTCATTAGCTATCCGGCATTATGACATTTTACTTGCGTCATGTTATGACTACTCTATAGACTCTGAGCAGCTGCCGAACGCTTTTACAACAATCTACAAATATAAAAAATTACAACCCATTTAATTCCTCAAATTTTGGGGCACAATAAGGATATAGAAAGGAATATAGGGATAAGTCGAACCGGAGACTCGCGATTCTTGGAGGGGACGGAGAGTCCTCGGATTAGGTATGTTTTTTTGTGAGTGGGTGTAAACTTAAAACTAGGAGGAATATTGACAAAATGGGCGCATTACAAATAAAACTAAACCTAATCTAAACCTAAAGAGAACAAACTATTACAGTAAATTGCACTCTACTGTATTAATTAGTTCCCTGGCAATGATATTATCATAACTGCCTAATTGGACATTTAGGATAATAAATTGCAAAACTTATTAAGTATTTATTGTTTATGGTTTTTGCTGTGTAATTCTATTGTTTGATCCACCTCTGAAGTGCCCGACCCAGCAGCAAGACCTGAACATTCACAGCAAAAATGAACAGATCGAGCGCAACAGTCCAGAGGTGAATTTTATCTGCTGAAAGAAAAACACGTGAGGATACGTTAGATCCCCACAGACATGGATTAGTACAAACGACATATATAGTAAATGATAGGAGAATCACTCGAAATAATATAAAGCAACAATGGTGAATTGGAGTGAATCGTGAGCCAAGCAAAAGCTCATTCGATCCATACTAAATACTAAATGCCTAAACTTAACCAGGAAGTCCAAATGAAGTTAACAGCAAACTTCGCCCGAGCGAAGAGAATTCTAAAGTATTGAATTGGTAAATGGTTAGAGGATGAAGGAAGGTGTTGGGACCGGCAGAGACCCTGTCAGAAAACTGACTAGTCTGCGGAAGTACCGGCACCCCCAAAATAGTCATAGCAACAGTTAAGGGGGGACTCGCGGCGGACGGGCGGAGTGAAGGGAACCAAATGCCAATCAAATACTAAAGATTTCTTTAAGAAAAATTGAAGTTACTTTAACAACAAACTTAATGCAAATATAAACGATTGAATTGAAAACACGGAGGGCTGAGGGTGGATCGTGAAAGTGTGCAACCATCTCACGATCCCGGGGATATTTCATTATCAAAAACTAAGTAAACCTCGAGATAAGCTCGAAGGGGATGGGCGAGGGTACTGAAACATCCTCTATTTAATACAAATCTAAAATCATGCATAGAGAGTCTACCAACAAGTCTTGTTGAATTTAAGACTGCTTAATACAAGACTCTTTCTGCACGACTTTCGAGTGATTTTCGGGCACGGTGGATACGTTAGATCCAGCTGAAAGCAAAAAACATGCAAAAGCCGACAAATACGTTAGATTTGCCACTAACTACTCATGCTTATTAATCGCGAGGCGACACGAAATCACCATTGAATGAAGAAGATTCGAAACTAATATAGTAATAATTAAAAGTTAATAAATAGAAAATTAATCGTATTGATGACAATTTCCATTATTTTAAAAAAATTAAAAAAGGATATAAGATAGGAAATAACAAATGTTTAATTAATTTAGATTGATAAATAATTGATGAAAATAAATTAATTATAGTTCAAGATTTCTATATAAGCATCTAAACACAAATCGAAAATGTTAATGAAGATTTAACATTTTCTAAAAACCTATAGACATCTCAGCACAATCATAACAGTAACAGCATTCAATCACTCTTATCATTCAAAATCAAATATTAAATCGAAACACTTGCTCATACATACACAAACAAACTATTGCGAGCTCGCATTGATTCATACCAAAACACACCAACATACAATTTTCAGATTTTGTTTCAGTTTCCAAAAACTGATAAAAGACTAATTTGCTTTAGGGTGGCCAACCCTAATTATAGAATTTCCTGAACTATAAATATTTTAACTAATAAAATAGGAAAGATGTAAAATGAATATAATGCAGATTGCAAAGTATCTGCAATATTTTAAGTAATAAAATAGGAAAGATGTAAAATGAATATAATGCAGATTGCAAAGTATCTGCAGCTTGTAAACATTTGTTATTTTTGAATAATTTGGTGAGTTGAGAGTTGTTTGAAAATAATAATAATTAAGTAATTATGATTCCTTCTACAATGAATTAAATATATTGAAGCCATTACAACTTCAAAATAAATAAAACATATGTAGAATTATCAATTATCAAAACCATCATCATTACAAAACTAATAGCAAAATGAAAAAAATCAATGCATTGAATTGCATTAAAATCTTCTCCAAATCAATAGTAATTTAATGCAACCTAAACTAAAACATCTCACATTATCTAAGTGGATGTAAAAAACGGAATTACGGACAAGAACAAAGGGAATCAAATAATTAATAAATATTAATAGGCGCAGTAATAATTAAAAATATAAAAAGTTCAAAACAAATTAAATAAATTTAATAAATTGACACAATATCAATTAATAATTTTGAATAGACGCTGTAATAATTAAAAGAATGAAAAAGCTAAAATCAAATAAACAATATATTTAGGTTGAGGTGGGAGGACTTATTGTGAATCCCGTGTGGTATAAAATCACTTACTACTTCGATGTTTTCATCAGCATCATCTGATCTCTCCATCTCAGCCATCACCTACATCTCTGCCATCTCGTTGTTGGCACTCACTCACGAACACTCGCGATTATTTAGCAAAATACGCACTAAACTGCCGGAAATTTAACACTCCCGTGATTCTAATGTAATTAATAATAAATTTATAGCAAATTGAGTATCGTGAATTTAAACTGACTGCAATCATTACCGGTTGAAGAACAAGAGCCGAAGCCTTAAACTTGTCTTCAAAATAACGCACACACACTTCACTACAGAATGTAAGACTAAGTTTGGTCAAAACTTTTCTTAACGACATCCGTCGCGATAGATAAATTGATATTTCGGGGAAACGCGAGCCCCTAGATCCGCTGTGATCTGTCGGTTGATTGCTCGTATATTCGAATACGAACAACCACCTCAACGGATGCACCTCGAGAAGGTTTTAGCACAGACGGTCTTGCCATTCAATGCGTATCACTGCGGACGTGATAAACGCAAAGAATGACCTGGTATAATACCTTGCATCCATATAGCGAAAAAACTTTTAAACATCTAGTGATAATTGGGTATTATTTGAATTACTCACAATTTTGCGACATCCACATCAGCAAAACTGTTGTTGGCTTTCCATTGCAATAAATTTCACTGAAAACTATTGAAAATTCATTCATTTTCAATAATTTCCTCGAATTTATAATAAAAACGAAGTTATCTTAAGCAAATGACGCGCACTACTGTGGTATGGGTACGCCACGATCGTACCAACGTCGGACAAACTCGGTGTTTTTTTGCATTAAAAATGCGTTGCTGCTAACTTCCGAACACAAAATTCGACAACAAAAAAAAACAATGAAAAAAGTGGCGTCCTTTCGCCATTTTGAATGCGACGCAATTTCTAATTAATTAATCACTTAATTATAAGCAATACTTAAATATAACCACAACTATGTAATGATAATATTATTTATGCCAAATAGGCGAACATTTTCTTTTTTCTTAATTAAAAATGTATTGATTACTCACTGTTAATTGATATATTCTAATTGGATTTCACTCAGCGATGATGGATTTCACGAAACATGGGATAATTCACTGGATTTCAAAGAATTACACAACAATTTTGAATATTCGAAACGTGAACGCACGCCGATGCAACGATAACCGATCGACGAATCCGAGTTCCCTCTCCACACAAAAAGTCTCGTACCCACGCCGACGCAGTTGCCAACTGTTTCTTATTAAATTCAAATTTGAAAATGCCTCCCTCTTGTGGTTTCATTAAACATTATTGTTGTTATAATATAATAATTATTACAAAATTTTAATTATGTACATATCATTTGTCCCTTCCCGATCATTAATATATCCAAATAATATATAAAAATAATATTTGAATTATATATAAATATAAAATTATGATTTTAAAGGAACAATTTAATTACAGGATTCAACATTGAAGGGAATTAAATTAATTTAGAAAAGTATAATTTGATAGTTTTGTTTATTGAGAGATATTGTTTCGAAGACGTTTCTATGACAAATGTATTGTTATATATTCTGAAGCAATTTGTACAGAGATTAATAAAATTGCTTACATATTTTATAAATGTAGATAGAGAATGCATATTAATTACCAGGTATATTAACATGTGTACTTTTTTTCTTAAGAAAGAGCAGTTTCAATATATTTACACAGAAACAAATATTAACCTTTAGGCAATGCTGAAAATATATTCTCGGGACGCGTCTACTATACTAGCCTCTCATTAAATATCTTAATTGTAGTTTCAGATAAGGATTCAGTTTTATTTCCGTGGTATGTTATATCATATACGTTAACATGACAAAAATTCAATAGCATTTGTTTTTATTGAAATACTCCACTTAGTAATAGTGCGTAATTTAGTATTAGCCAAAAGCGCTCACAACTTAAGGGAGAAAATTATTTGTGTATATTCATAAAATATATCGGTAACAAAATGAAATAATTAAAAAAAAAATACTTTACATAAATAAATCTATCTAATATAATAGAATTTATAAATTGTATCTGTTATGTTTCTATAATTCCTACCTAAAATTCTTTAGTCAATATTATATTGCAAATTAAAAAAAAAAACAAAAAAAAATAAAATTTACCTCTCTAAATTTCTTAAAAAATATTTTACCTTAAAAATATATTTATACGTGTTCTGCACGTATTACATAAATATAACTTTTTTTTATATATATATATATATATAATGTCCATTCCATTCCACAAATGTTGTTACATCTTTTATCAAATAACAATACATGATAAAAATAAAATCCTAACTCTAATTGCAAAAATAAAAGTAAATTGTCGAAGTGAAAATGAAATTAATATAATAACAAAAAGAGATCTCGATTTACCAAAGTAATATTAATATTATTTAAATAATTACAATGTTTGTTACTAATATTTAAAATCTTCTGCAGCAATTATTTATTGAGAAATTATATCCCAAAAGTGTCGACGTTAAAAGAAAAACACATTTTGTTTTATATATATATATGTAGATATGACACAGTAAACTTATTAAAAAAAAAATCGCAAAATGTGATATTATAATAATATATATGGTGCCTAAAAAATGTCATAATTATCACGCAAATTAAACGTTGTATACTTGTTAATTATGAAGTGTTTTTTTTTCCTGTTCAGTGAGTTATAAAAAGCATGTGTGTGCAGCATTATGTGGTGTTTTGTCGATTTGGTTTTCTTTTTCGTTTCTTACTTCGACGATAGAAACATAATTAACCTGAAACAGAATGAAAATATATTAGAGTAAAACAATAACATTAAAAGTGTGACAAATTATTCAATTTCAAAGAAACTGTGAATTAACGACAAATCCTATTGTTGATACAAATTTATGGTAAAGAAAAAATGTAAAATTACCTGAAATTTATAGTTTTGGCTGCCAGCAACCTATTACATTCGGCCGTATCAGGTAAAGATAGGGGCATGTAGGGACCCTCATTTTCCAGCTCGGAAAAATCGTGCTTGTAGATCCTTGGTTGGACCTTCATATCACCGAAGGGCCCTTTCAACATGATGTAGTATATGCTTAGAGTGGTGGTGGCTTTCGTTTTCAATATCAACTGCAACAGAGGAGACTATTGTAGATCTACTATCATGAATGCACGCGTATGTTTATTGTAATTACTTGGTACGTCATGTCGCGTTCGGAGCTCTGAGTGGGATCCTTCTGGCTGTTGTTGATCCTAGCCTTGACTACCCATTGATTATTGAAAGCGGAGAACCTCGAGGTCTCGTAGAACAGCCGATGAACAAACTCATCGGTTCGGTACGGCTTCAATTGCAGATCTACGAAAAACGCGGTTTAATTATAATCCATTTAATGATTGCATATGTATACCATTGAATGTAATCTTCTCGAAGGCCAGCAAGTCGAAGATACTGTCGTAGAGGACACGCTCGTCCGCGAGCTTCTGATCCATCACCTGCAGAGCATCCATGACCTCCGCCCCGGTGCGATTCGGGTGGGTACATTCAGTCTCGTGTTGCCTGCTCTCGTGCAACGGACCTCGCCACGGGCATCCGATCCTGCTGAACTTGCAGCCAGATATCCTGTGGATAAGGTAAAGACAACAAATCATAAAAACCAAAATCCTCTCATATATATATATATATATATAAATTCAATAAATACCTCTCCTCGCATTGGGTCTCCTCGTGTCTCTCCAGAGAGTTCCTGGGGAACTGCTTATTGCAGTACTGGCATTCGGATGGCAATTCGGAAACGGCATTCTCCACCGCCAGATTCCGGGTGGCGGAAGTTTTGCTGATTTCCACTCGGCAATTAGGGCACGTCGCCGTCTCGTCCCTCAGCCGTGCATCGGCGAGCAAATGAGTAAAACATCCAGCACACATCAGATGCCCATTCAGACACTGAAAGGATACGCACAAAAATAGATATTATTCAACTGAACACCGCAATTTCGCTGCAACAATAAATTTGTACATTTACATAATATGCATTAGAAATACAATCAAAAATTAAGGGGAAAGAAAGTTTTATATTACATTTGTAGACACCTGAAACGCAAACATATTAAGTTAGATCAG
The DNA here is from genome assembly GCA_963457615.1 of Nicrophorus investigator. Classification (NCBI taxonomy): domain Eukaryota; kingdom Metazoa; phylum Arthropoda; class Insecta; order Coleoptera; family Silphidae; genus Nicrophorus; species Nicrophorus investigator. Next base: position 30,073,308 of record OY735141.1, read on the forward strand.
TTATGTGAATATATTATATATAATGTGTATGAGATTTTGGGGATTTTGCCTTTGAAGGAATATGATTATACATAATAATAATAATAATAATAATAAAGATTTGTATAGTTTGGCGACACTTAAGACTACTTGTAGTGTTTAGTACTCACCAAAGTTGCAAAAACCCTGGAACTGATATAAATTCATATAAATTATTTTGAATTACAAACAAAAAGAGTAAGAATTATAGCAAAATTGGGATCGTTCATAAAGAGCGCAAGGAGTGAAACTTGCCAAGTACTGTTTATCGAGGGCGGAGCCTTACCTTACCTTACAACTAAATTGACAATAAGTTAGACATAACATAGACGTCTCCTCAATTGATGATCGAACCAAAGAAAATATCGAACTCAAGAATGACAAGGAAAACAAATCAAATAAAGTGTACAGCAAATAAACAAACACAAAACAATCAAAACCAAAACAACAACAGCATATGTGTAGTAAAATACGTTCTGTGTCCTGACCTTACCTCGTGCGATTATTTTATGTTATAAACAATCGATAAGATTGTGCTGTGTACGGTTTATTTTTTGTTGTTGTTGTTATTATTGAAATCGGGATATAGAGGATTTCCTTAAAGCTAGTTCAAATAATTAAAAAATACAAATTCAATACATTTATTCAAAAACAAAGTTCTAGTTTCAAATATATGCGTATGTTATATTATATTCCATCATTATAATTAATTAATAAAAAAAAGAAATAAATAATAAATTAAGAAACACATCATTGTTGTACAATTAAGAGAGAGAGATTTACAATCGCAAAATATGTGTGTGCCTTTTCGGTTTTCCCTCATTTTGGGATTTTCTTTAATATAAAATTGCTCTCGCCAGATTAAAATTGAAAACATTCAATACATAGCGAGCGAAAAACACCATTCGGAAAATGCGATCGTTTAACGGCGATTAAAAAAATAATAATGCAAACATAAAATACAATTTCATAAATCACAGTGAAATTAATCTATGCTCTCTTTTATGTCAATCAAATTGAAAATACATGGTTGTTAAATAATAATGATAATAGTAGTAGTAGTAGTCATGATGATGAAAATGGTAATTAAGTGACATAAATATCGGTGTGGAAATTGGTGATGTTTGTTATTTTGGAGTAGAACCAGAAATTTATCAACAAAACCGACTTGGGGTCGTCGACGTTTCTGATTTATTATTATTACTGTTGTTATTATATGGTGCAGATATCCTCCCAAAACAATAATACGATGATGATAAAAACACGGTAAAACTGCGCAATTTCCTTTGTGTTTTGCACTAAAAATTAATCCGTGCAGAACAATGAGCGACGAGTTAGCAACGATGGGGGAACGTGCAAAATCAGATATATTTAAATAACTTTAAGCCGAATGTTGATCAATGCAAATAAATTATCAGGAGAGAAAAAAAATACTATGAATTATTAAAATCAATTGGAATTCCGCTCGCAAGTTTGAGCGAATTAACTATTGATGCATATTGCAATTACGAATCGTTCTTATAGAAATGGCATTCTATTAATAACAAATCGGCGAAAGTTGTTTAACTTTCGAAAGCATTGGAAAAAAAATAGTATTATATATTATACTTTAGATTGCTGCGCGTAATTTGGTAATTCTAATGGGACAGTTTTAGTGCACGTGTCTATGTTATCTGTACACTTGCAGCATTTACTTTATGCTTAAGATATAATAATGGACAAGTTTTGAAAGTGATTTGGTACTTTAAATCTAGCGCAACTTATTTGGGAGAATAATGCAAATTATCCGTGATCGGATAATAACGCAATCGGGCGCGACCTTAATCTTTGAACTGGGGCGCGCGCACCAGTTCCTTCTGCCAGGCAGAAATAGCACCGATGATGGAAGGATGCAATTTGAATGAGAAAGACAAGAAGTGAGCAACAAGCGGATTCCTGCATCGATTTATTTTGCGCGCCGCATCATCATCGTCGTCGTCGTCGGACGGTTTGCGCTGACGAGTGAACGGCGTTTCGATTTTTCGCCCTCCCCCCACACACACACACACACAAACACACGCGCGTTCATGCATGCATGCATCTCCTTTCAAGGTTTCTCCCAGGACGATAACGCAATTGCTTGTGCAATTGCGCGGCCGCAAAATGGCTGCGCACTTGTATATTTTTATTTTCTATTTTTGTTTAGAAATTGTTGTTGTTTCTCTCGTCTCATGATCGAAACAAAGAGACGCATTAAACGCGAATTTGCATTGCGTTGCGTTGGTGGAACAGGGTGCAGGGATGGAGATTGCGGGGGCATGAATGCGGAACCTAAAAACCGGAGTAAATCAATAAAAGAGCGCGGCCGCTCGGCGCGAACACAATGGGAAAATCGTAAACGTGACTTCTTCACCGAGAAGGGGAGTTGACGTTCCCGTTGTTACGCAACGAGGAAAGCAAGGACGCCCGAATTGTCATCGGGTTATTGTTGTTTTTCCGTTTGACGTGCCCTTACTCCTCCGCCTCGGACGCATTGGTCCGTGTCTTTTTCAGATACACGATTTCATTTGCATTTTGCTAGTAACTCGTTGTTATTTGATAGTAGTAGTAGTAGTACTAGTAGCCAATATGCACACTAAGTACACTAAGAACAATGCTAATGGGTAGTGGTAGTAGTACAATAATAATGATAAATAGTTGGATGGATGGTGGTGGTGGTAGGATTCGGGATTGATTGATTTTTTTACCTGATAGACGGCTGATCTGGGTAGATCCAGACAGACTGCGCAGCAGAGGATTCCACCTAGACGTTCCTCCAACTTGTATCGCTTGTCTTCGATAATCTTTACCGTGGTGGAGATCTTGCGTCGCTTGGTGTCCGGCTCAGCGAACTCCTCCATTTTTTCCGGCGCGTTGTTCTGGTTGGTCTCTGCCGCCTCTGCGGCGACGTTCTCGCTGCTCGACGGGGCGGCGTCGCTCTCTGACATAATAATAATTGCGGACAGGAAGGCCGTCGTCGTCGCCGTCGCCACCGTCCGTTATAGCAATATGGTAGAGGTATCTGCTGCTGCTGCTACGGCGGAGGTGGTGGTTCTGCTTCTGCTGCCAAACGGAGAACCAAAACAGAGAACAGCTGAGCTGAACAGCAGAACGCCAGTCGCCAGACGCAACGCACGCATACGCATACACACACACACACACAAACACTCCTATATAAACTACATATATATGTGTTTCGTTACCGCTGCTGCTGCTGCTGCTGCTTCTTCTGCCTGGAACAGCTGACGTGACGTCGAATCTTGTTTGACAACCTAACCTTCTGGCAGCGCTCGCTTCCGTTCCAACCCCCCTCCCCCTCTCATATACTCTTGCTCTCTCACTCCAGTTGAATTATCCAATACGCTTGCCTAGAACTATTATTTCATTTTTGAATTCCCTTCAAACCAATCGACATAGACACATCATCTCTCTTTCTATCTACCTGGTTATTATTATTATGCTCTGCAGTACCCCAAGCTTGCATCCCCCATTTTCCGGCGAGCAGATATTCCGTTCCGGCTCTATTTTTAAATCCAAAATCGAAAATGCAGCATTCCGTTCCAAGAATACTGACTGCTGCATCTGCGGGCATTTAAATTTAGATACAGGGTGGCGCAGTTTTCTATTGCAATCCTTTAATAACTTGTCAACACAATAAGAAACAACTTTTCCTAATTTTGCCACATTTCGTTGCTACCACCATAATATTTAAATATCTGATTAACTTTTGATTTTAATTACAATAATATTATTTATTTACTATTTTCATTGACAACAGCTTAATAACTAATAAGCGTATAAGTTTAACACACTTTTAAATTTTTATGATTTATATAAAATTTTGATTATAACAAGCAATAACGTTTTACATACTGTAATGCAACTACTTTGTAAAGAACAAACATGCACAGACATAATTCTAATAATATTCCTCAACCAACGGATTGGTCTCATTCTCAATTCTACACGCACCTAATCTACTTTACTAACATTACCCACCCAAAGCAGGTATATTTTCTAAAAAAAAAATAATAATCTGAAAATAACTTCCTGAAACCGTTTCCTAATTTTACTATTTAACTGGGTGGCAGCATTTTGTAATTGTTTTTGATTATATGCAACCAAATATGTTTGCATTTAACACCTAATTTAAATTGAACAAATATTTATGTTAATTCTTTTCTTAAGTCTTTAAATAGTTTTAAAAATCATTATATAAGTATTAGGTGCGATTTTAAAAATTATTAAATGAAATTTTAATTACTTTTTTATAGAATTTTTAAGGTACTAATGTGAAGGGGATTTTATATAATTTTAATAATTTTATAAAAGATTTAATTGCTAAAATAATAGCATATTATTTTTACAATTTCTACATGCCGCTTGGAATCTAAAAAAACTATATATATTTTCTTGATATTATAATTACAAAAAATAAAGTTTAACAATATTAATTAAATATTACAAATTTTGAATCAAGGTAGTGTATGTCAATCTCTTATGTCAATTATATATTAACTTTTTATTACAATTTCTACATACAATCTAATTGCACGACTTCAAGATGATGGAACAAAGTAAAATAAAAGTTGATTCCTTTCTTCGGTTTACCATATATTCGATTCTCGTTTAAGTTGATCGGGCTGGTCAAGAAGAGTTCATATGGGCTATGAGGACGAGGGCTTTGCTGGATCTCGAGGAAGACTCTCAGAGTTGGCGCGAGAGCAAACTGACCGATTATGAATCGTCGATATATAACGAGAGAAGAAAAACGCAGAACGCTTATGAGCAGCATCTGAAGAACTTGGCTTCATTTGTGCCGGACGAAGTGCTGGTTAACTGCAACGACTACAGTTCCAGGCACATCGAGGGATGCATTTTGATCGTAGATGTTTTTGGTAATGTTACAATCTTTTTCATAATATGGGATGTATCTTTCTCATGAATTTTGATTCGTAAATATATGTAAAGTTAGAAAATATTATTTTGCAGGTTTTCCTGAATTGTGCGAGAAATACAACAAGATCGGTAAAGGCGGTACATCCCGACTGACGAACGTGTTAAACTCATATATCGGCACGCTGGTGCAGTCTCTAATGATGTATAATGGAGACGTTATCAAATTCTCAGGAGAAGAAGTGATGGCTTTCTGGAAGTGCGGCATTTCTTCCAATGATATGTCCATGCAGGAATGCATCCACCAAGCCCTGGACGCAGCTCTGACCATCAAAAAGACGCACGGCGAATACGAAACAGACGTGGGTGTCTTCCTTTCACGTATGTTAATTGTGTATCAATTAGTATTGCAGTAATCCAATTAAATCTATTTCAGTCAAGCTCGTTATTTCGGCTGGACAAGTCTCTTTTGCCCTGATCGGAAATGAAAATCTGACGGATTTTGTCATTGTTGGTGCATCGATATGGGAAGCCAAAGGCGGAGGTGAACTCGTGCCATTCGGCGAAATTATCATCTCGAATAACGCGTGGGATTTCATCAACCACAACGAGTACATGTACGACAGACTAGAAAACAGCAATAATTATGTCAGGGTACTGCTACTCTAAATTATTCGACTTTCTTCAGTCATTAAACCTAATTATATTTCAGGTATTTGGCGTAAGTAGACATTGGAGGAGCACCCAAAGAAATACAACTAAAGAAGGTGCGCATTAAATTAGTTGAATTTAGTGTTAGGTACATAATATAATTTAGTTGTTTTCTTTTTGTAATCAGCAGTCGATAATATGAATGCGGAAGGCGGATCCTTGTATTCAATGGACTCGGATCGGCAAACTAATGACATCCACCACAATATTTTTGAAAGTAAGCAAATTATTTTTTATTTTACATAAAATATATTGTATTTTTATGATTAGTACGACCTTGCATCGGCGATGCCATTAAGAGAGACCTGGTAACTGATTTACGTAAGTACATTGTGCCGACCGTTCTGAAAGTGATCGACATGAACGAGGGCATCGAAAACTTGACGGAGATGAGGAACATCGTCATCGTGCTGATGCACGTGGAGGTGATGAAGTTAGAAATCGAAGATTACATAAAGCTGGTGAACAAAATCTACAACACGATTTCCGAGTGAGTAATAAACACTATAATTGGATATTCTAAACATCAATAGTATATCGCACGGCATGGAGGGATGTCTCAACAAAATCTTCTTCAACGACAAGGATCTGCAGTTTTTGGTCATCTTCGGTCTGCGCGGTTTCATCCACGAATTGGACAGCCAAATGGGATTGAATTGCGCCCGACGCTGCCACAAGCAAATCTTGCAAATCCAGAATATAAAGTCAATATCGGCATCTGTAACTACAGGTAATTTGTATTTTCTGTACCATTGTGCGTTTTATGTTTTATATAATCAAAACCTATTATATTTTCATGAATCTTAAGGGCTCTCTTTTTGCGGAGTAATTGGTCACAATTTGCGAAGAGAATATTCTGTAATTGGACTATCAGTGAATAGAGCGCAAAAATTGCTGAGCGCTTTTACGAATAAGATATCGTGCGACAGGCAATCGTTTTTTCACAGCAAATTGGAGGCGAGAAATTTCCTTCTGCTCGATTCGAAAGCGCTGAAGGGTGTTACGAATCTGGGACCGATCTACGAATACGTGGAATTTGACAGGTTCCATTTCTCAAGAAGTCAAGATTTTTAGCATCTAATCGAATGTTTCAGCATACTGGCGGATTCTCGAAACGATTTCAGCCACTTCCCCATTTTGGACAGGGACAAGGAAATTACCACATACATAAGAATATTAAAGAACGTCAAGGATATGGAAAAGGGCGTGAGTCTGAAACAGCTGAAGCACCTAATGAAACCATCGGCGTTGGTGATATTCGGTAATCCGCGACAAGGGAAAACTCGTTTGACCGAAGAAATCTTATTTTGTACGCCGTTGGATGTGCCTATTTTCAGGATAAAACTGATCTCAAGTGATAAAACTGTATTATTTTATTATGATATCGAAACAATAAACCGTAATTGCTTTTTTTTTGTAGGTTCCCTATCAGGCCATAAGGCTGTTATTTGCTGTTCCATTGGGGATCACGGACAAATCGAACGTGAACGATCGCGAGCTGAAGATAGCGTTCAAGTTGAAAAACATGCCAGTGCCGCAGCTAATCTGTGTGATGAACACCATCTTCAAAGTTAACTTCACCAAGACAGAGTTATTTATGGGACTCACAGAGAAAGAGAAATACGTTGCCTGCAAGAAGACACTAAAGCAGCTATGTTATGCCGTTTGTACTAAATTCATTATCATCATTAGTTATTTCGTTAGTGTTTCGCCAAGGTTTGGGTGTTGGTATTGGACGGTGGTGAATACATCGACGATGAATCCTGGCCTTTGATTTATGCGATGATGGAAACGTATACGGTCGTCTTGGTAATAGCTATGGCAACGAACACTTACATGAACTACACGGTCAAGCATATCTTGGATCAGCCGAAGGTAAAAGTTATGTATCTGAAACCTATAGATAAATGGTTCCACATCGGCCTGGCCTGCCAAATGTTGAATGTCCATGGTATTCCTGCGGAGCTTGAAAAGTAAGCTACCCCAATATTATGACTGCAATGATTTTATTTTTGCTGTCGTAGGAAGTTGCACGAGAAGAGCAATGGGAATCCGGGGTGGATAGAAAGTTACCTAATCAGTTTATTGCAATCTGGTGAGCTTACAATAAGTCCGATTCCTCTGAATACCATCGAAGAATGTCCGCTCATAATTCCACCGAAAGAAATGATGGCTAGGTTCCTATATATTTAATGATATTTATTCATCTTTAAGTTATTTAATTGTTGTTAGGGACTTGGCGGTCAGCGCAGCCGTGGAAAACGCGCAAAGTCAAATTACGTTGAGCCATGATTACTACGCCGGGCTATTGCATGATAAATGGAAAATATTCAAAGATTCATTTCGGGTTCGTTGATCATATACTAAGTTTTCATAAATTTATTCTACACACAAAACTATAACTTGTTATTTTTAATATCTTAGGATAGTACCACGAACATAGTGAATAACATGGTGATTCTAACGGAGACTAAGCCTGTAGTGAAGGAGGAGGATCATGATAAAATAAACACTAAGCTGGATTTGATATATACCTATGCCGAAAATAATAAAGACAGTGAATCGTACGTGTCTTCGTCGATTCTGGGCTCATCCGTGTCCAAGACGGGCATCAAGATGGTACCCCTCATAGATATATGTCTCATTACAGACGGATCAAAAATAGATGATATCGATCCTGAATTTTCACTTGACGGTAAAATCTTCGTTATTTATAAACGACCATTGGTTTTTCTAGCCGAGGATAGTAATATTTTTATAATTTGCAGTGAGGATTATGAAGATATACGATTCTCTTACGTCGTACGAGCAGTTGTTGTTAAAATGCAGTGCCGTGATTGGAGAGGTTTATTCGAGAGAGATGCTGATGTACGTGATGAATTCGCAGGATTCTTTAAAGACAGCAAAAGGTGCCGGCTCGATTCAAGTATTCAATCAAATAATTAATTAACATGTTTTGTATTTGCGTAGCCGTGCAGAAACTTTTTGAGATCGGTGTGCTGGGCTGCGCCGGAGGAAAATTCACTCAACAGTTTACTAATGCCATCCTGAATGCACCGGAGATTAACAGCGAGGAGGATCACATGATCATTTGCAAATGCATTGGAATTCACACGCCCGGTATTGGAATCTATTTTCAAAGTTAAATTTATAATTGAAAATCAAACAGATTATATGAAGTCCCTGCCGAATTACGCGTTGTGCGGTTATCTGAGATTCAAAATACCATCCTTCCGGGAAACCACGTACAATATCCTAACGCTCGATCAGAAAAAGGAGTACCACGCGAAGGCAATCCGATATCTGGAGAAGAAAACGCGAAAATGTATAAGTTGCGGCGGAGGACCGCTGGTCAAGTTGATGGGCATTCGATACGATCAGGTGGCATTATGTGTAATTTTTGTTTCGATTTAATCGGTGTGTTTTGAAATAGGATTGGATGAACAAGCGGAAGACGACTTTGGTGATGAGAAAAGATACGGTCGCGCAAAGATCGTCTTTCAGCATTCTGGAGAACTGGGAAACGTCATCCAAGGACTTTCAAATGAAGAAACAGAGTAAGAGCAGTTTCGATTTAAAAAGAGCCAGTCAGGATCCGAGAAAATCTACTTATAGCATCGCTTCTCAAGGTAAATGAATAAGTAAAGCACGTATTAACCCCAAAGCATAAATAAATTACTATTGTTTAGATGCGAAGTTGAGGGAATTCTCATCGTTGAGAGATATAACTAAATTGAAGAATAGAATATCTTTGATACGAACTTACTCGGATTTAGATTACAACGATTGCGATTGCTTCCGCATCTTGGATTCCATGTATAAGCAATTGATAGAACATTGCGAAGGAGCAGGTTTAAAACTGATATTAATAAAATTCAATTTTGAAACAACATATACATCAACTTTAAATAGTGATCACGGTTTCATAAATCATATTTTTTACTTTCTTAAACTAGTGATTTTACCACTCAATTTTAATAATTTTTCAAAGTTGTTTATTGCTGAATTATTATGTAACCCTTATCAAAATATTTTTTGTTTTTGCTTAATCAGTTGCATTTTCTAGAGCAAATGGATAAATGGTTGTACGCTATATTGGAATACAGCAGTCTTTGCATTAACAACTTCAATAGGCCGTTGGCACTGAAGATCTTGTTCAATGCGTTGGATGTTTTAGAAGTAATGCTACAAAGTTTTTATTTGATAATAATTACAATATAAGCAATAATATTGCAGGAAAACCAGACTCTTATTGTGAAACCGGAGGAGTATTGGAAGTTACCTTATATAAGGGCGAAGATTCTAACGCTGATTGCGATAGCGCGTTTCGAGATAGGCCAAGTGAACGAAGCTTACATCATCACAGACTTTGCTCTGCGAACATACGGTATAGATCATATTTTATAATTTATTCGAAATAAAACTTTTACGATGAAGGCTACAAGTTCCCCTACAAATCAACTCTAAGATTGAGACTGCTAGAAATCATACAGTTCATGAAGTTTAACTACATCTCGTCCAATACTACGAAAGATGATTACAACGCCGAGTACTGTGACAACGTTTCGGAATGTTTGAACTTGATGTCCAAAATATTTATGGTTGTTGTTTCATTGAAGTTTGTAGTATGTGCGAAATTTAATTCAATTTTCTGTAGTACTTGGGCGACTGGAATAACGCCGAATTGGCTGCGATTTGGAGTTTGCGGAAAGCTCTGGAGTCGGAGAAGAATTTCTTCGTTCTAATTAACGCGTACACGAACATGATCTGCACAGCTCTTCACAATAAGAAGTACTTTGTATTAGTATCTTTGGAGATCAAGGCATTGGTTTACAGCAGGTGCTATCGGGGAGTGATCGAACCCAACGATCTTTTTGCGATTTACGAGCTGTATTCCTCTATATTTTTAGCCAGGTAATGAAGACCAAGTTCTTTAATTTGCGAATATTTAATGTATCTCCATCAGAATTACACGAGGTGAATTGGAGGAATGTTTGAATATTGGAAACGTCGTGCATAGTATATATAATGCGCTCGGGATTAAAATAATAGTGTACGATGTATTGCCTCTGATGGTACACGTTCTGCTGCTCATGAACAACGTAATTGATGCTGTTATCATCATCTCCGATATGCAGTATACATTGGCCGACAATCCGGAAAGAAGTGGACAAACTTGGTATTTCGCGTTGTGCATAAGCTTCCACTTGGATACTGGATTTTTCATTTTACCTATAAATCGTTGCATTAAGTTCTTGGACACCAACAATGTGATTACGACCACCACTAATTGTTCAGCAGAGAAGAGAATGTTCACTGCTTTGTGGCTATGGCAAGTTCTAATTTGAATACTTATGCAAAGCAATTTACAGATTTTGAAATTTTCACTTATGTTTCGGCAGGTGCTTACGGAATGAAATGTACGAGGATGCAATATTGTGGAAGGAGAAGGTGGATGCAGTGTGGTTTTTTAAGAGCCAAGATGATTTGGTTAACGTTTTCACAGCGTTGTACTACATGGAAGCTCTTCTGCTGTTGGCCATCAAGCAAATGGATAAGAAAAACATAGTCGTGATCGATAGCGTTTATGCGGAAATAGATAGTTTATTTCAAAAGTTGGATATGAACGCCAAGATATTCATCATAATATACCCAAGGTAATTAATGATTGGGCACATTTACACGATTGCATGATTAATAATATAATAAACTTATAAATATATAACAAACAAAGTTAACATTGTTTTGTTGTTTAAGACTATATCACATGAAAGCTCTTTATGCGATGATCAAGATCAATGAACTGGAAGCCTTCAATTTCATTCGAAAGGGACAGCGGCTCGCTGAAGCGAACGGGAACTGCTACGACTGCGAATGGTTGAAACACACTGAGCTGGTCTGGATAACTTGAAACAGTTCCTACTATCCCAACAAAATTAAGTAAGATTTTCTTTTTGTTCAGGCTTGGTCCTACGACATGTCAGAAGTAGAACGTAATCAGTGGCTGGATCACGCCGTCAGCGACGAACTCTTCTACAATGACATGGAATCTTATGATATGCAAATAAGTTATTACACATTGGAGCCTCCAACATATTTGTAAAAAAAAAACAAGAATTTCTACAAAAGTAATTAATAAATGCAGCAGCCTTTGAGTAAGAATTAAGTTCTCATCATGGAATTATACATTTATGGAATTTATTGTTAAACCATATTTGGGGATTTTGGCATGAAGACAATAACATGATTTGGAAACAAATTAATTAATGATTGTTTATATTATATGTAGAAAGAGAGATAGGAATGTCACAGTCTTCAAAAATGTTTCTTTTCTGAGAAATACTTGTTTAGGATTGATATAGTAAATAATCCTTGAGGACTTTGGGCAAAGGTAGAGAAGAGACTGCATTCTTTGTAATGTGTTGCAGAATTGCATCACGGCATGCTGCTTGCAATGTAGAAACTGAAAATTAAAATCAATTTTAATTTGTAATTTTTGAGAAATCAATTATATATATATGTATACATACCACCATACAGTTGTATGATCCGGACTTTCTTGGTTGTCCCATAAACGTCTACAACAACGTACAGAGGTGAGTCTGTGTATGGGATGTGCTTCACACAGGCGCCTTGGTCCTCCCCATTGATAATATAATGCATGTTGGCCTCATGATCACTCGTTGGTATGTACATGACGCCAACACGACTGAAAGCATCAGTGGGGAGAGTGCCCAAAGTTTGCTTAGTTGGTTTAAGCAAACTTATGGGCACAGTACCCCGACAAGTTTTAATACTGTTTTCACTTGGCACCACCTTCCATCCAGTGTCATAGTTCAGAAAATGATTCCAAGCCTTTGATATGCCGTAAATCCAGGAAGTCCCCTTCTTCGTTAGATCAGGCAATGCATACCTAGGTATGTCATCGCCATTGTGGAATACAGTGTAGGGATTCAACTGTGTGAGCCCCAATCTGAGATGTCCACTCCAGCCACTCTGAATCTGCTCAATCTCAATGAGGAATATCTCTCCAGGCAGCAGCGGCTTCTCGCTGAAAGTCAACGCGTTCGCGAAACTCTTCTTCCTGTACGCTACAGTGTTATCGTCGGAAAGGATTATGTTGTCACCGTGAAAGGGATGAAATCTGGTCAGCTGCAATTTACTCGCCATCGTTCTTGTTGATAATATTTGTTGATTCAACGCAATTTCTTGTTCACATCTTCTTCACTACTTATCCTTAAATCACATTGTCGTCTGAAATGGTGTACCCCATTCCACTTGTACACCGCAGCCACAAACAACATAAGCGAAAATTATACTCAATACAATAACAAACCAGAATCAGAAATGACGTCTGTCATGGTCGTCTGGTCTACCATAAACCAGAGCACTTTTGTACCAAGCTTACCAACCTGACCATATCATGTAGGCTTACGATTTTAAAAACACGAAAAACTGTATATTTTTTAGTTGATTTATGATAATAATTAATAATTATAATAATTTACTTTAAAATCTATATTCAATTAATACATGTTTTCACTATGCACTTCTGCAATTTAATATACATCTTTACTCACAAAAAGTATATATACTAAGTACATCAATTTGAAAATCAATTATTATATTTTGTATTTATTTATGTTCATATTATTACATTTATTATTATATTTGTCATAAAGTTTCAAAAATTGATAATGAATTGATAAAATAGACACAAAAACATATTTTCTAATTGATTGCAATCTTCTCGATTTTTAAATATTTAATAACTTTATTATGTAGGAAAATTTAGCAATAATATAATAACAGATCAAATCTAACGCTTTTCAATTAAAATATGCACTCTGAACTACAACCAATTCCGAATTTTGTAAATACTTAAAAAAAATATGTATCATAATAACTAAGCATAATAATTATACCAACAATTTCGGAAAAAGTTAATTGCATTAAGTGCAAAATCAATCTAGCGTACGAATTTTAGCGGCACTAATCAATGAACTCGTAAAATATTTTTTACAGTGTGGACGTGCCCTTCATAGGCAAACTAAACGATATTAAGTTAACAAGACTGAAGGATTCTTTTACGTCGCTTTTATTACGGTCCACTGTTGCGAAAAAAGTGTTTTGGGGAAACTATAAATATGTCATCTAGATTGCTATTCCTATATTAAAGTGTGGGTTTCCATTGAATGCAATCGCATATTTTTCAATAAACGTTTATTGCAAAATGTATAGTGAAACATAATTCGATTTATTTTACTATTTATTATTTTTTTATAATTATATTAATAGTTTTCGTTTCGCGAATTTCTAAATATTATATTTAACATGAAATTAGATTTGTACATTTATCTCATCAAAATAGTGAAAATAGAGAGGAAGGTTTCTAAAAAAGTTACCTTACATGTTTGCTTCTGTTGGAAGATAATTAATTGTAGTTGATGACAGAGGTTGCGCTGCGAAATGATCTCAACGCAGACGCGCTGCAGGTGGTTGCAAAGCGTCGCGACGTCGACACAAACGCATCACTTCTTTACACGACGTCCAAACGTTCACCAGTCCACCTCGCTTCTACTGATGAACTCGAGATTCTAAGGTAAGCTTAAATAAAAACAAACAACTTTTTGAAAACAAATCTCTGATCCTCCAACTAATATTCTTTTCAATTGCAACGAATTCGTTAACTTTGATTGATGACCGAGATTAATTAGAATCATTGTCCTAATATAGTGAAAAATAAACTACATTTCAATCCAATAATTACAATTTATTTTTGTATATAGAATGGATTAGCTCTAATTAATATCTTTGTTTGCAAAGTAGAGTCTATTAACATTGACATTGCTATTGAAACCTTCGACGACGCACGGAGGTAGCAAATTAAATGGATTTCCTAGCAGATGATATTATGTTCTTGATTTCTTTTCTATAGGTCAGCGATGAAAGAAATGCTTAAACTTACTCTCTCACTACTTCTTTGGTGCTTGATTGAAGCCAAAGATAATGCATCCTACTATCAATATTTCAACGTCGGTGTTTTGATGGCTTCGAACTTGAATTCTCCCTTCGATTTGGAGAGATGCGGCCCGGCGGTAGACCTGGCTTTAAATGACATCAACGAACGATTCTTGGATCATCACGGCATCAAACTGAAGAAAGTCCAAGCAAGGTAACCAGCGTTTTATATTCGATTAAAAATTATAAACTTCGGTGCACCGTAAAAATCGTTTAAATTAATTTCTAAACTTGAAACTTTTAGTTCGTAACACTCAAATATTTCATTTATCGGCAAATCGGTCTTTCAATTTGATAATGGTAACGGGGAAAATAATGTGTTGATCTGTTCAACGTGTTTTGGAATTTGTTGTGTCCAGTTCGATTCGTATGAATTGAGTAATTAGCTGTAGCGTATGTAGGATGGTATTTAGATTCAAGTTCATGAGCGTGCTTTCAGCAGCAAAGTGTGGATACAATAATGCTGATGGATCGTGAGCACGGAGCGCACAAAGCCTGAATAGGCTTTTAATTGTAGTCGTCCTTGCAAACAAACATACAGAAAAAAAATAACCATTCAAATTACAAAATTTTCCCAGAAATATTATGATTAATATAATTATTATTTACCAGTCGTAATTGATTACTCTAATTCATGATAAAAAATAATATTTAGAAATATGCGAAACGAACATTAATCTATTAGAATTTCGAATAATTACAGCAAATACTCAAATATAAATATTAGTAAATTAATTTATATCAATATTTACCATTTACTATTAATTTTATGAATAAAAAACGATATTCTAATGCATAATTCTAATAATATTTCTAAACCAACTTTTTTTATGTGGTTAAATAAAATCTTTACTCGAATTTATTGTGGATTCATGAAAAAAAACGTAACATTGAACCATTCAAAAGTTATTAATATTGGTTTGTGATATAATTTCGATTATACGAGCTTCTTAAGAATCTTTCTATTTTATAAATTTCATGTTTTTGATTTTTTTTTGACGTAAAAATAATGGTACGAAAATAACTTATCAATACACTATCAAATTCATAAAATCAATCGAATTAGATGTAATACGATCTTTCACTGTACATTCTGCATACGCAAGATGGGGAATAAAGAAGAAATCAAATAAAGGTCGTGTTTGTAAACCAAACAAAAAATCCATAATTCTAATAATATTTCAAAACCAACTTTTTTTTAAAATTATTAAATAATATCTTTACGAGAATTTAATGTGAATACAGGCACGCCTTTTATGAATATTCATTTTATTAAAAAAATAAATATAGATCTGATCAGTAGTTCAAATATTTTTTGAAAATTTTCAAAATTCAAACTATTACTTTTTTTTTACTTTGCATAAAATTAATGCGAGTTTATACACGTTTCTTAAGAATTTTTCTTTAAATTACAGATTTTGTTTGTCCGTTTACTTTTAAAGACTCAATCAAATAGAACTTACTGAAACTGAAAGTTATTACATATTAATCTTTCTTTTTAATGATTTTACTTATTTATAATACATTTTTTTGTCGTTATTTTTATTTCATTATTATCATTTAAGTAAATGTATGTGTAATTATAATGTGGGGCAATAAAGAGAAAGTCTGATGTTGCGCAATAATAATGTATCAAGATTAGTTGTTTTCTTGTGGTAATTGAAGGTGTAGTAGCTGTAAACAATGAATGAATGTAAGGGATAAGGGCTGTGCATTATTGTGTATGATCGGTGTTTAGTTATCCATCGTGCAGCGGTGCGAAGGCTCCAGGTCATGCGGCAGATATGCATTTTAAGGACAACGTGATTGCATTTATTGGACCCGCTTGCATGTTTGCGTTGGAACCAGTTGCGAGTCTCGCAGCGTATTGGAATACTCCGATAATCACCGGAATGGGAGATCAGGTAAGTTTAAATCCAAATCAAATATGAAAAGATGCGAACCACCTCGTTATTTCCGTCAATATTTTCAAACCGTAATATTTGAAATGTGTTCACAAACTAATAACGTGTTCGAGCTCCGGATTTCATATTATTCGCAGTAATATTATTATCCATATGCTGCGCGTTGTTGCATTGTGATCTGCATGAATGTTAACTTTATCGAATACGACGAGATTGATTTGAATATGTTCCATCTAATAAATGAAAATTCTTAAAAAGAAAATGGAAATGGAAATAACTATAAAAATAAAGGAGAAATATAGGCGTAGGGAGTGAGAGGAAAGTGTGTATCGTTACGAAAGGATACTCGCAATCCATTAAATCCTCACGAGGCCCTGAATAATAATTTTCGCATCATTCGTATTCAAATTAACGTACGCCATTTTCGTTTTACACAAAATATTAATTTTCCTTCTCGAACCTGATTTTGGTCCTCTTCCATTTTCATCCGAACAGACGAGTGATTATTATTATTATTATTTCTATCAACTCAGCCTCCTTCCGAAGGCGAACTGTCCGTCACTTCCGGTATACTGGGCAGATTGCAGAGATGGAACAAGAACGATACGGCCGTGAGTAATTTCATTTCTCGCCGGTTAATCGACCATGTTTCATAGATGTGTGATTGCAGTCGCAAGGAATTTTCAAGAACAAGAGTAAATTCTATCCGACGTTGACTAGGCTCTCATACTGCCAGTGTCGCTTGAAATTAGTTTTTGCGAGCGTATTCAAGCAGTTCGGTTGGAAACACATCGCTTTGATTTTGGATAGATCCGATCTGTTCTCTCTGACTGTCGGTAAGTTTCCTAAACAATCTCTATATAAAAATAAATATTAATGCGTTGTAAGAAAGTCTCCTTTTTATCATAACAAGTTCATTCTTATATAATTTAGTTTTTTAACTGTTCTGTATTATTGTGTTAGATATCCATTTATTTATTAAAAAATTAAAGGACTTTAGTAATGAAACAATGTTTAAAATGATTAGATTACATTTCCAATACGAAAATAACATTCTAAATTAAAACATTTTCAAAACTCAGCTCTTAATACAAAGACCAGAATGATCAAACTCAGTGTTTCTCAACCTTTTTGCCACACGGCACAACATATTTGTTAGCAATTGACACGTCGCAATTATTCATGACGTTAAGTGACAAATGTCATTTTGCGACTCATAAATATAAAGGTTCGAAAGTCTGCGGTAGAACGTTTAGTCAATTCTGACATAATTACACGAATATAAAATTAAATAATTATTTACAATAAATTAATTGAATTGCATAACGATTACCAAAACAATTCGACGAGGATGGGATTCGAACCCACGCGGGCAGAGCCCATTGGATTAGCAGTCCAACGCCTTAACCACTCGGCCACCTCGTCCTCTTATAAGTAATGCTTTAACAACCAATAAGTGATACTAATTTTCAGAACTACTACTAATTAATTATTAACTTTTTTATAATCATAATGTATATAATTTTCCTGAATTTACCATTAGCATAAGTTTTATTTGACAATTGATTCACATACAGAACTAACTAATATACAATTTAGCAATAAGTTTAGTTAAGTAATTTATTGTGAATATTTGTTGTGTCTGAAAAAATAACAAACCTGGTCACAGTATACTAAATTAAATCTTTAATGTCACCATATTTAGTTACTTTAAATAAAAATTATTTCTCAAACATAGCGAATTCATTAGCGTAAATAGAAATTAGTAGATATGTATTGTTTGATATGTAACGTAGCATTTTTCTTAATAAGTGTACTTAAAATATTTGCATTTTTTTTTGTTAGACAATTATATTATTTTTAAATTCAAATAATACAAAATAAATGCCCCGGGTGAGGATCGAACTCACGACCTTAAGATTATGAGACTTACGCGCTGCCTACTGCGCTACCGAGGCTGTAATAATGTCATGTAATATTTTGTATTACAGCTTTTAGTATTATTTTTAATATCGATTGCAAATTAATAAATTTTGTAATTAATTCATAATATTACCTAATTAGAACATAGTTGTTATGTAAAAAAAAAGGGTTATTAATTACACGTTATAAACTCTCCGATGTTCATGATATTATCCCCAATTAAGGAATTAAGTGTTGTACATCAATGTATGTATATTATTAGGGAAAAATCTGGAGCATGGGCTGAAGCGTGAAGGTCTCCTGGCCTTCGTCAGGGAATTAGATGGGAACGATGAAGAGATGTACGATAATTATCTCAAGGATGCCAGCAGATACGCAAGAGGTAAAATATGGATCTTGTTATTCTACGCCATAAAACATGTTCGATTCTACTTATTTCCGCTATCTTTACATCATCAAAACAAATACATAACTATAACAGAAAGAAATGTATGATTTTTTTTGCTTCCACCCAGTTCATTCAAGTAGAATCTTATTTTGATTAGTTATTTTTAAAGGAATAATAAACTTGGTAACTCTACAAAACTTTTCACGACAATATTTTCGTCCCACAATGTAAGCTCTACAGGTTTGCAAGATGAGATTATTTTCCTTTGGGAATACAAAAGCACTGTTTTCCCTTTCGCACTTCTTCAGTTTATTTTTTTTTATGAGATGAGAGATGAAACCAATTAATGAACAATATTATTTGATAATAAAAGATTTTTATATTTTGAGATTGTATTTATATTTTAAGTTAATTTAATTTAATCAATTAATCTCTAGTGGTTATATTGAGTGTACGGTCGTCTCTCGTGAGGAAGTTCATGTTGGCCGCCCATGGATTAGGCATGACTAAAGGAGATTGGGTATTCATGGACGTGGAGATTTTCAAAGTAACATTTACAAATGATATTGTCTTGATGATTGATGTTTAAATTTAGGTTTTTTTGTTAGGGGAGTTATTGGGGAAACACCGATTGGTCGATTGGCGACAAGAACGACACTGTCGCAAGAAAAGCGTACGAGGCTCTTCTAAGAGTGTCTTTACTTCAGCCGACCAGCGACAAATTCCAGGATTTCGCGGATAAGGTCAAAGAGAGGGCCCAGACTGATTATAATTACACCATTAGCGATGGGGAGGAGGTAAATTACAAGCCACCGGCGTTACATCATGCCAAGTGGAGGCACAACGAACATTAGCGGTATTCGTCGTGGATGTGCAAATTTATGTGTTTGTAGGTGAACTTCGTGATTGGCGCATTTTATGATGGTGTTTTCCTGCTGGGCATGGCTCTGAACGAGACGCTTTCGACGGGCGGCAACATCAGAGATGGGCTGGCCATTACCAAAAAGATGTGGGATCGCGATTTCCACGGTACAACAAATTCACTCATTTCCAACAATAAATTCAGTTCTTTGATTTTATTTAGGAATTACCGGTCACGTCAGGATCGACGATAACGGAGACAGAGACGCGGATTACTCCATACTCGATCTGGACCCAATAACTGGGAAATTCGAGGTGGTCGCCCATTACTACGGTTTGCACAAAACGTATTCGCCCGTTCCCGGCCAGAAGATCCATTGGCCAGGAGGACGGGAAGATCCTCCACCGGATATTCCCGAATGCGGATTCTTGAATGATGATCCCAAATGCATGAATGACGGTAAGTCATCATCATCATCATCACCATAATCGGACACTCGAAGAAAATAACTTAATTAGAAATGTTTATGAAATTATATCTTTACGTCCCTGCTGCACAACAAAAGAAACATATTCGATTATTTTATATGGAACTGCAGCTTTGGGATTGGTTTTTGCTTTCACAGTTTTACTTGCTTGCGTTGCCTTGAAGTAAGTAATTCTACAATTATTTAATTAGAATTACATAATATCAATTTTGAGCTAATGCAATTAATGTTAGGCATATACGAATAACTGCGGACTTGAACAACATGTCGTGGCGTATAAGAGCGGATGAGGTGATGTTTGAGTTGGGGATACTTTACGGCTCCAAGCTAGGACTCCCGAAGTTACCTGAAGTAATGCGAAACGTAAACAAAAAAATGAAGAAGTTTCATTATAAAAAGTTTTCTGTGCTTTGCTTGTTGTCAGTCGATGAACGTCTCGAGCAGACGACCATCCGTTTCATCCATCAACTCGCTGCATTCATCATCGAATTTTACCAGGGTGGGAATCTACAAAGGAACTCGCGTATCCATCAAGAAAATCACCAAGAAGAAGATGGACATTAACAAGAAACTTCTCTGGGAAATCAAACAGGTATTTGCAAAATTATGATTCCATCGACAAATTGCAATGTACTGTACGACTGTATTTTTCTTCTCCGTTACCTTTAAGGTCAGAGACGTTACACACGAGAATACCGTTCGCTTCTTGGGTGCGTGCATCGAGAGTCCGAGCGTTCTCATCATCACCGAATACTGTCCCAAGGGGAGTTTGCGTGAGGTTCTTCATAACGACGCAATCCACCTGGACTGGAACTTCAGGATGTCGCTGATCGACGACATTGCCAAAGTGAGCAAGAAAAAAAAGCAAGCGTATATAAGCACTTCACGTAATGAACAACTCTCCCTTCATTCAAGGGGATGAGCTACCTGCACAGCAGCGAGGTCTCCGTTCATGGCAAATTGAGTTCCCACAATTGCTTAATCGATGGCCGTTTTGTATTGAAGATCTGCGATTTCGGTCTGACCACTCTAATGATGCCCGCCGATATCATTAAGGACATCAATTACTATCTGAGTAATTACATTTTATTCTAATCTAATTTACACAATTGGGTTAATAAGTTGATTAACAACTATATTTATTTAACTTCAAGAACTATTGTGGGTTGCTCCGGAACTGCTTCCACTCACCGTCATAGCAGGAACTCCGGCAACGCAAAAAGGGGACGTCTACAGTTTCGCTATTATCCTCGAGGAGATTATTCTGAGAGCTGGACCTTTCTTTGCCGCAATGCAATACATCGATGTACACGGTAATAGCTCATAGAAAACTTGTAATTTTGTACTATTTATTAATTTTTTCAAAGAAATATTAAGTCGCGTGGCCGCCCGAGAGATTCCCGCATTTCGACCTGCGGTGGGCGACACCGACTGTCCCGACGATTTGATTCATCTCATGGAATCATGCTGGGACGACAACCCAGATTATAGACCCACCTTCGAGGTGATCCGTGGTGCAGTCCGATCCATCATGAAGTACATGTTCGATCCAAATTATCACTTATCTAAACGACTTAATTGTTTTGCTCCCTTCTCTTTTAAGGGGCTACTGCGATAACCTGATGGATGATCTCCTCAGGCGTATGGAGCAGTACGCTAACAATCTTGAATCGCTGGTTGGGGAGAAAACCAAGGAGTTGAGTCAAGAGAAACGTCGATCGGAAGAGCTCTTATACCAAGTAGTAGCAATTTAAATACGTACAAACTAAATGCATTATTTCTTTTTATATGTAATTATTAGGTGCTACCGCGACTTGTAGCTCAACAGCTAATGGCAGGAGAAATAGTTCAACCAGAGCAATTCGAGTGCGTTACCATTTACTTCAGCGATATCGTCGGTTTCACCGCGCTCTGCGCCCAGAGTTCTCCAATGCAGGTTGTCGATTTCTTGAACGATCTTTACAGCACATTCGATAGGATCATAGGCTTTTACGACGTCTACAAAGTCGAAACTATCGGTGATGCGTACATGGTGGTCTCCGGACTTCCCGAGAGAAACGCCGATTACCACGCTAGAGAAATATGCCTAATGTCTTTGGCCATGCTCGACGCTGTCCGCTCTTTCACGATCCAGCATCATCCCGAATATCAACTGAAACTCCGCATCGGTATACATTCTGGGCCGGTTTGCGCTGGGGTTGTTGGCCAAAAAATGCCTCACTACTGTCTTTTCGGCGATACCGTGAACACAGCCAGCAGGATGGAAACCTCCGGAGAACGTAATCTTTTAAATTAAATCTGTCCAATATTTTTATACATTTTCTTTTTGTCGTATAGCTCTCAAGATCCATGTCAGTGAGACTACCAAGCATATTTTGGAAAAGTTCGGTACGTTCAATCTGGAATTACGAGGCGAGGTCGAGCTAAAAGGTAAAGGAAAACTCGTAACGTACTGGCTCTTGGGCAGCTCCGACCCGGACGCTCTGCTTCCAACGCCCAGACACAGCTCTCCACCCGAGGGACAAGATTGCAATTTATATCCTTTGGTATTTATGGGTAATTAATAGGTGTCAACAATTATATAATTTAAGTACCTGTCCTGAAAAGTATTAAATATTTATTATAGAAATTTTATCAATGGTTATATTCATAAATAGAATACACACATAGTTTTAAGACATGATACAAATAAGTTTTGTATCTACACATTAGAAGAATTAGTTTTATGGTAGTAGTATCTACACTATAAGTTAGTGAGGCGTTATATCTTCAACACTGTTGAAATGAAAAATTTCAAGGTGTTTTTAAGATCTAACTTGTATCTTCAACAGTTATCCTTTTTCCCATTAGTAATATAAGATGTGTTTCTTAAATTTGTAAGCAATTTAAAATAAGTAAATCAACAAATGGCATAGAATATTTCTGTTATTGTCTCAAATTATATAGTTTATTTTAATATTTAGTTTATGCAATTTTGTTACTAATGTTTGAAAATTGTAAAAGATTAATTATTTTTGAAGGACTTTTAAAAACAAATCTCCACTTTATGTCCACTCGCAAATAATATAAAACCCAATACTTTTTGCCCATAGGATAATGCGCCAATGATGGTACACACGCATATTTTTGTAGTATGAAATTTACAGTTTAAAAGTTATAATTATAAGTAACATTCTGCGTATGCATTCTGACTAAATAAATGGAATAGATACCTGAAAATTAAATCAAAAATGCATGGTTTCGTTGACGCTGTCGAAACAGTTGATAGAGTTATCAAATGTTTTTGTTAATTTCACTTTCCAGGGACTCCTGTGATTCTTTATAATAGATCTGAAATCGTCCTCGAAATACCTAAGAATATTTCCTACTTTCACAATTACCTGCAGCAGTAATTTCCCGAAATTCTTATCGCTGTTGTATTCAATTGAAGATTTGGTCAACATATTGATGAACTTCTTTACCGCACCCTGATCCAATTGCTCGTTAATTAGTAACTCGCACAGCGGAAAATGCGTCGCTTCCAGTTTAGAGCAATTCAGGATAAATTCTCTGCAAGCAATTCATTAATAAATTATGCGTTTAGTGTATGTAACTTGACAAACCTTAAAAGAGCCTGTTTATGCGAAGCCTTCAGATATTTCAAATTCTCTTGCAGAGCGCGCGGACATTCCTCCTTAAGATTCACCAAATATTTAGATAATTGTACATTAATGATGAGCGGATATGCCTCTAATAACAATAGGAGAACCTCAGTGATTTTATCAGATTGTTCTTCACTCAACTAGGAATAAAATTGTTGATAATAATTAAAACTTAGAAATTCTATATTAATTACCTTCACAAATATGATGCTGCAATACAATACACATAAATCAGTAGCATTTACACATTTAGCTATAGATTTTCCTAATTTGTGGATATCCTCAACATCCACACTCCTAGAAAGCACTTGGAATAACTCTTCTATTTGATTGTTTGTTAAATTGGTTTGGATCTCAAAAAATGATTGATCCGGAATCAAATCCAAGTGCTTCAATTGTTGCACCAAGATATTTAGGTAATATTCAACATTGGTGTTGTTGCTTTCATTGATTGCAGGCTTGCTGATTGCAGTGGAAACTATTGTTGATTGGTTAGATTCTTCTAAATTGATCACCAAATCCTTTTTAATTGCATCAAGCCTCTCTAATAACTCTTTATTCTGCAATTAATTAATTAATTTTATAATTACAGTATTATGATTGAGTGTATTTGCCTCAGGTAATACATGTTTCCATGTTTCAGCAAGTTTTGAATAATGATTATTTTTCAATGCTGCTTCTCTGAATGAGGCAATTGCCGATAATGATTCTTCACTGAACACATATCTATAATTACTCATTATATTCAGTACTAAGAAAATTCTAATTCACTTTTGTATATAGTATTTTTAGGTTATTTAGATTTAAACAATTCTGATGATAAAAGTGCATACTATGCATACAAGTACTATGATTTAAACATTTAAATTAAAAATTAATCATGTAATAATTTTAATATTATCATTTATAAGTGTAATCAAATTCAAACAATCATAGCAGATTGCCTAATATTTAATAAAAAAGGGTATATTGGGTTGTCCGCATGTTAATTTTCGATGCAGGGTTAAAAAAAAGTCTACTACCTTTTCACCAAGCATCGGCAGGTGATAGGATTGTGGATGTAGAAATTAGGCATTCATACATGAATTCTTATGTAAAAATAATTTATTATACGCAATATACGACGCAATTTCATAAATACAAAAGTAGTCTTAAAAAAATAATAATACTAAATGATTAATGTTAATTGGATTGTATTATCCACAGCATGTTGACGCCCGAACGCCCCAGATTTATTCTTCCCAACATGCCATGTTCCTTCTTATTTACATGATATAAAAAGAGCAAGATGCTGTGAAACAGATTGTTGTAGCCCTAAAAAATATCCATGATTAAATATTGAAACATTCATAATTATTCCACTGACTTTAACCATCTCGAAGATCTCCTTTCCGATGATAACTCTGTAATGAGGTGGATTTACAGTCACCTCGTGAATGGCCAAAGTGTTATCCGTCAATTCTGGTAGTTTCTCGTTGGCCTTTATGAAATGATACCCAGAAAATGGTTTCACGTCTGGTCGATTTGGAAGCGGAATCAGTTGCGTATCCAAATAGGAAGCAGCCAGATGCATAACGATCTTTGAAAATTATACAATTAGTTTGATTTTAAAATAAAATTGGTATTAATTTACAGCTGCATCGGAGGGTAAAGAGATATCCCAGTCCTTTCCGTTGTAGGCGCTGCCGCCGTTCCACTTGTATTCGCTCATGCAACCTCCCTTGGCTAGCTCCCGAATCCTCTTCACTAGATATTCCTGATTCGGATGCAGCTCCAAGAAAGGAACGATTGTCGGCAGGTTTGGAGTGTTCTGCAAAATAGGTCCTTGAGCTGTTTTGCGCAACCTGTCCAAACCAACGGCACCAATGCTGACATCTGTTAGCCCTTGTCCATGCAGACTCTTGTCGATGCTTCTAAACTCGTTAATTAATCGACAGAGGATAGTTTGAGAAATCCACTGTGAAACAGAACAATCGGATATTATTATCATGTTTCGACATAGATAGGATCAATCGTCCACTTACAATTCTGAGATTTTCATTCCACTGTGTCAGAGCCACACTATCAACATTCAGCCGCCTCCAAGTGTCCAATGCGTTGGAGGACGTATTGTGCGGAGAACCTTTGTCATCGGACTTGGGGCTGCTGGATAATGATGCTGAATTTTAAATAGTTAATAAATATGTTTTTAAATTATCATCGTTTCTGGCTTACATGGTGTAGACAACTGATATTGACATTTGCTCAGCAAAGGGGATATCTCTTTGCTCAACTTGCTGCTGGGGTAATTCCAGAAGAAGCTCAAAAGATTCGTCGGTTTTTCACTCAAGCTAATGTTCTGAGTGGATTCCAACGACTCGTACTCCTTCAAGTACTGATTCAAATGGTCCTCGTTATCCAACTCGGCGTTGCTCAGGTTTTCCGATACTATTGGTGAGCACCTATAGCTGGGAGAAGTGCTCCTAACTGGCGTTCCCCCTTGATATGACCACGAGGGTGAGGACATGCTTTCATTGTATGAAGTGTTTGATAACCAACTTGCTGCAGACATATCCATAGGAGTTTTAGAAAACATGGTGGTAGAAGACATATCCAAAGCATTTTTGCTGAAGGAATTATTTACCAAATTTGGATACAAAGTTTTTCTAACATCTGAAACAATAATTAAATTACCAAAACTTCTATATAATATCAATAATAACCAACCACTTGCAGTCACTTTAGAGTCATTGAATTGAACTTGCGGTGGAGCACTTTCAGGAACAGCAATAGCATAACTTCTCCTATAATTCCTCATATGATACACTATATTAAATGTAAAAACAAACATCAGCATCCACTCAAAATATTGAGTGTATGATGCCTCCATGTAACAGGTATGCGTCCTAAAATGTAGAACATCCAATTAATATCAAAACCAGTCAGAATACCACCTCTCATACAAATCATAAGCAATCATGGCTAATAGAACTGCATTTGTAGTTCCCCAAATTAAACTCTGCTGGGCCTTCTTTCTATTCTGCTGCTGTATAATCTTATTCTGCACAGGAATGAAATTATTTGTGTGAAATAGTTTTTGTGGGGTTCTGCAATGAAGGAATGTAAATATTAAAGTTTAAATAATGATACTTATTGCAGTGTCCTTACCTTACTGGAGAAGACATTCCTATATACTAAACAAAATAATAAACGGTTGAATTTTACTTTTTAAGCCGGTATTACCGCCATAAAAATTGATCTTGAAATGCGTATGGGGTTAGGTTCCTGCGTGCTCGAATCGACCAATGCGAAGACTTACTGGTTATTGTTGTAGGCAACACACACAACTTTCTGTTATTAATTCTTAGCATAATATTATAGGATTCTTACCTCGAATTATTATAAACATAACAAGATATATTATAAGCATATCAAGGCAATAGCTTTTTATTTGTTGATACTTAAAAAAAATACAATTTTATATTGTATAAATATGAATATCTCTTCTCTAATTATGATTTACTATCATAATATAAGTAATGATAATTTACTTGAATCGATCTACGATATAATGGAATGAAATATATATTATGTAATAAAAGTTGCAGCGTTATTTAATTTTTTGAAAAAAAATTGTGTTGGTTGCATTGCATATATGATTGTCAGAAACGTCAATTTCTATCACTGTTTTAATTAGTTTTGACTGCTTATGACATATATTTGAGACAGTCATGGGTGAAATGAAAACGTTTGTGATTTTTTTGTTTCTCGCAATAACTGCGGCCTTAGGAGCAGATTTATCTGTGGAAGAGGAAAGTTCCACCGGCCGTTACACAATCGAAGGAAAAGTGCTATTCGATCCACTTTTTAATCAGCCCAATTGGCAAGCCAACACTCGTATTCACGTGAACGGAGGAGAGCATTTAGGATTCATCCGTGAAGATGGAACATTCCTCATACACAACGTTCCACCAGGTTCCTATATCGTTGAAGTATTGAACCAGGAGTTCACTTATGAACCTGTACGAGTAGAGATCAACACTAAGGGGAAGTTCAGGGCCAGGAAAGTGAACCACATTCAGACCTCGCTGGTCATTCAAGTTCCTTATCCACTGCGCATGAAGCCTCTTGGCATTACAAAGTATTTTCAGCTTCGAGAGCAATGGATGATTACTGATTTCCTCTTCAACCCCATGATTTTGATGATGGTCTTGCCATTACTTCTTATTATGGTTTTACCCAAGATGATGAATGATCCTGAGACAAAGAAGGAGCTCGAGCAGATCCGTGGTATCACCAAATTTGATATGCCAGAGGTGTCTGATATGGTTACCAATTTCTTTGCTGGTTCCAGCCCACAGCAGAATCCGGCCAACAAGAAAGTTACCAAAACAAAGAAACGACAATAGTGTTTATTTATTTGTTCCTTCTAGTGTAATAAATAAATTATTTATATTCTGTACAAATTATTATTTAATTTTCTTACATTATTATCTTGTGTGAATTGACTTCAGATTATTGCTAGTGGATGATTTATCTCAAAATCCATAGGTTTTTCCTTAAATTCTTATTTCTGATTACATTTGTATTTCATTGCAACCAATAAATTGATAATCAATATTGTATTTTTCATTTGTATTTATAGATTATATAAAGTGTTTATCTGAAGTATTTATTATATTTTCTTTGAATGAATGAAATATAATGCTTAAATTCTCATTTAGTGCGCCAGTCAAACTTAGATTGGTTTGAAGCTTATGTTGTTTACTGCACTAAAGGTCAAAGATAATATTCATTTTCCCATAAAACTACTTCTAATTCTCCAAAAAGGACTGATAGAATTCAGTTGATGATACTATTGATAACTTGCATAACTTCTATTCTTGCATTTCTGAGATATCTCGCTTCAAATTTATTCTAAAATTTCATAAAACTTATTAATAGAAGTGAATTTATATAAAATTAAATGTAAATAATAAAGAATGGAATGAAATAAGAAAATAATCTAAATCTCTTAGTGATTCAATTGCTGCAACAGCACTTTAACCAAAATATTAACTAATTGTTTTTAATCTGAGATTAGTCTCTATTAATGTGATTTATATATATTAAATATAAATATATTAAAATTTTATAATAATTATTATATTATAGTAACAATGATTTTGAATAAAACCAGAAGAGGGAGGCATTTTCAAATTTGAATTTAACAAGAATCAGTTGGCAACTGCGTCGGCGTGGGTACGAGACTTTTTGTGTGGAGAGGGAACTCGGATTCGTCGATCGGTTATCGTTGCATCGGCGTGCGTTCACGTTTCGAATATTCAAAATTGTTGTGTAATTCTTTGAAATCCAGTGAATTATCCCATGTTTCGTGAAATCCATCATCGCTGAGTGAAATCCAATTAGAATATATCAATTAACAGTGAGTAATCAATACATTTTTAATTAAGAAAAAAGAAAATGTTCGCCTATTTGGCATAACTAATATTATCATTACATAGTTGTGGTTATATTTAAGTATTGCTTATAATTAAGTGATTAATTAATTAGAAATTGCGTCGCATTCAAAATGGCGAAAGGACGCCACTTTTTTCATTGTTTTTTTTTGTTGTCGAATTTTGTGTTCGGAAGTTAGCAGCAACGCATTTTTAATGCAAAAAAACACCGAGTTTGTCCGACGTTGGTACGATCGTGGCGTACCCATACCACAGTAGTGCGCGTCATTTGCTTAAGATAACTTCGTTTTTATTATAAATTCGAGGAAATTATTGAAAATGAATGAATTTTCAATAGTTTTCAGTGAAATTTATTGCAATGGAAAGCCAACAACAGTTTTGCTGATGTGGATGTCGCAAAATTGTGAGTAATTCAAATAATACCCAATTATCACTAGATGTTTAAAAGTTTTTTCGCTATATGGATGCAAGGTATTATACCAGGTCATTCTTTGCGTTTATCACGTCCGCAGTGATACGCATTGAATGGCAAGACCGTCTGTGCTAAAACCTTCTCGAGGTGCATCCGTTGAGGTGGTTGTTCGTATTCGAATATACGAGCAATCAACCGACAGATCACAGCGGATCTAGGGGCTCGCGTTTCCCCGAAATATCAATTTATCTATCGCGACGGATGTCGTTAAGAAAAGTTTTGACCAAACTTAGTCTTACATTCTGTAGTGAAGTGTGTGTGCGTTATTTTGAAGACAAGTTTAAGGCTTCGGCTCTTGTTCTTCAACCGGTAATGATTGCAGTCAGTTTAAATTCACGATACTCAATTTGCTATAAATTTATTATTAATTACATTAGAATCACGGGAGTGTTAAATTTTCGGCAGTTTAGTGCGTATTTTGCTAAATAATCGCGAGTGTTCGTGAGTGAGTGCCAACAACGAGATGGCAGAGATGTAGGTGATGGCTGAGATGGAGAGATCAGATGATGCTGATGAAAACATCGAAGTAGTAAGTGATTTTATACCACACGGGATTCACAATAAGTCCTCCCACCTCAACCTAAATATATTGTTTATTTGATTTTAGCTTTTTCATTCTTTTAATTATTACAGCGTCTATTCAAAATTATTAATTCATATTGCGTCTATTTATTAAATTTATTTAATTTGTTTTGAACTTTTTATATTTTTATATTATTACTGCGCCTTAATATTAATATTTATTAATTATTTGATTCCCTTTGTTCTTGTCCGTAATTCCGTTTTATACATCCACTTAGATAATGTGAGATGTTTTAGTTTAGGTTGCATTAAATTACTATTGATTTGGAGAAGATTTTAATTCATTTTTAATGCAATTCAATGCATTGATTTTTTTCATTTTGCTATTAGTTTTGTAATGATGATGGTTTTGTTAATTGATAATTCTACATATGTTTTATTTATTTTGGAGTTGTAATGGCTTCAATATATTTAATTCATTGTAGAAGGAATCATAATTACTTAATTATTATTATTTTCAAACAACTCTCAACTCACCAAATTATCCAAAAATAACAAATGTTTACAAGCTGCAGATACTTTGCAATCTGCATTATATTCATTTTACATCTTTCCTATTTTATTACTTAAAATATTTATAGTTCAGGAAATTCTATAATTAGGGTTGGCCACCCTAAAGCAAATTAGTCTTTTATCAGTTTTTGGAAACTTTCTCATGTTTCCAAAATCTGAAAATTGTATGTTGGTGTGTTTTGGTATGAATCAATGCGAGCTCGCAATCGTTTGTTTGTGTATGTATGTATGAGCAAGTGTTTCGATTTAATATTTGATTTTGAATGATATGAGTGATTGAATGCTGTTACTGTTATGATTGTGCTGAGATGTCTATAGGTTTTTAGAAAATGTTAAATCTTCATTAACATTTTCGATTTGTGTTTAGATGCTTATATAGAAATCTTGAACTATAATTAATTTATTTTCATCGATTATTTATCAATCTAAATTAATTAAACATTTGTTATTTCCTATCTTATATCCTTTTTTAATTTTTTTAAAATAATGGAAATTGTCATCAATATGATTAATTTTCTATTTATTAACTTTTAATTATTACTATATTAGTTTCAAATCTTCTTCATTCAATGGTGATTTCGTGTCGCCTCGCGATTAATAAGCATGAGTAGTTAGTGGCAAATCTAACGTATTTGTCGGCTTTTGCATGTTTTTTGCTTTCAGCTGGATCTAACGTATCCACCGTGCCCGAAAATCACTCGAAAGTCGTGCAGAAAGAGTCTTGTATTAAGCAGTCTTAAATTCAACAAGCTTGTTGGTAGACTCTCTATGCATGATTTTAGATTTGTATTAAATAGAGGATGTTTCAGTACCCTCGCCCATCCCCTTCGAGCTTATCTCGAGGTTTACTTAGTTTTTGATAATGAAATATCCCCGGGATCGTGAGATGGTTGCACACTTTCACGATCCACCCTCAGCCCTCCGTGTTTTCAATTCAATCGTTTATATTTGCATTAAGTTTGTTGTTAAAGTAACTTCAATTTTTCTTAAAGAAATCTTTAGTATTTGATTGGCATTTGGTTCCCTTCACTCCGCCCGTCCGCCGCGAGTCCCCCCTTAACTGTTGCTATGACTATTTTGGGGGTGCCGGTACTTCCGCAGACTAGTCAGTTTTCTGACAGGGTCTCTGCCGGTCCCAACACCTTCCTTCATCCTCTAACCATTTACCAATTCAATACTTTAGAATTCTCTTCGCTCGGGCGAAGTTTGCTGTTAACTTCATTTGGACTTCCT
Source organism: Nicrophorus investigator (assembly GCA_963457615.1). NCBI lineage: Eukaryota > Metazoa > Arthropoda > Insecta > Coleoptera > Silphidae > Nicrophorus > Nicrophorus investigator. Next base: position 30,105,415 of record OY735141.1, read on the forward strand.
GGTTAAGTTTAGGCATTTAGTATTTAGTATGGATCGAATGAGCTTTTGCTTGGCTCACGATTCACTCCAATTCAGTTTTGTTGCTTTGTTTATTTATTTCGAGTGATTCTCCTATTGTTTACTATATATGTCGTTTGTACTAATCCATGTCTGTGGGGATCTAACGTATCCTCACGTGTTTTTCTTTCAGCAGATAAAATTCACCTCTGGACTGTTGCGCTCGATCTGTTCATTTTTGCTGTGAATGTTCAGGTCTTGCTGCTGGGTCGGGCACTTCAGAGGTGGATCAAACAATAGAATTACACAGCAAAAACCATAAACAATAAATACTTAATACATAATAAGTTTTGCAATTGATTATCCTAAATGTCCAATTAGGCAGTTATGATAATATCATTGCCAGGGAACTAATTAATACAGTAGAGTGCAATTTACTGTAATAGTTTGTTCTCTTTAGGTTTAGATTAGGTTTAGTTTTATTTGTAATGCGCCCATTTTGTCAATATTCCTCCTAGTTTTAAGTTTACACCCACTCACAAAAAAACATACCTAATCCGAGGACTCTCCGTCCCCTCCAAGAATCGCGAGTCTCCGGTTCGACTTATCCCTATATTCCTTTCTATATCCTTATTGTGCCCCAAAATTTGAGGAATTAAATGGGTTGTAATTTTTTTATAGTTGTAGATTGTTGTAAAGGCGTTCGGCAGCTGCTCAGAGTCTATAGAGTAGTCATAATATGATACAAACAAAATGTCATAATGCCGGATAGCTAATGAACATGCACAATTAGCCTATATTGTGCCGCATTGCATTACATATTGAAAAAATTAAAAAATAAATAAAAAAAAGAAAATATATGTTATAAAATATAAAAATTATTATGTAACAATAGACGAAAAAAATATATATATACAAAAAAATAATAATAACAATAATAAAAAATATAAACATAAACAAAAAAAACAAAATAAAAAATATAAACATGAGAAAAGATGAGAGTGAAAAAAGAAAACAATTATTCCTCTCCATAAATTTATATAATTTACGTAATGCAATTTTATTGTAATTATTGATGTATATTTTATTTTATATGTGTTATTTCTGTGTGTTTTCTGTTTCAGGTTTGATATAATTTTCTTGTTACTAATCATTGTGTTTTTACTAATCACTCTTTAGGTCACAGCATTTCCTTTACTCCTAAACATTCCTTATTTTCTTTCCGGGTGTGCGGTCACGCGTTTGCTCTTATTTGCTGTGAATGAGGGCAGCGATTTCCACGTGGCAGCATGTCCAGGTGCAAAAGGTATATTATCTTCTTATGAAGATGATAACTAGGTATCATTTCAAGCGCAATACACAGCCTCTGATATGATGCAAGACCGTACACATTTACCTTCTCGAGGTCGCACCTGTTTTATACAAAAATTGTGGCGGATCGCATTTTGATTCACTTGACACTAAATATTAGGACTATATGGCATGTTTTGATTGTGTAAGTTCACTTTTACTAATTATTATGAATGTTTTTTTTCGTATAGGTTACTTATTTTTTTGTTATTTTTATGGATGCAAGGTATTATAAATACCAGGTCATTCTATGCGTTTATCACGTCCGCAGTGATACGCATGGGATGGCAAGACCGTCTGTGCTAAAACCTTCTCGAGGTGCATCCGTTGAGGTGGTTGTTCGTATTCGAATATACGAGCAATCAACCGACAGATCACAGCGGATCTAGGGGCTCGCGTTTCCCCGAAATATCAATTTATCTATCGCGACGGATGTCGTTAAGAAAAGTTTTGACCAAACTTAGTCTTACATTCTGTAGTGAAGTGTGTGTGCGTTATTTTGAAGACAAGTTTAAGGCTTCGGCTCTTGTTCTTCAACCGGTAATGAAGTTTAAATTCACGTTACTCAATTTGCTATAAATTTATTATTAATTATATTAGAATCACGGGAGTGTTAAATTTCCGGCAGTTTAGTGCGTATTTTGCTAAATTATCGCGAGTGTTCGTGAGTGAGTGCCAACAACGACGAGATGGCAGAGATGCAAATGATGCTAGAGATGCAGATGATGGCGATGAAGACATCAAGTAGTAAGTGATTTTATACCACACGGGATTCACAACAATAAGCCCTCCCATCTCAACCTAAATATATTTTTTATTTGATTTTAGCTTTTTCATTCTTTTAATTATTACTGCATCTATTCAAAATTATTAAATCATATTGCGTCTATTTATTAAATTTATTTAATTTGTTTTGAACTTTTTATATTTTTGCAGATGATGGAGAGATGCAGATGATGGCGATGAAAACATCGAAGTAGTAAGTGATTTTATACCACACGGGATTCACAACAATAAGCCCTCCCATCTCAACCTAAATATATTGTTTATTTGATTTTAGCTTTTTCATTCTTTTAATTATTACAGCGTCTATTCAAAATTATTAATTGATATTGCGTCAGTTTATTAAATTTATTTAATTTGTTTTGAACTTTTTACATTTTTAATTATTACTGCGCCTATTAATATTTATTAATTATTTGATTCCCTTTGTTCTTGTCCGTAATTCCGTTTTTTACATCCACTTAGATAATGTGAGATGTTTTAGTTTAGGTTGCATTAAATTACTATTGATTTGGAGAAGATTTTAATGCAATTCAATGCATTGATTTTTTTCATTTTGCTATTAGTTTTGTAATGATGATGGTTTTGATAATTGATAATTCTACATATGTTTTATTTATTTTGAAGTTGTAATGGCTTCAATATATTTAATTCATTGTAGAAGGAATCATAATTACTTAATTATTATTATTTTCAAACAACTCTCAACTCACCAAATTATTCAAAAATAACAAATGTTTACAAGCTGCAGATACTTTGCAATCTGCATTATATTCATTTTACATCTTTCCTATTTTATTACTTAAAATATTGCAGATACTTTGCAATCTGCATTATATTCATTTTACATCTTTCCTATTTTATTAGTTAAAATATTTATAGTTCAGGAAATTCTATAATTAGGGTTGGCCACCCTAAAGCAAATTAGTCTTTTATCAGTTTTTGGAAACTTTCACATATTTCCAAAATCTGAAAATTGTATGTTGGTGTGTTTTGGTATGAATCAATGCGAGCTCGCAATCGTTTGTTTGTGTATGTATGTATGAGCAAGTGTTTCGATTTAATATTTGATTTTGAATGATATGAGTGATTGAATGCTGTTACTGTTATGATTGTGCTGAGATGTCTATAGGTTTTTAGAAAATGTTAAATCTTCATTAACATTTTCGATTTGTGTTTAGATGCGTATATAGAAATCTTGAACTATAATTAATTTATTTTCATCTATTATTTATCAATTTTCGATTTGTGTTTAGATGCTTATATAGAAATCTTGAACTATAATTAATTTATTTTCATCGAATATTTATCAATCTAAATTAATTAAACATTTGTTATTTCCTATCTTATATCGTTTTTTATTTTTATATTTGTCAAATAATGGAAATTGTCATCAATATGATTAATTTTCTATTTATTAACTTTTCATTATTACTATATTAGTTTTAAATCTTCTTCAGTCAATGGTGATTTCGTGTCGCCTCGCGATTAATAAGCATGAGTAGTTAGTGGCAAATCTAACGTATTTGTCGGCTTTTGCATGTTTTTTGCTTTCAGCTGGATCTAACGTATCCACCGTGCCCGAAAATCACTCGAAAGTCGTGCAGAAAGAGTCTTGTATTAAGCAGTCTTAAATTCAACAAGACTTGTTGGTAGACTCTATGCATGATTTTAGATTTGTATTAAATAGAGGATGTTTCAGTACCCTCGCCCACCCCCTTCGAGCTTATCTCGAGGTTCAATTAGTTTTTGATAATGAAATATCCCCGGGATCGTGAGATGGTTGCACACTTTCACGATCCACCCTCAGCCCTCCGTGTTTTCAATTCAATCGTTTATATTTGCATTAAGTTTGTTGTTAAAGTAACTTCAATTTTTCTTAAAGAAATCTTTAGTATTTGATTGGCATTTGGTTCCCTTCACTCCGCCCGTCCGCCGCGAGTCCCCCCTTAACTGTTGCTATGACTATTTTGGGGGTGCCGGTACTTCCGCAGACTAGTCAGTTTTCTGACAGGGTCTCTGCCGGTCCCAACACCTTCCTTCATCCTCTAACCATTTGCCAATTCAATACTTTAGAATTCTCTTCGCTCGGGCGAAGTTTGCTGTTAACTTCATTTTGACTTCCTGGTTAAGTTTAGGCATTTAGTATTTAGTATGGATCGAATGAGCTTTTGCTTGGCTCACGATTCACTCCAATTCACTTTTGTTGCTTTATATTATTTCGAGTGATTCTCCTATCATTTACTATATATGTCGTTTGTACTAATCCATGTCTGTGGGGATCTAACGTATCCTCACGTGTTTTTCTTTCAGCAGATAAAATTCACCTCTGGACTGTTGCGCTCGATCTGTTCATTTTTGCTGTGAATGTTCAGGTCTTGCTGCTGGGTCGGGCACTTCAGAGGTGGATCAAACAATAGAATTACACAGCAAAAACCATAAACAATAAATACTTAATACTTAATAAGTTTTGCAATTGATTATCATAAATGTCCAATTGGGCAGTTATGATAATATCATTGCCAGGGAACTAATTAATACAGTAGAGTGCAATTTACTGTAATAGTTTGTTCTCTTTAGGTTTAGATTAGGTTTAGTTTTATTTGTAATGCGCCCATTTTGTCAATATTCCTCCTAGTTTTAAGTTTACACCCACTCACAAAAAAACATACCTAATCCGAGGACTCTCCGTCCCCTCCAAGAATCGCGAGTCTCCGGTTCGACTTATCCCTATATTCCTTTCTATATCCTTATTGTGCCCCAAAATTTGAGGAATTAAATGGGTTGTAATTTTTTTATAGTTGTAGATTGTTGTAAAGGCGTTCGGCAGCTGCTCAGAGTCTATAGAGTAGTCATAATATGATACAAACAAAATGTCATAATGCCGGATAGCTAATGAACATGCACAATTAGCCTATATTGTGCCGCATTGCATTACACATTCATAAGGTAGAAAAAATAATATGAAAAAAATGTAACAAAATATAAAAATAACTAAAAATATATATAACAATAAAAATAATATAAAAGAAATTAAAAAATATATAAAATATAAAAAATATATTTATATATATACAAAAGATAATAATAACAATAATAAAAAAATATATAACAAACAACAAAGGAAAAAAGAAAGAAAAGATGAGAGAAAAAGCACTAATTAATCCTCTCCTTTAATTATTATAATGATGTAATGCAATGCAATTTTATATATTGTAAACGTATATTTTGTATTGTATGTGTAATTTCTTTGTTTTCTGTTTCAGGTTTGAATTAATTTTGTTGTATTTCATGTTGTGTTTACTGTGTTTCACGTTAGCTTAGATCTATTATTTTTGTTAGTATACCTGTTAGGTCATAGCATTTCCTTCTATTCCAAAATTTCCTTATTTTCTTTTCCGGGTGTGCGGTCACGCGTTTGCTCTTATTTGCTGTGAATGAGGGCAGCGATTTCCACGTGGCAGCATGTCCAGGTGCAAACGGTATATTATCTTCCTATGAAGATGATAACCAGGTATCATTTCAAGCGCAATACACAGCCTCTGAATTGATGCAAGACCGTACGCATTTACCTTCACGAGGTTGCTCCTGTTTTATACGGAAAATGCAGCGGATTTTAAGTCTTGTTTCTTTATTTTTATGCAATTCGAACTGGAAGTTTAATACACTCGCTACGATTAACACAATTTATTATATAACATTATAAAATAAATTATAATTTTAAATTATACCAAAAATTACTTGAGAATTACATAAATTTAAATTTTTGATCTTAGGCAACCAATACAGTTTGCATAACTGGAAGTATATATGTAGCATACCTAAGTAAATGAATACTGTCTAATAAATATTTAATACCTCATCTCTGTAGGCTGTTGAATGCGTAATTAAAATTATGTGTGAAAAATAAACGTTTGAAGACTCGTTAGAGTGCTAAATATCATAATACAAATATAAATTATATAATTGCTAAATATATTAATTCTGTCATCTTTTATTGATTTTTTTTTATAAAACACATTAATATTATTTTACTCGCATTTTTTATATATTTAAAATTATGTATTATTAAAATCACACTCTTATTTCTTGAATATTATTGTTTCTTTAGTGTATTTTCTGTTTTTACTTAACTTAAGTTGTTTAAAATTAATTTGAAAAAATATTATTTTAATTAATTATGTATAGCCTATGCTAAGAAGGATTAGTTTATAGTACTTATAAATAATAGCATTTGATGAAATGATAGGATTAATTGATAAAATCATTTCTCAAATTCCATTTCCTTAAGACTTATGTCCAATTTCGATAAAGTTAATCACTTTTATTTTGTTATTCAGATATATACAAGGTGTGGTCAAATATTAATTAATATCGAAAGTGGACCTCTAAAAGTAATTAGTTTGATTAAGGATTATGGAATGTTACGTTGATTAAAAGCAAAGTTAATTAATCATCTGAAAGTGTACTTTCAATAATACATATTTATTGATTTATAATAAATTTAAGATTTCTATTTTAAAATTTGAGGAGTATAAGTTGTATTTTAATTTTAGGTGTCCATTGAACCGATCATAATTCCTCTGGAGACACGTTGGTTACCTGAAAGAGTTTAGAATATAAATATCCACATATAAAAAATGAGTCAAGTGAAGTTGCTCAGGTGGACAAAACGTTAGAAACTACCTGTTCGATTGTGAAGAGCGCGCGTGCGCAAATCTGGATTCGAACCTATCCAAACACTCCTTTTTCAGTTGGCATCCAATAGTGCTGTAAGGAAGAGTGTCCAACGTTCGGGCAAGCAGTGTTCCAGTTTCTGTTTCGCGCGGACTTTTATACCTATCATGATGCGATAACGAGCGTTATCTAGTTATCATCTGAAGTGCAATGAAGTGATCAGTGTTATCCGACCAACAGAAGCGCTCTTTCAGTATCCATAAAGAAAGGCAACAAAAACACCCAGCGGATCAACAACAAACCATCTCATCCATACACACAGGTATGCAACTTTCTGGGCGTTAACCATCAAAAGTAGCCACGCGTATTACCTGTAAAGGTAAATGATAATCTTATGGACCAATGTGTTTGCTACAAAGGGAGGAAGTAATTTTTGGAAGGGGTGTTTTGATTTACTTCTTATCGAGGATGTCAAGTCATCAGACATTTTACATTTAAATTGTTGCAGGTATGAGTCATTTATGCGACCTCCTACCTGTTCAGATCGACTAACTCCATGACTCGATTGTTTACCATTTCCTAAAACACAAGTTCACTTCTCTGGCGCTTTTTTCTCAGTCCAATGACTAACATTTTTTAAATGATAATTTAATGTTTCTATATTTCATTTTAATAATATCAAGAAATTTCTTACAACCAGTGGTGATTCTCTATTTGTTATAATTAGAATCAATGCAACTAAATGTAAATTTCCTAATACCGAGTGTGTGTTTTATCATAATAGAGAAAAAATAAGAGAACTTTCTAAACATTCTGTCCTATAGCAAATTCATAACAAATGCAAATAATCTATAGTAAATGAATAGAATGAGTTATTATATTTACAAAAGACCAAAAACACTTAAACATTTATGATATTCACTATTGCACTTTAGAATTCTCCAGTTACTTTACATTTCTGTTTGAGACAGTGTTTCCTAAACTTTCTACATGCGCGTAACCCTTTTAAAGCATTGATTTTACCAGCGATCCTCCAGTTACATTCCTAAGTCCTATAATTCAAGATGAGATAGTAGTAAAAGCTAAATCCTCTGTAATCCCGGGTGAATAGTCCTAGTTTTACCTTTAACAATTTCAAAATAAATATTAATATAGTATTATTTCATTTTGTTTTGTTGGCCATTTTTAATTTGAAATAATAAAAAATAAATAATAAAAGGCAGAATTTTTGTAGAGTTAAACTTAATGAGAGATGTTACTCATCGCTTGCCTGCAGTAACCAGCAATGAACAAAATATCGTCAAAGGTTTCTAAGGTCAATAATACACACATGAGCGTGGGCCGTACTTTTGTAGACATTTTCTTGTACATACAGTGAAGTCTTCTTACACTTTAAACAGTTGTATTTAATTTAAACATTAATTTTATGTGTGAAAACCTTGTCCGAGTGAACTGTGTATATAGTGTAGCAACGAATTGGCGAGTTTTCAAATATTGATCCGTGAAATTGGAACAAGCTGAAAGCAATTAAATAATATTATTCTTAGGCAATGCGTTTTAAATTCTGCACCTATAATAACATGACTTATACTTGTTTAAATTTATTATTAATTTACTCCATAAATATTTAATTACTTTATTGTCATTAAATATACAATCACGAAGTATTTCGTAAAAAAAAATCAAAGTCTACTATAGATATTTGAATTCAGAAAATTGTTAGAAATCATCTAAACGTTGGAATTGGATGATTTTTAATGAAATTTGTTAAAGATGAAAATGCTTAATATCTAGTATATAAATGTATTCTTTATAAATCATTATTTTCAAATTAGAAATGGAAACCAGGTTTTACAGTGAACATATAGATTTGAAAATTGCCGGACGTCGAAATGTTCGGACTAATTGCTTTATGCAAATGCTCGCTCGAAAGTTTTGCGAACGTTGTACTTTCAGGGGTGGTTATGGCTCGACAACCCCCTTTCTATATATATATATTGAGATAACACCCCCAACATTAAAGCAGGAGGGTTGCGCTTGCTAAAAAGGAGAGCAAGTACAAAGGGTCGAAGGACTGTAGCTCTCTCGTATAATCGAGTTACACTGATAATGAGAATATTAAATTTTGAAATCTGCAAATCTCATTCGCATTCAAAGCACACGTCTTCCAATTATAATGCCTCCTCGAATTCGAAATCAAATTGCAATCATGAGAGACAAACATATAAAAACTTTATGTTTACAATAAAACTTATGATTCTTGTAGCAGCAAAACGTTTTACTTTGAATATTTATTTGCATGAAAAGCGACTCTTTTCTATAAATAGCAGTTTCGGCAGATGTAACAGGCACATTGTTTTTAATCTGGTATGCTGTTGTTGGCGTGAGGAGGGTGTTCATCATTATTCTATTTCTTGTAAACCGAAACTCGGGAAGAGGAAAGGTGTACTCGTTTCTGGCGCACGTGCTGTGTGGTTTACGTGTGCATAAAAAGGCCCTATTGGAATATAAGCATTTTCGCTTTTATTCTATTTTCGTTGGCAAACATCTGTCGACCCACACACCCCCGAAAATCGTTCGACTGCGACCAACGGCGACAATAATAATATCATTAAATGCAATTATCGTTTCATGCCGTCTAACTGCGAATGCTTTCCATTGTTATGCATTTTTATTATGCATAACTTAACACGAACCGTTTCGTTAAGATTTTATTGCGCTATGTTAATTTTAATACCTTTTATTATATCTGAACAAAAATAATCTAATAAATTACAAAAAATTTGATATTTTGTAATCGATATTTATTTGTACGTTTCAATTGATTTCTGATGCAGTTGATGCAATATTTTTGCTGTTAATTAACATATTATTTGTGTCAAGGAAGAATTGGTGGTTGCATGTACAAAATTGGCATTTGCTAGGTATTCTATATTCTACCATTATTTTCCTTAAGAAAAACAAATACACTATTATGAAACTTTTTCAACACAATTTGAAAGAAGTTAAATAATTTGAGTTTTTAATTATTCTTAGCATGTAGATCACAAAATGTTTGTATTATAAACAATTGCAGTTTGTAAACTTGATATGATTGTTTATATTCTTCTAATGAGATATATTATATAATTATCGTATCAAACCAATGAAAAACTAATGTATTTTGTATTTTTATCGTTCGATTTCAAAATGTATTTAGTTTGTAACGATGCGATGAAAAGAGAATTGAACTGTAGACAAAACTATAATTAGTGTATTTTGGTTTGGCTCCAGCCTCGAGGAAACTTGTCGAAGGCATTCTTGGTTATTACATTAACACTCTGTTGTTGTAACCTGCGACAAATGTGGTTTCTTAATGATCCTGGGCCGTATTTTCGTTATCCGGCAAGACAGTTTAATCCCATATGCCTAAAATAAAAAAGAAGTATTTGCAATAAATCTTCTGCAGTTTTGAACAGGAATTTCCTGTAATTATAGAACGAAATAGATTTTTTTATTGAAATGTTCGGATTGATTTACGAATATGTTTGTCCTCGCAATATCAGTATTTCATAATTGTTGAATTCTTTTTTACTATTTAGATTAAAAATTGGATCAGAAATAGGATTTTTCTTGAATAGTTATTTAGTAATTAGAGGAAAAGCGAAGAAGTTTAATAATTATTGTCTTGTAACTAATTTTCCCTTGAATTTTGTCTGGCAAGTGTACTTAATAATTTAACAATGCGCCTTTCGGGAAGGCAGCAAAGCCCCTCATTATCAAGTAATAGCTGCGGTATTCCTCAGTATGTGCACAGTCTACCATGAAAATAATCAATACTTGAATGTAATAATAATAATACTGCAGACCACTTCAACTCTAGCACTGCTTTAGAATATGAAATAACTGTAATATCAAAAATATTCGCACGTCAATGAAGTGAACTTTGGTAACTGCAAATGATTAAAATAAATATATAACTAAATCAACATTATTTAAAAAAAAATAATTAAAAGATCTATTTTTTTTTTGGAAAAAATATCTTAATTAAGGATTTGTACATAACTCATTAAATAACGATTGAATGCTTCATGTCTTCAAACGAGAATTTAAAAATTTCTTCATGTCGTTACTTTTGTATTAACCCTCGTGATTGGAGTTCCGGTCCCGAGATGAACTTAATGGCTTAACCTAAAGTTAACTGATTTAATGATTCTGATCATCTTTCCTAAGAATCATAAATTCTTACGATTCGGAAACCATTAATTAGAAATGATTACAATGATACTTCCTCCGTGGACAAGATTAAGAAATATTTTCTCTTAGTCTCGTGTGATCAATTAACACCAATACACAGCAATAACTTCTAATAAAAAAGAAGGGATTGATAAGGTTGGAAGCGGGTTTTCCGGTCGTCGGACGAGTATAGTTATTGATTAAATGTCGCACATTCGATAAGTTGGATAACGTGAGGTCGTGCGTTTCCATTTGACCCTTCCCGTTCGGCCTGAAAAACCGTTCACGATTTTTTATTCTTCACTCCCACCGAATTTACGCACTCGGCGCAGAGGTCCTAACTTATCCAACACCCTCCAACTACATTCGCTCATCGAGGGAGAGCCCAAATCCCTGAAATAATGGGAACCTCATTCAAGTTGTCCATCACGTGACTGCCAAGTGGAAGACTCTCTACCCCTCCGGAAATTAACGAATGGCACAATAAAAAAATTAGTATGAAAGAGGTTTCGTACAATGCGAACAATAAATCGATACCAGAATGTGTGGTCTCAGTTCTGCCGAAAGACGAATCAATGTTTTTTTGTTAGGGGTTTCGGCGCGCAAAACAATCTAATTTTACTTATGCAGGTTAACTTATAAATAACCCGACGCGGATGTCGTTCAACTTTTCTGTCTAGCTAAAATACCTTTGGCGAATTGAGAAATTCACTTCGTCTCATCAACCGAAAAAAATATTAATTTTGTATATTATTAAATTTGCAAAACTATTTATGCGTTGAGTAACTTTCGTTAATTATGAAATAGTAACTCGCAAACCAGCATAGAAATAATATTGATAATATTTTAGTTATTTAAATAAACATATTTTATTAGTATTGTATACAAACTGTCGTAATTCTAAAAGAAATGTTTATGTTTCTTTTTTGCTTTATGAGCGTATCTATTCAGATATTCAGTTTCGCAATTAGAAACTAACATAGCTTTTTTTACAGCGCCAAACTCAAAGACGTATTAATTTATTCCGATCGTGAATTCCGTGTCGCTCTCGTGTTTATTTTGCTTATGCCGTGAATATTAGATTAAAAAATAACCGTTAACAAAATATATTCAAACGCTTATTCATAGCAATGTAATCAGACTATCAAATACAAATTTATTTAATTATATTTAAGAATATATATTTTTAAGGTTAAAATAACACGTTTCAATTATATTAAATATAAATTCGAAAAAATAATAAACTTAGATCCAACCGTAGCCCTAAAACCAGGGCCCCACACTCGTGGGTCCTTGCTAATATGGTGGTACGGTATAGGTGTTGTGTTTTAAAAAGGGCGTATATTTATTGGTTTTGTCGAGTATGCTGACACGTTAATATATATTTTGTTTTTATATCCGGTGGGCAATAAATCGCTCTTTAAGTCTCTGATTAATTGGGGATTTTTTGGGGTGGATTTAGGGAAAATGGAAAAGCAATACGACTCTCCCTTTGGTTTATTTCTTCTGGCTGGATGGCAATTTTAACGAGTTACAATTCTTCGCACATATGGGGTGTGACATGTGTGCATCAAAGACATTTATTTCAGTCAATCTAAAAGTCATGTTAGAAATTCCTAGTAGGATAACAAGTACACAGAAGGTTTTTCATTTGAAAAATGAATAAAATTGTAACAAAAAATCATAATTTTGTGTATAAAAAGTATTAAAATGTTTCTGTAATGATATTTGTGTATACGCTTGTTAAATCAGACGGAAACAAATCGAATTATCATGAGACAATGTCAATGTTTCGTATATTCTGTACATTTCACGCATCAGCAAGGTTAATTGCTGCTTAAAAAGTACAGTAGAATTCTTTGTTTCGATATAACAAATCATAATATTACAACAACATATTATTTTAACGACTTTAGTCATATTTTCTTTTTTAGTTAATCTTCCCACTCTTCAAGGTTATTACAAGAAAATATAAAGTATTTCCACAAGATTTCAAATTATTTTAGTAATAATTGATTGCACAAACACAAGTTTAAAACGTAAGAAAATGTAGTGTACATTTTACAATATACTAAGAAAAAATGTTGAAATATTGAATTTTGTGCTGATGTTAATGAAGAGGAGCGATATAGGATTTGGATTAAAGGCATTGAGCCAGACGGTACTTATAGTAAATGAGTTCATGTCACGGTTGGTCAATTAAAAATAATGTCTCATTCAGGTTGGTCGAAACACTGTGCACATACGTGCAGTGTGCTAATTACGAATTACCAAATGATTTATTTTCGTTTCCATTGAGAATGGTAATTGCATCTATCTGCTTACGTTTATGAATCATGCACGGAAATACGTAATGTTTCTCAGAATTATCGAAGAACAAATAAATAGTGCGAATCATCGTCGAACATAAAGAAGATTGCATAAGTATTGTCTTTATAACTAAAGAACTATTTCCATACTGATTCAGTATAAATCTAAACTATAAAAAAATATTTATTTACTTATTAATTCTATAATAAGTAGTAAGAAAATTAATACGATATTTTAATACAACATTTTGATAGATAAATGACAGATGATGATATCTTACGTCAAAAAATGTATGTTGGGTCGCAGTACAACTACAAACAAGTACTTTGACAGCTGTCACCTTGTGTTAAAGCGAAATAAAAATGATCGCTGAATAATTTATAATATTAAAAAAGATTAACATTTCCTACTTTAATAATTCGAATACATTTTAATAAATAGAAATTATTGTATAAATTTTAATGATCGTACCATATAAAAATGTATCGAAGGTGTTTAATGTCAATGTCACTTAATTTATTGCATGTTTCAACAAAGAAATTAACAAACAAAAACAATAATTATTTGTTCAAAATAATGTTAATTTATAGGAGAAGAGCTATTTGTGTGGGCTTCTGGGACTCCCGTTGAGGTTATCCAGGATCCGGTTAATTAATGTGTTTGATTATGTTAAAGGGAGGCTTATAATACACAAACACGCACGAGCTGCAGTGTGCAACCCCGAACAGAACCAAAAGCCAGCCCCAATATTTGTCGTGTTTATTTACCCACCGCCGCTACTCCTGTCGGAAAACAGATATCAACGATCTATTTCTGAAACGCTACCACTAAAAATTCATCGTGCAGCTCAAAAAAAAAGCAACCCTCCGGAGACTCGTCTTTAAACGACCGAAATACAACGTTTAAGATTAATATCGTAATAATACAAAATAAATGGAAACGAATTTACATTATCGCAATTAATTATTTATATTATTGAACTGTACACGAAAACAACAAGTCTATAATTCAAATGAGGACAATTCGAGTTACGTAATATGCCAGAACGTGGGTTTTATTTAATACCCACTGTTTTTTTTGTTTAATTTTGAAATCTGCAAGCTCTTCGGCTAGTCAGTTGTTAAATGAGTTCGACGAAGGCGATATCCGGTTAGTTATTTATTTTTTAAGTAAGATTGAAGCGGTGGTAGTTCAATTAAAATTAATTTAGATTGTTTGGGGCGACGACAAGCGGAGATGTTAATTTTCTTTCTACGCGCTCCACGTTTAAAGTATGTACCGAAAGCATTTACTGAAACTTCTCAACTTTCTATCGGGTTTCGTAATGCATGTAAATTACTTTTCTCAATATTTGAGGTTTTTTTAAGACATTCACATATCTAATAACGTGATTCTCTTTTATAATTATTTTTTTTATTCTAGCTGAATTGAACAATTATTTTCTTCTAAAGAATTTTTTTGGAAAGAGCTTCTCTGAAAATCGCTGCTTTAACTTCTTTAGAGTCACATATTTCTGTTAATATTGTCAAATAATCAAAGAACAGGAAAAAAGTGAAACTGTTGGGTAAGTTGTGATTTATCCTTTGGCAAGCGTCTCGTACGGCACGGACATAAATATTTACAGGGTCACGAGTTACTACTCTTCTTTTCCCTGGTAGTTTTATCATCGATAAGTCAAAAAATAGAGAACATCAGTAAGGAAAACCAAACACCGGGCAGAAAATAAACTATTTCTGGGTCATTGTCGTATATATTTATACATGCCTTAATTATCATTGTCTTGTACCAAAAGAATGAAGAAAATGTTTCGTTCAATTCCGTGTTTTCATTACAGAAATAAATTCTAAGACAAAGTTTTCTGGCTTCGCGGTAATAGTTTTCTGAAAACTACACGAATTCCGTTCCTCAATCTTAATAGCCACACACTTAGTACGTGCCTTAATAATTATTTATATATATATTATATGCAATTCAAATTCTTTATCTCTTGTTAAACTCGGAATTTTTATTGAGACAATAAAGTGCATTCTTCAGTTGCACACATAAATCTCGTGTGTAGCAGTTACTAACTTTTACACATTTAATCTTATTTAATTGCGTCCTCCAATATAACTATTTCAAAAACGTGTCAAAGACAATTACTTACAATTTTCTAATAAATTTAATTTTGAAGCAGACATTTTTCGCTTTGACATAAGCTGTTATTTTGCGACAAAACATATTTTTTCTTTATTAAGATATGAAAAAAAAACATTGTTAATAAGAGATGTAGCAGTTCTTAAATCTGTACACATTTTTTATTAAATGATGAGTAGTTAATCAATTAGTAGGAAGTGTAAATGTTTCGGTCAATTGCATTAAGTGCGAACGGAAATAGGAAATGATTATTTAAATTTATTACCCAAAGGGGTGGTGGGACTGTGAAAAAACTGTGCTAGCAAACTGCGCGGAGGAAATAAATTGCACTTCCCTTTGACCCTTTTTCACCTGCCTTTGCTACTTACTGAACAAAAAAAAAAAACACCAATTAATAAGTATTAACAATCCGTATCAGGAATGCGTTAATCTCTTCATTCAACCAAAAATAAAGAGAGATAATAGAATGAACGGTTCATATAGCCTCTAATTTGAATAATTACGTGGACGTGAAGATGATGGACGAGATGTTGGATGTCCGATGAAGTGATTTAAAGATCACTTTCTACGGGAATTTTCCACGTTGGGTCTATTTCCTACATATAAAAAAACCCGAGAGAAGAACCTGTTTTAAATGATAATGGACTTCTCATTAACTAGCGTTTTCTTATTCATAGTTACGCAACGTCGATTGAACTTGGTTTCGAAATTAAGAGTTCTAATGCATTTCTTAAAATATATATTATTTTATATAAAAACTTTATTTATGTTTCTTACGTTTTCGTGTAGCATAGAAAAGAGAAAATTTAATTACTTTAATGAGTTTGAAGAAATTATATTAAAAAATGAAAAATAAGCCAGTTTTTTTTAATATTACTTACATTTTTATTGTTATAACGACATTAATTATAAAAAGAGCAAGGAAGTTAATTATTTTCTTGTAAAATAAAAAGGATTGAAACATTAATTTGAACAAAAAGAATTCTTCAAATTATGAGTGTTTAGGTTTCAGCCTTTTATTTACGTAAAATTTATTAGATCGATAATAATATTATAACATTGAAGCTGGTTTATTTATACGATCTAGTCGAGTGCGTTCGATGCACGTTGTATTCACCTTTTTTTAAACCTAAAAATACCGAAACCAGGCAGTCGATAGAGTGTAGTGTAGCATTAAGCCACCGAGAATAGAGTTTAAAATAAATCGATAAATAGAGACGACCAAACCCAAACAAACAAGAAAACAACAAGAGTTTGCTCGATTTAGCGCAAATCGATAAAACCGTTTTCTGTGTCATTTCTTGAGGGAGAAAAATAACGACGACGACGACGACGACTTCAGAAATAAAATGGTTATTAATTGGATTGAGGAGAAAAACGCGACCTCCATTAAGTTGATTGATTGCATCGTCTATTGATAACTGCTAACTGTTATGTTCTCTTTTTATTTATATTTGTATTGGACTGAATATAATTCAGAGCGTGTTAATTAATTGTTCTATAATTTTATCGACAGCTAAACCATCTGAATCCGATAAAAACGTCCAGTAAATAAGAATTATTTGTAAATACTTTAGTTCTATTTATAATTTTACAACATTTTACAAATCTTTACATTTTTGCTTATATCTCGCGTAATTCGGTATCAAACTCGAAAAAACATTTTAAGCTTCCAAAAATCAGTGTCTTTAAAATTAGGACATTTCCTTCTTTTGAAAGTGACCTGAGTTTATTTGGTTTCGTTAATCAATAAATAAGAAATTTGTGAAGTGAAAAAAATGAAATGAAAACTGATATTATTGTATCATCTCGTTACAGGGTGAACATGCTTGTAATTCGATACCTTCGGTTTGTGGGGAATGTTAATTACCTTTGGAAGGGTAGGATTCGCGTGTATTGAACTCTGTTTATAAATAGATACGCAATATCGGTAACTGGTTTACTCATATCTTTTTTCAACGTAAACACAAGAAATATCTAATGGAATAATGTATTGTATAAGGAAAGAAATCAATTTGCACTCATCAAGGTAATTGATTGAAATTGTATTAAATTTGAATTACTTAAAACCAGCATTTTTATTGCATTAATTGAGTCATATGAAACTGTTTGGGAATATCTCAAGAAATTACCTTAATTATATACTAAAATTTTAAAAGAGAAAATTGATTTCGATGATGATAGCTTTAACTGATCAAGAAATTAAATTTCGTGCCTTTTCATTTTCCCTTTTCAACATTTTTTTTTTATGTTAGTTGATGAGTAGTAAATAAAATTAATTAATAGAAGCGTTGACGACGAAGAAAAATAAAAATCTATATAATTTGTATATAAAAAAACAGGATTTATGTGATTATGTAATTTTTTCCCGATGCATCTACCAACAGCAACCAGTTTATATGTAAAGGGATACAACAACAACAAAAAAAACGGTGAAGCGGTTCAAGACTGGAAGACAAGGTGAACTAGGTGATAGTTACTAGTTCTCATCTCTCTTCGGCCTTTTTCATTAAATTTCTCTCCTATTATATATAATTAAGAATCCCTGATCCCTTATCGATCGAAACGCATTAGGCGCTTTTTCTTTTTACTTAACACGTAAATGTTACTGAAGAAATGAAATGTTATTTATTGTCATTCTTGCACTCGTAATTTATAAATTTATCTTAATTTACGCGAAACGCAACGCCTTTGATGTCGGTACATTTCAATTGAAAACAATTTTTGTTCTCAGCGTCAGTTTCTAGAAACAAAATAATTACCGCATTTCACTTCGGTAATATGAGGATATTGCGAAAAAGCCTAATTAAAATTAACACTACATAACATTAAGATATCAACAATCATTTTTATTTCTTTGAAAATTATTACCATAAATCGTTATATAGATTATTTAAATTGAACTATATGTAATTAGTTTAATAAATAATAACTGATTTAAATACATTTATTTGAAGCAAAAAGGTTGAAAGATGAAACAGAATACAGAGCATTTTGCCTTTTTTTACTAACTTTCTCTATATAGAGAATGACTTGAATGAAACCAAGCTTCCATTATTGTTTTTCTCTCTATTGCGTCTTGACTTTTTAGTTGCTGACTCATATTGAAAATGTTACAAGTTTTATTCCATTATTATTGATTTTGTTGTTAATTATTTCTAATTTAAGAAAATAATAGAATTTGTTGTGGAAACTAATTATATATACTAATATTGAAGAATGTTAATATTTATATAATATATTTTTCTATTTAATTACACAAAGAAATGAAAAAGAAATCAGTATATTTATGAATGAAATAAGTTAATATTTTTTTTAATCTGTTTACATGAATTGCTCTTGAAAAAAGAAATGGACTTTCAAATAAACAATTTAAATGATGTTGTCTGTAGTTTATTGCAGAATTTAGGTATAAATAACGAAGAGCGTGGAGATTTCACAAATAAACGCATCAGCAACGATCGGCTTATTTAAAGAATACGCGCAAGTGTATAAATAAGATGCGTGGAACACTCAAGTTCATAATCGTTAAAAAGAGTGTATAAAAAGAAGAAGCACAGTGCGGATTTATAAATAGTGCCAAACGCGCGGAAGTGCTTGACTTCTTTTTATTTCTTCTACTCTATTTACACTTATTATTTATTTATTTATTTATAATTTTAAAGGTAATTTTGTGCAGGGTTCATGAACTTTACTCATCTTATCCTGTTTGAACCGCGCTAATAATGATGATGTTAATAGTAATAATAATACCGGGACGGATTGTTTCAATTAAGTGAAGTGCAATTTAAATGAAGTGGATGATCAGGATAGAAGCCAGACGCGGTTCTAATTTAATTATATGAGGATGTTGAATATATCTCTACAAAACCAAATATTTTGACTAAATCAAGATTATTTTTGCAAAAAAAAAGTACCCTTTAAAGGTCGTCAACCCTTAAACTAGTTTCTGTTTGTACATGGATAGTTCATAATGCAATATGATCTGTTTTAATCCGGTTGATGCGTACACAAGTTTTGTTTGCTTTTGCTCTGATTCCGAACTCACCGGTGAAGCTGGTGGATGAGGACGGAATACTTTGTTGTTTGCTGTAGTGTGCCGGTCGGCCGGCTGTTTATCATCAATCCCCTCGGTATACCAGACTCTTTGCATCGAGCACGAGGGGAATCAATGGGACAGAGATGGAAGGTTCTTCCACCCCTAATAGAATCCCCAAACCGTGCAGCACGTGTCTAATAACACCCGATTTGGATGCCGGAAGCCTCCACCTCCGCTTCATTTTCCGGTATCATAAATTTTATACATATACACACACCAAAAAAAACAAACTTAAAAAGAACTCCCTTAGCTCTCTAAAATTAGATAATACTAAAACCCTACATACGATTAGCATTTAGAGTTATTTTACAAAAAAGTTATAATATGTAAATTTTTTAATAATTGATTTTCTAAATGATAATTTATATTTGTTGTTGAATACAGATAGAAAAATATGTAATTACGTTGTTTTCGTACATATAATAATGTTTTTCGTACTTCATAAATTACACTGAATTGGCAATTTAATAACGCAATTAAAATGAAATACGACATACGCATTTGCTGTTAAAAAATAAATTAGGTCCAGCCACATTCGTTTCGCCATCTAAGGTTTGATTGCACCTCGATAAACAAAGAACTCGTTTCTCTTCGAATTTATCCTTGATAAATGTTTGCTTCACCTGTGTTATTGTAAACAGTGTTTTTGGTAACTTGCGGGAGAGCGTTAATTCTGGTAGGAATGGTAGTTTGGTCGTTGAACTCCTCCTTGCCGAATGTTGCCTCTCTCTTTCTCTGTGCTCGCCGATTGGAAGCAATGTATAAATTTGTCTTTATTTACTTTGCACGTGATTTTCAAACGGATGCATCCCATCGTTTGTTTTGTCGGAGGGCGATGCTGTTGATCTTTTGTTGGTCCAGTTTTGTTCATCCTGGTTCAATAGACTGCGAATTTTACTCATGAAACGTTAACTGAAATACAATATTTTTTTCCAGGTGTTACAATCATCTTTAGGATGGAGCTGCATCGGTGGTTTTTTGCGGCTCTGCTGTGCGTGCTAACGTCAGCCCAGAATCCACCCTTCAATCAGTTCAGCACGAACAGCCCGCCGTTTCCAACAACGAATCGCAATTACGATCAGTACGCCCCTGCCGATCCATCGTTCAATGGGCCTCCGCAGTCGTACCCGAGACCTGGTGATGGTTTCGGAAAGCAGGATCAGTACGGGACGAACGATCCGTACGGCCGTTTTGACAACAACAGGCCTAGACCACCGTACGATTACGCAAATCCCAATCAGCTGGACGGATTCGAGCACAGATCGATCATCAGAGAGGCGTAATAATTACAGGCTAAATTAATTCATCTGATAACTAATCAATTCGTTGTATTTGTTTTGATTAAAGGACGTACTTTATTGTGGCTTCGCGGATGGTGAGGCCCGGTCAATTGTATCGAGTCTCGGCAACGATTCTGAGGGAGAAGGCGCCTTTAATCGTGCGCGCATCTATACACAGAAACGGGGTGGAGATGTCCGCGGAGCACAAGGCTCTGAAGCAGGGCATCCCGGAAACACTCTTAATGAGGGTCAGATCTCCAAATTTGCCCTATACATTTCATTTTTGATTAATTGATTTTCTGCTCGAATCCACAGGTCCCAACGACGAGCGCGCCCGGTGAATACAAGCTGCGCGTCGAAGGTCTGTACGACAATGTGCTTGGTGGATCCGCCTTCGTCAACGAAAGTAAACTCGTGTTCTCGCAGAGATCCATGACCATTTTCATCCAATTAGATAAACCAGTGTACATGCAGGGACAAACTGGTAAGGCAGAAACGACAATGCAAATAATAACATCGATTTATATTTATTATTGATTATTTTTTTATGCGTTCTTAGTTCGCTTCAGGACTATTCCAATCAACACCGAGTTGAAATCCTTCGAAAATGCCATCGACGTTTACATGTTGGATCCCAGCGGGCACATCATGAAGCGTTGGTTGTCGCGACAATCGAATCTGGGAACGGTCAGCTTGGATTACCAGTTATCAGATCAACCGGTGTTCGGCGAGTGGAAAATTAAGGTCGTGGCGCAGGGACAAGTTGAAGAATCCACGTTTTTGGTGGAGGAATATTACCAGACGCGATTCGAAGTCAACGTTACCATGCCAGCATTCTTCTTTACCAATGAGGAGTACATCTATGGAACTGTGATGGCCAATTACACGAGCGGTGCTCCTGTCCGAGGAAACTTAACTTTGAAAGCTACCATCAGACCCATCAAACCTCTGCATCAGACGATCAAAGAGTTGGACAAGAAACTTCACAGAAATCGGCCAGGCAATGATTACGATTTCTACGAGTACGAGAACTACGGCGGAAGCAACAGCTACAACCAACACACCGTAGAGAAATACTTCAACTTTGTAATATGCGCTTTCTCAGCTACAGCTACATTAAATACTAATCATATATGTTTTATATTTTAGGAGGAGGAATATCCGTTCTGGACCAACATTGCCGACTATTACTCGAAAACTCCGCATTTAAATTTTGTAAGTTTTCTTTTAAAATTCAAATAATTACTGCGGTCATCAATACTAATATATAAAATTACAGTTTTACGGTGCTTACAACTTTAAATATCCGATCCGCGATTTGCTGCATCACGTACCGACTTTGGAGAATATGGAGGTGATTATAACTGCGACCGTCGGCGACAGATTCCTCGATGAAGTCATCGAGGGTCAATCCATCGCGCGTATGTTTAACTCTTCGATCAAATTAGCATTCCTCGGGGATTCCCCGCAGGTCTTCAAACCCGGAATGCCGACAACGGCTTACGTAAGCATCCTCTAGATTTGTTTTGGTGAGGAACGCAGCTCATTGATCAATTTGCCGTTTTAGATCGTAGCTTCGTTCCACGACGGGTCGCCTCTCGAGGATTCGAGATTATTGCAGGGTAAAATGGAGATCCACACATCTATAGATAGACAAGGCGGTGCCAGGCTCGATTTACCAACGCGCGAGTTGAAAATGTCCGAAGACATAGGCGTCTGGCAGTACGACATCGATTTAAAGTACGATTTGGAATTGGAAGGCGTGAGGAAGGTCAACGAATTGAACGATATAAGTGCGTGGTTTTTAAATGAAACACAATATTTATTTACTTTGTTTTATTTGCAATTTCTTACGTGTGTTTTTTTTTAGAATCCATACATATCCAAGCATTCTTCAGAGACGCAGAAGGCGGAAGAGCCGACGCGGATTTGTTAATGTTGACACATCACAGCCCCGATAACCAGCACCTTAAAGTCTCCACCAGCACCATTTCGCCAAGAGTCGGCGAATACATTATTCTGCATATAAGAAGCAATTACTACGTGCCGCGGTTCAATTACATGATTATTGCTAAAGGAATTGTGCTCTTGACCGGAGACGAAGTGATGGAGGATTCGGTGGCGACGATGGCGGTGACTTTGAGCGCGGAAATGGCACCTGTGGCCACAGTCATCGTTTGGCATGTTGGTAAATACGGTGAAGTCACTGTAGACAGTCTGACCTTCCCTGTTAATGGAATCAGCAGAAATAAGGTAAAAAAATGCAATAATAATTAAATAAACTGAATCAGATAATAATAAGAAATTATTTGTTTAGTTCTCTGTATTCATCAATAACAAGAAAGCGAGAACCGGGCACAAAGTGGAGATTGCTATTTACGGTGAACCAGGTGCTTACGTTGGCCTCTCAGGAATCGACAATGCCTTCTACACAATGCAAGCTGGAAATGAATTGACCTACGCTAAGGTAAGAATCATAAACTATACAAATTTTTTTTTTTATTATTTTAATATTTGTAGGTGATCACGAAGATGGCTTCATTCGAAGAGGGAAGCACTAACGGCACGCTTCAGCATACGTGGTTCTCTCACGAGGGAAACCCGGATGAGCTAGTTTACTATCCATCATCCTCGTATGGTATCGACGCCAACAGGACTTTCGCTTACGCAGGTTTAATTGTATTCAGTGACATCGAAGTACCTCGCAGAAGATCTGTATGCGATGAATCTCTGGGCATGGGCGAATGCTTGAACGGACAATGTTATAATCTAAGAGGGAAATGTAACGGTATCAGAGACTGCGAAGATGGAACGGACGAAAGCGGATGTGAGTTCGAAATATACGCTCATGTTTGCTTTAATTGATGATTTGACTTTATATTTCAGGCGTTTACAATAATGGAACGGAAATGCTGTACTTCCGCAAATACCGATTCAGCCGCATCCAGAGACAATACGAGAATGTGTGGCTTTGGAAGGACTGCAACATCGGGCCTCACGGTCGCTTTATTTTCAACATTCCAGTACCTGCAAGACCAGCACATTGGATGGTGTCCGCGTTTTCGATGAGTCCAACCATGGGTTTCGGAATGATCAATAAACCGATTGAGGTATGCTGCCTGATTTACTAATTATTTCTAAATATATCAAAATTTATTGTTTCGTTTTAAGTACGTCGGGGTGTTGCCGTTCTTCATCAACGTGGAAATGCCAACCAGTTGCATGCAGGGCGAGCAGGTCGGCGTCAGAGTTAGCGTTTTCAATTACATGACCAGTCCAATCGAAGCTACCGTCGTGTTAAATGGTTCGCCCGATTATAAATTCGTTCACGTCGAGGAAGATGGCATCGTGGTTGCTTACAACCCTAGGACCACGTTCGGCGAACATCAATTCTTTGTCTATATTAAGGTAATCAGTTATTTTATTTTATTACAATTGAAATGTGTTTGAGAATATTATGTTTGCAGGCTCAAGACGTAGCTGTTGTTTATTTACCGATTGTACCGACGAGATTGGGCGATATTGATGTGACCGTGCACGCGACCGCTTTGATTGGCAAAGACCAAATCACCAAAAGGATTACAGTCGAGGCGGATGGTATTCCGCAATACCGACACCAGTCTATGCTTTTGGATTTGAGCAATCGCGCATACGCCTTCCAGTATATGCACGTGAATGTGACGGAAACTCCGATCATCCCATACGAATACGATAGGTACTACGTTTACGGTTCTAACAAGGCCAAAGTCTCGATTGTCGGCGATGTGGTCGGGCCTATTTTCCCCACGATGCCGGTGAATGCCACTTCTTTGCTGTACCTTCCGATGGATTCGGCCGAACAGAACATATTCGGTTTTGCCGCCAATATGTACACCACTTTGTACATGAGATACGCCATACAAAGGAACAAGACTTTGGAGCGTGAAGCCTTTTACCACATGAACATCGCTTATCAAAAGCAATTATCGTTTATGCAGCCCGACGGCTCGTTCAGCTTCTTCAGGAGCGATTGGAATCAATCGACGTCGTCGGTGTGGCTGACGGCGCACTGCGCCAGAATTCTGCAGGAGGCCAGCTTCTACGAGTGGGAGAATTACATCTACATCGACCCCGTGGTCATTTCGAAGGCGGTGGAATGGGTGTTGAAGCATCAAGGACCGGAGGGTGCTTTCTACGAGGTCACTTGGTTGGCCGACAGGAAGTACAACAACACGTTCACGTACAGCGAAAACGATCCCTATCAACACAGAAACATTACGTTGACCGCACACGTCGTCATCATGTTGGAAACCGTGAAAGATCTCTCGAGTAATTATATTAATTTAAAGAAATATATATATTAATAAAAATCTAATTTATTATCTGTTTTCAGGTGGATTGAGTTCGAAAGTGTCGATCGCTCAAATGAAAGCATTGAATTGGTTGGAGAAGAACATGAAGCTGTTGGAGCAGTTCGGCAATCCTTTCGATATTTCCATTGTGGCGTACGCTTTGATGAAGAGCAAGGCGAACAACGCCGAGACTGCGTTCAATTTGCTGGCGCGCAACGCTCGATTGGAAGGTGGTTTGATGTACTGGTCCAGAGAACAGCTGCCTCAACCGCCTTACAAGATTGAGAACCAGAAGCCTTTCCTGCTACCTAGGTTACCCTACAAATACGATTCTGAAAACATCGAGGCCACCGCGTACGGCCTCATGATATACGTGGCGAGGCAGGAGATTCTTGTGGATAATATCGTGAGATGGTTGAACACGCAACGGCTAACGGATGGAGGCTGGGCCTCCACCATTGACACAGCGCACGCCATGAAGGCTCTAATCGAATACACGGCGGCGCAAAGGATTCGAGATATTTCCAGTTTATCTGTGACCATCGAAGCTACCGCCCTCGCCGGACAAACCAAGGTGCTACATGTGAACGACAAGAACAGAGCTCAACTGCAAAGCATCGATATTCCGGAGGCTTGGGGTACGGTCAAAGTACAGGCCAAGGGCACGGGTTACGCCATTCTGCAGATGAGCGTCCAGTACAACGTCGATATAGCCAAGTTCCAAACGCAACCGCCTGAACCTGCTTTCGATTTATGGACAAGAGCCGATTTCTACGGAAGAAATCACTCGCACATTTCTTACTACAGCTGCCAACGTTGGAACAATCTTAACGAATCGGAAAGATCGGGAATGGCCGTCCTCGACATAGCCATACCTACAGGATACATAGTTCAGCAGCAAAAACTTGATGCCTACATTCTATCGAAGAAAGTTCGAAACTTGCAAAGAGCCAAATTCCTCGAACGCAAGGTTCTCTTCTACTTTGATTATGTGAGTATCGAGAACGCATCAATCAATCAATATATATTTATATAATCGATTATTTGTTTTGCAGTTGGATGAGCACGAAACGTGCATAAACTTGACAGTGGAACGCTGGTACCCGGTCGCCAACATGTCCAGATTCCTGCCGATCCGCGTCTACGATTACTACGCCCCAGAGAGATTCAACGAAACAATTTTCGATTCCCTGACCACATACTTGTTAAACATCTGCGAAGTCTGCGGCAGCAGCCAGTGCCCTTACTGCTACATCTACAATTCGGCCTTCGCCACACCAGTTCCATTCTTTACCATATTTTTCGCCTCCTTCTTCGTGGTCATCAGATATCTCTGGTCACAAAACGCAGCAGTCATTTAAACCGGTCGCTTTCTTTTTATACGCACTATATTTAAACAAACAGACTGTATTTCTCTAATTTAACCATTTCACTGAATTATTATTACTTTGTGTTCATGGAAATATTATTATTTTTTTTTTATAAATATTTTGTGTATTGTTGTATATGTACAGGAGGTAGTACAAAGGATAGATAGTGCCTATTGATGAGAGATAAAGGAGAGAGCAGCTTAAAACAAAGAGTTTACCAAACAAATTTACTTAATTTGTACGCCCCAAAGAACAACTCTCTCGCAACTTAACTTAATTTTGCACAATTTCCGATGGAGCCGAATACTCAAAGCTGGACTGTATTTTTTTTCTATTTCGAGAAGTTGTTCATTGGAGTCGAAACTCCGTTTAGTCTCATGAAAACCGTCCAATATATCGTTAAGCCAACTAAGTTGGCAGATATATATATATAAATATTTTTCCTTAGGATTTAAACGTAAATTCTCTAATATATATATTATTATAAATTACATAAATTCTAATTTGTGTAAGTAAAAGTGTTTGATACATGTACAGATCTTTTTTTTGGTAGATTTAACTTGTATATTTTCTCGAATCGATGTTTTTACTTATTTACTATTAAGAAGAATTTGCTGAAGAGTTATTTAATAAGGCAAAAGAGAATTAACTAAATTAAAGTTATAAATATATATATATTTAGGTTTACAAATTATTGAAAAAAAAAAAACAAAACTATGATAATAGGATTAAGTAATGTTGATTTAATAAAAATATTTTCTTTTTCAACGAGTTTTTTCCATTAAATAAAACGTTCATTATTTCATGCATTACGAATTTATTTTAGCAATAGATTATAAAATATAAATATTTAGTATATTTTGGGAAAACGCAAAAACAGAATGATTTTAAACAATAAAAGATGAAGAAAACCTTAACTAAACTAGAAAGGATGAGCCTTGCTTAATCTAGATTCAGCATAATTTTGTAATGAAAACGAAAAGAAATACTTGTAAATGCAGGATCTTCTGGGTGTCGGTAGGTACGTGTTATTACATGTGTATATAATATATATAGATTATATTTTGAATAATTACAGCAACTAAGCACAATTCTATTCACACGTAGACTTTGCTTCTTTTTGTTTAAATTACTAAGTACAGATAATACATACTTTAGTTGCACGATGTTAAGAACATCATGCAATAATTTGCATGGCAATTACATAGTTTTTTTTTTGTTATATTGAAAATTGAACTAATTTAAATTTCCGATGGATCGAGGAAATCAACATTTTTCCAATATTTTCTTTAAAAAACATTTCCTAACTTCCTCTCCTCCAGTCCCAAAGTCAAATATTAGAATGAAATTTCTCATCTGCCTACATTGAATCGAAATCCAACGAATGAGCAAAAGAAAAACGTAACACGACAAAGACATTCTTCGAACGCAACGTAAAAATAATAATAATTATATATATATTTATATGTGTATAAATCTATATATTTATATACAATCAGTCAATTTTAAGACACAATCTTTGGCTGATTACAACTTTATTTCTTTTCCCTAATTTATAAACTATGTATAATAATGAACTAAATAGATTCGATAACAATTTTCTTGGCAACAACAAAAAAAAACGTTATACGAATCATTTTTATAAACGCGGCCCTAAATAATAATTAAAAACAAAAAAAAGAAGAACAAAACAAAAAAAAAATCAATATCACACAGTTTTTTTCTCTTCTTCTCTTAATTTCTCTTTTTTTTTCCCCATCAACATCAGTCTTCGGTTAATAAATCACTTAAAAACTAAATAAATGAAGTACATCGTGGCAACGAACAAACGCATCATCCGACTTTCCACTCTCTAAAATAAAATAAGAAAGGACTGAAAACGAATACTTAATGAAAGAATGAATCTCATCTCAAAAGGTAAACTTTTTCTTTTGAACAATTCGGTATACACATGTGATGTTTCATTATTTATATAATAATTGTTTTCATTTTCTCAACTTCCGTTTCATCTAAAAATATAGTTTTTTTTTTTAAATTTCCTTCTTTTTCATATATATATACGTATATATAAATATTATTCTCGTCAATGTTAGTAAAAATAGTGATAAATAAAAGGAACCATACGATACTCTTCTCTCTCTGGTGTTACTTTTTTTTTAACAATTGTCCTAAAATATACGTTTACGAACGACACTTTCGAGTGAATCATCATGAACCACAATTATTTCATTCCATTCGAATCATTTGCTGCTCCTTTTTTTTTTGATGCGTATTTATGCAATATTACGGAGAAAAAGCTAAAGTGTTTCCTTATGATCTTACATTGAAATTCAATATTATGCTTCTCTTTAAGTAGTAGTATCATTATATCTAGAGTACGCTTTCGTAACTCGTTCTTTTTTTTACAATTATTTTATTATTAACATCAACGATAGTAGTTTTATTATTGTAATATTGTTTGCTGTTGTAATTATTTCAACTGTGCGTTTCGGTGGTCGAATGCTGCTTATGGATGTACCTTTTTCTCGCAGTCTGTATAAGGTGTTCCATCCTCTTGTGTAAAATACGTTCGCGTTCTTCTGGTGATTTCGAAAATCTCCCAGCCACATTATCCTCCCTGCAAAATGATCAATGATCAAACCACCGAAATCGCATTTATTTCTAATTACGTTTCCACGGTGCTTGCAGCCTCCCATCTGGTCGATGATGCGGTGGACGAAGTAGCTGGGGAAGGTGACGGTACCGAAGATTGCGGCAAAACGGTCGAACTGGACGGCGAAGAATGGTCGTTGATCTCGTGGAAGATCGAGGGAGCGACCAGACGACCGTCCAGCACATTTTCTATGGTCACCTCCACGGATCTGGTGTTGCGCAGATCGTCGACGATCATCGACAACGGTAAATTTGGGAACAACTGCTGCACCTGTCTACCCATCGCATCGAGCTGCGAGTTTTGCACGTCGTTGGTACGCATCAACTGAGGTGGCCTCACCTCTACGAAGAAGCTAGGCAGCCAAGACACGTACCTCGACCCTAGAAAGTCGTTAATCATATCAAGAAGTCTCAAGAGGAGTATTATGTTTTCGGGACTACCATCGAAGTGAAAGAAATGGTTTAGTTCCCTTCGAATCGGTTGCGGATTGTCTTGCTGCAGATCCTGCGGATCCATGCGAGACGATGACGGGTTTTGGATGCTCAGCACGAGGCGGCATGTTGGACATGATGTATCTTGTTCCAACCAGGATTGCAGGCAAGTGCTGAAATTTAATATCCACATTAATAAGTGTTTTAATCTTATTTTGCGAAATAATTCTACATCGATACAAAACATCGGTTTGATAATGAAATGGAATTGACTTACTTATGAAACAGATGTCCGCAGGGTAGTTTTCTGGCGCAGTCCATGTTCTCCCAGCAAATCGCACAGTTATCGGAGTTCTCGG
The DNA here is from genome assembly GCA_963457615.1 of Nicrophorus investigator. Taxonomy (NCBI): domain Eukaryota; kingdom Metazoa; phylum Arthropoda; class Insecta; order Coleoptera; family Silphidae; genus Nicrophorus; species Nicrophorus investigator. The sequence goes on from OY735141.1 coordinate 30,135,406, forward strand.
AGAGCTCTTCGGTCGAAGCCATTGGGTAACTGTCAATTGAATAAATGGATATGTATGTAAGTAGTGAATAATGAAATCGATCAACTAGATACATAATAAATGGATAGATCGAAGGCTCCACGCGTGTCGCTACAACACAGATGTCCGATTGACCTCATAAAGAGTAACTTACTTTTGCTCCAGATGGTTGCGTACCCACAGGTAGTTCCTGTGCTTCTTTATGCGTCGCTGGATCTCCTGGAAAAGGTATCTCAGCTGCATGCATATCACGAGACTGGCCATCGAGAGGAAGATGTTGCTCCACAGCAGCATGTGAATGTGATGGAGGAAATCGATGCTGAGCGCGCTCAGCTCGAACACGAGCTCCGTGTAGTACGTGATGGGACCACGCTTCTCCCACACCTTCTCACTTCCTGCGGGACTTGTCGGATTTACGCCAGAAGCATCTTCCGTACGGATATCGTACAAGTGGATACCGTATCTCAAGATCACATGAAGCGTCCTTATACTCAACAGAATCACCTAAGACATACGCAAAAAAAAATAATAATTTAAAATTACTTTGCACTAGAATATTTATCGAAATAATTTACAGTCTTTTCATAAAAGTGATTATAATGAAAACTAACTTTAAAAAAATGTTTTATAACCACAAGATTGATACTTCTTCTAAACGTCAGTTAATAATTTAGAGGAAAAAATAATATTCCAATAGAAAGCGCAAAACTTCACGATTATTTCACTGATAAAAGCTACTTCCTGTGTATAGGTATTAGCACAACCCAAATGAAGTTTTCTCTTGATTCAACAAAATAATGACAGACTCACGTTTGCGTACATTGCAATTGCCATTGCTCGTGCATACAAATAGAACTTCCTCAAAATTGACTATAATTTTAATGAAATCGGTGGAATGTAGATTTCGCGACGCACACGATGATGAAAATAAAATCTTGGCGTTGACTTTGATCTAATAATACGCTTGCACTTCTATATAGTCTTGCCATGAGAATATATTTAGTAAGAGAATTCCTTGTTGCTGTTTAGTTTTTATGTTCTTGTTGAAGATCGCTAAATATTTGATGCATGCACTTTTCGGAGATGGCGAACATTCTTAAGGATGCGCTTACCTTTGGCGTAAACATTGCAATGGTGAAGAAGCAGGATTATCAGAATTACTTCAACTTTCTGCTTGATGGTTTTGTATGAATATTTATTGGATAAACAATAATTTTAAAACCGATATTTATATATTTCGTAACGATATTGTTGTAGATTTGTTGAATTGTTTGGAAACCGCAGTAGGAATAAATTTACGTTTATTTAAGTTTACTCACCTCGGCGGACATGAAGGCGAATGTATTGAAACCAATAAAGTACCCGACGAAGATTGCAACCAGCAGCATGAAAAATGATATGACGAAGATGCCTGTCAGCAAACCCATCAGCTTCACGTGGCTCCAAATCGGCGTCGAGGAGGAAAATGAGAGCTTTATAAGAAAGAAAAAAATATCAATATATTTCAACAACAAAAAATAAAATAAATGCGTGATTTACTTACATATTCAAACCGGTCTTTCGCGAGTTGCGCAATCAATTGCAGGAAACCGAGCAGGGCGAACCAGGAGCACCAGAGCAGAACTTCCTCGACGTACTGCACGTTAATCACCCCGAAAACAAAGATGAATTTGTAAAAGACAAAGTTCCAGAACTTGTCCTTTAGATGCTGGTGCTCGGAAACCCGTAAATCACCGAACACCATCTTCTGGATGCAACGACCCACGAGGATCAACCAGCAGATGGCCATATTTATCAGGACCTAAAAGTAAAAACATACAATTAAAACTTATAAAATTAATTGTAAAAAGGAAACATAATTTCTAAAAAATTGACATTGTACATTGGCAGCAACTACTACAAGGAATATAATTTGAATTTGTTTAAAACATGTAAATAAAACATCATAAAACTGAATGATTGGAAGAGAAAACATAAATATGTCATGGTAAATGTAACAATCAAGTTCACAGTGCAGTGTAGTAAAAAAATAATAATGCAAAAATACGATTGTTCTGACAGAATAATTATGGTTTTCTTGCTTCCTTCGTTAAAACTCAAATTGATTTCATTATAATAAAAAAAAACGTTAGTATTTTACATTTTTCTTGAATTGATATTTGATAATTACACAGAATTATGATATACTTTTTTTTTTCAATTATTTAATAACCATTTGCACAGAGGCAAGAATTTACACCGATGGAGTGGGAAACGGGACTTTCTATGAGCACTTTCCTTTGCAACATTACAGAAATGCCGCAAGAAAAAATATAAATAGGCGAACGTTCCATATTTTAGAAGAAAAAGTGAAAAAGTTTCTATTATGCAACGGCTGAAGATACCTCTAGTTTTTTTTTTCCTCTTCTTTTCTCGCTACAATTTTTTCTGCAACGGCCGGTCGACCTACTTCGCGTTTGAATGAACAGAGAGGTGAGAATTTCGTTGTTGTCGATGCTCGCCTGCCCGAGCAGCATTTGCTTCAAGTGTCTTTCGAGATAAACATGAAATTCCGCCTCCGTTGGGATTATTTCCTGGAGAAAGGATGTGCAGCGTTTGCACGACTTTCTTCTACGGTGGTAGGATAATCGATTTCGAAGCGACCAACAGACCAAAAAAAACTAAATAAAGTAATGAACAACGATGAGTATAAATGAAATGTCTCTCGCGACCTATTTATGAACTTGTTTACTGGATAAGTTCGTCTCTGTTTCCTCAATCGAAATGGTAAATACTTTATTGATAGAGCGCAGATCGAATTTCAATAATCAAGCGAAAATTTCATCAACAAACTTTACTCGTATTATAATCCAAAAAAAATGGGGAAATCAGTTAACGAATTGAAATCTGTGCATTTCCCATTTACACTATATAAAGACATCTGACCAAAAGTAGGACTTAATGGTCAAATCAACGAACAAATGTATATAAACTCTATTGGTTATTAGGGCAAAAGTTAAAATTCTCAGTGAATTGAAATTACCAATTGTGTGGTGCAAATCGAACAAATTATCCGAAAGTTTCAATAAGAATTATCATACAAATACATGAAGACCTCGTCCATATCAATCTCGTTGAGGATACAATACAAATCTATAGTAAATACGAAGATAAGACTGGAATCACATAATAATATTCTTGCTTGATAACAGCAAATTGATTTAAGCGTTATAATAAAAGTTTATCCAGTTCATGTCACCAGCGATCAAATTTAAATTTACTTTTCGATCATATTTAATAGTTTGTAAATAAAAATATTACGACATAATTAAAAACATTACATTACACTGCGCAATAAACTATCTAACAACAAATAATTATATGAAAACACATGCGCGTTCTATTTTAATAAAAAAAAGCGTCAGAAATTATCAATTACAATTAATTTACAAACAAAATTCAGAAATTTGCATACATAATAAAGTCATTTATACGTATAATTATTTTTACTTTTTTTTTAATTATATTCGTTATGATTATTTATTTATATGGCACGTGAGCAAGAAATGAATGTTATTCATAAAATTTTTAGAATATTTATACGACTCGCTAAATATTAAAGCTTGCGGTTTTTAGGTAAAACAACAAGCCCATATATTATGACACATTCCATTATAATTAAATTAACACGTTCGAAATTTTGGCGATGCGCAATATTTATCAATGTTGTCAACTTATTTAAAGATGTGCAAATGTAGCTCCGACAACATTTTTTATTTAAGGAATAACACGCACTTAGCAGTATCGACGTATCACAAAACAAGTATAATTAGATTATACTTGTGGAAAACAATTAATCCCGGGCGTTCGCTCAATAAATCGAAGAAGAGAAATATCGAGGAATGATCACATATAGAAAAATAGTTCGTCAGTCGTATATATTATAACCTTCATCACTTCTACTAAGTCAGTAAATTACCCAAATATGTTAAAAGTGATATCTTGAGGAGTTTCAGAAATTTTATGAATATTGGAATTCATATTTATAGATTTACTAAAGTTATTGATTACACAAAATGTATGTATTTCAACATTCACCAACATTCAAGAATTTCCGATAAAATAACCCACAAGAGATAGCATGGAATTTTACTTGGAATCAGGTGATTCTCAAGTGGGAATTCGCGCAGACCACAGTGTAAAATTATAACGAAATCGATGGATGTCTGAATAAATTATGGAGTGCAGTTGATAGAGGAAGTTTTTTTTTTGTTGTATTTACATAAACAATCCCAGGATTTTTTTTTTTACAAAAATCGCAACTAAAGCTGCATTATGCAAAGCTGTTTTTTGATACGTTCACCTTCCATCGAATGCAATAATTAATAAGAAACTGCAAATAACAGCAAAATTAAATTCAAGGTAACAATAAGAAAGAATCCATAATAATAACAATAATAGAAAGTTATTGGAAACATTGAAAGTTTGTTTATTTTATATTTTTGTAGTAATTTATCATGCAGTATCAGCAGATAAAAATTATCATCATCGATTTATATTCCAATTAGCAGACACCGGTCGAAATTCCTGAATAATCGCGTCTCCTGTTAATTTAGCTGCGTGTTCGTAATGGAAAATAAAAATAGTCAAATAATTTAGTCTTAACGCGAATTCAATGCCACGACTGTTACGTATTTGAAAGATGTGCGTACAAAGGGCCGATTGCGCATTAGATTCATATAATTGAAATGAAATTAACTTGACATTTCGTGAATGAAAAAAAAAGTATGCCAAGAACAAACATTTGTACGAGATGCACGTAGCAAAACAAAACAAAAATGTTTATTTTATTGCTTCAACTCAGAACATAAAACGAACAATAAACCTATTTTTTTAACTATAGTTTAAACAGCTATTGGCTACTTAAATAAAGAACAAAAATACAAATAAACCAAGATAAGATTAGATAATTTAATTTTACGCAAGTTTACACCGTGGAATTTATGTAAATGTTTTTCTATTTATACATTTTGTATCATTTATTTATTGTATATAAATTTATTTACTATCAAGCAGTGTTTCTCAACCCATCGTTTACATTTTTAATGAATCGCGAAATGACAGCTGTCACCTTGTGTCTTGTGTCAAAAATGTTATAAATAATTTTATCGCAGTACGTCTAGAAATGACAACTGTCACCATCTGTCAAAGCAAGGAACTGATGAAAAAATTGTATGCTTCTGGAATTATGTAATTAAAATTGTAAATTTTACTAGGATTTTATTTTTATCTACATTTCCAAGGACAGGATGGACAGGATTATTTCACATTGGAAAACAATACCAGAAAACGCAGTGAAACTACACATTCCACGAAATGCAGATAGTTTCGTCAAAGAAAAAGTATTAGCGGACCTTCCGAGTGAAAGTGACAGTGAAATACAACTGTAGAGAAAATGTGTAGGCGAAAACTAAAGTTAGATCTTAGCAGTAATTGCATTCAAAATTTTAGCGGCAGACGCGGATTGGGATATTTTTATCCAGACATAATAATCGGAATCACGACTTATCGTATGTTAATTATACAAAAATAGATTTTATTTGAATTAGTAGAAAATGTTATTCACGTTAAAATAGAATACTAAGCACTAAACAAATTAGCAATCAGTGTTTCACGCGTTTAATTGACGAACATTTTTTCGAAAGCAGTGCACTTAAAGTACGAGTGTAAAATTAAGAGGTTCACAAAAATAAATAAATAAAGAGAAACCAAAAAAAGGAGACACACGTAATTCCATTTGGTGTTCAAATTGAAAGTTCTATTTTTGCGCGAAACGGCTATATAGAATTAGGTGCGAAAAAAGCCGCAGCAATGCACGTAAATTAATCATTTATTTGTCAATCTCGTTTAGAAGCGATGTTAATAACCACTATGGAATATTACAAAGCTATAATCACATTACTAAACCCCCCTGTGATATTACGTGGCCCAATACCATGTACGAACAGACAAAAAAAAGAGAGATACACGTTTAATTATAGTTATATCGATTTCTCTCGTTTTTTTCCTTACTTTATCATTTCATAATATGAAATATAATTAACACATTTGCAACTAATTATACTTGTTTTCTGAATAACAAATCCGAGTACAAGTTACGTAAAAAAATAATGTAACCTTAGTCAAAAAAAACACTTAAACACTAAGTCTGCGTTATATAATAGGACTTGAATTGCAGTAAAATGGATTATTCGTAGGATCTGTGGAAATCGATTGCATTGAAAGATAAATTATTTGAAATAGTTACGAATCTGGACTACAGATATCGGCGGCCATTAACCCATTAAACATCGACACAGATTTGCGTTACGCAACGTTACGTTCCAGCGCAGAGCGCGAATTCAACGCAAGAAATAAACCTACCTCCGTTTTACTTAAGAAACGGGGTTCTTTAACCTTTCCGTTCCATCTACAAACAAATAAGCGTTTATTCACTAATCGATTGATTAATACATATTCCTTGCTGAAATGAAGGATTGGTGTTTATTTCACTGTGACTGACGAAAGTCCAAATTTTCAAGTGCGAAAACAAACACATTGAATGTTGTTTTTATGTATTATGCATTTAAAATTGTTGTTTTCAAATTAATTAAATTTTAAATAATCTTTAATAATTCATTAATAACGAAAACATAAATGAAAATTTGTTTCCAGTCGAACTAATTACTTATTTATAAAAAGATTTACTTGTAAAATCCTCAAAATGTTGTTATTTCTACCAGGCGATTTAAGGTTTGCTGAAAACGTTAATAAACCATCTATTTTTGTGTTTGTTCGTAAGTTAACAATTAGTTATTGATTGATTGTAAGTAAAAAAAAGGTTGCAAAGTTAAATTCCAAAGGGTCTTCTTAAAATCAATCAGATAAATAGAACATTTAAGTAACATTAACATAAATTGAGAAAAAACATATTTAATAATAATGAGTCATAATTACTGAAGATGTTATGAGCTTCGATATTTAAAAATAAATATTTTTACGTAATGACAATAACATAATTGTAACTTTGAATGTCAATTAACAATATAGAATGAATAGTTAATAGTCAAATGGAATATTGGGTCAAATTTAAATATGTTAATTGTGCGAAATGTTTTGATTGTGCGAAAATAGTAAATAAGCGCGTTGCAATCTTGAAATTGCGTATTTCCACAATGACCTAAGCTAACAACATCTGCTCTAGTAGCGACGAAGCAGCAAGCAGTGCAAGTGAAACAGTTCGGTTGTTGGTTCACTCACCCATACGCATATCGGTTCACGGGTCATAACAGCAGACATATCCGAGACCCATTGCTTCAAGGATCTCTCCGAGTCGGAAGTATCGTTTGCACTACTACTACTCTTGAATGCTGTTGTTGTTGTTGTTGTTTCATCTCTCTGCCTATGCTGCACCTTATCCTGAATATTCCAATCCGGATCCTTGATCGCCTCCTTCGCGAAGTACACACATCCCGAAAGGGCAAGCACACTCAAGAACGTGTATGTCTTCAAATTTGGCAACGGCACACGGTCGAAGCGTGAGAGAGGCATATCTCAGGTCCCTATACTTGAATTTAAGCACTGTCAGGTAACGTCACTGTCACCAAGCTATGCTGGTGGATGAATAATATTATTATCAATAATGTTGTGGGAAAACAGATCGTCGTTTTGCTGCTGCTGTTCTTGTTGTTGGCGACTTCGCACGTCTTCAGAAATCGCACCTGTACACGAAACGTTTATTTAGTTTGCTAGGCATCAGAACATATTGAGCTCTGGCTGCTTATTAAAGTGATCGGTCTGCGACCTTCGAATTTGTAGGTAGCGTTGGTGGGATAATATTGCAGCATGCGAATAGAATCGCCCAAACACACGATCATCTCCCCACTCTTATCTTTATTGATTCTCCACGAACGCCATCTCAAGAGAAATTCTTCAACTGGCACAAATCCACAAGCTGGCGCCACATTACGCCATATGCAGATATCTACAATAATTAATAATTTAAAATTTGTACAACATTTCTCTTTTCAACTTTGCCAGCTATCCTTAGTGAAGAATTTCAATACTCGAGAAAACTGCTGGTCCATCCTGGGAAACTAGTTGCTTTGATTGGACCATTACCAATCATAGTTTTGAAACAAATTAAACATATCGTTTCGAAGGTAAAACCTGTAAATCATTAATGACCTAAAACTAAATTTCGAATGAGCTACGTTTCGCTATGGCAATCTAAAGAGAAAGGTAAAGATTAAGTTGGTCGGACAACTATCAGAAAAAATGTGTATGGTTTTACTATTGTTAATTTTGTTCATTTCAAACAATTTACATTCGAAATGCGACCATGTCGAAGGTCGAGATTACGAACGAAAAATAATTATATTCAAACTAAATCTGTCGATGTTCAAAATATTTTATAAACAAACATTTAAATTGTACCAGCAAACAAATCGCTTGAAAACACTTTTCGATATGCACAAGTTTTGAATTGATCGATTTTATTTATTTTCTGACAATCACTCTCTGGAGCCCCAAAAACTATTCTTTCGACAACTGAAAAATGACTCCAAAATAGAATTAGAAAACGTAATTTTGAGAGGAATCTCTCATATTAACGATCCTGAAATTAACTATACTTTTTACAAATATAATTTCAAGTGATTCAAACAATTGGAAAAACTTAATAATTTGCTTGGCTTCCTAAATAATATATAAAAGTTAAAACGTGAAGTACATTTTGTACGGATTTGCAGCAAACACTAAAATATGATGACAACGAAGCTATAATGAACGGAAAAGGATTTCTCAGTTAAAGTTAATAGAGAAATTGATTGCAAATAGTTAATAGTTTGTTCGCTTACAGACTGTAAATTTCAATGGGATATCAAGTTTTCTGATTATATTTGGGAAGCACTGGTATAGGTACCAGGATTGAAATCGAGTTGAATAAGTGCGAGATGCGCGCGTTTCTTGCGTGGTCCGCTCCAATCAACGACGTATCTTTTGGAAGCGCTTTCGGTCGGAGGAGCGGACGACGAGGTGGCCGTCGTCACGTGGACGTGAACCGGAGGAGACGATTGGTCGTCGGGCGGGAAATAAGTTGGATCCGAACTCGTTCCGTTCTCGCCGATGCCGAACGCACTGTAATTTGTGACCGTATGTGCGCGTATATGAGAGAAGAGTGCGGAATCCCTTTCCCCGTGAACTTTGCCCCCTTAAATGGCCGAACAACAGGTGGTACTCGTGCTCAATTCCAAGGAGGCTTCCGTCATCGTCGAGAATGTCCCCGTGCTGGCACCCGACGACACCGGTAGGACTTGCTAACTAACTAAACTTAACCAACCAACTCTCAATCTATCAAAAATACCAATGCAATAATCATCGGCTACTGCTGCGTACGCGTCGTATCCGCTATCCACCGCATATCTGGCAGCCAACAAACAATAACAACAACGATAAAATCCTGCAGCGACAAACGTTGTTTATTATTGATCATAATTAAGTTCACCAACGAATCCAGATTGGCTCGCGTTCCCCGTATGCAGATTACGATGATGATCCGGACACGCAATTCCATTGGACATCATCATTATCTCGTGTTGACAATCGTCCTGCTGCATTATAAATAATGTCCGTTTGTTTGTTCTTTGTGTCCAACGCAGATCGACTGCATCATCGTAATCATTTCATATCGCATTTGAATATGTTTGTTCTCTGAGAGACAACACTCACGTCCAACGTAGTTCTATTTATGTTTCAATGAATGCACCCATATGACTGTGCCTCCACTCGGGGGGTAATATTATGCCTCAATTGGTACATTGAAATAGACGAGCCTCCTAAAAGCAACAGAAATTAGAACGAATTAATTTCCGTTTCCTTTCATAAATTAAATATTTTTTATTGTAAAATTCCTCCAACGAATTTTCACAAATAAAGTATTCAAATTACAATCACTTGTAGTAAACGTATACTACAAAGAAAATAAATATTTACAAGGACGACATTTTTACTATTTACCATTGGATTTCATCTAAGCTCATTATACTTGCCTATCTATAATTAAAATAAACAATCGTAGACAGGATGTATAAGGTCTGTAACCTTTCTTCGTGAATTAAATTAATTAAAAATAAATTATCTTTTTAATTCATAATAAAAATAATCTTGGAAATTATTACCATCATCATTTTTTAAATTTTATGTAACAACCACTTCATAAGCGTACAAATATATTAATTTAATATAAAACAGACGTGTTATCTGCAACGACTATTATTGTTTGTACTTATTCACTATAATCATTATCTTATTGTTTTTGATCGCCGCTAATGTTTACTTTCTCGTACCAGCATTATCTTTATCTAATTCGCCACTCTCTCTTGAACTCGTAAACTCCGTATTTACCACTGATAGCAAAGGGTTATGGCCTTTACGTCTGCAAACTCGGATCGTTACGATCAGAACATCTATCCGAATCCGTTTAGATAACCGATACACACCAGTGCATAATATGTTGCCTACCAACCCATCCCGATTTATACTTGAAGCTCTTTGAATACAAAAATTTATCATGATTCAAAAATACATTTATATTATTTCATTGCACTCCGAAATACATTGCATCTGTAAAAATGAAAATCCTTATTTTTTTTTAAATAAATTTGTTTTTTATTTTAAGACAGCGTTTCTCAACCTTTTTTCCATGCATTTATTTGCAGCTGTACTGCAATCGCCAAGTGTTTTGAAAAAGTTTGAAAAACGCTGATATAATATATTTTTTATGTATTACTTTTTTAAGTTATGCTAAAAAATGTGTAATAAAAATATTGTGTATTAATAAGAATTGAAATAAACAAGTAAGAATGAAGGTAATAAACATGTATATTAATTGTTGGCGCAATAAGAAAAGCGTAATTTGAGATATTTGCAAGAAAAGAGTGTGAATCATGAGTTCCACGAGTTCCAGACAATTGTTGTTGTTTAAAGGTAATTTAATTTTGTTATTTTGCATTAAAACAGAAATTTTCTTATAAACTTGTTTGTCTAGCAATTTATGTTAACATATTAATTTCCAAAGCAATTTTAACAAGAATATGTCTTCGTTCTTAATAACAAAATTTTGTGTTCTATTTAATAAATTTTTCATATATAAATCTATATATAAAATAAATAACTTAGCAATAACTTAGCTTTCGATTGCATCGTTATTTAGATTTTCTTTTAAACAACAAATTTTTTCGCATTGATATCAATGATTAAAGGAATCCTATTCACGGATTTAGTTTATTTTTCCAATTACATCTTTCTGCAAAATAGACACAACAATCTGATAATTTTCGGTTATTGTTTTAAAAATGATTATTTTTAAGGAAAACTCGAAAACAAGATCGGAAAGCGATTTTCTTTTTTTTCTCTTTCTGTAAAAGACAAGGTGGCTCTGGTGAAACAAAAAAAAAGAAACAAAACGGTGTGTTGTGCAATGCCTATATATATATATATATATATATAAATGTGTGTATGTTAAATGCGAGTTGAGGAAGATCGAGAGAAAGAAAGAACGTTTAAGGTTATCTCAGGGATTGACCCGTCCGCGGACCCCGGATATGAGAAAGATGTTTCAGAATAATTCTTCTTGAAAGATAACGTGAATAAAGTAATACGCTCTGAAGCGGCAATCTGCGAAGCCGATCTCGCGAAGGAAAATTGTAATCTGCACGCAAATAATAAATCATCATTATCAGATTAATATTAATAACGATTGATTTTGAAGATAAGATTAGCGCACAGTTTATCATCTGTCATTATGTTTTGCATTATTATTTTTTTTTGGAATACGTTTGGGTCTCCTCCCTGCCCGCGCACAATTGATAAGTTTATCTTAATTTTATTATATACGTTCAATTCGATTCGGCAATAATACAGTTTTATAAAAAGTGACAAAGGCAAGTGTCATTAGTTTTTCGAGAGCGTGAGATGATCGCGTAATAGAAATCGACGCAAGCAACAAACGCCAAAAACAAAAACGAAAACTGCTTTGTTTATCAATTGTTTCCACTCAGTAGTATCTTTATTTTCTGTTCATTCTCGGTAAGTTATCATCATTTGTTTAGACACGCTGCGGCCACTACATAAGCAGGAGCTCTTTCTTTCAAGCTTCACTAATCATCGCATCATTCATATGAAATATTTCACTACTAAAATATTTTCAGTTTTCCAACTACTTATAAAATTGATAATATATTATTCAATTATTTAAAAACACTTTTTAATAAACTAATATTTTAGTGATTCCTAATTATTCGTACATTTTACATTTGATTTCACAGTTAGTGACTAAAGTTGAAACTATATTCTGAATTATTTTTTAAAATTTACAAAAATTCTATTTTATTAAATATTAATTTTTTGGTAATATTTTAGTATATTTCAAAAGAATAAATATGTTAATTATTTTTTTTTATATTTATATTCATTTTATTTAATAAGAAAAAATAAATTAAAAAAAATACGAATCTAAAAATATATGCACACTTTCGAAAAGAATTATAATTGCGTTTAATCATCGTAAATGATGATTATTTCAATATTTTTTTTTGTAATAGAAACAATTATTACATAACTTTCTATTAATTACGAAGATGACGGTTTCAAGAGCATTGCATATTAGAGGAAAAAAAAAAGAGTTGCATTATTTACAGCGATTGATGGTAATCTTATCACAAGATTGGATTTACAATTCCGAGATCTTTTCAAGGTGATGTTTTTTTGCACCAAAAATAAAATATAAATTAAAATCCAAAAATAAATCAATTAAGAACTTTTGATGTAATTTTGATAATTATTACATGACATAATCATTTATTGATTGCAAAACGTAATCATAATTTATCGATTTTAATTTTGGAGAAACGCAATTATTATAATATATAATTTCGTTCCTTAATTTAAATTATATTTATTTACAAAATGCAAATATGTTGATGAATTCTAAGAATTGTCTTCAAAAAAGAGATAATTTTGCAATGTTTCACGCATTTTAAATAAAAACGTGGCGATTTGCTTCTTACGTGTAATGATACGCCTGCGGCGTATCTTTTGTTATTGATTTAAAGCAGAAAAACCTTCGTATAAATCACGTAAAACTAGGTGATAAATCGTTAGTGGTGAATACGATAACGGCAATCTGCAATAGCCAAATATGATTTAAAGACTATACTGTTATTTATGTTGAAATTAATATTAATTGCAAATGCAAATTTATGATTGACATTAGCTAAATAGATGTCGTTCTACGCAATTCACGAGAAAAATAATTAACCTAACGACAGTGGCTTTAAATTGCTCTGACAGTTTTATTGTCATGGAAACATGAATATTCTTATGTCATTCATATAACTGAAATGTCATTATTTTCACACCGCCATTTTATAACCAATAAACATTTTAAAAATTTGTTGAATAATTTTGTGTGTTGAATGTTGGTATGGAAGAGGTTGAGTTGTGTTAGGTGATTCGTTATAGGCAGATGGAAACTGCTTCTATAAATAGATCATTTCCCAATAATAAATAATATGCATGCGATTGATAAACGCGAGAACGAATCCAATTAAAATGCACACACGCGCCGATAGCAAATATTATTTATGTAACGATTGAGCAATCGGGAATTCGTGCAATTCGAATCTTGTCAGTTGAGTCGGATTTTTTTAGGCTTGATTCAGTTTCGGTTAACTTAGGTCATGCCTAGATACGAGGGGGGACGGATGGATGCATACACACTGTTGTGTTTGGCAACAATAGCATCGACAGGAAACGGCTTCATCCGTAGTAGACCGTAGAAGAAACTTAACGAAAGTTGCGTATTGCACGCGCACTGCATGCGTTTAGTATGCTGCTGCTTTGTTACCGTGGCTTTACGTTTATTATTCCAATCGATTGTTCATTTAATATCGATAATGATATTTTGATACTGTTATACAACAAGAATTTGTTTATATAATAAATGATAGAGTGAACTAATTCGCCTTATCACCAGACCAGTTACGTGATTTATTATGTAAATTGTCTTTCATTTTCAATTATGTGTGCCAGTTAACATTTCATAATTCATTTTAATAAGCTAAGTTAGATGTACTTTGTAGTATTAACGTATTACTACAATTATTTTTTTCACAAAATTTCGGATATTTATTGATAAAAAATAGTTTTCAAATTTGTCCTAATCGCATAAAAGAAACGCTATATTTTCTCAAACTTTTTATTCTTCGCTTTGACACAACGCAACAACTGTCATGTAATTGTAGAAGTACAGCTAAGAGTATTTTGTTGTGAAATTGCAAAATTTGTCAATTATTTATAAAAACTACACGAATTTCAAAAATTTTCTCGTAGTTGTCTTTTCTCGAACATTTTGCAATCTAAAAACTATTTTTTTACACACACATTGATTAAGATTATTGGCACAACACTTGAACTTGAAAACGAATGTAGTTTCGTTGCATTCAAATAGAAATAATGGAATTAAACAGATGATAAGATTAATGCAAGATATCCTATCCGTTACAATAGTTTTGTATTATTTGTGCACATGAATAATGCAACAAGTGTTCCAGTGTGTGTGGGGGGGTTGAGATTTCTATTCAATACATATTTACAACCAAATAAATATTATTTATTATGATAGAAAAAACATCTATTTTCATGTATTATCTTTCAATAAATAATGTAATAATTGTGCAACTTTTTAGTATACTAAAACTACCCGGCACCTGCGCCAAACGTGCAAGTTAACTTTCTCTTAAAAATCTAAATATATAGTAACGCTTGAATTTATAAATATATTGTGTTAGTTACATATAATAATTTACTTTTGACAGCTGTCATGTGATGACAGTTCTGAACAATTGGGTCGTAGCACTGTAAGAGCTAAATTTTTTTGAGAAATAGTCTGGCCTAGTTCTTCTACCAAAATCTTTCAAACGAAATAATCCGGAGAGAACCGGTTACGCTATGTGTGAGATAAGAGCAGATAATTATTTGGTCGTGAATTGTGGTGAAACGATTATTTTTCTAACATTGATTGCGGCGACATCTAATGATGACTGTTTTGCATCGACTTATCGCATCGTATTAAATAAAAAAATTTAAAAAAAAAAATCAGTATTCTTAAAATTGAATTTCAATGGTTTTCTATAAATATGATTTTAGACAATGTAATCTTGACGCTGTCTCGGACTTATCGCCGAAACTGATAACGCACACCCCCATCGAAGTTCTATTATCAATACAATTTTAGAGCTGACACCTAAATTGAAATTGAAAAATAAAATTACAAATTATATAATCTTTAGTTGAAACATTAGATGAAAAAAAAAACTTACGGTCGTTGAAACTCTTCTAATAAATGCAAACACTTATATCATAAAGAAACCTGTATCAAACAAAGAATAATTAAAAGAGATATTGAATATTTATATTGAGAATATCAATATTGTTGTTACGTCTTTGAATAACAATGAATACGTAAATAGAAGAAGTGTACATACTTTATCTAAGAAAAATATAATTTTTATATTTAATTTTTGTGCCGAGAAAGAAAAGTTCCAATTAAAGAAAACGCATGAATAATGAAATTGAACTAAAACAGAAAGTTTTTAAGGAAAAACCAATTATTTTTTGTAAAATTTTTAAAACTAAATTTAAAATGTTTGTCGTCAGAAATATTCCACTGAGACTATTTAGAAAGTATTCGATTAAGTAAATTAGTGATCATAAATTTATTTTTCTTCATGTTTATTTGATTAGTAAATGTTTAATTAATAAATGTATTTTAATTAGTAAATATGAGAAAATAGTTGCTGAATTATTATGAAAATTTGATGAATTTGTGTATAAATAAATGTTGTGTTTATGCTCGGGATGCACGCTTATTAAATGCGAGATTTATCTCGCTGCACAGAATAAAATGTGCAACCTTGGTGAAATATTCTGTTATCGCTACATATATGAAGCCGTTCGCCGATTATTATTCGCGCTGGTGTTTGATTTATAGGCGCCGCCAGATCGAAAACGGAAAATTTCGACCACTTTATATGCATGCATGCAACTTTCGACGTTGTGTTGTCTTCTTCAAAAATTGATTAAAACTAATCGCCAAATATAAATAGATTTACAGATCTTTCACAAAAATATCAAATTTTCCATTTTATTTGCTCCCACAATGACTGCACCGAACGCTCAATCTGCTTAAAATTGGCTCCTAAGTAGAGATAATAGAATTTTGTAATTGTTTGACTTGCAAGTGCACAAATGCACATACTGTGTGAGAGCGATAAACACGAACGAAAGAAAACAGCACAAGAATGATTCATACTTTTGTTTTATCTATCTGCAAGCATTATTATTACTGACTTGCACATTTTATTTTGAATTATCCAATCTGTTTGTTCATTTACACACAAATCTATGGAAATAAATACTTTGAAGTGCTCATCAAATCGTGGGAAATCGGGAAATAAATTACTTCTGAATATTTCACTTGAAATAACTTTAAATATTTTAATCTAAAGTTAAGTAAAAGTTTAGAAAACTGAAGTTTTTTTTTGTAAGTTAAACAGAAAACATGAAATATAGTACACACCCTTTTTATTAATCTATTATCGAATTGAGATAATTAAAAAAATAAATATCTCTTGAAATATTACAAAAATTACGTCAAAGATTTGCGATGTTTTAAATACTTGATAGCGATAGTGTAAATTAAAATATATCATAAAATGACTCAACTCGCTGACAATTATACTGATAATCATATTTATTCTCCAAACATTCAAACAATATTTGATTATTTCCTTCAGTTATTTTAATCTTACTTACAATAAAGTTATTCATGCAGGTTGAATGAAAGCCCAGCAAAAAGAAAAACAGGCTATTGACTCCACTTGCTTCAGTCGTCATTAAAATTACGTCGTAGAGATAAAAAGAATGAATATGTAATATAAATATATTCTCATGCCGATAGAAAACTTTTTTTTTTACACCCTTGATTGGATTATTCTAAATCTATAAAATAAGAACAATATTTATATTAGAAAAACAATATATCTGAATAAAATGAGCGTGGAAAATTTCTAACAATAGCATAATATAATTAATTTAAGACCTATACTTGAGATAAAGGCGTTATCAAAAAAATTCTATTAATATAAACTTGAAAAATAAAATTAAATGTGTTGTTTTGCGAATAATAATGAATTATATTCCGTTCATAATTTAATCTTGATTATTTATCTTGCCTCTAATTCATTTAATTATAAATTGAAAGCCACTTTTTATTGAAGTTTTGCATACGTGTTTCTATAATATTTATATTAAAAGCCGATCTGGCGGATATATCCGCCATATATCCCTAAAATGTTAATATAAAATAATCGCTAAAATAATAAGTGGATATAAAATTTAATAAATGTGTTTTCTCAGAAATAGTTTAACAAATTTTAGACCACAATCAACACCAAATTCCTCGAAATTTAAACGATTTTAGTAGTGTACACAGAAATGCATATTTCTACATGTATGTTTAAAGTAGAAGCAAACTGAAATTTAAAAGTAATAATTTCTTTTGACACATTAAATATTTATTTTGGCAGCATTATCATTTGTCAAACATTCTGTTTAAGCCCTAATCTAATAGTTTTACAACGTATTACGTATTTTTTTTTCTAACGACGACTTTACAAGATTTCTCTTTGCAAATTTTGTTAAGATTATTACGAATAAATAGGATGACCAGACGTCCCGAGTTTTCAGGATTTGTCCCAATTTTTGCTTAGATGTCCCGGTGTCACCGAATTGTATTTTCGGGACTGTTGCATGTGAAGTATAGTGAAGAATCCGACTGAAGCAAAAATGAAGACATAGAAATATACCATCAAGACAATAATCATTTTAAGTATCATTATCGAATATAAATAATGCAAGTTATGTAAGCTTAATTTATATAAAGAAAGAAAAAAAAAATAAGTTTCAATCGTTATCAGCTGGGAATGATAATTTGTAAACATATTATTTGCATGTATTTATAAATAATGCGCCTTGCATGTAGTTTTTATAATAACAGTTTCCTATTTGTAAACAGCATAGAAAATATTCTATTTGCAATTAGATTTATCCGTCATCTTCGGCAGGATTGTTATTATGAATGCATCGTATATCAAAAAGCTCCTGTAACCCCAGCAAAGTGTTTTATCGAAATTGATAAACCTTTTTAATTTATATTGTAATGCGCCACTAATCTTAGTTTTATGTATAGCTTATTTATATATATTTTTTTTTAATTGGTGATTAGCGATGATCAATTGCGCTCGTCTGGATGATCTGCAGCCAAGATATTTGTGTAAATATGTTTTCGTTGAGAAAAAGAAACGATCGGAATGTAACACACAAAAACAGTAGGCAAATTTTGATAAAATCGCATGTAAATAGAAACGGCATTCATAAATTACATATTTTTTTTTTGTTGGTTGCTCCATGCTTTGAGCCTTATCGCATTCAAGGATTCCATAATTATATGTGCGCGAGAACGAGAGAGGATCGCTTGAATTGTGCCAATCATTTGCAAGAAGGAGGAAACGCTTATAAAACATGTTGACTATTAGAATTCTGTTGCTAAATACAGTGCGATTGTTTTTATTATAATGCCGATACCTTCTTGACTTCTTGACATTTGACTTTCCCTAACTTGAAAAGACGCTATTTCCACACACACTCCCGAGAACGACCTGTTGCCATCCAGCTCCCGATTAAAACCGACCGTTTTCATGAACTCAATAAAAAAAAAACTGCTTAATTACATTACGTAGCTACTAAATATACTCTATATCAGTGTTTCTTCCGCGCAATCCAACATACAACAACAGTTTGACACTGGCAGGTGACAGCTGTCATTTTGCGAAATATTCAACATATTTGTTTATATTCAATTGTTAATGGTTTGGCACTAGGTGACAGCTCAACATATTTGTTTATGTTCAATTGTTAATGGTTTGACAGCTGTCATTTTACACTTTAATGAAAGTCTTTTGACATTTGATTGAGAATGTGTTTGTCTTATGAATTAAATGAATGAAGATGAATTTATTTAAAAACAAAATCTTAACGATCTTTGGATCTGATTATTTATAAATAATTTATAGATTTTCTAGAATAATATTATGCGTATTAGCACAAAAATAATAAACTAACGTATAATAAAACTTAATTAAAAACGCTCATAAGTCATGGTAAAAAAATAAATGGCACTCGAAAAATGTCTTGGACTTTGATAGCGAAACTTCTAGCCTAGACGATGAGACTACGTACCGTTATATTCGAACCATCGTCGTCGGATCAACTTTAACAAAATTTAATTACGCGTAGCTTCAAATGTATAATATCGAACAAAAAACGAGCCGATTACCATCATTACCTTAAACAGTCTAATCACAGCAGACGTCAAACCGCGGAACCAATTAAATAGGATTACTTGTTGAAAGATGCGTTTTCTTTGCATCCTCGAAGGCGAAGCACATGCGTGCCGAGTATTCTCATACGTAACAACACGAAACAACAACAAATTGTGTATTTCTCCAGCAGTCTCATTTCCTTGTTCCCGTAAGTAATATGTATATTATTAGCGATTATTTGGGTTCGTGTGCGTGATGAAACGAATCCTTCGACGACGCAACAATCGCACCGTTTTCAACAACATGCAAAAACTGAGTACCATTACTCATTTATTATTTTTTCATTCGAAAATAATTGTTTAATATAAATAAGTCTAATAATGGCTTTATAATTATTCTAATTTAGTTCTGAAATGAAGGTTACGCTCGTTATATTTTTTTTGTATTAATTGCATTTTATGCCTCGTTTATTTATATATTATTTGAATTATATGAATTTCTCAAAAACTGGATAATATTTACAATCAGAAAAATAAATGTCTCCTAATCTTGGATTGGTTCCAGAACAATTTATATTTGATGAAATATCAAAACCTAAAAAAATATTTGTGTACAAATACGTTTTTTTTTCTTTAATTTTTGATTGATTGATTTCCAAGTAATTTTAATAATTAGATATAAAAAAAATATATATCATGTAATATGCAGATGTAATTGCATGCATGATACAGCCTCATCTATTAAGTCCACCTAGTATCGATTTGTCCGCTCTGTATTTAAAATGTATCCGCTTCGAAAAGTTGTTTTTCAATTTGCTATAATGATGTAAATAATATTCAATTAAAAATAATTATGGAATGATTTTCGCATCCGCGACCACCATTATAATACAGAAATAGTTCAAATCGTAAGACATCAGTTTTGCACGTGCAGTTTTCACAATAATATTAACACTCTTAAATTAAATTAAATTAAATATCACAACTATTTGAGATGGTTTCAGTTTCAAGACGAATTTTGTTCGAAAAATTTCCTATTTTAAATTCAAATAATGTAAATATATGTTGCTATCATTTATTTTCAATTCACACAATCTTGTTTTGGCAGAAAGTGTTGCGAATGTGTTTAACATGAATCCAATTCGTATTTTCTCCTTTAGCGAAACGGATTGCAGGTGTTTTCATTTTATTATACATCACTGCTTTGTAGTGTAATTAATTGAATGCAATTCCCGTTTGTCACTCGCGCTGATGTTTTATGCACGACCTCGCATTAATTAAGTGCCGCACATATAAAACCATTATTTTCGTTTATTTTTTGTTTCTCCTATCCTCCGCAATTAAATTCTACAATAATAATGTTTTTATTTTTAATTTAGTTTCAATATTCATGTTTCAAAGTGAGAAAAAATGATTGCAAAATTTAAAATACTTACTTGCTTTTTGTGACAACTTGCGTCACGTGTAACAACTTATTTGGAGAGTAGTTTCTAATCATGGGCATGGGCACCAACTCAAACAGTACATTACTGTATATAGTTACCTTTTACTCATCAATTCACAAGTCAGTCGATTAGAATTTGTTCATTTACACGTGCATTGTGTTGTAATAAAAATAAAGGAGTAGCAAAATGACAGCTGTCACATAAACTAAAATACTCTTGTCATCCAACTGACAGTACAACTGCAAACAAATGTGTTGTGTCGGGGGAATGACAGCTGTAATCAAATCTAGAAACCGATAAAATACTCGTAAGAATTGTGAAAAGTTTGAGAAACGCTCATGAAATTAATTCAATTTTATGTACTGAACTGAAGAAGGATAAAAAAAACATTTATTGAGGGCAAAAAAAGTACACATGTTCATTAGAAATGACAGTTAAAATTGTCTCCCAAGAGGTTAATATAGTGAGATGCATTGCGTAATCTTCAAATTGTTGATTTATAGCGTGCAACATGTTATTCAATCGTGTATTATGTCAGAGTGGAATGAAAATACGTGTACCTTATATGAGCAGCAAGGAGTTCAAGATGTTCAAAACAGCAGATATGTAAAAATAAAAATTGGCTATGTCGCGAGTCGCGAGAATGTATATCATTCCATATGAAAATGCTGTGACATTTTTTTCTCTCGTTGTTGTTGCCCTGTTATTTAGTATTATAGTCGGTGTCCAAAAATTGTGTATTAACGAGTTTATAAATATAAAATCCTTTATCAAAGCGATTCTTTTAAATATGTATGTGTATATAATGGTCGTTATCTTATTCGAAATTGATAAGCGATGTAATATTCCCTGCATCCCCACTCACAAAACATTCATATCGAGAGTTGTTGAACATTTTCAGTTATTAGTGATGTGCTCTTCATTGGTTGTTTACACGTTTCGATCGTAGCTCATCGACTTGAATCCACCCGGTGTTTGTTGATTTACTAATTCGTACATATTTTGCACGCAAGCTGCACAGAACTGCACTTGCAGAACTTTGCAAGAACCTCGAAGGATTGACGATATTCTCTTGTACACATGTTAGGCTTCGTTTCTAATATGCCTTTGATGTACTGTTCGTCGAGCAGTCCGGGCGGAATTTCGATTTCGGATAGTGAAGTTGACGGTACGGACTTCCTTCTGAGCAGCGCCAATGCACTAGAAGAAAACTATTTCCAAATTCTTGGTAAGCCAATTAATTAAAAGACACTTGCTAATTGCACCGACCGTCTACTCTCAACAGCAAAAAAAAAATCATATAAATAACGCGCTTTATATATCACCTTGTTTACATCCACCAATTATTTATACATATATATTTTTTTTTTAAGTTCAATTATCGCTCGAATTAAATGCGCAAATAAATTGAAAATAACAGAATAACTTTCGTAATAGTAATCAATTTGTTTGCTAATTATACGAAAGGCAGACTACCTATAAATAAATAAAACATGTGATCATTCACTTACAAGGATTCTTCATTAAAGTGCAGCAGTTATCACGAATAATTATTACAAAACCAATAAACAAATAAACCCCACTTTTCGCAATATTGAAAACTTCAAGACTACCTAAAAGTTATTATTTGGAGAAGAAAAACTTTCAGTACAAATATGCCACATTATCCAAACTTATCTTATATAAACTTGTGTGCACGGATTATCTATGTGGAAGATTCGGCGCTGCCAACACTATTTTTATTCGGTGATTTAATTTCATTCATTATTATTATAATGTGTTTTTATTCATATTTTTTAACTTTTCAATTTTTTTATCTCCACTTTCGTGCTTTTCATGATAATTCGCGAGATGGCGTAATTTTATATTAAAAAAATAAAGATATATTTCTATTATCTATGCAAATATATTTCTATAGCTTTCAATATAATTAATTATAAGATAATTTGTTGTGCAACGACATAGATTTGTTTACGAAATATTCGAGCGCATGAGTCTCCCATTTTTTTTTTCGCCTTGTCAGCAACTTACATGTACACATTTGATATGATTACGGCTCCACTTGTTATTTTCAAAATTTTGTTAGAAAAAATTAAGGTGTTTATTTCTCATATAAATGGAAATATGCAAAATTATTTATCAATTTTATTTGCGAATTAACGTTAGAAAAACGTTCAAGCGAATGCATATTCTGTCAAATAATTAAAGCAATTGAAGGAAACATTAATTGCAGCGAGCAATTAAAACTAAGTTGTCTCCATCGATAGCGGCAACAGCCAGTATATATATTTTTTTTCGCTTTCCTCTAATTTCCATCATTATATTTAATAGTTCCAATAAATTATTTGTTTACCGAGAATGCGGACACCTTGACATCATGCCTATTTCCCCAGGAATAACATTTTTATTTTACATTGATTTCATTTAAATAAAAGTCCTTATTTATTAATACACAAGTTGTATACATCATAAGTTATAATAGTTTTGTAGCAAATATGAGATTAATTTAAGAAATTATGATTGCAAAATATTGAAAACAAAATCACAAGGTTTTCCTGGATATCTTCTTCACAAATTTATAAAATACCAGTGTTTCCTGCTTAAACTCTTTATTAATTTAAGACTTCAGGAACATTAATATTATTTAAAAATAAAATGCTTACAATAATTAATGGTAAATTAAATTTTAAGCTATAAAATTAAATTGAAATTTATGATTTTTTTTAATTATTCAAAGTATACGTGTGAAACAATTTAATATCTTGTTTAATTTAGTTTCAATGTAATTGTGACTAATTGCAAGGAAAGTGGATTTAATTATTGTTTAGTAATGAATTTTGTAATTTTATTTTATTGTTGTTTTAGCTGCTAATTTTACGATAAGATTTATTTTGTTTAGAAATATATATTATGCGTGAAAATATGTTTTTTTTTCTCCTGATTATCTAATTTCCGTTCGCGAATTGTGTCATTGTGTCTGATCGATACGTATCGACCCGATGCTATTTTTTGCGAACGCGCGGCCTTCGGTAATCGATACCGATCGGAGGTGTCTGGCCCCGGCTGTTGCGTAATCGTCGCAAGCAACGAACATAAAAAATAAATACATCAAATCTATATCAAATCGCAATTTTTGTATTGCAACTAAATGAATAATAATAATTTAAAGAAAAAAACTGATTTGAATCGAACGTTTCACTGTATTAACGTTACAAGTTAATGACCCGCCATTGTCGAGATGCGAAATCGATGAATAAATAGATGTGTAAAATGAAGAGAACATGGATTCCCATTACGAGAAAAAGATGGTGCAAAGTCCGAATCCGTTCGGATTTAATCATCATCTTGCTTTCTTTTCTTATTAGTAGCACAAAACCATAATACTATTGAAGATGATCGTAAGTTTGTGGTGTTCAGTGTTTTGAGAGCTTCGGCGCGTATTTGCTGCAAAAGAAAGAAAGAAAAAGCAGGACAGCCAATCATGGATTACACGAACGACGATTTCAGAGGTAAATTTGTTCAACATTAAATACCAATCGATAAGATATGAAAGAGAATATATTGTAAATAAAATATTTATTGTATCCATGCACCATGCAATAGTTACAGTTAATCACTTGTTTTGGAACATGAGATTAGCTGAACTTTCCAAAAGTAAAGATTTTCTTCGTTATTTCATGCACAGAATCATTATTTTTTAAATGTGGACGGTTTTCGTATTTGATTTATACGTTGCTTTTTTTTTACGTTGGAGCAAGTCTTAAAATTTGCAGACAACTCGTTGTTTTCGTCTCGAAAACATAAAAATAAATACGTCCACGTCTGACCTACCCTAACATTGACGAATGCGCCAGGATTATTTTTATATAAAAATATATGTTATGCACATTTTCTTTTTTGATATTTTCTTTTAAATAAATCCACCTGCATTCCGGGCTATATGCTCTTGGAACCAATGCAATAACGTGTTTGGAGCTAGAATCGCGGATTACACAATCGCAATGCAAATATTGTCATTGCAAGACTTTAATATGTTCATGTAATAGTTTCATTTATAATAGATCTAGGGAAGAAGAGAAGTAGACCATTTGCATGCGGAATCACGTAACGCTTCTTGGAAATGGTTGTTTTCATATATATAATATTTTTTGCTAAATTCTTTGCTAAGTACTTTACCAAGTAAATATTACTCAATAGAATACACACGCGATGTTTCGCATTAATTGGTGACTGTTTGAATAGACGATTGTTGTATTACAAGAAAAGAACGAGTTTTTCTTTCTCTTGATTCGGAATTATTTTAAAATGAAAATGATGCATTTCATAATAACATTACATTAAAAACGTACTTAACTTGTATACAACTTAAGTCTGGTTTTTAAATATTTTTATGATCGGTCAGGACGACTAAACCAAAAATAAATAAATAGGTTCAGAAAAGTTTTCCATTTTAAAGATTAACGGACGCCCACGAATCAAAAAAATCGCCTTCTATATCTTCTATCTTTATCGTGTGTGTCTGATGTAATTGGAATTCCGTAAATATTCGATTCACGTTAAGCAAGACACCTTCCGGCACGTGCGTCTCGAAACGCAAGAATTCTGGTTAGACTGCTTTTAGCAAAAAGACAATAAACCTTGGGACTAGTTTAAACTCATATTTAATGTTTTAATTTACCATTCGAATGTAATTATTACCTGTATAAATAATATTTATATAATATATATGCGCATTTTACATAATTTACCAATATATATATATTTTTTTTATTATTACAAAAATTTAAGAGCAAAATCTATTTTTCCATTTAAATTTTTAAATGCAATCAAAAAAACGCAATCATCGAATCAGATACGTAACAATATTTCAGCAGTTGACAGTTGAAAATGAGTTTTTGGATTTTTTTTGTAAATTTTTGTCACGAAACGAGGCTTTTTGAAAATTATCTACTCTTTTTACTAGTATTTTGTCGAATTGAACACTCATTTTGTAATATCCACCACTATTAGTAAAGTTTGTCGTTCAATAAAATTCATCGTTTTCGTTAAAAATTAGTACATTTTAATATAATAACTTATAAGAATAAACTTTTATTAGAATATCTTGCATTGTGCGAATATTGTTCTATTTAATGTTATAATAGAAGATAGTTTCCGCAGCTGCAGCTGATTCTCATTCTATTAATAATTACTTTGTCACTACGAAACTCACACTTGTTTTCAATTTTGTTCTTTGTTATCGACAATTCAGTTCAATTATTATTTACTTAATGTAAATGATGTAGTGATTTTGCATTTACGCAATTATTGTTAAAGTTTCCTTATTTATCGTAAAGCAAGTAAACATAAGTTAATTTCAAAATAACAACATTTTGAAGGTAAACTCATATCAATTCTTCTATGCTACAAATAAAAATGTTTCATAATTATTTTGCAATTGACCTAAAAATCCAAGCACAATTCATACACATTTTTTTCTGACAGCTGTCAATTTGCATCATAATGTCAAAGAATGTAAACAAAATGGATTTTTCATATGCTTTAGAATGTATATAATCAGCTGTGCTTCCGTCAATTAATTGCTGCTACGTGGAAATATCAATGCATATGTTGTCATTTGAGTTAATTTTAATATGCGGATGTTATGATGAAGTTTGGAGGAATGTATGCATGTTTAATAATGGGATGAGTGAATGAATAGAATCGAGACCCATATGACAAATGACAGCTGTCACTTTGCATCAAAAGTCAAAATTTGTAAGTTATGAAGAATTGGGTCGTAGTGCAACTGCAAACTGGTTGTGAAACGCTGCTTTAGAACATCCATGATATTAATTGGTAAACTTTCCATTAATTTAATTTGCTGCTACTTGGAAATGTCGGTGGCAAAACAAGTTGACATTTGCTGATGTTGATCTGCGGATGTAATGGTGATGTTTGGAGGGAAATAAATATGAACAGAAAAGTTGTTGCGGGTAATTAAGTGAGAGAGATCGTAATTTGCGTGCTCGGCATCGGATTGGAGGAGCGCGTTGTTTACGTCAGGCATCGGCCATCAAGTTTGATATCGAAACGATGGCGCGAATGTTGTTAGATAACCGAATGGAACGAAACCAATAATTTCTTCCATTAGGTGTTCAAGTGGCGGCGTTCGTGGATATTCGCCGTCGTTGCTGAGCAGGTTGTTGAAGTGACTCGGCAGAATACTTTTTTATAAATAGTGGTTGACAGTCCCGTGAGTGGCCTTCTCTCACATGTCGCGCGCTCCACCTCTACTACCTGAGTCGCCTCGCTCATAGACATACTACATCCACATCTACAACCTAGACAATCTGGTATTCTGGTTGCTGCTGCTGCTTCTGTTGCTGCTGCTGTTGTTCATATGACGATATGATGATCATCGGTTGATGTGCGTCTGCTGTGGTGCATGAATGGTGAGTGGTGGATACGCCGCTGCTCCGATGCGATAACGACCTGGACTATGGACTGGTGAACCACCCGAGAGACGGGATCCTCCTCAAGACCGACACAACAGTTTTTCATATCAATTCGTAGACGCGCCTCACTTCTATCGATACGCCACTGTGCCCGACCGAGCGACTCTGTCTGATTCTCAACAGTGATGATGATGATGGTCCTCGACGGTTAAACCTGAAACAACAGAACACCGGCAAACTCCACGTGACCGAGATCTTCTTTTCTTACACTTTAAATGTGTGACACCTCGTTGTCCAACTTTTAACATGGGATTATTCGAAGGTATGAATGACTTTTATTATGCATTGTTCGAACAACTGCTTCCTGACAAACACGATACAATCAACTTATTTGAATTTTTAAATTACATACCTCGAAACATTCAATCCCAGCTATTTATTGAACTTAAACATTTATTTTGTACACAAAAATAACATCAAATATTTAAACTTTACAGAAAAAAACAAAACAAACTTTCCAAGTAGCTCAGAAAATCTCAATAAAATCCTGAAAAATCATATAAAATTTTTAAAAACTACTTCATAATTATTGCATGAAACCAACAACTAATTTCAATGCCGAAGCAATTATTTGGTATGACTAAATATAAAATTTATCGTTCACTTGAAACATATAAAAGCAGGTAATGATTTTAATTACTCCTATTTATTAATCAATTGCTCACATTTTAAATTGATTTTTTTTTGTATTAAAATTACGAAATTTAATAAAATAATATCTATTAATCAAAACGCGCTGTTGTAATTTCCTAGTCCAGATTCTTTCTTTGCATTTCTCCGAAGCGCATGTGAATAATGCAGTTCTAATTACCAGCGGCATCGAATAATAATAACACTAATCATCCAAACTCGATAACAGACGAAGTGAATCATGGATTTATCAAAGTAGGAAGTGTGTCGTAACGTTCTTCTTAATCCCGCGGTGCGTAAATGCAGCATACGAAAATAATCGAGACGAATTGAAAAAAAAATAATAATTTATTTTCATAATCGTTACGTAAAAAGCGAATGTTTAGTTCCCAAATGTAAATATTTGATTTTGCGCATTTTTTAATTTTTTTTTGCAGTTCCCGAATGCATTTTCGCGCAAACATCGGCATTCCGGCGATAACTTTCCAATACGCCGATCGTTCACGTTCCGAAATAAACGGCAATTGTGTCAGGGGGAAATGCGAAAATGTTTATTAATGCACTCGCATCATAGATTTTCGGGAATTACTGCAACGTTATTTATGAATGTGCAATGAAAGTCACAATAATATAGACGTGATTCGAATCATAAATTAATCGTAACTCTCTGAATGCCATGTTAATTAATTAATAATTAAGTCTGCATTGACGTAAGAGTGCAGGTGGAAAATGCATTAAAATAAGACAATTAGATTTAATACAATTGAATAAAACGATTCAGAAATATAATAAAAATTGTTGCGGTTTGCAATCTTTCGCTCATTTCCTCGGTGATTAATCGAATTTACTGATAAAGTAATTTGGAAAAACAATAGTTATGATTTCGAGAAGTTTGCATGCAATTTTTTTTTTCTTCCAAGTAAGGAATAAAATGAATGACGGTAATTCAATCCGCATCGACGTCAGTTTTGTTGTTGTTGATTATTTGAATAATTAATACAATTGTTAAGGCCATTCACCTTTATAGTACAGTTTATTATTATTTTTTTCCTGAAAAATATAATTATGAGAGTCTGTAAACTTTCAAATTCGTTTAATTGTAATATTTAATTTTTTTGGAAATGCATGATTTTCCTTGTAGCGACGACAAATGTAAAATCTTTTTTTTTTTTCATATTATTGACACGAATTTCTGTTCAGTAAAAATAGAAACGTACACGGACGGCGATAATTAATTAACGTCACAAATTTTTTGCTAGTTTACCTTGAGGCTCTATAAAATACACATACAAGCAGACATCGAGAGAGTGAGAGGAGGAGGAGGAGGAGGAAAAAAATACGACATAATTTCTAGTATTTTTATTTACACACAACTTAATGGCCGAAGCCAAGACCATCAACTCGCGCGCGTTTTATGTAATGGTTGTAAAATTTTAAAATTAAAATAATTACGAAACGCATTAAACACCAAACCAATTTCACATTTCAACATATTATTTTATTTTTCGTGTGTCTATCCCGTCTAGTAAATATACCACGAAAAACATTATTAATGCTCAAAATGAGTTTATAAAAAATAATATTTTTGTTCCAAGTAATTTCAAAAAACTTTTAAATTATTATTTTTAGTCACAACAAATTTAGCTATAATCTCAATTACAAATTTTTGATTTTATTTTCAAGTAAATAAAATCGATGATATATTTGTTTTTACTAATTTCATTATATCAGCTATATATCTAGATGGATTACCAATTTATTATTTAAAGGATTTATACTTAAATTTTTTTTTTATCATAAATTGCAAAATAAATTACGTACTCTAAATGTTTGTACAAAACTTGATTACATTTTTTAAGCAATTTTAAAATTATAATGAATGTAATTATAAAAAATGTTTCAAATATTGAAATTTCTGAACATAAAATTAATAATATTAACACAATAATATCAAAATTATGATTATAATTTATTTCAGTTTTAAATGAATCGTTTGTAGATGATAAAACTATCGTTGAAACAACACAACTGACAATGAAAGAAATATCGTATTTGAAATTTTCAATTTAAAAATATTTACCGGAAAGCTCAGAAAATATGAATTGTAAATATAAGATTCTAATTTTAGCTTAACGCTAATCTTTGTTATACAGCTTTTGCATATTATATATAGCTTTGATGCGAAATCCAATGATAATAATAATAATAATAATAATAATATATGTTATCAAACGGTGTAAGTGCTAAAGTGTGTAAAACAGAAAATGTCGGAAATTCTATTTTAAGTACTGCAAATGGCAATGAAGAATTGCAATATAGCTTCTTTTAGTTAATCTATAATTTTGTACAGTGTTTGCAATAAATTGGATAATTTGAATGATCTAAAGCTGCTTAGATAACAGCAAAACTGCGTTCAATTGTGTAAACAATGTCATACATAAATAGATGAGTGCAATTACCGTGATCGCAATAATATGTTGATATATAGATTGCAGTGTTATTCGAGAAGCGGAAAAGATCACGTCCAGTCCGAGTGATTATCAAATGAACGTAAAAATGTGTTATGTTACAAAGAGAAAAGAATCGAAATGAATCAAAAGGCCACGAGAATTAAAGGATCTTAGCAAAAGGAATCCTTGCAAATTGGGCACAAAAGCGCGGTGAAATCTCGCTCCGCAGCAGTAAACAGCTTTTTTTTTCTTTGCCCGTCAAATCTTCAGCGACGAGGTCTTGCGTAATTAATACAACCGAAGACCTTTAAAAAAATTCCACTTACTTCGTATTAATTTTTTTTTTTTAGTTGCTCCTCGACATTCATTCAGCCAGCAGTGTTTTCGTTCTTAACGGCGAGCTCGTGCGAAACCTGTAATTTGGGGGATCCCAAACGCGAAATCATTGACCACGAAATCGTTGCCTCCGCCAAAGTCCAACTCCTTCCTTCTAACCTTTTCCTTTATTCTAAACCGAACGATATTTACAATCCAAGTACATCGAAATGTGCTTAATATTATATTCGTGAAGATTATATAATTTTAGCTAAATCATGAATTCATTATGCAGCGATCACATAAATTTTAATTAACTGGATTTAAATTTAAATGAATAATTTCAAAAACAACGAAAAAAAGGCCAACGTTCGAGATTCACATTTCATGTAAACAAATTCCTTATCGCAGAGCATATACTAGATTACATTATTTTTATACTCGTCCTTTATAGATTATTCAACTATTTCTTGGTGAAAGAATCGACGTGGTAAACATTTCCGAATCGAAGAAGACGCCACCCAAAATCATTACAAATGACCTACTTTATTGCACGAAATATACGCATTTCCATTTTTAAAAAAATCTCTTACTATTTGAACGTTCTTATATATATATATATATTACGATTCATTATTTTATAAATAATTCAAATTCCTCGGACTTATGTAACGAGCGATAAAACCGGAGCAAATAATGACATAAATGTGTCAAACTTAATCCGACACGCACAAAAGAAATGTTATTCAGAATAATTTTTATATTTTACACCTAAAAACGATTCGTATTACAATATTATATTGCACAGCAGTTTCGCTTAAGAAAAATCTTTGTCCGCAAAATTTATTGAAATAATTGCATAGTAACATGGTATATGTCTTTCAGGATTAAGATGAAAGTTTGTCATTGGGGAAAATAGACACAATAATATTTGTAAAGTGACGTTCAAACATTGGCATTGGACGTGCGTCTAGCGAAATGCAAACATTGTACGTCTCCTGTTAAGTTTCTCTCTATTTTTTTTTTGTATTTGGGCAAAAACGTTGACCAAATATTTATAGCGCTTCTTGAGCGATTATGGCAATGGTAATAATGCCGATTCTTAGGAAAGAAAAAAAAACACACAAATTATCGGGGCCGCTTCTCGTGAAACTAATTGTCGTCAAATATTGACACTGATGATCTATCCAAATATACACACACACACATTCCTTTTCCTACTCGTTTTCTTCTTCGTCCTTTCTTTCTCTCCGCACACACACACACACACACACATTTAATTTTGTTAAACATTGACGGTCAGTTGTTCACGCGGCCAATGCATGCATGCGTGCAAGCAAGCGCGGATCCGGATTTTTTTTTTTCTATTCGAAATTATGGGCAACGTTGACAAATATTGGAATGTCGTCGAGCAGACAATTTATTTTTGTTGCTAGAATTTAATTACCGAAAACCATGTAGTAGATGGATGCAGTTGGGAGCGAAGTCGTGTCCTTGCGAACTGAATTATTGCACTTGGTGGATATGTAATTTGAGCGCTTTTGTCGCGATCAAGGACTCATGAACAACACATGCACCATTAGAAATGTGAAGTGGAAACACCGCCTAAGGCTGCAATGCGCTGCTCCATCGCCATTACGCTGAACAATCCGTTTTCCGATGAATGAATCCACATCCACACCATATATTCATTGATAGTTTTCCATTTACACTAACTTCCATTCTGCAGACACAATCATCTATGGCGTTTACGAATATAACTGAAAAGCAATTATTGTATAATAATTGTTTGCCACGCATTCGTACAAGCATTTCGTTTGAACATGGAAATCGTTTATACGGAGCAAATTATACAGCTTTTCGGACTGTTCTTAGAAATAATCACTTTTAGCTTTATTTTAAATTTTGATTTTATTAAGAAAAATCTTTGATATTGTTATCATTGGTTTAATATTGGTTTAGGCAAATACGAAAATATTAGATTAGTTGATCAAATATGTTTTCCGTACAATTCCACTGTAGTTAATGATGGATTCATTCGTTTTCTTAATTTCTTTTAGTAGATTCAGAAATGACGATGGCGGGAAACACGACGTTAACCGCCTCACTGACTGCAGGAAACGTGACGACGACTCCAGCCCTCAGCCAGCACTGCGCCATTTGCGGGGACAGGGCAACCGGAAAACACTACGGAGCCGCCTCTTGCGATGGCTGCAAGGGCTTCTTCCGGCGTTCCGTCCGGAAAAACCATCTGTACACATGCAGGTTAGTTACGTCTTGACCTAAGACAACTCGGAATTCCGTACACTTATCTGCTGCTAACATTATTTTGGACGTTGGAACCCATTACGACCTACATTAAATACGTCAATAGTTTTCGCTCTTTATTTTTTTATTCATCCTCGCCGATAAAATATTCCGCTATTAGCGTTAATTGTAGATTAAAATCTAATATGATTGCGTGTTACAAAGGTTCAGCAGGAATTGCATCGTGGACAAAGATAAGAGGAATCAATGCAGGTACTGTCGATTACGCAAGTGCTTCAAAGCGGGCATGAAGAAAGAAGGTAAAAGATTTCTCGTGCATCATCTGAATGATTTCTAATACGCGTTATTGCAGCTGTGCAGAATGAGCGAGATCGGATTAGCTGCAGAAGGCCGAGCTACGAAGAAAGCACGCAAGGAAATGGATTATCCGTGAGTTCGCTGCTCAACGCAGAGATGCTTTCCAGACAAGTCGGAGCCGCTCTGGAGGTAAGCTACAATTTACAAAGATTTATGCGAATTACATTAAACTGACGATTACAAATTTTCCTAGTTTCTCTCAATT
Organism: Nicrophorus investigator; assembly: GCA_963457615.1. NCBI lineage: Eukaryota > Metazoa > Arthropoda > Insecta > Coleoptera > Silphidae > Nicrophorus > Nicrophorus investigator. Next base: position 30,169,050 of record OY735141.1, read on the forward strand.
AATACGACATATATAATACAAAAAAAAAACACTCAATTCGATTAATTGAAGTGCACTTAACAAAAAACATCTCTTATCGCCATTGATTTCTCAAATCAGGATAACCGAATGACGATTTCCTAACGATTTTGAATGTGGGTCATCGTTAAATTTCACATTGAATGTATTATTTTGATTTCCCTTCAATTAACGGATTTTCCTTAATGTTTATTTCAGGCGTCGCCAATTAACATTACTTTGTCATTACCATTATCTGTTTGTAAAATGAACATTTATTACCTTGTACGATGCTTCTTCTACCAAGAACTTAATTAACTTGCTTTTGTTGTTTCCATTGAAAACTTAATTGATTTTAATGTGATTGCAAAAAATACAAAGTGGAAAAAAGTTTTCCATTTCGCGAAATACAACTATGTATTTTCATAGCTTCGCTTATGATACAACTGCTAATTCACTTAGTATCGTTTTATTGCCGGGATCGCCTATCAAATATTAAAGCGTTTTATTAGCGGATCCATTTTGCTGCTCGCAACTTCTAATAGAATTTTAATAAAATTATCAGGGATAAATTGCTGTGAAATTTCATTTACTTTATTTGAGTAAAAATATGCAGAGAGGTCATTCGGCCTTGCTCCTCGTAATTTATATATGATCATTTTTCTAAACATGTCCATTATGTTTGTCACTGAATATTTTTAACTATTATATAATATGCAATTTACAATTATTGTTTCAGTAATATAATAATAAGCAAATGGAAATTTGTTGATATTTGCATTGAAAGAAAACACTGTTTCAATTATAATTTACATCAGCGTCTCTGAAACTCTTTTCCTCAAACATCTTCTGTTTGCATTAAGATCCAATCAATATTTTTTTGACAGCTGTCATTTCGCCTAATTTAGTTTGACGCAACGTCATTTCGAAAACAGTATTTAAATTATAATTTAGATCAGCGGTTCTCAAACAATGAAGTTGCTTAAAATTTTTGACGCTTTGACTCAAAATGACTAGCATTTAACTTGGGATTGTTGATGATTAAATTGAACGGTCGTTATTGCAGCAAATGGGTCAGACTCCTGGAAATGATTACGATTTATCCAACAAGCAGTTGGCCAACATCAACGATGTCTGCGAGTCCATGAAGCAGCAGCTGCTGATTTTGGTGGAGTGGGCCAAGTACATTCCGGCCTTCACGGAATTGCAACTTGACGATCAGGTAAACAGAATTTCTCAATTGAAAGACCATGATGAATAGTCGTTAAAACTTTGTTGTTTTTAGGTGGCGTTGTTGAGGGCACACGCCGGAGAACATCTACTCTTAGGTTTGGCACGCAGATCCATGCACTTAAAAGATATCCTTCTTTTGGGAAATAACTGCATCATCACAAAACACAGTCCAGGTGAGAGTCGCATTACCTACAAAAACAATCTACTCCCTTTTTGCATGCATCGAATTCACGTGGTTCCAAGCCATCGTTTAGTTTTTAGTTAGTGCAATACGCATGTCCGTACATCTAGTTGAAAATCATTAAAATTGAAATTAAGAAAGAAAAAAAAAACAACTATCAATTGGGTGCATGTCCATAGAAAAAATAGCAAAGCAATTAGTTTTGGGGGATTCATTTCGTGTGCAGTCGACTTCCGCCCTCTTTGCATGGGTTTAAATCGATCATCAACAAAAAAAAAATAGAAAACTTTAAATTGGAAACAGCAAAATTTATAGTTTATAAATGTGAATCATCTACATCACAAATAATCAATGTACTAATAACAACGTGTGTGTTTTGTAACTGTTTAATTCCATTTCATTCTGTCTTGTTGTGTGAGTAATATCACTAATCACAATATTGTGTTTCTCTTTTTAGTTTAAATTATTTTGTATTTATTTACTGATTTTCTGTGTCTTTTATTTTGTTGTTGTTGTTGTTATTTTTATTGACATACTGGTAAATCGCCGTCATTATTTCCAATCTTCCAATAAATTATTCCTGCTTCCAATTTAAAAAGAAATTGATTATAAAATCAAACTTTTAATGAGCATTTTATTTTTGCAATTTTTTGATTCTTGTAATTCGATTATGAAATATAATATAAAAAATTAAGATATTGGTGTGGGTATACAAAAATTTTCAATTAAAGTTTAAAAAAAAAATATATATTCCTTTTTTAAAATATTAGTACAGTGCACCTATAAATTGATAAGTCGTTAAAATTAAAATAAATATTTTTTGTACGGACATGTAATTGTATTTTATTTGTTGTTTGGGCGTTGTCCAATGCAGTTGTGGTGTTAGCAGACTCTCGCATCTCTCCAGACTTGGATATATCGCGGGTGGGTAGCCGGATCATGGATGAATTGGTGAAGCCGATGACCGAGGTGCAAGTGGACGACACCGAGTTCGCGTGTTTGAAGGCTATAGTTTTCTTTGATCCCAGTAAGTAGTTGGATGAAGTAGTTGATGAAGAGGCGGTTTGCACAGTGTGTGTGTGTGCTTTGTCTTGCAGATGCGAAGGGTTTGAGCGAACCGAACAGGATCAAGGCGTTGAGATATCAGATCCAGATAAACCTGGAGGACTACATCAGCGATCGGCAGTACGATAGCAGAGGTAGATTCGGAGAGCTTCTGCTCACGCTGCCCGCGCTCCAGTCGATCACCTGGCAAATGATCGAACAGATCCAATTCGCGAAGCTCTTCGGGGTGGCGCACATCGACAGCCTTCTGCAAGAAATGCTATTAGGAGGTAAACAGTTTCTCTGAACAAGCTCGTAGAATTAGTGTGTAAATCCAATGCTCTTTCCGTGTGTACATAAAACCCCCGAAAGTAAATTGCGTGTTGCGGACGGATCGTTCTAAAAAGTAAAATCTAGAATCTATTCTAGGCGCATCCGTAGAAACAAACCAGCCGACGATGATCACCAACACGGCCAACAGTTACCAGAGTACCAGCGACTCGGCGGACAGTCCGATCACTTCGCCGGGGACGACGCAGTGCCACAGTCCCACAGATCAGCTGATCAACGGAAACATCGCCAGTCCACCATCGAACGGCAATCCAGCCAATATGCTCATCATGAACGACATCTCGCCGATGGAAGATGATGCCTTCAGAATCGCCTTCAAGCAAGAACCCAACGTCGAGGTGGATCCGTTCTAATACTACACCGCTGCAATCGCAACAAATCCTTTGCCAGTAATTCAGTCGGTGCCATACAAATCTACAATCAAAGACAACAAACAAACAAAAAAAACGAAACTCTACTAGTGCCTAAACTTCCTCTATCTATTTCTCCTGGGCTGTGAACGTTGTTGCTCAATCAAATCAAAGCAAAGAGACAAAAATCTAATATTTTTTTTATACGCCTAAAATATAATTGGAACAAATCGATCGATATTTCTTTTAATAGATTTGCTTTATTTAAGGAATGAAGTGACCTATGAACAAGGGGGACCGCCGTAAATCGATCGAAGCGAAACACAATATTAAAAAAAAAAACAAAATCTTGCCCGCTGTGAAACAAAATAATTTCTTATCGAAAAAAGCCTTAGATCATAATATCATTTTATCAAATCTTTTACGTTTACGACTAGTTCTCTTTTAAGCTAATTAATGAATAGTTTTTACATTTTTTTTTTGTTGGTAATTAATAAGAGGTGTATGAAATATATAATTTATGTACGAAACAATTTGTTGTTGAACCGCTTTGCTCAAAGATACAAAATAATTGTAGGGTATTTTTAACCTGTCATTGTTATTTAGGTTTATAGTTTTTCTTTTCTAAGATCGATATTGTTTATATAATGCATATATACATATATATATATTTTAGTCGGATAGGTTTAATTGTTAATTAATATTAAATTGGTGCATATTGTTACCTGTCTATTTAGTTATTCCTTATTTTTTATTATATAATAATTATTAATTATTATTATTATCATCATCATAATTGCATTATTTTCTTGTTACATTATATTTAGGGCTCCAGACTTCTGTCTTTAACCCATGTTATTATTATTATTATATTTCTATTATTATTATTATTATTATTTGTTCTATTTTAATTATTTAAAGAAAAAATTGGCAGCTTTTCTGTTGACTCTACGATAATGTTATAAGTCTAATAAAAATGATAAATGATAAATGCCATTTCAATGCAAAACAAAAATACATTTAAAATTAGTTAAATATTTTATAATTAAATTATTTAGTAGACCAAAGGCTGGCAGTGGCAATATGATTTTATTAATTATTTAATTTAATTTCGATAATAAACGTTTACAAACATTCATTTAAAATTACAAAAGTTATTTCCAATATTTTCCAACGACGTTCTATTATTGCGTTAAAAAAATAAAACAGTGCAAATCCCACGTCGTGTTTGCCTTTTCGTTTCGTTTTTGCTCTAAATATAACATTTTGAACGCTTTGATCTTCCATAATATTAATTTAATTTTCTATAAACGAACATTGTTTAAATGATTTAAACTATATTATATATACTAAAATAAGTTGCAAGTTGAAAATTCCTTTTTAAAAACAATAATTTTATATAAATAGATTTATATCGACAAATTATGTACTGTTAGTTACGGTATAATTATTGTACAATGCTAATGGCTTCGGTTTCGTGTCCATTTTATTATGCCGTTTCCGGAAATAGCTCTTCCGGCCGTGGCGTCTCTATACACAATCCGTCGCATTTCATATCCGTTTGTCTTCATTAAAGCCAATCACTTCACGCAATTTAGAAATGAATGTTACCATAAATAGAGAATTATACTAAATAATGCGATTGCATTTTAATAATAATAATAATTTATAGTTTAAACAAAACATTTAACAATTTCTTTACTTAATCAATATTGACTTAAATCAATTGTTAAATATTTCGATATTTCATATTTTCAACATAAACAAATTTGAAGTTAATAAATTTATTAAATTAATTTTATTTGAATAAATTATGATAAATATGGATAATAAAGATATTTAAGCTGAGATTTTTCTAATAGGCAACCAAATAATCTGTTTGTATTTTAGGTTATGTGTTGAAAACCGTTTAGTGTTATTTATTTACAAATTAAGTTTTAAAATGTCTTTAGTATTATCGTACTCACCGAATTACTTCTCGGTCGATGATATCCTTGCGTCGCAGGAGAGGGTTCCCTGTAAATTTCTGGCGAACGTTCCAAAATTAGGTGAAGAAATATTCGTGCAAAATATTTGAATGCATCTTTACCATTCCTGTTTGCAATTGCAGGTAAATTGAATCCAGCATCCGAAGACGACGATCTGGCTGCTGGCACTGCCTTGGAGCTTCCCATATGGCTGGTGCAACCTCTCAGCTCCGGCAGACATGCAATCATCGCCACAGAACTTCCCAGGATCTACACGGAGCCGTACAGGGAGATCCTGAAGGCAGATCCCGTTGCCGTCGATCTGCACAAGTTCAATTTGTACTTTTACGAGTTCGGCTTGTACGCAAAATCATTCGATATCCGAGGCGATGTAGCAACGACTTTAATCTACGTAAATAGTGCACATTCTCTCAGCTAATTGTTTTATCTATTTATTTTATTTCCAAGACTTTCATCACGAGATTCAGGAAAATCATGGATCTGGCGGATAACATGGGCTTAGATCCGCTGATAAACGATGGATTGGACATGCTGGAGCGCGGACTGTTCTTCGAAGGACACAAGGCGCGCACGAAATTGAATAATTGGCTCATTCAGACCGGAATGCAATTAGAAGCCGCAAACATGGTTACTAACCACAAGAAGCGCAAACGGGTCAATCTAGAAGACATCATATGATTCTCTCCGCCTTGAAAACCTAACATTAATTTACATATTTTAAAGAATGCAAATAACTTTCACAGTTACGAAATATAAAGTTCTTTAAAATGTTTGATTTCCTTACACAAATTTTACCAGAAATTGATCAGTTGCTTCCTGTTATTAAGAATTTTTTTAAAGATCAAGATTCATTAGCAATTTCCAATTGGAATTGTCTTTGTACATTTCTGAGATTGCGAATCAATTTTGAATGTTTAGTTCGTAAAATGATGCGCAAGAATGACTTTACTTTAATCCTTATAGATAGAATTCAAGTTTTCCCGTGTCCTCTCGATAATAACTGAAATCTGTAGGTAAAAAATAAGTCTAAAATAAGCATTTATTGTTTAATTTATTTCAGAAAAATAATTAACATCCAATGTTGAAGCAAAAATGAACTTTTTAGTTGTATTAAAATTAATTAAATTAATATATTCAAGATTTGAAAGGGTCAATATTTTTTAGACAAAAAAAAAATTAATACATAATTGATAATAGAATACATTTTATGTATATATATTTAAATATATAGATAAGAAAATTGTTTTATTCATCTTTAGGATACATGATGTTTTTTTTTTCAATGGAAAAGTTAAAGCTATTACATCAATTGTAGGCAACTCGCGATACACTTAAACTAGAAGAGTTGTCTACAGTTATAATAAATCTTAAATATTTATTTTGTTAAAGATGAACAAATCGTTACATTAGATTTCACCTCAAGCGAGATAAATCACATTTCATGCACCATCCAGATTATATTAATAAACAATTCATAATAAACCAATGAGAAATCATAGTAATAATAATTATAATAGAAAAAGAAAAGGGCCTTAATAAATCTTTTACTCTACATAATAATAATAATAACATAATCGTAGGATTAGTGAACTTAACAGAAAGAAATAATAGCAAGTGGACATCAGTTGATTAATACAGAGGTTTGTGCTTGTTACAATAATAATAATAATAATACAATTACGTAAATATGAATAAGAAATTGCGAAACCTTGAGAGGTCTTAGTCATCGACGTCTCTAAGAATTAAAAAAAGGTGAAGAAAACTTATTTTTTTTGCGTTTCATGGAATGGATGCAATACAAATGGTTTTCTTATAAATGATTAGTTTTTCTTTTTTGTACCAACTAATTTCGAATATTTTATTTACAAAACTCACTGACACATATTATCAATTAATTAACAAGTTTCTTTTTTTTATTAATTTTAAATCTCTTACAGTATGTGGGAGGGATTCAATTCCAATCCAATTCTCTATTGCATCCGTTTGGGAAAATCACAATTTTTAACTTTTTTTTTTTGGTGCAGTTATAACAATAAATAAGTTGTGATCGAACACTTGTTTGGTTTATGTTTTCAGGGATTGTTCAAGTAATCATGCTAGAGTAAATAATGAAATGCATGATTAGTCGAGCAATGGATGTCCACTTAACTGAAGTATATGGGAGAATATTTGGGGAGACAAGCGAAAATAATTTGAAATTGGTGGGGTTTATTATAATGTTAGCTCTACAACTTTATTCTTGATATTTTTTTTAGATTTTTTTAGTTTTGTTTTGTATCTTGAAGACCCCGTAAAACACACAGTAATGATAAGGATAATATAAAATATATATATATATATAGATGTATATAATATAAGGTGCGTTAGCTCAGAATAAGACACATGCACGCCTCTTCTTCTTTTTAACCTGCAGAGCTGCACGAGTGGCAGTTTCGAAGACCTCACGAACACCCTCCTTGCTCTTGGCGGAGCACTCCAAGTAGGCGAAGGCGTTTATCTTCTCGGCCATGGAGCGACCATCCTGTGGTTTCACCGGTTCCTGCTTCATCTTGTTCAACTCCTTAATGGTGACAGGGTCGTTGCGGAGATCCTTTTTGTTGCCGACCAGAATGATGGGCACATTCGGGCAGAAGTGCTTCACCTCCGGAGTCCACTTCTCGGGTATATTCTCGAGGGAGTCGGGCGAGTCCACCGAGAAGCACATCAGAATGACGTCCGTGTCCGGATAGGATAGCGGTCTCAGCCGGTCGTAGTCCTCTTGGCCGGCCGTATCCCAGAGGGCGAGCTCCACTTGCTTCCCGTCCACCTCGATGTCGGCCACATAGTTCTCGAATACGGTTGGCACGTAAACCTCAGGGAACTGATCCTTACTGAACACGATCAACAAACAAGTCTTTCCGCACGCACCATCGCCGACGATCACCAATTTTTTACGGATCGTAGCCATCGGACCTGCCAAAACACACGAACAACGTCAACGCCTATTAAACCACACACTCGGCACACACACACACACACACTCTCTCTCTATATATCTAGATATCTTCCTTCTCTCAGACGGACGATCTCGACTCCGCTCCACTCTCTCTCTTCCTATCTACTAACGTTCCCCTCTCGCGACCGACCCAACTGCATACATATACGCACGCACACATACGCTCAACCAGGACCAATCTGGTAGCGCGCGCTGTTGCCAATTCGATACCATGAACATATCAACAGAAGCCACATTCATGACATAACCCATTCACACAGCTCAAAATTCCAATAACCACATTCACATTATTTACATCCTTTTCTCATTCCAATTAGATCTCTAATGCACAAAGGGTGAGAACACATCCCTTGAAATAAAACCATATACACTTCCAACAACAAAATTTTAATACATAATTACGAACACAATCATCCTTTTAAATTCAGTATTTTAGGCCACACATAAATTATCCATAATGAATTAAACTTTTTCAAATTTTAAATTAAAAATTTTCTGCACATATAATTCTATACACTTGATAAAGTTTAAAATATTTTACTATTATTTTATTAACAATTTAAAAATTATACTATTTATTGAATATAAATTATAAAATTAATTTGTCTTAATTAATCGGCATTTTTTTTCTTCAAATACTTAGTCGGCATTTTCCGAGCGATTCGCGTGGTCGTAGTAGCTGCACGAAAATCACTTTCGTAATATTTTCGAAACTTCGTTCCGTTTTAAAAACACGTTCCTGATTTGGAATTGAAAAGCTAATAAGAATATCAATTGAACGAATTGAAAACAGTTACATTTAATATTAATACAAGTACAAAATAATTAAATAAATCATTAATTGTTTCATTTTGAGGAAAATATCAGTTTTTGATACTTTTATTATTGTGCAATTGATTTTTAGACTAAACTGAATCAACTACTTTCTACACTAGTCCGAATGTTTATCTTATCTGGTCGGAATTAGCGTTATTGTGTAAAGATTAGTTGCAAGAATGAATAAATGTGCTTAAAAAATCATCATAGTTAAGCAAAATGTGGATGGCTTACTATAAATGGTTAAAATTGAAATTAATATCAAAATATTATGATAAACACAAATTTGAAAATATTCAGCATTATTCGCAACAGGTACAACTTAACTTTAGTGAGCAGTGAGATAGTTCTGGATCAAAATGGAAATTAATTGGAAGTTATGTTTGGCCAACTTTCTAGAATTAAAAGCAAAACGATTTTGTGACTTGAATCGCTTTTCTGGGAACGATTAGAATCTACGGAACTGTAAATATTCAATTCAATTATATTTTGTAAGCTAATTAATGTTTAGTGAATGACTATTAATTATATTTATAGTTTATAGAAAAAAAATAATCGGCTTTCTCGAATCACTTCCGACCAATCGTTCGTCTCGTCATTATTCTGCGAACGTCTGTTGTAAATTCCACACACATAAATCCATTTCAAATTTCGATTTTTATTGTAAAAACTCAAGAAAATCATTGCAATATTCCAAAATTATACAAATCTTTAATTTGATATCAAATGTGTGAATTATATAAAATTATAATAAATTCGCAATTTTCTTGCGATTCCGCAGACCCCACCCAAAGAGGGTGATGTCATATCTCTGGCGTCATTAAAATTGCTTGTATCAAATTTTAAGAGAATGCATCAACTTTTGTCAAAAAACATATTTTTATTTGCAATTTAAATCGTTTCAATAACAAAAATAAAATCTCTTATTATTATTAAAATATCCTTAATAATTAACGATAAATCAAACTTCTAATTAGTTGTAAAGGTTTAATTCTTATGGATTCCCATGTCGATTACTTTAGAATTTTTTGTTTACTAAGAAATATTTTATAATTTGAAATGTAATATTTTGACTTCAATGTAGGAGAGAAAACTTTACTGAACTTATTTTTTGGTCTTTTTTAAGGTGAATTAATGTTTCTTGATCATAAGATGCATTTGACTTAGAATTAAGCTACAAATGTGATAATTGTCATGAAGAAACAACATTGAAACAATAATAAGTATGTAGTTAAATCTACAAATGATTATGCACTTGTTGCATCAAAATCGGCTGAATTCAAGATATTAAGTTGATCACAGAATGTTATAATTATTGAAAAGGAAATTTTAGCTATGTAATACTGGTGGGTTAAACTTTGTGTGTATATATATAATCAGCAATCAACTTCACGCTGAACCAAAAAAAAAAACGTACATAATCAGAGTTGCCTCATCCTCAAACCGCAACACTGTCCGACACACATACACTCACACGGATGCATACTACACCCCAAATAGCTCCATCTCGCTCATACGAAGTAAACTAAATGCAAATCACTCCCAAAGCCGACACTCGTATAGCTTATGGCAATCGCAGCAATTTCTAGTATAAAACAGTAACATGTAAACAAGGGAGCGGATGGGGATAAAGGAGGTAAACTTTGGCAGCAGCAGCAACAATCGAATAGGATTTTGAAGGGCGAAGAAAATGGTCAATCCTTACCGAATAAACAGAACGTGGAAACGCCCTAATTAGACTAGAAAACGAATAGCAGATCTCAATCTGCCCTAGATGATTAGATCCAAGCGAAACGAGCACAGAGGCCGCGGCGGCACACACATAACAAAAATTGCAGCGAGCTATATATTACACAACCTTGCGAATCAAGGATCTCTCTTACTTCTTCTGGAAGCGTATCGAGAGGAGAGCGGAATCGGATAAAAACGATGTCCCCTAATAATAATAATATTCTGGCAACAATGCTCTCGCCTTGTCCGTATGTATGTGTGTATATCTGCCTCTCTCTCTCTCTCTTTCTCCCTATATATTTGCTCTATCCGTGCACACACGTAAGATGGCGGCGCTCAGGGGAAATTTCCCAAAATCAAAACACGAATTTGGTTTGTGAAGCAACTTGGAACTGCGTCGCGTTGACGAATAAGCACAGAAAAAAGAAATTGTCGACATACCTTTATTTGAGTCCCCGTTATCGGACCAACAACAAAACATTCGATGATTCGCTCTTGACACCCGTACGACGAGCCGTGTGTGTGCGTATGTCTCTCTCTCTCTGTTTGTGTGCGTGTGTGTGTATGTATGTTGCTCTCTTTCGTCTGATCGCTGTGCTGAAGACTGACTACTGAAGGCTTTCACCGTCGTTCAAATTCCCTGCAGCTTTGCTCCTTTCCTTTCGGGAATTGCGATGGTTTTTTTTGTCGGTTGTTTTATTCACTCATTGATAAAATAGATAATACGCTGTTAGGCAGACAGAAATAGAACTGACATAAACAAACTGTTCGGCGATGGCCGATGCGCATGAGCTATGTACTAGCCCTCAGCTTACCGAGCTATGAGCTATGAATCACGAACGAGTCCAGGATCGCAAACAACATTCCATTTGGATCCTCTTACTGTTTTTCCTCTCTTTATTTATGATGACCACGGGTTACAGACATAGCTGAAACATTCCAAACTGCGCATATAACATTATTATTGAATAAACCCAAATAAACCGACGATCTAAATTTCCGCTCTAAACTGAAAACAAATCAAGAATGCTTCCTATCATCATCAAACAATTGCTATTTAATTCCAAATGGATTTTCCCTTTTGTTTTTCAAATTCTACAATAGGATTACCAACTTAGGAATACTAACTGTTCAGCTGATGAAAGAAATATACTGAAGAAAACATCCTGAAACATCCTAATTATCATTTACCACCACACCTCGCATTCTTAAACGTTAGATTCCTCAATGATCTATTTTTAGACTCGATGTTTATCTAATGTTATGTTTATATTTTATAAATAAACACTTTTATCATCAATCTAATTAATTTCTACGAAATGGTTTATTTATTATAATTTTATAATTGCAATCACAAACTAATTTAAGTATTTAATTTCCAAGGAAACAAGTAACAAATTTAATTAAGTATTCATATTTTTAAAGTAATAAATATATTTTTTTAAATTAAATAAATCTACTTTTTATAATGAAATATTATATAACATTATTAAATTATAATTAACTGAAATCAAAATGAAAATTAAGAATAAATTTTTATAGTTTAAAATAGGCAACCGATCGTTCTTTGCAGAATTTCAAATTTTAAATATTTTTGTTAATAATGATTTGCAATTTATTAAATTACAATTAATATTAATTTAAATAATTAATATTTTTTAAAATAAAAAATACCAACTTAAATATATTTTAATATTTTCGAATGAGGGATAAGCAAGTTCTAACCTATAATTGTAACATCTGATATATTATAAACAAAGTGAGATTTTTTGGTGAGCGGAAAAATGTTGAGCGGTTTAATTAAGATAAGTGCGTTGAGTTTTCGTCTATTCAATACGAGTTCAGCATTGAATGGACAGGAGAGAGTTATGCAGAAATTGATGAATACTAATAAGAAAAAGTAAGTTAATATTGTCAATACTGAATTGTTAGAGTTTATAATGTAATTTTAATTTGTTTTGCAGGAAGAGATTCACCAATGATTCACCTTTATTACAGAAAGCCAGCGTTTTAACGAAAGGCGCCAACGAGGGAAAGAAATCCTCAAGTTCGAAACGTGTCCATGTCTTGAACAAACTTTTTATGAAATACATTACCGATCTTATGGCAACTGGACAATATTCGCAGCACTTTCTAGGCCATGGTATAGAAATTAATAGGGTAAATTGTATGCATTTTATAGCTTTAGCTAATAATTAACTATATTTTGTATTAAATTTCAGGTGCGAGTTACTCCGGATTTCCAAATGATACACGTTTTTTGGCTGGCAAAAGGAACTAGTAGTGATCAAGATATAGGCATTATTCTGGAAAAGTATGCAGGTGCACTAAGGCACGAAATTACGCAGCTCAGAATTGTGGGAGAAGTTCCAAAGATTCAATTTTTTAAAGGTATTTCTTGTGTGGCAATTAAGTTATTCATTGAAGAAGAGTTTCAACCCTTACAATGGTATCTATATAGTCATGTTGATTACATTTAACGAATTAATATATTTTTTATGATTTAGCAGATATCAATTTACATATTATATTTCAGATAAACAGTTTTCGAATTTAGCGGAACTCGATTTGCGTTTGTCGAAAGCTGATTTTGGTGAAGATTATGAACCGATTCACCACACCACGAAATTAAAAACGGAATTGAAGTTGGATTTGTCTTTAGAGCCGGCAATTCGGGTAAAGTTACGCTTTTATTCAGAAGTCGTGTGGAGATTTATAGAAGAACAATCTTTTTATGTTTAGGAACGTATAGAAAAATTGGATTTGGAAATGGAAGAAGAAAACGATGATATTCTTCCAGATATGCCGCAAAATGTTTTGGGATTGGATCATGGTGACATCATGGAACGTGTAAGTGCTTATTTTTTTATTTCGTGTTGTACATGATAGCAAGGTATAAGTTATATTCGTTTCTTAAGGTAAGAAAATCTATGAAAAAATCGCACGCTGTGCATAGATTGGATCCGGATGTCGGATGCACATTGGAACGCACAATAAACTCTGATCCTATCATTTATCCCAGTATGAAAGCCCAAAGGGAAGCTTTCAAGGATTTTTTGAATAAACGACAGGTAACATATTCTAATTTCTATAATTCTTATAAATACACGCATAGTTTTCTAAATACATACAATTAATAATTGTTTTACGCTAAATACTTATTCTATTGTATAAAATCTCAGTATTTATAAATATTTTCGATTCGCTAATATAGATATATGTTTAAAAACTAGTAATAATTAAAAAAACAAATGTTTATATGTGCTACATGATTTCAGTTATTAAAGTCTAAGGCGATGAGACAAGATAAGAACCAAGTGCTTGAACAGGACTACTTGGAAGAAGAATGGAATTTAAGAAGAAAGCTGTACGAGGAGCGGATGCAATGGAAAGAGGATTTGGATGATTACGATTACTTGGACGATAATGACGAAGCAATGAAATAAATAAATATTAGATTATTAAAGGAAAGTTCATAGTCGTACTACCATTAAAGATATTTTTTTTTCATGACTTTGGGAATTAGATTATAATCACATATTGTAGTAAGCCCTCTCGCAATTCTCGATTCTTCGGTTATGGGGAACTTTAGTTTTTGCGAGAGGGCCCCGATCTTATAGTTACGGCGCTGCACCTCCTCCTTAATTGCTAACATCTATCATTCTTTATTGCTGAATTGAGGTCGCTGAAGTAAGCGTGGGTCATCGCCTCTTCGGAGCACATCCTCTGTGTGGGATTGCAGATGAGCAGTCTTTGAAGCAAATCCCGGCCGCGATTTCCCAGCTTCGGCACAACCTGTAATTGTACAATGTAATATGTATTCACGTTTTTCATCTATCATCAAATGCATTTACCTGAGACCAACTCATATTTGGCTGATACAATGGAAAAGGTTTGTAATCTGGTAGAGCAGATATTCCAGCCCAAGTATCCTCGGTTGGTGTACCCAGCAATTTAAATATCCTCCTCAGCTGATCATCCACATCTGAGCCTGGAAACAGGGGCCTTCCTGCATTTGCGAGCTCAGCAAAAATGCACCCTGCAGACCACATATCTATGGATGTTGTATACAGTTTAGCCCCAAACAATACATCCGGTGGTCTATACCACAGAGTGACCACCTCAGCTGAATAGCATTTCACTGGAATCCCAAAAGCCCTTGCCAAACCGAAATCAGCCAGCTTCAATTCCCCATTTTTATTGATCAGTAAATTTTGCGGTTTCAAATCACGGTGCAGTACATTGTGGCTGTGGCAAAAGGCAAGGCCTCTCAGCAATTGAAACATGAATGATTTAACCACATCTGGATCAATATCACCATTCAAACTATCAAAATATTTCTTCAAATCCTGATCACAATGCTCAAACACCAGTGTGAGTTTCTTATCGCTGTGCAATACATCATACAGTCTGACTATATTTTTATGCTTTAATTCTTTCAGCAGACAAATCTCCCTTAAAGCAGAAGATGGAACTCCCTCATCATCATCATCTAGCCTCACTCTCTTCAGGGCTACAATTTCGTGAGTCTCACGATTTTTTGCTTTGAACACTGTCCCATACGTGCCTTCACCGATCTTCTCTAATTTCTCGTATTTCTGCATCATGAATGTATTTAAAATATGCAACGAACCACCACAGAAACAACAATCGCAGCAATGCGAAGAGATATTTGTAAATAATACAAAAAGTTTCAGATTATTATGTTGGCAAAATTGACTTTACTTATTTTTAACAAGAATATGTTCTTATTCATTACTTAACTATATCAATTTTTAAGACTTGATATTTCTGCTATTAACTAAATTTATATTTTTGTTTGAATAATTTACTTTTTGCAAAGACCTTATATGTAGGCAACTACAATAACAAAGAGTATATTTCAAATATTATTTCAAGTTTGTTAAAAATTACAATATTAAATTAGTCAATATTTATTAGTATTTTTTAAGTAAAAATCGTAAGTTTTATCTATTTACAAATAAAAAAGGAAATACAAAAACATTGTTATAATTAATATAAATCAATATAATTAATAATGTACCTGGAAAATAATCACGTAATTAACAGTGTTCACGTCTGTAAATATTTGCAGTCTATGTAATCAATTATAAAGAAATAATTAATTGTAATCAAACAATATGAATATTACATTATTATGTTTTTTTTTATATGTAATTACGACCAATTTTGTAATTATAATTACTTTTTTCTTTTTTTTCTTTCAAATTATTAATTGTAAAAATTATAGAATTATATTAATTATTACATGTGTTGATGAATTTAATACGGATTTAAAAAATTGAATTAATTTTAGTTTTCAGTAAAATTATATAAAATCTGTTTTATGTTTGATTTTTTTTTTTCTAATTTAATATCGGCTAAAGTGTAAAATATATTAATTTTGCACCTGATTAATAAAAATAATGAGAGATATTACGAAGGCAGTAATTGTGAGAATTTATGAAAAGTGAGAAAAGGTAAAAAAAAGTAGGTGAATATTAAAACTTATATAATGGAAAACAGGATGAGATGTAAGGAAAGGTTGGATATAAGAAATGAATGAACATATAAGATAACGGTGGAGAAATGAAGATAGGCATGTGTCCAGGATGAATGAAGGCTAAGAAATAATAAATGGTGTTTTATTGGGACCAAAGAATGCGTTATGAATGTTGATGATTTCTGGATGTAGGACGTAATATCTGTGTGAAGAGTTCTTTGAGTCGTAGGTTGTAGATGGAGCCAGACGTTCCGAACGGTGGAAGCATGTATTCGACCATGTTTACGATCAAAAACCTTCAGTAACTAGTCAGCCGTTCTTCGGGCAAGCGCGCTGCTTCACATCGATCTACACGCATCCATGCATCTAGTTAATGTTTATAAGCAGTTTGTTGTCCGTGCAACAGGAATTTCGAAAGGAAGCAAGTGAAGCCGAAAAGGAAACGATAGTGCTGGATGAAGGAGGAGGAGAAGAAGAGATGGACTAGGAACGTGCGAAAGACCACTTAACATTCTTCCAAGTGCTCAATTATTTTATCACCTGTGATTGTTGTGTGCAGTGCATTTTTACCGACCCCTCTTTTCGCGGATGTTATTTGCCGAGGATACAAATAGTTCGCATTCATTTCCTTTTCACGCTTATTTTTTTGGATTAATCTCTTCCGAAGAATAACATCGTAAGTGTACGCTGTGTACCAGTTCCTTATTTTCAGTCTTAAGTTTACCTCATATTTGCCAATTTTAATTTATAAATTATTGAATGATGTTCGATCTCTACATGTTGCCTTATTGTCTATGCGTGCGATTGTTGTTTTTGGGTTGAATGCGTATTTTGGTTACAATGGCCATCTGTGCGACCGATGCACACAGAATGAATGCCCTTCTCTTCACTCGAAACAGGAAATCCGAGCGATGTTGATAAACTTTACGTATTGTCGGACCACTCGCATGCATTCAAAACTTGCTTCACCGCAAACTATTCTATCCAGAGTTCTCGTGACGCTTTATCTCATTAATTGGAACGATTTCATCTGAAAGATATATGCACTAAAAAAACATTAAGAATCTCACTCAAAATTGAATTACTTGTTTGAGTTTTACTAAGTTCGAAAACTTATTAAAAGTCTTCCAAAAAGCAAAAGGTTATCTATGCAACAACTATCTAAAACTTAACTTTTATAAGCAGTAAAATGGGACTTACGATATATCCACATTCTTAGATTCCATACCATTTCTTTGTGTCTAGTCTTAATACGATAAAAAACGTAACACCAATTTTTATCAATTGATGAAATTTTAATTAGAAAATAATAGAAATATCACTGATTATTATGCAAGAAATATGTAGTATAAAATAAAAATGTGTATCTTTAGGAAGTTTAATTTTCAAAGGTTAAAATTCTACAAAAACAAGTTTCTGGAGGTTAATAATTCCATATTTTTTTAGTTGTATTTGCGTAGATACATTTAATTTTAAAGTATAAATTCATAATTTTGATGAAATTTTCATCGTTCATTTCTTGCACAAAGAATTTCGATCTATCCGATCGATTGACCCAGTTTCATTTGCCAGCAGCTTAGCATATAGCGATTGTCAATGCGGTCCACATGAACAATATGCACCACTGCAACATCGACAATATCTAAATAAGATTTCATATAATTTTTTTTTTTGATGATTTACATAATACAACATAATTATTTTTATTTGAAAAATATTAGTAAAATAGTTGAATTTTTGTCAATTCTTAATTTCTATTTTCACACTTGAAATCCGCCGTTCCCAATTGTACAATGCGCGACCTCATTACTAAAGGTTTCAGGTAGTGAAATAACAATGTCCTGGAAATAACCGCACTATAAATGTAATAGAATTTCGGTTACTGCTGCGTACGTTTTACTCTGGTCGATGTTAGCAATTTGCAGTTTAACCTTTTTATTTTTTTATCCTTCTATTCACATTGCAAAAACCTTGAATTGTTCATTTATATTAAGCAGTAAAAACAATATTTATTTATACTTCAGTTAGTTTTAGCAAAATTTAACATCTTTTAATTGCAATTAAGATTGTTGCTTAAAACATTTCTCGGAAGATCCGACGATTCCATCTGGAACAAAAATCCAATTTCGATTTTAAAGCGTGCAGCGACAATTTTTGCGTGAAAAACTAACGAAAACAAAGTGCAGGGAAAGCGCGTTGAAAGGGAGTTCAAGTTCGTAAACTTTCCGTTTGTTTTTTCCGTTTTTATTTTGAGGCCGCGTTGAGGTCGTTTGATTCTAATTACGCCTGCCTTTGTAAGTGCGCCATCCTCCAGTCTGATTCTCCTTTTTATTTTCTTTATCGTTGCCTTTTTTACTCTATTAACGTGCCACTGTTTATATAAGTTCCAAATTAATTAAATAAAACGTAAAAACTTTGTTTGAAAGCTTGTAGACTAATAATTTATTAATTAAATAGGTCTTAATTTCTTATTAATTAATTTAGTTTGATGAAAGCAAAATTTAAAAAAAAATCATTCAGCTGTACCATTTTTTTGCAGGTACATAAAACTAATGGAACGATTCGTTTCGCCGCAATGGCAAAATTTAAAATCCGCTTTTATTACATGGACACAGGTCTACGCAGTAAATAAAAAAAAATGGATTTTTATCCTATTGATGCCTATGCATACTATATAGTCTATAATAAATTTCACTTTGCTTTAAAATTTCTATTCTTCATTCCGCTAATGATTCAGCTTCACGGATTATTACGCTCGCATTGGTAATGTAATGTTAAGCCAATCTTGGATTCAATTTTCCCGTTGCGAAGAAAATGACTTTTTGATGGATGGATTTTAATAGGTCAATATTTTCACGTCGTGGAATTCAATTTCCCTTTTTAGCGAGTTGATCGTCGTTTCTGAGACGTCGGTGAATCGAAAATAGGCGATGAAAATGATGATGATGATGATGATTCACTTTCAGCATCCTACAACTAAGTATTAATTATAATAATGGCAGAGGTGAACTCTGGCGTCATCGAACGAGGTGAGCGCGTGTTTGTAACAGGGTTGGAAGGCATAAAAAACCATAAACGAATCATAGTAATGGGCTTCGGGATGTTTATAGACTGCAATTTACAACGTGCTTATTAAGTTTCACGCTCATGACATTGCTAAGCGTTTTACTTTACGACCAAATCACTATATTATATTTTTTTCTCTCGCATATAACCACTAGAATTATACAGTTACGTAAATGCAGTTTTTAAATTCATGTTCGTAACTGAAACTACAGTAATAACAATAAATTACATGCATTCTTTTGTACAAGCTATAAAATTAATCAGATTATTTGAATCATCAAAACTATCATCATTTTTTCCATTAAATAAATGAAAATCAGTGTCTGACTAACGTTTTAAGAAAAGCAATTGATTGGTATTTTTTTATATTTTAGTTGTATTTTTGAAAATACAACCAATACTAAATTGAAGAACTTCAGACATTAGAAATAATATAAAAATACATACAAAGTTAGTTTGAGAAATTTTGAACGTAAAAGGTTTTTTTTTCACCAATTGATGCAACAGGATTATATAATTTTTCTTGTTAAAATCATGCAAAGATGCATGAGAAATCTACAATTGTTAGAAAGTTTCAAAATTCGTAATTCTGCAAATTATTTATTCGTATTTTTGTAAATACAACCAAAACTAAACTTGAAGAACTTATATGAAATATAATCGAGTATTATAATTGAATTTAAGATTTGAAATTGATTGAACGAGGATGTCTTCATTCTAAATATGTGCTACTGTGGTGTTTCTCCGGTTGGACCCGCATGCACTTCGCGTCAGAACAATTGGTTCAATAACCTGAGTATCTATCTTAAGGCACAGCCCCATTATTCATCCATTAACCGCAATTAAGTGATTGCATCCACTTGGAGAATTGCTGTTATTCCAAGACCGCAACCGGAGACAAAAAAAAAAAAAAAAATTTATTCGTTTACCTAGAAAACTTTAAATACAGTTTTGTTTAAATTTTAACGAAATGTAAAATGGAATTGTTTAGAAAACGGGATGCGAATAATAATAATAATGGGAGTTGATAAAATGTTTTCTTAAAAATTATAACACTGCCTGCGTTCATTCGACTTAATTATTCCTGAATAATACGAAAATGAGTGGAGCGTGTATAATTAGTTTCCGCAAAATGTGTTGATTTTTATTTTTCCGAGAGAGAAAAGATTTAATACGATGCAGCCAAGCTTCAATAAAGGAGTGTGTAATTAAAATCATAAATTCGCCTCTCCTGAAAGCGCACTTTTTACCCCCAAGTTATTTCAAATGTATGTGAAATACGAGTTTCCACATCCATTTATTTATATGTGCATACACATATATAAATATAGCGTATAGTTAAAATATAATAAAAAATATATTCAAGCAGACTTTATATCATCATTATATCATCAAACAATGGGCTGCACACTCCAATGAATTAGTTATACCATTTCGAAACTGGTGTTTTTATTGTTGTCCGGGGAGTCGGCATATTTATATGCTCGGATGCAGTAATTGGAGCGAACGTATACATCATAAAGTCGCGTGGAACATATTTCAACTTAAACGAATAAAAGAAAATAAGATGCAACAACAAAAAGATTTCTTAATAGAAAAAGAAATGTTCAAAGCAAATAAAATAAATCGATCTGTTTACATTGCTTGTCAACAGTTGTCGGATTTTATTAAGTGTAAATAATTTATGTAGTTCCGAAATTTCATATAAAAGCCTGCATTTACGATTATTTTTTTTCGTATCATCCGACAAAAACGTAGCCGAAGAAGTCTGCTTTTATATCTTCTTTTAAAATGTTTCTTTTTTGGATGATTCGACGTTTTCTACTGCTACCGAAGATTAAAGCAAGTCGCTCATAAAATAGATTTAATCTATAGTATTACAAAATCATTATTTAATTTTAATAAAATTGTAAACACTTGCATTGTATGGAAATAGAGAAATTCTGTAAACAATAGTAAATTTTGATTTCAATAAACCGAAACGAGAATAGATGTAAACATACATATGTACGCGCTCATTCGAAACGTTTAATAAAAACTATTTTCGAACTTTTCCTAGACGGGAAACTACGCGGAGAAAACCCAGGCTAAAGTTATTTGAAACTTAACGACCTGTTAACAGCGTGCATAAACACTGCCCGCCGTTTCGGATACGTCATGAACGTTTGACAATATTACTTTTGATGTTACTTGCGTCCATTTCCTTCGACACTTTTAGATAATTTTACACAAATAGAAAAGTAATCGCTACAAAGTCATTATTGAAGAACCAAATTAAAGTTAAATATTCATTCTTTAAAACGTGTATGCAGATGTAGTTGAATCAGTTGTCATTTGGGCGAAATTCACTGTGAACCTTGAAAAAAGCTTCGAGAAAGCAGTGTCTTTACATTTTTGCTTATATTTCAAAAAGTATGAGCGATATATTAATTATTAAGGAACCAAATTAAAGTTAAATGTTCATTCTTTAAAACGTATATGCTGGTATAATTGTATCGTAAGCCATTTTTGCGTAATTCGCTGTCAAACTTGAAGAAATGTTTTTTTTAAGCTTCGAAAAAGCAGTGTCTTCACATTTTTGCTTATATCTCGAAAACTATGCGCGCTATATTAGTTTAAAACGTACTCATTGGTATAATTATATCGTATGCCATTTTCGAGTAATTTTTGCTTTTGTCTCGAAAAGTGTTAATGACAAATTTATTTTTAAGCTATTGAATTAAAGCTAAATTTTTACTTTAATATATCTGTACCGATATAATTGTATTCTTTTATCGTTTACACTTAAAAATGTTTTTATTTGGAATATTTTTTTTACACAAATTTGTCGCCAATTTAAAAGTAGTGCAAAGTATCGAGTGTAATTAGGAAAGCAACGTTTTAATTAGGTTTCTTGCCATGTATACGAAACTTTGAAAATAATAGACGTTGTTACGTAAAAACATGAAGTTTTTTTTGCGTGCGCTGCAAAAATGTGTTGCGCTGCAAAATACAGAAGCGGGGGTATTCTGGTAAGCTGGTAATTAGTGAATATATATATATATATATATATATGAAATGAACGTTTCTTGTGTGATAAAATTATGGTCGAACCGCGCTGTACACGTTGTATGTGTGCTAACGATAATTTTATGCAAGAGCTAATTTTTCCCCGAGGCGGATTCAATTTTGCGGACGGACATTTTTCACGAGCCGCCATTTTCTGCGCGCCTTCAACAAACCGGCACTGAAGAAAGAAAAGCAAGGCAAGCACCGGAGGGGAAGAAAGATAAGAGGTCTTTTTTAATAGTGGCCATTAAGAAAAGTGTTTCGCACAATATCTCGGCCAGAGTTGGACGCGATAAGAGGTGAGGAAAAATTGTCGTAGCCTGGATACTATACTGCGATAATAATAATAATAATACGAGACCACTTTGCATACATTGCATGGATCCACAATGCAAATGATCCTCGAGTCTCAACTTGTCACTTTAAGGAATTGCAATTTACCAACAATACTTTATTTGAACGAAATCAAAGGTATGCGTAATTCATATAAAAATAAATAAAATCAATATTTACGTTATGATCATGAAATTTGTAAAGTAAACTTGTAATCTTAACCGGCGTAGTCGTATGCAAATCTATTTGGGATTTCACGTTTCAGGCGCTCGACAAATATTGACTTTATCATATTTATTTTTGCGCACCGACTATTGCGTCCTGTTATCAATTCTTTCTGTAAATGAATAACAATAATATATATATATTTATCTCTTGAAAAGAATTTAGAATTAATTTCGATTGCGTTTATTTAGTTCAGTTTACATCTGATGAAATCAGATGCCGACAGTTAACGATTTCAACAAGAAAACTAACCAGCCTGCACTGACAACGCTCGTATACCAAATACTGACTGACTGGCTCATCAACATATTGGATGCAGATGCAATACGAGAGCAATCTATTTATAAACGAAGAAACGGCACATTCGTTCTCGCTACAGCGCTATTACACAATCCTCTTATATAAAGAAGACATAATGATAGCACTATTTGCTTATAATTTTAATCATAAAAATACTTTAATTATCAAAATTGATGAGAATTACATAAATTTATGTTTGTATCAAAAATTGATCATCGTAAACATTATGTGAAATCTAACAATACACAGAATTTATTATAATATTTAAAAAGATAAATTAGCGTTGATTTTATTAAACATTTTTTTGTAGATTTTATGACATTATTTATTTCCGGATACTCTTTACACATGATAATACGCTTATGCAAGGTCATAGCATCGAATTTTAGTTTAACGGATGCTCTTAGTGAGACGCCACTGTCAAACGTCATTGTCATTGATCGTCATATGTTTGTTTTTGATATAGCTTTGACGTTATTCCTATGGAGACGCCACTCATGTTACCAAAATACGTCAACACAATAATTCAAAAACGTTAATTTATTGTGATATACATATTATTTCGTATTTGCTAAATTGATAGTGATAATGACTCTAGGGAATTTATGGACAGTATTATGATGGTTAATAAATGTATGCGAAAAGATAAAAGAGGAAAAAATAAATAAAAATGATGGTCCTAATGCTACCCGCATCAAAAGGTGGTGTATGCCTTTAATCTCCATGTATATATATACACGTCTGAAACGTTATCCGTCCAACAAAAGCGTAATTGCGTTTCACTCGGTACTTTATTTTCTTTTATCTTGCTTCTCTCTGTCGTTGGTTATTTATTTATTTATTTTAATGTTCGTTTCCTCCGCCTCTAAAATGAAGTCGGCATTGATGATCAACACATCGTTTTGTTGTTGTTGCTGTTGCTTCCTCCGTTGTTGTTATACAATCAGCAGCCTCATGCAAATAAAAAAAAATGGGAAGGGAACCGCAATTGTGCATTATTCTTCCTGTCGTTTATCCTCTCCGCAAGACCGAATTGCGTCGTTGATAATAACGAGTTAGATAACGTTCGCTCCCTTCCTATACTTTTTGTTTGTTTCTTGTTTTCGCATTATTTTTCCGGAAACTTTTGCGGTATGTTTCTGTCCGGATTTAATGTGCCACTTTTCCCCCAACGCGATTCATCATATTAAGAGCTATCGTATCTAAATGGCATTGATAACGTGTCTCTGTTATATTTCACTATATTGTTTCACTCCCTTTCTTTATTTCATTCTATTCGAAATGTTGAAGGTCAGTAAACACAATGTCCGTGAACTCGAACGACAAACTCGACGTAAACTACAATAATCATTTAATTAGATTTGGTCCGTAAATAACTCTCGAGCTTCAGCTGTCCTCTCTAAAACCTACCACAATTTCTTTGCACATTTTCAAAACTGAAATGAAATCAAAAACAAAGGATTCATAACTTCAAATTATTTTATTGCATTATGGCGTTTGACAGTTCCATCAGCAAAGGATATGGCGGATATATTCGCCGGTCGTCCGAAAAGGATTAGATTTACGAGATCGAATTACACATTTATTTTTAATTGTATAATTATTAAGATAAGGACTAATTAAAATGATCCATGTACGTTATGCAACGCTAAATTACTATGAAAATTCTTTCTATTAACAATGCAAATGTATGTAACCCACCATTCCTTAAGGAAAAACAGTCATGCGATTATATAGTTCGATAGAGATAAGCTGAACTCGATCGTAATTCACGTAAGCTATTATTAAAAGACAATTTTACAATTACAAAATATGCTTGTTTACAGTAAATTTATTGCTGCTGATGGAACATAAAACTTCATTATTACAATAAATCTTTTATATTTTTTTTTACACTATGAATATTATAACAGTTATTACACGACTGCTTTTTTATGAACTCTTCCATAGTTTAAATATTTTGTCATTACGTAATTATGTTTATGAATAAGGTTACATTAGGTTATGTTCTATATTGTTTTTTTCTCAAACTTATTCAATATTCTTACATTTTCAGAAATTGATTTTACCGGCGTCACTCGTTACAAAATATTTGGTAAGCAAATATTAATTATTCAATAATTTTATTAATTGAAATAAAATTGTTTACAACTTTCTAATTACTTTCGATATTATTTAATAGTAACAATTAAAATAAAGGTAATTGAATTATTGCTAAGTTAATGATTATTCAAATAATTTCACATGATTCAATCGTGAAGCGCAGCAAGTGTAACATGAAAAATCTTCATACTTATATGAATATGTATACGAAATGGTGTGCGATTATTTGAAGCAATACAGAGGTTTATTGTAGTGTTATATGTCTCATTACTCTCGTTCCATGATGGAAGGAGAATCTCGTGGTAGGAAAGGCAGGGAGAAAAAAATGAATAAGAATGGGGAAACGAGAGGAGGCAGCAGCGAACAAGGCGCAAATGGCTTTGCTCTAAATCCAACAATGCATATGGAAATTTCCCCGGCACCATTCTAAAACTATTTCCTAGTTCTCGCTTGTTCGAAAGTAAGAAAATTATATTCCGACGCTATGCAAAAAAAAAAAATAATAAAAAAGATTAACCTCATATTGCGTTCATTTTCGTATGCAAATAATTTCGGTGGCGCGAAAGTTTAAATTGCGCGAAAAGTTGAAATGAATATTGTTGAAAATATAACGTCGATCTCGTAATTATGCAGTTTTCTTTTATCTGGTAAACGTAATTGTGAAAAATGTTACGTGTTTATAAAAATTTAAGAAATATCAGTATAAGTTTTTATATTAAAAAATATAAAACCTAACAGCATTAAGTTGATTTTGTATGATACTATACCATCTTTTATATTGTGTAAATCTGTGAACATTAAAATTTCTGTTTGCTTCTTTATTGCAATTTCTTGGTGTTATTTTAACAATTTTCGAAATCGTCGATTTGTAAGTCAGTGTTGTTGCAATAAACAGGACGAAAGCGCGCCGCACAAATTTCCCAGACGAAAATATGTTTATTATTTCTTTTTAACCATCGAAAAGGGAGCGAACTTGTCATAACAGATAGGAAGGTCCTCCTCATCTCGTTCGCGTCTTGTTTACTTTATCAACGTTCCCATTGCAACGCCGATTCCATTTACGCGCGTTTCCATAGCAACGTAACATCAATATTATTCTGTTGTCTTTTCCGCGTGTTTATTGTTTTCGACCGACGGAAACTGATTTTGTATCACCCTGTTCCACATTCATTTCCGGTTACACGCACATATACATATTATATTTATATATATATAGATTGTTTGCATTTTTAGATTTATGATTAGAAATATTACTAAATTTCAATACATTTTTTTTTAATTAGCAACCGTGTATAGCTCTTAACAAGCATGCTTAACAACCGAGTAGCGTCCATAGCAACCCTGTAGTATCCTTAGCAACGAATATTTCATTACGTAATTTTTTAGATTAAAGTAAAAGATTAACACAATAATCGCTCAAACACATTTGTTGAGGGAGTGTATCTGTTGTTGGAAGGCACTCGATGATGAACTGGTACAGAAATATTTGGGTTGATTGACCTTCGTTTGTATTAATATTATTCTCCTTCTTTAATCCATTAGAGTTAATCAATTAGGTTGTTCGTCGATGCGAAGCACTTTATGGTCTGGTTTGGTCTGTAGAAATCGAAAAATAAGAACGGTGCGTTTCGGGCCAGGTGCATGGGACTACTTCCCCAAAAAACATCTGCCATTGCCATACCTGAAGCCACACGAGAATGAGAATAAAAAATAAAAGTAGAAACGCGTGTCGGACTTTTTCGCCCGCAAGTCTGGATGTTTTTGATGTACGTACCTCTGCTCATGTTTTTCATTCATGTGGTTGCGGATTTCCAACCGGCCTTTGATCTAGCCATATAATTTTCAATATCATACACTACTATTAATTGGCTAACTCTCTCTATATCTCCGAGGGGACTACTAATACTACTCTGAAAATATGCTTGTAACTTTTAGGGCACTTTACTCTGAATAGTAATGACGAGAGAGATGCTGTTTCACCCCACATCCAGACTTCCGCTTTCAATTCACCAAATTAAAATTAATCTCTGTACGCGTTTCTTCACCAATTGTTCAATTTCTGTAATATTCATACTTAAACATCTGTTTCAAAGGCAATATTTTCTTGTTATTTCAGGTACATTTGAGAAAAGGTTCTGCATACCTGGTGGTCTGCTTCAATAGCCTTGCAAATGAAAAGACTGAAATATTTTAGGATTATTCACTTCCCGGAAACTTTACCCAAAGTTTACGTATACGTATCAAATAACAACAAAATGTTATTAAATTAAATTTAAGCTTAACGAAAATAAGATTTACAAATGAATTACAAATTTACTTTATTATTTACTAAAGAAGTTAGTATATAATATTTTAATAGATGCTGCTTTAATTGAGTTTAAATTGTTATTAGCAATGTATCAATTAAATAAGAAAAGTGGGTTTGAACGTAATCTGTTGAGAGTTTAAAGCTGAGGAAAATTAGGTATAATGGCACGTCTAATATGTTGTAGAAGAAGTACTGAGCTAGAATAAAATTACCATTTAATATCGATGAATAAATTTAAATAAATTGTCGGTGTCGATTCAAAAAACACTCTTTCCATTAGAGACGGATACGAAAATGTTTCATTAAGATTAACGAGTGAAAGAAGAGATGCACTTGATTCACACGGGAATCACTGCATTATTCACGTTTGCGTTTGAATATTTAGGAGGTCCCGAAAGGTTTCGGGGAATCCCCTTGTCGGAGGAAGAAAAACAAATAGCGTCGTTCTGCTTAGATTGTTTTTTGTTGTTGTAGTATTTTGTTTTGTTATGTGACTGACATAGCAAAGTCTCAGCATGATCGATACACAAAGAAAGAGAGCCACACCTAGGTTTTCTTCATTGCTGTTACTTAATCTCCGCATACAAAAAGCAGAACCTGAAAGTGACGAGATGAGGGCGGCTGCATATAATTATATTCCGACTGGCGTATTAAGCCGAGGGCACTTCACCGCATCATCGGAATCATCAACATCCGCGAAGTAGCAGCCATCAACTAACTTTGCATCATGCAGAAACGCAATTTAGTTAAGTGGGAATGAGCGTTTTTTTCCTTATTCATTCCCCGCGCGCGTTTCGTTTCGTTTACAGAAAACGTCTCTGTTTGCGAGGTGATTCAGGAAAACTAAATGATTCACCGTTGTGTTTGCTTTGCCGTTATTAACTGAGCGCGTAGACAGTTTCCAAAAAAAAAAAAGGAATAAGGAAAATGTAAGTTTTCTTCGGTGCGTCGACGACGAGTCATGCACATCGCGGAATGCGAAATTATTGCTGGACAGGAAATATTGCTGGTCGGAATTGCTAATTAAACCCGTCTCCGTATTTGGCTGTAGCAATGAACAACTTTTGCACGCTGTTCGCCTGTCGAAGTTATTTAAACGATACCATTAACCGAAGGATGATGGCCTTCCACGAAAATCGACCATACTTACACGCACACACCCATCCATCCATACACAAGACAATGTGCGTAGAATTTAATTTAGATAAGAGCCTCAGCAACTTTTGATTGTTTTAAAACATCTTGTGAATGTTAAGGTTGGTGCACGGACGTTAAGTAAATGGGATGAATACATTCCGTGGGGGAATTGTTACCTCAGAGGCAAAGAGAGGGAGCAACAAACAATGCGTGCTAGCCCTTTTTTAGCCGTTCTACCGTGGTGAAATTCCATTTACTTAATTTTTCCAAGCAGTATTTTACCTGCAGAAAAGTACACCTGCCTCAACAACAAAAAGAAATAAGCGATCCACTCCATATTAAATTATTTAATTTTCAACTTACCTTCGAAATATATAAAAATCGACATGAGTAAATGTTTCGTTAAATTATTTATCTTCATTTCAATTAACTTTTCCTTTTTGCCTTCGTGAACATCCGTTTCATTTCCTCCTTCTTTTTTAAACTTCCTCTACATCATTTTAATTATGTATTTCTATAATACCATGTAGCAGCGTTTCTCAAACTTTTTGGTTTAAAACTAATAAAAAATTAAATTTATAGGCAGATAGAATGATAATAACAAAAATGTTGTATTGTGAGATTCAATTTTAGAAAAATTCCAACAAATACTTAAGATCTGTCACGAGATGTAAACTGATCCTCACATAAAATAGATTTTGAATCTGATTTTAAAGTTCCACCGCATTTTCAGTGTTTTGTATTCCGGATGCTCAATATTTGTACTTATCATAATTAAAAATCTACAGTTCGAATTGGTTTTCCGACGGGATGAAAACAAAAAAAAAATACAATGCGTGAGTTGCATAGTAAATTAAAATATGAGAGAATTTTTTTATCAGAAATAAATAATTCATATTCATAGGAATTTTGTTTTGAATTATATATTTAAATGACAGCTGTCATTTCGCGACCCAATTTGTTATATGTTGACAGCTTTCAGTTTACGTTACAATTATTTGAAACATTTCGACGCACGGTGACAGCTGTCACCAATCAACATTGCAACTATAGCAGTAACTGGAAGTTTTTACTAACATAACTGCAGTAATTTATTTAAATTTGTTCATATTAATTAGCGCCACTAATTAACGTGTAAATGTGCAAAGCTGCTAGGAAATTGTATGCACTGGCAAAGTGTAAGATACTTTTTGTAGGATGGTGTTTATTTTGGACGCAAATTGGATGATAAATACAAATTAGCGAATGCTTTGATTTAATTTCCCGTGCATTTCTCTTTACTAATTGCGGTTAACCGAGTATTAATTCTAGTACACACAGTTGCATCCTTTGATCTTAGGCTTCCGATTAAAACTCGTCCTAACATATTATAACGAATTAACTGCACGAAGCTAGGCTTGCTTGCAGATAGATCAATCCTCGAAAATGCGTTGTGTGCATGTGTACCAGTCTATGTCGCAAACAGAAACTTACTTAATATTCCCTAACTGCACGAGTCCATGTGACATGCATAATCCGTTATGCTCCGGTGATTGGCACAGAGATGAAATAATAATTAGATTTGGATTGTGCGAGGAACAAACCGGAAGTTGGTTTACGTAATTTGCATATATTTCACGGTGTTCCTGATATCGCGGCCTTGTCTGAAAATCAATAAGTCGCTGGAAACTCGCTGTTTTTCCATTTGAAATTGTGTCAATGAGGCTTCACTTAGGAAATCGAAACTGCAACCAAAAAGCGTGTATCGACTTTCGACGACTGCACGACTGCAAGAAATTTAATTTCGCTTTAATGCAGGCGCTAAGAAATTTATAAATTCCATTTGAAGAGATTCGCCGCACTTCTGCACACGTCTGACGATAGTTGTTCTCGGGAATTAATTTCGGCGGCGATGCGCCAAAATGAAAATTTGAATATTTCATCCGGGGAGCAAATTCCTTGCAAGGATTATGCACTCACAACTACCCCCCCTCAACAGCTACCGCCGGATCCGCTGCCGCCAGTATTGTATTGTTCGCTTTAATTATGCCAGAGTTAATTATAATTAAAATCCTTCCTCCAGTAAAATTGTTGTTAATTTTGAAGAACATTTCGTCCGTACACTAAAAACTCCGAAATTGTTCAGTTATGCAACAGATGGCGTACGCTTTTCTCTCAACATAGGGTTGGTTATGATGACTGCGTGGTCACCCCAGCCGACCACAAGTAACCACTTTTCGGTTGGTTATTAATAGTCTCTCTTATATTGCATACAACATGTGGATTATCAAACTAAGCATCTGCTCCGGACAAATGCCACGTGATTAATACACGTGCCACGTTTTAATTGCATCCCCCCAATTGAAAACAGAGCGCGGTAAATAGAAGGGAGCGGCCACTATGGCCACTTTAAATATTTACGTTGATTAAATTTAAATTATACGAATCACTCCCCTTTATTCCCCTACATTCTCATCTACGCCATATACTCGGAATATACCACACAGTTCATTAGAAGAAAAATTTCATAAACAAAGAAGCTGCTGCAACCTAATGACGTTTTTGACATAATTATGTCACATTTTATTATGTGTCAAAAATGACAGGGGCCGTAATGATGTACTTGTAAATTATATTTGTTTAGAATAATTTATATTTTATCTTATAATATAATTATTTATTTGTAATTAGGAGTGCAATGGTTAAATAATATTGTTGTGGTTGGGTAATGAATAGTTGATGTGTTTGCATGGCGTTAAAACTGAACAATTCATTGATTGAAATAATCAAATATCTGTCACATTCTGCAGCGGTCGAAACGGGGGGATGCTCCGGCCTAATTAAAACAGAACTAATTGCCGCAATTAAATAGCAATTTTCCTGATTAAATTGGTCAAGTGATGAATTGCAATAGGGAAAGCAACGAAGAGGATGATGTTCAGATGATGCTGCTTGGCTACTATTGATCCCGAATATGCCGCCATTTATGTGGCCATTGTAGCAACATTGTAGTGTTCGTAAGAAAGAGACGGCGCTACGAATGGTGGAATGGAACAGAGGGAGAGAATGAATAGCCACGTTGGCATTCCACCCACCACCCGTGAAATATGCCTTTTAATAATAAGCGTCGCTATTTATCCTCCATTGAATTATGTCCTTTATATATTTTTTTGTATTTCCCTTTCGCGCAACCCCTTTGTTTATTTAGAGTTTGTTGCGTTCTTACGTCTTTTCTTTGCTGCTTTCTGTCGCTACTCCGATCACCTCTTCGTAAATTTCTGGCAGTTTGATTTTATTTTTTAAGCCTTGCGCCTTTTATGCGGGACGTAAAGTGATGCCTGCAAGGGCCGTTTTAAGGGACAATGCATGCGACCTCTGTGATGTATCGGGTGCACTGACCGTCGCGACGCTGCATCCATTGTTCCCAACTTTCCCGTAAGATGGGGATGCTTGTTTCAATCGGCCACCCTCTTAACACGACGTCTGCAACATCACATACATGCACCCCAATTGATATTGCAGATGGGTGGGTGCTGCAAAGCAAACTCGTTGCTCATTACCGAAGGTAGCAAGCCATTTTTGGTACGGGGCACTCTCGTTTAATCTCGTAATAAATTTTAATGCAATAAACATTTTTCATTTTGCGGAGCTGCGCTGTACGTAAAAGGAACTGGAATTGGCCTCGGGACTTTAGGGCCGAATAACTTGCTCGAGTGGCTTTCAATAGAAATCAACTTATTTATATAAAAATTTTCCTCGGTAATGGCCCCCCTAGTCCAGCGCAATTTCGTTCATACGAGGACGCCGACATCCGCTCGAACTTATCCCATTCCATTAGAAAATATACTTCATAAATATAAAAAAATAAAAATAACAAGCTGAAAATGTTTATATATTTTGAATTGCCTTTTGCGTTGAATCGGCGGATATATCCGCCCTAACTTTTACAAAGATTTTTTTAAATTAAAAATGTACATTTTTTCCAAATATTCTATTTGCACATTTGTTTATTGTAATATTCTCTTCTTTTGGAGACATAGATTTTAAGCAAAGTTCACATCCTCGTGACATCTGGCCAGTAACAAAGCATCGATTCCCATAGCGTCTTTGAAAACGAATCCCGCTGTTTTTTTTCAATCAAAACTCTTAAATCTGATACAAAGAACATGAACGACGGATGAGAACATTTAAAGCAGAAGAAAAATATGCGAGATCTTTATGGCTGAGCCAGCAGCGAACGTACGCATATATTCTTGTATGCTCGAGAGGCGAAAACGGGATTAAGGGAAGCGACATTATCGTGAAATTTGCACGATTTTATCGTCGAAACTCTATGTGCACACGTGCTAATTTGTATTTAAAGTTCGCTCCTGGGTGCGACCTCAGTTGGTTAAACTAAATAGTAATTCTGTACCTACGCACATCTCCTGCAACGAAACGGGACTCGTGAGAAAAAAAAAAACAAATTGCAGATGAGACGTGTAATAATATTCCTTCGAACTGAGAGGACGAAGTATAAATGTGGCTGCCTTCGGATGCAGCGTAGGGCGAGGCGTAGGGGAATCCCCTTTTCTCACGTATTCCCGCAGCGCTGCGACAAATTTTCATTATATGTTAAAGCGGAATTAGCATAGGATGTAAATAAAGTTTCCGTTCGCGATTTCTTATAAATTGCGCCTCGGGACGGACGGGGGGTGCAGGAGGTTATGTGTATATATGTGTGTGTGTGTGTGTGTTTTATGAAGAAAATAATAACTTGATATCGGGCCACTATCGTTCGTGCCCGCCCCCCGCTCACCCGAAGCTTTTCTGCCCTACTTTGCATCAAGCTCTTGATCCAGATTTACGAAAATAAAATTTTAAGTTATCGATCGTTCCTACTCTACTCCTTCAGATTACATTATATGCATACATATATTTCACTTTACATGGAAAATGGAGCTTACTCGAGATTTCTTTACGTAGATTAACCTATTTTTTTCACACCGGAATGTCCGCTTAAAAATTATACAAAGCTTTTATATTTTTATTCCCTAATTCAGGGCTTGGCAAACCGTGGCTCTTTTGATGAGAATTTGACAATGACATTTGACAGCTCCGACTGAATAAGAACTAGCGCCACCACAATGACCTACCATACAATTTCGCATAAGTTTTGTAGGTAGGGCGGATATATTTGCCACTTGTCCTTAACGAGTTAATAATAGTAGTTTATTGGGGGACGTAAATATTATAAATTATGTTTATTATTATTATTAGTTTATTTAGTACATGAATAGATACATAAACACAACGAGCGTAATAACCATTATTACAATATTAATATTGATTATTAATAAGTCTATATTATTAATAATAAATTAAACCAGTCCGAAATTAGAATAGAAATTGATTAATGAAACAAAAATGTAATAATGAAATCATTGAATAAATTATTATTTAATTGAAATTTTGTAAATAATAAATTTAGCGAACATGAAATTAATAATAATAAATTTTGAATAGCAAATGTGTTCCTAAAATAAGGCACAATAAATTTGAAGTGGCTTTTATGAATGGAAAACGTTGCGACGCGGTTCTTTAGTGCCTTTGTGTGCCAATATATAAATAAAGGTTGGCTACCACGCAAGGGCGCAATTTATTAAAGTGAAAGTCTTGAAAATAATTTATAAAAAAAAGTTCAATTTCGTAATTACATTATTAGATTTTTTTTTGATTTATTTTTTGACCACTGCATTTTATTTAATAAAAGATGAAGAAAAGTTTCGCAGATTTTGCGACGGGATGATGAAGGTATTAAACATTTCATTGATATATACTAGGTTTAATTAAGAGCAGGAAATCATTAAGAGCGCAGCGGAAGATTAAATCGCGACAGGAAGCGCAAACTGCACACACAGAGACAGAGAGGCTCGAAGCCAAAGGATTCGTATTTATCATCGCCCACTCCGCCGTCGATATTTGAGCGTAGGTCGTGTGTTTCTCCTATAATTGCCAAGGAATGTAGAAAGTTCTTCAAAAGAGGAGAAATTTCTGATTTATATTGTATATAAAAGTTCTACGATGTTATCGGGCCTAATTGATTCCCAGTTTCATCCGTTCCGTTTGGACTTCTTCCGTTCACTGGAAGTGGCGAAAAAAGGAGTCCCGGATGATCGATGGGCGGCTTTTCGATCAGAAATACGCTGATAACGGACTTTTCTTCTCCTGATAACGACTTGGAGGCTATTACTACGGCCGTCCGTTTCCCGCAATGCCATTTTGTCGCGTATCGATTACGTTAGGTCAATTTGGATAATTTCGTGATTTCACAGACCGCAACTTGGGCGTTACGTATTCACATCGCATCAAGTTTAAGACTGATTAATTGCTATCTCTAATTTACTGCAGCATGAACTAACATCAATAGAGTTTGGCTATAAATTAAAAATAAAATGATGTAAAAAATAATTATTAATCTATTCATTTAGTGCTTACCAAATTCTATAAAAATGCATACCAAATTTAGTATTTCTTCATCTTAACTGCACCTCCAAAGTGGCCTTGCATAAACATGATATACTATGTAAAGTATAGGCGAATATATCCGACGCTCATCTACAAAATTTAATAAATTAAAAATAAAAACGTTGATTGTGAATTACGAGATAACAATTTAGTGATTCTAGTGTACATATTAACATAAGGAGAGAACGAGTACGTTTCGATTATCTGCATGTAATATTAATTAGGATTAATTCATAAAAGTTTTTGGATTGGTTTTCGAAATAAATTTGTACGTTCGATTTATAGCAAATCCGAATGTTCGGGAATAGTTGGTATTTGTTCGCATTACAAATGCGGATATTTATTTTGTGTTTTCGGTCGGCGAACTACAACAGTGGAAATAATATGATTTAAATATTAATCGAGGGGCGCGTAGGGGGATGGTAGTGGGTTGTGCACTCGCACATTACGATCATTACGTATATTAATTTCGATGATTAATTGTGAACACACGCACAATCGTCCGAAAATATTTTCCGACGAACGTATGCTGTATACGAGCGATCTAGGTATGCGAATTCCATCCGTTTTCAGCGCTAATCAAATATAATAATACCCTGCAGCATGTTTTATGCGTAATTTTCCATAAATATTGGAAAACTTTTTTCTCTCCCTTTCTCTCATCGTTCGTTTGGATGTGCAGGCACATAAACAATAGTCTATCAATCAATCAAATTATTGTCAGCCCATGAAATGTCCTCAAATATATTAAAAAAAAAACATCAACTTTATATCCGACATATCGTTCATAATATATTTTGTAAAAACAATTTATTTCTCTAGCGAATTACATCGGTTTTATAATTGCACGAAAATTTCTAATTTTCTCAACTTACAGAAGTATAATAATTTTAACTAAAACTAAAGTCCTAAATTTTTCAAATGAAAATGATTGTTGAAATAACACAAGCGAACATGAAATTTGAATTAAATATTAAGATTTTTACCAAAATTTGATCTACTGTATTGTAAATTTATATGTTTTATTTGATTTGATTGTAGTAATGTGTTTTTGATAATAGATAATTATAAAAATAATTAAATTAGAAAAAACTGCAGCCAAAGCGCTTTGTTTGTTCATTATAATTGTTAATTAAATTATTTAATTAAACTAATCTGAAAGGTTTCCTTTTTTTCATTCAATTATAATTAATTATAATTTATTTGCATAGCAATTAAAAATAAAGTATTTTGCATATTTTTATTCAGTTTCGTAAAAGGTTTTCATTTGGTGAAAGCATTCGTTTGCTTCGATAAATAAGAAAAGTGTATGAAGGTGGCAGGTAAATAGTACTTATTGGGGATGATTCAAGTTATTTGTTGGAGAAAGTGAATTGAAGTGGTCTAATTTATTCGGAGACGGAGCAAAAAGTGGCAATTACCTAAACGAGACGATTGATTTTAATCCGCTGCCTTTGCTTGTTTTGTCGATTTGTGGAAGGGTGAATCCATCACTCCGACGAATCGATTCGCGTCAATTCCATTTCGTCGACTTAATTTCTTCGCTAACTGATGTTCAGGAGAAACCCATGTTTCTTGTTTGGCTTGTTTTTTTTTTATTATTATTGTTTGATTTGATGCTTTATTGAGTGGTGGTGGTGGGTGTCGATAATCGATCCGTTATTAGTTTAGAGATGTTTGCCTTGTTTGTTAAGTCTTATGATTTGGAGTGGAGTGGAGTGGAGTGACCGAGGGGGCTGCAGGATATTGGATAGTCGAATCCGATAAATACATAAATTGATTCTTTACGGTCCATTGCATTTGTTCTCGCAACTAAAAACCTTTTTTCTGTCTCCGTTGCAGGTTGCCGGCGCTAGCGTCGATCCGTTGCGGTGGGGGAAGTCAGCTGGCACAGGCGTCGCGACGCGCACCGACGCCAGTCAACAGCGAGCGTCCGCATTGGGGTATCGCGAGATTGATCCGCACATCTGCTCTTTTCCCAATATTACTTACTTCTTAGCCGCCCGCACCAAAAAACCCATCAGCATACCGTGAACTTGCACATCCTCCCTTACGATTCGGGCATCTTCCAATTCGCGCGCGCTCCCGCCCCCAAAGGACGACTGTGTTATGTGTACTGTGTTGGCGTGATGCTGTTGTGTGCTGTGCTCCAAGGATATTACGATCCTGTGATCCTCTGAGATTCATTGAGTTAGAGAGAGAGAAAGAGAGAGAGTTTTTATTTTCGTTCCTTGCCTCTTTTCTTTTTTGATTACCAACACCACCACCAATTCTCCTATTTTTGGGAACTATTCTGAAGACATACATCATGCGGAGGGTGCTTTTCGTGGTCGCAGCTTGCTGCGCGCTTTCCGCGTGTTCAGCGGCATGGCAAGAGAACGTGAGGCCCAAGATGTACGTCCAATTAGGTAAGTGTCATTCACTATTTAATCATTAACGATCTAATTGCACGCCACTTACCCACAAAAAAGAAAATCAACAAAAAAAGCTGCGTGCGTGTTATAATAAGTCACCACTAAATTGCCTTTTCCGCTTAGGGTTTTTCTTCCGCTTTCAATTAATTACTTTATGCGTTTCTCGACTTCGTAATTACCACTTTAATGAGATTGCTGAAGATGGATGCTGCGTGCGTTTGTCGACTTTGATCCAAGGGTTGCGGTGACGTTTGTTTTGAGGATTTCATGTGTGAAATGTAAGGGGGGGGAGGGTGTAGGTACTGAAGCCCTCATTCAATATTTCAGCCGCTTTCGGCAAACAAACAACTTGATTCCTCTCGAGTTTGCTCCAGAAGAAGAAAACTAAAGAAAAAGGAAACCGAGGATACGGCGTGTATGCATACAAAAGGGAGATCCTACCAAAATTACATTTATTTTTGCTTCTAAACGAGTGCCTAAACTTAAAGGGTTTTGTTCGGAATTGGGGCAGGACGCGCTCGACGGCGTCTGATTCTCACGAAATTTGCCTTTCTATGAGAAAAATACATATAAGAGTTATTTTCCTCTTTTTTTTTATATCTTTAGTATCTCTTTGGGTAAAAGAATATTTCATATAGATTCCAATGACATTCTGTAGAATGTTAGCAATGTTTTGAAGCTAATTACACAAGGTGACAGCTGTCATTTAGCGACCCTACATATTTGTTTGTAATTCTACTGCAACCCAATTGTTCATAGCATATTTTTTAATGATAATGTCATAAGGTGACAGCTGTCATTTTATAATTGTTAAGACAATTTCATCAGTTCTTCGCTTCGATACAAGTTGACAGCTGTCATTTTCCGACTCGTAGGTTGACAAGCGTAAAATTTGAATCAATACTAACAAATAGTAGTCTGTATGTGTATTCAACGAATTTATATTGTAAATTTCGCAATAATACTTGATAAATTTTGTAGCTTTGACGGAAATCTATATAACTTATAATGATGTAAATTTCTTGAAAACGTTAGCATTAACTACGAGAACGTAACATCTGCTTAAAGCATTTATTTTATAAAGTCTATTTAAAATTCAAAAGTTAAATCGAGGGTCCATTAGTAAATGATATAAGCGGGTGGATGCGCCTTAAGAAATATTAGAGTTTTATACGCGCGGGGGGCGGCTTAATTATTTAGAAGACATTGCAAATGATAATATAGTTGGGATGTCTAAAACGGGGGGCGATCGCTTTAATTCAACCTGATATATAGATATCTTTAATTCCGAAGTAATTTGTGCCAACTTACCCAACCTATTTGCATACAAATTGGACCCCCAGCCAATTCATTAAGTTAACTGTAAGTGAGTAACCTAAATATTTTCTCAAATTGAAAAGTCTGAAACTAATTTCAGCTCTTATTCAGTTATAGCGTACATTTATTCAAAATTCGTTATAAATTATGAAAATTACATTAATTTTAATTATATTTTTTTCTACAGAATAATCTGATTATTAAAATTGTGGAATATAAATAATGTAGATTGTTTTTGAAAAAAAAAAATGTAGTTAAAAGTGGTGGAAAACGTAGAACAGAGTACGAAATAGAAATTAAAACAGAGTACTCGATCCCCTCCGAGCGACAAATTAAATTTTCGCATAATTTCTGTGTACAGGATGTAATTCCAAAGCGGCCTTTGCATTCCCGTAACCGAGTTAACTTGTATTCCATTACATTTTTCTTTATTTCCTTTTTGATGATGCGCACAAAGCCGGAAGAGGAGAATAAGTTTGAGTAATTCCCCTATCTGTATTGTAAACGATGAAATTAGAAGCACTTGCGTTTTCTTCATACATTATTATGTAATAGTTAAGAAAATATTTCAACGAGTAACTGAAGTTTTTATAAAGTTTACGTAAATTGCATGCACGTAAATTGTGATCAAATTGTTCGCATTCCACAGTGGTTACATAGAATTTAATATATATTAATATTACGAATTTCGTGAAGGCAAAGAAAATTGTGGAGATATAAGGAAAAATTGCAAGGTAACATTAACGTAATGATGTTTCACTACGAGAAATGCACGAGGGGAAAAATTAATAAGTTAGGAAGGAACGACCCTCGTGTTTCGTTCCGGCGCAATATTAAAAGTTTTATAAAGTGAATTAAACGTTTCATATGCGGAGAGGAATGGATGCAACGAAAAATACAAAATAAATTAATAAATGGAGGAACGTATGCGCCTGGTTTTGGTCTAAAAGTAAATTAAAATGGAATTATGTGATTCGTGTGGATTTTCAGTGAAATTTAAACTTTGCTGGATTGATAACATCAATTTTTGGAAATCAATACGTTCGAAAAATGTATGAATATTTACAATTTTAATGTTTAATGGGATATGACAGTTGTCATAAATAATTGAGTTGCTAAATGACAGCTGTCAACTTGCGTTAAAGTATCGAAAACAAAAATGTAATAAACAATTGGGTCTCGAAACGACGGCTGTCAAATCATCAACATTTTATTGAATTTTACATATATTTATCTTTCAATTTAGTAGATTGTATGAAAACTGAAAAAAAATATACATAATGCATAATTCAATTGAAAAGTGTTTACTTTGTGATGTAACCTTTATAACTCTATTAAGTATCGATCACTGAAAACGAGTGTTCATGCTCACAGGATATTTGGAATTGAATTAATAAAACGAATTAGTTTACGATGTAAAATGTTACAAACCTACTAACATCTAGTTATTTCCGCGAAACAAGAAAAATGATGAATGAAAATAAATAAAGCGTCAGTGATCTTTGTGAGAGCGTATGTAGATGCATTAGCATCCCGGTTTTTATTACCTTCCATTTGAAGCCGTGGAATAGAACGAGATGGAGATTGCTCACTTCCATCCACATGATACACGTGAGAAATGTAGCATATGCTACCAGAATTCGTTACGTAAACCAGTGAATCCAAACAGAAATCTGTAAAGAATTGAATAATGAAGTGAGCAAGCTTTTAGCTGTTTGCATTACTACTGTGTATACTCAGTTTGCAAATGTGTTCAATTTCCTTTCTGTTCGTTGTAAAATGAGTAAACTCTACTGCCAGTTAATATTCGAAACACAATAATATCGGTTCGCGAAATCTATATGTATTACATAACAGCATTGGGAAATGGTGTATCTGTGTGATGGAGGGAGCAGAGCGAATGAGAAAGAGACATACGGCAGAACCCTTCATCCCGAATACACAAATATGTATTGCGTTAGTGAATTTGCCAGTTCCAAACTGGGAGCATGTTTAGACCACGATATTACTAATTTAATTAAAGTGGAACGTGTCATCTATGGGATTAATCTTGCGCTGCTTCCCTTTCCATCTACCGCCACCCCATGTACACCTATAGAATTTTGGTTACATAACTATGTCGAAACTACCGACTACGTGATATATATCAATGTTTTCTTTGTCTATCCCCACTTTTCCGCTTCCATGATTTCCTATTTTCATAATTGCTTCAAGTCATTTAATTTCTTCTTGTGTTTCAGATACTAAACTTACTGAAACTGTAATAGAATATTTTAAGTAAATAAACATTTGTGATTTTTTAAAATTATTCTATACCAAAAATGATCAACTCAAATGACAGCTGTCAACTTGTGTCACATATTTGTGTTATAAACAAAAATATTGGATCGCGCAGTTAAAATGTTCTAAACTATCTATTTGTATCACCAATCTAAATAACATCTGCGATACACGTTGCTTAACTATTTTAAGATGTTATTATTTTATTTTAAATAATTATCAGATAAAAAAAGTGACAGTTGTTGTATGAAAATAAATGCGAATGTGAAAAATAAACTGTAATTGTTTTCGCTCTAATTGTTGTTGTTTTTTTTGGCCTATTTGAACTCATCTTGACACGAAGAAATTCTCCTGGAAAAGTTTACAGTTCGTTCCTATTGATTCTGACGGAGACTCCTCGAGTTCGCCAAACTTTTTTTTGTAGCTTCTGTTATTCATACTTCACATTGCGAAGTTCGCAATTTTGTTTCGGAGGAACGAATCAATTCATTATTGAAAGTTTTACTTTCTTGTTATTAAAAATAAATCTTCAGTAGTTTTTTTTAATGTTAGTTTAATTGCTTTGATGTTTTAACACTTTGCGACCCATTTTGGCATTGATATTAAATTTATATAAAATATATTGATATCTGTATTATTCAGAACTACTTTAATTTAACTATTATCATCTTTGAAATTGTCCGAAAATATTAAAAATTATATTTTTTTAACAATTAAAAGCATTAGAATTTAATTAAATTATCATATAATGAAGAAACTTATAATTAGCATTTTGATACAGCAAAAAATAGAAATGAATTTGTGATTTTCACGTTTACCCTTCGGATGGTTTTCCTAATTAAGGTTTAGCAATGGGTGAAAATAGTTGGTTTTCGTTTTTCGCAGAAGTTCGTTTCTTTTGCGTCGCCAAGAGAATGTAAATAAATTAATTAGGAGAGTGCCGGAGAGGCGAGAACATTATCTCGCCGGGAAAGTATCGCCTGGCCTGGCCTTCCGATAATCTCAGTTCTTCCGAAAGTTTCTATAGCAAGCAACATCTGAACCGAAAAACTTCGGCAAAAGCTCGACAATAAAAATAGATTCCATAAATCGCGAACTTTCGGACGAAAGATTATATTCACTCGCTCATTGTAAATCGAGTGCACGGAATATTTCTTCCCCTCCGGCACTTCCGTTTCAGACGGAGACGTCGCGGCGACTGAAGAAGATGAGTCACTTTATACCAAAAAGCAAAATATTATTGCATCCACTTTTCCTCCTTAACCTCTGCTAATGGTAAAATCAATGCTGATGTTTATACCATTACCATATATTTAGATATAAATATATTTAGAATAACGTTTTAATTGAATCTACTTTTTTTTCGCATTTTCACTCCT
The DNA here is from genome assembly GCA_963457615.1 of Nicrophorus investigator. Classification (NCBI taxonomy): domain Eukaryota; kingdom Metazoa; phylum Arthropoda; class Insecta; order Coleoptera; family Silphidae; genus Nicrophorus; species Nicrophorus investigator. Next base: position 30,211,635 of record OY735141.1, read on the forward strand.
TTTTTTACCAAAAAAAATCGATGCACATAATTTCTGCTGAGTAAGATGAGAGATGGCGATAACTAGCCGTATTTATTTATAGTTGGGTAACTATTTTCGTCGCAAGTCGACGCGAGAAATCGATATTTAACCGCACTTGCATTCGATACGATCGCGCGGAATTTCCTGTCATTACGTGCTGTTACATTACAGAACAACTAGAAATAATCCACATTTTTATTTAAACATACATATTTAATGCTGGCATGGAATATCTAATCGAGACACAGCTACGAAACGTTAATTGTTCGTGTTCAAATGAATCATGTTACAATTGCGTTTAATTATTTTCAATTAAAATATACAACTTTTTTTCTGTCGCATTAAATATGTGATTAATGCAATATATATTTCATCTGAATTAGTATTAATACAACAAAGTACTTTTAACGTGTAAAGCTGATATATCCGCCGCTTGTTACATTTTTTGATATACCATCGATTAGCTGTTATAAATGACTTACAAAAATGTATTTAGACCCATTTGGATTTATGCAATTTAACGCAACTCCAAACTTTTATGCTGGCACAAAGTTACAGTCGTGAATAAAATTGTATACAACTATATACTTGAATATGTACTCGTGCACAATACACATTCTACATTTAGTGCAAACTTTTCTTATACAATTCGCACACATCAAGATTTTATTATTAGTTACATCAAAACTGTCACAATAAATGGGTTGCGACACAAAATTGGGTTGTGTTAAACTTTTAATAATAATATTTTGCATCTTTATTCTTTAACAAAATGCTTTATACTTTAGCGTAAAGTGAATGCAACAGGAAAATAATTTGATTCTAAGTTCTCAATCTGACAGATCCGGGATGATGTAGCGTGTAGTGGCATAAATTGAGGTACGTAAGAGTTATTGCAGTAATTGTAAAATATTGTGGTCTATAGGTGTTGATCAATAGACCAGACTGTCGTACGTGGTCCAAAGCAAGGGAACAGTGAATTACTGAATTCTGTTATGTGTATATATTTGAATGCGACGTCGTCCGCCGTGCATCATGAATTACAAAACGCACGACACGCGTCCAGTGTTTGCCGTTGCCAAACATACGCAGAATTTATACCATTGTTTGTATTTGTTTATGCAAAAGAAGTTGACTTTGGTCGCTCAGACCGAACGATGTGGACATTGCGAGATGGATGTATGTTAATTGGCGTCGCATTAATTTTCGCCCCGCAATTAATAAAACCTTTCCAACCCTTTGGCAAACAGATAGAAAGGGGCAAAGCACATGTCAAATGAAATGAATTCGCGCCAGCAACCATTCTCGCTGTTTATTTATATAACGGAACCATTGACCTACCGCACGACCAAAGTAAACCAGAGAGACACATTCATAACTGTGCACTACTGCTGCTTTATTCCTGGACGTCGACCATTGCAAAGCGCCATTTAATAGTTTTCCGTTTTGCCCTATTCACAGCTTCAATATATTTTCATTTTCTCTGCACATATCGTTAAAAGCCAAATGGATATTGCATTGATTAGCTTTTAAATTAGTTCGGTTCAAATCCTGATACCTTTGTAGCACATACAAATACCCGATAAAATTAAACTGCAACTGAATCGTTCCTAGTGTGTAACATTTAACTAATTATTGATTACTAAAAAAGTCCATCATCCGTTTAGGGTTAATACGAAACCGGTTACAAAATATTTTTTTTTTTGTAAATAGTTGATAATAGTTAATAAAATTGAAGATTTCTTACTAGCGTGTTAAGTCCTAAAGCAGATATATCTGCTATAATATATAAAATTGGTTTCGAATTCAGTATAAAAAAAAAGTATCGTTCTCCTCCTACTGTACGTCGTTAGATATCTACCCTCGGTCGCGACTATAATAAGGTTATTGAATAGGAATTGATATTGATCCGATATGAACGCAGCTTTTCCCATGCAGTCTCACGCTGGGGGAATCGCAACGGGGGAGGGCGAGGGAAGCTCGATATAGAATGTTGTTTACTTAGCAGTACTATTCAGGACATGATTAACTTATTTGGAGATACGACGTGGGATGTTTCTGTTTCCTCTCACAACTATTTAGATGCAAATAAGGCGGTACTACTTACTTTCCGCTTAGTCGTCAGGTAGGAATGAAGCTGTGAAAAGACACGACACTGCTCTACTTTACAATCAGGCTAAAAAAAATTAAAAAAATAATATAATAAGAATTAGGATAATTACAATTTTTGTTATTTCTGTTTCGTTTCTTACGAACTGCAACGAATCGAGAGTTATATTTTGGATTTTGGTAGACGGGAAGCAGGTGTAGTCGACGAAGTCTCAGGTGTCGGAACTTTCGCAGTTTGCTCCCCTTTAAACGGGATGGAAACACTTTAAATAAGAGCGACACAGTCGAATGCTTAAAGGATAACTTCGTAGACGGTAATGTGTGTGTTTTTAGTGCAATTTAATTAAGAGTTATTCCTAACAAGGAATTAATTTCAACAATTCATTACTGTATTTAACTCCAACGAGTAATTAATGATTTTCATCTGCTGTGCGTTAATTCGAAACTTGCCTTACATCATTATATATAATACGCACAATTTGTGTTCTATACCAACGTTTCTCATTCACTTCAATGAGTCGCGTTACATTTTTTAATGGAACACTAAATGACGGCTGTTATTTTCTGTCAAAGTATCAAAATATTTGTTTATTTATTAGAAATATTTATTGCACGTAAAATATATTTCTAATTTGAAGGGGATCACGAAGTAGGAAAATTTAATAGTGCAGAACGGGGGGTTATTTGTTTTTCCTATTTTATTTTATTTTTTGATCAACAAAGACTGTTCTAATACAGAGCTTTCGCGTTCCGGGTTTACGCTGCCCCAATAAATTATTCCTATCCTGAGCCCCAAGATTTATACGATGACGCGACACGACATCCGAGCTTGTTTCTTGAAATATGGAAGGAATAAAAGTTGTATCTACGATTTATATCTTGTATATGACATCTCTGTATATATCCAACAATTATTACGGGAACATGCTGGATCTGAAACCAACAGACGACAACCCTCTCTCACTGGATACAAACTCCCCTTTTCTTAGATGTTACAGATCTTTTTGCATTTTCTCTTCCATTTCAAAATCACCCTTGACATATACACAAATTTGCTTTTCTTGATCTAAAACTACTCGTTTTGCACAATTGCAAGTTTTCTCTGCTAAATTATCCCGAGTAATTATCTTTTTATCGCTTTGTGTAATTTTTTTTATATTGCAAATTCAAAGATTTAAGAAAAATGAAAAATTGAAAAAAAAAACTTGATGACTAGAAAAGTGGAATGAAGAAAGCGGACGGACGGTGTTGAATTATGATCTAATATAAAGGAAAGAAACGAAGAAGATTGGCGTCGTCGAGTTAATTTCGCTAATAATCAACCATTTTCATCTTGTTAGGGAATCGCAATTAAGAAGTGCCAATAAAGTTTGCGAAATTGAAGGGCGCATAGACGAGATAATAAGCTTTCCTGCAATTTATTACTACACGAGAACCTAGGCGCTTCTAATTAGTTCGAACTTTTTATGGATAAAAGCTCATGATTGTATGTTTTTTATTCTCAACGTTAATCCACTTCACCTACATTTTATAAAAGCTTTAGTCTTCGATTAGTTCTTTCAAATATACAAAATATAATAACGCAATTAAATATTTTCATTTTCATTTTTTTTAGAGTATTTTCACAGTTCAATCAACAAAGTGTATAAAGATCTTTTAATTTAACTTTTCGAAATTGTATTAAGAAAATAAGCATGTGCGTCTCGTGTTTAGTACGTGTTTTCCGCCAAGAATGGCAACGTTTAAGATAAACGATGTTTAGTGTGGATTTTATTTATGGCTAAAGTTCTGTGCCGGAACCACCATAAAAATGATATAGGACATTGAGTCCAAGAAGTTTTCGTTATTCAAGGAGATCCTGTCGTCCTACAAAGTTTTTACATCTAACAAAAAAAGAACGCCACTTCATTAGTTATTTTTTAACTTTTCCTAACTGTACACCATATCGTACTTATGCGAATTTAATAAGACTTCATTTAATACGAACAAATTTGCTTAGTCATTATTTATAATTTGCAATTAACATTAATTTAACTTATGTGTAAGTTTAATTTAATTAATTATGTGATGCATAATATTAATTAGCAACATTAAAGATTTATGTATATATTTTTAATTAAATATTATTTTGTGGGCCCTAATCTCTTTAAGGTTGAGTTGGTTATATGTTGGGTCTTAAAATGACTGCTGTCAAACCTTGCGTCAAAGTGACATTTTTGTATGCTATAAACAATTGGGTGGTATATAATTACAAACAAATATGTTGGTTTCCGAAATGACAGCTGTCACGTTGTGTTAAAACTTAAGTATTTATCTTTGGTAATTTAAATTTAAAATCTTATAATTATTTTTTTAAATTTATTGGATCTTGATCTTCTTGCTGTGGAATGTGTACCTCGATTTACGCGAATTCGTCGGCGATTTCGGGATATTACTGTATATATGTATGAGTCTGTTTGATGTCTAATTTCGAACGCTTAACTCCGCCTTGGGGTTTATTTAATATTATGAAGATCTAACTATTCCAATTAGCAGCTTCATTTAATTCGCTCTACAGTAAATTGAAATAACTTGCTGAAACGAGTATTAAGCGATACATATGAAATATGGATTATTTTTGTTAATCTACTAAGCTGCGGTGGTGACTAATGCTGCTACCTTCGAAGTTCGACGAAGGGAAATGCAAAAAGAAGAGAAGAGAAGAGAGAAGTAATTTCAGGGCGGCGGTAGTTCGTAACTTAGTGATTTGATAATTGGTCCGGACAGGTTCGGATTACTTTCGGATCAAGTTTGTGTGCACGTCACGTAAAAATGATTAATTCCCCGTGAACTTTTTGCTCTTTTTTTTTTGTCTTCGTCGTCGCAACAATTTCAGTGGCACATCTGTGACTCACCGAAAGAGTATGATTCAATAATACTTTTTTGTTTGAATCCGTAACGAATGTACAAGTGCGCTGCCACAAAATGTCAATGTTTAATTCGAGTTTTCCCCGAAACCATCATCATCATCATCGTGAGGCGAGCGAGGAAAGTAACGATTTTACGCGAAAAACGTATGTTAGTCGAAATTGGGGCGTATTAATTCGTCGAATGTTTCCTAACATTTCTCGGGTGAAAAAAGAACGTGCACGGTCATAACATTTCGGGTTTAATTATTTTTTTTTTCCGCGAACTTCGAATACCCGGATTTCACCCTTTGAATAACGAGTTTCGTTAATTAAGTTGCCGTTATTTTTATGTTGCTCTAAGCGCATTGTTGATTTTTTTTTTGTTTTGTTTGGTGGAGGGAGGGAGGAAAGCGTAAACGATGCAAAAATGCCGAAGAAAATATACTTTGCTTGGGGTGAATTATATTTTCAGAATTAAACGTTTCCTCGGCGGATGCTTTGTAATTTTGCTAATCCTATTAAAAGTATCATATAACCCGGGTAGGCCTCTTGGTGTATTGATCCGCGCCGCCCACCACCACCCCCGCCCGCTGGTCGTCCCCTTTTCGTTAATATTCGCCAACGTTCGTCCAACCTCGCCAAAAACCAAAAGCCTTCCTCCGCCCCCGCACTCACATTTATACATTCACACACACACACACACATACGCGCGCACACATCTCTCGCTATTCGGCAAACATTGAGATTTATATCTCGTACACTTAGATCAGTTTTGTCCTGTCTGGTCTATGAACTTCCGGTGGATGCGGAGGGCTTTATTTTTTGGCATGTCACCAAGAGTGTGCTGCAGCAGTACCAGAACTGTTATATGCAGAGAGTTCGGTTTTCATTGCTCTCCGGGAAAGTTATATGGAGTCGTAAAGCCACTGAAATTTCTTTGTATGTAGTTAGATTAGTTAAGTTGCGAACAAGTTATGCATTAAGGATGTTGGCAAGAGGGTCTACGTTCGGCCCTAGATCGCCATTCTCCGGCTTTTAACGCTGCTGCTGCTGCTGTCCATTCTCGATCGCACGCTTTATATTACCTACTATTAGAGAGACACACTATATTTGCATAAGCGTAGTTTACATATGGCGGATATATTCGCCGCTCGCACATTCGCAAATTAATTTAAAAATTAAATCTTTGAATTCCCACATTTATTCAAATATATAAACTTTTGAGAACCTTTCGTTTATTTTTTGTATATTAGACGATATTGATTACAACCGGTATACATTTTCATTAGATGTAAAAAAAGGCACAGCAAGCCGGGAGAATTATTAATTGTTTGTTTAATACCTCGCCGATAGCATGATTCATTTTAACGAGCAAAAAATTCTTGCCGCTTCCGACGGTTTTACATAATAATAACACGGCTTTAACTCTTTCCTCGTGCAATTCCGCCGCCAAAACTCCTTTTGCTCGCTTGATCGATATCGGATTACGTCTGCTTTGTAATTACAGATGTTTCTGATATTAATATATTTTTTTTTTTACAAATTATATTGTTCATAACGTTTATTTTGTAATGTTACATGAATCGATTGGAAGAGTTTCGATTGAACGAAGATGGGTAAACAAAGAAATATGTCGTGATTACTATAAAGTTGCGGCTTACAGTAACCACAAATCCTCGTACCCATCTTCGTTTATTGGAATGGCACGGCGACATTAAATATCATTGGGTCAATACGTTTCTCAAGGCTCTCTTTCGCTGTAAAGATCAAAACTTTCGAGAGCGGCTCCGAATTTATTCACAGGGAGAATAAAAAGTTTGCGGCACCCCCGACAAATAATTCAAGGGAACGCAGTTGCACGCCCGTCGAGGATGAGGCACTGGTGGAAAATAGAATCAAATAAAAAGTGGAAAGTATAAGATGAAGAGAAAGAAAGAAATTTCTTTTGCGGGATTTTATTTTAGTGCCGCCGCCGTCGCCGAATAACGATCGTTATTATGGGGGGATGGGGGGCACAATGATAATTGCCCCCCCGTCGTCCCCTTTCGTCGTCGTCGCCGCCGCCGCCGCTCCCACACTCCCCCTACGACGAGTTCTACTTAATTCCGAGAGAGAGAGTACATCGAGTTGAAGTTATCGTGGCCCGGCAATTAAACTTACATGCATAAACGGACTGCAGTTGGAGACTAATTAAGGGTCGCCCCATTCCACCTACCGTCTCCGCGTACTCCTGTACTTCAGTGAGCTTTCGGATGTGTCCGACAAACAGAATGGTTTCTGTTTCTATACACATATACCCACACATGACCTAATGTGTCTCTTTTGTGCAGGAGCCCATTTCCCAAGAACACATTTATCAAATGACCCTAATTATACTTATTCTACATACTTACACAATAACAACTTACCCGCATCCATTTATTTAGATCTTCAAAGCAACACTTCAAAACTCCCTTGACGACATATTTAGTTAGGACCAATAAATCGATTGCAAGATCTAATACAAAAAAAGATTTAAATTTATCCTTCACACTTTATTAATCAATTTTCGTTACAATATATTTAGAAAAGTTAGAAAGTCTTGGATTTTAAACAGCTGATATTGATTTCTCGTTATAAGAATTGATATATTTTTATAATAGCTCTTCCTAATTATTATTATTAAATATAACAGATTTATAAAGTTTCTATTTTCAAGATTAGAAAAATTGTAGAGTAAAATTTTAAATAGTGCAACTATTTTTCAGTTTGGACAAAACGGTTCAACTTTTCGGTTTTCAATTTTTTTTTGTTTCAAAAATAATTATTTATTTTCCATGTTTTAAGTATAGTCGTTTTTTAATGAATAAACCGGTTTAACAGAAACTTTGATTTACGTTTCTTAATCGAGAAATATGCGGCATTGTAACTTAACATCGCCTTTAAATAAATAATTGAATGTATTAGTTAGGCCTCGTTAAGAGCTGAGGGCAATAATAAGAGTAAGTAAGAGGATTCGGTAGGAATGCGAAACGAATTAATTAAAAGTTAAATAAAGAAGAAAAACTAATGGCAGTGGAGTAGAATGAAGAATATATGGCTGGAAGGATGAAGGGTGCGATTGACATGTACACATTTTAACCCTATCCAAAGTTCAGCGAACTTGGCTGAGCCCCCCGCGCCTGCCTTGCTTGGGTACGGCATATTCCAAACACTGCATGCTCGATATATCAAACCCTTTCCCATTTCCCTTCACCACTCCGACCGTCATCCCCCGTTTTCACAAAGAGCGCGCATAAAATGCATGTTGTCATTCTAATTAAATTTAGCTTTTCAAAAAAAAATAAATATATATTATCTTTTACATATTGCATTCCTAACCTCAAAGAACATTCTAAATTAATAAGCAAATTAGAAAAAAATTGTTGTGTAATTTTAATTTTTTTAACATTTTTTATTGCAAAATAATAATAAGTGATGTTTTAAAAATATCTTTCGTGTTTCGCCATGCAGACAGAAATCGATGTTCGATCCCTCAAAAAGAAAAAAAAAACCTTTCATCATTCGCCCTTTCTTTTTGTTTGCCGCAGTTTTACGGACAACAATGCCGTATGGAATTCAGTCCTTTTGTATAAGACACGGGATTATTTTCAAGGGAGAATGTGTCTCTCAGATTTCCCCCTTTTCTTCTTTGCTCTCTACCAAAGTAGAAAGCTTATTGCAGTATCAATCTGGGTTTGTCTAATAAATAATATTAATTTATTAAAAAATTACTTTTCGTAATAAAATAATGTTAACATTTGTATATTTAAATATGACGATTCGTAATGTTGCTCCTTTTTGTTTGCGTAAATCATTGCTGCAAAAATAAATAAATAAAAAAGTAAAAGAAGAGAAGCGAAAAGTAGGCGCTATTAATTCCGAATGAAAAGAGTGCGAGCGGATGAAAACAAACACGATGATGAAAAAAAAAGGAGAGAGAGAGAGAGAGAGAAAGAGTAAAATAAATTGCCCGGATAGCGGCGAATTTTTGAACGCGTTACTGGTTAATCTAAGGGCTCGAATTGATGGCCCAAACATTTTTCATTTCGACGAGCTAATTTGTTCCCTTTTGTTTGTTTCAGGTGAGTCCGCAGCCAATTTCAAACAGACCCCCCCCCTTCTCCCTCCTTCACCTCGCGAATTTATGCTTCGCAATTCTATTTGATCTGCAACAGTTAAGGCTTAAATATACACAGAAAGGTTTTGAAAAACTTTGGCGAAATATATTATACAAAAAATAAATAGAAATAAAATATGACAGATGCAAATACAAATAACAGTTTGCGTCAAAGTGGTGAAATATTCTTAGCAATTGCAAACAAGTATATTGCAAAAAAGGTTGAGATACGCTCTTATCTAATACTTTTATTGTTTCCAACCATTACGTTCTTTAAATATTAAAACAGCATAAGTGTATTTCTCATTAAGATAATCCAGTAGATTTGATGATATAATGATTTATGTTATTTTTTTTACAATTTAAAGATTACAATGCTCATCAATTATGAATGTTAATCACTAATTGCGGCAGTATATTTATATAATTCATTTTCTCCTTTCTTTCTATGTATTTTCATTATTTTATTTTTCGCATTTCGCTGTGTGATTGATTTGCGAGCCACCCACTGGTTTTTCGAGAAGAGGGGACGACGTGGCGCCGCCGCCGCCACCGCTGCTGCACCCCTCGATCCATCCACCCCCCCCGGACAGACCGCACACAATCGTTCTGCCATTACGGTCTCATTAATAATTTCGCGCGCCCTTTCAGGCCGGGCGCGCCATTACGCTAATTAAATTATTTATTTTGTTTCTCGTTAAATGGCTCCACTCGTTTTAAGTGCTTTACCGTTCGCCAGAACCGCCGCCGCCGCCTCTTCTTTCGTCCGCCGCCTCCTCCGCATATCACAACACCCAACATTTGGGGGGGTGAGATTGCTGACGCTCCTCTCGCTTTCAAAGAAAACTCTTGTGCATCTTCAAAGAGCGAAGGCAAACAAAAATTTACACCAACAGATTTACGTCGTTTCAATGCCTCTTCTCTGTATCCCCAGCTCGTGTTGTGTGTGACTGCTTTGCGCCCCAAATCACTTTGATCTTCATAATTTCAATCGCGTATATAATTTATTTGCGCCACTTTCAAATTATACTTCTTGTAATTAGCTACGAAATCATTTTTTTATTATACTACATTAATTAGGGAATCATTTTTTTTAATATATATAAACAAAGCTTGCATTCAAAAAAGCATTGCGCATTCAAATAAATATATAATATGTATACAAAAAAAACAAGGATTAGGATTAAAAATAATGAACAAAATGTATATTTGATGCGTTTGATCGGCAATGCTTAATAGTTAAATCGTTGCCGCAAAACAAGGGTTCTCTATGAAATTCTATCTGGCTGTGAAACTGTAGTAATGTTAATGTTAACACCGACAGATCAACTCTGTCTGTAGCGCGTGCACTGAAAATGTGGAAGGGTCACTTTCCGAGCTTAATTTAGCCCTATTTTAATTACAGGGGAAGAGGGTCGAACGAGGGAAAAAAGTGTCGCAAACTCGACCCCCTATAATATCTGATATATATATAATAAGGGTAGACTGGACTGGTTCAAATGCGGGCAAGTCGCATAATCCCCAGTCCTGATTATGCAATTCCGTGGAGCGAGGAGAGTGCGAGAAAAAGAGACCCCAGCTATAAAAAAAAAATAACATTAAGAGCGTAATGCGTATAAGAAGAAATTTCAGTAGGCAATTTACATATCAATGCGTGGGGACCATTTTGTAGCCGCATTATCATGAGGGATATAACAACCCTGCATTACATTTAAATTGCACAATAAATTTTTCGCCGCTGCTATCCCCTATCCGGTTTATCGGTTGTCGCGGATTCTTCCATCAAAGGGCTTTAATTGGATTTTGGGCTAATTGCAGAGGATAAATAAAGAAGTTGGATATCGAATGGTTTCTCGAGAAAATATGTTGTTGTAATTGACGTTATCTTCGGGTTCAAGTAGAAAATTGCCCTGAGCATAGATGGAGTAATAATAAATTAATAGTTCGCGGAGGTGTGTTTGTGCGGCAACCGACTGCCGCCCCCAAACGCCCCCTCTGCGTGTTCCGCAGGGCGAAAACCCTCCCGCCCCTCCGAAGCTATCGCGGTCGATGGTTATGTGCTCATCGCATGAACTACATAATACGGCTCGGCGTTTGTCAATATTTGATAACCTTGCATGGCTGAGATTGTATATCGAAATACACTCCTCGGATCCAGGTATTTATTTGATTTATAAGGAGTATCTCCACTGCAAGGAGGAAGAAGAGGTGGAGGTTGAGGTGAAGGAACGTGATTCATGCTCTTGCACCCTACACCAAATTGAGTTTTTACCGCAGCACCAACCACCTACCCTCGCCCCGCCCCCCACACGACCAGAAAAGAACATCGCATTTTCCGACTCCTTTTTCGCACATTCTCAACAAGAACAAATCGGATTTTTCAAAACCAATAAAAAATATATAAGCGATTATTAGATTGTGCAATCAATAACTTGGCTCATCACATTATGATATAAATCACAACATTTATAAAAATAATAAAATTAATTAAAAAAATAAGCATTCGAGATTTTAGATGAAACTGCAATATCCCATTTCGAAAAACGCCCTTGCACCCTGCGGACTAAATTTAAAATATGCTAAATAGCTCTAAAGCGAACATACATTTACTTTACTAGATAAAAGTTGTTGTTTGTTTTTTATAATATGGTTGATATTGTGAAACGTTGAAAAGTAATTGAAAAGGTGAGATCACGAATTGTGTGTATTTTCATGTTCACTTATAACGCAGTTCTGTAATCGCCCCGGAATAGCAGATCTGAAATGAGTTTTCCTACGGGAATGAAAAACGGATACTGTTTCGCTCAGCGAGGAAAATCAGAATGTAAACGTTTTGCAATCCTCAAGGAAAACACTTCAAGTAAACAAGATCGTAAATAAAAATAACATCACGGTGTGAACGTACACTTCAAAAGTGCAGAAATCGAATTTGTATAAATGTCAGTAAAGCTTGGTTTTCAAAGCTGTAAATTTTATTATTAGTTTTCTAAACTGTCGAAAGAAAAACTGCTATTTTGTGGTTTATTTTGGTAACATGAGTAAGGAAAGATTTATAATCTCAACTTATTTTACTCCCAAGATAAGCATGTATTTTGAAAACTGTTTTTTTTAAGTCGGTTTATGAGTAAACCAGACTTGAAGAAAGAAAATTAATCTGTGATGTATCAATAAAATTTTCCTCATTCTCTGCGTTATCGCGAGAAAATGGTATTTCTTTGACAGATGACCCGAAGTTGTTTCGACTTTGCGGAGATAAAATGATTGATGAGTGTGGAAGCTATTAGAAGTGATGGCAAACCGGCAACAACTAGATTGTTGACATTTAATTCGTCTTTTGCTCAGAGGACACTTTGCGTTCAAATGAAACGAGATTATAAATCAAAAACGCGATATTTGCAGGAAAACCACTTGAAAACGGTTCTGGTTTCGCTAGACGCAGTCTTGAGTAATGGGTTTATCCAATTTTAAATTCTATACAAGTTTTAATTTAGCTGGGCGCGAAGTTTCGGGAAACTCTGCGGGCGCAGCAGCAGCAGCAGCAGCAGCCGGTTGATCTTTCGACAGAAAAACTTTGCACTGGGCGATTTTTATAATATCGACGAAAGTTGAGGCCGCATGTTTTTTCTTTCCTCCTTTTTTGTTCCACTTTTTTTTTGCGGGAGCGGGGGTTGGAGGGTTTAACGTTAGCCCAGTTCCGGTCTGTCGTAATGTTTTCAGGGGTGTCAGCGCCAGCGACTCGATGCGGTCCAATGATTAATTTCGCCACATTCATTTCGGGCCCTAGCATTTTTTTTTGGCCCTTCTTCCTGACCAGATGGCGGACCAACACACACACACACATATATATTTTTAACGCAATATGGTGCTTCGTCGCCATCAAGATCGGGTAATTTTAAAATAATAATTTCATGCCTTTTTTCTCTTTTTCGCATTAAGTGGCGGAGGAGCCGGGTATAAAATTTACAAAAAAATATAAATAGTTATACGTAATTACTGGACACATTTTCGCGGCAGCGCATTTCCCTTCAGCTATTAATAAATGCTAATTTATCGCAGCCATTGCATGCATGCATAATCGCCCTACGCCACGGCTGACAACTTTATGATGCAGCGTCTCGTTTAGACCCTATTCACTAAATATCCGCACCTTTAATACATGCATAATTTGTTTTATCCCCATTCGCGAGATCATTAGCCCTTTCATTTATCATTAGCCCCGCCGAAATCATAATTGCACACTAATAAACCAACAAAAGTGATTTGTACCCATCCATTGCTTTTACCGTCTCATCTACATAAAATAAGTTCTATTTTTGGAATTTTATAAATGTTTACACATAAAAAACCCTTTGCCGATTCTATTTGTTTCTACTAGTAAACAGTGTGTGAATAGTAATGTGATAAACTGTAATGCTGAAATGATATGAATACGCAAATAAATTATGATGCTGTTGCGTCTATTCTCTTTGTGGAATCAGGCATGTTTTGTAGCGCGGGTCAAATTGAAAAGTTAATTAAAAATGAGGCGGAAACTCGGCGCCTAATCCTTCGACCAGGATCGGGCTGTGTGTGAGAACGAAAATGTATGCCTCAAACATACAGGATCAGCGGAATTGAAGCCGCCTGCTGTCTCGTCACGCGACGCCGCTGATGCATGACCGAAACCGTTGATTTACAGCCGCGTGTATGTTTTCCGATTACACAAATCTGTTGATCTATTATTTAGCTGCGTTGCGAAACACACATGATCTGATAAATACACCTAACTTCGCCCCATGTTAGTGCTGCTGTTATTTATTTATTTTTTTCCTTTTCTTCCACCTGTAATTTGTTATTTATTGCATACACATACTTATAATAAATTTCAAACATTTACCGCTTTTTTGAAATTCTCATAGCAAAAGTTATTGAATTTTTATCGTGTTTTCACATAGCAGATAGTTTTTTTGAATGCATTTTTAACTATCAAAAGCGAAAAATGTAAAGGATGAGGCGGATATATACACCAATCGTCCGAAAAAGGTTAACTTTTATTTAGTCCTACAATATGTAATTTCTGATACTGATATTGCTGTATACGCGTTGGGTTAATTTATTATTAATGTTAATAATCATGATGCAAGTGCAACCCCTTTCGTGATGTATGCTTAAGTTTGGGAAGTTATGAAATATTTTGCTTTGTGCTCTCGAAATTCTCCATCAAACACTTAACGGTTAGTTTGTAATAATGAAGTTTCTCGTGGAGCTCGCCCTTACTATCCAACCATCCCCCGCGTACAAACCTGCACTCGTCTCACTCGAGTGTATTCATTGTATACCGGCTTCAGTTCTTTACTTCTCGACTATTTTTTATTTGTTCCTTTTTCCGAGCACGTGTTTAAATGCAATTACGACGAAGCAATTACAAAGAGTTTCGTGTTTTAATTTAATACTGGTCTGGGAAGAAACTGCAAACAAATTGAATTTAATAATTTGCGCGGATCTGGACAATTTCGAAAGTTTTTTTGGTATCATATTGAATATGCATGTCGCTGAGAAATGGGTGTTATTAGCATTGGAAAACAAATTGATGGTGAGCTCTCCTATATCAATCTTCTCCATAAATCACGGCTCAAGGTTCATAAGAACAAAGTAGAATCTATACTCGGGTTTCAAACAGAAAATAAAAAAATATTGTAATATAAATTTCAATTCGTACATGATACATCCTCAGTCGTTTATCTCACTACTTTCTCTGATGGGAAAGAAAGCCTTTGCTGCTGCCGCCCGGCGTGTGCAGAAACACAAAGGGAAATATACTGATGGATCGTTCGACTTTACCACTGATTACTGAGGCACCCTCCCCCGCATGGTAAGATATTGGTTCGATTTGTTCGGAAAATCGCACCGAAATTTATCAATGAAAATTTTCGCGCCCCAAATGAACCGGAAAGCCGATACATTATGTGCACACGCTCATTTCCCCACCTCTAGACGTTTTTCGCCCCCCCTTCACTTTATATGTGTGTGTGTGCTTTCCTTTTTTGTGCCTCTCTGCGCAAATATTTATATACTGTCACGTACGGCCCTTTTTCCCTGCCCTCCGCCCATTTGTTCTGCCCAGTAATAAAACGCACGCCGACCTTTATTTTATGCGGCCGCAATTTATCAAAAAACGCATGCCATTTATCACTCCTCCAACCAGCCCTCCTTTTCCTTCCTTTTCTCCATGGATGATTTCATTGGACAAAGTTAATAAGTGATTGACAATCTTTATAGAATTAAATTAAAAATAAGTTGTAATCCAAAAAAAAATTTGTTTGTAAAATTATCATTTTGACACAAGGTTGACAGCTGTCATTACGTAACCTATAATTTAACGTTTCCACGCAACCCAACATGTTGTACTGTGACCCAATTGTTTACAACATAGAAAATTGACGTTTTGATGCAAGGTGACAGCTGTCATTTTGCAACGTATTAAAAATGTAACGCGACTGCGAGTTGCTTTGAGCGTCATTGTTCACGTGCATTAATCATTAAAAGGATGTGTAAAAGAGAAATAGGAAAAAGCTGGATATAAAGCAACGTGCACCAAAATACCCATTTGCACATTTTATTATTTAAGATGGCTTTCAGTGAAAATCCCTCGGCGTCTGCTGTTGGACTTCACTCATAAAATCGAAAGGAGTCTTCCCACTTCACAGCAGCTCTTCCTTCGTCCTGTATCAGCAAAATCTCGTAAACACTGCGGCGGTGCACGCTATCTCCAGGAGGTTATCTTCTCCTTGGTAGGCTATTGAACTTGCATAGCCGATTCCTCGCTACGTGCTGTGTATTTTCTCTCTCCCACTCTAATAGTTTATGACAACGACACACATTCCGACAGACGTACATTTTTTATCGCATTATTTCCTCCCCCAGCATAAAACCGAAAAGATAATGTTGAATGGGCGCAGAATTTATAACCGACGGTTACCGGTCGTGTAACATTTTTTTTTACGTTGTTGCACCTATCCCCGCATTATGTACGTTGATAACGAAATGTGGGATATTTAATGATTGAACGAAAAATATAAAACATTTTCGTTCGTCGCGTAAATAAAAGCACCTCATTCTATGTTTTTTTTTAAAAATATTTATTTGTATGTTTTATCTAAACAACAAAATGCGAGGAAGGTTTGATCGATGGGTCGCAGGAAAAATTAGATTACATTGGTGTATCTAATGTACCGCATAGTGAAAACGATTCACCCTTGCTGGCGGATGGATGGACTCTGGCAGATATAGTGTATAGATAACCGCAAAGCCCGGGGAGATTAATGGCGCCATCCAATGCTGCAGTGCATGGTATATATATATATAGTGTGTACAGTTTAGCGCCCACCGCTAAGATTATACATGAATTACAATGGATAATGTCAATAGTTCGAATGCCGAACACCGTACTATTGTACACTTTAGTCATTTCACATTGTGACACGGTTTGTTTGTCCGATGCGCTGAACACATATTGATTTCATGCAATTTATCACGAATTTCTAATTATTTTACGACTTTCAAAGTAATCGGAATCACAGAATCAATAATTGTTTATTCGTGAAATGAGAAACAAAGATAAGTCATTAGCGTGTATATGTTTATGGTATATACAACTCAAAGTAATTTGCAGCAAGAGAAGACGACGTGTCTTGTATCATTGCATCATCATCCAGTGTATGCGGAGCAGCACAGCTTCGCACGCGTTAATAAGCAGGTGAGAGGGGTGTACTAAGTACGAAATGAATTAATAATGGACTGGAAAGCATGCACTTGACATGCTATCCGATATGGATGGTATAGGTCATGAAAGAGAGACCTTCGAGGAGACACTAGATTCCATCCACATATATATATATATGTGTAGTATACTACAGACACGAAGTAACGAGCGATCGAAAGTTGGAGTGTGAAAGAGAAGAGAAGAGCACCATTCCAAGTGGTTATTTAAGTTACAGAAGGATGTTGCCAGACCCTCCTCCAGCTTTCGCCGTTGTTACATAATGGATACGCTACATGGAACGGGGTCCTTCGAATTCCCACACGTTTTTCGGCAAACGTTGCAGAGAAAAACGTCCAACGTTAATTAACTGTGAACAAATACAAATATCTGTTTACAGGTTTGTGCGTATCGTGTGCACAAATTAGTTTTGAATTGGAATTGCGCATATTTAAGCTTCGCCCGGCGAATCCACGCAGACCCCAGGTTTCGAGCCAGGAGGGAACGAGGGCTTATCTCTATGCAGATTGGGATTTGATCACGAGCCGGGGTGGTCGTAGTCCGCCCCAATTAATTGCGTTTATGTGCCTTAAATGATATGTTTGTGTTTGCTCACCGGGCTTGAATTTATCATTCATACCTAATTATAATTAACATAGGCGCGCGTGCATCGAACTAGGATGGACGTGATGACCTAATTTTCATTGCATTTTTTTTTTGGCGCATCTTTTATTTAAAATTTCATTTTTCTGCAAATCACCCAAAAATCGATCGGTGTTTTGCTAATCGGTGCGAACGACAATGCGAATTGATTGAACGATCACTGCTCGTACGTACGTGATGCATTAGACGCGGCGATGATTAATTGCCACGTGGCATTACATGAATCCAATATTTAATCATTTCCACTTCAGCTGCATGCGAACTCGATCTCCCCAATCAATAGTGATTAGTTAAAAACAATCTTGTTTGCGAAGTGATTAGCATTATTTTAACTAGAAACTTTGGGTAATTTGCAAATTATCATTACGTCTGAAGGAAAGAACGAAACGAGTTTCAGGGAAGGAGAAATAGAGTGTGAGCAAATGGCGAAGCGGAGCACAAAAAAGGTTGTTTTAAGCGGATTAGGACTAAGCCTTGACCGGGAAGTTTCTTCTCTCTCCTCCGAAAATTACCGCCCAAGCTAAGATGTGATGAGTAACTTTGATCTTCTAGAGCGCACATAGTCCAACTATCAGGTTATATACAGGTATTTCGAGCGATACATTTTCTGAAAAGCTTTTTATATATTTTACGATATTAAAAAAAATATATATTTTTCTTTTTGTGGTTTACCGAAATTTCAATATTTAAATTAATAAGTTTTTCTTTTTTTTTTCTATAAATTACTGGTTTTTGTGATGAATTTATGTAATTATATATAAAAACGGTTAACTACTAAATATACATTTCATCGAATAATCATTTGTGATGCGACTCTGTAAAATATTTAATTTTAAATTGCATTTGAGGATGCGAATATGTATATTTCGTAAATTCAATTTGCATGTATGTTTCGCATGAATAATAAAAATAGATCGTTCCAATAAATAATGAATTTCATTTTCGATGCTGTTCCCAAAAATGAAAATTAAATTAAAAACAAAAATTGGTGAAAGAATAACGGCAATTTGATATTTTACTTCTCGCTGTTATTAGTAATATTATTTGTATTAAAAAAAAATACCGAACGTCGATCTGTGCGTAATATTTAATTAAAATATAATCGATATAACACCCGGCGCATCCACCATATTATCCGAGCTAATTGGGTATGACCATTTTGCCATTTTTTTTTGTTAACTATTTCTTGCGGTAGCTAATGGAAATGCATTTATTTTTTTTGTATTAAAGAGCGAATCATTTGTAAATGCTCTTGATAATAGAAACGTGTGTTTTGCGAGGTGTATCTCTGTGTATATTAGAAGGGAAAAAGAATTAACTGGAAAAAACCTTTTAGTCGGTGTTTTTCGCTCGTTTCTCGTACGTGTAATGCAATATCTCTACTCTTTACGTTTCATGTACGCAGCGTTAAAAGCGCCGCTTGAAGTATCGTTAATATGTGTGGGGGTTGATTTGATCCCCCCGAGGTCAGCGTCGTCGTTTCGCGAAAGAGCAGACATATCTATCCGGTCAATAATATGCGGTCGGTGCAATTCGTTGGGCGAAATTAGAATTTCAGCGAAACGCACGTGAAATAATAAGGAGCAGCAGAAGTCTTCGGTCCTTTTTATATAAATTGACCGAAACACGTAGGAATTTCACAATTTGCGCTAAACGTGGGCACGAATGCTGCGGGGGTGGAAACTGTCTGTCTGTGTGTGTGTGTGTGCGGGTATTAGAAATTTTTAATCAAGAAGCTCGTCGTCGTAGTCGTCCGCTGGACCCTCCTACATTCCTAGGCGGTACGAGGATAAATGCGGGGCTCGGGTCCACACGACGCCATCATCATAATCATCCGTGTCCTCGCTAACAATCTGCTCATCTTCCACGCTCCTCCGACTCGACATAGCTTTACAAGCAAGCAAGCAAGCAACAAAACGCAACGGTATGAAATAACATGTTATTGGAATGGCTTGGCTCCAGTTTTGTACTTGGATTCCTTCTGCATACCTCCGCAGCGCCCGGATCGCATTAACATACCTTCCTCTCTGCACGTTACGTGATAATCATTTCTGCATCCACACCGAATATTAGTTGCCGCATCCTCTCCACCACCCTATTTCTCCTATTCTCAGTTCATAATTGTTTAATCATTCGAAACTTCATTTACGAACAAATTCAAGCAAAATCCGGTAACAAAATGACAACTTTTGAACATGAAAAATTCCTGAAAATAAATTAAATGTTTCATTAAATATTTAGTACTGTATAATCATTCTAACAGAATTTATAATGTATTGTAGTTTGTCAAGTTGATTTTCATTAAATATGATTAAACTGATATTTAGATTAGGCGATACGAAGTTTCTTTTTATGCATCTCACGGAATGTTACGTTTATCATTTCAAAATCCATTGTTTGCTTTTTTTGTTGTTGTTATTGCTGTTTCATTATAATTACCTGTCGTGCCCCCGTCCAATCTTAACATGTTATCATTACGGTCACGAAACGCACAGGTGCAAAAATCAATTTTCGAGCGAGGGCGTCGTGTGTCAATGGCGTATAAAGCCCCCCCAAGTTTAAAATTAATTGCCGCCTTTATTGCGCCCCAAAATTACCACGTAAATAATTAGCGATATATAAAAAAAAAGGGGGACACCTTTTTCGCACGTTTCCAATCCTTTCAAGCGCAATAAAATGTTTGCTTTTATTAAGTTTATGATTTTCAATTTAATTTGTGATTTTCTATGCTTCCTGAAATATTAATTGTCGTTAAGTTTCTTTGAATTCAAGGACTACTTTAACATTTCCAAAGTCCCAATTAAAAGAATGAATAAAGTATACTTTTAGCAAAGTTTGCTTGTTACTACAGTAATAATACTAATGTTAATTAGTGTAATCTGTCGATCTCTCTTAGTGCTAATCAGTTTTGCTGATTGGACTGAGCTCTGGCCATTATCTTTGTTCATTGGTCCCGTTTAATGCGGTTGCAAAGGGAATTATTAACTCGGGATCAATTTAAGCCAGTCTCCCTCTGCATACATTTCCTCTTCAGCGAAAAATCCATCCAATTCCATCTGCAGAAATGCAAATAACCTGTGGTGGTCCGTCTTGAGGGTCATCTGCAACGAAACTACAACATCGCAGACCCGATTATATAATTAATCGACTTGGGATTTGAATAATCCGAAACATTTGCATGCTCCAGTTTAGCGGTCGGTATTCCTCCACTTGTACCGTCCGTGGCAGTGCGGTTTCAACCTCAATCCCTTTTCTTTCGCCCCGTTTCATCCCTGGCGTCATTAAATGTGCTCACCTACACGTGATTTGGTGTCTCGAGAGGTTATTCAACTTCTTTCATCGCGGGGTCATCCTCCGGTCGGTTTTTATGTGCATCCAACATTTTATGTATGCACCCTCCTCTTTCAACATTCGATTTCCCTTTCAGCAGTCGGTACGTACGTTTGCAGTTGGGGGATTCCCCGCTTTTGAATGTTTAACGAAACACAGAACAATTACTGTTTAGCTTTCTTTCTTATTCCATTGTACACTTAGCAAATTGGATTTTCTTCAATGTTACTTTAAATTCAATACATATTTTATAATTTTATGAACACTCGTGACCACTCGCAAAATTACAACAACAAAAACGAGAAAAATAAAATCTTGTGCACTTTGAAAGTTGCAGTTTCGATTGATGGATTATTTTTAAAAATGCAAGTACTTAATTCCATCCTTTTAGAATGCATTAATGCTGCGACTGCTTCTAGTAAATTATTAAATCACATTTCACATACGAACGGCGAAAATGCATCGCATGAAATTTTAACTACAGTTAAGTGCATTTTTTCTACACACTGCGCATTTATTGGAAACAATTATTTATATAAAATTGAGTATTTTACAGTTTAGATTTGTATTAGAGTTGTTCCATATAATTACGAAATTGAAACTACTCGCTAGGAAGGACATACCTCTTTGTGTGCAACAATATAAATATTCTCTTTTGTGCTTGCTAGACAGTCGGTTTAATTTGTTTAAAAGATTATCCTTATTCCTTTGATGTTGTTGTGAATTCGGCGATTTCATGGAAGGGAATCTTCTGCTGCGAAGCCGAAAAACTGGTCTGCCCGTATACATGAATATAATGCGTTTGGTCCAGGACGAAGAGCAGGACGCCAGCGAGCGTACTTCCGGAAAAAGGTCTGCGGTACGGAAAGCCCCCGTTTCCTTGTTGGATTTAAAGCCCGAAGCTTCCACCCATTGTTTCGGTTTGTTTTCGCCGCAGAATGCTTTACGGCGTGGCATCCCCGTTTCCTGTTTATGATTGCGGTGTTTATAGTCCTTTAAACGATTGCATTTAAATGATATTTATCTTTTTCGTTGTCGTTCTTTGCCTCTTCTTGCACACAATCCGAAACCATAACTATGACCAAACCTTGCGATAAATACGTGAACACAAAAAACAAACAACCTCACCACCCTCGAAACATGGAAAGGCAACGATAAAGTTAATCCGATTTGAAGGAATTTCCAATCTACGGGAGGCACAAAAGCGCACCGGCCATAAATCTGCCTCGGTTGCGGCATGATAAAAAAAAGAAAAAGGATCCTTGTCGCATCCTGTATTGAATGAAAGACATGTCGGGAATATCCTTGATTCCTCGCCCCAGGGGTGGTATTAAATTAGTGAATTTTAAACAGCGGGGCGAAACTTTATTTACATTCAGTACTTTCAGCCCCTTCTCGTGTAATCCAATCATGAATAACACAATTTTGCGTAAATTGTCGTGCGGTAGCAGCCAAGAAATTAATCTAATTTTCTGTTTTACATTTCTTGTTTCAGGTGAGTTACTTCCATCCATTATGAATTCTGAAATTACTCTGTGACGAGGTAAGTTTTTTTTTTTCAAACAAAACTTTCAAAGGCATCGAAAAAATAAAATCTGCATCTTTACGGTAGTTTTCAAACTAATTTATTTATTAACATAATTTTAAACTCAGTAATAATAATTAATTTGTTTTTTGAACATTTCTTTCACTATTAATAATTAAAAAAATGTAATAATTTGCATTATTGACTTTACTTTAAAAAACAGTAGAGACGAAATACACCAACATCAACAAAAACTGGATGAAACAGCTTTATCATCGTTTTCACACTGACGAGTATTAATTAACTTCACATTTTGATGGTTTCACATTAAAAAACTTAATTATTTGTTTTATTGGCTAAAATTTTAACGATTCTCTCTCCACGCTCCGCCGGAGGCGGCAATAAAAGTTTTTAATTAATAAAATAAACACATTTCGCGCACTCGGAGAATTATTGCGCGCCGACGAAAATGAAAAATCGACAATGACGAGCTTTTCAAAATCCTCAATTCGATATTTTTATTTTGTACTGTAATTTTCTTGTGTATTTATTTTAAACTGTTATGCATATAGCATTTACATGATTATTTGAATGCGGTATATCATTGGTTAATAATGGAATTAATGAGAAGCCAAATCCAATAGTTTAGGGCGATTCTCTAGATACATATGTATCTGCATGCGTCGTGGTTAAACACAATTCCAATCCTGTTATGAACGCTACTACACAATAGTTGATGTAAACATAATTTATCAAATCAATACTTTGGCGGTTTCCTTCCTTGCATAATTTGTTCTAATAAAAACGAATTTCTCAGTATTATTAAGAAAAACTTAACGGAAATCTATTATATATATTACATCAATTTGGTAATTTTATATATGACAGCTGTCACTTTATTTGGACATTGAGTTATAGTTGTCATTTTGCAATTGTGTTTACGTTATATAATATTTTTTTACTACGGATTTGCGTTTAAAAATAATCAGTTGAATCGGTCAGTAGATTGATGAAGACTTTGGCCGTTAATAATGTTGCTATTATATGGAATCTGTCCAGCCAATGGATGGATTTCGACGTTCGGCGAAACCGGACCGGATAGGTGAACAAAGGTGCGCTATTAATTAATTATAATTGCTTCGCCATTAGCAAACTAGTACAAAGACCGCGGACGGCATGGATGAATGCTGGAGTATGGATTTCGGACGAGAAGATACATTACGAAACTATATGGAGGCATTAACTATTATGTTCCGGCGGCCAAAGCTGCGGTCGTTTTAAACAAATATTGAAATACAAGCACAAAAAAGTGACAAAGCGGCCTGACCGAAATCCGTTTCAATGGCCATCATGTAGATTTTTATGCTCATCATGTAGATTTTTATAAAAAGGACAATATCGAAATGAACGAAGTTATCTTTATGTATTATTTTAGTAATTAGGAGATTTAAGCAAGATTTTTATAAAAATGCTCCTTGCCAAATGCAGCTTTAGTCAGAATGCAGATTTTATTTTCTGAATTCATCTAGATGTGATGTATTTTATTGATATTCCGAGTGGATGAACGTTTATTATAGCGATAATGTTATTTATAATTTTGAGTGCCAGATGACTGATTTCGCTTTGGATGTGGGGTCGCCATTGGTTATGTCCATTTGGCTTGAAAATTTAATCCGTTGCGTGCTCGCAAACCGGAATTGTCCGCATACCGGATGGTCAGGCAAAAACCACAATATCAAAGAGTATATCCGGAGTGAAAGGGAGGGAGGGAGGGAGGTAGAGAGAGATTGCAAGACTTTTCATCATTTTTATATCAATTTCGTGGTTTTCTATATGCTCGGAAGAGCCAATAGGCTCGAGGGGTGACTGCGGATGGGGGCCAATAAATAAATACGGAAGGTTTGCTTGCTCGGTTGCTTGGCTGTGGTCACACAGAGAGGCGCAGTCTCCCTGGAGAAATAACATGATGTCCTGCAGAAGCATTGAATTATAGATCCCCGGAGGACGAACGGGACATCTATTATAATTGACAACAGTCACGGTAACTTTATCTGCACAATGTTTGGTCCTAGCCTCTATCTCCTTCCTTGCTCCTCGCTCCTCCCGTTGAATGGAGGAACCGAGGAGTACACTGGTCCGTGGATCGATGTGCCATTTTGCACGCTTGTTGCTTCGCCGCAAACACGCACATCCCCTTTGTCACCAATGTAATACATACGTCAGTAAGCACAATCTTCGATTGATCCAATTATATACTAAAGCAGCGATGGGCAAACCACGGGCTACATTCGGCCCGCACAGAGGTTACATCTGGCCCGTCACAGATTTACAAAATACTAATACTAAATATAATAAATTAATACGATGGATAAGTTGAAATTCAAAAATGAAAACGAACCGAAATTATTTGTGTAGTACATGCCGTTAGGAATCTGGGTTAAAGGGATTGCATTTCCAGTTGCTAAACTTGATTAACTGACAGAGGAGGACTTGCACGGAATCAAGATTGGATTCGAACAAAAATCAATTGAACCGAACCGAATAAAAAAAAGAAAGGTAAATTAATGCGGGAGCAAAACGTAAATCATTCCATTAGTCGAATGCAAATTAAAACGTATGAAAACGCAGTAAAAGCGGATCGTAAAAGAATAAATAACAAAAACCGAATAAAATTAATGCGATAGAAGGAGATTTCGTTTTGTGCCTGGCAATGCAATGCACAGCGCAGCACGGATCGACGATAAATCCAAAGTGATTTAAGCTTCATGCATTTCATTTTATGTACGTTTGAAGCAAAAAAAGAGAGAGAATTTCTAATTTCTAAATAAATAGTAGCTAAAATTGTAATTGATTATTAAATTATTTTTTCCCGAGAAATCTTCCATGATCGTGTATAATAGGATCGGATCTATATGTGCGGGTTAAAACGTTGCATCATTAAAACATAATTTCGGTGTAAGGCGTCGCGACGCCCCGAAAGTTTGCACAAATTTTGCCGAAACTTGACACGCGCACATATACACACACTTGAGTATGTATATATGGGAGAAGGGCTAACAAGTCTCAACAACTTTACGTGCCACAAAGATAAAACAGAAACCGTGTTAAATTATTTACGTTGCATACCCGAACTTGCTGGCTCACTCCTCGTTCGCAGTATCCACGAAACTTGCATAATTCCAAATGCACATATTTACTTATTTAAAAGTGTAACTAGAACATTTTGGTACTGCGAGACGATGGATGATGTAGAGAAAACTATTTAATATATCGAGAAGAGTTAATGTAGGTGAAGGTGACTAAGTAGTTATTAAATAATGACAAATACAGTAAGTAAATATTTTGAAACCGAAAATAATTTGAAAAATGAAAACTAAAAATTTACATTAAATAATTTGAAAAATGAAAAATGAAAATTTACTGTAAATTATTTGAAAAATTAAATAACATTTTCTGTAAATAATGTAAACTGAAAAATAGAATATTTGAAACAAAAATGTATTTTATTCACTCCAAGTTCATGTTTATTTATCTTGATTTTGAACCGCAATAACCGAGTTGTTATTGAATTGGCTACAATAAACGTTACGCAAATACGAAGAGCAATTTTCCCTTAAAATTTGCTTAAATAAAAGCGCCAAGCGACAATAAAATGTAAATAATCTTGCAGAATTGAATCCGAGCGCCGTGTATATATGAATTACAATTCGATCCGTATACATCGAAAGAAGTAGAAAAACATAATGAAATATCAGAAAACCGTGTGTCTAATACTGTAAAACTAATTGGAAAATGCTGTGAAGCTTTGTAGTACTATTTTATGGACGGATGATAGTAATAATAATAATGAGTTTTATAGCCACGACGTTTGTCGTAAATCCGATGTTTTTTTTTTTTCATCATCTCGGAAATGTCGAGGAAGATTTCTCGCATTTTCTATTTGATTACACGTTTATTTCATCTCCCTTTAAGAAATTGAAACGTAACATAACAAATCGCTTTTCTATTTTAAGCAGATTACTATCAAAACGTCACTTGTACAATTTGTACTTATTTTATTGAAAAAATAAATTTATATTGAAAAGATTATAAACTCAAGATTTCTTCATGCTTTATGCTTTATTTGCACAAGTATCGTTTTAGACGAAAATAATTGCTTTCGTAAGTACATGCAGAAATAAAATAATTACGTAAAACGTATTCATGGTATAATCGTCGGTTTCTTTCTATTTATACATTTATTTTTTTTGTATTTTCATGGAATATATTTTATTAAAAGAGAAGGTCCTGATTATTTGCGACGCCATTCATCGAGGTGATTGTCGGAGACGGCATTTTAATGAGCTTTCCGTGCCTTCTGGCCGTCGACGTATCGTTTCAATTCCTCAATTCTTGCACGCGATTCGCAAATGAATCCAACCCGCCCGCCCTTCTGCCTGCCTGCCTGCCCGAAGCGAAAGAACCATTGTCATCTTTCACGATGATATACTTATTATCGCAATACGCCGTTAAAATATCAACATTTTCCATTCTTTAAATTCCATAAAAGCTATTTCTGAATGAATTTCAAAGATTTTATTTAGATAAATTCCGAATCAATATTCAATTTCAAATATTTTATATGTTCCAGTGGTGGTTCATCTATATTTTTATTTACAATATATTTATAATGTATTGGTTAGAAACAGTAAATATAAAATGTAAGTAAAAACAGTTTAACCGTTTATCGAGACAAATTTTAAGAACATTTTAATAAAATTAGTTTTTTTTTTGTATGATTTACTTGTTTGTAAATGCGAGGAGCGATGATGTCTTAGGGCGAAGATGCTTGCATTAATCGTGCTAAAATGAGCGCAAATATTATCGAACTTTGGAATATTACTTGATTAGCATACGCCGACCCGGCGCTTCCACCAATAATATTATTCCATTCCTGTTCGGCCATGGATTTAGATTGTGTCGGCGATAATTATAATTGATGCAGCAGTTACCTAACCAAATATTATGATTATTGATAGTTTGAATTGGATTCAGTGGGATTCGTTAAATTACGCGTTCATGAATCATCGACTGTAATTTTTATGTTTTTTTTTTTCAAGATTACAAGATTGAATTTATTTTCGAATTTTCAGTGTAAATCGGTACATAGGTGTGTATAAAAGGATGTCGGCCGATTTTTCGGCAATGTTATCTCTCCGCACTGTATGTACCTCCCGGCCGATTGGAACGATGCCAATGTGAACTATTGAACTGTCTGGAGCGCGCCTGCAAAGCGGAGGATGGCTAGACGAAAATTGCATACACTAAATTAGTCCAACTGCCCCATAAGGAAAGGGAAAGATTGCTTTTCGCTAGCTCAGACTTCCCGCAACGATTCTTTACAAGATTGCGCCACGTTCGACGCAGCTACAACGAAAGTCTCGATCCTTAATTGACTTGCTCCTGCGACCCGCTTAATTAGATTCGCGTCTGTTTATAACAGCGTTAAAATGGGGCAGGTGTTTCCGCTGGGTTTTTTTTACCTACTCTTCTTCTTCTCCTTCATCCTGCATTGTTTGTTTGCGAGCAGGACGACTTCCCTTTGATGTCCAGAGACAAAGCTCTAATTTTGCGACCCTAATCTACTTCCCTCTTTCCTTTTAATACCCACCCCCCGCCCAGAGCGGCGACATTGTTGCGAGAAGGGAGTGTGTGCTGCTGCTGTTGGTGGTCTCTCTGCAGAGAGGCATCAGCGGCGCCGCCGTTGCCGTGCCTTTTCTGATCCAGTCCAATTAGGAGCGTTTTCCTCAAGGTGTCTCCCTAATCCGTTATCTATACGTTAGCTGCCAGTCGCAGCCCAATTACGTAATTCCTGTTAGTTAATTAAACTAAATGTAATAGCTATTAGAAGGCACGGGGCATGAATTTGCATAGAAAGCGGAGGGTTTACACTTTATTACCTGCAAGCCAGCACCCCCCACACACGGCTAAATATCAAATAGCTGCTGCTGCTGCTGCATCTCAACGTTCCCCGTAAATAACCGCCCATTACAGCTAAATCCAATTGTATTTTAAATCATATTTAATGTAAAATTACCCTTCGGACTTCCGTACGGCTGGGAGACACCCTTCCTGGGCTGTATTTAAATTTCAATCAAAATTCAATTCTCTCGGGCACGCATCGACCATCCTTTCAATCTTCCTATTTTTTTTGACTCTCTTTTCAATTTTCCATCCGCTTTATCGCCGATTCATCATACCGCGATCATTATACATTTTTGAATTCGCATCACGGAACTGTCCATATATTCATCATGCGCACAATTAAAACCAACAATAGGTATTTTTTTGAAAATTTTATTTTACCAATGTAATTTTATTTATTTTTATTTAACTTATTTTTTTACGAATGTCCAAAATTTGGCAAATGTTTGAAAATTGTTTTTAGATTGCAAATTCTCTTTTAAATCAATCAATTTTTGCAACGAGAAATATAAATATTTCGTTTATAATTTCCAAATTCAAGATTTCAATGAAATGCTGCAAACATAAAAATTTATATCAATATTATATTTAAATATATTATTATAATTAATAAAAATGTAAAAACGGAATATTTTTTCATCGTTACTGGATAGGTGGAATTTTTGTAGAAATTAATTTATTTGTAATTTTATATAATATATTTATATTCATGAGTCATGAAATTAACTGAAACACAATGTACACTACTCTGCAATTTATATTTCGATATTATTTGGGTCAATAGAATTTGTGTGCATTTGAATAATGCATATTTGATTCGGTCGTCGCATAAAATGAAACCGGATGAGACCGAAAATAAAAATGCAGCCAGGTACAAACATATATATATATATTTAGATAAAAAATAAATAAATACAAATATTTTCATTTATATTGCATTTTGTGTGCGTGTGCCGTGCGCGCGTATTTTCTGCCCTTTTTATTATTATTTTCGTTTCTACCTCACCCCAACCACGTGCGCGCCCACGGATCAGCATAAAACGGAGATAGCATTGTGTGTTTGTGTGTGTTTCGGAAAACATTTTTATGGTAAAAAAAATACTAGAGCTGGAACGAAAATAAAAGCGAAATGAATATAGTAACGGCCGGTGCGGTGCGCTTCAATTCGCGTGATTTATGTGCGCCGCTGCTGCGGACGCGGAAAACGGACACAATTCCAATAAGATGTTGCAGAAGATGTTGGGAGGGTAGAATGGGTCACGTCCCCAAGTATACATGCGAAATCCATTAAAGGATATCCAAGGACCGGAGAGAGAGAGAGAGAGTCCTTGTCCTTACAGCGGGATAAATTCCCGTCACATTGTTTTCGATCTGCGCGACATGATTTTCGGTAGCAGGAGGAACTTGTCGATGAAACTAAATAGATTAGAAAGCATAAATCACTTTTGCCTCTCACGTACATGCAGATTCGTGAAGATATTATTTTTAGATAGATGCCGAACATAAATCATACTTTAATGGGATTCCTCCTATTCCCTGGATTGAAGTTATTACGAATCAGGACCAAAGTTAGTCGCAATTTTTTTGTAGCTTCGAATATGCATTTCTCCAAAATTATTATTAATTAAACATAAATATTTAAAGCGTGTGCACTAATACATTTGTTTCATTTAGACGTGAAGAAACGTTTTTGAAATCTTAGAAAAACTATTGTATTTACATTTTTGCTTATATCTCGAAAAGTATGCACGACAAATTCATAGTTGAACAACCAAATGAAATATAAATATCCCTGTATAATGATATAATTGTATATTTTATCATGAGGTCGTAATTTACTGTTTTTAATCGTTCTTATTTTTGAAATTTTGCAGTAACTTGAATTAAGATTATTACATTAACGTTACCAATAATAATAATAAAGAATTGAATTGCGCAAATTCAGTTATGTGGAAATAAGAAACATGACTCAACATTTAATACGCTGCAGTTCATTTCTTAGAGTCTGCAAAGTGAATAGCGGCAACAATCGACAATTTCGCTATGATTAAAATTAAATATTAAAGAACGGGCGTCGCGACGCCATTTCTTTGGAATTTATTTTTATTACCTTCTCGCATGGAATCCCACAGTTGTGTTTTTCTAATTTTTCTACTCATATTTTTATTAAACCGAGCGGAGAAAGCAACAATATGTATACACAATTAGATGCACTATTTACATTAGTTTATTCAAATTTCAGCAGAATATAAGAAATTTTACGTAAATATTTACATATTTTATCATATAATATATTTCAATAAATATAAATAATATTAGATTTTTAAAAAAATACATTTAATTAACAAATTGTATGCTATCACGTAAGTTGTGAGCAATTTTCATCCATTATTGAGGGATGTTTTTTTTTCCTTCTTTGTGAGCATCCCGATATTTCGTTACAATAAATTGGCTATCAGAATCGCATTAAATTCCCATATATTACATTTTTATTTTTTTTGTCCCTTTTATCTGGCCGCTTCTTTTATCGCACGCCGAGAATATTGTGTATGGATGTGTGTGTATGCATGTATATAAAAAAGTCGGGGTAGCAGATAAAGTTTCTGTGTGATAGTTTGCACCCTGTCTGAATTACGTCTCGCCGCGGGCGGCAGTATATTTTTTTCGTGTGCATCGGCCCCCGTTCGACAGAATTTGATCAATATCCCAAAAAGCAGTTTATGCAGCTTGCTCTATCACCCCAACACCCGTGTGTGACCAGTGACCTTTTTTGTTCAATATTATTACCATAATCAAAACGAGCTTTTGCGGAAATGCAATTTCTAAATTTGTGTAGATTTGGGTTCGTTTTAATGATAATGCGCAAATGCCGTTTTGGATTTTTTTTTTTAATAATTCGGTTAACGTACATTCGCTTTGCGTACCACCAAATTGTGTACGTTAACTGAACGCTGACTGCATTGTCATCCCACTCGGTTATCGATTGAAGGGTTGAAATTGCGGACATGAAAAATAGAAGGCAAAAGAAGTGAAAGCAAAATAACCATCAACAAAAAATAATGTATACACACACGTGCGATGCAATTATCGTGTCGCGTCACGCTTTTAAGCGCACCGCCGAATGCGTGATTAATTATTTTCGCTTTACAGTTAATTATACTTCGCGATTGATGAATGCGCGACTAACAATTATCGAAAATCGAACGCAACCAAAGGGAAATATGTAAAATTGCATGCGGATCGGTGGTGGGGTGTGGGTTCCGCTAGAAAAAAATACAACATGAAACAACAGACCGAGAGGTTAAAATGTTCACATACGCAGATGGGACTGAACATTTAATCGATCACAAAAATTCAGTCGCATTCGCGTCACGTCACAATTCGCCATTCCCGAATGCTGAAACGATCATATTTATTCTTCAGCGGGATTAAGTATGCAACTCGTCTCCTGATAATTTCTTTCCAACGTCGCCCACCCATAAATCTACCGGCTATTTCAACTCTTTTGCTCGCGGTTTAAATAATTCAAATAATTTAAATAAAAAAGTGAAATGAAAACGTGAAAAAAAAAAACCTTTACGTCAGAGTGTGTATTTATGGGATCATGAATATGCAAACTGTGCGAAGGGGTTGAAGAACGAAAATGTCGAACGTTGAAATTCATGCGAAGGAAACATTAAATTCAGCACCGGAGGAATCATTATGATAAGATAAGTCGCGCAGCATATTCCATTTATTTAATTACCGCTCGCAATCAATAGTTCTTAATATACATTTTTACTTGATTTAGTTAAGAAATTTTAATTTAAATTTTTCTTGGTTAGACCGCGTTTTTAATATGTACGAGATGTGTGCATATTACTATTATTTTTTTCCCGAATAAGCGGTAGTTTTAAGGTGCGCAAAAGCAACAATAGTGTGGAAGGAACGACGGCCGCAATGCGTAATCCGTCGCTGAATATGCACGTAAAATTACAGCCGTCTAAACGTACTTCTGAGTCTCTCTCTGCCGAGCACATAAATACGTCTTTGCGACGGAATTCCGAATCGGATTTAATATGGAAATCGCGAATGTTTACGGAAATCTGAAATAGTGTGGAACCCGGGCATTGTGTATGCATTAAAATGCTTTTTGCCCGATTTGCATTTCCTCCGCTGTCGTCGTCCCCATTCTCTTTACTACTTATATTACTCAAGATTGGACGTACACGCACAGTCTTCGTTCGTTCGTTCGTTCGTTGCATCCAAGACGAAATGTGATTGAATTTCGTATGAACACGATGATCTTCTCTTTCCAACCACAAATGTACCTTTCCTCCATTTGATGTCGAAATCACGTCCCTGATTACACACATATATTCCAAACGTCCTCAAAGAAACCATATTTTGTCTGAGCATTCTCATCTTTCTCAATATATCGGATTAATATTATAAAGATTGTTTTCAAGTCAAAGGAAATTGTGCTAACATAATTCAGCAATAAAACGAAAATTTCCTCATCTATCCTAAGCAAAACAAACTGCATAATACAACATAATATACATTTCACTTTAGTTTAAGGAATATAATTTTTAATCAAGCAAATCTTTATATTAGTAAATTCAATTAAATTATTTGTATATATAATAATAATAATTGATTTATAAATAAATGATTAAATTTTAATTGAAAGAATGAACCGTGCGGAGAAATTAGTAACGATAATAATCGATGGAAAATGTGTACTGTAAACTGTAATAATCCTTTAATTATTTTTTAATAATATTGCCGTTGTACATAATAATTGCGTTGTGCAAATAGGATGTAGCATAAAATCAGTGCGAAGTAAAATTAGCGGAACACAACAAACATTCGTTGCAGCTGGCACGATTGTTAATTGAAATTGTTCGTGTTCGTTGTTTCGATGGGCACTTGATAATTTTGGTGTAATTTACATGCTGCAGATATTATTAGTGGACCAGTGAGGAAGAGGAGGAGATGCAAGAGGCAGGAGCTGAGCGTACTTCGGAGATGATGTGGCTTTTAAAGATTACGAAGTCTGAAACTTCGGCCGTTGAATATTACTATTACTGTGATTCCGGTTCCGCTGTGAAGCCGGATTATATTAAAACGTTTTCATTTTAGTAATATTTTCTTGTTTAAATAATTACCACAAAAGCACAATTTCTTAATCATTTTAGACAATTATCAAGAGATCGAGATATATAATCATTATAACGAGATTTCTACGACTTTATCTTGAAACGTGTATACTGGAATAGTTGTATCATTTGCTGTCAAAGTTGAAGAACCGTTTTAATAAGCTTCGAAAAAGCAGTGTCTTCACATTTTTGCTTATATCTCGAAAACTATGCGCGCTATATTTTTTATTGAGGTACCAAATTAAAGCTAAAGGTTCATTCTTTAAAACGTGTGCATTGGTATAATTGTATCATGTGCCGTTTTCGCGTAATACGCTGTCAAACTTGAAGAAACGTTTTTTTAAGCTTCGAAAAAGCAGTGTCTTCACATTTTTGCTTATATCTCGAAAACTATGCGCGCTATATTTTTTATTGAGGTACCAAATTAAAGCTAAAGGCTCATTCTTTAAAACGTATGTAGTGGCATAATTGTAACGTGTGCCGTTTTCGCGTAATACGCTGTCAAACTTGAAGAAACGTTTTTTTAAGCTTCGAAAAAGCAGTGTCTTCACATTTTTGCTTATATCTCGAAAACTATGCGCGCTATATTATTTATTGAGGTACCAAATTAAAGCTAAAGATTCATTCTTTAAAACGTATGTAGTGGCATAATTGTAACGTGTGCCGTTTTCGCGTAATACGCTGTCAAACTTGAAGAAACGTTTTTTTAAGCTTCGAAAAAGCAGTGTCTTCACATTTTTGCTTATATCTCGAAAACTATGCGCGCTATATTATTTATTGAGGTACCAAATTAAAGCTAAAGGCTCATTCTTTAAAACGTATGTAGTGGCATAATTGTAACGTGTGCCGTTTTCGCGTAATACGCTGTCAAACTTGAAGAAACGTTTTTTTAAGCTTCGAAAAAGCAGTGTCTTCACATTTTTGCTTATATCTCGAAAACTATGCGCGCTATATTATTTATTGAGGTACCAAATTAAAGCTAAAGGTTCATTCTTTAAAACGTGTGCAGTGGCATAATTGTAACGTGTGCCGTTTTCGCGTAATACGCTGTCAAACTTGAAGAAACGTTTTTTTAAGCTTCGAAAAAGCAGTGTCTTCACATTTTTGCTTATATCTCGAAAACTATGCGCGCTATATTATTTATTGAGGTACCAAATTAAAGCTAAAGATTCATTCTTTAAAACGTATGTAGTGGCATAATTGTAACGTGTGCCGTTTTCGCGTAATACGCTGTCAAACTTGAAGAAACGTTTTTTTAAGCTTCGAAAAAGCAGTGTCTTCACATTTTTGCTTATATCTCGAAAACTATGCGCGCTATATTATTTATTGAGGTACCAAATTAAAGCTAAAGGCTCATTCTTTAAAACGTATGTAGTGGCATAATTGTAACGTGTGCCGTTTTCGCGTAATACGCTGTCAAACTTGAAGAAACGTTTTTTTAAGCTTCGAAAAAGCAGTGTCTTCACATTTTTGCTTATATCTCGAAAACTATGCGCGCTATATTATTTATTGAGGTACCAAATTAAAGCTAAAGGTTCATTCTTTAAAACGTGTGCAGTGGCATAATTGTAACGTGTGCCGTTTTCGCGTAATACGCTGTCAAACTTGAAGAAACGTTTTTTTAAGCTTCGAAAAAGCAGTGTCTTCACATTTTTGCTTATATCTCGAAAACTATGCGCGCTATATTTTTTATTGAGGTACCAAATTAAAGCTAAAGGTTCATTCTTTAAAACGTGTGCATTGGTATAATTGTATCATGTGCCGTTTTCGCGTAATACGCTGTCAAACTTGAAGAAACGTTTTTTTAAGCTTCGAAAAAGCAGTGTCTTCACATTTTTGCTTATATCTCGAAAACTATGCGCGCTATATTTTTTATTGAGGTACCAAATTAAAGCTAAAGGCTCATTCTTTAAAACGTATGTAGTGTCATAATTGTAACGTGTGCCGTTTTCGCGTAATACGCTGTCAAACTTGAAGAAACGTTTTTTTAAGCTTCGAAAAAGCAGTGTCTTCACATTTTTGCTTATATCTCGAAAACTATGCGCGCTATATTATTTATTGAGGTACCAAATTAAAGCTAAAGGTTCATTCTTTAAAACGTGTGCAGTGGCATAATTGTAACGTGTGCCGTTTTCGCGTAATACGCTGTCAAACTTGAAGAAACGTTTTTTTAAGCTTCGAAAAAGCAGTGTCTTCACATTTTTGCTTATATCTCGAAAACTATGCGCGCTATATTTTTTATTGAGGTACCAAATTAAAGCTAAAGGTTCATTCTTTAAAACGTGTGCATTGGTATAATTGTATCATGTGCCGTTTTCGCGTAATACGCTGTCAAACTTGAAGAAACGTTTTTTTAAGCTTCGAAAAAGCAGTGTCTTCACATTTTTGCTTATATCTCGAAAACTATGCGCGCTATATTTTTTATTGAGGTACCAAATTAAAGCTAAAGGTTCATTCTTTAAAACGTGTGCATTGGTATAATTGTATCATGTGCCGTTTTCGCGTAATACGCTGTCAAACTTGAAGAAACGTTTTTTTAAGCTTCGAAAAAGCAGTGTCTTCACATTTTTGCTTATATCTCGAAAACTATGCGCGCTATATTATTTATTGAGGTACCAAATTAAAGCTAAAGGTTCATTCTTTAAAACGTATGTAGTGGCATAATTGTAACGTGTGCCGTTTTCGCGTAATACGCTGTCAAACTTGAAGAAACGTTTTTTTAAGCTTCGAAAAAGCAGTGTCTTCACATTTTTGCTTATATCTCGAAAACTATGCGCGCTATATTTTTTATTGAGGTACCAAATTAAAGCTAAAGGTTCATTCTTTAAAACGTGTGCATTGGTATAATTGTATCATGTGCCGTTTTCGCGTAATACGCTGTCAAACTTGAAGAAACGTTTTTTTAAGCTTCGAAAAAGCAGTGTCTTCACATTTTTGCTTATATCTCGAAAACTATGCGCGCTATATTATTTATTGAGGTACCAAATTAAAGCTAAAGATTCATTCTTTAAAACGTATGTAGTGGCATAATTGTAACGTGTGCCGTTTTCGCGTAATACGCTGTCAAACTTGAAGAAACGTTTTTTTAAGCTTCGAAAAAGCAGTGTCTTCACATTTTTGCTTATATCTCGAAAACTATGCGCGCTATATTATTTATTGAGGTACCAAATTAAAGCTAAAGGTTCATTCTTTAAAACGTGTGCAGTGGCATAATTGTAACGTGTGCCGTTTTCGCGTAATACGCTGTCAAACTTGAAGAAACGTTTTTTTAAGCTTCGAAAAAGCAGTGTCTTCACATTTTTGCTTATATCTCGAAAACTATGCGCGCTATATTTTTTATTGAGGTACCAAATTAAAGCTAAAGGTTCATTCTTTAAAACGTGTGCATTGGTATAATTGTATCATGTGCCGTTTTCGCGTAATACGCTGTCAAACTTGAAGAAACGTTTTTTTAAGCTTCGAAAAAGCAGTGTCTTCACATTTTTGCTTATATCTCGAAAACTATGCGCGCTATATTATTTATTGAGGTACCAAATTAAAGCTAAAGATTCATTCTTTAAAACGTATGTAGTGGCATAATTGTAACGTGTGCCGTTTTCGCGTAATACGCTGTCAAACTTGAAGAAACGTTTTTTTAAGCTTCGAAAAAGCAGTGTCTTCACATTTTTGCTTATATCTCGAAAACTATGCGCGCTATATTATTTATTGAGGTACCAAATTAAAGCTAAAGGCTCATTCTTTAAAACGTATGTAGTGGCATAATTGTAACGTGTGCCGTTTTCGCGTAATACGCTGTCAAACTTGAAGAAACGTTTTTTTAAGCTTCGAAAAAGCAGTGTCTTCACATTTTTGCTTATATCTCGAAAACTATGCGCGCTATATTATTTATTGAGGTACCAAATTAAAGCTAAAGGTTCATTCTTTAAAACGTGTGCAGTGGCATAATTGTAACGTGTGCCGTTTTCGCGTAATACGCTGTCAAACTTGAAGAAACGTTTTTTTAAGCTTCGAAAAAGCAGTGTCTTCACATTTTTGCTTATATCTCGAAAACTATGCGCGCTATATTATTTATTGAGGTACCAAATTAAAGCTAAAGATTCATTCTTTAAAACGTATGTAGTGGCATAATTGTAACGTGTGCCGTTTTCGCGTAATACGCTGTCAAACTTGAAGAAACGTTTTTTTAAGCTTCGAAAAAGCAGTGTCTTCACATTTTTGCTTATATCTCGAAAACTATGCGCGCTATATTATTTATTGAGGTACCAAATTAAAGCTAAAGGCTCATTCTTTAAAACGTATGTAGTGGCATAATTGTAACGTGTGCCGTTTTCGCGTAATACGCTGTCAAACTTGAAGAAACGTTTTTTTAAGCTTCGAAAAAGCAGTGTCTTCACATTTTTGCTTATATCTCGAAAACTATGCGCGCTATATTATTTATTGAGGTACCAAATTAAAGCTAAAGGTTCATTCTTTAAAACGTGTGCAGTGGCATAATTGTAACGTGTGCCGTTTTCGCGTAATACGCTGTCAAACTTGAAGAAACGTTTTTTTAAGCTTCGAAAAAGCAGTGTCTTCACATTTTTGCTTATATCTCGAAAACTATGCGCGCTATATTTTTTATTGAGGTACCAAATTAAAGCTAAAGGTTCATTCTTTAAAACGTGTGCATTGGTATAATTGTATCATGTGCCGTTTTCGCGTAATACGCTGTCAAACTTGAAGAAACGTTTTTTTAAGCTTCGAAAAAGCAGTGTCTTCACATTTTTGCTTATATCTCGAAAACTATGCGCGCTATATTTTTTATTGAGGTACCAAATTAAAGCTAAAGGCTCATTCTTTAAAACGTATGTAGTGTCATAATTGTAACGTGTGCCGTTTTCGCGTAATACGCTGTCAAACTTGAAGAAACGTTTTTTTAAGCTTCGAAAAAGCAGTGTCTTCACATTTTTGCTTATATCTCGAAAACTATGCGCGCTATATTATTTATTGAGGTACCAAATTAAAGCTAAAGGTTCATTCTTTAAAACGTGTGCAGTGGCATAATTGTAACGTGTGCCGTTTTCGCGTAATACGCTGTCAAACTTGAAGAAACGTTTTTTTAAGCTTCGAAAAAGCAGTGTCTTCACATTTTTGCTTATATCTCGAAAACTATGCGCGCTATATTTTTTATTGAGGTACCAAATTAAAGCTAAAGGTTCATTCTTTAAAACGTGTGCATTGGTATAATTGTATCATGTGCCGTTTTCGCGTAATACGCTGTCAAACTTGAAGAAACGTTTTTTTAAGCTTCGAAAAAGCAGTGTCTTCACATTTTTGCTTATATCTCGAAAACTATGCGCGCTATATTTTTTATTGAGGTACCAAATTAAAGCTAAAGGTTCATTCTTTAAAACGTGTGCATTGGTATAATTGTATCATGTGCCGTTTTCGCGTAATACGCTGTCAAACTTGAAGAAACGTTTTTTTAAGCTTCGAAAAAGCAGTGTCTTCACATTTTTGCTTATATCTCGAAAACTATGCGCGCTATATTATTTATTGAGGTACCAAATTAAAGCTAAAGGTTCATTCTTTAAAACGTATGTAGTGGCATAATTGTAACGTGTGCCGTTTTCGCGTAATACGCTGTCAAACTTGAAGAAACGTTTTTTTAAGCTTCGAAAAAGCAGTGTCTTCACATTTTTGCTTATATCTCGAAAACTATGCGCGCTATATTTTTTATTGAGGTACCAAATTAAAGCTAAAGGTTCATTCTTTAAAACGTGTGCATTGGTATAATTGTATCATGTGCCGTTTTCGCGTAATACGCTGTCAAACTTGAAGAAACGTTTTTTTAAGCTTCGAAAAAGCAGTGTCTTCACATTTTTGCTTATATCTCGAAAACTATGCGCGCTATATTATTTATTGAGGTACCAAATTAAAGCTAAAGATTCATTCTTTAAAACGTATGTAGTGGCATAATTGTAACGTGTGCCGTTTTCGCGTAATACGCTGTCAAACTTGAAGAAACGTTTTTTTAAGCTTCGAAAAAGCAGTGTCTTCACATTTTTGCTTATATCTCGAAAACTATGCGCGCTATATTATTTATTGAGGTACCAAATTAAAGCTAAAGGTTCATTCTTTAAAACGTGTGCAGTGGCATAATTGTAACGTGTGCCGTTTTCGCGTAATACGCTGTCAAACTTGAAGAAACGTTTTTTTAAGCTTCGAAAAAGCAGTGTCTTCACATTTTTGCTTATATCTCGAAAACTATGCGCGCTATATTATTTATTGAGGTACCAAATTAAAGCTAAAGATTCATTCTTTAAAACGTATGTAGTGGCATAATTGTAACGTGTGCCGTTTTCGCGTAATACGCTGTCAAACTTGAAGAAACGTTTTTTTAAGCTTCGAAAAAGCAGTGTCTTCACATTTTTGCTTATATCTCGAAAACTATGCGCGCTATATTATTTATTGAGGTACCAAATTAAAGCTAAAGGCTCATTCTTTAAAACGTATGTAGTGGCATAATTGTAACGTGTGCCGTTTTCGCGTAATACGCTGTCAAACTTGAAGAAACGTTTTTTTAAGCTTCGAAAAAGCAGTGTCTTCACATTTTTGCTTATATCTCGAAAACTATGCGCGCTATATTATTTATTGAGGTACCAAATTAAAGCTAAAGATTCATTCTTTAAAACGTATGTAGTGGCATAATTGTAACGTGTGCCGTTTTCGCGTAATACGCTGTCAAACTTGAAGAAACGTTTTTTTAAGCTTCGAAAAAGCAGTGTCTTCACATTTTTGCTTATATCTCGAAAACTATGCGCGCTATATTATTTATTGAGGTACCAAATTAAAGCTAAAGATTCATTCTTTAAAACGTATGCAGTGGCATAATTGTAACGTGTGCCGTTTTCGCGTAATACGCTGTCAAACTTGAAGAAACGTTTTTTTAAGCTTCGAAAAAGCAGTGTCTTCACATTTTTGCTTATATCTCGAAAACTATGCGCGCTATATTATTTATTGAGGTACCAAATTAAAGCTAAAGGTTCATTCTTTAAAACGTGTGCAGTGGCATAATTGTAACGTGTGCCGTTTTCGCGTAATACGCTGTCAAACTTGAAGAAACGTTTTTTTAAGCTTCGAAAAAGCAGTGTCTTCACATTTTTGCTTATATCTCGAAAACTATGCGCGCTATATTATTTATTGAGGTACCAAATTAAAGCTAAAGATTCATTCTTTAAAACGTATGTAGTGGCATAATTGTAACGTGTGCCGTTTTCGCGTAATACGCTGTCAAACTTGAAGAAACGATTTTTTAAGCTTCGAAAAAGCAGTGTCTTCACATTTTTGCTTATATCTCGAAAACTATGCGCGCTATATTATTTATTGAGGTACCAAATTAAAGCTAAAGGCTCATTCTTTAAAACGTATGTAGTGGCATAATTGTAACGTGTGCCGTTTTCGCGTAATACGCTGTCAAACTTGAAGAAACGTTTTTTTAAGCTTCGAAAAAGCAGTGTCTTCACATTTTTGCTTATATCTCGAAAACTATGCGCGCTATATTATTTATTGAGGTACCAAATTAAAGCTAAAGGTTCATTCTTTAAAACGTGTGCAGTGGCATAATTGTAACGTGTGCCGTTTTCGCGTAATACGCTGTCAAACTTGAAGAAACGTTTTTTTAAGCTTCGAAAAAGCAGTGTCTTCACATTTTTGCTTATATCTCGAAAACTATGCGCGCTATATTTTTTATTGAGGTACCAAATTAAAGCTAAAGATTCATTCTTTAAAACGTGTGCATTGGTATAATTGTATCATGTGCCGTTTTCGCGTAATACGCTGTCAAACTTGAAGAAACGTTTTTTTAAGCTTCGAAAAAGCAGTGTCTTCACATTTTTGCTTATATCTCGAAAACTATGCGCGCTATATTCTTTATTGAGGTACCAAATTAAAGCTAAAGGTTCATTCTTTAAAACGTGTGCATTGGTATAATTGTATCATGTGCCGTTTTCGCGTAATACGCTGTCAAACTTGAAGAAACGTTTTTTTAAGCTTCGAAAAAGCAGTGTCTTCACATTTTTGCTTATATCTCGAAAACTATGCGCGCTATATTCTTTATTGAGGTACCAAATTAAAGCTAAAGGTTCATTCTTTAAAACGTATGTAGTGGCATAATTGTAACGTGTGCCGTTTTCGCGTAATACGCTGTCAAACTTGAAGAAACGTTTTTTAAGCTTCGAAAAAGCAGTGTCTTCACATTTTTGCTTATATCTCGAAAACTATGCGCGCTATATTTTTTATTGAGGTACCAAATTAAAGCTAAAGGCTCATTCTTTAAAACGTATGTAGTGGCATAATTGTAACGTGTGCCGTTTTCGCGTAATACGCTGTCAAACTTGAAGAAACGTTTTTTTAAGCTTCGAAAAAGCAGTGTCTTCACATTTTTGCTTATATCTCGAAAACTATGCGCGCTATATTATTTATTGAGGTACCAAATTAAAGCTAAAGGTTCATTCTTTAAAACGTGTGCAGTGGCATAATTGTAACGTGTGCCGTTTTCGCGTAATACGCTGTCAAACTTGAAGAAACGTTTTTTTAAGCTTCGAAAAAGCAGTGTCTTCACATTTTTGCTTATATCTCGAAAACTATGCGCGCTATATTTTTTATTGAGGTACCAAATTAAAGCTAAAGATTCATTCTTTAAAACGTGTGCATTGGTATAATTGTATCATGTGCCGTTTTCGCGTAATACGCTGTCAAACTTGAAGAAACGTTTTTTTAAGCTTCGAAAAAGCAGTGTCTTCACATTTTTGCTTATATCTCGAAAACTATGCGCGCTATATTCTTTATTGAGGTACCAAATTAAAGCTAAAGGTTCATTCTTTAAAACGTGTGCATTGGTATAATTGTATCATGTGCCGTTTTCGCGTAATACGCTGTCAAACTTGAAGAAACGTTTTTTTAAGCTTCGAAAAAGCAGTGTCTTCACATTTTTGCTTATATCTCGAAAACTATGCGCGCTATATTATTTATTGAGGTACCAAATTAAAGCTAAAGGTTCATTCTTTAAAACGTATGTAGTGGCATAATTGTAACGTGTGCCGTTTTCGCGTAATACGCTGTCAAACTTGAAGAAACGTTTTTTAAGCTTCGAAAAAGCAGTGTCTTCACATTTTTGCTTATATCTCGAAAACTATGCGCGCTATATTTTTTATTGAGGTACCAAATTAAAGCTAAAGGCTCATTCTTTAAAACGTATGTAGTGGCATAATTGTAACGTGTGCCGTTTTCGCGTAATACGCTGTCAAACTTGAAGAAACGTTTTTTTTAGCTTCGAAAAAGCAGTGTCTTCACATTTTTGCTTATATCTCGAAAACTATGCGCGCTATATTATTTATTGAGGTACCAAATTAAAGCTAAAGGTTCATTCTTTAAAACGTGTGCAGTGGCATAATTGTAACGTGTGCCGTTTTCGCGTAATACGCTGTCAAACTTGAAGAAACGTTTTTTTAAGCTTCGAAAAAGCAGTGTCTTCACATTTTTGCTTATATCTCGAAAACTATGCGCGCTATATTATTTATTGAGGTACCAAATTAAAGCTAAAGGTTCATTCTTTAAAACGTGTGCAGTGGCATAATTGTAACGTGTGCCGTTTTCGCGTAATACGCTGTCAAACTTGAAGAAACGTTTTTTTAAGCTTCGAAAAAGCAGTGTCTTCACATTTTTGCTTATATCTCGAAAACTATGCGCGCTATATTTTTTATTGAGGTACCAAATTAAAGCTAAAGGCTCATTCTTTAAAACGTATGTAGTGGCATAATTGTAACGTGTGCCGTTTTCGCGTAATACGCTGTCAAACTTGAAGAAACGTTTTTTTAAGCTTCGAAAAAGCAGTGTCTTCACATTTTTGCTTATATCTCGAAAACTATGCGCGCTATATTATTTATTGAGGTACCAAATTAAAGCTAAAGGTTCATTCTTTAAAACGTGTGCAGTGGCATAATTGTAACGTGTGCCGTTATCGCGTAATACGCTGTCAAACTTGAAGAAACGTTTTTTTAAGCTTCGAAAAAGCAGTGTCTTCACATTTTTGCTTATATCTCGAAAACTATGCGCGCTATATTTTTTATTGAGGTACCAAATTAAAGCTAAAGGTTCATTCTTTAAAACGTGTGCATTGGTATAATTGTATCATGTGCCGTTTTCGCGTAATACGCTGTCAAACTTGAAGAAACGTTTTTTTAAGCTTCGAAAAAGCAGTGTCTTCACATTTTTGCTTATATCTCGAAAACTATGCGCGCTATATTTTTTATTGAGGTACCAAATTAAAGCTAAAGGTTCATTCTTTAAAACGTGTGCATTGGTATAATTGTATCATGTGCCGTTTTCGCGTAATACGCTGTCAAACTTGAAGAAACGTTTTTTTAAGCTTCGAAAAAGCAGTGTCTTCACATTTTTGCTTATATCTCGAAAACTATGCGCGCTATATTATTTATTGAGGTACCAAATTAAAGCTAAAGGTTCATTCTTTAAAACGTGTGCAGTGGCATAATTGTAACGTGTGCCGTTTTCGCGTAATACGCTGTCAAACTTGAAGAAACGTTTTTTTAAGCTTCGAAAAAGCAGTGTCTTCACATTTTTGCTTATATCTCGAAAACTATGCGCGCTATATTTTTTATTGAGGTACCAAATTAAAGCTAAAGGCTCATTCTTTAAAACGTATGTAGTGGCATAATTGTAACGTGTGCCGTTTTCGCGTAATACGCTGTCAAACTTGAAGAAACGTTTTTTTAAGCTTCGAAAA
Source organism: Nicrophorus investigator (assembly GCA_963457615.1). NCBI lineage: Eukaryota > Metazoa > Arthropoda > Insecta > Coleoptera > Silphidae > Nicrophorus > Nicrophorus investigator. The sequence goes on from OY735141.1 coordinate 30,255,935, forward strand.
AGCAGTGTCTTCACATTTTTGCTTATATCTCGAAAACTATGCGCGCTATATTATTTATTGAGGTACCAAATTAAAGCTAAAGGTTCATTCTTTAAAACGTGTGCAGTGGCATAATTGTAACGTGTGCCGTTTTCGCGTAATACGCTGTCAAACTTGAAGAAACGTTTTTTTAAGCTTCGAAAAAGCAGTGTCTTCACATTTTTGCTTATATCTCGAAAACTATGCGCGCTATATTTTTTATTGAGGTACCAAATTAAAGCTAAAGGTTCATTCTTTAAAACGTGTGCATTGGTATAATTGTATCATGTGCCGTTTTCGCGTAATACGCTGTCAAACTTGAAGAAACGTTTTTTTAAGCTTCGAAAAAGCAGTGTCTTCACATTTTTGCTTATATCTCGAAAACTATGCGCGCTATATTATTTATTGAGGTACCAAATTAAAGCTAAAGGTTCATTCTTTAAAACGTATGTAGTGGCATAATTGTAACGTGTGCCGTTTTCGCGTAATACGCTGTCAAACTTGAAGAAACGTTTTTTAAGCTTCGAAAAAGCAGTGTCTTCACATTTTTGCTTATATCTCGAAAACTATGCGCGCTATATTCTTTATTGAGGTACCAAATTAAAGCTAAAGGTTCATTCTTTAAAACGTATGTAGTGGCATAATTGTAACGTGTGCCGTTTTCGCGTAATACGCTGTCAAACTTGAAGAAACGTTTTTTTAAGCTTCGAAAAAGCAGTGTCTTCACATTTTTGCTTATATCTCGAAAACTATGCGCGCTATATTTTTTATTGAGGTACCAAATTAAAGCTAAAGGTTCATTCTTTAAAACGTGTGCATTGGTATAATTGTATCATGTGCCGTTTTCGCGTAATACGCTGTCAAACTTGAAGAAACGTTTTTTTAAGCTTCGAAAAAGCAGTGTCTTCACATTTTTGCTTATATCTCGAAAACTATGCGCGCTATATTATTTATTGAGGTACCAAATTAAAGCTAAAGGTTCATTCTTTAAAACGTATGTAGTGGCATAATTGTAACGTGTGCCGTTTTCGCGTAATACGCTGTCAAACTTGAAGAAACGTTTTTTTAAGCTTCGAAAAAGCAGTGTCTTCACATTTTTGCTTATATCTCGAAAACTATGCGCGCTATATTTTTTATTGAGGTACCAAATTAAAGCTAAAGGTTCATTCTTTAAAACGTGTGCATTGGTATAATTGTATCATGTGCCGTTTTCGCGTAATACGCTGTCAAACTTGAAGAAACGTTTTTTTAAGCTTCGAAAAAGCAGTGTCTTCACATTTTTGCTTATATCTCGAAAACTATGCGCGCTATATTATTTATTGAGGTACCAAATTAAAGCTAAAGGTTCATTCTTTAAAACGTATGTAGTGGCATAATTGTAACGTGTGCCGTTTTCGCGTAATACGCTGTCAAACTTGAAGAAACGTTTTTTTAAGCTTCGAAAAAGCAGTGTCTTCACATTTTTGCTTATATCTCGAAAACTATGCGCGCTATATTTTTTATTGAGGTACCAAATTAAAGCTAAAGGTTCATTCTTTAAAACGTGTGCATTGGTATAATTGTATCATGTGCCGTTTTCGCGTAATACGCTGTCAAACTTGAAGAAACGTTTTTTTAAGCTTCGAAAAAGCAGTGTCTTCACATTTTTGCTTATATCTCGAAAACTATGCGCGCTATATTATTTATTGAGGTACCAAATTAAAGCTAAAGATTCATTCTTTAAAACGTATGTAGTGGCATAATTGTAACGTGTGCCGTTTTCGCGTAATACGCTGTCAAACTTGAAGAAACGTTTTTTTAAGCTTCGAAAAAGCAGTGTCTTCACATTTTTGCTTATATCTCGAAAACTATGCGCGCTATATTTTTTATTGAGGTACCAAATTAAAGCTAAAGGCTCATTCTTTAAAACGTATGTAGTGGCATAATTGTAACGTGTGCCGTTTTCGCGTAATACGCTGTCAAACTTGAAGAAACGTTTTTTTAAGCTTCGAAAAAGCAGTGTCTTCACATTTTTGCTTATATCTCGAAAACTATGCGCGCTATATTATTTATTGAGGTACCAAATTAAAGCTAAAGGTTCATTCTTTAAAACGTGTGCAGTGGCATAATTGTAACGTGTGCCGTTTTCGCGTAATACGCTGTCAAACTTGAAGAAACGTTTTTTTAAGCTTCGAAAAAGCAGTGTCTTCACATTTTTGCTTATATCTCGAAAACTATGCGCGCTATATTTTTTATTGAGGTACCAAATTAAAGCTAAAGGTTCATTCTTTAAAACGTGTGCATTGGTATAATTGTATCATGTGCCGTTTTCGCGTAATACGCTGTCAAACTTGAAGAAACGTTTTTTTAAGCTTCGAAAAAGCAGTGTCTTCACATTTTTGCTTATATCTCGAAAACTATGCGCGCTATATTTTTTATTGAGGTACCAAATTAAAGCTAAAGGTTCATTCTTTAAAACGTGTGCATTGGTATAATTGTATCATGTGCCGTTTTCGCGTAATACGCTGTCAAACTTGAAGAAACGTTTTTTTAAGCTTCGAAAAAGCAGTGTCTTCACATTTTTGCTTATATCTCGAAAACTATGCGCGCTATATTTTTTATTGAGGTACCAAATTAAAGCTAAAGGCTCATTCTTTAAAACGAATGTAGTGGCATAATTGTAACGTGTGCCGTTTTCGCGTAATACGCTGTCAAACTTGAAGAAACGTTTTTTTAAGCTTCGAAAAAGCAGTGTCTTCACATTTTTGCTTATATCTCGAAAACTATGCGCGCTATATTTTTTATTGAGGTACCAAATTAAAGCTAAAGGTTCATTCTTTAAAACGTGTGCATTGGTATAATTGTATCATGTGCCGTTTTCGCGTAATACGCTGTCAAACTTGAAGAAACGTTTTTTAAGCTTCGAAAAAGCAGTGTCTTCACATTTTTGCTTATATCTCGAAAACTATGCGCGCTATATTTTTTATTGAGGTACCAAATTAAAGCTAAAGGTTCATTCTTTAAAACGTGTGCATTGGTATAATTGTATCATGTGCCGTTTTCGCGTAATACGCTGTCAACCTTGAAGAAACGTTTTTTTAAGCTTCGAAAAAGCAGTGTCTTCACATTTTTGCTTATATCTCGAAAACTATGCGCGCTATATTATTTATTGAGGTACCAAATTAAAGCTAAAGGTTCATTCTTTAAAACGTATGTAGTGGCATAATTGTAACGTGTGCCGTTTTCGCGTAATACGCTGTCAAACTTGAAGAAACGTTTTTTTAAGCTTCGAAAAAGCAGTGTCTTCACATTTTTGCTTATATCTCGAAAACTATGCGCGCTATATTTTTTATTGAGGTACCAAATTAAAGCTAAAGGTTCATTCTTTAAAACGTGTGCATTGGTATAATTGTATCATGTGCCGTTTTCGCGTAATACGCTGTCAAACTTGAAGAAACGTTTTTTTAAGCTTCGAAAAAGCAGTGTCTTCACATTTTTGCTTATATCTCGAAAACTATGCGCGCTATATTATTTATTGAGGTACCAAATTAAAGCTAAAGATTCATTCTTTAAAACGTATGTAGTGGCATAATTGTAACGTGTGCCGTTTTCGCGTAATACGCTGTCAAACTTGAAGAAACGTTTTTTTAAGCTTCGAAAAAGCAGTGTCTTCACATTTTTGCTTATATCTCGAAAACTATGCGCGCTATATTATTTATTGAGGTACCAAATTAAAGCTAAAGGCTCATTCTTTAAAACGTATGTAGTGGCATAATTGTAACGTGTGCCGTTTTCGCGTAATACGCTGTCAAACTTGAAGAAACGTTTTTTTAAGCTTCGAAAAAGCAGTGTCTTCACATTTTTGCTTATATCTCGAAAACTATGCGCGCTATATTATTTATTGAGGTACCAAATTAAAGCTAAAGGTTCATTCTTTAAAACGTGTGCAGTGGCATAATTGTAACGTGTGCCGTTTTCGCGTAATACGCTGTCAAACTTGAAGAAACGTTTTTTTAAGCTTCGAAAAAGCAGTGTCTTCACATTTTTGCTTATATCTCGAAAACTATGCGCGCTATATTATTTATTGAGGTACCAAATTAAAGCTAAAGATTCATTCTTTAAAACGTATGTAGTGGCATAATTGTAACGTGTGCCGTTTTCGCGTAATACGCTGTCAAACTTGAAGAAACGTTTTTTTAAGCTTCGAAAAAGCAGTGTCTTCACATTTTTGCTTATATCTCGAAAACTATGCGCGCTATATTATTTATTGAGGTACCAAATTAAAGCTAAAGGCTCATTCTTTAAAACGTATGTAGTGGCATAATTGTAACGTGTGCCGTTTTCGCGTAATACGCTGTCAAACTTGAAGAAACGTTTTTTTAAGCTTCGAAAAAGCGGTGTCTTCACATTTTTGCTTATATCTCGAAAACTATGCGCGCTATATTATTTATTGAGGTACCAAATTAAAGCTAAAGGTTCATTCTTTAAAACGTGTGCAGTGGCATAATTGTAACGTGTGCCGTTTTCGCGTAATACGCTGTCAAACTTGAAGAAACGTTTTTTTAAGCTTCGAAAAAGCAGTGTCTTCACATTTTTGCTTATATCTCGAAAACTATGCGCGCTATATTTTTTATTGAGGTACCAAATTAAAGCTAAAGGTTCATTCTTTAAAACGTGTGCATTGGTATAATTGTATCATGTGCCGTTTTCGCGTAATACGCTGTCAAACTTGAAGAAACGTTTTTTTAAGCTTCGAAAAAGCAGTGTCTTCACATTTTTGCTTATATCTCGAAAACTATGCGCGCTATATTCTTTATTGAGGTACCAAATTAAAGCTAAAGGTTCATTCTTTAAAACGTGTGCATTGGTATAATTGTATCATGTGCCGTTTTCGCGTAATACGCTGTCAAACTTGAAGAAACGTTTTTTTAAGCTTCGAAAAAGCAGTGTCTTCACATTTTTGCTTATATCTCGAAAACTATGCGCGCTATATTATTTATTGAGGTACCAAATTAAAGCTAAAGGTTCATTCTTTAAAACGTATGTAGTGGCATAATTGTAACGTGTGCCGTTTTCGCGTAATACGCTGTCAAACTTGAAGAAACGTTTTTTAAGCTTCGAAAAAGCAGTGTCTTCACATTTTTGCTTATATCTCGAAAACTATGCGCGCTATATTCTTTATTGAGGTACCAAATTAAAGCTAAAGGTTCATTCTTTAAAACGTATGTAGTGGCATAATTGTAACGTGTGCCGTTTTCGCGTAATACGCTGTCAAACTTGAAGAAACGTTTTTTTAAGCTTCGAAAAAGCAGTGTCTTCACATTTTTGCTTATATCTCGAAAACTATGCGCGCTATATTATTTATTGAGGTACCAAATTAAAGCTAAAGGTTCATTCTTTAAAACGTGTGCAGTGGCATAATTGTAACGTGTGCCGTTTTCGCGTAATACGCTGTCAAACTTGAAGAAACGTTTTTTTAAGCTTCGAAAAAGCAGTGTCTTCACATTTTTGCTTATATCTCGAAAACTATGCGCGCTATATTTTTTATTGAGGTACCAAATTAAAGCTAAAGGTTCATTCTTTAAAACGTGTGCATTGGTATAATTGTATCATGTGCCGTTTTCGCGTAATACGCTGTCAAACTTGAAGAAACGTTTTTTTAAGCTTCGAAAAAGCAGTGTCTTCACATTTTTGCTTATATCTCGAAAACTATGCGCGCTATATTCTTTATTGAGGTACCAAATTAAAGCTAAAGGTTCATTCTTTAAAACGTATGTAGTGGCATAATTGTAACGTGTGCCGTTTTCGCGTAATACGCTGTCAAACTTGAAGAAACGTTTTTTTAAGCTTCGAAAAAGCAGTGTCTTCACATTTTTGCTTATATCTCGAAAACTATGCGCGCTATATTTTTTATTGAGGTACCAAATTAAAGCTAAAGGCTCATTCTTTAAAACGTATGTAGTGGCATAATTGTAACGTGTGCCGTTTTCGCGTAATACGCTGTCAAACTTGAAGAAACGTTTTTTTAAGCTTCGAAAAAGCAGTGTCTTCACATTTTTGCTTATATCTCGAAAACTATGCGCGCTATATTATTTATTGAGGTACCAAATTAAAGCTAAAGGTTCATTCTTTAAAACGTGTGCAGTGGCATAATTGTAACGTGTGCCGTTTTCGCGTAATACGCTGTCAAACTTGAAGAAACGTTTTTTTAAGCTTCGAAAAAGCAGTGTCTTCACATTTTTGCTTATATCTCGAAAACTATGCGCGCTATATTTTTTATTGAGGTACCAAATTAAAGCTAAAGGTTCATTCTTTAAAACGTGTGCATTGGTATAATTGTATCATGTGCCGTTTTCGCGTAATACGCTGTCAAACTTGAAGAAACGTTTTTTTAAGCTTCGAAAAAGCAGTGTCTTCACATTTTTGCTTATATCTCGAAAACTATGCGCGCTATATTCTTTATTGAGGTACCAAATTAAAGCTAAAGGTTCATTCTTTAAAACGTATGTAGTGGCATAATTGTAACGTGTGCCGTTTTCGCGTAATACGCTGTCAAACTTGAAGAAACGTTTTTTTAAGCTTCGAAAAAGCAGTGTCTTCACATTTTTGCTTATATCTCGAAAACTATGCGCGCTATATTTTTTATTGAGGTACCAAATTAAAGCTAAAGGCTCATTCTTTAAAACGTATGCAGTGGCATAATTGTAACTTGTGCCGTTTTCGCGTAATACGCTGTCAAACTTGAAGAAACGTTTTTTTAAGATTCGAAAAAGCAGTGTCTTCACATTTTTGCTTATATCTCGAAAACTATGCGCACTATATTATTTATTGAGGTACCAAATTAAAGCTAAAGGTTCATTCTTTAAAACGTGTGCATTGGTATAATTGTATCATGTGCCGTTTTCGCGTAATACGCTGTCAAACTTGAAGAAACGTTTTTTTAAGCTTCGAAAAAGCAGTGTCTTCACATTTTTGCTTATATCTCGAAAACTATGCGCATTATATTATTTATTGAGGTACCAAATTAAAGCTAAAGGTTCATTCTTTAAAACGTGTGCAGTGGTATAATTGTAACGTGTGCCGTTTTCGCGTAATACGCTGTCAAACTTGAAGAAACGTTTTTTTAAGCTTCGAAAAAGCAGTGTCTTCACATTTTTGCTTATATCTCGAAAACAATGCGCGCTATATTTTTTATTGAGGTACCAAATTAAAGCTAAAGGTTCATTCTTTAAAACGTATGTAGTGGCATAATTGTAACGTGTGCCGTTTTCGCGTAATACGCTGTCAAACTTGAAGAAACGTTTTTTTAAGCTTCGAAAAAGCAGTGTCTTCACATTTTCGCTTATATCTCGAAAACTATGCGCGCTATATTTTTTATTGAGGTACCAAATTAAAGCTAAAGGTTCATTCTTTAAAACGTGTGCATTGGTATAATTGTATCATGTGCCGTTTTCGCGTAATACGCTGTCAAACTTGAAGAAACGTTTTTTTAAGCTTCGAAAAAGCAGTGTCTTCACATTTTTGCTTATATCTCGAAAACTATGCGCGCTATATTTTTTATTGAGGTACCAAATTAAAGCTAAAGGTTCATTTTTTAAAACGTGTGCATTGGTATAATTGTATCATGTGCCGTTTTCGCGTAATACGCTGTCAAACTTGAAGAAACGTTTTTTAAGCTTCGAAAAAGCAGTGTCTTCACATTTTTGCTTATATCTCGAAAACTATGCGCGCTATATTTTTTATTGAGGTACCAAATTAAAGCTAAAGGTTCATTCTTTAAAACGTGTGCAGTGGTATAATTGTAACGTGTGCCGTTTTCGCGTAATACGCTGTCAAACTTGAAGAAACGTTTTTTTAAGCTTCGAAAAAGCAGTGTCTTCACATTTTTGCTTATATCTCGAAAACTATGCGCGCTATATTTTTTATTGAGGTACCAAATTAAAGCTAAAGGTTCATTCTTTAAAACGTGTGCAGTGGTATAATTGTAACGTGTGCCGTTTTCGCGTAATACGCTGTCAAACTTGAAGAAACGTTTTTTTAAGCTTCGAAAAAGCAGTGTCTTCACATTTTTGCTTATATCTCGAAAACTATGCGCGCTATATTTTTTATTGAGGTACCAAATTAAAGCTAAAGGTTCATTCTTTAAAACGTGTGCATTGGTATAATTGTAACGTGTGCCGTTTTCGCGTAATACGCTGTCAAACTTGAAGAAACGTTTTTTTAAGCTTCGAAAAAGCAGTGTCTTCACATTTTTGCTTATATTTCGAAAACTATGCGCGCTATATTATTTATTGAGGTACCAAATTAAAGCTAAAGGTTCATTCTTTAAAACGTATATAGTGGCATAATTGTAACGTGTGCCGTTTTCGCGTAATACGCTGTCAAACTTGAAGAAACGTTTTTTTAAGCTTCGAAAAAGCAGTGTCTTCACATTTTTGCTTATATCTCGAAAACTATGCACGCTATATTATTTATTGAGGTACCAAATTAAAGCTAAAGGTTCATTCTTTAAAACGTATGAAGTGGCATAATTGTAACGTGTGCCGTTTTCGCGTAATACGCTGTTAAACTTGAAGAAACGTTTTTTTAAGCTTCGAAAAAGCAGTGTCTTCACATTTTTGCTTATATCTCGAAAACAATGCGCGCTATATTTTTTATTGAGGTACCAAATTAAAGCTAAAGGTTCATTCTTTAAAACGTGTGTAGTGGCATAATTGTAACGTGTGCCTTTTTCGCGTAATACGCTGTTAAACTTGAAGAAACGTTTTTTTAAGCTTCGAAAAAGCAGTGTCTTCACATTTTTGCTTATATCTCGAAAACAATGCGCGCTATATTTTTTATTGAGGTACCAAATTAAAGCTAAAGGTTCATTCTTTAAAACGTGTGCATTGGTATAATTGTATCATGTGCCGTTTTCGCGTAATACGCTGTCAAACTTGAAGAAACGTTTTTTAAGCTTCGAAAAAGCAGTGTCTTCACATTTTTGCTTATATCTCGAAAACTATGCGCGCTATATTTTTTATTGAGGTACCAAATTAAAGCTAAAGGTTCATTCTTTAAAACGTGTGCATTGGTATAATTGTATCATGTGCCGTTTTCGCGTAATACGCTGTCAAACTTGAAGAAACGTTTTTTTAAGCTTCGAAAAAGCAGTGTCTTCACATTTTTGCTTATATCTCGAAAACTATGCGCGCTATATTTTTTATTGAGGTACCAAATTAAAGCTAAAGGTTCATTCTTTAAAACGTGTGCATTGGTATAATTGTAACGTGTGTCGTTTTCGCGTAATACGCTGTCAAACTTGAAGAAACGTTTTTTTAAGCTTCGAAAAAGCAGTGTCTTCACATTTTTGCTTATATCTCGAAAACAATGCGGGCTATATTTTTTATTGAGGTACCAAATTAAAGCTAAAGGTTCATTCTTTAAAACGTGTGTAGTGGCATAATTGTAACGTGTGCCTTTTTCGCGTAATACGCTGTTAAACTTGAAGAAACGTTTTTTTAAGCTTCGAAAAAGCAGTGTCTTCACATTTTTGCTTATATCTCGAAAACAATGCGCGCTATATTTTTTATTGAGGTACCAAATTAAAGCTAAAGGTTCATTCTTTAAAACGTGTGCATTGGTATAATTGTATCATGTGCCGTTTTCGCGCAATACGCTGTCAAACTTGAAGAAACGTTTTTTTAAGCTTCGAAAAAGCAGTGTCTTCACATTTTTGCTTATATCTCGAAAACTATGCGCGCTATATTTTTTATTGAGGTACCAAATTAAAGCTAAAGGTTCATTCTTTAAAACGTGTGCATTGGTATAATTGTAACGTGTGTCGTTTTCGCGTAATACGCTGTCAAACTTGAAGAAACGTTTTTTTAAGCTTCGAAAAAGCAGTGTCTTCACATTTTTGCTTATATCGAAAACTATGCGCGCTATATTTAAATTAAAGCTAAAGGTTCATTCTTTAAAAAGTGTGCAGTGTTATAATTGTAACGTGTGCCGTTTTCGCGTAATACGCTGTCAAACTTGAAGAAACGTTTTTTTTAAGCAGTCTTTACATTTCTGCTTATATCTCGAAAAATATTCGTGATATTGAGGCACCAAATTAAAGTTTTTTGGTTTCTACATATCAATTTCTAAACTAAATGCGAAACGGCCAAGCTGCAACTTTTGTTGATGCTCCAGATTCGCGTATTCAGCCGAAGAAGAAGGCATCGTTAACGTAGCAACAACAGACGTAGCTTACATCGCCCTTCCTTCCTTCTTCGTATTAAATTCAAATTGTTGTATAATTAAATTCGCATCAAGACGACATTACCTACAGGCTGTCTGCATAACGGCTGGGGATAACGAACGAAAAAAAAATATACAAAGATTGGCGTTGGTAATTACTGTGCAATTACTTCTGTTCGCTCAATTGTAAACATTTCTTATCGGAAATTGTGACTTTATGCGAAAGTAATAATCATTGCATTTGTCTAATTGCAAACACTATTTATATATATTATTAAAAAAAACTTAGATTCGTTTATTTTTATCACAATTAGTTTAATTACAAAAGCAGATTTGCATTATACGTTTCTTTATTTGAAAATATTATTTGTATGTTTCTATTGCATTCAGTAATTTAATTAATTAATCAATGTTGCAATATGTTTGTGCTTCGTTACGAGAAGTTAGAGTCAAAAAAAAATGCTGCTCTCAATTATCATCAGTATGCATTAGTATAATTAAATACCGCATTTCGTTGCAATCCCTATAGCTCACATATTTTTTTTTTTCATCTGCAATTTTATTTTTTATTTTTCGAAATCACATGCACTTGCGTAGATTCATGCAGTCACGTCGAGAGGAGGCCGGTAATCATCATTCGCCTCCGTAACTCGACGAGCGGAGAAATAAAATCAGAGAAACCAGACCGGATTTAAAATACTTGAGAGATTTCATTTAAAATATTAGATTTAATTTCCGCCGTATGATTGAGTTGCTCACTCACGGATTTAACAAAAAAAAAAGAACTAGAGCGTTCGCCGCCCCCGCTCTCTCGAACAACCTCCCAGCCACCCCCCTCGTGCGAAACACGTTTAATCAAAGAGCAAACACAAACCATTAAACTATATAATACGCGAACTGGAGGAAAAAAAAATGTACCGAAAGAGGTCATCCGGCAGTTGTAATTTTCAGTTCAAACGTAAATGCAGATTCGCAATTTCCCCCATTTTTCTCTCTCTCTCTCTTTCGTCCAAAAACATGCTTGTAAAATCCAACTCCTCCTCTACTTTTTTTTTTCATTTGTTTCATCTCTCTCCAGTTTCATACGGCTGCATTGGACGTACGTTTGATGGATTGCTCTTTTTCAGCGCGTTCGTTTCATTTCCATTTGTTCAAAAGCTTTATTATGACGCTAATATTTTGATTTTAGATTAAACGAATTCATTATAATTATTTATGCAAATTATCATTTATCTCCGAAATTTAAGAGAATTGAACTAATTCTAAATATAGTTTTCTATTAAAACAACACAACATATATGTAGAAAGAAAATAAAGCCAATATTTATTCTCCACTTTCATATTGCGTGACGGGTGAATATTGTCTGTCTGGATAGGAAAATGGTGAACACAAAAAAAAAAGAGAAGAAAAGAAAATATTGTCTCGGGGCCGAAGGGTGCGGGCAATTTCCGTTGCCTGTAACAATAGCCGTTTTATTTATACGGAAACACGTAGAAACCGATATTTGGTGTACACACCGTAAATACAACGGCCAGTTTTTCACGAATCGCTTTATTTTTGCTCTCTTACAGAATCAATGTTCTTTCTGTCTGCTATTTTTTTTTGTAGTTGTTGCTGATGCGACAAACTACATTCATACAATTGTTTATAAAATTAAATTTTTGACGTAAGGTAACAGCTTTCAATTTTTTGACGTATTTACTTAAAGTGTCAGCTGTCATTTCACGACCCATGCAAAAATGTAATAATTAAGGTAATTCAGCATAATGCGAATGTGTTGGGTGATCTGTGAATTTGAATAAAAAATATTGAAGATGGAAAAGTGTTCAATTGATGTACACAGTAATTTAATCGGGAAAATAAGCTCGACTCACGAGAACTGGGTGAAGTAGAATGAAGAAACGGACCGTTGAGAAATAACAAAAGCGTGAATTTAATAAAACCTTTGTCTTCTCCCGAAATATTTATCACTTTGCCAGACACAATAAGGGAATTAAATTCGCGTCCCGTGCGTTTTCCCTTTTTTTTTTTGTACTGTTGCGTTATTTTTCTCGCCACCCTTAAAACATTATTCCTACTTATTTCTTCTTCACATTTTTTATTTTGCTGTTCTTTCTCCCATTATTTGTAATTCGCGCTCATCTTTTCAGGGCGTCAACCATCTTTGTATTTCCATTTTTTTGTTTGTTATTTCATTGTTAATTACGTGCTTTTCGCATCTAATTAACTGTATTTATAATGAAGTGTACATAATTGCTTTCTCGAGGACTATATTTTATTTGTTTTTGCTTGTTTCAGGTGAGTTCCTCTACGGCAAGTCCGCATTATTTTTTCGCAATGAAAATCATCAGGTAAGTGTACTCTTCTGAACGATGGGTCACTTTCTGGATGTTAATTGTGCAGTTTTGCAATTAAAACTTTTTCAAATAAATGAGCCCGACCTTTGAACGGGACGCAGATCCGGTGTTTAATTCGCAGATTCCCGTGAGGATTTCGCTTGATTTATACCGAAATCTCTGCTCTCCTTCCACGGGTCAACCTTCCACTTTCCATGCATGCACGTCACCTTCTTTTGCTTTTGTCCACTTATTTGCACTGTGCACTCTCTTTCAACCACATTGTGTTACAAATTGCCCGCTCCCGGCCTGACGTTGATTGATTATACACTATTCACTGCATTTTTATGCAGCAGATGCAATAAATTCAAGTTCCCAAAGCCACACAACTTTACCCTCTCCTCCAAGTTTTCTCCCATTGACGCAACTGACTCTTTTTTCCTTCTATCTAATAGTTTTCGCATTTATAATTGATTGAGCCGGTATTTTTCATAAAAAGTCAGAAAATGTCTTCTACATTACATTAAAAATTTGGATAATAAACATTATATTAAATTGCAAATACAAAACTGTAAAGTGTTTCTTCTTTTCTCTAGTGCTTCGTTATTTACTTAGGACGAAATTGTGTTTACTGAATAGTGCTGGTGTTCTCTCTTCATCGATTTTGCCATGTAATAACGAAGTTTCCGAATCCATGATTAATTTAGAGCTGCGTGTCTGAACGCGTCTGCACAGCAGCAACACGCGGCATTTCGCATCGCAAACCCTCTCTCGTCTAGTCTGGGGCCCCGTGACGTAACTTATTTATAACGCGCGTTGTTTATTAACGAAACGCCCGTGTTTGTATACATAAATTAATTCATTAATAAACAAAGTGTATCTTCCGAGGAGAGGCTTAATGCTCGCACCCGGCCCTGATTCTTGGATATTCCCATGTTTTGGCAGTAGATTTGCGACCTCGGTTTCCCACTGAATTATTAATACCCTAATATTGCGTTCCTCATACATTCGAGATGCCTAATTAAGGAATAGACCAAAGCGACACTAATAACCGCCTTCACAGTTTCTACATATTTAATCTATCCGCAGGATAAGTTTCTATTTATTAACTGCATGTTTTTAATGTTAGTTTCGCGCGATTTTAATGTATTAAATATTCTGTTTATGACCATACTCATTAGCAATACGATTTCATCAATAAATTTCAGTTTAAGTGTATTTTGTTCAAATGAGAAATATTTATGACACATCGAAACGATGTTATTGATGATGATTTTTCATGTGCACGTACAATTAAAAGTTGGAAACTTAAGTTGGTGAAGCAAGCAGAAGAGGTTGAGAGGTTCCGGTAGGTTTCGTACCCTTTAAATTCGTCCCACGACAGATTTATGCGGGGACGTCGCGTTTAAATTACGCGATTTCGCGATTAATTATACCGTTTTTCGTAAACTCGCTGCGATGTATATTAAAATCGCACATTTCACGAACTTTTCCTTTCCTTCCTTCCGCCATAAATCACGATTTAAAACGGCGACAGTTCCCCCCCGAACGGGGACCTGGGTCGACCGAGATAAGTAGGTTTCAAATGTTTACAATTACTCGTGGATTATTTCGGCGGAGCTTGAACTAATAACGCGAGTTTGTACTTTCTGTTAAATTTTAGCTTAGTTTCGCACCGGCTGCTGCAAATTAAGTCAAACATTGTTATATTTAATTTTATATAATATCAAACATACATACCTCATTTCATGGTATTTATAATATGTTAGTTTGTAAAGTGATCTCTAGATGGTTAGTTTTCTCGGATTTTTAAAATTAATTTCCCGATAATCATCACAGAACAGTTTTTGTTCAACACACACGTTTATAGTTAATGGGTCGCGAAATGACAGCTGTCATAATTTACGTTAAAATACGGTAACAGTTATCAGTTTGTTGTAGAATTGTTAACCAATTGTTTATAACATAAACATTTTCTGACGTTTTGTGACGGCTGTCATTAGAATATCAAATACAGATTTCACAACTGAATTTACTTTTTTTTCATTATTTATACATTTATAAAAAATAAATTGGATAATCTTTTTGTTACACTTTGTTAATAGAATTATAGGAATAGTCAAGTTTTCGTCCAATCCAAACATGTAGTTTGAAATTATGAGAAGCGAGAGATTCGTAATGATCACAATTTTCCGATATCTGAGAATTCAGTGATGTTTGGATAAAGTTTTAGCTGAATCAAATAATAAGTATATTCGGTATAATTGGAAGTAGTTCGGAGGAGAGGCGATGATTCATTTATGAAATTCCCGTATCGATTGGAACATCATCCGCGGACTATCAATGCATCTTCTGTTACTCACTCCCCCAAGAGGGAATTTCGTTCGTTCGTATTCTTCTTGCGCCATTGCAATATAAATTCAATTGAGTTCAAAGCGGTATCGCCAGAGGGAAGTAATTACAACTGGTAGTCGGGATAGGAGAAAGGTCGGACGTGGATCAAGCGTGTACCAGATATTGCGCGCACCCACAGAAACTAACAACTGCATTATTTGTTCCTCTTCTAATTGCGATCCCGCAGCAGCAGCAGCATCCACCTCCGCACATCAAACCTTACATATCTCCTTTTTTTGTTCTAATAACCTCATCATCTGTGTTTCCATTAAAATGTTGTTAACTCGAAGGGAATTACAAATCGCACTTAAAGCTGCTCTCGTCTATTACATACATACCGGAAAATGTAATACTCGCCATCTAATAAATCGATTCGCGTCCGCTTCCTAATAACGCTCGTTATCTCACTGTTTGCGTCTGTAGATGATGAAGAAAACTCGAGAAAGAAGTTCGCCGCTGAAACGGAAGCGGCGAGATTTCAATTAAGATCAATACACCTACGACGAATTAAAATCATTCTTTCTTTTCGTTCTTCGGGGAAAAATGAGAAAATCACCGATGCGGTTTGTTGCACCGCCCCTCATCCTAATCTTCTCTTCCCTTTTTTCCTCACCCTCGCATCCTAGAAGTTTTTCCCTTTATTTTTGCTGTTAGCGAGAAGCAATCACTGTTTTTTTCTCCTCATTTACTCCTCTACCTCATTAATTTACTAGGTGTCATGTTGCCAGACAAATTACTTCCGTTTCTTTTCTTACAATATTTGACAGAAAAATTTCAAATAATACATTTTGCGTAAACAAATTTGATGTTCCTGATGTTAGTGAGGCGACATAGGCCATCGACCAGTGGAAAGAGAGAGAGAGAGAGAAAAAGGAGAGTCATTCCGCCCATAGTATTTCCATTTGTTTGAATTACACTGTCCGGATTTGCATATGAATGTAATTCCGCAATTTCGTTCGGCACGCATCCATCCATTTCAGCCGTCGTCTGCGCCGGCAGCCGGCGAAAAATCCATGCGTCTTCCACAGTTTTCCCCTTTACTTTCTACTTCCGTAAATATCATTTTGCCATCGTTTGTGCAATTCCCTCACGTCCACCTTCGAGCACAGCTACTTCTACTTTTGTCTACTTTCAAGAAGTCAACCAAAAGAGAGAACACAAAGCTATGATTGATAAAGAAACTATGGACATATGGATTTTACATTTTGCTCTGAATTGCTGTAAAAATCTATATTTTAAACCGAAATACAATTACTACTTCTTCCAATTTCAAATTTCTCAGAAACTCTATAAATACTGAAATATATAAATAAATTTGCTTAACATAATTGTTAATATTGAATCCATAATAGTAATTAGTTTAATGAGAGGATTAATCGACTGTGAGTGGCAAATCGGCTATTTAAACTGAAATTCCTCCACGTCCGCATATTTGACGTTAATAATCTCATTTTGACGCAGTGATTATTAATATTATCGTAATTAAAATATCTATATGCGTCGAAAGCGTAAGCGATTTCGCAACGTAACAAGCACGAAATTTATATAATGTACAGCAACAATGCCGAAGCAACGCAACCATTTATTAATTAATTAATTAATTTCTAAGCGCCGAAGTGTCTGAGCGAAGATCAAAGTAAATTTTAATCTTCAAATATTAAATATATTTATATGCCAGCAGTCGCTATTATAGAGAGAGAAAACGTAATAACAGGACGATAAAAAACAAATTTCAGTTTTTAAACTTATTCCAATTTTTTCTTTTTCAATTATGAAATTTTTTACACACTATAAATTATTAGAAATAAGCAATTGCTTAGTATTAAATAAGTTTTTTATAAGATTCTATGAAAAATGCTGAAATATTTTAATGTTTAATTAACGAGTGAGTAAAGTATTCGTGGAAGCAACTTGATGATTCATTAATTGCGACTTCCTTAATTACAATAACTCTTAATTATTTGAAAGGAGTTCTGGGGCGATGCTGCTGAAGGAGCTGCGCTAGGATTAAGGTGAAGAAGAAAAAAACTGCAATTTATTGGCCGGCATAATTACTTTTCACCGAGGAGTCTCGTCGTCTTAATTAACTTATTTTCGCAAAAGCAAATACAATGCACATGGAGTCGACACTGTGACTGGAATATTTAAGTGAAAAATTTTATATTTTTTTATAAGTAAGTTCAAATATTTATATGTTAATTTGGAGGACTTCTCAGACTTATTCTAATAGATTAAAACGTCAGAAGTTAAGTGTACTTGGCGATTTACGATTATAATGAACGGGTTTAATAATGAAAACATAGTAATTTCCCTTCCGACAAGGGAAAGCGTGTAATCTCGCCATTATATCATTTTCCGCTAAAGGCCAACGCGCTAATTCACGTATGAAAGCGGAACGTGGAAGAAAGAAATAATGAAAGAAAGAAGGGAATTTATTATTTCAACAAACCAGCCGGAAATCAGTCCGAAGTGCTCATCCTCTCCTTGCTGTGCGCCATTTGCTTACCAAGTACGTGCTTACGGTTTACGATTATATCAATATCCGACTTCGGTGGAAGAGAAGGACGGCGACCTACTTGTATAAATCAATGAGATTAGAAAAAAGAAACGTTCCAAAAGCGAAACCTAATAATGACACAAATATAAAAACTTATTCTCACATGGATCATTACTTAATACACCTTGAAAAATATTTAAAAGTTAGGAAACATTGTGACTACTATACGATTATTAATATATATATTGAAAATAAACTATAATGTGAAGAAATATCTGGATGTAAAATTAGTTTAAATTAAACAGTTATTTCATGAGGTTTATATATTTTTTGATGAAAATATGATGATTGATGAGAGATTGTGATAAAGTTGTGTAGAATATTGGAGTATTATTGTCGGCGATTGAAGTAGAAGTGGATATTTCCTCAAGGCTAATAATCGAAATGTATTGAATCCATTATACAAATTGAACTTGTGCTTTGTGCACGCGTTGAAGTGGTGGGTGGGAGTGCGGCGTATGCACACCCTTCCCGCCGCATCCGCAGAAAACTATCCAGGAAGTATATAGGCTGGTATCACACACATCCAGGTTGTCTTACATGCGATGTACAACGCATAAACGCCTGAATATTCATATATGGAAATTCCGTATCTCATTACAAGACCAGGATCAAGTTTCGGTGCATTCTCGTGTCGTACACCGAAATGACAGTAACTGTCAGTAGTTATATGCATACAGTGGCAATGCGCCGGTAATGCGCCCGGTTTACTATTACCAAAGGGTGGATCTGTCTCTCATTTAACCTTCCTTCCTTCCCTTCTTCAAAATTGATTTGTTTACGATCCGCGAAAGAGACTGCTGCTGAATATGCATGTCCTCCCTTTACTAACGAACGCAGGAATATTGCTGAAAGTAATCAAATCTTCAAAAACGAACGAAGGGGGAGAAGCACCCTTTTAATTTGATCGCTAAGTGGAAGAAAGGATTCCGTCCGAGCCAAAAGGACCTGATGGACTGGAACTAAACCAGCAACTAACAAGGATCCCTTAAATAATCTTCTACTAACATATGTGTATGTAAGAATTCAGATTGTGTTTGCCAAAGCTATCAACAAAAAAAAAACTTTTACCTCCGCAATGCTCCATATATCTCTGCACAACGGCAATTTTTCCTAAGTGGTATTCTTGGCCCGAGGAGGAGAACATGGAAAATGCATTTGATTCTCGTTCATCTGCAAACTGAAATATACGAGTATAGTATAGATTACTATAATTAATTAAAAAGAAAACAACTGAGATTTTCTCCTCAAATCGTAATAAATCATATATTTATGCGTATACTTTTTCTGAAAATAGTTTTTGCTAAATGTAAACTGAAATATTATATTTGCGTGCCTTTAATATTTGTCAGTGTCTTGTCTCGTTATGTCTTGGTAAATAAAATGAAATTGGACGAACGGCAATTTAAATGTCTCCTTGCTCCAAATTTAGGAATCAAGACAAATGTTTCAATTTTCTACGATGTCTTCTTTCATTACCAATATTTCATTTATTAATAATATCTACTACAATATCAATACCAAATACGTACAGAAAACTAAATTGTGTAATACTATTTTGTATGTTATTTAAAAACAAAATTGAAAATATTGATAGTTCTTTAAGATAAAAGAAATTATATCCAAGATTTTAGAAAAGATTGTTTGTTTTTCAGTGGAAGATTTAGAAAACCTTGTTAGAAAGGAATATTGAGACGAAAATGTTTATTTCGCTTAAATAATATTGAAAAATAATTTTACTAAAAAAAAAATAATAAAGCTTCATTATTTATTACACTGTATTTGTAAAATGGAAAACAAAATAATCATTTGTTGTACCATTATTTAAAAGTGGACTGCTGCTCGCTAGTTTTTACGCATTTTTGCTGTATTTTTGGTTCGGGCAAAGCGTACTTGCATTCGCATGAAAATTTATTTCTGCAATTTCGTCCGGGGTCATAAATACATTAAACTCGGACGGCCCTGTTGTCCAATATGCATGCGCCGTTTATATGCATTACTTCCATTAGAATATCCAATATCCGGTTTGGCTTCATGTCGCTTAATCATAATATGTATTATTTCCATTTGGTTACAGTATCAGGGTTCAATTAGATAACAGATAACGATTGGAAACTCATTCAATTTTGTATTTTCTTTAAAAAATTTCAAGTTTCTGAATAAATTGAAAATCAGCGAAATTATTGAATTTAATACCAAAGTCTACTAACTTACTCTCAAGTATTAACCTCAGTTTGGCAGAGTATTATGAAGTTTTGATCATATTCTCATATTTCTATACAACTTATTATGTAAGAAAATTTACGAAATATTAATTTTATTTTATTTAATTACTCGACAACCACGCAACCTATTTAGATCGACGAATACTTAAATTAAAGATGAAAAATACACTTTTCCAACGAACTCACTCGCATGTTTGTGTTATAATTTTATTATCTGATATGAGCCTAACAAAAATATCGATGTTGAAAGCGCACTGTTTTAATTAATCTTAATAATTATAATTTATTATACATAAATAGTAAGCAAAAAATATAACTTTTTTTTCTGTAAATTATTATATATTAATTCTTGTTTTAACACTAATTGAACTAAACCATTAGCAGCAAAAATGCAAGGGAAGAATAATAAACGAATTCATCCGGTTCATATATGTAACCAGTTGGTATTAAGTTCATAATGCGGTTGTGTAATATATTCTGTCTGCGCTCTTCCCTTGAGCGTCGTTCGAGCAGCGGGGGTTAAAATAATATATAGAGAAAAAGAGAGAGAAAAATGAAGGCAAACACCCTCGTTTCTACACAATACAAAACATTCAGACTTCATTTTGCACATCTACACGTATTAAAAAGGCTGCGTTTTTTTAAAAAAATCAATTTGAATTAATCACGTGAAAGTCATTTTGGATTTGACCTAAATCTGCATCACACTATCATCCACTCAATGCGTTTTAATTTAGCAAACGGCAAATGAATTAAAGGGACGCGCGATATCCTCGTCAGGGGAACTCCCCGGAATGCACCAACCAATTCTCAGAAATGCAATCATGTAATCGATCGACGGTTTAATGCGCATCTATGACCATTTCGCATGTAATACGTAGACTAGTCGTTAACATTTTTATAATTGTAGATGTTTAAAATGTGTATCCATTGATCCAGTATTTAATTATAAGTTTAATCGGGTTCCCGAATCCGGAGTATTCATCATCTCGTTGGATTTTTGGTGAACAATGGGTAGAAATTTATGGAATTAATTACCGGTTTTATTAATGCCCGATTCTCGCGTGCATGCACGGTACGTATATATGTATGAATGAAAGTATTTGGTGGAGCGTTAATCCCGAATTTAACTTTGGGGGGGCATTAGGAAAATTAAATTCCTTCCGTCCCCTAGAATTTATCGACGCCGGACGACCTTATGCATTCGTAATCGTATTTGAATAAAGCACCTAAGACTATATGTGTGTGTGTGTGTGGTGTATCGGGGATATTTGAACACATGGCATCTTTTTCTGCACGAGGGGGACGAAATATTCTGTTCCCGTTATTTGATTTCGTGTTTTCTGATTGTCGTACGGCTTTAAAGAATGTCAATCGATTTATTGGATTAAACACAATAAATGTGTAAAATCTTACAAATAAAGTTTGTGTTTAGAGTATTAATAATATTAAGATTGTACAATGTTAATAATAAGACTAAAAATCGGTATTTCTTGTCAAAATTTACCGGTAATCATATTAGATGGTAAACCGGTAATAGAGTTAATATAATTAGTATACTAGTAAATTTGTGATTTTATTTATGTTCAGTCGGGTGTGGAAACATCTAAATATAAATATTTCCTATACATATTATTAATTTGAATTTATACAATTTATAAAATTTAAATGAAACAGATGTTCTGGTTCACTTTTGTTGAACATTTTAGTGTAATTTAAACGGTCATTACGTGCATTCGCGCGCGCCCGAATGCACTCGCGTACGCGAAATTAGATTCTGTCATTGAGGGAGCAGGCAGGAGTAGGAACAGAACCGGAACCGGAACCGTTGGGTCCATTTAATTACATCGATAGTTATTTGCTAAGCCGCGCCAGAATCGGCTACTCTCTCTCTCTCTCTCTATCTCTGTTGTGCCGTGTTCATTAAATCAGCTGTGGCGCGTAATTGCGTAATTAATAATAATTATAATAAATTGGTTGTTACCATGGTTGTCGGGATCCATGGCAACAATACCACAGCATCGCATGAATATCAATTTCGTTACGGCTCTAATTGATCTCTTTATCACTTTTTCACCTCCCCGAAAATTGTGTCTTTCCTACCTCGCTCCGTTTCTAATTTAATTTCTTCTCGCTGTTGCAGGTAAGCCAACGAACGATTCCCGGCTTTAAAACCAAACGAGTGCATTAAAGACGGGAGAGGCCGTACTCGCCCTCCCCCAAGTTTGTATAAAACTTTATTGTAATTGAAAACGTGAATTTCATTTTGAAAAGGCACGTTAAAAAATGGAACGCAAGAATACAAGTAAATCCTCCGGAGTGGATGAGAATACTTCTCTTCATTCATTAAAAAAATATATATGCATTTATATAGAAATCTCGGTTCTTCCTCATCGTACATCCAAACAGTAGCAACAATGGCACCAGCCGACCGCCGTTCTGCATTATAGATACATATTGCTTCATTGTTCCGGTATCAAGCGGAGACGGGAACAATGCTAAATTAATATTAATTATGCGCTCGGGCGGCGAACGCAACCGCCGCCCCCGCCACCGGATTGTTGCAGCATTTCCGGTTCAACCGCACTCGGAATACGCGAGTTCCGCATGCAAGGATAATAGCAACAATAACATTTAAATGGGAACGAAAAGAAACGTACGTTAAATACGGAAATCTAATTAGCTCATCTTTCGGTGCAAATCCTATTCAATATACGAGAATAAAGCGATTTTAATTAAAGCCACTGCAGATTTCATTTCCATTTATCTTGAATACACAAACAACTTTAATGCAACGAATCTAGTTAAATATTTATTTTTGTTAAAATATAATTTATTGCATTCAATATTGATTTCTTAGAATTTTTTAATTCATCATACTTTAGCTTATTTTTATTAATTTTAAGCTCTAATTTATAGATCGAATTAATTAATGTTTAAAAAATAACTATTTTACCATTTTTAATAAATTGTTTCAACCTGCGTTTCTTAACCTTTCCGTCGCGTGACCCTACACACTTGTTTTTAAAATCAAATTTTTGGGTATTTTGACAGCTGTCAATTAAAATTTAATTCGACTCGTAGGTTATATGCTGATATAAACTAACGCATTTGACGATTCATCGTTGATTGATTCATCAAAAGTCATTAAAAAATGCGTCGTGAAAAGACATCTGTCAAAAGTTTAAAGTTATGAAAGTTGTCGATAATTATTAACATTTCTTAAGCTTTCGCATGTGATTGTGATTTACTTTAGAGTTGCGTGCGGGTTTCGCAAATCGCGTTTAATTGGTCTCGAAGTTTAATGTGTTTCAGAAAATATGACCAGGATGAATCATATTTCATGTTGGATTTTATATTTATTTTCTTTTATTATTTCTGTTTATTTCCTTCGAGTCTTTCCTCGTGCAGCTCTGCACTTCGTTCCATATGATTGATTCGGATTTCGCGTTTACCAGACCACCAACCCCCTTACCCAACCCCAACGTCCTTCAGAATTGAAATTATCAATTTCCTACCCCGCAGCACACGGAATTAATGTCTGAAGAATTTCAATGGGAAAAGAATCAGTATTCAGGATTAGATGCGGTCCCCTTAATTGAATGTGCACTTGTAGCAAAGTTCTTTCCTTCTCTCTCTCTCAATCGAAATGAAATGTTATTAATGTCCATTGTAATTATTCAAGGGGATCGGGCCATAATTGTCGGGACGATAATCTTTGCGCACTAGACTCTCTCTGTCTCTCTCGCCCTGGCATCCGGACTAATGTCAGTTTTATGTTAATGCTGCCGAATTGCGGATTTAACCGCTAATCCGTATAGTTTTGGGGGAAGCGCCAAGTTTTATGTGCGCCACCCCAGCTGAAGTGCCGATTCCGACTCGTAAGCCGATCGAATTTGTTGTCCGCTCTTTCTCTCTATATCTATATATATATATATATATACATACATACATTTTTTATACCTTTCCTCCCTCCCAGTACCCTATTTTATTCATGTGCCATGCCATTGCACTACAACTACCCCAACCCGTTTTTTAACAACGTCGTCACCGTCAGCATTCGATGTTAAACTGCAACTCTTCCAAAACACCTACTGTTAACGTCCCTGTTTATTTTTCCCATCGCGTTTATGGACTTTGCAATTATTCCGAAACGTTTTTTTTTTTTTTAAAAGGTTTCGCTCGTTTCGAAACAAAATTGAATATTATCTTTAATGGCCTTCGTCCATGGGATAAAACGGAATTGGATTCCGAAGACTTATTATCTATTCTATTCGGGCAATTCAAGTTTTAATTGGGGTGAGTTCTGGACCGAAGGGCCATTCTCATCTATAAAGACATGGTAAGATTAAGGTGCCAGCAAATAGGGCGACGCTATTGGGTTCTCGGGGTGAATGAACTACCTGCGATTTCCTCAATCATTAAACCCAATCTACGAAACATTAAATCAATCACAACACAGTGATTTTGCATAAGTTTAATTTCCCGACAAATTGACAAGGCGGATATATCCGCCGCTCGTTGTTAACACATGTATTTGAGCAAATAAAATCAAATTATTAATTAGTTTAGTTTACATTGTCAAAATGCTTATTATCTGCTTATTTGATGTTCAATGCATCGGCAAACGGAGTCGCAAAGCTCATCTCATTTGTAATTCCGTGAAATCTCGGAGCTTCAACCTGACACTGGCTTTGGTCTCTCTTTAAGGAATACCTGGGCTTACGAAAGCTTTAATGTCCGAGATGTTTGTGTGCGAGTGTACATTTTCGTTGCGCAAATTCCAGCTTTTCTCTCTCTCTCTCTCCCTTTACCATCGGCGAAACAAATACCATTTATATTTCATTGCGAAAGAGAAATGAAGGAAAAACCGGGTGGATGGAAAAGGTCGGGTCCTGGCGGAAGGCGCTATATTTTGTCGCATGAAACATTTATTTCAATTTCCTTATGAATCGTACAACAAACAACAACAAACAAAAACTGATGCATTGTCAAATTTTCAGTTTTTAAATACATTACACATTAACAAATCTTGTTTTTCATTTAAATTGATTTCAATATTTTGTGAGATTAGATGATCATCAATTTTCTAAAGAGATTAATTTAACAAATTTCATTATTTTTTATTTGAAAAAGAAAAATGATGCAGTTATCAACTTTATCTTATTGGAAAATATGGTTGGGTAAAACGCACTTCATTAAACTTTAGCGCTCCGCATAGTGCAGTAATGAAGTGTAATTAGAAGTTAAATCCTAACGAACTGATACTTGAGACTCGCTTCCAAATCCCAAGATAACCTCACATCAAACAGAACATGCAGCCACTTAAATTTCCACGTTTTCCTACGTTAATTTCACAAACCGAAACTTTTTTTATTTAGTTAAAAAATCGAATAATTATTTTTAAAATAATGTAAAAACTCTATTATGTTTATAAATTATAAATATAACAAGATTTACTTGATAAATTAGTTTCTTTCTAATTATAGATTTTTTTTTGTAGTTTGTAGACTGCATTATAATGAACATCTTTGCCTTTGATTATGATGCATATAATTACAGTGTCATGAACCGAATTCGTCTTGTTTTGTTTGGATCAAGGCGAATTATCCTCTGAGGTGTTTGTTTATTATTCACGCGACACTCGCAGTCATCTTTGCATACAATATGCATATTAATTGGACATCGTCTGAAGTCTGCGATCTTGTAATACATATATCCGGTATTCTCGTAGACCGGAAGTGCACCCACCCCGCTTTTGCTCGTGCGCATATTTGCAGCACACGCAATACCGCCGGTCGAATAATTCATAGAATTTCTGGGGTGGTTTGTTGAGTTTGGATGGGTGGGTGGGTGTGTTAAGGGGACTCTATTTGCCAGCCGTTTTCTCCCTCCGACGAGATGTACTTAATTATTAAATCGACTGAATCAATCCCACCTGCGAAAACCCTTGAAATTACTCTCTCTTCTCATTATTTCAAATCTTTTTCATGCACTATTTACTACTCGTCGATTTTTATATTTTTTTTTTTTTACATAATTACGAGGAAATTGCGAAGAATACGAGACTAATCCACGCTAGACCCAAGCTATTGTTTCGCCTGCGCCTACTCATTAAATTTCGAATATTCTCCCCTCCCCCCTTCACAATCGCATGAATCACGAACACACTTTACGTAAGACTATTTATTTAATATGCAGCTTACTTTTTATTGCCCTCTTTTAAATCCCTCGAGTTTGTATAATTATTAATAAATTATAGCACTAGATTTCCCTGGTGTCTTATTCACTATTTATTTCTATCGCAGCAGAAGGAGTTCCATTTTTTAAGATTCACAAAGTAATTTGACTGCGAGAATTAATCAATCGTAACAAAAAAAAAATGTTTTCAGGTAAATTTGCTTGTCGATATTTAAGTGGAAAATCATTTTTTACGCTTAAAAATAAAATTGGAGCTGAAAGAAACTAAATCAAAGTTTTCCAATATAATAAAAGCCCAGGGACGGAAGGGAATATATGTTGTATATAACACGATTAAGGCCTCGCCAGGATCGGAAAATATATTAATAAAAAGAAAAGCGCGAGAGGCGATGTTACCGAAGAAAAAAAAATATTTTTTTTTTTTTTTTGGGTGAAGCGAAGACGGGAATCAATAAGATATGTAAGACGCGAACGAAGTTTCGGGTTATTGGTAAAACTTTCCGGGTCTGTGTCTTTTATGCTTCTCTTCCGATTTTTTAAACGGAAGCGAATAATAAGAAAAGTTTGTTCGTTTTTTTCTTTGCGCGTGTTTGTTTGTTGCAACCCCTCCGATTTAACATCCATGAATATTTGTCCATGCTCTTGGCGTAGCGAATCTCCCGGATAAAGGAGGCAATATCGAGATGTTTGATTCCGCTGCTGCCTCGAGGCTGGAGAACTTCAAAGAAACCAATAATACAACAGCGAGTGATTATATTTAGCGTGTGCTTAAAATTACGCAACCGACGAATTGGCGAGGGGTTTGAGGATCGTGGGGGCCGCAGTTGTATCCATCGTAGACTCGACGGAATATTAATGCCGCCCTCTCGAAGAAGAACTGTTACGCAGCGAATTCTAATGATCGGCCCCGAAATCAGAGACACTCGTCAGGGGGATAATGAAATTAGGTCCGAGGGCCGAGCGGGTGGACGGAGAGATAAATAAATAAATAAATAAAAAGCACCCCCTTAATTCGTCCGCTAAGTGTGCTACGCGCGCAGAATACGAACCCTCGCTGAGAGCTGAATCAGCTAGCTGAGACATTTTAAGCATGTTATCCTGGGGCGTGCAATAACATCCCTCTCTTCTCTACGGACAATAATGGGGAATAATATCCCACGGGGATGTTGCGCGACTGATTGCAATTTAAGGCACCTCTAGGTGAAACAACTCGCCCGGAAAGAAAAATAAAACCGGAATGAATGTATCCTCCCTACATTCAGGCAGATTCGGCCTTGGCTCTTCCGCTACGAATGATGTATAAGTGTGTAAATAAAAGTTGATTGTTATCTGGAGTGGAGCCCGAGTTGGAGCTCTAATGAAAATTAATGGAAATATTATTCCGCAGTAGTTGCCAGTCATATTGTGCTCTCTTCTCAGCATTATCTCGAAAACGGCTGACGTTGTTCAACTGACTGACACAACCCGAGCCGCTACCATATAAAACCCAAATGCAGGGGACTTCCCGAGAACGATGATCGCAGCTAATTCCAACGAAAGCATTATTTCGTACCAAGCTGCAATCAATAATTTCAATTCCTTTATTACATTGCAGAAAATATTCATACTTCTTCCAATTACAAATATTTTATTAACATTTAAATATTGATTTTTTTTTATACATTCCTGAGAAACTAAGCAGTATCCTTCTGTATTATTTAACTTAAAATATTGTTATATTATTAAATTAAATATGTTTGCAATTTAGTATTATTACACATTTTGCGTGTATGGTAATAATACAGAAACATAATACGAATAATAACAAAAATAAAACATCACAACGTTCAATACATTTTGTGAAGTTATTTCAAATAATCGAATTGAATATAATTCAAAGCGAAAATAAAATGTTTAAAATGCGATCGGCTAAAAATGGAACGGAATGAACTCAAATAATAAATACACAAAACTATGAATGTTTAAACATGTTTATAATTGCAATTGATTTTAGTTCGCATTTGCTGGATTGCATAACAGCCTCAGTAACTATTAATAAAGGCAAATGGTTTTCCATAATTAACGATTACCCCAATTTAATGATAATTAATTTATCATTTTATTTTACAATGGCGAAATGCTATGAACTCGCTTCAATATTCAATTATGCGTTCGCTGTGACACGTGCACTATTTAGTAGGATTTACACACAATAAAAAATCAGCAAAATATTAATGTTTTTAATGGATAATCAATTAGAATTGTTATTTTTCGTTCGTGATTTTTTTTTCAATTGAATATTCGCGTTTTCGCATCCGTATAAATCAGCAGTAGTAAAATTGCGTATTGTATTTTAGGTTGCAGTGAATATCATCGTGCGGAGGGATAATTTTATTGGGGTTTCATTTGGAGAGAAGGAAATTCACGAGGAGAGAGTATTTGCGGCTGCAGCAGCAATCTTGTATCGCGTCATGAATGCAAATCGTCGGTAATCCTGCTATCGTGTCCGGAACACACGCGCGCCCTTTTTCCTCCGCTCGCTGCGCCCGCCCTTCTTATCCTTGGATTGGATTCCGGAAGGAGGAACGGAGCGTAATCCACCCTCCGCGCGCAATAATTCGTTCGCGGAGCGTGTATAATCGCGCCGGAGGCAATCCTGTAGGACACATCTGTCCGTCAAGATCCCTTATCCGGAAGATTCATTTGCGGATGCGATCGGCCGGAATGGGATAATAAAAATTGATAATGATGTAGGCTTTATTATAACTATTATCGTACTAGTATGAATGGACGTGAAGCGTGCGAGAAACGTGCCCACGTTGCACACGTGGCGTAGTCGTCCTCTCGTCGTGGACAGAGCGAGAGAACTACTTTCATTCGCAATATCCGGTCGGGAGAAACGGTTAACGCACCGTAGTGGTAATATTTGCAATGTAACTGGTTGGTCATAGATCACCGGTCTACACGTGAATCTCTGTACATAATGCATGTAGCAATGCGGCCAACCGGCGCGCGGCCATATATAATTTCTGGTTTATCCATAATGCAGACCGTGGACCGCACGTAACTCCCAAAGGTCCGAGCCATAAATTGTCGCCTACCCGCCGACCGTTCAACCATCCCCCCCCCGCATTATGACAGATTAGTACATCATCCATCATCGCGCTGCCGCGATAACGACTAACAGCAGACCTCACCCACCTCACCTCTGACGCATTCCGAACCTTGTCCGAATCCAGGTCGCAAATTGAAAACAATCCTCACCACCGCAGATCTCCACTCATGTGACAGCTATTATCTTAACGTCGAGCGGTATTCACAAACGTTCAACACTTTTCAACGGCCCGATGATAAATGAATCAAAGCGCACCACCCAATCGGATTAAACGATCCAGCTTTATAAGCCCTTTCACATTTTGTGAATTTCTTTAAAAACAAACTATCATAATGGATATTTTTTCTTTTGCAGTAGAAATATATACGAAAATAAAATTACCGGAAATTTAACAGGTGAAATATTTACCGTCCTAATTGTTTAGATTAGAATTTTACACTTGAAAAAACATTTAACATAATATTAAAACGTAAATTACAGTGTATATTTATACAGACATTCACCGATTTTTTCGCTCTCAATGTTTTCTTCTTTTTTATGTGTGTGTGTCGGTCGCGTTGTTACGTTTTGTCCTGGCCGTAATTGTGGTCGGTCAGCGGAACATCGTCGTACAACCTTTATATAATGGAACAAAGGGAGGCGGTCCATTTGGTCGCCTCGCTTTAATTGCTCGCGAGATTTTCCTGCGACATGCAGGTATGCAATTAACCCGGCGCCGCCACCACCTCCGCCGCCGCTGCCGCCATTTCAAATTGCGGCGGTCCGCTTTGTTTTAAACATTTCCTCACCGACTTTGATGAACTCAATATATGTATGTATATGTACGTATATGCTCGCGTGTATGAGTCGGTCGGGTGTGCGAGGGACACGGGCGCGCACCGGCTATTCCGCAGCGCCACCGAACGGGTTTCATTATCGACGCGGATTACGCGTTCATTTATTATTTCTATTGTTCGCCGCTGTTAATTATAACGGAGCTGTTTTTGATACTAATTAGCCGAACGATTTATTTAAATTTAGTCCCATTTTCCAGTTCAAATAAACGCGCGGCTCGGGTTATTCAGTCACTAATTACGCGCTCACGTTTTACTATGACTATGTGTGTGCCCATTATTGAATTACGATCGTAATTATTACCTGGAAATGTTAGTTAGCCATTAGTATATTAGACGTGAATGGAACGTAATTTATACACTTTGCCCGCACGCGCGTTTCGTTCGATTAATAATAATAATAATGACACAATTTACTTGCGCTCACTCGTAATTCCATTAAAATATTATAAACAAGCAATTAACTACACTTCACTAATCAGAACACATTAATTCCGCTGAAAATATCAAACTAATACTTTAACAATAAATAAACATATTATGATAATTATTAAGTATTAGTGCATACAAAATTATAAATATTTTAAGTAAAAACTGATTAATTAAAATTTTGGACAATATATGAAAACTTTATATGTAAAATTTTTATAGAGAAGCATCTCAGATAAACTAATATTTATGAATATGCTGAGATGATAAATATCCTATTGTCTCATCTCGACTAGTCAGTGAGAATACTCCCCTTCTGCATTATGTGAAGTCCATTCTATATAGATTCCACATTTATATGGGGGGGTCGTCGAAATGAGGGCTTATCGCGATTCGACAGTCCGATTTATTTATTTTCTTTTGGTGCGATCTCGCAAATATATGCATACCAATAGCAATTTTAGGCCGTGAGATTTATGATATCCGATACGCACATATCATATTTACTGCCAATCCTAACTAAATATCTATCTGTCTACATCTATACATATATAAATAAATAGTTATAGATTTGTACGTGCACGGACGTGACTAATCCGTGGACAGAAGCGCGGGGGGTTGAGAGTCGAAATGATACTAAAATATTGTGCCCCATTTTTATTTCCGTTAACACCAATTCATTAATTACGTGCAAAATGCAATATACGCGGCGATGGGTCGAAAATTTATCAAATATTTCCACTGCTCGCTTTCCCAAAGCACCGGCGGAGGATACGCGAAAGTGAGAGAGAAAAATATGGTAAACGCAAAATAAAAATGATTTACATCGAACAGGACGAAACGTGTTATTCGCAAATTAAAACGAATTTGTTCATATATTAATTTATTGCGTTGATATATCCGCCGTATACTTTACACAGGTCATTTTGGTGATTACAATTTTTGTTTTAAATTATTATAGAATTTAATTTATTTAAAATATAATAAATTTAGTTGAAAACTATTTATTTTTACAATTTAGTATAATGAAAGGGTAAAAGGTATAAATGAGACATATAGAGTTCCACAGACAGCCGATCTGATAAAGAAAACTGACCCTTTAATGGTCTCAAGAAAAGGGAAATAAAGCGACGCAGTATATGGAGCAGTTAGAAAAAAATGTGTACACAAAGAGAACATTAAAGGAATTATTTACTGCAAATTAAAGCCACGTAATCCAAGTGAAACCGCACGTCGTGCGCGCCGCCAAAGAGAGAGAGAGACAAAAAGAGAATTAGTGTATGCTAGCGAGAGAGACACAAATAAAGTAAATAAATAAGTAATCGCATTTTAAACTGAACACACGTTCGTGGGCAAAGTGCATTAAACTTAACCCACAAACGCTAATCTATGGTATTTTCGTACCATCGTCAATTTTCAAGGAGCAATAGTCTAGTATTAACTTGCTGAAACCATTATTGCATTATTAAATAATCAGATTATAGAAGAAAATTTAATTCATAAGATTTTTTTTTTCGTAATAAAATTATTTTATTATTTTTCTACAAAATACAAAATGCCTAAACTTAATTACTTATTCAGTAATTGAATAAAGTTGAAGACAATTAACTCTTTTGAAAGATTTATATAGTGCGGCGATCGATCGACAAAGCCAGAGCAAAATGTATTAATAAATGAGTATTTCTCGCTTGAATCTCTTCGAATGCGACACAGTGCAATTGATCCAGCAAACAGTTTCAGCAAATTCTATTTATCACTTTTTCGCTCCTCCACCTCATTTTACCACCCCACATTTGCATACCCTCCAATCTGCATACATTTGCAGAAACTTCGCCGGAAACACAAACTTCCACCTTTTTTTTTCAGCGCTTTTCTTTAAAAAAACACACAATTTAATAGAATTATTTCATTATTCGTTTTCTTACTTCTTTGAAAACAAAGTTCCAGAGGCTTCAATTTCTTTAACCGCGATGAAAAACTGGTTGATGAATATTATTGATTTATTTCCATAAAGAATCGATTTTTCTATTAAAATATAATGCGACATAATTTTCTATTTTACTTGCTTCGGAGAAAGAGAAGTGCCCTTCGGAGGACTTTAAAAGACGTTATTCACTGATTCAATTCAATTAAGCCGCTTTTCTTCTCGTTCGCAGAAAGGTTTGATTTCCTTTCATTCATTGGCAATAAAATGTATATTAGTGGATATAAATCAATCAGGTTTGCATTTAAAGAAATCGAGGCTCAATGGGGTCACGCTTATTGGATTCGATGGGGTGACCCCTTTGAAAAAGCAGCAATTTATACCTGAATGAATGATCTCTCTAAGAAATGAATAAAAAAAAAGTGCATACAGAAGAAGTTTGCGTTGAAAGCGTTAGGGTAGAAACGCTGAATCACCAGACACAGCCAGACTTTAGTATGCAAATTTATTCAAATGACCAAAGGGGGCCAATGTCCCTTTTTCCCTCCGGTCCGGAAGCCGAATGAAATATTTATTGCATTGAAATTAGTAGCGGATTCTTCTCCGCCTCAACCCCAATCCATCTATTGATTGTTTAGATAAAGCCCGAAAAGGCATTAAATTAGTGCGAGAGGATGCGGATGATCAAGGGGAAGAATCCCCACAATAAATTCCGCTCTGGCTGAACTAAAACTTGTTGTAATAATAACATTATGTCACGCATTTATCGCTTATATGAATTGCAAGAGGTGTAAATTCAGTGGTACTCTTGTATTTAGTATTGGCCGATCGCATCCAATTCATGCTTACATTATCGAACCTCAAAACCGAACTTTCGCCGCAAAATGCAACCATAGGGGCTACACGCTGCAATCCCGCATCATTAAACTGCCGATCTGTAAAAGCAAATCCATTGCTTCAATCAAATTGCAATTCAAAAAAACCAAAACAACTAACATTATATATATTTTATTACCAATTGATTTAATGCACAAAATATAGTTCGATTGATATTCAAAATGATGAATACAAGTAATAAGAAACTAATTAAGAAAGTTGATCTGAACGCGATGGCAAATCAGCGAAAAAGGGGTCCTCGAGTTGAACGGGAGCATAAATTAAAAGTGTTCTATTACGTTGTTAGAGGATAACTATTCTCGCATTTTATCAAGTTTCGTATATCAAGTTGCTAATTAATGTGAAGCGATTTTTTTTCTCGATTCTTCTCAACCATTATTTTTATTTTTAGTATTTATCAACTGCTCTTCAATAAAAGCAATAATGTAAAAGTTTTAATACGATTCCCCTCGAATTCCTGCCATTCAGAAACACACCTTTTTTTATGGATCATCCGTACCTTTCATTACGGCTTGCAAAGACCAACGCAAACTCGAGAAAACCCTATTAGAGTCTCTCTGTAAATAAAGAAAGCAGCAAGCCGTATCTGTGCACCATCCGCAGCAGCTGAAGAGCACCCCCCATTGATTGATTTGCAAATCCACGCCATAATTTATTTTAATACTCAATATTCCAATCATTTCAATATGCAGACTTTTTCTTATTATTATTAAAAGTATATAGTGCTTGCTTTATGAAAATTAAACTGTTTTGAGTTACATTAATCTTAAGAAATTTTCATTTACTTTATTTGCAATATTAATCTGGATTTGTTTGGGCATTTCGCATAAACGCGCCTTTTTGCATAAATACCTCTGGTATTCAAATTATTTATGTCGACGTGATGGGAAATGTCACGTATGATTTATTGATGCAATTAGTAGCACGCTGGTGAGAGCACAGATGTGCAAGATCAACCTATTTAACATCCTCCTCGCTAATTGCTGCTAAGCCTAATTCGACTAACGAACTTTGCCTCGATTTTTTTATTTATTCATTTCAATTATTATCGAGTATCGCAGTTTAATATTTAATCCTTTGCGCGCAATCGGCGCATATATTCGCCTTATGAAAAATTATATTCAAGACCATTGCAAACAATTTATAAAATTCTAATACAATTTTTAAAATTTCACTTATACAAACTTGATACTATAACATATTAGTTTGTTAAATTGCATTTTTTATACTATTGTACTACATCCGAACTAGGCTGTAGTCTTAAATGAAATTAACTAAGTAAATTGCATTTTGTTATTTTTATTATGCAATTTGTCTGAGGAAACGACAAAGGCTATAAAAGCATACATTTAAGTGCACATGTGTTTCAACTTTAATTTCTTCATTTTATTTATCATCACTCGAAGCTGCTGTCGGTCTGAAGAAGAAACGTAATGGATTGACAGACTTTAATAATTCAGCATACTGTACAACTCTATGATGTTTCCACTTTTGCCTCTGATTTATTTTAATGCTATTATTGTTTTATACCACTCTCTTAAATAAATGGAAGGTTCTTTCGTTCCCTTCTTTTTATACGGATAATTTTTGTTGCTGATACTAACGTTGCGGAACTTTATGCTTTATTACGTTGGTAAATCACTCTGTGGACATTTTATGCTGATTACACGGAACGATAACATACTCGACATATTACGCCACGTTTTTCTTATATGTATATATTTTTATATATATGAAGAAACTGATGACCGAGACGCACATTTTTGGGCTAAATTGCAGAATGAATACCAAATTCAGACCAAATAAAAAAAGAGTGATTTATCGCTAGTCTCGTAACTTGGAATTAAAGTTATTCCATGGGTAAATGACGGATTTATGACTGGAGAGTTTCAAGTTTGCTGGTGCATTGGAATATAGGTTAGGATAATCGTAACTAATAAGTCCCAGCAGGGTCGAGGAGCCACAATGGTATTGTGTATGCTGCAAACCAATTGCATGCATAGACAATACATTAATTGGATAATGGTGAGATGGCCTATGATTAATCCAATAAGAGTTCAATCGAGCGGGGATTCCCCCTTTTACATCCCTGTGGGATCCGGACGGGTGGTACACTAAAGTGGCAAATCTTGTATAGATTTTAGCACCGCGAGCGAGGTGGCAAATCCCCGCAACTTCTTTCTCGACGTGCACTTTTCCCAACTTCCATCGAACTGCTCGAAGGAGGAGGGAAGCGAATCGGTCATTTTCCGGACAAAGAGGCGTTTAAAGTCGCTCGCGCTCTGCAACAAAACACACTTTCGTTGTTTACTCTTTTATTTTCCTCCTCTCTCTCATTCCTCGTACCTTCCTCTATTTTTGTTCAACTTCCTCGATTCTTCCGAGTTACAGTTTCAAGTGCTTTATATTGAAAACTTTAAATTGACTTACTGCTCTCGTTCACCAATACTTTCCAACATACTACAACCTTTCTCCAACAATCCTCAATAGCGATTGTGGAAAAATAGTTAAATATTAAATCGCATAGCAAAAGGCTTTTGATCAATAACGATACAATTGCATTATAACATTTAGAATGTATCTTCTCTAATTCAGAAGAGTTCAAAAAAAAATTAAATTAAATGTATATTATTTTTTGTAAATTGAAATATTAACAATTCCAGTAATTTGTTGTCGCAAAACTAACAACGAAACCTGAATTTTTGATGAATAAATTATTTTTTTTAATTATTGATAATCATTGTATTTCGTCAGTATATTGGTAGTAAAGATGTGAATTTATGTTGTCTTGTAAAATTGGAGTTTGTAACTCCGGGGTAACGCTTTGTGATATTTTGTCTTTAAGATGAATTGCGGAGGGTTGAGCTTTTGGTTTCTGGTGTATGATAAAACAGCGGGCGTGTCGTAATTTGGGGTCGCGTCGTCTGCTGGGAGGAAGCTGATGGTCGCGCGATAAAGCGACCGAGCCATCCGAAAGTGGGATGCTTTATAGTCCAATTGCTATAATGCTAATAGCATCGGGAGCGAATTTATTTACTCGAAACCCGTTCGTTCGGGCGCCCAACGAAAGGGCTTCGTGAGCGGAGGCGGCGGCATGGGTATAACACAACCACCACCCCCCAGTACAATATTTACGAGGGCTCGCGGCCAAATTGCATTAGATGGAAAAGCCCGGCGGGGGATCGCGGGACCCATAAACGACCCCTTCTGCTGCACCCTGCAGCAGCCATCCACCCGATAGACGAAGCGAACGAAGAGAATGCATGCGCCGGGGGGCGTCGGGGTCGGCGGCCGGTAATATGCAATATTTCAACAGCCAAAGACAATTTCCTTTTATAATGTGTTACTTATATACCGTTATTGACTGGCTGCTGGCCTTCTCCATCCACTTCCATGTTGAGCGTACAACATGCATACGTACACTATCTGCAATGCAGTTATTCCAGATTGGAAACATCTCCTCTTCCATCCTCCTCCTCCTCCTCCTCCTCCAGCTTTTCCTATGGCGCAGCGCCTCTCTTCCCATGTTTTCTAGAGGCACTGCAGCATCTCGAGCTGCAACAACGGTTACGTTCCCACAACGCAGCTGAAATTAAACGGACATTGCTTTTATTACCAACTACCCTTAACGTTTTCCGTCAACTGTTGCAATCCGCATTCTCAAATTATCATCAATTAAAAACCTTTTACTTTTCATTGTATTTATCATAGAAAATCATACAAAATATTTCATCTAAAATAATAATTCAGTTCGTTGTTTTTAATTATCGTCTACGTCGCGCCGATCCCTTCTCTTGCGAAAAATTAAAATATCCATTTTAAATTACCGTAGAGAAAATAATGCAAAAGGGAATTTGAATTAGTATGCGGGAGAGCAAAAAAAAAAGGGTGGGTGTCCAAGTGCGCGAACGAACGCCCCCATGCATCATTCGCCGCGACAGAAGAAAATAAAGCAAACAATTTGTTACTGGCGGCGGCGCGTAACGCCGCCACCCCCTCCGGTAATTTATATTTCGTTTACCATTAAAAATGCAGACGATAAATCGGGCTAAAAGACATCCAATAAAGCTAACCGACTTGACACCACCACCGACACCAACAACAACAACAACAACAACAGCGGTAGCAATAACCAATGAAAAAAGAAAAGGAAAATGATGTATTCTGAGTAAATGAAACGGAAACGCGGAGGAGAAAAAAGTGAACGAAGAAAGAGGGAAAGGATGTAAATGATCAGTGATGAACGGTGACTGGCACATGCGAGGGGGTGACATGAAAGGAAAAAGTTGTGTTGAAGAGAGAAGTGCACATAAATTGCGGCACGGCATATCTTTCCCTTGTATATTATTTTCATGCTAATTATATTTTTTTCAGGAATATTTCACAGAACACGCAAACCATTAAATTATATTTCAGATGCTTTAATTTTTGCATTTCTATTAATACACAAAGTTACTTTATCGCTTGCAACAATATTTTTAGTATTTCATCTTTTTTTTTTCAAAATTAACATTTCTCTTAAATCCTAACAATAAAGTAATTTGATACAGCACGAGATTAGTCTATATAGCAAATCTAATATTTATTTCACTTATAAATGTAGAATCGTATTAGTGACTAGACTAGTCTTGCATACACTTTGTTGGGCTAGTGTGGATGTACCAATAAAACTTAAATTGTTGTTCAGTTTTCGGAAATCCGTGAAATTTCGTCAGATTCGAGATATGTAAAAAAAAAACATTCACATTAATCTGTCTATGGCATATTTATTAGAGGGTTAAATGAAAATGCGCCGGGCAATAATAACAATGCAGACGCGTTCGGATTCGGGTGACACATGGCCCGGATCGAGACTTGCAGGCGTTACTGGACCGGGAAAAACTAATTACGGAGATTAATTGCGGCTATGTCGAATCGATATTCTAATAATAAATGGACAATATTACCGCGCCTCGTATTTAACGTCGAGCCACCGAAATTGCGAATCGAAGCATATTTACAATCATTTGTCAGCGGACCGTTATTAATTCATGCAATTACAAAACGGTGCCGCATCGTCGATGTCGACTGCTTAACGAAAGAAGGAAAGTAGTTTGAAGATCGTGAAACGTCAAATTGCTGGTATCCTTCGTGCAATCAATCATGTGTCGCCTATCCTCCACCGTACGGCAGCGAGTGAGAAAGAGCTAATTAATAGCCTCGACCTCTTCTTCCCTTAGCCACCGTCGCCGTTGCCTGCTAATGCATTTCATACTTAACGCTCTTGAATTATTCATATGGTCGCATTAAATTCGTCCGATAACTGTTGCCAAAGCGAGACTCGGGGGTGGCGAAAAGGCTGGAAGTTGCGTCGCAGCCGAGAAGGAACACGTACCTTTCCCTACTCCTCATCCTCCTCCTTTTTTTTTTCATTCTGTCCCACCACTCAACATTTTCAATTCGCACCGAAACCCCCAATGAAAAAAATCATTAATGCAAAATATACGAATACAGACGAACTTCTAAAGACCGCCACTTTCGCAAAACGAGCAATCCCGAAAAGCGATCAGCATTCCCATTCAATTCAGTACACAATCTCACGTTTTCAATTTTTCAATAATTCAAAATTCGTATCTCATTCATAAATCTAGAATATTGTAATTTTTAAATCTATACCTTATTTACAATTGTAATTTTTTAAAATTTAATTTAATCAATTTTAAATTGTATTTACTATTATAATGCAGAATTTAAGTTTATAATCCATATTTTATTGTTTTGTAATTTACGGAACTAATAAGTTTTATTTTTTTTCTAGGTAAATCCACTTCAGTTCAACAAAAACAATAATGACACTCATTGTCTGGTATGTACAATTTGGTAGTTTCAATTCCAAAATGGGAATAATATTGAAAACGTATCAATGAAAGAAGATTTTTTTTTATATTGTGTTAATCGAGCTGTGCGAGAATGTGTAAACATGGGGAAAAGTGGATGGCAGAAAAGAAACAGGAAAACGTATTTCGGGTTTCACAAAACCGGACTCTCCACTCTCTCTCTATATCTCTCTTTCACCCAACAAAACGGTCGACCTTCAATCCCAATTTCTCTCCAGATTGTGCGGCAAATGCGATTATGTGTCGTTGGCAGTTTCGATTCCACCACTTTCCCCGCAATTTATTTCAATCTTGTAAATCCGCACTCGATAGAAGAGGAGAGCCGAGCAAAAAGTTATATATTCTCCGGGAAGAAAAAAGTCTATAGATTTTTAATCCCCCGTCCCGATATGCACTTTTGTTTCTCTCGCATCGCATCAATCTTCTTCGCATGGGGGGGAACAGCCGCACCCCAAAATGACAGACAATCAATCTATTGTTAAGGGCCTCACGATAATCCGATGTATTTTTTTTTCCGCTATATTTATTTTCTCGTCGTCAGCCGCGAATCGAAGAAAGCTTTTATGTAATGCGCGCGCGGGCTTGAAAAAAGAAAAGGGAGCGCGAAAGAAAGGTTCATGCTTCTGGTGATTGATAAGCTTTTACTGGTTGGGAGGTCGCGAAATGCCACCCTCGGGCATATTAAATTTACCAATATAGAGACGATTAAATTATTCAATTCATTCGTGTAATTGAAACAGGAGGGGAATCCCCCCGTGTGTCTAGCGTACGTCAATATTCGAAGTGAGGGAGCTTCAAGTTTCGGTTACATTATTACATTACATTATTTTTCAAGCATAAAAATTGATGCAAACTATAATATTTAATTTTGAGATTTCATTCCTCAGCAACAATCTGAATGACTATGTAATAATGTCACAACTGTTTTCAGAACAATTTTACATTTAATTCAATTACCATTTGCTGCACTTTAATTAGCGAAAACGTGTCGTGCGTTCATTAGCGTCCGCGGAATATGCATGCGATAAAATTACATAAAAATTGGAGGGACAGTGCAAATGGAGCTGCTACGCGCGCTCTCCCCGGTCGTCGTCCTCCACCCGCACTGTTGGGGGTTGCGCAACCCCGGGGGTACGAAGAGCGAAAATTAAAATGCTGCAGTGCAAACACGCGAATAAATAATGAAAAGAGCGGGAAAGATGAAATTAAAAGGGCACACATGCGGCAGACGCAATGATTTCTGCGGGCCTTTAAACCGAAACCAAAAACGACGACGACCGAAAAAAGTAATAAAATAAAACGAGAAGGGCAACCAAAAAAAATAAAAAATGTACCGAACGTGCTTCGCGACGCGTAATATTCAAAGCTCGTATATGTATGAATAATTAACGTCAAAATGTCCGGTGACTGCCTCCGAGTTGAACGTGTATTTTTCATGCCATTCCCGTTTTGACCGCCACTTTTTTTCCTTCGACTTTGATTTATTCTTTTTATTACATTTATTCTTATTATTATTAAAATAATCTTCACGATCTACTGGAAAGTGGTAATCTTTTTCCCCTCCGGATATATTCATTTTCAATATCGTTTTGCAACCTTTTAGCCCTCATTGTGAAAATGGTTAAGTTGACCTCTCTGTATGTTGATTTATTTTTTATGATCAGTATGAAAGATGACCGATGTAACGATTCCAATTTATTTTCTAGCTATGCTGATCGTTTTAATTTCAGAAAGAAGTTCGGGCTATAATTTTCTAGATGCTCGAGCTGAACGGAATTGTCTCGAGAGACGGGAGGAGTTTGCGGGATCGTTGGAAACGGCGGCGTTTCATTCAGATGCTGCATGCATGCACTACGTGAAAGTGGATACGTTACGTACGGTCTGCTGGAGTCTTATCTTCTGCTCCCAGACAGACAAGAACTGGCAAATTCAGATTGCATTGCTTTGCATTTCCTGGCTTCAATTTCGTTAGCCATATGTTTGCCTCTCCCTTCGTTATTACATCGAAATTACCGAAAAACGTTCCTGCGATTCCTCCAATGCGACACAGAACTAATCCCGTTCCAGGACTCGACGTGCTGTTGTTGTTGTTGTTGCTGCTGCTGCTACTACTGCTGTTACTGCCATGCAATAGATTCGATGTCAAATGCTGTAGTTACGGGTGCAGAAGCTGTGAGATATGGCCGACATTTCTCAAACTCAGTTGCCGCCATCTCGTTCGAGCGGAATGGCTTCACTTAACAGCAGAGATGACATAAATCTTGATAATGCAAAAGTTTTAAGATTCAATTTGGATCCCAAAACTAAATGAAGACAAATTCATGGGGGCTTCGCGTTTTTTTTTTTATCTCTTTTTCATCTCCTCCCCCAAAACACACAATATTTTCAGAACAGAATGTAATTTATAATTTAAAACATGAAATAACGGCCTTTATTCCATAATCACCTACTATTTTCCACGGGAAACGCCTGCATACACTGTACGTGCTAATTACCATAAACAGGTCAATTGCTAAACTTGCCCTCCTGTGTGCTGCAGTATCTGGTTCGTTGCTACCCGTGCGTTTCTGTTTGAATTTCATAATTAATTTTGGCACGCATTTGTTATCTTCACGTTATTATCATCCTGCGCGCACACGCAGATTAACATCGGCACACTTTAGTAATCTGAACGTATTATTGCATTCCAGCGTTCATCACTTTCAATGAAAAACTAAACCCTGCAATGCATTTTATCAATTTATGCAGCATAGTAAACAAGGTGCTAATGTTGTAATTAATACATGCGAAACAATTATTATAAGTTACACAATTTCGTTTAAACCGATTATTATAAATTTACAGTTTTGAATGAAATCACGCAAAATCACTATTTTATTATTTATATTAATCTTCCCGTATTGTTTTTAGCAGTAGTCCGTTATATTCGTTATGGAAAAAATGATTTTGCTGAAAATATGATTTTTTTTTTAAATAAATTCAAAAATATACGTTTCGGCTTAGTTTTCATTTACGTTTGATGTATCAGGTTTTTTTTTGATAAAAAAAATAACGAAACAGAATATTCGCATTGCACGTAATTCAAATTCCCATAGACCGCAACGTATTTTTTTTTTTTTGGAAAATTATAAGTGAACTCGATGTACATACAACAATTAAATTTACAATAAAGTAAAAACATGCTACGGCGAAAAACTTGCGGATCAATGATTCCGATTAAATGAATATCACTGAAAAAAAAATGTAGCATTTTACAAACTTCAAAAAGAAAATACATTTTCATCTACATGGAAATAAATGTGTGCATTTTATTGTTGTTGTTATTATTGGGTTCAAATTCTGTTTCATTTTGCTCCAATTGCATTTACCCTGGTTAATGTGCAACATTTTCAGCGCTCGCGCTCTAAAAAAAAATGTGTTCGCGAATAATTAGATTTCGCAATTTTTCACCGCCCGAACTTAGTAATGCGTTTACTTCTAGCTGCGGTTCCTATTTTAATATAAAAACAAACATATTGTACGTGACTTTTTTTCCTCTCTCTCTCCCTCGAATTACTGAAGCTTACAAAATATATTTTTAATTAAAAACTTGGTGGCGTTTGTAATATTTTTGATTATGTCGAGTTTACTGCAAAAATACGTTATTGTTATTAAAATACCTGCGTTAAAAAATTGCTTTATTAAATGTTGCATAAATTTTTAAAATATTTTAAAATTATATTTTATTACAATATAAAATCTATGTTAATTTATATAGTTTAGTTGAATTATAATCATTTTATGAAAGTCAGCAAATTTTCTCTCATCAGTCAGACAATGATTTTAATCGTTCCGAAATTCGTTTACGTTTCTTTTTCTTGTCGGAAGATGCGTAATGTGCTGATTCGCAGCAAGTGTTTGAAAGCCTTTGATCGAGGGTGGAAACTGATATCGTCGGATTTCGAGAAACGAAGTGTTGAGAGGGAGGAAAGATAAAAGAATCCCGTGCGTTGATTAATGCCGGTCGAATTAGATGAATTCAAACACAATGCTTCGAATTTATTAATACTTCAAACTTCCGAACGTGCGATATAAATCAGCCATGCAGCGTTTAACAATAGACCAAAGAAATTGCCTTTCGAACACCGACGATCGTACATGCATGAACTAATCCAGGATCAGAGTGTAATCCTTGCACCTATTATAATTTAGCGAAACTAAAACTTTATAGTTCTATAGTAGTTAAATGTAAGAATTCTTAATATTTAAACTTTTTTGACATAATGTTTTGGTGATCCAAATTTGGCAGTTATTAAAAAAAATCTAATTTGAATTTGGTTTTGTTAGGTTTTATTGGACACATAAATTTGTCATTTGCGGAGTATAGGCGGATATATCCGTCTTATCCTTTATACAGGATGCTTAGCTTGTGCAAACGTTATTGATAGTCATATGCTTCTGTGGGAGCAAAGAAAGTTGAAGTGATATATCTACGTTTTTGTCAAGGCTTTGACTCCT
This sequence comes from Nicrophorus investigator, assembly GCA_963457615.1. Classification (NCBI taxonomy): domain Eukaryota; kingdom Metazoa; phylum Arthropoda; class Insecta; order Coleoptera; family Silphidae; genus Nicrophorus; species Nicrophorus investigator. The sequence continues at coordinate 30,299,420 of OY735141.1, forward strand.
ACATTTTTTTGTGTGGTTTCTATGTGGTTGGGTAGGTATCAAGGGTGGTTTGAACGTTGCCGCACATCCTGCTGACTGGTCCTGCTTAATTATGCCCGTTGTCTTGTCCAAAATTCGCTTACACGTACGGAACGCTGATGGCTTCTCATTAAAAGTTAATTTCGTCTGTTTTGCTAAATATTCCGCCAGCTACGGGTAACTCGTGATTCAGGATTAAAGCCGGAAACGATGCGAACAAAAAAAAAGTAAGTAGTGAGAAAAGGAAAGCGTGTTTCGCCTAGAGGACTCACCAACCAACTTTCGTCTTATCAGATAACGCGCTTCCGCGCGTACACGAAGTTAGGAAGGCTGAATTAATTTTCGCTACTGCAACTTTTTTCTTCCTTCTGCGTTCCTCTTTTTATTCTCCTTATCTCTCCTGCATCGTCGCATGTGTCCCTTTTTCCTTTTATTTTATTTTTTTCTTTCGTGCTCGTCCTTTCTTTTCGTTTCATGATCCAATGGGAATCGTTTTGTTATTTCGCCGGAGGCTTGTAAATTCGCAAACCCTACAGAATGGAGAAAGGGGCGAATGTGGGGTGAAGACGGAAGGATGGGGGGATGAAGGAGACGACGTTTCTTCATCTCTGGCACAACCGAAAACAGGACAGAGCGCGCACTCTCCTCCTCTCCCTCTCCGAACCACCATCATCCGACTGTTTTCACATTGTTTAATAGTCCGCTGCTCGTGACAAGCGAAAAGACGCCCCCGCATCATCGTGACACGTCGCGACGCCTAAACTGCGCGTCCCGAACAGACGAATAAATATTTTACAAACTTAACCGAATTTATTCTCACCCCAAATCTTTATTTCTCTTCTCCCTGTTCTCTTTATATTCAATGTAAAATTCATCCCTAAATCATTCATTATGACTCTTAATGATAGCAATAGGTATAGATTGAGTACTAAATAATATATATTTTCCAAAATTATCTCATAAAATCGTGTTGCGAAAAATATAAAATGTTTTCACATTTTTTTTTAGAATAACATTTCCTCTGAGAAAATTATTATAAATATTTAACAAGTATTAAATAATAATTGTGCACATTAATAAACTATTGGAATAACTCCAGTGTGGCAGTTATGTTGTAAAATAGTAAAGTGGAAAGACGGTGCTTAAGAAAACGAATTTGATTTGATGAAATCTGCATAAATAAAACAGCCGGAAATGGCAGTTCCTCTCTGTATCTTTATATACATATATATATAAAAGAGATGTCCAATTAAGATAAAACGTAAATTTGTTATAGAATTGAATTAGAAAACGTTAACTAATTCATGGGGCTGCTGCAGTAGTTAATTCTCGCAAAGAGTGAGTATATATATATACAGCGAGTCTCGTGTTCCGGATACAAATTCGGGCAATTACAAGTAGTAGCAGTAGTCGTAACCAAGGGGGCACTGCGCCAAAAACGATAAACTCTCCGGAGCGGAAGAAACGAATATGAACTTCTTTGAAATTCGAAAAGTTCCCGACTTTAAATCAATTATTTTTATTTTATTTTTCAAAATATTTCACCTTTTTTTTTCAGCATAATTTTTACGAAATTTAAGTTAGATATTTATTTTATTTTAAATAATTATAATCGACATTAATAAATTAGTTTGTGTCTTGATGAACATATATTAAGGACGCATTTTCAACAATCAAAATCGAAACTAATGTGTGATATTATGTTGTGACGTATATGTAAACTATATGGCGGATATATCCGCCGAAATCTAATTAAGTTATATTTTTATTAATTTCTTTGACCGTGCATTGAAGTCGTCTTGTTAAGTATATAATTCAACTTGAAGAAATTGCGCTGCAATGAAATTGTAAATTTGAAAATGTATTTTTAACTGAAACTAAGTTTCTCATTTAATTGGGGTTGTTAGTGATAATGCTCGGGTGGTAGTTGCGCCAAGGACGATAACGTTTAATGCAGAAGGATTCGCCGGAACGGAAGGACTAATTCGCATTTGGCAATTCGATTATTGCATCATGGCACGATGCACGATTTTATTTTTCCGGACGAATGTGATAATCATTTCTACTTTTACGTCGTCGTTGGCGATTAGTGCCCTCGGGGTCAAATTTGTAATAAGAATTAGGGCTCTGCGGCTGGCAGAAACATTTTCGTGAGGGCCTAATTATACGCTCGCTTTGACAAATTGTCTGGCAAACATTTGTCACGGACACAAAAAGCTACCGCCACCCGCTCCCCGCCAATGCCGACAAGTCATCGTCGACGGGGGGCGGCCGAATGCGATGAACAAATTGCGTGCAAATGGTTTGGTTGGGTTTTTCCACAGACCCACTTCACATAATTAAACGGAAATCTAACGTAAAATATTACGCAATTTAGTTGCAGAAATTTCAAAAATTAACACCATTAAATCACTGGGTTTCAAGTTATAACTTCATAAATATATTCCTATATATTTCTTTTATAATGCGAATAAACATGTTCAAAAGTATTTTTGTAATATGTTGTTCTTAAATAAATCCCAGAAAGACTAGTCAAGATTTAGTTAGACGAAAATATTGAAAGTACTGAATAATATTCTGCAATATGAATTGAATTGATGATGATGCATCATCCTTCATTATCCGTCGATGGTCGACCACAACACCGACTTCCTCGCAAGCCCTATGGGAACAATTCCATTAATTGTTATGTCTCGAACCTAGGTGGCGGTTCGTAACGAGGAAGAGAAGGGAATGGAATGGAGTGGGGTTTGGGTTTCAGCGATTTAATTATCAAATACCTAAAATCCCGAGATATTCGCAGATGAAAATGCGACACTTAATGTAATGATCGTTAAAGGAATTTGTGTGTCCTCTCGTTTATTGCGGGCCCTCCTGATTAATACCCCAGAGCCAGACGGAATGAGAAAAGAGCCGACATCCACCATTAATAATCCGACCAACCCTTTTCCACCCTTCGAAAATCATCGCGAACATCGAACGATAAAATTTATTTACACGTCGCGCGTAATTTCTTTATTACGACTAAAACGGGAACAATAATTGAGGTTGCGCGCCCGATTCAGAAAGGCGATAGGCAAATTACAGCAAGTGCTCTCTGATACTCCCCAATTGCTGGAAATACGTGTGCGGGGCTTAATAGCAGCAACATCTGCACGAAAAATCTAAAACTTGCGCACGTAATTATATAATCCGATTACAACCAATAAAGGCCAGCCTCGGCTTCGGTTTCCGTGCACATTTCTTTTTGTATTTTTATTTTAACGAAACATCGCGAAAAATAAGTAATCATATATTACAAATAATTACAACATATCTATATTACAATAACGAAATTTCATTATTGCGTAATTTTAGTTATCATTTTTGATTAAACCGCATCGCATTATTTTATCGAAACTCGATCTTCATTAAAAATTGCATAAATAATAAATCTTCTAGTTACTTGTATTATCGACTCTGCACTTGCATTTTTAAGTTTCAACACTTAATAAAGTATTGTCCCTTTTGCTCAAAGTAAAACGCGTAAGAACTGAAAGTGAGTTTAAATATTTGAATGCCTTTCTACGGAGGGATGATGGAAACTTTAAATAAGTTGCAACGCAAATGGGAAAGTTTTCAAGGAGATCTGCCGAAATGCAATTATCTAAAGTTAATTTCCTTCTCGAATTAATTATTCAAAAAATAATTTCATTTTTTATTTGTAATTGATATTCGTGATTTCAAAAATATTTGTCGCATTTGTTAAACGCCTCCTCTCCCTGTTTGACTGAATAGCTAAAACGGCTTCAGAACGGAACGTGTTTGAGAGTGGTTCTTGCGACGTGGTTCGTGGGAGACAGCATCGAAGTGTGCAGATGCATTTTAATTAATCAACGCGATATATAAAAGTGTCAAATCGGCCTTATTTAGTGGAAGCGGCGCTCCTCCTCCGGCCTTTCCTCCCACGCTTGTCGCATTCATTTGCATTGTATAATAGGCGAAGGGGATGATTGATAACCCGGCTGCCGCCGCCAATATCAATCATGTTTTTGCATGTTCCACCAGCTCGAATGTCTGCATGTGCCGGAGGAGGATGAGGATGAGTTTGCGAAGATGTTTTATAGTGTCGTAGGGGTAATAAATTTTCGAATTCTCTCTTTTTCATTTCCCACTTTTGGTCGTGTCCTTTCCGTTCCGTCTTCTTTTTTTATTCATTCAATATTGCTGTCGAGCTTCTTCCGAAACGATCCGGAAATGTATGTATATATGATTTAATACTGTTATTTTCCCAAAGAATGTTGAAGATGTTACTGTCTTGCTAGTTACTATGTACGAATACCATTTGTGATTGTACATTACAATTAGACCTCCTAGTTATGTATCCTATCGATTCTAATTTCTTGTTCTTATCTTTGAGATGGGAAATTAACTCGGGGAACGGTATCTCCGGCAACTATCTTCGATTAAATGGAAATGGAGAGTTTTCCGCAACAATAATGAGTTTTTCTGCCCTCTTCTTTCCAATACCGGTCGTCTTCCCTTTTATTCGCTGAAGAGCATCATCGATCTGAAGCAGAAGAACATTCCAAGCACAATACAAAGCAAACGCGCCGGATAAAGTGCAAAATGAAATTATACTTGTAAAGTAAATCATTTGTGTATTATTATGCAAATCCTGTTTCTGGTGGAAAACTTTTGTGCGAAATATTTCACGATTGAAATAATCCTCTGTGAAAACGGCGTTTCTTATCCTGCACCCCGGTTTCTGACCGTCCTCACGTGCGCAAGAAAATAAGGCTCGACTGTCTTAAATTCCGGGGGCGGGGACACACGATGCGTTATGAAAAGTATTCGGATCGCGATAATAAAAGGAGATGCCGTGAGCTCCCCCCCGAAACCCTCCCATTTCTTCCCCCCAGTTGCAAGAAAGGAGACTTTCACGAAAGGAGACTAGTCAGAAAGAAAGGAGAGAGCAAAAAAAGAACACATGAAATTGTAACGAAACTGGAGCAGCATAACTTTTTTTTTTGCTTCTTTACGCTCCTTTCATACTAGCAGATATGAAAGACAAGAAAGTTTTTTTTCTACGTTATTGTCTTTCATTTTCCTTGCGTTTCGTTATTATTTTCTTCCTTTTTACTATTTAATAGCGTACTTCCATCGCTTAATTTGCTCGATAATTTGATTACATTAATGAAAATATAAAATAAGTTTTTAAAAAAAATAACGAAACTATCTAGTATCAAAAACTGGTTTTATAATGCAAAATATATAGTTTATTATAAATATTCATGCACAAAAGTCGGAACGGTTTCGGATGACAGATTACGTTTTATGTGACAGCAGTGGCGTAGACCTGACGCCCTCCACCCGTAAATATTATGCAAGATATTGCTACATATTTTTATTGCGGTAATGAAACCACAAATGGATGCAGATACAGTTTTTTTTTAGTATTTATATTCCCCATGTAATATTAAAGCATTAATCTATATAGAGAAATTTCAATTTGTAAAAGTATCCAAAAATATAAATATTTGTTTTTACATAGAGTTACAATATTCAATATATATACACTACAATTTCAAAAATATTGTATATATTGTGTCAGTAGCAGAAACATTGTATTTTTGTTATTGATATATGTGGCAGTTGTGTGTGGTTTGTAGAGTATAAAATGTGTGTCACGTAAATGTGTGTGCAGCAAGAAAACCTCGCTAATCGTTCCAGTCGCGTTAATTTCTCGAAATTAATTGCACCGTTTAATAAAGCCCTAATTAATTATGAGCATTAGCGCCGGTTGCTAACATTGTTCGCGTACATCCATCGCCGCCAGTGTGTTGGAGCGGGGCGTGGGGTTTTCTGTTGGCGGCGAAGATGGGATCGAGTTTCTCTCTCTATCTCCATTTTATATGCACGATCAAGAGGGGTGGAAGAGTTTGCCTGCTCCAGATATGTTTCTGTTAAGTTCGCTCGCTCGCTGCGGATGAAGCGGGGGGGTTGGGGGTACGCCATGTTTGTGCACATTCACAACGCGCCGCTGAACAAACAGAAACGCCACATTCCTTATTATATAATTTATATTATGCAAGCAAGCAGATGGAAAGCGGCGGAGGCGGCGGTCGATGATTAACCGGCGGCTATCGTATCCCCCTTCCCAGCGAACAGCCGGATATTTTAGCCAAATGGAAATCGTTAAATTAGTTTGACAATTTAAATTATTATTTGTCCTGCTTGTCCTAGACAGCATCATCGATCTATTTGAGATGAAAAGGAATATCCGGAGGAGTCCTACTTTCGACCGGCACAAAAGGCCGTATCTTTCTATGGGTGCGAGGAATGTTGGAATTGTTGGATGAATGGCAATACCGGTATATGAAGGTTGCGAACATGCGAGTTGCACATAAAAAACGTGATTGCGCGGAAATCGCGATCCACTTTTATTGACTCCTTGTCCCCAATCGAACCGTCGCATTATCCCGGCTTTCCCTTCACCCTTATTACAATTTATCGCCGATTTTATTAAAGCCGACCAGAATATAACCATGCCCATTGCCCCGCAGCACCAACGGTCGCCCACTAAATTAAATCGGGCCATCGGGCATAAAACAATCCGCGACTGGACGTCATCCGCACATTTCCATATTCCGTTCACGATGAATGTCCATTTGTAATTTTCCAACCCTCTCCCAATTAAAAACGTCAGAATTATTATTACCTTTTTTTTCGCCCTTTCAAATTTACGATTTTCGCAATCATTTCCAACGAGCTTCGCAAATCAAACAATAAATCTATCACAAACTACATGAATCCAATACAATACAAACTTATTTACAGAACTTAAAAATAATTTGTTTAAATATGATGTCTCAATATATTTTAATTATAAATATATTGGATGTAATAACATGTATAATATTTTAGATAATACGGTGGAAGCGCCGGGCAAAAGCATGAAAATAATCAATATGTTTATTTCATAAAATACATATATTTGAAACGGAAACAAGGTTGCAATAATTATGTTGATGTCTGCAGTATTTGTTGGTTTGGTTGTTGTTGTTGTTCAATGGACATGGACGTGTATTGGATTAGGTTCTGGAGGCGTGAGAGAGAGAGTTATCTTGACCCGATGGTTTGATTGGATACACACACACAGAGTAGCGATCTCTCTGTATTCTCGTGTATGGCAGGCATGGTCAAAGCTTCTCTCTCCTCCCGGCGGCTTTCAAACCGGATTATAGTTCATAACTATTATTTCCCCGGACGCTGTCTGCCTGATTGATTGATTCGCTCCGGTAATGCAGCCACTAATGAGTTCGTAATTAATGTCCGGTCCAGTCAATGCTGTCCATTAAAATGCGAAAAATATTTTTACAACACAAGCATCACTGCACTGCACCACTAATTATTGCCATAACGTGTATCAAACAAAAAATCACAGATTTTGTTCATTTTTTTGCAGTATTTTCAAACTATGAAATGAAATTACTTCTAAAAAATTGGTGCGAGTTTCATTACTGAAATATAATATCTGCTACTTGCAGTGAGAAGTATGAAGGAAGAAAACACTTCTTGAACTTTGCATTAGTTCGTTTTCGCGCGATGATTTATGTGCACTTTCCCTGGCGTTCAGTGGAGCACGTGAAATTATTTTAAAGTTTGGCAAGAGAATCAACATCAATCAAAACCGCGAATAGCGTTAATACGATCCTTTTAAGTTATTCAACGCTTACAGTTTGATTTCACGCGTTTATAAATCCATTAACTGCAAACTCCGAAATGAAAACTCTTCAAGCACTCATTGCTTCGCGGGAAATTTATATCGCGTGATTTGTTCGCTCGTCGCCAGTTAATAAACTATATTTGTTTGGATGAAACCCTCCATCCATCTTGTATGTAAAATATCCTCGTGTCTTCGCCGCTATTTCTTCACTTCTATATTAAGCTCGAGTTAAAAGGGGTTGGCAATAAAACGGAGGAGGAGCGAGCGATGTGTGACGGGATTGAAAGCAGTGGGCAGCCCGAAATGAAATTGCCAACGTGATTAATCGCCGGCAATAGCTCTAAGGACATGTACATCCCTGAGAAGCTGCTTCAATCATTGTGACAAACGCCCTGGAGCGAGTCCAGACAAAGCCCTCTGCCCTTCCAACCCTTCGTCCTCGTCGACCAGGCGTTAAGGTTTCAGAACAGCAGAAACACACAACTATTCGCGTTACAAATAGCCCATCGCTTTACCAACTCAACCGCTTTCTCCCCGCCGTGGCTACTACATTCATTGCGGTCGCATTCCTCGAGCCTTGACTGCTTCATCCAGAGCTGCTCTATATAAGCGCTATCTGATTCCAAAGACAACTGCTGGACGACTTGCGATGATTGGCCTCAATCTACGTGAAATAAAACAAACAATAGATCTTTCAATGAGCGTGCGTGCGTGTGTGTGTGCAACAAAGGGACGTCGAAGCCTATAATCCTTTATTAAAAAAGTTTCCTCGTTTCCGAAAGTGTATAACCTCATCAAAATTTAAATTTGTCTTGTGTTCCGAAGTGGCGCGGCGCCATATTCACCGAGGAAAGCGGGAAAAAAAGGACCTGTCCTGAAAAGAAGGCATGAAAGGGAAAAGGAAAAAAAAAGGGAATAGCGTGATCGAAGGGAGGCGGACGCGAAATTCAAAGGGATGAATGTATGTGCGGGGCAATAAAACGGCCGCATAAATTACTCTTGCCTTTTTTTCTTCTTCTTTTTCTTCTGTGCGCTCCTCTTTCTCCTTTCACGCCAAGTATGATAAAATTACGGATGGAGAAGTGGTTGCGAAAAAAAAAGAAAAGGGCGAATAGCGCACGGCGATGAAAGTTCGGATATTATTAAAACTATTTCGGGAAATGCCCGAGATTTACGGGATGCTCGAAACGAGGGCGTAATTAAAAAGGTTTGCTAATTAATTTCGAGTGGATGCCCTTCATTTTTGGTTCTTTCTACTCGTTTCGTTCGTCTGCGAAGAACTTGCGTTATACAACGGGATAGACGTTTTCTCCTCCACTGATCCTTATTAATGCACTGTTTCCTTAATGGAACTCCTCCACTCACCTAGATTCGAATCGGTGTCGCTTTCAGTTATTTCCAGAATCCTTGCAACATTGCGATGCGGAAAATAATTTTAATTGATTGGTGGTTGTTCGCTTCGCGCATAATTCAAATTAGGTCCTTTTTGGCTGAAACGCGGAAGGACATTGAAGCACTTGACAGTGTCTTCTCCGAATACCATTAGATTAGTCATTCACGTTTTCAGGCGCCGCACAATTCCGAGAATAATGCACAATTCACAATCCAATTTTACAGTTTACCCAGTCGATCACACGACCCACTACCCACTGCACTCGTCCAGAATTCTCATGAACTTAGTAGCATAATTGCCTTATTTTCTTCATAAATCAAATTTTGTATTTTCAAATTACAGACTTGGATCATAACGAACGTTATTTATTACTAACATGTCAATATCCCAAAAAGTCATGTCAAGTGTCAATGTTGCCAAAATAAATATCACGAATTCAGTTTAAAATTAAACCATGGTGCCACCACAAAAATAATGTGTTTTCAAAAAACAGTAAATATCACCAAAATGTTAGAACCACATACAATTTAATTAAAATTGTTTTTTCCCGAAACCATTAATATTTATTTTTTTGACAGCAATATTGCATGTAGTTTGTTTATTTCATTTGAAAATATTGGACATGATATAAGAATGTGGCAGCCATGTGAAAACAATGCTATTAAACATTTTTGGCAAACATTTATCAGGAGTCGGCGGGTGAGGGGGTGGTGGAGGAGAGAGAGGTAATTCAATTCCGCATTCCCGGATGCATGATGGACTGATTGAATTACATCTGTCTGTCTGCTATGTAAATTTGTCACGGCCTGACCGAATACGCGTCGTTTCATTATTGCACCATCCCTTCACTCCGACACACCCCCTTTCGTCCACTTTTAAAAACGTACATATTCATGTATATATAATCATATTCCGTCTAGCCACGTTTAAATCCCTTCGCAAGCACACTATGCAACCCCCCCCCCCAATTAAGTGCTTCCTGTTTCCGTCAATTTAGTGCACTGTTTGGAATTAACTAGTTACATCGCGTCTCTCTTCCTCCGCGTTGCCATCAATCTACCTATCTGTATGTATCTCATATGTGATGTCACGAAACTTTGGAATCGAACCGCCAACATTCGACACAATTCCCCGGAGTCGTCTACACTGCAGTGGTTGTTGCTGTGGCGTGTGTGGGGCGTGATGGCCGACCAATTTGCCACTTTCATTAATTTCATACGTCACCGTTCTATTGAATCCATTATTGGTGCGTCCGCGAAACTGCCAATTGTCAACCGCAATTTGGCCTACCGTAAATCATTATACGCATTTGATTGATTCATTAATTCGCTAATTTCCTAATAACCGCAATATACACATTTAATTGTAAAGGTTTTTCCTTTAAAAAAAGTTTTGACCAAGATTCTTTAAGAACTGAAACTCGATGTAAAGGATATAGCGGATATATCAGCCGCTTGAGCGCAAAGTTAATTTTAATAATTAACATTAGAGGCGATCATTACGCGGTGTATAAATTAATTGTTATTAGAATTGCAAAAAGGAATGCTAATTGTTGCATGCAAATTATGTAAACTTTGTATGCAAATTAATAATATGCTTGATTGATTATTCAAAACAACCATTACCAGAGGGCACTATTTATGGTCCCACGACTAACACTGATTGAGGACCCACGACTAATACTGACTAACAATATTTAATTAACACTGCTTAGAATCCTGATAAGTTTATTTTTTAACTGCGATCGCAATCGATTAATAAACGCGACATATGAAGAGAATATAAAAAAAATATTATATAACACAAGGTTAATTATGATGAATTATGTCTGCTGCGACAAGGTCAACGAGCAAATTTATCTTGCAATATTAAACAATTCTATCTAATGGTAAATCTAAGATTTTTTTTATGTATTTATTTATGTAACTAACTGAACTATTCAACATAAAATTTGAAACAACAAAATATTATGATATTGTTGCACAGGCCGTGCACGAAACCCAATTACGATAATGTAAATTAATTATTAATAGTGGCGTTTGGTAACTTTGAAGTGGATATTTCGAATAATCTAAATTTATTTGTACCGCGAATCAATTAATTAGCATGCGGCATAATGCATTACGGAAATTCAATAATAATAATAACAATATTAACAACTGACGTACAATCAGAGCATTCTAACGAAAAAATAAAAACTGTGAAAATTGGGCACCAAGCGACGTAACGATGACGATTCCCTCGTGTTATAAATGCGTCACTTAAAGATTAACGATGTCGGCTGCACCAAATTGGACCGCTATTCCCAACGTGGTCGTATATAACGACGTTTTCTTCTTATTTGCTTTTTTCGTCTGTTGATTTTTTTTTAAATGTATTTATTTGTGAACCGTAGGGTCAAACCGAGAAGGAAACTAAAGTTGAGGTCATGATTAATGGACATTCTGCGATACATGACACTAAACTTTTTGTCGCTCCGCGCATAGCCTTTGAGGTGTCTGCATACAATTTTGACGGGCGCACACAAAGCACAAACACGTGTTTCCTCATGATGCAAGGTTCTCAGTTTATATCATAGAATACGATTTCATTCATAAACTCTGAGCATCATAAACGACGATGTCTCTTTGCCACGAACATATGTTCATGTTAACTAACTAAATGTATGTAGGTAAAACAGTGTAAAGGATTGGGCGGATATATCCGCCCCTACTTATTAACTATTTCAAGACTATAATTTTATTTTTTTTAATTTGGGATAACGTTTTACACTAATAGTCAATAAGCAGTTGAGAATGAAACCTTCTATCAAATAACCACAGATTAATCGATCGAGAAAAGATTGCGAAGTCGTGCGAGTATGAATGGAGAAGATGCCATTGTTTTCTCGTTATCCTTAATAGTGAATGAGAAAAAAGGTTTCGGTTGGAGTGGTTTCGGTCGAAGAGAGAATGCGGCCGTTTCTGCCACATTTAACTCTTTGTCTAATTCCATGAATTACAAATTGTATTCCGAAGCGGTCAGAGCAGGATTCCCATTCTCATTTTTTGTTTCCTCTGCGGCTCTCTGAAAAGACTTAGTTCCAGGACATTATCTCCTCCCCGTCGGCTGTCATCTCTCGACGGCATAAATCTTTCCAAAATTACCCCTTCGGGGATATTAATTTCATATCTCCGTTTTCAGGTGCCGAAGACGACGTCCACCATTTCCAAGGGAACGATACGCACACAGATTTCTTCCGGTTGGTGATGCGCGATGGAGACTCACTCCTCGTTGGCGGAAGGTAAGAGTGTTTTTTTTTTCTACCATTATCTATCTTTCTATCCCTCTCTATATATATAGATATCTATATATATATATATATAGACGTTAAATTTTCCCCGGATATTGTTTCGTGATGGTCTCGTGCCACTTTGATGTTTGTTCTTAATGACTTTGACCGCACGACCGGAATTTATCGAAAAGACGGAATAGCTTCTCTCTCCCGCTTTATGTTCTTTTGTTTCACTTCTTTCTCATTTTATCTTCTTTGCTCTTTTTTTATACTACAAGAAAAAAAAAATATAATCCCCTTGCAATAGCCGTACAAAAATAAATTCCGGTTCGCGTAATTTGTTTCGAATTTAAAGGGAAAATTTAATTGCCAGAAAATTATTCGCCAGAAATAACTTCCTTGCGGTTTATTTGGTTCCCCCGAATTCTCCTTCTCCTCCTCCTCCTCCTCCTCCGTTCATTGGAATTTATATTTGAAATTTTTCACTCCGCGGATCAACCTCGAAATTCCTCTTTTCGTTTTGGTTTTGCTCGTTATTCGCTTTTTCAAACCCATCACCCCATTGTAATCGGCTCAGATTACGCGGATTCAATTGGATATTATCCGATCGACTAGAAAACGAGTTTTTTGTATTTAAATATAAGATGAATACCCTTCGTATATAACAGTGGTCGACAAATCAGTCCCGATCGGTGTTGGGCCCACAAATTCATATTTACATTAATCCTCCAAATAAACAATGTATACCTTTATGGACAAGCGGCGGATATATTCGCCCTATCTTTTAATGTTACCAATAATCTTAAATAAGTTTTTTTCGCATTGCCATTGTTATTCGTTTTTTTCCACGAATTATGCGTCCAATGAAAAGGCAATATTATATTTGCATAGAAAAATAAGAGATGCTGAAAAAATACACAATTGTTGGAAGCGAAAATCGGCGCTTTATGAATATTAATAAAACTCCTGTTTACTTAAAGTAGAGTCCGCATTTGAATATAATTCCAATCAAATGTCTCCACCCTCTTTCGCTTCTACGCTTCTGTATTTTCTTTCTAATTTTCTTTTTTGGTTCTTCTTCATCAGATCCTTCTCTATTATGATTCAGCTTTAATTGATATTTGCAAAGTTCCCACTGTTAATGCAATTTGCGCACGTCCCTAATGCAAACATCTTTTTCTCGAAAAAAAAAATCTAATTATCAAATAAAAGGGTCTCCAGTTCTCCTTCTGAGCAAATGGAATTAGTTGGTTCTTTCATTCGAGTTTCTTCTTAAAGTTACTCATACAAAGAAAAAACTGACATTACCTATGTTTCATCAGGATGTTGACTTAATAATGTTTTTATATATTATTTTTTTATTTATTGATTTTGTACATCAACAGTATGAAATATTGAAAATTATACAAAATACTAAATTTTGAAAAACGTCACCGCAAAATCTAATTAAAACTTAGCCAAAAAAAAATTAGGATTGTGCAAGCAAAGTGCGAAATATTTAAAAGGGGATACTTCCGAAATGAGATACTGCTAGATGTTGCGAAGAAAAGTTGAGCGGAGTCGGCGAAATTAGCGACCCGCCCGTTTAATACGTGCATATATTTCATAAATTTCGTTTTAATTAAAAGTGATTAAGATTTAATTTCAGATTAGACGGGGATTTGCCACATCCCGAAAACGGATTATATTCAGATGGTTATGAATAAACAAAAATAGTCCGACCGCTGATCCCGGCGCATCCACCAAACGATTTGACCGCAAGATACGCTGAAATTAAAAAATGTATTTTCTTAGTTTGGAACTATTTCCTTCATTGTTTTATTGAGTTTCGCTGAAATTTATGTGCTGTTATATTTAATATGCAGGAAGGTAATACGACCGAAACTCGACTATATTTATGTTCCATCTGTGCATTACGTAATATTTGTTTACTTCGCGAATATCGACATGGGATCCCACCGTGCCTGGCATCAAATTGCATCTATTTGTCTCGTCTGATATTTATGAAACTCGCAATGGAATAAATATGCATTTCGCTTACTTAACGAAAAGCAAATACTGCTTTTCAGAAGGAACTTTTCGATGTTGAAATTCAGTATCCCTCTTAAATTTTGCATTCGCAAAAAGTTAATGAATTAATTTATGAAATAAGTACATGAATGAAGTATTTGTTCAATTTCGTGTTGTCAAAGTGCAGGAGGAAGAAGGAAGCTGCAGGATTATGCGGCACAAATAACTATTCGCCCCGACGCTAGGCTATTCCCACTTCTCTCGCCTCCAGAGAGAGTATTTATGACTTTTGTACAGCTGTCGATTCTTATGAGAGACTCGCACGTCCATTCAACATGTTACGTGATTGGAATCCCTCCTGTCTCAGCGAGAGAAACGTCCATTATTCTCTCCATCTTCTCCGGCGCATTTCCGAAATTTAGCAGCAAAAGATCCATTAAAAAAAATTTACAATAAATATGACATTAATTATAACACCAATCGATATGATTTCCAGAAAATTATTTTTAAATTTAAAAAAAATTATTTATATTTTAAAATTTCGTCTTCAGAATTAATATTATTTATGGACTAAAGTAACGAGATTTCAATTAATAATGCAAAGTTTATGCGCTATATTAATTTAAATAAATAAAGTTGTGCTGCAATGAATATTTAAATATATACAAACATCAAGTGGATGTGAATTTAAACAAGTTTATATATGCATTATTGATAACTACTTTGCACATTTATGCTTATATTATCATCATATACCAATTCGAATGTTATTTATATTGCTTTCAATTAATTACATGCAAAATGCAATTTATGCGAGCGTAGAAAAACTTTTCATTAAACAATACAAATAGTTCAACAACGTTCAAACTGAAAAGAGATGTTTTTTCAAAATTGAACCACCGTGTATGCTTTGTCTATTTATGATTTAATCCCACTGAAATTAATTATTCGCAAAGTCAAGTTTTGTTTTAAATAATAATTTTATATGTTTTACATCCAAAAATACACGAATTATTTAATGTATTAATTCAGCGTAACTTTTTTTTTGCATTTTACTATGACTTATAGAAGATGTTTAGTAAATGTAGAAATAGAAAAAACGGAATTGTATGTTTTATTTAGGCGAAATGCAAATTGTCCGGCTAACTTTTAATTATTTCTTCAAAAAATGTTGCGTCCTGTTTTCGTTCCTTAATTAAATTGTAAATGTAATATTGTAATTAAACCGCGTTCCTTGTGCTTTTTTTTTTTGTTTGAAATTGCGGATCATTAGAAATTATGCATTCGGTTGAAGAGAGAAATGGGGAGAAAGATGTTGATGGAAAAAAAAAGTATGGGGCTTATGTTAATTGTGCGTGGGCGTGATGGGAGGGGGGAGTCCCGATTAATGGAGCGCTAACGAGATCTGGGAACTGGTGTTGTTCAATCCAAGTCGAACGTGAAGATTTAATGACGTGGCCCCTCTTGACAAGACGAAGAGCTCATTATAACCGTCGCCCTCGCAGCAACCTCACCCACCCCCCGAAAAGAAAAATTAAATAAAACGTTTCGGCCGCAATTTCGCGCCGATCCACCTCGAACGGTGGTGCATTGTCCCTTTTTTTATGCATCCTGCTCGATCGATGATCGCGAAATGATAATTTATGATAACGATCCACTTTGCAAAATGGTATTTCGTTTAGTCAAGAGCGGCCGGTTTTAAAAGTCGTTACGGGACGCTCTATCTGCCATTTTGCCGTTACATTTTTTCCACTCTTATTTAACTTTTCTCTCTCGTCCTCCAACCACCACTTCTTTTTTCTTCTTGTTACGTCCTCGGTCCCCTTCGAAAATTGCGGCTTATCGCGAAACCGGACTCTATATTCTCATTTTATCTCTCACAAGTCCTCCTCCCTTTTCTAATTTAAGAGTGCGACCATTCCCATTCTCTACATCTTCCTTCACGTTTCCTCCTCTGTTTCTGCACATCGTGTCCCAATAAATCGCATATTCGCAAATGTTAAAACTTAATAAATATCAAATTGAATTTTCATTCAATTCGGTTAAAGTTCTGCAGAATATTTAGTAAAAGCTGTAATTGAAAAGTTTCTTTATCCAAGCGCATCGATACGGCAGCAGTGAAGCTACAACAATCTTCAAAGTGATCCTTGTTGCGGAAGCCGTAGGTGAACAATGTTGCATGTAACGAGGAGGTGGTTGACTTAAACTTGTATTATTATAGTTTGTGATTCGTTAGAAAGATTAGCTGCTTTGCGATTCGTTGAGAGCGGGAAACCCTAGATGGTGCCGTCTACGACGAGCTCGGCGGAGGTGGCTTTAGGTACGAATGCAAATAACCGATTGATTATGCAACGCGTTAATCCCGGATCGCAACCTCCTATTACGCGCACCAAAGTTATACTAATTACCAACCAGCCAGCCATTCGATAGTTGACGTCGTTCAAGAACTTTGCAACTTGATACGACGACCGATTCCCAATTCGCAAAACAAGCCGGAACAGTTGCCTGATTAGTAAGCTATCGCCTCTTTAAAGTATTCTCAGCTCTGGAAGTTTCTGCACGCAAATTATACATGTTGGAAAGATCAAACACTTGGAAAGCAAAACAATGTAATAGAAATACAGATCGAATATTTGCTGTTTTTTGCGTTCAGTGAGTAACGAAAGGAATTATGTTTCAGACTGGACTGATGATGTTTTCAGTGGTAACATTAATAATGTGAGGCAAGATAATGAAAGTGGCTACGCTCCGGGCAACATTATTTATGCTGCGAAAGGGCGCGGTGATAAGTGTTGATGCATTGCCTTAGTTCCGCCATTCCGTTCCGTTCCGTTCGATAATGGCGAAGCGTAATTTTATAACATGCCAATTAGACGTAATAATTGTTATTCGTCTTAATTAGGTCGTGTAATCATCGGAGCGTTCCGCAGACCAAAGCCGAAACACTCGACCTATATCCTCCCTCCGGAGATCTGGAATCGGAATTGGGTGGGTTTGCTGGGGGAGAAGTTGCCGAGTCTTCGTGGTAATAGAAGGATGAGGAGTAGGAATCGGAGAGTGCATATAGAATGAACGGCGTCTCGCTAAATTAACTCTTGATTTCCTAGCCCGCGGCTGCAGATCCTTAACTTTATATGTGTACAGTGTACATCACGGGTGTAGAGGGAGAGAGAGAGTTTCTGTGGAAAGACGGTTTAAATTTCTCGGGCTAACTTTTGCACAAACAGCACGTCGGAATCTCCATCGGAGCTCAAAATCCGGCAGCACAATGTACTTCATTACCTTTCCCGCAATCTTCAATAGTTACCGACGCCGCACCCTCCGCCGTTCAGACATCATCTAATTTGAGGGGGCGCGTGCACAAAACCAAAGATTTGCATTACAAATACATTAAAATTAAAGGCATCCCCTCATGTGTGTCTGCGCAGTTTTTTTTTTACATATTCCAGGACTAATTTGGATTCATAATCGTCGTCGTCGTCTCCGGTTTTATTTCCAAAGAAGTCGGTCGGATAAGAACCTTTCCTTTACTACAAGCCAATCTCCATGTAGGATCAACTCCCGTCTCTAACGGACAATGGGAGCGCAATCGTTGATTACGCTTCTTCTTCTGCTCGAAACGGTCCCTCTTCTCGAGATAAGAACTGTCTCGAACAGGGAGCGCTCTCCAAACTAGAATCGTCCTGAATTTCACTCAAGTGTCTAATCCTCTTTCCATTCCTCCAGATACAAGCAACGTGTGTATATAACCCTCCCAATCCAAATGTTACATCCTTTTCACATCCCGTCGACGGGATAAAATCCTCAAAATAAAGGATTATAATTCTTGGGATAACAGATTATCCCAACACACCAGCCGCTGATTCACTCAGAAATCATACATTTCCTTCGCCCATCCTACCACCTCGCACCTCACATAAAATACTGAATTCGAATCAATACATCAAATCCCCTATTTTGTTGCGACAAAGAAACCTGCAGGTTTTACGTGAAAACTTGCTGCAGTAAATTTTGTACGTTTAACCGTAATGAATGAAGTCGTTTAGTGAGTGTATGTGCGCGCTGGAGGGCATTATCTATGTGCATTAGGGGTCTAGCAAATGAAGATTTAGTCAGGCGCCGAGGTTACCTATAATGCCTTAATCCACCTGAGCATTTGTATCCATATGTGGTCTACAGTCGACCCGACTACAACTTTCCACTAGAACTTAGCCATCACCCAAGTCTGTTTAATTGCACGCTCTCCTCTTTCTCTCTTGCTTACTCTTATTAAAAAATTACATTCGTAATTATACAAAATTATATTCAAATTGTATACATGATTAGATTGAGTTCCCCTAAATCATGAGGGGACTGTTCATAAATTTACACGTTTATTGAAAGTAGAACTAAAATATTATTGAAACGACACTTACTTTGGGAGGTTTTCTCATAAGCTATCGAAAAGAGCGGAGTCAGGCGTCCCCTGAAAGGGTGCCACAATAAGCGTTTTCTCATCCTCCTCCTCCCTATTATCTCTCTCTCTCTCTCTCTTTCTTCCTTCGTCCCCCAAAACACGTAAATCATTCACGAAATATTTTAGTATAATACACTGCTTGCTCTTCCCGGGTTCCACGGCCGAAGCACGACGCAGCCAAGATTACACTTGACTCATCATAATTGAAAATTTTCTAATTTATCGCTGAAACGAAACAAGAATTACAATTTTACGGACAAATTTATGAACTAGATTACTTTATGATAATGTAATCATTATCGAAAAGATTATGTAATGAAGCAAAAAATATAAATAAAATCTTTTGATAATGGATTATTGAGTAAGTTAATAAAAGTGAGATTGAAGTTTTAAAAAGTTTATATATTTTTTTAATAGAAAATGGATTTATATTATTATGGATACTTGAGAAAGGTGGATGGGGTAAACTTGCATAATAATAAAAATATACGACGATGGGGCTCATAAAATGCGTAGAAATCAGTAGACAATGTGACGGTTTTTAACTTAAAGTGTAGCCAGATAAAGTTCCGCGATAAAACAAAACAGCGCAAATCCCCTATAAAAATCTCTCGTAAAATGTTATAATTTCAAGTTCCTTCTTCGAGCCGCGCAAATGGATGCACGGAAAACTTTTATTTTTTATTTTATTTATTTCTTAATGTTGTCTTTATTTTTGTTCTTTTGTCGGTCGATATTTTCCAGTCTGGAATGGAATTGATCGTGAGTGCACGCGGTGGAAGCTGCGACTTATCTGACTTTGAATAATTAAGGGAAGGATAATTAACGGCGTTGCAAGTGCATTTAAAACTTTCGTACGAATACGGTTAATGGTCTGCGCCTCGTCATAAATAATGCTCAGATTTGCACAATTTAAACCCCGAAAAACGTGTACGGATGCTGCGGGTGTCTTGCGGAGATAGCACTCACCAAGCTGCATTCACATAATTGCGCTAATAAACAACCTCGCACTAATCCACGTTCTGAGCGAAAATTTTGCAGTAAGGAAAGCTGCAGCTTCATCTACAATTTCAAAATAATAATCATTAAGAGGAGGAAACAAATATTAATATTTAAAAAGTTTCCTAGATTGGACTTGCTTAATTTCAATTAATGTTAATGGTCAGTTTACTAACTCTTCATATTCAACAATAATTATTAAAAACATAATTTGAAAATGTCATTGCTGTCATTAAAATTAATTGTAACTGTCATTTGGGTTGTCTATCACATATTCTTTTTATGATTGCAATTTGTACATTTCCAGCAGGTTAATATTTGCTTTTTTTCTGTTGAGTCCACAAAATGATGATCTAATATATTGAGTATAAAGGGAGATAGTTGGTATATGTATTGCATGTAATCAAGCGTCGGAGTTTTCAAAGTTAATTTAGAATTTAGATATGCATCGTTACGTCGCGCAATATAGAGTAACGACATCAGAGATTTGCTGTAAGTACTCGACGGTCGTCACATGGATGGCCGCAGCGGTTATCGTTACGACAACGTTACTGTCGGAGCAGAGAAGACGACGACGATGTTACGACTACGTCTGGTCACATGCCTAATACCGACGCCCCCATTCGAAATATTAGCTCAGGATTTATTGCCGGGTTTATAAACCTGCAAAACCCTTCCGGCCGTCGACGAAAACGGCGATCGGCCTTCGGGGAAGACCCAACAGATATACACGGGGTTTAATATTTAATTAAAAAACTTCCGTCGCAAACAAATAGTGCGCTTGCATCAAAAGCGGGAAACTTTAAATAGTAAAGTTTTTAATGCTCGGCGCGATCTGCAGGGAGAAAGACTCGGAGATCAAGAAAAAATCTAAAACCATTAAGCCTCTACGGTACTCTCGGGAACAATTACATATACTACTCGAATATTTCCATGTCAGCTTTTGCAAATTTCATAAATTTTCTCTTAATGCTAATACCGTGACCTCAATTCAAATACATGTAAATTTTAAGTTATCATCTATCTATATGCATTGCAGATTAACTGAATTATCATTTTTATGTATCTTTAATTCACAAAACTAACAAATTGTTTTGGTATAAATTCGAATAAATTAATAATATTTTATTATATTTTCATTATATATATCTATGCCTAAACTCAACTTATTTTCCTCTCAGATGAAGGATTCTTAAAAGACATATTTCAAAAGGTGATGATTACAACAAAATAACTATTAGTTATTGTTAATCTAACAGTTTGTATATTAATAATTAATTTGTTTATTCCGGAAAGCACTTTGTGTTTCTGTCCTCGATCGAAGATTAATAATAATAGTAATATCATCGAGGCTTAGGTTTACTGTAGCATCAATTTCCAAATGCAACCTATCCCGAATAACCACTAAGCGAATAGCTGTATTTCCAAGCAGGATACATTCCAAGTATTACGAGCATGTTTGCGCAGATTATGCACTTACACTTCATGTATATCCATGCAATGCTCATTATTGTATTACGCATAATTCGTGTTAGGCAATAATTAGCTGTCGAGAATTAGAAATGGTATGAAAACTGGTAATATTCCCGCATAACGGAATTATGTATTGATTGGTCGTATGATAATTAAAATAAACGCTGCAGAAACTAGTGATAAAGGTCGTTCATTCATCTCGCAGGAATATTTAATGGGAAACAAACAATTTAGCATCCCGTTTTTCCCTCATCCCACTCACGAAAATAATAAATCTGACGCGTTTTTGTGCCCTAAGAAAATAATGGATTGCTTGTCAACCGTATTATATTTGTATATATATATATATATGAAGAAGGAAGGAGGGTGGAAAATTTATGCGTTCATACCGCATGTCCAAACAGTTATCGAGACATTTCCATCCATCCGCGATGCATATTAATATTTGCACACGAAAAAGGAAACAACAACAACAGCAGCAGCAGAAGCATCAGCATTATTTTTGTTACGGCGCGTTTAGCACAGGCGGCTTACGTAATAATGCGGTATGCAATTAACGTCCCTCGCGTTTTATGGTTTAATCAGGCCTTCCACCCCGTGCTGTGTAACACTTTGCTGCTGCAGCAGGAGCCGACTGCAACAACACCATAAACATGCAATAAATTACAATTAACACGGTGGATATAAAATTCCGGGCGAATTGCGTCTTCCGAAATTGAATCCATTAAAATTGCAGACCTTATAAATATTCATCCGGACAATAAAGTATGCGATTTCGTAAATAATGCAATTTTTTTTTTGTCATCCCTTTCTTTCCGCACTCCAGATACAAAGATAAATAGCGCGCGTTTCGAAAACTGCGACTCGTGCACTTCCCCCCGTTTTCTGCATATTGATCTAAAACCTCCTCCTCCCATTCCCCAACGTGGGGGATCGTTGGTTTATTTTTTTTTGGGTGGGAGGGTGAGAAACTAAAAGATTTACGAGGGACGCGAGTGCGTCGCAATTTCTGCCCTTGCATACGTTCGACGGCCAAATGTTACGTAAAACGTGCAATAAAACTAATGGACATAATGCAGGCACATAATACCGAAACACTTCACGCTCTGGATATTCAGTCAAATAAAAATAAAAAAATATAAAGAAAATGAAAACTTAAGGAGTGTTTTTGTTGTTGTTAATGAATTGTGAAAATATTTCATCGATTGTAATGTGACAGAAGGATGGTTGCAAAACAGAAATAATATTAAATTGTTGAAATTGGCGCAAATTACGTTTGGAAGGGAGAGCGGGTGTTTGGGGATGATGGCGTAATACATCATCTTGTCTCTGGAGCTGATGAAATCAGTGGGAATCGCAGGGGCGGAGCGAAACATCGAATGGACTAACGATGATGGAAGTAATGAAACTGAATTGGTGGGAGCAGTTACGACGGTTAATTTAAATCCCGACTGATCCGACAACTTCGATACCGAACTTTAATCGATCTTATTTGCGACCGTCCCTCAAAACTTTCGCAGAACGCAACTTCTGTTTTCTCATTAAATCTTTCCTGTTATCTACAACTACGGTATTTAATATCAATAATATCTATACTCAATTACCACAACTTTGACAATAAAAAAGAACAAATCTTACAAGTTACTAGCAAATATCTGCCGTACTCTGTTAAAAATTGAGAATCTTTATTTGGAGCGCAGGGAAAGAGAGAGAAATGTTATTTAAGTTATCTTCGCCTGTTCGTCTCAATACATGTAGCATTCTTTTTAAATTGTGATTTCTCTTGTGGGTTCTATAAAATCCAATTTGTAGCTGCAAACGAATGGACGTGAGGCGGCAGCGAAGACGGCAGAAGAAACGCGAAAGCAATTAAGATTGGGTGAGAGAGGGAGCGAACGCGCCTTGGATGTTTGCGCGATTCCCGCAAATGGCTACAATCAGACGTTGCCGTTATTGATGATGATGTCGACACGACAATGCGAGTTCTTGCATATATCCGAGTTGGGACCACGCGACAATGCTCGTGGCAAATAGGGAAAAGCCGCTGCCAACGCTGGCGTTATTGTTGCTGATGTTTATTGTTCGTTTGTTTGTTGCTCGTTACGTCACCGTTATAACGATTGTCGTGATCCAGAGCATTTATTAAATCAGAATCCGAAATAGGGTGTGTGTGTTTGTGTATATGTTGCGACGAGGGCCCGAGAATAATTGAATATTAAACACCTCGAGGCCGCGGCGGATATATTTATTACATCATATCAATACCGCAGTGACACGTCCAAATTAATCGTCGCGGCCAATTTCAGATTTAATTAATGATGAGATTTTTATTCCGCAAGGCCATAAATTACCTTCGCACGTACTTTCGTGCAGGGATGGACCAGGAGGGGTGGATTCAAGCCCGGCCGGTAACATCCGATTTTAATTAAATAATTAACTAATCTATTTTAATATACGGCCGTCCATTAATTAATCGTCTATCGGTGGGATACGACCGGCGCTTTCAATCGCGACTTCATTAATCAAATAAAACAACATCGACTATCGATCCGCTACTTCAACGATAGATTCTATCACACGAATACATTTCGTGCCTAAATTTTTTTTTTTTCATTTTGGGTTGCATTTAAATACAAAAAACTAACGGCAGATATATCCGCCCTATCATTTACAAACGCTTCTGCATGTCTCAAATTTGAATAAGACGTAATATGTTGTGATTTGAAAATCCGTATGCTTCCTCCGATTGTTGTGCAATTGTCCTTTCGGCGGTAGTGTTCAGCACGATTGTACTTTTGGGTCATAATTGATTATGCAAATAATAAGAGGGAATAATGTGTTCGCGAAATGCAATTGCACCGAAATGGTGATCGTGATTCCCGATATGTGATCAAGATAGCTCTAACGTTCATAGTTCAATTGCAGAAGTTTGTATTATTCAAATGTTATTTATTATTCAGGCGGTGTGTATTTGAGTGGGGTTCGGATCGGGGGGATTCCCCGTGCCGTTCTTCAATTGATCAATAGTGGAATGATTTATCCCAATCGGGTTAGTGTTTATCGGAGCGCAAAAGTCCGGGACTAGTCCTGCAGGCTAGTTCGAGTGTGAAATGAGCCGGAGGCGGCGGCGGCGGTGGCGGAGGAGGATGGAGAGCCGTGGCTGCCCACCAACCACCTCTTCCCATTTTATCGCTCCGGTCCAAAAGACCCAGGGATGAAGAGCGGTAAAGGAGGGTCTGGCTTACATGCGGGATTAATCCACATAATGTCAGATTACACGGTCACTAAGTCCACCAAGCATAATCAATTTCTTTTCGCAAATTTATTCCCTAAGCTCTAATCCAGCAAAAAATCCGCAATTACTCTCTCTCTCTTGTCTCCCAAAATGTATTGCGCAATCTTATTTGCCCACATGCAAATAAAATAATGCTATTTCACAGCTCAAGAACTGATAAAAGTAATGGGAGAAAGGCGACGGCAATAAACGTATCCTCGGAATGTATTTATGATGTATTTCATCGTAATGCGTATAGAATAATCTATGGAAGGGCGAACGAGGATAGTCGACTCTTTCCCCGACAAATAGAACCATTAAGTCTTCGCCCCGCCTGACCATGGACACAGATCATTAAATCTTGATGAAGGTGGGCTCAGTTTAATGTATTGCATGGATTACATGCAGCCTGCAATAAAACCGCCCCCGAAAACGTTGGTAATCTCATAATAAATAACAATTAAAGACACGCTTATTCATTACTTATCATTACGCGAACTATACGTAACGAAAACTGTACGTGTTCGAGAGAGTGTAAGAGGAAGGTAGTGAAGAAGAAGAAGAAAAAACATTGCAACGTTGTGTAACCGATAAATTATCTCTAAAAGGAATGACGTCTTGGAATAGATAGGATATAAATTTTATTTCTATTGGTCTCTTATTATATATATATATATATATATATATTTGCCGATGGTCTTTCAGAGTCCGACCCGACGGTCGTATATCGTACGGCATGAATCTATCTCGGTGTCACAGAGGTCGTGCTCTGCGGTAATATATCAGCTACCTCAAACTCGGAAATATATCCGTAAAAGAGAAAGAGGGAAATGTGAAATGGATGGAAAAATGGAAACAGGATCTGGCCAAAAAAGTGCTGCATCGCGAAGAACAGTACGATATCAAGGACCCGAATTTCGCAATGTTTAAACTTCAATTTTCAATCATCTTACAATTATTTCATTATTAAAATTTTGTAATTCAAATATATAAAGATATTTTTTTTCGAATCCACTAAAAATAAATAATAAATTTTTATTTTCTATTTCTGCAAATAGTAGTGATGAAGTGCATTTTACGTTATGGATTAAAAGGATGAATTTGAAAGCGTCGCAGTGAGGCAAGCAATAATCCTGCTCAGCTCAGGATGTGCGTCCGTGAGATAGGGGGGATAGAGGTTAGGCGATTCAGTTTCAGCAAATTCCTCCCCTTTTTTGCAGATAAATCACGGCCGCACTTTATTCGGCATAATCGCCGCAGTTTATTATCCGAACGTTGGGCGGCATTAAAATTTTAATATGAATTAATTGCGTTCATCAGTTTCAATAATTATAATTGCCTTCCCATTACGCGACTCGGCGAACCGGAAAACGCGAGCCGAAAACAATTAGTCGAACTCACCTACAATCAGTTATAATATTTTTTTAAAAAAATCACAGGAGTTTCATATAAACTGAAAATACATATTTTCATCGTCCACTGAATTAGTTTTTATAGCAGCGACTAGGGATTGTGAATTTCTGTAAAAAATTATATCAAAAGCAGTTGGAATGTAAATGCACTTAGAATTAAAGAAAAGTAAAGCGGTAATTGTAACTAAAGTTTTGAGAAACCAATCTAACTTAATTAAAAAAAAAACTGTATATGCATGGTTGACAATAAAAAAAATATATAAAAGAAACCAAAGTAATTTCAGAATTGTTTGAGTTTTCGCAAGAAATTCTCGCTGAATGAACGAGTCTTGAATTAAACAAGCAATTAGGGGTCGGCCTGAACAAAGGGGGGAACGCTAATAAAAGTAGCCGCCGCCGCCGCCGTCGACTCCATCCACGATTCGCCCATCTGCCGCGCATTTATCCAACAATTACGTAAAGGGAGAATATTTTATATGTGTGTGAGGGAGGAGGAGGAGGGGGTGTGAGTTTGGTGTGCAGAGGGAAGAGGGCGAAATACGTTGCCGCCGGCTGCACATTTGCATTACTGTCGCGTAAGTGCCTCGTTGCGTCGGCCTTCCCCCTCGTCCAGCCGTGCAATTTCCGTTTCCGCAGGTCCTTATTACGACAATTCAAGAACTGCACATCCCCATCACCCCATCCCCTATCGCCAGCCCGCCCGCACATAGGCGTACACGTGACCGTAAAATCGACACATTTTTGCTATCCTTGGACCTTCGCCGCTACCCCCCGAGGGACACCCAATAGACCAATTACCTCGTGTTTACACTCTTCACGTCCACTTGCTTTGATCACTCCGGACTACTAATTTAGCACCCCCCGAACAAGGATAGTTAACGAAATAAATGACCAGACTTTATTTTCCTCATATATATTATTTCTTTTCGTTACATTGCTTTTACTATTTAATCATATTGATTTTCGTCAGCCTGATTTTAAGAAATTTTAACAATGTTTAATCAATCAAGTTTTTGTCAAATTCTGAAATTAAATGTTGGAAAATTGGACAACTTATGAAAAGTTTATGCGATCCTTTTGAATACTTAAAATTAATTATGTGCTTAGAGTCATTTATGTTCCTTTACAAACCGTTGCTATGAAATAACAGGTATATCTTGCTATCAGGAGTAAAACATATTTTATTGAAATTTGTCCTTAATAGGATTATATTGAAATGCTTTAATCAGCCAGAGCACAAGGATAATAGTAGTATGGATTGTAGAGTACGATTAACATTGTATGATTATTATCCCCTCTTTTGGATGATGCAGCTGTGTGTGCAACAATAAAATATTGAAAATTTAAATCCGGCGGCGTCGGCTGGGGACGCGACTACGTAATCTGCCGAAATATCAGTGGCGAAAATGTAATAACCGGTTTTTGGGGGGAGTTGACTGTTGACGCAATTCTGTCGCTCCGCAGTGATGACATCCCTTTGTGCTGCTCGAATTGCGAGGGTTGAAAGAATTATTTTAAAATTGTTGTTGCCGCAGCCATTCATAATCTTCCATTCATTATTTGCCCGAATCGCGACAACACGAGTCGTCAGCGCGAGTTAATTAAGTCCGGCTGGAGGGAGAAGGTTATTAATAATATCCATCCCTTCGCACCCTCTTTAACATTTCCACCGCCCCCCCGCCCCACTCTTTTCGCAAAGTAAATAATCATATTCCAAGACGTTTACAAACTCATCAAGCGTCCTCATTTAACGAAGATATTTCCATCCGCGCTGAAACTGCTACAAATTAACTTAGGGTTAATTAATTTCCGACACCTATACGCCTTTCGCGAATTGCACACCGTTCCGACTTAACTGAATTTTCATTCTCTCGCGGTGCATTCGCCCTCCCTTCTTTCCAAACGGCATTCGCATTCATATATTAGCAATTACGTAATTCCATCAGCAAATAAAAATATTTTAACCCTTAATGATGTCAGGCAGCAGTGAATTAAGCGCATCAATTAGGCTGCCGGAGTATGCAAATTTCCTTAGATTAGATTCGTCTTTAAAAGCCGAAATCGAGTTACTTAACTTGGATGAAATAAAAGGAAATTGAAGCATACTGAAACGCGTTCGCGCAAATGCCTCCAGTTAATGTTCTATTTTTGCCTATTTCAAACAGAATGCATTTTAACCCAATGTTTAATAACACGCGCCTCTAAAGAACTAAACTCAAAACATTTACATTTGATTACAATATTATTATATTTTAAATGTTCTAATAATTGAATCAATATCTCGTTCAGACCACTTTAAAGTTTCGCCGACTGAATGATTGATTGATTGATTGATTGATCATAGCGCAATTAGCGATCTGTGCAAAATCGACAGTACAAAAAACGTAACGAAATTATCTTTATGTCTTGTCAAGTGTTTGCAATTACCTAAAAAAAATCAATCAATCAATCATCGCGAACAAACAGTAAATCGCAGAATGCATAAATCCGTTCCTATTTTTCCTTTATTCCCATACGAATCTCTAATTAAAATTTACATTTGCTCTTTTACGGATTTCCGATTACTTCTTTCGCTTACAAATCGAGCATGCAAAAAAAAAACGTTTCAATTCCAATTTTCATTCCCTGCGGCCAGATGTATGCAAATACAGTTTGAATACGTTTATTTATATGTGTCTCTTTTATTACGTAATTCATATTCGAATAATGAAAGAAAAATATACTCAACTCTATACATACAAAAACATTGAAGTAATGCAAAAACATTGAAGTTTTTAAATAGTTTCGGAACGTTCATTTTTGATCTTGTATTAATTTTAGGTCAAAATAAATGTAATTTTTTACATGTCAATCTAAATATTCATTTTAACGAAATTATATTAAAATATTATTCTTTGGTCAGCAGACAATAATTGATTAATATTAAATATAAATTGATTATGCGAACAATTCGTTTCACGAATTTGTAATTAATTAAACGCGTCCGAATGCGCGTTATACACGGGCGCGCACGTACGTACAAACAGTTAAAAGTGTATAATTTATGGGAAACGAATTAAATGGTGCATATTTTAACGAAATTAACGACTGACAAAATGTTTCATTTACGTGATAATACGACGCCGCTGCACAATATTTCATTCACGTCTGTACGATTTACTCGTTCACCGTTTTTTTTTTCACCATAAATAAATAACAATAAATATTCGATTTATTTATTTCAATAATTCTATTGTACTCAGTCTAAATACTGAGTTTCATATGCGTGTTCAAAATCTGAAGAAAAAGTTTTCGTTTTAAGTGGATGCGCCAGGTTCTATGTAATTTTGCAAACAAAATTAAATTAATATATTCGACAATAACTATGAATTTAACAATAAAGATTCGTTTATTATATACATTTGTCGGGTGTTTTTGTAATGAGTACTAATTTCGTATTCGGAGAATATTTGTTTAAATTGGATTATCTGAGATTCAATGGATTTTATGCATGTATGAAATGAAGTTTGTTGGTGAAGGCGCGGATTAGAGGGAAACTCCGAACTGGGTCGTCAATTAGATGTTATTGTTAGATTAAACCTACTTGCGGATAGTTTCAAAGAATCAATGAGGTAAATTGAGGAAGAGCCCGGCGGGGGCGGCATTTCCATTGTGAACCGTGCCACTTCGGGTTCCGCAAATTATAATTAGTTTCGGTCCAGATTCAAACAATAATTTCGTCGTCCTGTATTACCGCTGCCCTTTCGCCGCCTCTCTCTCTCTCGCTCTACGGCGGGGCACACGAAACTTGCACAAAGTATTATAATTGTGAGTGTCTGCAGCCGCCGCCGCCGCCACTTCCTCTGAAGTATAATCGCGTAATGATAATGTTTGTTCGGCGATGTTTGATGATAGCGCGACCATCCTGCGGGAAAAGGGTATAAATTGCCCACCGCCGCCCCTCGCTTGCGCTCGTTCGCGCGATATCGTTCCAAATGTAAATGAGTTAGAAACGTTCATTATCTAAATTGTCTGCTCGTAATGCGATATAGTCGACATACAATACGCAAGGGTGCCACACGTTTGTTTGACAAAAATAGCACAACTAGAATAACGCACTCTCGTATAGGGAGCAAAAAATATATGAACGGGGAATTGACCCCCGCCTCATTCAAATAAAAAAAAGTAATTGCCATCCCCCCAATTTCAAACACGGAACGATTAAACGAAGCAACAAAATAATAATAATAATAATAAAAACTGCATCGTGATTTACGTTCATTGCTAAATTAGATTATTTCGTCATTCAAAAAAACTACTTAACTTTTATTACATTTAATAACATTAACTATTCTGCACAATTGGCAAAAAGAATGACTGAAAATTCATCATTCAAACTAATCCGTTTGCTCCATGTTCACGGTGATTGATGAATATCTCTTGAAAAGCTTTAGCAAAGGGTTTTCGTGGATACATTTTCAATCGAAAATACTGTGTATTATTGTGTTGTGACATATTTTGGTAACATGGGTCAAAGCCAAAAAAAATTGATTCATAACCTCATCTTATTTTATGACATTTGACAGCTTCGCTTAAAAAAAACTTATGGCGCTACAAATTGCATTCTCCCGGTAAAGGGTAGGGCGAATATATCCGCCTAAAAGGTTTAATCGTAATGGATACTTGATTTTATTTAAAACTTCTTGCTTTTTCTTTTCTTTTATATTTTCGATCTCGACTAATCAGTAATCACCTATTTGATAGTTGCATTTCCCTCTCACATTTCTTGTTATAATTATATCAATCAAGAAATAAGCATGTTGATCCTCAATTAAGAGTTGACTGGGATGTGTTTTTGCTTTGGAGTGAGATGAATGGTGGTGTTTAACTGCCAAAGCGGAGGAGTCATCGGGGTCAATGCAACTGGTGAGGGAGACCAAATGAACCAACGACCCTCAGGCCATATCCATCGATCCCCCCTATTTCATATGCATGTGTATATACACAATATCCAATATCCTAGATATTCATATATGCCGCCAGTGCAGGAACAGCAGCAAAACAAACGAATTGGAAACGGGAAGAAAATAAACAACGGCAACCAAAAAAAAAAAAGCGTTGCAACAGCTCTATTTATTCTGTTGGTAATATACGCGCAGATCGATCAATTAAAAGCGGATTTGGAAAATCCGGCCGATTTTGTAGGATAATTGGATTTAAATTGTTTTTATTTTTCTGCAACAAATGGCGCGCGCGAGTTTTAATGAGCGTGCAAGAGGAAAGAAGAGAAGAGAAGAGGTAAATGAATCCGCGAGGAAGATAAACTGTGTGGCCTTTCAACCGATGCGCCTATTAATTATTGCGTTACGAAAGAGAGCAAAAATAACAGCAGCGGTAAGAGTGATGAAATATAGAAGCGGAATGGGAGAGTGATGAAAACAACAAGGGTTGCGCATGAAACAACAAACACTTTCATTACGGTTGTTTCTATATTGAGGCGCGTGTCCTCCGGCGATTTGGCCAATTATATTTTTAATTGACGCGCTTGGGGGTTGTAGCGGAAAAAGCGCGCCCGTCCTCCCCTTTCCGCCTCTCTTCCACCCTTCACGTCACGTGGAGTGCGCAACGTGCGGGGGTTCGCCGCTTATATCGATCGCCGCGCGTTTTTGGGGTTGTGCAGTACGGGGGAGCGGGGGTGGTCGACGGCGGTTGAGATGTTGCAATTACTGGAGTGCACTCGAGAATCCCTTAATGGGCGCCCCCGTAGTCCCCATAATCTGACCCGACGCCTAACTAGAAGACGCTCGCTCGCCTCATCCCGCTTCCACCCTCAACTTCTTTTCTCCTTCGCCCGATCTTGAGGATGCGAAACGGAGGATGCGGGATCGAACCGAGTAGTTCGGCTCTCGCTCTCTCTCTCTCCCCCGAAGATGAATAAATGTTGTTTATTCCTTGCCAGGGGTAAATTGGTTCGGGCTCGTGCACCCTCCAAGAATTGGTGACCATTGACCTTTTTTTATGGCACTGCATGCTCTCGCCCAATATGCTCTTGTTCCTACAACGACTAAAAAAAAAGGGAATGAAGCAAAACGAACCGAAGCAGATCCGCTTTATGAAGAATACGAAAAAAATATATAGGAAAAACTACACACACACACACACACGCAAAGTTTATGCATGTTCTTCGAAGGGCAATAAAAGGTGTCCATATGAATTTTTATATTTTTCAGAACCGAATATCTTTTATTATATCGTCTCCCCAGAAAAAAATAAATATATTTACAAAAAAAGATCGTCCCCCATTTTTATTTTCGCAATCCTGCAAAACTGAAAACAACAACATACCTCACCAATAAATTTAAAAGACGTGAAAACAAAGAACGAATTAATTAACATACTATGT
Source organism: Nicrophorus investigator (assembly GCA_963457615.1). Taxonomy (NCBI): domain Eukaryota; kingdom Metazoa; phylum Arthropoda; class Insecta; order Coleoptera; family Silphidae; genus Nicrophorus; species Nicrophorus investigator. Next base: position 30,331,819 of record OY735141.1, read on the forward strand.
CAAAATCTCAACCTCTTTACAGAACTAACTTAGCGACTCAGTGTAAAAATGGGCGAATATATTCGCCATTTCGCAATCATATTGAATTTAAGCATCAGACGTTATCAGAAAAATATTGATAATATCTCTATTTGGATATATTGAATCTGTCATTTACAAAAGAATCTTGAAAATACGATAGATTATTTTTGTGGATTTCTAACTCTAAGGTTTCTGAATATATGTTTGTGATTTGTGAAAATGTTTGTATGCGCCAGCTGGTGAATCGATTGAAAAAGAAATCATCGAGATTGGCAATTAAATTGCCCCACGACTATCATCTCTATTCATACACATCGTTACTGCATACGGAAAATAAAATAGCTTGAATGTTTACAAATGCTTTTAAGTTTATTTTTAAAGATTATATATACATTCTATTGATTCGAAAATTCTAGATGATTTTGTATTTTTAATAACTTTTAAAATTAATACCGAAAATAAGAGAAATAATGATATATAATAACAATATAAAGGGCATGGATTGAACGTGAAAGTTGTTTTTTTTAGTACATCTTATAGAAATGAGATAAAGCTTCAAGTATATATCTGGTTTTTATCGAGCGAGGATTTGTGTATGATTAATATTTATCAAGCGATTTGCCGTTCCGCGCGATAGGTTTTTGACGTGGATAGGGTGAGGCGGGGAGGGTTTGAAACGCTCTCATCCTTTTCCTTTTTGTTGATATGCACATCCTCCTCCCGTTTTGCGGGTGAGGACAGAGATAAGGGATATTTCAATTTCGGCTCTAGCGAGTATGTCTCGGATTTGAATATAGCTGCGGAGCTGTTTGGGTTCAAAGGTGATACCCACTTCGATGCCTCGAAAGTATATCTCTCTCTCTCTCCCCTACATATCAATATCTTGCGCCAATCTTATTGGTCGGGCGTATAAATAATGTAGAGTATTCTTTCGGGTCTAGCGAACATCGTTTCAACTCTAACTCAGTTACCAACTGGATCTCTAAAAGAATAATATAATCCTTTACTATTGGGCATCCCTCGTCTTTCCTTGCGATGGTTTTTAATTCCAGCATCTTCGTCGTCGCGAATTTCGCTATCTGCAGCAGAGCACTGCACTTAGTGTCATAATCCTGACCATTGTTTGAACCCTCCGAAATCGTTGCGGTCGCGAGTCCAGTCACGATCACTTCCTTACCTAAATCCTAACAAGACGACAATTCGACTTCTCCCTCGTCTTTCCTTGCTCCCCAAGAAACAGTCTATATTCGAAAATTCATTTTCAATCAATAACTATTTCTTTCTTTGAACTTCTAATCTTTTTGATTCATTATTTATGCGAAAATTTAAGGGCCCACAGCAAAAATGGTGCCCACGCATGAAAATATTAAATATTCTGAATACTAATTTAATATTGTTATACAATATATATGATTATTTCTTAAATTTATTTTCTACCCTTTTATTTTCTTTTTCATCTTTGAGAAGAAGTGATGAGCCAATAATAATAATAAAGTCAAGGCAATTTCCACGCGCTAGCAGCAATACATTTACCTACGACCCACGTACAACTTATTTCCTTTAATTTCATTTTCCTCTTGACGGAAATGTTTTTGCCATAAATTGCACGAATTTAGTTACGTTACATCATCTAAACTTGATTTCTTATTTGAATTGCAGGAATCTGGTGTACAATTTGAGCATGTCGAATCTGGTGGAACAGCAACGGCTCACGTGGTTCTCCAACGATCCGGACGTGAAGATGTGTGTGATGAAAGGAAAAGATGAGGTAAGCTGAACGTCATTTGCAACAATCCTCGAGTGGCGATGCTCGAGCGTATAGGGGGCACAAACACAAACTCCTCTTCAGATTCGCACTAGTTATGCGCTCTCTTTCAAAGCGCACTTTTCCACTTGCATTTTTGTTTCGTAATTATTTGCAACGACTATTTTATTTTAGACACGTAAATGTATTCAACATTCCTCTACTACTCTACACATAATACAAACACTTTGATTCTATTCACATTCTTTATCATATCTTTACAAAAGTAAAGTAAAAATAATTCTAGTGAGAATTAAATATTAAACATTTCTTAAATATAGTTAATTTCTGCTAAATGTTCTCATCCTGTTCCGTCTCTATTTCTCAGTCGGTCTTTCGCAACTACACAATGGCATTTGTGCAGATCAAAAGCGATACGCGGAATTAACAAATGGAATTAGGATATTCCTCCTGCCTGCAATGCGGTGGAATTTAATTTCAACTTTTCCGTCTCCCATCCCACCGATTTTCCGTTTATTACGTAACGAAGTGCACCGAATCCCAGATTAATTGATTCGCCGGTTGCAGTCTACAACAGCAAAAACCCACCACCCCACCCGACCTTTCATATCTTCTCCTTCGGATGGAAAACATAACAACTCCACTTAACACAGTAATTTAAGAGCGAACAACTGAAGGAATTATTAAACGAAGCCAGTAATCTCGAGAGCATTGAAGGATTCCGAATCTGACCTTTTCAATAATAAATGGATTGAACGACTTTAAAAATTGCGCTGTTATGAAATGAAACTGTTACGAAGTATCCGAGACAATAGTTTAGATATTCAATGCCTCTTTTTTTGCTTGTTACTCCTCTTCTACCACCAATTTATACCCGTATCATCTTCGAGGAAGGGCTGAAGCACTTTGGGGACTATCAATCCCTGTATATTGGAAGTGCTCGAGGAGCATCCACTATGCAGAAATGCTCGAGGAATATGATAAATTGTTTCGGGCAGAGGGGCTGCTCGCACGCGATTCTTCCAATACCGAAACCACTTTGGCGCCGATCAATTTGTGTTGTAATATTTTGGTTTACAAAAAAAAATCTTGATCAATTATTCACGATTAATCGATTACGGATCGCTATTGTTCTTTCTCTCTGTACGTTGTTTTTGAATTATTCAGTCAGGACGCGGTTTGTGTACTTTGTACGTTTTCCCACCATCAATAACGAACAACTATAATCCTGTTATTACAATATTTATTGCTAGTTTCTTTCGATAATACTGCATATCAACTTAATCCTCATTACGCTCACTATTTGTTGTCATGGAGTCCAATAACACTTAAACTGATGTGACAGCTGCAATTGCATAATGCGCATAGTGGTGCACATCATAAATTTCTTGCTTTTCATTGTGATCGATGCTACTAAGTAATTAAAGTTAGTTGACTTTTTAGTTAGTTGACCTGGCAAATTGTCAATAGAGATAGTCAATAGTTTATAAAGCAAATATTAAACTGTGACTTGTGAAATATTGCGAAGATATTAAATTTCGCTTATAAAGGATTAGGATTATACATAGATAGGGATTAATAGTTTTAATCGGTTGAAAAAGTTTCGTATGACGGTAGTATTTGCGAAGCGATCAATCTTATAAACTGAGAGCGTCTCCTTCGTCGCCTAATCTTATTACTCTCTTATGCGGAACTTCTTCATCCTGGCTTAGCATTCCTGGAGATGAGAAGGAGGAGTATGATGTCCTCTTCGGCAAGTCCATCGATTTTGCATAGCGGCCGTTACGGGAGAACGCCTCGAGAAAACTTCGGACCGCTTAATCTTTAATTTATTTACCTAAGCTGTTTACAACTTTTCGACGAAACCGCCCTCAACAAAAGGAAATCTTTGCTCATTTCGCCGCTGCGCGCACTTCCGAAACATCTGCGATTTCCTCCTCTATACAATATTCATCTATTCTGTATACAAGAATTGCGCTTCGACTCATCCATTGAAATTTACAAGTCTGCTCGTGATCTTCTATCCGCAAAATGATCCGACCTAATTAAATTGAATGATCGCAATCGTTCGTTGAAGAAAGCGCCAGATGGAATCCACTTACAAAATATATTTAAAATGTAAATGGACGTCGTGATCGGCGGGACCTTTTGAATATTTATCCCTGGTATTGTTGAAGGGGAGGAGAAGCGCAGGATGCTCCGGAATTGGGACATCTCATTCCGAAGTAGAATAGTTCGGATACATAACGTCGTAATTACGATGGGCGACCGTGCCGTAATCATTGTGCGAAGCGCGATCGGCGGAAAATAGTATTATGCAATGCATTTCGGCTCTAATCCGCAACGCCGTCGCCTCCGATTCCAGCAATTGCGGTCTTACAACTTATACACGTAGGAACAACAACTACTCTCGCACACCTGACGATTTCTCGCGCACCTCCGACCACCCCTATTTTGCTAACCAAACATAATACATAAAATAAAATATTTTCATAGCTAATGTTAGATAATGTTAGATAGCTAATGTTAGTTTCATCATCGATTTTCAGGGGTTTTCCTTATTTGAGTTTTTCCTTCAACTCTCTACCAACACTTTTGAAACCATCTATATCGCTTTCGAGGATTCAAGCTTCTTCTATTGATTTTGCTATTTGTCAAAAATAAATACAAATTTTAAAAACTTATAGCTTGACTTTATAATTTAGGATATTTTCATTTCATTAGAGTGGATTTCTAAATGTGTATATCTTATATAGTTGCTAAAATCTCGGAATGCAAAGAGTTTTTCCTTATCGGGTTTTCAGTTCGATTAAATCGAACTGAAAGTAGTGTCAATATGGTAAGTTACAGCGGGGAACACAATGGACTTGAAATCCCCTTAAAAAAAAAGTGGTGCGAAACATTTCAAAGGTGCGGTTTGTGTTGTATATACGAGTAGGTGGTATGTGATGATGTGATACGATGGAAAATCGGAGTGAAATGAAACGCGATAAGAGCCTCAGTGGATGCGGATTCTCGAAGAGCGGAAGAAAGGTACTTTACCTAACGACTCAGATGATTTTCTGGATGATAATCGGAAGAGATAGATGCGAACCGCGTTTGATAAGTCGCCCGTGGGGTAATGGGCTTAGAGATGCTAACGGGCTTTTGATTGACCCTTTTTCCAACACGAAATGCGAAACTGCTGACTGATCCAATTAAAAGCCGCGTAAAAACATGATTGGTGAACTAAATAGTTTCGTTTTGAATTTGGTCCGGAATGGAGCGAAAACTCGCCGCATCAATACCGTTATTCATCTGGGCACGGTTTATTATTTCAATGGTAACAGTTTGCGTTGCATAATAATAGTACGTTGTCACGATACGTGAACATTCGCATAAACTAAGAGATAAACTGTCCCAGACCACTCCAATTAAATGGCGCAGCGCAGCCCATTTTCCATGACAATTTCCCCGGGAATTTATTAATGCTTATTACATGGCGCACACGACGAACGGGACGTTACAGGACAGAATGCATCATCATTCGTAGCCAAGATAAACTCTTTGTTTCGCAAACTTTTCCATTAAAATCCTTAAACTTAAGCACCAAGACTGCAACGATGATCATCATCAATCCACTTCGCAATTCATTAACAACCGGAGTAAATTCCGTGGACAACACCATCATCGCCAATTTTTTTTTGTTCGCTTTAATGAAATTTGAATAAACCATTAATTCCGGTCATCTGTACCTGACGGACGACCGGGGGGGAAAAAGCGCTCCCACACACTGGTGCAGAAAAAAGGGGCGAAAGAGAAAAGTGGCATAAATTTTAAATTCATTACGAAGTCAACTCGAAAGATTCTTCTTCTCCAGTTGGTGTTTGTGTATTTCCAGTTTGAAAAACAACATTATTAATGGTCACGCTGCTCGTTCCGCACCTTATTTTTCACGGGACGCCACATTCATAATACATTTTCCGGCAGCAATTTTCATTTATCTTCAATGAAAACCACCTCGCCTCCATGAAAACCATCAGCTCGGAATTTCATTTCCCTTGCCTATTATACAATTAATATCGTTTTCTTTTTTCTTTTCTCCTGCAACTTCAAAACTTCCGCAAACTTGCTCCAGGATTGTTCCACGTAGTTCTTTTCAAAAGTTCAACTTTTTATGTAATGCTTATTATATTTTACTTTATTATAAAATATATTTTATTTTATAAAACCATGAAATAACAACTCATTTTTATGTTACATGTTACACAAAATTAATATGATTACAGAAATTAAAAAATACAAAATAACATTTTTACTGATTTCATTTTCAATTAAAAAAAAAATGAAATATTTACCTTTTACCGGTAAAAGAAAATTTGAGATGCCCTAAGTCTAATAATATAATTATATAACATTGTTTTTGTTGTTGTTGTTGTTGTTATACATGTTTGTGTTATCTTATAGTTATATAAACATTAGTATAATGTATAAGCTTTAGTTTCGTGATAAGTTATTGTTTCTTTATTCTTCTCTGGTGTTATTTTCTCTTCGGCTTTTCTTTCTTATACATTTTTTTTTTGTGTCTTGTTTGTTTTGCCTTTTTGTATTCATCCATCTCGCGCAAAGACAAAAATCGCGCAAGGACGAGCCGAGCGTCTTTCCGTCCCCATTAACTTTTTGCGGGCATCCCTCGCATTGTTCGCCCGTCTGATTTATACCCGGCTCCTCCACCTCATCCAACTCTCCATTCCTTATACATTCTTTTCGCTTTCGCCATGTCTAATCGCTTTCTGGGCTTGTCGGGGGATAAATAATCAGCCCGGTCTTGTAGCCATTAGCGCTGTTCCCCCCATAAATTACCTGCGCTATCGACCCTCTCTCTCTCTCTCCCTTCACTTCCTCCCCTCGCGCTTTATTATATCCCCGACCCACACCTTCAATGTCTATACACAATTTATAACTGATGCCAGGTAGCAGAGGGTAACTCTATTCGATGTGTCCATTAAGCGTTACCTCCTATCCCACTATTTACGCCGACCCCAAAGCCATAGAAATCAATCCGAAAACCACCCATGATTTAAAACCACTTCCGGTTACCACAACTGTACACAACAATTTTACTCATCAATCTCCCTTGACTAATGGCGTTCATTTACCGGTTCACGTACGAGCCCTCAATTTCTCGCATCACGTTTTTTTTGTATTATTTTTTATTTTTCGTCTTCTTGTATCTTCCAGGAGAATTGTCAGAATTACATAAGGATTATGGCAAAGTCGGCGGAGGGACGTCTGTTATTATGCGGCACGAACTCATTCAAGCCCGTCTGCAGGGAGTACAACGTCCTCTCGGGGAACTACACAATGGAGAAGGAGAAACCGGGCCAAGCCGTCTGCCCGTACGATCCTCATCACAATTCCACGGCAATATACGTCGGTAAGTGGACGACACAATTTATTTATCACCTACCAAATCCCCGGCGCATTAATATTTATAGAATCGCGTTCAACTGAAGGGAAAAGAACGACAAAAAAAAAAAAGGAAAAGAACGAAAAATAAAGCTGCAGTAGATAGAGGGATGAAAGGGAACAACATCCCCGTAGAATCCCTAATAATAACGGCGATAGCATAAATAATAAACGTACCTCGTTGTTTCTTTATTTCTTATTGTTTATCTTCCGGGAAAGAAGGACAAAAGGTTCTTCTTTTTTGTTTGTTGCGGGAATACGACGATCTGGTCTACAATTGAATGTGAAGCAAAAAAAAAATAAAATAAACCTGAAGAAAGAAGGAACGCATACAATGTGCAGTAGCAGCGACCAAACATGCATAAAATATCTTCATTATTCGTGCTCGTTATCCCCCAACGGATGCCGTCTATTCTCGCATCATCCTTTGAAGTCGTTCCACTCATATGTATTCCAGTCGTTTCTGTTCCTTCCGCACCCGCGCCTTCTCAGTCTCATTATAGTAATGCTACTACATATATATCTCGTTAGTATCGAAAATATTATTCTTGTTAAATTTAATGTTTATTTTTGTGCAGATGGCGATCTGTACACCGGAACTGTGGCGGATTTCAGCGGAATGGACCCTATTATCTATAGGGAACCACTGCAGACTGAACAATACGATTCCATGAGTCTGAATGGTACGTTCAAATGCATTTTACTTCTAACGATAATCGAAAGCGCTACCATTAAATTTTTATTATTTTTCTTTTTTGCAGCACCCGATTTCGTCAGCTCGATGACCAAGGGTGATTTCGTCTACTTCTTCTTCCGCGAAACTGCCGTCGAATACATCAACTGCGGAAAGGTAATTATCGGATGCAACATGTTGCAGCAACAATTCTCTACTGATTCATTTCTTCTTTCTCGCGCTAGGCTGTCTACTCGAGGGTTGCCCGTGTATGCAAATACGATCGCGGCGGACCGCACAGGTTCAGGAACCGTTGGACTTCCTTCCTGAAGTCACGTCTGAACTGCTCGGTGACCGGAGACTTTCCGTTCTACTTCAACGAAATCCGTAAGTTTATTTTTACGCCAAGATGGAATCCATATAGATTGCATTCTTCGCTGTACAAAGTGCCTCGACGTGCCCGGATGACGATTAAATCTTGAAGAGGAAGACTCTTCGACTTTATACACACATACTCTGAATACACCGTTCTTCTTTATTACTCCTACAATCCGCTACAGCCACAATCCAATTTGGCTTCACAAAATTAACCGACTTAATATTTCGTTTTTATATTATATATAAAATTAGTTTACAATATTATATTTTTATTAAAATTAATCAATGCGAATTTTTTATAGAATCGACGACGGAATTAATTGAAGGAAAATACGGAGACGTCAGTGCTCAGTTGATATATGGAACGTTCACGACACCTCCGAACAGCATCACCGGAAGCGCGGTGTGCGCCTTCTCTCTGCAAGACATTGCAGACACCTTCGAAGGCAACTTTAAGGAGCAACCAACGTTGAACTCGAACTGGTTACCGGTGCAGAGTTCCAAAGTGCCGGACCCGCGTCCCGGTCAGTGCCACAACGATAGCAGAACCCTGCCCGATCTAACTCTCAACTTCATCAAAACTCACTCGCTGATGGACGAGAGCGTTCCCAATTTCTTCGGACAGCCGATCGTCATCAGGACAAGCTTCCAGTAAGCTCCCAGCGAACAAATCATTCGAACGTCAATTAATGCGATTTACCGTAGTTACAGATTTACTCAGATCGCCGTTGATCCACAGATCAAAGTGCCAGGTGGCAAAACCTACGATGTACTGTTCATCGGCACCGGTGAGTTTTATTTTTATTTTCGCATTGCTGAGTGTTAATTGAATGATTGCGCCTTCGTTAGATAACGGAAAGGTGATTAAGGCTGTAAATGGTTTATCCGCTGAATCGCGGCACGGCGTCCGACCGGTCGTCATCGAAGAGATCCAGGTGTTCCCATCGCACGTCGCCGTCCGTGGCATCAAAGTCATAAGGAACGAAAAGCAGGAAGGACGTTTGATCGTCGTCGCCGATGGTGAGGTGCAATCTCTTCGCTTGCACAGATGCGACAGCTCTAAAATATCAAGCTGCAGGTACATTATTATTAGGATCATCACATTTTTCGAACAATTAAATATTGTGATTATTTGAAATTGAAATTTAATTTAAATTTATTTTCAGTGAATGCGTCGCTCTGCAGGATCCGTACTGCGCCTGGGATAAGCTGCAAGGGAAGTGCCGATCGCATGGAGCGGGTCGCTGGGGCGAGGAGAACTACTTCTTCCAAAGTGTATCCAATGGGCAACATTCCGCTTGCCCGCCGATGAAATTGAACAAAGATGCCGGTTCACTGGGCGGACTGAGTACTCAACCCAAATACAATCAGGATCATCAAGCCAGCAAAGAGCAGCCCGATGGACAGATCATCAACATCGTTCAGGACAAAGTCTTCGAAAATAACGGTAGTGATGTGTACATCACTCGCAATTTCTCCTCTCTAACCCGCCCTCCCCCCGCTTTCGTTTCGCAGATCCGGGTGTACGCGCCACGGAGAGCCTTCCACCCCAATACTCGGTGGAGACGCTCGTCACGGCTGTCGTTGCCGGCGCCGTGTGCGCCCTCCTCGTCGGTTTCATTGCCGGTTATCTTTGCGGAAGGAAGTGCCACAAGGACGAGGACGATAACATGCCGTACCCGGACACGGAGTACGAGTACTTCGAGCAGCGACAAAATATGAATAGGTAACTGTAATTACATTTTCTATCATTAATCAAGCGCCTGCCTCCGCCTCTGGAACTCCAGTCACCAGTTCCTCCAATTATTTGGCCCAAGAAGCCTTCAGCCTGATTTACACGCGCCGACGGAGGATATTAACGGCGGCAGCCGCTGATAAAAAGCAAACAGACCCCCCACGAACACTATTTATCGGCCGGTGACACTTTCATATTAAATAATTGATTTATTACGCTATTCTGCGCACAACTTAAACAATCTGCAAGAAGAGTCTCTGCAAACCTGGTGAATTACGAATATGCTGCATTCAGTTTAATTTGCTAATGCTCGGCGGACATATCCGCCCCATCCTTTGCACAGAAGATTACGCAAAATATTATACAGCCTTTCTCTCACTATCGAAGCATGATGCAAAGAATCCATTCAGATTACTCCTACTCACATATCAATAAAAAAAATTATACTAAACTTTTAAGATTAAAATTGTTATAGTTTTATCATAACTCCTACGTGCAGCGCTAAACTACAACTGTTTCCCAAACTTTGAGGCTTTATGATACAGACTTAAATTATTGGGGCGTCCCAATTTTCGAATCGTGCAAAGCATTAAAATAAATAATTTGATTTTTTTTTTTAAATACCGTTTCGAATTTCAGCGTAATAATTTTAACAAAATAAGTGCATATACCGAAATATATTTAAGGTGTGCAAATAGCACTTGGAAATGTAATTTATGCTTGCAAATAACGTTTATTTAATTAAACTTTATTATATTCGAATGCACGTTATAATATTTACAGTAATTGAATAATGAATGAGTTCCTTTTTCAATTTCGTCCTATGAAAAACAACATTTATAATTCAAATGCGCTTCATTATTAATTTACTTTATAATAATACATACTTTGCATAATATAATTCTAACTGAGCAGACATGTACGGAAAGCATGATGTCATTGTATCGATTCTGCAAATGCGTTTTCCTTGTAATAAGAATAAGAGACTTAGCAACCTACTTTCTTCGATCCAGCGCAAAGACGACATTCGGTTTGTGGTGCATTATGCACATCGAGCGGCGGTGGCGGCGGCGGTGGAAGACATCAAATTAGATTTCAACAATATTTCATTTTGATTTTGATCTTTTCGTATGTAATAACATTATTAATACTAAAGCCAACATGCATTGTAGTTTACATACAAAGGACTCTTGTACTTGAATAGATGTCATATGATTACAACTAATCCAAGTGATGTACGTTCGTACGGATATACTTTAAAACATTCAGAGATCCGTACAAAATAATTTACGTTTTATCGAAAATGCGTTTGTGAAATAAATGCTAACTGTATTTGTAAATGTGAATTCAGTAATTAAACATCGCCAATTTAGTCGAATAAATAATTTCCATTAAATCGAACAAAATTATGAACAAATAATAAACATAATTTAGTGCCGATATGTTTACACTCACACAAAAGGCTATTATTATATTATGAACATTTTATTTATAATGCAGTCAATTTATTTAAATTGGAATGCAGAAAATAATGCAAATTCGCTGCTAATTAGTTAAAATATATTTGAATAATTATGTTCTTCCCTGAGAATTTTTTATAGGAGTCTAACTAGGACAATAGTTGCTTTTCCTAATCATCATGATTAAGAATAGTCATTACACATTAATTAGTTTGTGGAATCTTTTTCATACAACAATATGAGAAAGTGATGGCTGCAATAGATGATGATGATGCTGCAGAGATGTTACGAATGGTTTTGTAAGGTGGTGGTGATGACGTAAATTAGCGTTTTCTCATTGAATTATTGTGTTGCAACTGAATGTGTTTAGAAAGCGAGTGTCATCATCGTATTTGTTTTTGTTGGTATAGGATACAAGCGGAGCCGAAGCTGCTGCCCCAGGAGGAAGTGACGTACGCAGAGCCGGTGCTTGTGCCGCAGCCGCCGAAGTTGCACTCGCCGAAGAGCACGCTGAGGAAGATGCCGCAGCTGCAGAACAACGCGGAGACGCTGTTCCAGTTCCAGACGGACACCGGATACAACGGGCGCGATTACCGCACCCGCGACAACTTCGGAACGCTTCGTTCCCATCAGGTGGGTAGGCCAGTAGCTGGGGAGATAGGATGGCCGTCGCGGCTCAGTTTGGGTTGAATGTTGATTAAGAACGATTTCTTTGTGTAGGGCGACAACAACTACAGGCGTGGAGACGGTTTCGCGACCACGCGCAGCGTGAAGAAGGTGTACCTCTGAGAAAACAGTGAGGAGGGTGGCGTGGCAGCCCGCAGCCTCGGCCGAAGCCGTCCCCAAGCAGCTAGGGGAGCGGTTGCCGGCCACAGCGTACTTCCCACCAGCAGCGGCTCCTCCAGTTCACCGTCGCCACCCTCCTCTTCGCCATCCCCGACGCCACCGCGGACCGCCTCCTACATCTACAGGGCGTAGCTGCATTCCCCAAACACAACCAAAGCAAACAACAACAATAACAACTACTACTGCACCACCGCATCCCGTAATAAAGGCACACATATCAAGCGCACGCCCCACCGAAGAACACAACACAACATTCGCTGCGATCAGTGTCAATTAACAACAGCAAACCAAACAAAACCCGATTCCAAACGAACTTAATCAATTCATTCACACGAAAACACATAAACACACACACACACTTAACCAATCCGCACGTGCGCCTTTATTATGGACGGCCACCCGGAGGCCGATCCCAACGGTGACCACCGCTCCTTCGGGACCCGCCTCCGAAGGAACCGCCGCAAGATATCAAATTGAAACTGGAACCGTCACATCATGTCTGCAGATGCTTTCGGAAGCAACAACCGTCGGAGGAAAAATAATAATATGAAGGGAAATATAAATATTCATAATATAAGTAAGAAAGATTAGAGAGACTCGTTTAAGTAATTTGAATGATTAATAAGTGCTTCTTATGGATGTGTTAGATAAGTATATCCGTAATAATATATATACATATACATATATGAGAAAGAAAAATAATAGATTGTTATGAGTTAGCGACGTTTGTGATTAGATTGTATATTTAATATATCTATATATATGTTAACGATGGCATAGCGTACAGATATACACAAACACATATATAAATATATAGATATATATTTAATAATTAAAAGAAAAAATGATGAAGTAATGAAAAGACGAACAAATTGTTCCGATTCTTCTTGTTAACATAGAGATATTTTTATTCGCGTCGACGTCCCGCACTATCTACAGTCGGGACGAAGCAGCGGATTTAACTTATTATTACTTATAACAAAGCATAAAGTATATATATATATACATAAATATACAAAAGAAAAAAAGATAATATATAAAGAAAACGCGCATTTTTTTATTCATATTTTTATATATCTCGATGTATTTTAGGCTTACAATTAATTATACAAACTCTAGCGTACATACACACAAACAAACACACACACACACACACATATATATAGCGTTGCATATGTTAGTCATCAATATCAGTTTAATTGTGTTACGTCGTATTATTTTTATGTTTATAGTTTAGTTCGATTACTACGCATAGTAACGTATATATAAGACTGAGAGAATTAACACTTCTTGTCCAATTTTTAGTCAGCCAGATTGAGCTGTTGTAGAGGTCGCAGTTTTATCTCGTAAGTACAAAACTTCCTAAGCCTAGAGCGATGCAAGAAATTAATAAAAACAAGAACAAAAGAACATTTGCAATTAGTTTACATTTATGCGAAAACATTGATATTTATTGCCCGCTACACGTTCGGTGTACTTCCAGCGCATTTTTCTTTTAATTTTAGTTTATTTATAATTTTTATTTTTAGGACCTTTGTACGATTTTTATATATATTTTGTAATATTTTTTTCTTAAAATTTTGATTTTATTTTTAATCAATGTTTGTTTCAATAAAGATGCATTTATTTCATTTGTTTGCGCTTTCTTCTAGCAAATCTTGGGACGATCTGCGACCAACCTCGGCGAAATTTTTATTTATTTATTTTACATTCGACTTTATTTCCAGCTTGATCTTGTAATAAATATCAATGTTTAAATTGAATTATTATGTTTAACGTAACGAGTCTTTAGGGTGACTTAAATATATTCTAAATTATAAATTAGGCGTAAATTGAAGCTGAATTTTTCTGTTGCTCCAATAATTTATTGAGGATAAACTTGTAAATATATAAATATATGAACATTTTATTTTTTATGATGCTGTTGCACTTTCCAATTTGCATTTGAACGATTATACGTAGACTTGTGTATTTCCATAGAGAAAAATTAACAAATAATGTAAAGCATCATCTTTTTTTCTAAGCCGGAAATGTAATGTAATGTTATGTTATTTTTTTTTTATTGCAATTGTGAAAAAGGCCATATAATGGGCGACGTTTACTGTAGCGAAATGTATTTGCTAAATGAATATTGTTGGGTTCAATCGGTGGCTGAACACGAGGTCCTGCCATTTGTCAATTAATTTGTTCAATTGTTAAGAAATCAGGACAAGTGGTCATTATGTAGTTTTACAGCAACATTTTGTATTCTATAGCAAATATATTTTTAATAATCGTAATAATACTAAATAAAGATAGAGCTTCGCTGCATAGTGAAACAAAAAAAACATCGTCTTATATGGCATTTTTGGAAAACGTTTTTAGTCTATTAAATATAATGATATTGACGTGGGAAGTAGACATGATATTTCTGAGATTTGTATAAAGATTTGTAGATATAATTTTTCTACCCTAGTCAAGCTATATTTCTTCGTTATTACTTATTATTGTAACTACAACTATGTTAGTTAGTTTTTCCTTACTTTGAGATAAAAACGCAGCAAGATATCTACCATATAATATAATACTTTAACTGGCTTTCGCATGTGGAGACGAAGCGTATAGAAAATAAGCATGTTTCATTAAGCACCAATTATTGTATTATCAAGATAATGATCTTTTTTTTTTATAAATATTTATATATTACCACTATTTATTATCATGCGCAGTATTTCCAACATAGGAGAGTAACGTTGCGTGGAAATACCGAATTTGCCAGTTGTACTTGAAGCGGAGATATTTTAGTTATAGGTCTTAGCAATTCCAATAAATTATAAAACAAAGCAAAAAAAAAACTATTTTGTAGTAACTAATTGTAACGATGATTATGATGATGACGATGAAGAAATGAAGGTGTTGTATATTGAAGAGGATTTTATATTGATACAAGAGATTGGATATAAATTATATTGGATCTAGTTTTTTTCGGAAACTCGCTTCTTCCTACGATATTTAAAAATAAAATAAACCAAAAAAAAAAATAATAACATAGCCAGACTTATGAATAGAATTTGTTTTTGGTATAACTGCGAGATTCTTGTTTATTATCTTGTTTCTTGGAGCAGTTTGTCTTATTACATATTTTAGTGGTAATCTAGTTCTAGTTTTACAACATTTAAAAGTAATTCTATTTAAGAAAGGAGCGTTTCAAGAGACAGATGACAGTGAGAAAAATAAGCGAAAGATTTGTCTCAACTGATTCCAGTTTCCGCACTGGTCCTGGATGTTTGCCTAATAAAGCCTTTAGCAAAGTTTATATATATATGAGAAAAAAAAAAAAGTATTTAAACAAAATAAAATGCAAACCAAAAAAAATAAAATTAAATGAAAAGATACAATATAAGATGATTTATATATATATATTGCGAGTTTTACTGTGGTGACAAATATGTTTAAACATTCCGTTGATGCATCGGATTTTCGAGGAATATTTGTATGTGTGTACTGTGTCCGAAGATATTTAAGTACATTTGTCAATAACTTTTATTCGAAGAGGGGAATGGAAAAAAATTGGATGAAGGAAACTCGATTTGTAATTCTAAACATAGACTTGTAAAGTTTAATAATAATATTATTACCAAAAAAAAAAATTATTAATTAAATGCGATCGACAGTTGTAAGTAATTGATTATATTATATATGAGACAAAAAAAATTATATATAATGAATATGCCTTTCGCAACTGTACTATATATAAATACATATTAATATATATTTAATACCAATTTTAATGAAAAAAAAATAAAATAAAAGTATATATATATGAGGAAAAAAAGATTATTATACAAGACGGTGAACGTATACATTTTGTCCAGACCTTTGGTTGGTTGGACGATTGATTGATTGCTGGGAAGAACATGCTGAAGCTAATGAAAATAATTATGTTTGTAAATCTGTTTACTTCCATGAAGTTTACATATATATATATATATTTATATACACGAGAAATGTGAGTGAAGATGGAGAGAACGTCGATGAATTTGTAAGCGCGTTTTTTGTTTTACTTGTATACCGTTTCGTCTGGGCAAACTGTATCACAATATCCCAGTTATGAACTTTAGACAAACAGAAAAATTGTATTCTTTGCATAGAAATAATAAAGGATATACCAAAAAAAATAAATTATTAATAATGATGATATGAATGCAATACTTTATTCTCCTATGAACGTTACGTTCTTCGATTCAAGTGCCCCCAGCTCGGGACATAGTGTCATGGGGCCGAGCTAGTGTAGTTAGTTTGCATCGGCAAAATAACGTGCTTGATGTTCGGGGGTTTGCGGAGGGCGTCGGCGGCGTGCGTGAGCTGCAGGGCGCAATCCGGATGGGCGCTCCCTGGAAGCTGGGTGCATTCCTGCTCGAAGATAAAAGCGAGCCCGGTCAGCAGGTCCATAAAACCAAGCTGTATTGCGGCCTTCCTCAACCGATTCAACTCCTGAAACGACATTAACCATTCCCATTTAGTTGAAAGTATTAAGTGATCAAATTAGTTTAATTGCCTTGTAGAACTGTTGCGTTTTCTCTGGCAATTTCTTTGCGTGTCTGAGGATTTTCTGAATGTCGGACTGCAAACCGGCTTGCCGAATCCAAACGACGCTATTTTGGGAATAACTCCTCTTCTCCGACGACTTCAACGGGAAGTTAAGCACCGAATCGCAGGGGACGCCGTCCAGGCAGTGCAAATTATTGAGATCGCCCAGCCACGGCACGCTGTCGGATCCGGGTACGAGCAGCGTCAGCATCAGATTGGACTTCTTCTTGGAGTCCGCCCAAGAGTAGATGAAGCCGAACCAGTTGTCGGCCACGGAGACGAGAGCCCCCATATTCTCTACTTTCAGAGCGCCGTGAAAGAGGACGCAGAACGAGGGTGCCTTATCGTCATCGCTATTATCGCTCTCGTAATCCGCAGACAATTCGCCGGAGTTGTTCAGTTTGTCCTTATTGGAACCCGCGGGTAGAATCAGATGCCTACTGACGGCCATCGGCGATCCTATATCTCCCACCGAGATGAAACCGCATACTTCTATAACGTTGGACACGGTGGAGGTCTTCACTTCGAAATCGCTGACTTTAGTGTAAGGCTGAGGGAACGCGCAATAAATATAAATATTATCAACTATTTCAATTCAACCTACAATCGGTGCGGGCGTCAGGTATATAGAGGACTCTAAATGGCCGCACTTCAAAGTGCCTTTGAACGAGGCGTACATCTCATCGGCGAGCTTCTGGAACATCGCCTGAACGCTCTGCTCATTCAACTGGGTATCCGGTAAATTAATTGATCCCTCGTATCCGCTGATGTCGATCAACTTCTGATATAGAGGTTTAGCTGCGAAAAAAATAATAAGAAATTCCCATATTTCTCAAACTGAATATGCTTACATTTTATCAAAGAAACATCATTTGGAGGTGCTATGCAAACCACGTGCAATTTAGCAGGAAACGCGAACGGAACGGGGAATGGATTCGCTGCATTGCGTTGATTTATCGTGCTCAAAGAATCCTTCAAAGATCCGGGACCTATGCCCGTACTTCCATCCGTCACCAAAATCACCTAAAATAATCAATATATATGTATTTTGTGATACATTACTATTATTATAATCTACTTACTTGACACGCAGTATTATTTCCCCATTCGTTCAGCACAATTTGATTAATACCATTAAAGGCGATTTCGATGCAGGTTTTGTCGTAATCGTCGATGGATTTCAGTTCAGATTTAATAAGGTTGTAGTCCCTTGTGAATGAGCACTTTTCCTCGTATATAGATGAAAATGTTACCTGAAAAAATATAGCAAAAAAAAAAGGAGTAAGTGTACGGGATAAAATTTGATAAGGACATGTAATTCATTAAAATATATTTCAGCAGTATATGTATACAATTTTTCAGTATTTTTACATTTTTGTTTAAACTAATGTAGTTTTTAATTATTATTATTTTTTGTGTGAAGTAAATACAAAATGATATACAGTGTTAAACAAAAAAAAAAGAGAATATGATACATTCCATAAATTATGTTAAGAATAAACGCTCAAAAGCTGTTCAAATTGAAGACATTACATCTTTCCTTTCTACATTCAAACTATAAATAATAGTCGCAAGTTTGATTACATGACTTTATTTAAATACACGTTACCTACCTATGTAGCTAGTGCTAATGCATAGTTTATTGCTATTCATTCAAAGTAATACAATCTAATAACTAGGTTTCGGAACACAGCACAAAATGAATGATTGTATAATAAGTATATTTGTCACATGTTTTGAATTTAAAAAAAAATCGTATAAATTCCTTTTACAGTTTGGGAACGTGTGGTAGACGTCTTAATAGTATTGAAAATAAGATGGAAAAGGATACATATACGATAATGTAAAATCTGAAAAGCCAATTTCAAAGAACAAAAAGGTAATACGTAATAATAATAAGTGTTTTAAAGAAAAATTACGATAAGTAAACGATTCAAGTTTAATAAATAAACCAAGTTTTCAAAAAAAAATGCCCTAATATTCTATACATCTCGTATCAATCGTTATTTCGAGTTGAGATTGGCTTGTGCAGCTTTCTTTGCCTTTATCGTTTCTACTAATTCCTTATAACGTTTCATGCAATCTTTCTTGGATCTATTTGGTATACACTCGGCGATACGATCCCATCTCTCTGCCGTCGAAGATGGATAGGTTTTCAGCGCCTGTTCCAGCAACTGCTGCTCGCTCTTCGACCAGGCGGATGCTGCTGTGGCATCTCCGTTTGTCATTGCAACAGGAGTGGGTGCGGGTGGTGTTACTTTAGGGGCAACCGGCGTCTCCTTCTTTCCATCTTTCTTAGACATTTCAGTGTCCTTGACGTTGACTGTGGCTTTCTTTTCTTTCACGAACGTATTGAACGCTTCCTTATTCGCCGCCTCCTTCATATTGTTCTTAGAGAAATCCGTGTTCTGCAGATCCTTCGCTTTCGCCAGCACCAGCTTTGCAGTAAACTTGGAACTATTTTCAATAAAAGTACCATGCTGGTTCAAGAAATTCGCGACGACCTCCCATCTCTGATTTGTGCCAGCTGGAAATAAGTTCACCGCTTTGATCAACAGCTGGATATTGTCGTTCGTCCATTCCGGATTAATTTTCACCACGTTGTTTTTCACTTGCTCAGATATCCTCTGCTGATATGTTTGAGTGCTCGCCATTCTCTCGGCTTCGATCTTCTCATCATTTTCTTTTACGGCCTTCATGAACGCCGATTTTCCATTGTTCTTCAGATTCTTGTTCAGCTCACCCAATTCTTCCACGGTCAGATATTCGCAAAGTCTCTCCAGTGCCGTTAAATGCTTCAAATTGTCATCCGGATTGGTTGCGAAATAATCGTGGCTCTTGCAGAAATCCCTAAGCGTTTTCTTTTCCCTCTTCAATACTCTCTTCAGGGCTTCGCGCTCTTGACGCTTGGCCTCTATCTTGGCCCGTTCTGCGGCCTCGGCCCTTTCCTTAGCCTGCTGCGCCTCCCGCAAAACTCTTTCCTCCTCCTCGCGTTTTGCCTGAGCGGCAGTTTGTTTCGCTTTCTTGATGGCCAATTTTTTGTCTTTATCTTCTTGCCTAAACTTTATTATTCTAGGATCATTATTATAAGCCAAATCCACCAACTGCCTGATTCGAGAGTTCTCCTCCTTCTTCTTTCTGAGTCTCTCAGCTTTGTTCAATTTGTCTACATACCTACATAAAAAAAAATCAATTGAACATTAAATATCATTTAACATTACTTAATTAATTAATATTACCTTCTTTCATCCCTATCCGTGCATTTTTCTTTATCCTCCTCATCTTCATAAGAGTATTCTCTCCAAGATTTAAAATCGTACCAAAATGAATAGAAATGATCTACCTCATCTCTGGTAGCATCGGCGTTGCCAATTTTCGGCACCTTCTTCCTCTCAGACCAACGCGAATTTAATTGGAAATACTTATCAAATACTTTGTAAAAATCTTTTTTAATCTCACTAGCTGTTGGGATGTTGTCATCGAATTCTGGATCAACTGAATCGTACGATTTTCTTTTCACTGGATTTCCTAACGTTTCATAAGCCATGGTAATGCAGGTGAAATAATCATCATCTTGCCTGATCTCTTCACCCTGAGCTTTCCTCTTATCGGGGTGATGCTTCAGGACGATCTTCCTATAAGCTGTCTTAATAATTTCCTCCGTCGCTTTAATCCTGAGTGTCTCGATGCCAAGCACCTTATAATGATCCTGCTTTTTCCACTCCTTGGGATCCAGGCTTCGGAGGTACTCCACATCATCTACATAGACCACCTCTGGCTCTGGTTCTGGTGTGGGCTCCTTAGAAACGTCCACTTCCAACTTTATCAATTCATGAGGTAAAAATTGCAGCTCTGACTTGCCATCCTCTTGACTGTTCAGAACAAATCTATACCTGTTTGCGAATAATGGAATGACATTAATGAGCATGTGGTATTTAAATCGTCGGCGCATTGTTGCTTACCTTAGAGCGATCGTCTTGCAGCTTCTGCGTGCATGTGATTTAACTTCTCCCATTTTAAAAGCACAATCACATCACTTGCTTCTCACCGGTCTAAATTGCTTGCTGCCACCCGTTTGTCGAGAGCACAACTTTCATTTACACCACACGTTCCTTTTTGCACGGTATTTTCACCCACAAACCATGTGGACGCAAATGTCAGATTGCGACAGCGCCGTCGAGCAGAGCAGCTCGCCGCCAAGTTAACCGTTAAATTGGCAACACTTCTACCAACCGCACGAAACCAAATATTCCCAACAACCAGCCACCACAATTTGTATTTTTGTTATTTCTTTATAAATTGCAAATAACAACGGCGCAAGAATAGTAGAGTAATAAAAAGTAAACTTTTACTTACCAGCGAGATGAATTCGAGCTTCGAATGTACACTGAGATGATCAAGAAACATATGAATACCGTGAACCGCTAGCTGCTTTCTTGTGATTTCACTATTGTCTGCCAATTTTAATGGTCTTAACATGGAAAGGGACACATCCAACAATATTACAGTCGGCATATCTGCTGCTTCTTATTCGATTAGACACCAATATTATTGTTAACTTTTTCCTATCTATATATATATATATGTGTAAATCTATTTTAACCACACTTTTTTTCCAATCAAAACAAACCAAGTTTCTTACCAACTTAAGGAAAATGTATTATTAATTCAAACATTTTGTAAAAAAAAATATTAAAATGCATTTAATACCATTATCCAGCGCTAATCTTTGGATTTTAACGCTCCCAACGCAAATATGAAATATTAATATTTTTTTTTATTTTAAGCTTTGAAAAGCTAGATTCAGATTCAGCAATGGTTATCGTTAATAAAATTCTTAAGACTGAATTAGGAAATGCATTTCCTGTTGGTCTGGAGCGGATTTCGGCAGGAGGTCAAAATAATTGAAATAAACACAACTAACCCAAATTTCCGTAAATTGACCCTCCCAAACAGTATTAGTATAGGGATATAGATAGTATTATCTCAGTCTCCAAAATGCGTAACACAGGGCTCCCTATGTTAACAGTCCGTCCCTGTCCATTATAATATTTTATATTACAGACCAGCTTTATTCCTTTATTAAACACTATAAGATTACTTGTACCTCATTGTCTTAATGGAACAAACCGCATTTTATTTACGTTTTACTGCACTGCAATGAATAAGAAATTACTTTAAAAGCTTCGCTAAAGTATAAATTAGAAGAGAACAACTATATACATTTAATTAATACTGTATTTATATATATGATATCTATTGAAACCAATGAGATGTTTCCAGACAAAGACAATGCAGCGAGAAGTAAAAGTCGTGCATGTGACTAAAATAACTTAAAGTGCAATACACGTGGTCTCGAATAATTCCCAGACGAATTATCCCTTTTTATTTTTGTTTCAACGCCAGTGAAAGAAATGCGTCCTCAGAGGCGCCACTCGAGGGGCACCAAGGGCTTCCGTTTAATTGAATGCGATTTCACACACGAAAGTTGCGAGCGCTCTTCTCTTCTTAAAACATGTACTTTTCATTGCATCGCCAATGGGAATGCAAGGAAGACACCGTAACTTCATCGGGTTTCATTGAATCTCTAGCTATTGTTAAAGTGTGTGTGTGTGTGTCAATTTTAATAAAGCCCAGCGCGATGCGCCGCCTTTGAATATCCGTTCCGGCCGTTTCAATTCATTCAAAGATAAGATTCCGACGGAGCAGATTATCTTTCAAGACGATGGAAGATTCCGATGTTAACTACACTACGGCTACCAACGCAGACTATTCCATTTTGGATGCCACAAATGAGACCGGCGGTGCTCACGCTGATTTATCCTACCTGGATGTTAACACGCTCATCCTGCTCACATACTTGGGAAACGTTGCGTTCGGAGCGCTCATGAATTCGCTCGCATTTCTCGCAATAATTCGCAACCAAAAGCGCAATGGTAATTATTATCTTAAATTAGTATTTAATTAAAAAAATAATAATACGTTTAATCAATTAATTTGTTAATGAAAATTTTAAGTTGATTATTTTTGATGAATCATTTTTTGAAATTCAAATTCATGTTATTATTGTGTTGTAGAATTTGCGAATTTGTTCTTTTTGAAAACACGAAATTTCAATATATGAATTGTAAATATTGTGGATGTTTTGTTCTTAGGCACTCTATCCATAATTCTTCAGATATCGGCGGCAGATGTTGCATCAACATGTGTGTGCTTCCTGGAAATATGGTCGTTGAGAAGCGACACGTGGCTTTTTCCATCCGAGCTGTGCCCAGTGTTCTCCGGTTTTGAAGTCCTCCTGAATACCCTCACATTGTACCTGATTATTACACTGAATTTCCACACAATATCTCTGTGCAATCTAAAGGTGGAACGTAAGACGCGTAACCCTTTGACATCCTGCGAATCCTCGAACGAGTGTCTCGTACGCGATTCGCGCAATCCAACCGAAGGACGAAAGCAGGATGTATCCGTGATCATTCCTTGCGTTCTTGTCTGGTTCACCTGCATCTCGCTCAGCATACCTCAATTCACCTTGTCTTCGGTCATGACACTGAAAGGCAATTACAGCATCTGCACTGTAGCGGACGCCTATTACAATGTCATCTTGCAGAAATCTCTGATGCTTTTCAGGGTGTTCATCCCCCTAAGTCTTCTAGCTATTTCCACGTTACTGGTGGCTTGGAAATCTTACGAGTTCAGCAGGAAGAACACATTACAAAACATTTTCATGAAGAAAGCCGACAACGTGCTCTACTACTTAATCTTCTGCTTATTTCTCGACTGCTTGTACATCCTCACTTCTGTTCAACGCTTGGCGCTCACATCCATGCATACATTGAATAACGTTTCTGGCGATGTCCTCGACACTTACAAGATGCCGCCTCTATTTAACAACGTCGTACATTATTGGAACATTTGGTCCACCATGCTGCACTACAGTGGCACATTCTTCAGATTCATCATTTACGTTCTTCTTTTGCCGAAATTCAAAGCTCTTTTCTGCAACAAGATACTAATGTGCTTCAGTGTCAAACAATAAGTTTAAATATATTAACACAATCTCAATCAACTATGATTTCTATCACTAATCATCAATGTATAATTTTTAACTTATTTTATGAACATTATTGTTTTTCTGTTCATTAAAAATAATGTATTATTTGTTAAGAGATTCTCAACTATTTCTAGGCAATTTGCTTAACTATTTATTAAATATATAATAAACTGTTCCATTTGATGTTTCATTCAGTTTATATCTGCATTGGTTTTAATAAAATGTTTTGAAGTATTTATATCACATGTGTTCATAATCTTTCCTTATGAAAATGAAAACAATTCATAACAAATTCTCTTCTGAAAGTTATTTTTTCAATGTGGTTATAAGGCATAAAGATATTTGCAGAAAATAGGTAAGTATAAATCATAGAAAGTATGAAAATGTGGTACAAATATTATAATAAAATTAATTCAAGTTCGTTTTTAAATATTGCACATACAGCTGAGGCACCACCTTAATATCGGGAGTATTGATCTTGCTATAATTCAAGTATTGTCTGCTTAAACTAATCACTTTCGGCACCGTGGCGTGCGTCAAATCCAAAGTCAATTCTGGCCGGCCAGGTATGCTGACTTCGTTCAAGCAACCGGAATTGATCAAAGTCACTATCGCCATTGTTATTTCCTTGATAATCTTGTTCATATCGTACAAGAAATTCGTCGAACTAAGCGGGGCCTAAAATCTTACGATTATTGCAATTGAACAAATTTTTAGTTAAATAATTACATTCTGCGTGGACATATTCGGTGGCGGTGCCTTTTTCTCAAACAGGCAATCCGAAATTGCTTTGAATTCAAGCTCCGCATCATTCATAGTGACAAACAGAGGTGAATCCCATCTGCTGTTCCCATTCGGCTCCTCGAACCTCATTATCAGTCCATCAAAGGTTTTCCTATCGTACTTCTCTGCTGCATCCTCCCTGCTCTCATTCAACTCCCAAGCTATATCTTTGTTAATCAAAGTGAATATAGTACACTGTGTACTATGGTTTGCTTTGGACGCACAGTACAATTCATATCTGTAGCCCTTTATGTAATTCAAGGCATCAAGTATAACAACATTTCTGGGAGTTATAAGCTTTAGCACCTCCGATTTGAGCAATCCTCTTATATGCTTTTCTTTGTGGGCATCTACAATAATAATATTAATATAATATACTTGATATTAAATATGTATAACTGTTACCATTATAAAAGTTATTTTTCTCAAAACCAGCTTTCAAGATTTCTGAGCTTTCGTTAATGATTGAAACTTCCTTGCCTTGCAGCTCGAAATAATCCTTCAATTCCTGTGCCCTTTTACTTTTACCGCTTGATGGAAAACCGCACAAAATTATTAATGGCATTATTATTTTATTTATTATTATTCCATCAAATGTACACATACATTTATAGGTTAGTAAACACCAGTTAATACCACACCGCCTCTGGTGATCAGAATATTAAAACAATACTCAACAATAGATGGACCCACTTGTTCAAAACGATAGAAAAATACAAATAAAAATACTATATAAGGATGTTTTAACGATAACTTCATAATATCATACAATTAAAGAATTATGCTGCATTATGTCTTTATAATATAGTATTTGTTTATCCTACAAAAGCTTAAGCATTTATAAATAAAAACGGATTAAGTTTACTGTAAAACGATATTTTCTCGGAAGTCATAACTCTAAATATACTTTTATTGCAAACCCAAGAAAGTAGGAAGCAATTATCTCCTAATTGCCTTTTAGCATAAAATCTACTAAATGCACCTACAATTTGTGGATTTAACATTTATATTGCAGTTTAATTTCATAATACAAATTTTTACCTCCGTTGTTACTTCCTTCGTTTCAGACACATGCTTTTACCTGGTCCTTATCATTGTTCTACTTCTCGGTAAAGACTACCTTTTGTTGAAGCACGTGCAGAAAGATGTAACGAAGTGAAAATTCTTGTTTTTTATTTGAAGAATATAATGTAATTGCAAATATAAAATTAATATAAACACATTCGAGCGATTATTCATCGCATTATCATTAAACATCCAAACAATAATATCGTATTTCCTGTGCGGAATATCTATTGCTTTGTAAACGAATGATAATAATAGATAGCTGAAACAATGCACTTTGAATTCATATTTCTCGTCGCAAATCAATGGCAAGGAAACACATATTAAACGGAATAGCGTGTAAACATTTTTTAAATTCCTTTGCACAATGACTTTAGTTAAATAAATATCGAACAATTAGGAGTGATTATCGTTTGTTGTCTACATTGTTGTTTGTATTTGATATAAATTATCATCGATTATAAATGCACACAATTCATTCACATTTTGATGATTCAAATTTATAGATCAATGATTAACAACCCAATTCTTAACTAACTAACAACAGTGATAATCATGTCATGAATTTTCTATATTTCAAGTAAAAATAACCGGTTAATCGATAAATTAACTGGTATTTTTTTGTTAATTGTAAATTTAGGTGATACTTTTAACAATACATACAATATATCAAATGAAGATTATTTTTATATGAAATCTTATAACTGTAAAATTTTTACCAATAACAGATGTTTTCATTTTGACATTGGGGAATTTGTGTTGAAAAATATTGGTAATATAGTTTAACTGCAATACGGTTGGCAATCCGAAATGCGGCGTTGCAGACGTCAAGAAATTGTCGTTTTATTGTAATGGGGACATCACCCAACACACACACAGCAGAATTCATACTTCAAGATTTTCGCCAAATTTCGCAGCAAAGATCCTCCACTGTGTTCGCGGCGCGAGCTCCAGGGGGATAAGAGAAAGAAAGGTGCATATACAGTCGTGGAAATAAGCCCACCTGTAATTGGCATTACTCATCAGCTGAGAAGAAGAAAATCTTCAAAATACCGAACGTGGAAAATGATTGTGTTGTGAACAACTTGTGTTTCGTATATATATATACATACACTATACACACAAACACAGAAAAGCTCAGCTCAGGCTTACAAACAGACGGTAGGACGGACGGAAGGAAGGGGAATTTTGGAAATCTACTTGTTTATTTTGTGCACTTTATCGATTACGTCACACTAGTATAGTACGTATAGTACTGGCCATTTTGTGCATTTCCCCCACAGACACGCATATACATACACATATATATATATATATACACTTACACACACACACTCGCAGAGAGAGTGAGAGAGAAAGAGAGAATTACGCTCACAACTATCCAGCCTAAATACAGCAAATTGAAACATAATTGCACTCCGATATCGCCAAGTGGAATTCATCAATTAATTTATATTTTATTTTTACTCGATCCGCTCACGAATCCCAATCGTTTGTAATTTTTCCGCATCCTTGTGTCCGCGAAACGTTATCAAAATTCCGGTGCCAACTAGAAGTTACGAAAGCAGCACCGGCTCAAACGGTAGCAACGAATATAACATGAATAGGAACAGAAAAAACAGAGGCGGTGGAGCCAGGTGAGATAAATATTACATTGCTAATAATTGCATTGCTGGAGCAGCAGGAGTTTGATCCAAATTGTGTTCATTTGTAGGATCGACTATCATTCCAATAGGGGCTCCAGGATGCGCCCAGTCCCTGCTGAGGGGGTCTACAGTAATCCCCATTTCATGCATGCTGCCACTGCCCAGGTGGGAAATATTGTCCGGATCAAAGCTGCCTCTGGAAATGTATGGGAGGGTGTATTTAAAACATTCTCTAGCCAATTCGAAGTGGTCTTAGAAGTAGCTGCAAAGGTGGAGAACGCTGACTCACATAACTCAAGTCTAGCTGCTGACACCTATGTTGATAAATTAATTTTTCGACCCCATGACATTATTAGTATGTCTGCTAGGGATGTTGACTTGGATTACCCTACAAAAGATGTGTTCCAAACTGATGCTGCTATCTCGGCTCGCCTCAATGGTCAATCTGGCATGGGAGATGAGAAAATACTAGAGCCCTGGGTTCCACCAAGTTCTTTAAATGGAGGTGATACTAGTTTGCAATTAGAACCTGGATCCAATGGATGGGATGCCAATGACATGTTCATGACAAATGAACAAAGCTATGGAGTGCAGAGCACATATGATCACACTTTGACAGGTTACACTGTACAATTACAGGCAACTGATTCACAGGACTACCGAGAAGCTGAAGCCAAAGCCAATGAAATTGCTAAAGAAATTGAAAATCAGCCCAGTTACAAAGCTAGAATTGAATTGGAAAATGGGGATGAGGAGGAGCGTTTCGCCGCTGTAGCTAGGCCCAAACCAAATCAAGAATTTAATGTAAGCAAAATAGATTTTCTATTTGTTGTAAAATATTTTTAAAAATCTATTTTTTTCTTCCAAATTGCAGAAAGTCGAAGTAAAGAACAACATTGATAAGTATTTACCCCCAGCTAAACGAAATGGTCAGGCTGCTGGTAAAGTCATTAGGAGCACTCCGCCGCCGGCTGGGCCGGTTGTTTCAGCAACTTCAGCGAATCTTAAGGGGGCGGTGCCGCCGATGCCGTACCCAACACACCCATCTCCACACAATAACAACAGTGGGTCTCGTGACCAAGCAATACTACACAACATGCACCAAACTCCTCCACCTCAAGTGCAGCAACAACAACAACAGCAGCAGCAACAACAACATATGCCGCTGCAACCGAATCAACAGCAGCAACAACAACAACAACAACATCAAATGCCACTGCCACAGATGAATCACAGACCCCATTCTCATACGCCACCCGCTCATGTATATAACAGACCGCCCATGAAACAAATGAATGGTGAAACTAAGCAGATGCCTCAGAGGCCCCCAAGAAATGTCTTTCCATCACCGAATATGGTTCAGCAGGCGCAATCGATGCATTATCAAGAACAACCAACTCAACCTCCACAGTTGCAGCAACAACAACAACAACAAGCACCTATGCAATCCCAACAACAGCATCCGAAACCGGATATGATCAATAACGTGCCTAGACATCGTGAAGAGAGCAGTAAGGATCTTCACAAATTTTCTCAGGAGTTCAAGCTTGCTGCAATTTCTGATCAAGAACCGAAACACCCAATGCCTCAGCCGACACCGCCACAACAACAGCAGCCGCAGCAGTCAATCTCGCCGCAGCAACAAGACAATATCGATAAGACAAATACTGTAAAGAAGAGTAGTTTGAATCCGGACGCGAAAGAGTTCGTTATGAACCCAACAGCCAAGCCTTTCACACCTCGGTATGCGTAAGATAAATCCGAATCTTGTTTCGGTTAAAAAAAAATTATTTAAAATAATAATATTACAGATCGCCGATTACACCGACAGCGAGTAGGCCTCATACACCGCAGACTCCAAGCAATCCGTATATCCCGACAACGGGAAACGGTCCTCCAGGACCTGTGTCTGTTCTGTTCCCCTATACGCATTGCATGCCGTCTTGTCCACCTCAACCACAAGGGAATCGTTTAAGAAAGTGTAAGTGTAATTATTTATTATCACTAAAGTATTATTTGCATTTTATATCTGTATATTACATCAGTATGATGTTTTCATGGAATAGACCTTTGTTTAAAATTTAATTAATATATGTTTGTCTAATATAAACATACAGCAGCAAATTTAACCTTATACAAATAATTTTAAATTCAATATTTTCTTATCGGATCTCATAATTGTTAAGATGCGAGATGCGAAAGATATGTATGGGGCATTACGTAAATGTTGATAGTTTGCATATTTGTAAAACAAGTTCCTTGATAATAATATTTAAGAAAATGTTTACAAATTCAAAGTAAAAGCAAACAATTGAATGTTGACAGCATTGCCTGGTGATACTGTGATGATACACATAATTAAACAATTAGAAACATACTGAATGTGATTTTGAAAAGCCAAAGAATTGTTGTAAACGATCGAATTGAATTGTAAATTCATATTTCAGAAGTATAACTAAATGTTGAGTATAACATTCAACTGCTTACATCTAGTATTTAATTATATATATATATATATATATACATAGATGATAATCATCGTCTTAAGCTTGATTGTTGTGTTGCTGCTTGTTTCAGTTATAGGGCCAATGCGTAACGATATGTCCCACGTCGCTGCCGCCACCGGTCAACCTTTGCTTCATAACATGCCGAGTCCGATGCAGCCTTTCGCATACTCTCAAAGCATGAATCCTCAGACGTACCTTCGGATGTTCGAATCGCCTCAACTCCAATACATCCAGCAAAATCCGCCTAACATACCGAATGCGGCTCAACCGCCGCCCCCATACAGCACCGGGCAGCCGCAGCAACCGCCACCACCGCAGCAGTTCCAAGGTCCCCTCCTCTACCCACTCATCACCGCTCCACACATGATGCAAGCCGGCATGCCGTACGTGCAGCAACCGCCGCCTCCGCCACAAGGAATATCCGTCTTCATGTCTCACCATCAGCCACAACAGCATGGTCCCAATCCCTAACCCAAACTGCTATCCCGCAGATAAAATCTCCTCTTCTTTTTTTTTCAATTTTTTTTTACAGCTTCAAATTTATTATCCATTCCAAGGTGCTCTTCAATTCCCGTCAAACAGCAAAACGTATTTTCCTTTATTTCTTTCCAACCAAGCAAAAAACATGTACAGGTGCCTTAACATTTCATTTAATAACCGTTTACCGCTCATCGATCCAATTTGTTCGGCACCTGACGCAAAAAAAACTGTTAAAGATTTTATTATTTTAAGTAAAAGAAAAACAACCAAAAAAATGGTCAACACGAAAAGTAAAAAATATTGTTCAATAATTATTATATTATGTTTATTCTATATATTTTTTAAAGTCAATTTTAAAGAGCAAACACGTTATTATACTATATATGATTTTTTATTCATTTTTTTGTTTCTTCTGTATTAACCAACAAGAGAGAGAGAAAAAACGAAAAAAAAATTGAAAGAAAAACATCAACCTTTTGTTGTTTTAATTACATTAGTAAAGTTCCCGTGCTCTATAATACGTATCCCTTTATTTTTTTTTTATTGAATCATTGCATATAAAGAACGAAACGAAATTTCTTATTACGATCATCGAAAGTGAACATAATTAAAGGCAAAGTTAATTCAATTACAAAATTATTTGAACTGCATTCAATTACTTTCAAAATAGAGTTTATAGAAATATTCAGAATACGGAAAATAACGTCCCAATTTGATTGTTAACAGATATAACAATATTCAAACTTATAAATATATATTATATTAGTATCATGGGTAAGCAACAATGTGTTGATTCAAATAATTAAAAAATAGTAAATAGATGCGAGCAAGTAATTTACTTGTCTGTGTCTTGTATCATGAAGTAAATCAATTATTCTACGAAATAGTTGTGACAGTTGCCTGCATTTATATGTAAGAGTTCGGGAAAATATTTGAAGTTCTGGACAACAACAAATACAGACATGGGTTTAATCGCAAGTAGCTCTTATTTAGCAGTATTTGCTACGGGCACATTAGTTGGAGCTTCAACTGTGTTTATTATTAAATTATTGAAAAGGCAGCCTGCAGTAAAGAATGTTCCCATGGAAGAAAGATTTGAGGTTAGTAAATGGAGCAGCTTCAAATTGTAATTTATTCGATGTACTCAAGTTTCCAGATTTGAATGACGAAGTCAGATTGGTTATGGGCATACGTAGCGATTTGAAAATGCAAAAAGGAAAAGTTGCTGCCCAATGCGGTCACGCGTCGGTGGCTGCATACGCGAAAGCACTCAAAAACCAACCAATCTTGCTGAAACGCTGGATGGAATTCGGTACTTTACGAAGAGATTATGTGGCTCGTTCTTAATTGTTTTATTTGCAGGCGGTACAAAAATCACCGTGAAAATAGATTCAGAGCAAGACCTGCTCGCGTTAAATTCGGCCGCCGAAGAATTAAATGTAATGTCATCGATAGTAAGGGATGCTGGACAGACCCAAGTAGCTCCAGGCTCAAGAACGGTAATTGCTATAGGTCCTGCTCCAAAAAGTGTCCTGGACAAAATCACTGGACATCTAAAGTTGTATTAGTCGGAAATTTAATTAAAATAAAAGCTAGTATAATTTCAAATGTCCTGTAAGTTGATCAATCAATTCCTTTGGTGCTGGACCAAAGGATATCACAGTTCGGCTGTCAGGATCCACCTGAGTGTGGCCGGCGTCGCGAATGATGCAGCAAAGTATACCAAGTTTCTTAGCACCTCTCTCCAATTCCAGCATTTCCTCTTCACTATCAATTTTCACTGTAATCTTTGCTTGACCTGAAGAAAATCATATTTTACCAATAATAATAAATTCCCCAATTCAATATTAACCATATTTTATCCATTTTCCTAGAACTGTTGGTGCTTTCTTTAGACACTTAACATAAGCTGCTACGGCCGCATGCGAACATTGAGCAGCTACTTTTCCCTTCTGCATTTTTAAATCTGTTCTCACGCCCAAAATCATTCGGTAGTTTTTGGAGACACTCGAATATGTGTACTGAAATAAGTAAAACGATTTCAAAACGGAGCGTGCACGCACAATCCAACAAAATTATTCTAACCTCATCCCTTTTATCGTCTGCTTTTCCACGAAGTTTCACGATAAAATAACCGACGGATATTCCTACCAGCGTACCGACGGTAAAAATGGATATTCCGTTCAGGGGAAAACGTTCTAGTAGAGAAGACATTGCAAATTTGAAAACAAAAATTTTAAAAATAAACGAAAATGAAACCGTCCGCTTTCCAATGATGTTTACTAAATTTGTTTTTATAAATGACAATCAATTCTACCACAACGGGCAAAATTACAGGCGCTAGTTAATAATGTTGCATAAACTCTCAATCTTTTAATCTATTACATTTAAGCTTATTTCAAATTAATATAGAAAACGATATTTCATTTCGTAGGTTTCGTAAATATTAACACAAGCGAATACAATTATTTTGTTTATTTTTTTACTTTCGATAAAATTTCGTCAATGTCTGATTGTGTGGACGGCGCTAAAAAAAAGAGAAATATTTTCAATAACTTTCCCGGAAGTAAATTTTAAATAATTACCTTTTCGTTTCTTTGTGCGCTTTTTGATTTCGATATTATTCTTAATCTTATGCTCTTTCGACTCTTTTCGTTTCGCTCTGTTCTCCTTCCTCTTTTGTTGCGAATCTTTCGTTTTAGACCAAGAAATCGTTGCTTTTTGTTTAATCACTTTCTTCAAACCGGGCCATTCCCCAGTCTCTTTGTACTTGGCCAATTTTTCCAACCTAATATCCTCATACTTTTTGTTCTTATAAGCAACTGTGTTAATATCCAATCCCGGTATTCTCGGATAATTTTCTGCCGCAGTTTTATTAATTTCCGGCATCTTCGGAAGCTCCAACAATCCGTAAGTCTTTCCCATCGCCGTCATATCTAAATCCTTAAAATATAACATTAATTCGTTATATTATATTATTATATACTAGTTAAAACATACTTTAACCCTCATCAGCAGAGAACACTCATGTTTAGAATACGCTCTGATGTGCGAGACGAAAGCCAATTTGGACAAATCCATTAAAGTGCGATCGGCCTTGTTCATTAATTGAATTTTCTTGAACAATTCTTCAGTCTGTAATAAATCGAAAACATTAAATTCTTGAAACGCAAATAATAACTGATTCAATACTTTTTCATCGGTGGCGGGATCTTCCAACGGACCCACTTTAACTTTTTGATTTTTATCAATGAAATTAATGTAAGCATCTTCCGATTTGAGGAGAAGAGTCAGCGAAGCGCCCTTTTGGCCTTGCCTAGCCGTTCGACCAATCCGATGAACGAAAGCGGTTGCTTTCGACGGCGGATCCCATTGAAACACCCAATCAACTTCAGGTATATCGATTCCTCTAGCCATAACATCGGTGCACAGCAGCACCCCATTTTCGCACTTTCTGAATTGATCAAATACACTTTTCCTTTTGTTCTTCATCTTCCCGTGTATAGAAAAGATCTTCAATTGACGCAGAAGATTCGGAAGAATTTTTGCCCAGTATGCTACAGTGTCACAAGTTGGAAAGAAAATCATACTTTTCTGCACCTTACGCGATTCCACGAAAGCAATTAATGTCGCCAACTTTCCGTTATCCCTGGTGACTATAAAATAATTATCCAAGCTAACTGGTGTGCTTTGCGACATCTT
Organism: Nicrophorus investigator; assembly: GCA_963457615.1. NCBI lineage: Eukaryota > Metazoa > Arthropoda > Insecta > Coleoptera > Silphidae > Nicrophorus > Nicrophorus investigator. Next base: position 30,365,954 of record OY735141.1, read on the forward strand.
TTCCTTAACAGATACAGCTACGGGATTTCGTAAACCTGCCCTTATCAAAGATTCAACTTCCTTAGTTTGTGTGGCAGAAAATAACCCAGTCCTTCTCAGCTTCGGCAAATAACTTAAAATTGTTGCTATGGACTTTTCAAAACCTAAATCCAACAGTCGATCAGCTTCATCTAATATTAGCAATTCCTGGAAATCAAACAATCAATAATTTTCTTTATTTACAAATAAATGCTTACCAAATTTTTTACAGATACTGGCAAATTGTATTGGTTCTTTGTGAGCATAGTTTCCAGTCGGCCAGGTGTGCAAATTATAATTTGACCACCTTTGTGCTTGAATTTTTGAATATTTTCATTTAACTCATGTGCTCCAACAAAGGAAACACAATTTATACCATCAATACTTTTTAAAAGTTGATTCAAAACTTCTGTTATTTGTATGGAGAGTTCCCATGTGGGAGAAATAACTAATCCTCCCACCTCGTTCTTTTTCCATGTGTCTTTTTTCCTTAATAAAATCTCTATCATGGGTATTAAGAAAGCTAGTGTTTTCCCAGAACCAGTGACTGCTTCCGCTGCAACATCCTTGTTTTTCAATAGAAGAGGAATAGTTGCAGTCTGCACTGGTGTCATCGTAGGGAAATTTAATGACTTTATTGCTTCCATCAGATTGGGCCTCAGTGGGGTTTCTAAATCTTCCCATTTCTTACGAGTAACCGAAGACATAACTATTTAAATTAACGCACTTTACTTCACTTATGGCAACTCAACTTGGTTATAAACTGTTGTTGGTTATGTTTTTGATTTGAACACATGCAGCAGTTCGATAGGCAACTTTGATTGCACAAATGAACATGTGGTCTTGTTTTAGTTTTATTATCAACATATTGAACATAAATTATTAATATCATAACCATCTCTCATAAAACATTTTAAAATCTTCACTAACAATCAACTTGGAAAAAGTTTAATACATTCTAATATTTTTTTTAAAAATCGATATTTGCTATTTCCATCAAGTTAATGAGTTTTTTTTTTTTGCAAATTTACACAGATGGAAATACCGAAAAACACATAACATTAAGATATTCATTCAAAAATTATTAAAAATGTATCTCTTTGAATTTCGTGATGAAATACTAATAACGATTATTGTGCTAAATACTTACAATGTGTTTCGTTTTCCGCTCAACACTCGTTGAGCAAGAGAAAAACTTATTTTTTTTTACAAGATACAAATTAAAATCATAAAACCCTGTTAATTACTTTTTTTGTGTGTTTGTTTTCAGCTGTGTCCGATTTAGTGACCATCATACAAAGCTGTACTGATTATCAATGGCCCTGTTGGACACTTCTGTGATTTGCTCCAGTGTCGTTTCCTGCGTTCGAATACTGCCCGAGTGAGTTTGTACCTGAAATTTAGAAACAAACATATTTGCTTCCAATTTGATATTGCTCAGTAAATACCTGCGAAACAAACAACAACCAGGTTCAACAACGAAAGCGCTAACAGTAACGAAAAATATGTATACAAAAAAATATTTAATTAAAATGCCCCAGACGATACCAAAAGAACATAAAGGGACAGAGACAGGGTTTTAAAACAAAGAGTCAGAGAAGAGAGACGTGAATAAAATAAATACAGTTACACACTTTTTTATTTATTTATTATTTACAAATAAATAAATAAATTAAGTTATTAGAAGTAATGGGTTTCAGGGATTTCAGAAGCGGTCTGTCTTTGTTTCATTATTTTTTTTTTGTTGTTTTGTTTTAAATAATAAATATATGTACAAGATTCGTTTCTTTTCGTTTTGCTTCGTGTTTTGGTGGGAGGAGTCAACGCACAGAGGGAGTGTTTCTTTGTAAACATAACTTCGAGCCATGCTGTGTTAAATCAATCAATAATAAACAAAAGAAAAACGAAAATTAAAAAAAAAACAACCAACGTAAACGAAAAAAGAAAACGAAATTAAAGTCTCCACATCTAAACTTTTGTGTTGGGATTTCATCTCACATGTTGCGTCTCTGGCACAGGCGGAGCCCGCCTCTCCCCGTTGCTCGCTCCTCCGGGAGGCACGCCCTGCATTGTCCTGGCGTGACCACTTCTTGCATTCGGATTCACCACGAAGTCAGTCAGTGTCACGTCCGAACTGCCACCGCTCTCCAATGGTATAGGCGACTGTCGGAACTTCTCCAACATCTCGTAAATGGTGTGAAACCAAAAATGCTGCACCCGACATTGGCCTTGATCGTTTATGGTCATGCGAAGATGTTTGGCGCGTCCCTGAAATCAGCATTTATGATTTTCCTTTTTATATTTCTCATCAAAGGTGATCTTACCTGGAAATTAAAAGTGAGTACAAACTCGCCCGTTCGCGTTTCACTTTGCCGAACCAAGAACAATCCATGACCAGAAGCTCCATCGTGCAGAACCAATTGAGCAGCCTCTGATCTTCCCAACGTTCCATGGAACCAGAACTCCTTCTTCAGTGTTTGACCAATATCTCCTTCTACTAAAAATATTTGTTATTTATTAATAATAATTATGTTTCAATCAGCAAAATATATAATCACCACCATTTGCATCGGAAGGGTTCGTGCAAAGTTCAAAATTACTACTCGATGAGAGTCTGTCACCAATCCTACCACCCCCAGTATGTCGAGGTGGTAACTCTGGAGCATCCCCATGGTGATAATCTTGCTTTCCAAGTTCAGAAAAACCACCCGATTCCGAGCCAGGTACCGATCTCATGCAGTATTTTATGGTCGCAAGCCATGATCGCATATCGTCCGTGTCATGTGCTTCGATAACAAATTCCATATTGTTGTTGGCCTTCAGAACAAATGTGTTCTCATGATCGGGCATCTCCAGTGCAGTCGTTTCTCTAGCCTCCGTTATTAAAGCGCAAAACACCCCGCTCCTTGGCTGCAAACAAATAGTCCATGAAATGAAACAATATTTTCAAAATGATTGAATTATAGAAATATTGAAATAATATAGTGTGAAAATGTATGAAAATAATAAATCTTATTATTATAAATGAATTACTTTTGTGCTTTTCGGCGGTGAATAAAATTCCAGCATGTACCCGCCCACCGCTTTGACGAGCGCCAATCGACATCGTTCCCACTTAGGCGGGCCGATGGGTTGGTCCAAGCTCTCGGGAGTGGAATAATTGACGATACCTTCTTTCCGACATTCGACGACGATCTTGGCCAATTTCGTTCGGCTCGACGCTAGCTCAACCTCATCCGAATGCTGCTTGTGGAAGAGCTCCTTGCCTTTGCGCAATACTTTGAAGCTCAGGCTGCGCTCACAGAGTAGAGATTTTTAGGTAAGAGAGGAAAATACTAGTAGAGATGTGGCGGGAAATTGAAAATTTTGTTACCGTCTGAAGAATGGCTTGTGCTGCATCTTAGGCGATCCGTCTTCATTGTCGGAGGTATTATCACTGAGATCGTCTCCATGGTGACGCGCCCCATTCGAGATCTTCTGCGATTGGAGGCGGCGCTTGCAGAAGTCGAGCTCGAAGTGTCTGGTGAAACTTTCGATGAATTTGTTTAGAAAGTCCGTGTGACTGAGCGATGCCCTCGCATTCTCCGGCAGGTTCATCGAGATGTACTGAACGCAGCTTCTGGAAAAGTCTTGTGCCGCTGCCTGTGCATGCCGATCGCAGAACTCGAGCCACGGACCATCGCCGCCTCCCTCAGCCGCCACCAATAAAGACGACGTTTCCGCAGCTCCTGCCATCGCACACTTTCCAACACGATCCAATTCAAAAAATTAACAAACGCTATCCTCTTTCAACACCATTATTATTATTGTTTTGACGTCCCTACAATTTTTTGATATTGACATTGGACTGACACAGGCATGACATCACAGTTCGCACATTTACCGGCATTTTCTTCATCAACATTAATCAATAGACCGCACCGTACGCACAGGTGAACTCGAACTCGGTTTCGTTCGAATTGAATACACTAAAGCATATTCATTATTGGAAAGAACAATTTTATCTAATTGGCGTTCATAAATACAACTTTAATTATTTATTGTTATTTATTTTTACGAAAATATATAAAATTCTAATACTTCTTCGTAATTTAATTCCTTCCTGCTTCGCCACACTTTGCAAATGCCTGACAATGCCTTTTTGCAATAGTAATGGTTTTTCATCGTGATTTAGTAGTATTTGATAATTTGAATCAACTTTTTGGGGGGGGGGGGAAATGATGATGAACACCTGGTATATATTGTTGTACATGCTAGTCGGGTTGCATAATTGCCGATCGAGGCGTTGACCAGAGATAACCAAAGTTGATTCATCAAAACACAAAATGCCTGTAAGTAGTAGTATTATTTACTTCTATGGTTATTTAATATTTAACAATATTGTCTAGGCCTATCACTCCAGTTTATTAGAATACCAACAATCGATTGGAAACACCGCAATTCTGCCATTTCGCACCCAGTTCAGAGGTCCGGCCCCGCAATGTTCGCCACAAGACAACCAAGATATAATAGATGAATCCATCTATTACTTCAAAGCTAACGTGTTCTTTCGCACGTACGAAATCAAATCTGAAACCGATAGACTTCTGATTTACATTACACTCTACATAACAGAGTGTTTGAAGAAATTGCAGAAATGTGCCACGAAATCGCAAGGACAAAATGAAATGTATTCCTTGGCAATTTCTCGCTTCGATATACCTGGAGATGCAGGCTTTCCATTGAATTCTGTTTATGGAAAGCCTGAAACTGCTTCCGAAGCTGGTAAGCTATTCTCATATAATGCAACAATTCATGAAATTAAATACTTTTAATTTTTTTTTTGTTACAGAATTTTTCAGAACTTATCTGACACAGCTGAGGCAGGAAATTGGCCTGAGGATTTGCGAGAAGGTCTTCGGGGATGATGGAAAGCCAAGCAAATGGTGGTTGTGTTTCTCCAAAAAGAAGTTCATGGATAAATCACTCAGTGGACCAGGACAGTGAATTAATTTTTAAAATATTATAATAAATAAATACTGTTTTCCTTTTCTCTCTTCTTTTTGTAATAATAAATTATAATAATTAAAAATTTACATTTTTTCCGCAAATTTTTGATTGTATCCTCAATCTACATGTATAATACTTTTTTGAAATAAACATATAGTTTGTTTGATTGGTGGTGGAGATATGTAAATTCAATTAATGTTTGTATAGGGAATTAGTGAAGCTGAAGAAAATAAAAATCGCAATTTGTAAAATTCGAAATGTGAATTTACTTACGATTTCTCGTTTATTGTTGAAACAATATGCATTAGTTATATATATAATATATATATATAATAATTTACATCTTAATGCGGTAAATCGCTACGGAAACAGTTTTTTTTTTGCCTTTTCATTACTCTCTTCTCTTCGTACCTTCTTCTCACATAATAATGTTAAAATTAAATATTGGGTTGGAGGCCTACAACTTTTCCCCATTACAACCACATTCAACAGTTAATCAAAATATATTTATATTATCATATACTCAATCTCTATACAATTTGTAAATAACAACTGCCATTTAAAAAATGATGAAGAAAATGAAGCGCAAATTTATTGTATGTACAAAAGAAAAGAGGAAAAACCGATATAATAAATTAAAAAATAATAATAGAAAACAGGCAGCGTATTTAACTATTTAAAAACCAAAAGGAAAAAACATCCATCGATTGAAAATTGACATTGTGTTTATATATTTCTCTCTTTCTCTTTTTTTTACCTTGCATAGAAGTAGTAGTTATTCTCTCTCACTCTCAAGTATGCTGGGGCACAATTACATATTTATCAACAATTAAAAATAACATTAATCAAAAACAAAGTCTTTCAGTCACTTTCAGTAAATAAAATGATAGTAGTAATAGTAGTATTCTTTCCTAGCTCAAAGTAAAAAAAAAATAATGGAAAAGAATATTTAAATTAAATTAAAAACGCTGGCTGGACTGACCCTCGATTTATCACATTCACACTTAATACGAATTGAAATCAATCACTGCATATAGCAACTAGGTAATCATCGAATTACTAAATGCAATCGCTCTCGTTTGTTTTGTACAATTAAAACTTATGTAATCCCGTAGTTTAGAGGACGGCTGCACAGTCCCTCGAGGAGGGAATCAGCGGTGACAGTGGGGAAGAGACCTTGTGGCCACCACGTTCCAACTCGTAGTGCGTGTCCAAGGGAATTCCGGTCTCCGTTTGGGTCTTTGTTGGAATGAACGAAGCCACGATCAGGGCGCACACTACCAGGAAGGCTCCAAACACGAATGGCGGTCCTGGCACTAATTGCAGCATATTGTATTGGCTCTGAAACGTAACAAAAAAAAAACAACTTATTATCATCAACAACTTAACAATTTCCATCTTTAGAATCAACATATTTCAAAATATTAAAATTGCGATTATAGCGTTTATGTAATCTCTACTGAATTACCCTGAAGTGATTAGGCGCTGCTGCACTTGAAATGCGATGTGCGCCCTGAAGAGCGTAAAGCATGCAACTTACTTATATTGGAAAAAACATCATCTCTATAAATATATCTCATCTCAACATTCTTAATTCAACCTATTTTCTTAGCCAAATGTACATTCATTTCTAACACAAAACATAAAATCCCCTTGTGTTAATTAATATATGTCATAAAGACTCGTCTTATTTGAAAATCGCTGACATCGCTGTAAAACATACATCCTTATTTCAACAACATAAAATACACACTACTTTAGTATTCATAATGCACTATCAATTACAAGTATTATTTGCGTACCAGTTTCATTGTATCCAATTAAGTGTTTTATAAAATGAATCGGAAAGGTTTCGTCATCGTAATTGAATAAAGTGGCCGGACTGTTTAAACGATTAAGAGCTACGATGAAGCAAAACAAAACTTGATTCCTTTTATTTATTTTTTTGATTATTTCGGTCCAACAACGTTATTTTACTTTAATCCATAAATCTATTTTACAGCTGACCATGTAATAATACATAGCGTGAGAAGATTTTAATCAACAACATCAGCACCTCATTGTTTCCGGTTCATCAATTTTATCTACAATCCAAAAACGTGCCTCAGCATTAACTGATAAAATAATTTGCAGTAATTTCATTATAAAAACTGACAAATAAACATTTCATTAGACCAACCAAAATGCAAATATTAGAAAGTTCTTCTTCTTTTTTTTAATATTTGGAAATATCATTTACAGAAGAAAAAAAAGTGATATAACTTAGTGAATAAATATTAATTATTACTTTGTGTGAGAAATTAATAATTAATTTTCAATAAGTGACAATTTAGACCATTTATATTAAACATAACATTTAAGTTTAACAGAAAACTATATAAAATGTTGAAGAAATCAGTAGACTAACCTGCGTGTCATTGTCATGGTGCATATCGGTTGAATGAGTTGCATCTGTGCCTTCCTCTCCAGTTAGGTCGACGTGGAACATGTAGAAAATGAGCCCGAACATAGCGGGTCCTAGTCCGTTGCAAAGACCTCGCATTCCAGTAACCATTCCTTGCACGACACCCTGGCGATCGGCAGTGCTATGGATGGATACAAATGCAGAGATCGCGGGATAGGTGATCGAAGACATGCTAGCCAGCATTCCCGCGGCCCACATCATCCAGGTGGTCGTACCGAAGCCGTACCATAGCAGCTGCAGCATCTCGAACAGCAACCCCAACATGATAGTATGCTTACAACCCAAGTTTTTCATCAAGGCCCCCAGGCATAGTTGCGCGAGGACCGCTAGCAGTCCTACTAATCCGACAAAGACAGCAACCATGGGGGCACTCCATCCAATCACAAGTTTCAAATACACGAAAATGCAGCTATATTGGCCTGCTTCCGGTAGGTAGGACAAGAAAACGGCAATGCAAAGTAGAAGGATAGTTGCATCTCCTCCGACGTTGCGCAACGAGGCAAATGGATCGGCCTGTTCCCAGCTTATCGGAGAAACACGTACCTAAATCGTATTGGGAAACATGAGTATTCGATCAACCTTCAATGATAAACGTACCTTTTCTGGCAAGCTTTCGGGCACTGCAACAAGAATGAAGAAGACATCTAGAATGGCAACAGCGGTAGCCAAAGCAACGACCACGTTCATGGAGAAACGTTCCATCAAATAGGCTCCCAGCGCCGGCGATATGACCATACTAGCTGCAAAGGTGGCACTCACCAAGCCGTAGGCAAAGCTGCGTTCCTTTTCCTCGGTAACATCAGCCACGTAAGCGAAAACAACGCTGAAAGTGACGGCGAACACTCCGGAAATAGAAATCATCGCGAAAAACCAAAACGTGTTTATAGTCATCAAGGGAATTGGTAGGCAGGTGAAGAAAACTGTTACTAAAAGGAATAATTTTCGACCGCAGACATCCGAAAGCGCTCCAACGAGAGGAGCGCTCAGAAAACTCAGGATTCCTTTGATACCCATGATGAGGCCGTTCATTAGGAAAGTGTGATCTGGGAATGTTGTGTTGAGGACAGATATGACGGGCATCGTGAGCAGACCCCAGGCAAAGAATTCAAGGAAAATGACAACCAAGGCATGGTATAGGCTAGGCATACCTATCCCACTAGTCTGCAATACAAACAAAAAGAAAAGTTTCAAAAATAAAACGCACACAATTAATCAGATAAAACAATATTTGAACTATTATTGCATTCACTTTGTTACATACGGAATAGAAGAAACGAAGACTCAGTTTGCAAGACAAAACGCGAAAATACCTTCGGGCCACATAATAAGCAACAATCATGCACATTTTATAATGAACCAGGAAAGTATTGCATAGTCCAATTAACCTTGGAAAATAATGTGTTGTTATCTGTTGTTTGAGTAGGGATTAATTTGAAGAGGAGGCAGCAATAAAGGGCACACTCGTATTTTTTACGTTAGGAACGGGAAGAGTCCATTTTAGAGCTGCCAGCGTACTTTTTTTTGCGCCGATTGTGCAACGGAAGAGTTACATTTTATTTACGGCCCTCGGATGAGAATACGAAAAAAAAAAGTTAGTCGGAAGACGAGCAGAAATATTGTATGTTGTTTATTTTTAATCGGCCCACGACGGGCAATTAATGAACGTCTCGTCGTCATCGTCGTCGACGACTTTAGGTGGGGAAGTATACTTACGGTGACAACGGCGTCCTTGGAAATTGATTTTCGCGAGCGTATTATCATACCGGCCATACGCTTCGACGACTTTTTGTTCTTCATCTTGTCGTCTGGCTGATTGCCCTCCTCGCCTCCTTCACTATTCCAATAACAATCGCTCTCGTTCGAATCTTCGCACCCCCTTTTCACTGTTTTGGCGACAACCACGACATTTCGCCCCAAACGCTACTCATAAAACGCACCAACAAAACCCAAAATTATTTACTATTGACTGGTTGCGCCATTGAAAATCGCTCTATTATTTTATCCCCCACCAACAATACTTGACGCACGTTTGACACATACTGACTGCCAGTGCCACCAACTATCCGATCATCTGCAACGAAAATCACTGCACATACTTAAAAAATCCAATAGAAAACACCGATTTACAAACTGGGAGGCGCGAAATATTTTACTGTCCCCCGATTTACAGGATGCTTTAATTACATGATTTCTCTTTTAAACGGTTTTCTGAAAAGAATATACTATCTTCAGTGTATCTGTCATTTTACGAAAGAAGAACTGTCAACTTTATGTTTTTGTAGATATGTTTTTATTTAACGTTGAAATAAATGATTGATTTACTCGGTTTTATGTAACAAAATCCACATTTTAGATTTTCTGAAAAACCTATTTTCAATAAGAATCAGTATAGGTGTACTTATATACCTGATATATTTATTATTTTATGAAGTAACTGTATTTGTTATGTTTTTCGTTGAAATTATTGACTGAATTATTTACATTTAAGATTGTTTTCGATCTAAACGATTTTCTGACTAACATATAAAGTCTGATAAGATAAACAAGAAAATTGATCTAGGTTTCTGTTTATTTGTACTTTATTTTATAGGTTTTTACTTGGAAGTTTATAAGATTGTTGAAAATATCAATGATATTAAAATACACGCAACACAAATCCGACGACAAATTAACATTGCAATAATAAATTTTCATTTCAATTAGAAATTGCTTGTAAAACTTTCTAATATTTACTGTCGCACTTTCCTATAGACACAATTTTGTAATGCGAGTCATCGCATATTTCTGCATGGAATCACAATACATATTAACATTTATAAATAGTTCTTATCAAAGGATTCATTCAGATTTATGCTCACATTATACATTTTATATAAGCCGATTTCTTGTACGTGGTTTTCTTATCGGATTGAAATTTGATTCCGTCTGCTTATGTATCCAGGAATCTGAAAAGTCAAAGTGCAAACAATCAACTTTAAATGCGAGTTTACTTTATTTTGTTGAATAATCTACAAATCATTAACATACTGTCCTTAAATTTAATGTTTTTTTTATATATATCATTATTTTTTTTGTTAAAGTTTCTTTGAAATGTATACATTTGATTTATCGATTCGTGACATCAATTGAAGATTATTTAATACTTATACATATATTTTAACTTTACACAAAACAACAAAACATACGTTTCAATGGTGCATATTTGGAATACAGATACATAGAATAGTTATAGATAATTATTTATATATATACGTAATGTAGAAAAGAAATAATCGACAACAGAATATACAAATGTATCAGATATAAATAAACTTTGAAAAGAAGCTAAAAACAAAACGCACTGAATCTGCTAGTTCCACTCTACAATTTTCTCCAAATCAATACCGATATTTTTGCTTCCTCCTGTTATAATTTTTTTTGTATTGGGTTTTGATACGTACATAATTAATCATAAAAATAGTAATATAAATAAAAACAAAATACTAAAAAGTCGTCTCGATTTGCGTTTCCAAATTTAGAAGAAAACAAACATCGTTTTTCAAAATTAAAAAGGATTATTTTCGATTATTAATTTTACGTGCCACAAATTGTTTTGTTTCATTTCTCCTCATTAACAACATTAGTTAGTTTGATATCATCGACAGAAACAAGACGGATATTTTAAAGTTTTTTTTTTTCGTACCTTTCCTTCGTTTTATTTATATAGTGGAGACAAAACTTAAAAATAACTACCAGCTGCCGATTTGCGTCGATGTTCCGGTCATCCCTAAAAATACAAGAACATCAATTACATTCGCACTAAGCAACATACGAAAAACAATCACCAGGGGTATAGACAGGATGATCACCTTGATTCAGAGCGGCACTTTCGTTATTTGTAGATGGTGGAGCAGGCATTGCGAATACCGGTTGCGGATTCCTGCTCGGCGATGGTTGCGAGGTCACGGGAGGGCTACCCTCTGCTAATCCTACGAAATCCTCATCACTCCCATCTTCCTGCAAACAGACGAAAAGCATCCCAAATAATAAAAATAACAATACGCAAAAGTCTACTGATCATATAAAGCGTCTATACAAGTACCCCCCCCAAATTCATGAAAAAAAAAATATAATTCAGTGCAAAATGTTCTATGCTTACCAATCTGCGGGGTTGCTGTGTGACTGCTGGCCCTGATCCACCTTCAGCATTCTCACGCTGCGAAATCATATAAACAAAAGATCCTTATTGCTACCAAAAATAATTGAAACCAAAGAGGGGACAAAACAAGTACAAAAAAAAAATAAAAGACTGGGAGAGAAAATAAAGATAAACAAAGCATAAGGATGCAATGATTCAATATGATTGTTGTATAGTTACCTTAATTGAATCAAGCTGTAGGGCTTCAAACAAAATATAGGAAAAGCAACTACCCCAAGTCTTAGCTTAAAATTTGTCTTTTACTTACGGTAAGATTTTGGTAATCACCACTGTCCTCTGGATGTCTAGGTTTGCACTTGCCACAGCAAAAGTTGCAGCAGCAGCACATACAACAGCAGCAATAACACCCTGTTATGATTCCGCAACATACGAATAGTGCCTGTGGACAGATAGAAAAAATGATGAAATTGAATAATATCGGAGCATTAATTACTTTGCAAGGACAAGTTTGTATGTATGCAAATAAAATAGTTGGGTTAAGATTGTCTGGCATGGTTCCTGCAACTGGATTTTGACCTATTTGATTTGAGATTACTTTTTGATATATTTGACCTTAGATTATAAATATTACTGTTTATAGTCTATACCTTGCACCAAGTGGATGTGACAACAAAGTAGGCATTGACATTTTCTTCACCAAACTGCTCAGCAATGTACAGACCCAAAGATCCGTAATTATCGTAAATATTTCGTTTAGTTGAATCGCTGAGGATAGAATGCGCCCTGTTCACTTCCTTGAATTTATCGGCAGCTTCTGGATTGTTCGGATTCTTATCCGGATGGAACTTGAGGGCTAAACGTCTGTATGTCTTCTTGATTTCTTCGGCTGTGGCGGTTTTAGGCAGCGCCAGGATCTCGTACAGGGATTCCCCTTGAGTGCTGCAAAGTTAATTTGTTAAGAGAGATTAAAGATGATTCACCACCAATAATACGGAAGAAAATACTAACGATAATTTCCTTCCCCGTGTGTCCATCGTATCTTAATCAAATTTAATTAAATTAAGTCATGCGACAACGAAAATCCAAGTTGAATCAACAAACTGCCAACATTTTACTGTTCATTTAAATGATAGGCGAATCGGAATTTAATTTTCAGATGTCGTCGGTGCAACTTGACAGAACCGCAGACATAAGGACTGTCAAATTGGCGCCACCAGTAAAATCACCTGCAACATGACTAAAGCCATTGTCAACTGCAAAACCAAAAAGTCCCCAACATCCAAGTAAATTTCCAAACTATTTGAATATTTTTATTAATGTAATATATGTATATACAGAGAAACGGGCAATAAATAAATGCTTTACAATCTTAGGTTTCTAAATGACTTGATTCGCGGCGCAGTTCGTAAAGTAAAATAATGCGCCAAGTAAATTGATTGCAGTGGAAATCAGATAGACCATGACCCAGCTGGAGGATGTAACAAGGTGCGCAGTTAAGGGGCCACAAATGACACCTGGAATCGTGGCTATGGTATTACTGATTGCAAATGTTATGCCCGAATGGTTCGGGGCTACGTCAACGTGATTGCTCAGATGACCCGCATAGTTGCATGCGCTCAGACCCATCGAAACCGAAATGAAAACGATGGCCAGGAATCGCTCATCGACGACGCAGAAAATCGATAGGAAAAGCGCTGGACCGACCAATCCAATGCTCGTCATTAAGCGCCTAACGTTTAGAACGCTCCACGATTTGTGCAAGAGCAGTGAATCAGCTAGATGCCCGCTGATCACTCCACAAATTGAATTGAGAATGTGCGGAACTGCAGTTAAACTTAGCGAATGGGCATCAGCACCCAAAGTCGTTGATAAATATGTCGGCAACCATTGCATTACAATATACGATGCCCAGTTCATTGCAAAATGGGCAACATACAATGCCCACAGAGCTCTCCTGCAGAAGAGTTTCTTCAGTAAATGACCTTTGAAAGACATCACATTTGGTTGTGTTTCATGCAGTGGAATATACTGATCTACATCACCCAATGGCTTGTCAGGGTAGAAGGATAACCACATGACAACCCACAAAAGTCCAATACCTCCAAAGATGTAAAATGTATTAGCCCAATGCATGTGTGGAGTAAACTGAAATATAGAAATTATATTAATTTGGAGATTTGTGCATTCACATTTAAATCTACATACAACAGAAGCTACAGTTTGCCCAACAGAACCTGCTGCAATTAAATACCCGAAAGCTCTTGATCTTCCCTCAGTTGGGATGCTATTTGCAAACAGGTGGAATATTGTTGGCAGTCCCAAGCCCTCAGCAAATCCCAATACAATTCTGCACACAATCAGAGCAGCAATACTGGATGACACCAAAGGTGTTATGATTGTGGCAATGCTCCAAAGTAGTACACTGCTGACCAGCATGTTCTTAACACCAATGCATTGCAGGTAGAGACTTCCAATGATTTGGCTGCTCAGATAACCGCATGCCAGCGCAGATAGAATCCATCCCTGCTCATGCAGAGACCAACCAAAGATTTCAGTCATTGGAACTATGGCAATCGGCATTATGACTCTGTCCGCACTGTTTATGAAATTCGCAGCGCTGCATAACGCGATAATTCGCGAAGTGCGCGTGAACCACCGTATCCTAACCATCTTAATAGATTAATTAATTCAAACTCCCATTGTTTTCGTACTGCAATAAACAGTAACAGAACTGTCAGCAACTGTCAAAACGACTTGGACAGATGCATAACACTGCTGGTTCGGGCGCGTGTCATACAAGTGCTACCAACATGCGACGAAACTATAAATTTAAATTATTTTATTATAAATAGCTTCAGTTCGAATTTGAATGCTTTTTAAAATATTTAGATTATAATTTTCACGTATTATCAAACTACGAAAATAGGAGTATAAGAAGAAGGTATGAAGAATATTTCGGAAAATACTTTATTCATATCTATATATATATATATAAATATAAAACGAACAAACAATAATAATGGCTTCAGTGTACTGCGATCCATATTTGCACCGAAGGATTTTGATTGGTTGCGAACGAAATTGTGCCACCAATTAGGCAAGCGAACTCACCGGGCCGACAAAATAAAATTTAAATTACGAAAATAAATGTATATATATTTTAGAAGAGAAAATATTTTATATATATAAATAACAAACATTATTAATCAACATGTACACCAAAAAACGTAACAGTAGTAATCTTTTATCGCAATAAAATCTATTTTCATTTAATTCTTAATGTAAGACCTCATTTATTGGCGTGACTCGATATTTGGATTATTGCTAATTTCTTCATATTCACAATTCACTTCTTCCCACTTAATAAATATCCCTAAGCTACAGACAGTTCAAGGACGATACAAACAACAAAAGGAAAACAAAGAAAACGAATTAGCCGTTAGGAAAACTTTTAAAAATCTTTTATTTTTTGTTTCCACTTTCGTGTAATCCATTCAAAATCTTTTTTTTTGTCTTCATTCTTCGTTTTTTTTTTCATCTTGAAATCGAATTCTTCAAATTCACAAAATCAAATATAACATTAATAATATTCATCAATCAAACAATCAATAAGTAATCATAATATATAAATAAACGAGTGTGTTTCGTGTATGTGTTTTGTGTAAGTGTGTTGTGTGAAGTGTTACTCCTTTTTTGTGGCCGACGATATGACATATAATTTAATCTTTTCACAATACCCGGCAGTTAAAGTACATTTTCAAGTTTTTCTTCTTCTTTTCATTACTCTTTCATAATTATTTTTTTTCTCTCCGTGAACGCGTTTTACCAAAACTAGAAACCTGCTAAAAACACCACAAGGAAGAGGGACCACACGGCCACACGCGCGAAGCTGGTCCCCTCCGAATGTCCTACCTATGATTTTTTTAACATCTATGTTTTTTTTATATCTTATACTCCTTTTTTTGCATAATCCTCTTAATCTTTACCAATGAATAATTAATAAAGAACACATGGCCTATCTAAACGTAAATCTGGAAAAATAAAAACAGAAACCGGTAAGTAATATATTTATATTTTGATGTGTTTCCATGCATGTTTTGGCTCAATTGCTCAATTATAAACTTTGTACTGGGAATACTGTTGTCTCGCAATTAGTTTCTGTTTTCATTTTCTTATTTAAACTTGCGAATCCTAAGGTAAAGGATTCTTAATCATCCTCGAGCGATAATCATTAGAATTATTTAATAACTGATTCGTCTGCTGCTCCATTGCTTATTTTTTGTTCATCTGTGTTTCAACCTGTCCTGTGTAGCGATTTAGGTACTGAGAAATTGAAGGGGGGTTACGATGCGTGTACTCGTGGTACTGCGACCGCAGCCCCCCCGACCTCGCGATAACATTCCACAGTTAAATAATAACTTCTCATTTGTTATTTGTACTTTTTCAATTGTTTCTTCTATAAAATACATTGCAGATATTTCTTTAATTAAATATACTTTACGTAATTACTTATATTTCATTTATTATTCCGAAATCTAAATCAAACGCGGACAGCTGCTTCTCGTGTCCACTTGAGATAGATTTGTGAAGGGAGGATGGGGCCGTGTCACAGCTTTCTTTTTATATATATATATCTTCTCATTAATTCTTCCATCTTCATATAATATATATATATATATAGTTTCTTCTCCGTTATTCTTCTTCATATTTATATATATATATATAATATTTTCATAAAATGTCCAGCATTTCAGCGTATTTCATAACTATTAATAATAATAATAATACATTTTGCTCTGTGTTTGCATTGGACTTTTCGCTTTCCAGTCCACGAATTTAAAGATTCATAGTCTTCACTTATTTTCTGTATTTGTTTTAAATATAGCAACATTTATAAAATTTATAATCATCTGTGTATCGATTAATTAAAAAGTTCTAACGAAAGCCTGCTGAGGGTGGATGCGCGCGTTTCGGTGATGTTTATGTTTCGTCTTCAATTAAAGCATGAAAATTATACAAGCTTCACTTGCTTTCATCATAGAGAAAAAGAGATACACTAATCGGCGATAAACAAAGTCCGACTTCCGCAGCTTATTATTTCCCTGAGCTGCTTTTTGATCATCACCATTGCTTTTTATTTTTTGTTAATTTTTGGGATTCGCATTCCATTTCTATCCTCACAATACTAATAAACTATACTATTCTAAAAATATCACGAAATTTCATTATACACCAATAAAAGTATTCGAACGTAGAAAATTTATCGCAAATTACTTTTCAATATAGTAAATTCTTACTATTCCTTCATTCGGTTTGTTAATATAGATTAATAGTTTGCAGTTTTCGATATTGGCATATGTTTTACGTTCATCTACGGATTCGAATACAGTTATCGGGAATTATTGAATCAATCGATTCGAGTTATCACTAAATTTTAAAATTACCTTCAAATAGTGAAGAATTCTAAAAATATGACTGGGATAAAGTAATTTAGGCACTTTGTTTATGGGCGATATTCGGTTGAGAGTCTGAAGCCAGTGGAGCCCGTACACTTGGATTGATTGCCAAGAAACGTAATGAGAAATTAAATAACATACAATATCGAATCGCACGCGCGCCCTCCCCTCATTGACTAGCAGTCTACTACAGGAAAATACAATAATTAACGTTTAAAAAGTATTAAAAACAAAAATAATAAAATAAAAATAACGTTATAATATTTAAATAGATTGCGAGGGAGCGGGGGCAGTCCCGAAAGCGCTTCTGGGTTGGTGGGTGCGGTCCCCGCCAGCTCGCGTCATTTCCATTAACTTCTCTTTCTCTAAATGTCATCATCGTAATATTATAAAATTTTGATACTAGTAACATATAATTAAAAAAATAATTTAAAGATCTAATCACAATTGGTTGTAAGAAGGACTCTGAGTGGGAGAGTTGCCGCCGGCGCCGTCGTTGCTGTCTGGGACCCTCCTTCTTATTTGGGTCCCGTGTATTGCTGTTGGCCGCGGATAGTACCATTGCCCTAAAACTACTGGCTGCCACTCAGAAAGCAAAGGTTTTTCTTTATCTCACAAGTATTTTTCTACTCACCACCGGTTGATCATGGATCGGTGGTCTCGCTTTGTCGCAGTACTCGGCGAGAATATCGCGGAACCGGTGCCAGCTTTTTTCGGGCACAGTGATTGACGTGCGAAAATTGGATTTGACTTCACTAATCCGCATGTAAACACCGCGGTTGTTCTGGCCTACATCGAAGTAAAAATTCTTGTTGTCCACATGAAGATGTCGGCCGTCTGGCAGGTCGGGTTTGTAAGTGTGATCGTCGCAGTTGAACTCTTCCAGCAAATCGGTCAGAGCGTCCCTAAACTCGATCATCCCCTGTGCGGGGATGGCGATCTGGGAGCGAGGGCCGCCCCGCGTTATGGTCTGTGATACCCTCAGAAACCGTCCTCTGGAGTTCTCCTTCAGGTCCAAATAGTAGCGCCTGTTCTCTTTCAGCATCATTTCACTCTTCAGCTTTCCATCGTCGGGCACAGTGTCGGGATTTGGTGGTCCCAGGGACGAGTAGAAATCACTGAACGCGTTCAAGTGGTCCCGGAACTCGCCGGCTGTCGTCAGCGCCAAGAAAATTTGTGACCGCCTACCATCAGCCCCAATCTAAACCCACATTTTACACCCTTTAGAGCTCCCAAACCCCAATACTATTTTTTCGGCTTTTTTTTTTATTATTACCTCAGCCACCTTAATAAACCTCCCCCGTCTATTCTGCTTCACGTCCAAATAGAACCTTTTGCTCTGTATCTGCAGCATCTTCGTCGCCAACTCCTGTTCCATCTGTCCCTGCTGAGCTAGAAAGTAAAATAAATTTTAACTATTATAAATAGATACAGACTCAAAACCATCATATATTTCTCTCAAATAATTATATAGTATTGCATTTCCTGTATTGCAGGATGCAGACAATATTGGACGCTTTACCTCGACAGTTAATTTGATAACACGAATAGCGCTCCATTATCATGTTACTTAGATCAAGCGGCAAATGCAATTTCTTACGACCAACTCAAGAGTCCTTAACTAATCTCGCATAATAAACATAATCTTGAGTACCTAGTCAAGTTATAAAGTTAATATTACAAAAGTTAAATTTATTCGTGAAGTGATAACAAAGGAGTACATGTTCCAATGCGGAGATAACTGTAGAATTGAATTCAATGTCAAGGTCACCGGTATTTGACACTTATTTAAACAAAGTTCTTATTGAAACGCATGTACATTAATGATTTCATACATAACGTTTTCTGCAGCAGATTCAAGTTCAAGACATTGACCTACTTACATTTCACGATGGATAAAATAATTGCATGGTACTGATTACACAAAGATGTAAATTAAAGAAACATCTTTATAAATTATTTATTTTTAAGAAATTTTCGTACTACTACCATCGTATTTCAGCCCCTTGCCTTGTTACTTTACAAAATCGTCTTTATTTTATAATATTTCGTGGGGCTTTCAGCTTTCATGAAATTATATTTCTTTTAATTTGGACCATTTGTAAACATAATTTTTGTTTTACAATTCAAGCAGTTATTATTGTTGCATAATTAAGTACCTTCAATTTATTATCATATAAATATAAGCAAGAGACAGTTAGTAACTTGAATTCCCTCAATAATGAGTTATGTTATCTCCACTCTTTATACATTGTGATGGTAAACATAAATAATTCATAAAACAATATAGTCTTATATTATATTTAGCTAACCTATAAATTTTAGGAACAATGGATAAACAAACAAGTTTACCTAATATGATTTTATTGGACCAATGTGTATACATTTCACTGATTGCACTAAGAAACTTTTGTAATTAGACAAATCCTGTTCGATTTTGGGAAAGGTTATTATAATGGCAATAGAAAGCACTATGTATGAACAAGATAGGTAATATTTGACATTCCAATTGGAATTGAATGTAGCTCGAGTTGCCTACAATATTGACAACATAGGAACAGGTGATGCACATACACAGCAAGGATGTTTGTAAAAAGAGATGAGTTAGGGAATTTATTGCAATTTGAATAAAATGGTTTATGAAATGAAGTTAGTAGGGAGTAAGATTCGCGAGTGAATTGCATATGGGATACAGACGTGTTTCTGTTAGCAAGAAATCAGTGAATTGCAGCTCACCTGGGTCATAATCTGCATTCCCCTGATCCATTCCCTGCTGGTATTCTGCGAAACAACAGAAAGGTTAATTGGATTCCGTCATTATTCGAGTACTTTCCCTACTATCCCTCGAAAGAAAAGAAATTATAACTAAAAAAACTGTTTCAGATCGTTCTCTTTGTGCTACATTGATTCCGAATTGTCTGACACAGAAGTGCTGCAGGATAGAAAGGATAAATGACAGCAGCAGGATTCTCAACCCAATCACTATTGGCCAAGGTCATCAGCAGCAGCAGCAGCAGCCTATGACAATACGGAACGCATTGCTTAAGAGGGTGGGGGAGATAAGGACACGAAAGTCTTTTCTTTTTGCTTTATAAAGAGAATAATATAAACAAATATCTGTTTTGGTTTCTTTCGATTTATTTTGATTTTACTGGGGAATCCGACTGAAGGTCGCGTCCAAACCAACAAAACAAAGAGAGAAAAAAAGAGAGTATTTTGGATCGGCCATTTTTGCTTGCCATCACTGTCTAATCATGTATAGTCTGCAAAGCATACGAAAGAGAGATGGAGAGTGGAGAAACGTCAAACATTGGGGTACCCATAATTGAGGAAATTCTAGCGACCCCATGGGAGCGTCTCGGTAATTCGCAAATTTTCCAATGGAAATGCAAAAGCGCGACAATGTTGTACTCACTCTGAGAACTGGACCCTTCATCTCCGCTTCCTAAATCCGACATCTCAACCGCACACACACTCACACTAAGCCCGCAACTGTGTGTGTTTTTTTTTTGTTTGCCTTGCCTCCTCAACCCAGCTCACCCACTGCGACCAACATGCCAAAAACCATAACCCTATCGGAATTATAAATAGAACGGCGTCGAGGAGGTCGAGGGCCGTCGTTGGATTCGGCCGTGATCTCATTTCACGTTCTTGCGGATCGGTCGGCGGCGAAATTCGAAATTGCACTTTCGCTTTTCAAATTTTGAATATTTGTTGGTGTCACGTTGGCAGGTCCGAAATGCCGTCGTGAAACTTCTACCCCCACCATCTAGTGAAAAAAGCGCGTCGCATGTAGGTAACAAAGAGGGCCATGTAAGTCGGCCATTTTCTAAAGTGAGATAGACGCAAGTGTTTTCCGCGAATTTCCGCGCGTTCTGCGAGTTTTCCCTTTGGTTTGTTCACGTTAAACGCGGCCCCGGCAAGTATTGCAACCCCACAGAAAACCTGGGGTTTTGGATTGAACTCCACAAGTGACTTTCGGAGGCGGCTTCTGCTGCGAGTGAGACGCACCTCTCTCTAGGGTACTCTTTGTTTGTTCCACTAAAACGCATATCCTTATTTCATTTCAATTTTATCAGCATCTTTGTTGTTTTTCTTGCTTGCTCTCGTAGCCGGCGGAAAGAAAGAGAAAACTTTTGAATTCGCGCACATCCAACAATTTGATGCAATTGTTTTTTCAACTTTCTTTTGTTTTGACAGGGGGGGCCTCTTTTAATCTTAGACAATGTTTGACCCCAACACTATAACGACGCAACAGTCTCAGATCCAGTATGGCCAGCCTCAACAGCAACAGCCCCAACAACAGGAGAAAGCTGAAAAAACAACTGACAATAAGCAACAGCAACAACAACAACAACAGCAGCAACAACAGCAACAAGCTTTTCCTTCCTTCTGTTATGCTAATGTTAATATGATACATAAAATTGAGCCAACGACTCAGACACACAATTCAACCGTTAACATGTCTCAACTCTCTGATGACAAATGTTACATAACTCAGCCTTTTAGCTATAACTATGCACTTGTTAATCAAATGTCTTTGGCCCAAACCAATATCAGCAATATTGGTAATATTACATTCAAGTGTGAAGTGTGTGGCCTTATGTTTGCCCATTTAGGATTATTAAACCATCACAAACGAGTTCATCAGCAACCCCAGCAACAGCAACCCGAAACACAACAAATCACTGTTCAGGTCCAGCAGCAACCGCAGCAAATACAAATTGTCTCTGCTGATCGAATAAGGTAATTTATCAAATTTATCAATTTCCAACATCAATCGCAAACTAAATCCTATGATGCTTGCAGATTTTCGTGTGACGAATGTGGTCTGGCATTCAATACGCAAACGGATTTAAAGTCCCATCGTATGCAAACGCATCAACAACAAACCCAACAGCATCAGCCGCAGCAGCAGCAGCCTCAGAACACGTTGAAAATTAAAAATTGCGAGACCTGCGGTGCGCCGCTGCCGCAAGACAGTAATAAGAAGAGGGCTGTGATGAAAGTCAAATGTGAGACATGTCTTAGTGCGGAAGCAATTCAACCTCAAATTTTTGTGGTGGCTGCAACACCAGCTGATAATCCGGTGAAGTTTGAGGAGACTACTGGCACACAAACGAGCACCTCAAATTTGGGTACACAAAATAGCATCCCAATTGGTGTGAAGAATAACCATCCGGTGAAGCGGAGAGGTATTGCATCTGTCACAAAATGCACCAAGTGCAATGGTAGTGGCATCATCTTTATTGGAGGCTCAAAGAACCAGCAAAATAACGTGGATAAACCATTCCATTGCAACATCTGCAATGGATCGTTTTCTCGGTATAGTTCGTTGTGGAGCCACAAAAGACTGCACACAGGAGAGAAGAATTTCAAATGCAATATTTGCGGGTTGGCTTTTGCCAAGGCCGCTTATCTTAAGAACCATTCGCGTATTCATACAGGTAAGTGAACTTTAATCATTTCAATTTAATAATAATAACAACAATGCGCTCTCGCGCATCAACGTATCAAAGTTTACATTTTTTGGCTGATACTGATGCCAGCAAGGCTTTATTTATATTTCCATATAGCTGTACCCTAACCATACAAGATGGCGAAACTAGCGCTAAAATTATATAAAAATAAATCTTTTAAATTTAAAAATTCAAGATATATAACATATTTGTTATAAATATTTTAAATGAATGCAGTAATTTTAATTTTTGAAAATTGGAGAGGAAATAAATTATAAGTAATACTTTTACGTTGTCTTGTGTAAATGAATTGAACAAACCAAGTTTTTTTTACAATTCTCGTTTTATAGATTATCGATCTGTTATTATGTAATCTAATAAGAATAATCATTGTTATTCGATTTAAATCATTTATAAGATTAGTGGAGAACCCATGTAATAATGTCAAGCACATATTCAATGTAAAATGACTATCAACTATATATGTTATGAAATACAAAATATAAGTAGTTGCATTTGTTAAACAAATAACAAGTATTGAAATAAAATAATTGCAGATAATTGTGGTTATTTTATTTGTATTATAAACATTGAAATTTGGGACAAAATAATAATTATGGTTTATAAATTGATAAATAAATATCGATTTTGTGTCATACAGCTCCCAGCTCCACATTGTAATTTGACATTAGGGACGAGGAATTTGTTTGATAATCTATAGAATTGTACTAGCGTCAAGTTTATGAAGAATTAATGTATATAAATAAAACATCTATTCACGAATAATCGTGTTAAGTATATAATTAAATTACTGATAGAGGATTATCTTTATTATTCTCTAACTTGTTTGACATACATTTATTTCTAAATGTTTTAAATTGATGGTAACATTTATTTTTATTAAATTTGTGTATTGTGTAATATTGCTAATTAGGGATGAAAATATGGATTCAATTGGATTCTTAATCAATATAACACAGATCTTTTACAAATACATTTTGATTATAATCAAAGTTGTAGTTTTGCAGTGGATCTTAATGCAAAATACCTGCATATTTATATTGTGACTAAACCTATTTGAACTTATATTGCGTTTCAGAATATTTGTCGTGGAAATTGTAGAAACCTTATCTGTTTTTTATTGATTATGAAATTGTCCACGAAATATAAATAATGAATTACTTGTAACAATAATAGAATACAAGGCTCGAGAAATTAAATATTCATATTTTTGGAAATCACTCTCGTGCTCAAAATATATGAATGTTCTTGAAAATACCACCGCTCACCACTACACGCTCATCACATGAACATTTTTGGAAATGATTCATTGCATACGATTTTTTGTTCATTATTAGTGAAAGATGTTTTATTATAATGCTTGAACTGTATATGAATATGTTCTTTTTTTGTGTGCGTTTCAGGCGAGAAACCTTACAGATGCAACGTGTGCGGAATGCAATTTTCGCAATCGCCTCATCTGAAGAACCACGAGCGCATTCATTCAGGGGAAAGACCATATGTATGTGAAGTGTGTGACAAATCGTTTGCAAGGCATTCGACCTTGTGGAACCACCGGCGGATACATACGGGCGAAAAGCCCTACCGCTGCGATATTTGCGGATCGTGTTTTAATCAAGCGACCCATCTGAAGAACCACGCAAAAGTAATGTGCTTTAAGATTGAGAGGAAAGCGGAGGCAGTGTTGTAATCGTTTGCAAATTTAAATTGTTCTCAGGTTCATAGTGGGGAAAAGCCTTTTAAATGTGATATCTGCAGTGTCGGTTTTAGTGATAGGTTCGCCTTGAAGAGGCATAGGAATATACACGAAAAGTACGGCAGAACGAAAGCAAACAATCCTGTGAGCGCTGTGCAGAATCAGTCCCAGCAGCAGCAGCAGCAGCCCAACGACGGAAATCAATCGAACCATCGCGACAATGACGACGGAAACATGGACAACACGACGACTGAGGATATCGTGGTGGAAACCAAGTACGAGGAAGCGGAAATTACGGACGACATGGAGATGTCTGAATTACAGGTTCAACTTTCTTAAAAGCTCTCATCACTCTTTATTATTATTCATTTCTTTATATCTATATATATATCTATAACAAAAAAGTATATATACATATAAATACACACAAACATATTTATATATGTATAAACATATATATTTATAAATTCTTCGAATTATCATTTTTCATTTAATCACTATTATATCTTACGTATATTGCTTACTTCAAACGAAACAAACTAAACATTTTGGTTTCAAATTAGAATTATCTTATACATTTTTTCTTTCTTTCACTTATAGGTAGAAAGTAATATATCAAATATATTAATTATTTTTGTTGATGTAAATATATAAATATCTGAGATAAACGAGACATTTAGAGATTAATCAAGAGATCGAGTATAACATACGGAAGACGCTTATATAAATAATAATAATAATGTACATAAAGGAAGTTTTGTTCAAAAACGAAATGTTACGAAATTAAATTTTATATTTTCTACATATATATATATAAATATTATTTTTTTTCTCATCTTCTGTGCAAATGCGAAAATATATTTTAATTTAGTTTTTTTTTTTGAATACATAAAATATAATTTGATTATCTTTTTTCTTAGTTGATAATGAAAATCCTCTATGCGAATATTAATTTTCAAATGATTTTATATACAATAATGCAAAATATTTTATACATAGAGGAAAGTGCTTAATTATTATTATTTTATTCTTGGAAAGGATTGATTTTTTTTTTGTTGATTTAAATAATTATATGAAAAAGGAAATCTATATTTTTGTACAGAATCGTATTCAATTGATTTCAGCAACAAAACAAAAAAACGTAAAAATTGAAACAAAAATAACAATATGTATATAAACAAAATTACTTTAAGCGTGAAATTATTGTTACAAAAAAAAAAAGGAAAGAAAAAGAAACAATTTTTTTATACGACTTTGAAAATAGATTGTTATATTTAATATTGAATATATTTTCTCTTCTGTTTTTAGTCTTACCATTACTGGCACCGAGGAAAAATCTCTTATCCAGATAAAATATTTCTACTAAAAAGCCTATCCCTCAATAAAAAAGGTGCTTGATTTGACAAAAAGTACAAAGTAACCGTGTGACTTAAGTTCTCTTTATACGATCTGAAGACTGTTGGAATCCAATTTCAGAAGTATTTTTTGATATGCGCTAGGCCAGAGACGGCACCCCGCTCTCTGCGCCGTTCCCCACACTTTTGAGAATATCATATTCGATCCGGCACGTTTTCGTTCGACCGGATTTGCGAGTCTCGATTCGTTTAGGATTTGCTTGATTATTGTTTCGTAACACTCGCTTGGACTAATCTAAATGAACTCTTAATTGATAAACGGAACGTAAATCTAACTAAAAGTATATAAATAATTAAGGCGTGAAACGCCAATTGTATCAGAAGACTGTAGACTTAATTATTATATTAAATACAGCCATTTAATCAAAACGAAATTATTTTGCAAATGTGAATCCATTTTCTCGGAAATTATTATTTTTTTTTTCTTTTCTTTCTTTCAATGTGAATCTTTACGTAACTTGCAAGTCCAATAGAAGAGGACCTTCATAGATCAACAAATAGTTTTATTATTGGATACATTCGGTATATTTCTTATTATTATTATTATTTTTCATAATATGCATATATATATATAATTGAGATTTATCTGTTTGTGTTAATTACTATTTTTTTTTTCGTTTATTATTGATTTTATTTTTCAAAGACAATTAATTTTCTCTTTCAATTTTTGAATCCTAGCGAATATTATTTTATACATCTAAATATATAGTATATACTTTAATTATAATTAAGATGTTTTGCTTTCATTATTTGGGTTCTGAGAGATCACCGATTAACACTTTATTTTTAAATCATTATATTATTATATACAATTTATAAATATATATATTTTAATTGTATTATTATTATTATCTTTTTTTTTTCTTTCTGTAAATTGGGTAACTAATAAATATTGTTATTATTAATCTTGATTATTTTTAGAGAAATCAAAATTATTAACTTTGACTATTAACGAGTTTGGAGTATTTCAATAACTAATTTATCATGAAATTCAATTCAATAGCACTAAACAACTGATTTTGCTTTGGCGACTATAAAAGTTACATCATATCCAGTAAAAGATTAATTTCGTTGAGATTATGCGGTAGTAAAGATGAACATATCAATTTTGCAATTTTTTATAGGATGTGGGTCTAATTGCAATAGGTAAGAGTATTTTGATAACTTTGAATGACGTAGTTGTTTGAATTTTTATTAGATAATAGTACTCTTTATAATTTTTTTTTTATTTTTTCATCCGATTAGTTTGAAGAATTTGTATATTTGATATAATTTGCAATATTTTATTATTTTGAACCGAACCAAAATGTATGATATGTTTTTTATTATTCACCTTAGAGAGGTAAGTGCACAGACTTACTTACTTCCTGCTCGTATCGGAAAACAAATTGATCGTTTCGGAAAAAATATTTTTTCTTTAAAGAATCAAGAAATAATAATAAAAGATCTCTGAATATATAATTGATACATGATTTACAAGTGAAAGATTCAAAAAATAATTCGATAAAAAAATTGATGTTTTCTCTTAAGCTGAACTCCTCGGGTTTAGCAGGTTTAGAAATAAATATGTACAATGATAAATCATTACAAAATTATTAATATTCCCACTGCAATGCATGTTATTTTTTTTTTATTTTCATTTCAGGTTCCGTACTTGCAGTGACCGTTCGTAACTTGAAATATCCATTGTTGTTTGCTGTTGGACCTTGTCGGATTTGTATTCAGACTCATAGTTGCCTACGTATCTTCGCAATTGTTTTATTTTGTTTGAAAGAAATGAACTGAAATTGTTTTTTTTTTATAAATATATATATATTTAGCGAAATTTTAAAATTCAAAGTGTATTTGAATCAAATTGAGGGGTTTTATTGAAAAGGGGGAAAAAAATAATAATAAAATAACTATTTTACATTTATGAATTATGAATTACATTGTTTAACTCTAAATCGTTTTTCCTTTATTTTAATACGTGTTTTTTATTCCTTTCTGTAACCATGGTTTATCCAAAACGTAATTCAATAATCCTTTCAAGCGCAGCAAGAAAATGTTTGATTTTCAGCATCAAATTATGTTGTAAAGTAGATTTATTTTTATATAGTTTGTTATGAAACTTTTTTTTATATATTATGCTTTGCTTCTTTCTTTGTTTGGTAGATTTACTGCTAGTTTGTTTGGCTGACACGAAGTAGACTAACTTTTTAAAAGTTTAATGTCCACAATTGACGTTTAAAATGTCAAGGACGGAAATGTCAAAAATAAAATCATCAAATTGCTCGACAGTCCTACTCAACACAAAGTTCACATTAAGTGCGTTTTAAAGATGAAACTTTATACTTTCAAACGTGCCCTTTTTTATAGCTTTCTAGTCCATCGAAAGCCTCCAGAATCGACGTTTAAAGTTTCAAGATCAGAAATATCAAAAGTAAAGAATAGACAAAGTTCATTTTAAAGACGAAAGTGCAAGTTTTCCAACTTTCAGCCTCTGCAGTCTGCTTTCAAAAGTTCAAAGACAAATATGTTAAAAATAATTAGTAATCAAAGAAAACTTTTACTCTGAGATTGTTATGCTAATTTATTTTATGTTCTCGAAAATAGTTTGAACACAGCAAAATGGTTTTGCGTTATGAATTATATTTTATGAATGCATTTCTCTTGTCATCTAACAAACATAATTATCCATTACAACCATGCAGCGAACAACGTACATGCAGACGTGCAACAGAAACTTTGCTGTATGCTTTTCATTCAATAAATTATGCAATGTGTGCAAAATGTTGATTCGAGAAGAGATAGTTTCCAGATGATCAATAATACTAGAGCACGGGTGTGGAAGTTAAACTATTAGTATTTCGAGTCACGTAGCTCTGATCACAATCGAACATATAATAATATACTTAAGAAGTTCTACTTGGTTTTAGTTAGATCAAGTTTTACTATTAATATTATACTAATTAATAATAATAATTAAATTGGATGGGATAAAGAGATTTTATTTCAGTTTCAATCAACTACTCTGCTTTTGAGAAATGTACACGTGCAATTTCATTACAAAAAATCTTAACGTTGAGCGAATGAAATCGTACATCTAGAAAACACTAAAGTTACATAAAAAATATCATCTTCCAATCGATATAGTCTACATACAAATCTTCTTTCTGTTTACATTTATTTATTTTTGCTTAATCCATGACAGGTTTATTAACTAATTGTATGAGAACATTTACAATTTTGGCATTCACACAGAAATCACAACCTTGTTGAAAAAAAAAACAATAGTGATGAAGAACTTACAACAAAATAATAATACAACAACATGTACGTACATAGAGATTTCGATTTACTTGCGTATTTTCGTTTTTTTTTCTTATTTGGAATACAGCGCCCAAGCTCTATAAATTTTTAAATGGCAAATGTAAACTGAAAACCTGTTTTTTAGGTAAATTTATGGAATTTATAAGAAGTTTTTCAAAATGATGGTTAAAATTTTTTTGAAAAACTGAGTAGATGGACATTATGTAAATAGGAAATGAAAGGTTCATGAAGAATTCTGAAACCGATGATCTCATTCTATTATAGTCGTCTGCTATTCTATATTTCCATTTTCACTTAAGATTAACATATTTGTGATGGAATGTTTCCGTTAGTTTTTGGATTGTCTAAGCTTGCCTCTATTACATAGACATGAAGCGTAAGTATACGAGCGTATCAGTCGTGAATAGAATCTGAGCATGGGCGCGTATATCCTTTGCACTTTGGATTGTTTTTTTTTTAATATATATATATTTGTTTATAATATACTTTATTTTTGTAAAGATATAGATTGTCCATAAAGATAAATTATTGCGTTTTTGAGCAAAACTGTTTACAAGATGATGCACTTGTTGCGGTCGAGGGCGTCCTGCAGGTTGTCCAGAATGGGGCTCTGGTCCCTGACTTCGATGCTGTCGATCATGTTGATGAGCTCCTTGAAAGCGGCTATCACCTTCCAATTGTATTTCGCGCTGCATTCGACGTATCCACATTTCCAGTGCTTCTTCACGAGATTGACGATGTCTCGACGCTTCTCCTCGGCAGCACCGAGCGTTTTGCTGCTGCCGGCCGGTTCTTCGGTGAGCAAATCCTGCTTGTTACCAACCACCAGAACGGGCACGTTGCTCATGTTGCGACTCTCGCAGATCTGCTCTCGGAGAGTCTTCACGTATTGGAACGTTTCCAGATTGGAGAGGTCGAAGACGAGGATGTAGGCGGTGGCGCTGCGCAGCCCGTAGAACCGATAGTCTGTCCATTCGTAGTACGAGTTCACTGGAAAGTAAGGGATCACCGGAAGGTCGGAGATCTTTATCTCGTAGAGCCGTTCGTTCGTTATCACTGACGGGTAGTAAGTGTGCTTGCGATCAGTGGGCTGGTAATCCTCGCAAAAGTCGTTCCATACAAATTGCTGAAAACCAAA
The DNA here is from genome assembly GCA_963457615.1 of Nicrophorus investigator. NCBI lineage: Eukaryota > Metazoa > Arthropoda > Insecta > Coleoptera > Silphidae > Nicrophorus > Nicrophorus investigator. The sequence goes on from OY735141.1 coordinate 30,396,060, forward strand.
AAAAAGACAGAAAAATAAAATATTTTATATAAAACAAAGCAAACACAACAATGCGACTTCATAAAAAAATATTAATAACTATTCATTATTAATATTTTATTATATTTACTTCTTTAATAGATTTTATTATTAAATGAATTTGTTGGGAAACCTTTAGTGTTTCTGACATGTTAAAAATTATTTTAAAATAGAGCGTCGTTCCTAAGGGAAAATCTGGAGCTAAGGTAAAAATAAAGAACCGATGTTCCTGATTAAAGATCAAAGCTTAACTATGCACTCTGTATTAGAAGGAAATTACGAAACGATGGAAAATTTTCGTAAGGAAAATATCAAGAGTTATTTAATACACTAAAAGGGAGTAAAATGTAATAAATTATGCGAAGATCAAAAAGAAGGAATACGTAAGGGCGGTTATATCGAATCCACGTATGAAAGCGTGAAAAGGGAAACGTAAATGCGTTGAATCGAAAGCGCTGGAAGAAGGAGCGAGCGAGCGCAGTGTTGTGTGTATTGCAGGAAAAATGATTATATCAAAAGCAGAGGCAAACTGCAGGATGCAAAACATTCGACCCGGCGGATATTGTTTTATATCCAGATTGCGAAACGCACACATATTAAAAAGCAACTAGTTGCAAAAATATTGGAAAATAAATGGATTCCTGTCCGCAATCACAATTTGACATGACGTTAATTGATTTTCGAATGAAAAGGAAAAATAAAAATTTGCACAAAGCAAATGGAAAATGAAAAAGTGAAAGTAGAAGAACGCTGAAATATACCAATATATATATATATTAATTGGTATTTAAGTTGAATGGTATTTGGGGTGATGAAAACTGAAAACTTAAGCGATCGAGATCTAAATGGAAATTTAACGCTTTCATGGGTTGTGCGAAACGAGCTAAATGAAATGCAAATCTAATTGAGGCAAAACTCCTCGTGGACTTTATTCTAGAAGCGTGAACGCCCGCTTCCATTTCCTCCAGGGTATACAAATGGCACGAGTAAAATGCATTCTGACGAAAATACGTTTCCTACGTAATTTTATTTAGTTTTTTGTTTTGTTTGTCTATTTAGTTTTGTGTGTCCTTAAAAAAGCTAGGATGAACAGAAGCAAAGTGAAGAATTTCAAGAAAATGGTAAATGGTATAAAAGTTACAGAATCTCATTTCAATATATTTATGAATTCTCATGTAATAACCGATGAATCTCACAATTATGCTTCAATAATCATCTTGAAGCGAATACTTTTTACTTAATTCGATATTAATGCGAATGCGTTTCGGAAATACCTATTGCATATTTGCGATGTGGGGGCGAAATGGGATTTCCGGAATGCGTGTCAGCAATACCGGAAGTAAGCTGGTTTTGTGTGTATGTGTGCCAGTTAACAAGCTGCACCGCAACCAAATCTCCCTCGAGTGTGCAACGTTATTACCTAATTCATTAGATCGTGTAATTTTAAATTCAATTAACTGATTACTAGCGGACTAATAACCAATCTTGGGGAAATTGCAATTGGACCGTTTGGGCACTTCATTAATTATAGTCAAACTCAAATTCCTCGCATTACGTTTACCATTGATTTATATCCAATTGTTAACAATTCAGATATACAGCAAATCGTTACAATAATAAAATAATAATAAATAATTTAACTGTTGTTACATTTATTTTAATTATTAATTATTGGGTTGATTTAGCAATTTTGAAATGTGAAAGCATTGTGAGGACGTTATTCCTGTGACACTCAAGTTACCATAATACGCCACAACATAATAATGCACAGTAGTTTCTAGGTCATTTTTATCGGTTTAATAAAGCTCTATTCGATTAGAGTATGATGCATCAGTTGGCATAAAGTTTTTATAATATTGATGGCTGACCTACAAAAGTTATTTTCATCTCCCAATATTTTTTTTTTGTGCAATAAATAGAAAGTACAATGTACAATATATTCGAATTATTACAATTAGTTAGAACTGGTTTCTCTATAAAATATTGAAGTTTTCAGAACTTAAATAAAAGTCTTTTTTTAATAGAGCAATTCCCAGTATAAAGTGACGAGGTATTGTAGCAGTAAGATGTACGTTTGAGCGAAATTCATATGTATTTTAATGCAGATAAAGATTTTATTTGAATTACCTGAATGATGCTGGTTTTTCCGACGGCCGGTGCTCCTAGAAGTATAACCTTTACCCTGTCAACGCTCTCGGGACTGATTTCAATCGGACTTTCCTGCTGGTCCTGGGCCTGCTGCTTCTCGTGCATCTTCCGCGACTGATTCGGCTGCTGCTGCTGGTGATGGGACGCATTGTGTCTGCGCTCCAAAAAATCCAGGTCCAATTCTGCAAACATAAAACAATGACGATCATGAAACTGAGCTTCGGATTCGGATAAAATTAACCAGACTTTTTTGCCACAGATTTCCCACGCGCGCGGGAAAAACTAATTAGGAAGTTTTAAATTAAGTTTCTAAGAAGAAGTAGCGATAAGGAAAAGAAAATATGGAATTAATTTTCGCGGATAGTAAAAAAAAAGTTATTGAAATGCGTTTCAAATTAAATGCTTAAATTTTGATAGATAGATGTTGTTGTTGATCTTGTAATAAGTGGAATTATAATGTAATCCATATTATTAAAGTCGCAGTAAATATTAAATCTCTTTTTCCAGATGCTGTAACTGTTAAGCTTTCTCATGGAAACGAATTTAATCCGCACTTGACGGTTAGCGGACGTCTGCGTTCCACGATTTTATTAAAAAATACTTCTCTTTCCAGAAGTTAGCACTCTGTAATTGAGTCTATTGAACGAGAGGTGCTGGCATTTTCAAACGTCCAATAACTATTTACTACATTCTCGGAGAATCTTCACGAAGAGTGTAACCTACTTAAAGTATGGCATCAAAAGTGGCTAATTACTCTTGTTTGGGTTACTTGTGTTTATATTTATTTGATTCAACGGGGCTCGAGGCTGCAGCCCATAAAGACCAGGTCTAAATCCATGCCTCGATGTATAACATTTCGTTCGTGTAACGAATTGCGGTCAAACCAATATTCATTACAACCGTATCAAATCGCAGTTGCGAAACCATTGAATATTGCTGCAACGTGCACTCACCATATTTATCATCAGCTCGATGCGTTAATTGACAGTAACGCTGCACAAAGACTAATTCACATTCAATTTAAATTAAACTTTGTTCCGTATAATTTCACTTTAGATTTTGCAAAGTTCACTAAATTCATAGTGGTTTCTAAAACTTTACATACCATTTTATAGAAGCGCAGTATCGTGTGTAAACGATAGGGCGAATATATCCGCCCTTTGCATTTGCATTAATAATGAGCAATTATTAAGAGAAATTGCTAGTTGAAATCGATATAAAATGTAACATTCAAATAAAGTTTTAATTAATTTTTATTAGAAGATTATCATGTAGTTAGACATCAGAGGCTCTCATCTAACTATTGATGAGATGAATGCTTTGGGAATATGAGAAATAGCAGATTGTTGCATTCGGCATTCAGCTCACGTCATTAGTCGATGCGAGAAGTAAGCTCCCATTGGGATATATCTACCATAGACATTACAACTGGTCAATTGCTTAGCTTTAGTACAAACGTGGAACTTCTCAATGTGAGAAAATAGTAATCAATCTGGACTAGAGATTTAGATATTCTATTTTCCGCATTTTTGGGTAATCGGTTCCACCAATATCCCGGACTGTTTGTAACCGAACTAAAAACAAAAATCATATAAATATAGAACGTAATTTAGTTTATTTGTAGAAGCGTAAGTATATAATTGCGAAAAATAATTAATTGAACTTTACAGGATAATTGTACGAATTGAATGGATATGTTAACGGGGTGAGCGTTTAATAAATTGCATTCTGCTAAATGCAGTTAATCAATCGTATTAATTTATTACGTAAATTAATAGAATCAATTTGTTCGATAAGTGAGATTTCCGAAGCAATTAAGTTTCACAAATTTGACAAAAAATACATCAAATCTGAAAATCCACTTTATTTTTATAATTGTAATTAAAATGATTTTTTCTATTTTTATAAAATAAACGTGGGATACATTTGTAAATGAAGCAGAACATTTGTTGTATTAGCTATAGATTATTTAGGAATATTTCATAAGATGATTAAAATATGTACATTTTATTGGGTTTTTGCAGTTTTAATATATAATAGCTATAATTGTAATTAAATTATTTGATAAAATGTTTATGGATTTGTTTGGTTCGTAAAGTTCATACGAAAAGCAAATAACGAATAGATGCGTTAATAAATATTCAATGAGCTGGGGAATGGGTTGTAGAAGGAAAGAGTCCCCAGCGGAATGCAAACTTAATTGAACCTGAAGAGAAGCTCGTCTTAGAAGTTTTCAGTTCCTTTCTACTTTATTTCTTTTTGTACGTTTCTTTATTTCGTTTTGTTATTTCCATCTTCGCGACAGTCCGCCTCGCCAACAGATTGTTAAATATTTACAAGCAACAGATTTACATTGGTTGAAACAGTCCTACATTTACATGTTTTATTCCGTGCGGATTATTAAGAAAAGATAATTTAAATATTGGATAAACAGAGTTTTGGAATTAATCAGTTTTTAATGCAATCATATTATCCACTGCTGATATAGTTAATTTTAAAATGCATATAAAAAGTGATATGCTAAATTTTTAAAATTTTATAATCCGTTAGTTCTCTCATATCAAAATTAGCATATAGAACGAATAACGGTCGAGCTATGATTCCTTGTGGAATTGATGACTGGACAAAAGCATTATTTTATGATTAAACTAGTTTGTTTCATAATTTTGGTTTGTTTCTTATTTGTTGTTTTTTCTTTACATTTTTACTTATATTTCAAAAAGTATGTATGATAAATTTATTGTTAAGCAACCAAATTAAATTTAAATGTTCACTCTTTAAACCGTATATACTAGTATAGTTATGTAATTTATATGCAATTCACTGTGAAGCTTGAAAGATTTTTTTTTTTTGAAAAAGTAATGTCTTGATTACTTTTGTAAATCACCTAAACCGTATGCGGTTTCAAATACTTTTGCCTGATAAGAAGCAATTTTTTGACAGTAATATGTATAAATGCGACTTGAAAATTCGAAAAGTCCCCGAAAAAAAAAACTGTTATCTATTCACAACATAACCGAAATGGATCGCTCATTTAAATATATTTAACATCTCTTCCGCTTCCGCTCGTTGGGTCGTGCCCTTTTTGCCAGCAAGTCATTTCCTTCTCTAGAAATTTTCATCTTATATTATGCGCAAAGCAGAAAGAAAGATAATATTGCAAACGAAATTCGTCCCCATAAAATCACAAGTCTTTATCGAATTACACGATTCATCGGTTAAAGGAAGACGTCGGCTCCTAACGAATTTCCTGTCTCAAAGATGATGAAAAAAAGAAGTTATTTGTAAATTCCAACTTCCTTCATTAATCAAAACCATATAAACGTGAAAATTGTTTTTATTTTATGTAAAATTAAAATTTTTAAAGATATATTATAAGTTGAAAGACAGGTAATTGTTTGGGTTCGTGTATTTAGTAGACTAAATTGGAGTTCGGGTAACGTTTAAATACTTGAAAAAAAAACACAGCACGTGAAGTACAGTTTCGTGTCTGTTGTTCCTGATTTATTGCTGTTACTTCGAGTTTTGGATTAATTGCAAATTGTTTTTACCTTAGCAGCTCGACATACATTTACCGTAAATCACCCCTAATTAGGAATTTCACAAACTAATCGCAACGATTGCGTAAATCTCGTATTTATTATTTAACAATTTTATTATTCATAATTAATTTGATTAATTGTGGTGTCTCAAGGGAATCTGTATAAGAAGGATGAATATTAATTCATATTTGCACGTTTTAGCGTAATTAGTTTTTGTGTCGGGTCTCGTCCCCACTGAAGTTTGTCTCGGGTCCTGCGAATTTATGCAAAAGTACGGCATAGAAATTGGGGTATTCACACCCCTATCAATAGTGGCGCGAAAAGGGTGTTTAAATTTAGCCCGAAAACGGCAAAACACTTGCTCCGCATATTAATTGGGGGAACAAAGACCACTCGCTTTAGGGAATATGAGAAAACCGGGAATGAAACGGCTTTTGTACAGACTTTCAAAAGAAACCCTTCCAACATGTGTAATTGGAATATAATTTGACACAACTAAAATGTCATTTGTGACTGTTATTATTAGAAATATGCAAAGTTATAATTGATTTCCTTAGTTCTCTCTTTGACATAAGTCGACAGCCAATTGACTTAAGGTGACAGCTGTCATTTTGAATGGTTTTTGACGAAAAACATGGTTATTGCATTTAGAATTTTGATGGAACAGTTCCTTCAATTAAATTAAAGATTTTGTGTCAATATATTTACTTGTCCAACAACTATTTTTTTCTCTGCGCAACAGAAAGAATCTCCACCTGCCATGTACTGTGTATTCCCTACTTTCCATGTCACAGCATATTTGGATTTATACATTGGCGACAGGGGATGCACGGATTCACGTGAGACAATTCCCAAAGGTGATGGCACAATATAGTAACTTCTACAAGGAGTTTTTTGAATAGGAATAGTTAAGAAAAACGAGAGTAGAACTTTCTGTAATGTCTCCATACTGAACATTTTAAAGTATATATCACAATTTACTGAAATAAATTTTTGGATCCATCTTCAGTTAAGACGCATGGAATTCGATGTTATAATTTCAAGAGTTTTCCTAATAAGTTCACGTCGAAATGGGTATTAATTCTTGTTTAGATATAACGACAATATCATTTATACAGACTAATACCAGTAATTTATATACATTTTAGGTTATTTATCTTTCTTATCTTCGCGTCACTGGAGACGTAATTAAGTCTCCCTAAAATGTCCCCAGGCAATTATTACACGTTGAAGCGTTTAACAAAAGGAAAATTGATGGGGGACGAGAAGGAAGGGTGGATCATTGGATTTCAGAGAAATCCAGGTGAAGAAATTTGGAACCGGAGTTATAACATTGCGAATCTTGTGGGGAACAATTCGATCCGAGTTTATTTAATTCCGAACTTCGGTTTTTATTTGCGAAATTAATAATCCCGTTTACCGTTGTCAGTCGGCATCCCATTACCCGAATTCCTTCAACTCGACCCCCACGCAATTAATACCCTTTCGAAACAATAACGATTAAAGTCTACCATTAATCAGCGTCACAAACAAAACTGAACACGACTTCGATGATGAAATGTTCAATGAAAAAGATTACTTTCAATAACATAAACTTTTTTTGCTTCCAATGACGTTTGACAGCTCCATCAGGAAAATATTAGTGGCGCCTCAGTAAGAGTTACCTTTGAACTAAGATTCTATGACTGCCTACAATTATGAACAAGCGTAATGTGGGCGAATATATCCGCCGCTGATTAATTAATCATTCAATTTGGTTTAATGTTGTGATTTAGTGTGATTTTTACAAAATACTGTAATTTTAATTAATATTTTATTTTATGTACAGTAAAAAAGAAAAACAATAAAAATAAGTCGAAACAAAGTTCAATTAGAGCATGTAAAAAGTGCAGGCAAGCCGGAATTTAATTTCGTATAATGAAATAATCCACTTAACAAGTTTTTACAACAAAAAAATATAATTCAAATGTAAAAAAGAAATGCTCATACCAATTTCAGTTTTCAGCGCGAAGTGCAAAATGGTGTTTCGGAAATATATTTCTTTCGAATTTTAAGTTCGCCGATTTGACGCGAAACACAATTAAAAAGTTTCAAGTGTTGTTACTGCTGCTGCCGGAGGAATTTATGAAAGTCTCCCGGTTTTACGATTTAAACGCAGCTGAAAAATATCGTTGCAGACGTGTTATTAAATTAGCGAATGGCGAAACGTGCTGAAAAGAAGTTTCATATTATCCTATAATATAAATCTGTTTACTTCGTAATTTCGGGATGACAACACTCATCGTTCTATAAATGTATGATAAAACTTTTAGAAAATAATATTGTAATATAAAATGTATCTACAATATTTGCTGTTACGACAAATAAAGTTTTGCTATAAACTCTATGAACGTCGCGTATAGCAGTTACATAGACAAAACTAATAGAAGATTATTATTGCTTTACATATTGAAATGTTGTGTCTGATTGAGAAATATATTTATATATTATACATGGGATAAAGTGGAAACCATTACTATCCATTATATATATATAGATATAAATGAAATGGTCGGCAATTCTCTGCGAATGAAGATAAATCTGTACACAAAGATATAGTTGAAACGACGAAGAGAATTACTCGTTTTTTGAAGAAATAAAACATATTTATTTTGTATTTACGTTGTATTTATGAAAAAAATGTAAAAAGTATTTCAATTATAAATTTGAATACATGTAAAACATTTTTTTATTTAGTTTACATTATAATCAGCTGAATCATTAATATTTATCATAATTTAAAGCCATTCGTTATTACATTTTTACGGACAGTTGGCGGATATATCCGCCATATATTTTATGCAAGCCACTACTCATTTTCATATGTCAAATTGAGGTTATGAATCTGTGTTTTCGATAAAGCTTTGACGTTATTTCTGTAGAGTTGCCATTCAGGTTATCAAAATACGCCGCAGAATAATAATAAACTGCATATCCATAGATAGAAACTTTTGAATGGTAGGTAAATATAAAAAAAGAAGATTTGTGTATAACATTTGTGTGCATAAGGGTCTGCATGAATAAAGTACATTTTTATCCCATTTTTCCTTTACTCTATGTCTCTCAAAGCTTCTATAAAACTCTCGTGTGCAGGATTTGTGGCGATAATCCTTCTTTTGTTTAAAATAAGCTTACTATCATGTACTACGCGAGTTACAAGATTTTTTTTTTCCTAAAAAGATTTCCTTTATCTTCTACGTAGTTGATGATCTATTACTTCTTCCGTAAAATAGTTGCTAGTATTAAACAATTTTACATAAAAATAGGTTAATTGCAATTGTTGTTTGAAATGCGATGAAAATCGAGGCAATTTCATGAAATCCGTCGAACACGAAATATGCTGAACCGTTTTCATAAGCCCACCGAATTGATTTACAAGCATGCTTTGTAAATAGTTCCATATGCATTGGCTCTAGTTTAAACCAAAACCCAGCGTTGTTTCCTACGTTGTATTATGTTCATCGATTTATCATTTCAATTATTCCCAATAGCTGATGAAATCATTATGTGTATTATTATGATAAAGCAAATGTATTAATAGTTTATTATATAAACAAAACTGTTATTTAACATTAGTTAATGTAAAATTAATTTACAAAAGTTTTGCTCTAATTAAGATGAGAGAGCACGCAGATCAGAGAGCGTTTGAAGTTACAAAGTTTCAAGTAACTTTTTGTTGAGAAACTTTGTATCAGTAAATAACAATGTAATCTGCGGTCTAGTTCGCTATTATCTTTATTAAATATATTTCATTACCTTAATTCAGCTAAATTCAAATTTATTATTTTTGGCAACATCCCCAAGTATTTATAACAACTTGAAGTTATTTCCAGATTAAACAGTGAAATTAACCAAAAAAAATCAAATATATAAATTTTTAACAATGTTGCTAAAAAAAGTTTTATGAAATTGATTTTCAGTTTGCGATTAATCGAATTTTAATTATTATTTCAGTATGAAACGCATGTAACAGTAACAAGAACAAAATCGGTAATTTACGGCCACGAAAAACTATGATAGATTACATTTATTTTTTACAACCAAAATCAAGGTGCGAGTAGAATCGATAGATGGCGATAGTTTTCGGTGGGAATAAATCAAAGCGTTAAACTCTTTTATTTATTTTTCATCGGACGGAATGCGGTGGATGCGCCTGGCACGTAAACCCATCCATTCTGCTCCACCCAACAACAATTTTATCACGAGCAATTTATTTCCGCAAAAGTAATCCGTATTGTTGTTGCACCAACATGTAAAACGGATTTCAAATCCCCGACCTCAGAAGTCCCGCGCGCTCTAATTAATTTATTAAATAGACACATTGAATTCATTGAAAATTTAATTAATTTCATTTGCCACGCACGTTTCTCATATATATATATCCGAAATCCGTACAGTTATGTAATAATAATTACAGTGTCGTCCGAACTACAGGGGAGAGCGAGAGAGTTTAATTAACGTTGCGTCAACTGCGGCTGCAGCAGCAGCAGCAGCCACGTTTGCACCAACAGCCAACTGCGATAGAAACAAAAGCGGTAACTTGTTTCGGCTGCAATATTATTATTTTACTTCAGAAAATTGGATGGTTTTTGAAAGGATTATGTCGCGGTCGCTCGACCTTTACTCTTTGAATGTCTTGTTTTGTTCGTGTGTTTGCGAATCCGTTTAATTCGCCCGTTTCGTATAGAAACGGAAATAGAAATAGAGAGAGGGTCATTCAAATAAATAATAGATGGCGTAACCGGCGAGTGAAAGAGATCGGCAGACGTACAAGTTTACACAATCGAATGAAATCGTACATTAGCAATTATTGCAGTAACGAACTGTGCTTTTACTTAAATAATGAATAAATTATAACAATACGTATTGTATCGTGAAAATTTGTTACGTAATATTGACTAGAATTTTAGATGAAATGATCCTTTGAGACTTACTGCAACGACCCTAGACCAACAAACTGTATGTCAAGAGATACTCAAATAGGGCATCTTATGCAAAACAGCCTTGGGCATTTGCTGACGCAATCAGCTGGAATATATCGTAGTCAAATGTATGGATCTTCCATCTTAATACATAGAAAGTAGTAATTACATTCGCTATCATCATTAATATATCTAATTCTAAAGTAATTCGGGGGTTATTTTATTAATTCTATTTTTTTTTCTTATGAAATTATCTTGTAAAATTTTCTAATACCGATAAAAAGAAACAAAAATTGTATAGTTAAGCAATACATTATTTCGTTCGCTTATACGTACTTGACGTCCATACACTTCGTTAGTGGAAATGGATATTATATAAAATTATGTGAATCTAAATTATTTCAGAATATAAGCATTTACAATTTTACGGTTATAATTTGCATATAAATATATTATTAATTGTTTAATAAGTAATAAGAGATAAATAAACAAATCTTAATAATATATTTTAAGTTAGGAATAAAAACTGGACGATATTTTGTAAAAGATTTATGTGTTCTAATAAAAAAGGTTCCATTCTGTATACAAATTTAGAGTTGGTACATGGAATACCTAAATTCAAGAACGTTTGTAAGCGAAATATTCGGAACCGAAAACGATCGTACGGAAAGTAAAGAATGGTAAAGGAACGTGACCGAGGAGCCATTTGCTTTAAATAAAAAATAAATAAATAAGTACATTTCTAAGCAATTTTGGATATATATTATCATTTATTTAATAATATTTACGTATTTCAAAATGTCTAATATTGATTCCTCGAGGAACGCATTCAAAACAGAATATTGGAAAGTTTCAGCGAAGTTTCTTTACGGCTTCGCATATGTATATACTGTTTACAGTTCATTTTGTTCAGTTTCCATGATGTATTGCTTCGCTGAATTTTCGAATATTATTATACAAGAAGCAAACCATTCAAGCGATTCACGTGAGAGAAATCATTAGGAAAAGATTGATGTTCACGTTCATTTTGTTAAGTGTATTTGAGCGGTGCATTAGAAGATTACATGTAGAACACGTTTCATTTGATTACATTTGCGTGTCGAAATATGTTAGCAATAATATCAATTTTAATATCATTTATGCAACATTTGTTGTTAATTATTTTGCTTAAATTAATGAACAGTTTATCTAGATTATGTGAATGTTTTATATATATATTTGTTGGGAAATAGTGGAAAATGTGAAATAGAAAAGTATTTCTTTGGCTAAAATAAATATTGTGCACCGGAATGGAGGAGAGACGAGATATTTATTTTAGTATCGAGTCCCGCGGGATTTTGAAGTCGCTATCATAAAACCATCAAGTAGGTGGCATGCGAGACATCATTCTCTTGTTATTTCCACCTTCTCACGTGTAGAGATATCCTTATTTATCATTATTTTTGTAGTTGTATTCTCGAAGCGATCTCTCGAACTTATTCAATATTTAAGAGTCGATTGCGCGCTTTGTCCTCATCCACACAGAAGTTTTCAATTCCATTATTGTAGATGTTATATAATTCGCAAAAATTTATTATCCAAGGTTTAAAAGTATACGTTTGTATGAATGTCAAGTACGTTCGTGCGAACGAGGAAACAAATTATTTTTCTTTTAATAATAATTAATGCAAGAAATATAGTTCAAGGATCAAAGTTATTGAATAATTGATGAAGTAGTACATTTTATGCATGGAAAGCGATGGAATCTTCTTGAATATTCCTCTACACATTTTCCATTCGATGAACCGCAATTACGCAGCGGCTTGATGGAAAACAAGTTTGCTATATGCACAAGTCAAACATGATTTATTGCTCCTTGTACCATGAGCGAAGGGGAAGATTTCACAAAGGCGAAGCGGAAGCGTTTATGTCACTTAAAAGTTTGAATTACAGCCAACGGTAATTAGTTGGATAACTTTTAATGGCGGGACGAGAAACTTCAATTAATTGGTTTGAAATTATTTGTTTAAATTATTGCATTAACTAGTTCATTGATTAAACCTCTGTTTTCTTTTTCTCTCTGTCTTTTTTCTATAACACTTCTTCACTGTTCGAACAAAGCCTTCCAGCATTACGAACTAAATCGATCGGCAAATGGTCGTGGAACAATGGATATAAATGAGGCGCGGAACAAAAAGTAATGTTAATAAAGGGTTTGGATAGAATGATTAATGATTTATGCAATCAATTTTGCTAACTCGGCCATTGTTTCTGTCAATTAATATGACACCCACCTGTCAGATTAATAGACCTGTTGTTGTTGCTGCCTTCGGTGAGGAGGAAAGTGTTATTGTGACGGGGCTAGCGGGTAAAATTAATTTCGCATTTTCATGGACCACCGAATCTGCTGGAATCGTGCCGTCATTAGAAAATCTGTCTAACGGAATCAACTTGTCGTAGTTAATCTGATCAAATTGTCAGTTAAAGCATAATCTGCACGAGCGGCGGATATATCCGCCTTACCCATTATATGCAATTAAAGGTAGTTCTAATCATTTTCAAATGGAGCTGTCAAATGTCAGTCAGAAATAAGTTGAGGTTATAAATCTTTGTTTTTTTTTTTTTCGATAAAGCTTTGACATTATTTTTATAGTCACACACGAGTGGTACACATCAGTTTTGCTCTGCGTTCAAAAGCAATCGACGATTCTGATTATAATCAATAGTAGTTGTTGTATCATTGCGTGGAAGGTGGAAATCATTCATCATTGCAACTTCAGTTTTGGGTGACGTTTCAATTAAAATCATGATTAAATTCGATGCGAATGACTGCTTTTTGAATAATTTCAGTTGTCTGGCCATACAAATATACAAAAAAAAAACTCACATGGAACGAACATAAATTTTGTTACCATGAAATATCATATAAAATAATTAAATTGATGATTTATACACACAAATTTCTAGTCTACTCACTCTATTTGATCTATGCTTTTATTTAATCATTTAGAGTGACTTAATGTAATTTCCGAAGATTGATGTTTTATGCCCATACTGCCACAGTTCATATTTTCAATTGCTTTTTTCAATATCCTGAAACTATGTTCATATAACTAAAATTGATGTACGAAACTTATTACTTGCTAAATTGATTTCGTACGCAACAAACGAGATGCTGTATTTATACGTACAAAGAATGTGTTATTCACATCAAAGACATTCATTTTCTAGAAAAAATTTAAAGAAAATGTTTGAGTGCATTTTTTAAATTACATGCATGAATATCTTCATAATTTATATAATAATTTCGCTAATATTTGAAACCGTACTATACGAGGATATACAATTATTTATAAAAAAAAATACAAAAATTTTAAACCGGACTATAATGAATTCGCATTGTCAACATAAATTATATATGTTTTGTTATATAATTTACCATTCAGTCTAAAGGTGAATTTACGTTTCAATTAGTAATCAGCGATTTCAGATTTGAAACAATGCACTTGTTGCTCCCAAATGCAATTCCTTGAATATTTGAATATTAAATGCATATATTAATCACAAACTTCACGTACATCAAATATGCAAACTATATAGTTGAGACCAAATGTAATGTTGTAATTATTAATACAATATATTACAAATTAAAAGTCCATTTCTAAATATTTTTGTTATCGTTATATATTGAGATTTGCAAAAATCGAACATGCACCCTAATTAGTTGCAGCGCACTGCGTACATTATTTCCGCTCCTTTTTTAAATACAGTGTTTCGGCGTACTTTTTTTTTATTTCATTTTTTTTTTAATTTACCCTCCGGATTAAATGAAGCCCTCCTCGCATTTATTTTATCATCCAGCCTGCCTCCCCATCTCCCATCCCTGTACCCGTTATTCCCTTCAGTTTGCTTCGTGCTATATACATTTTTTTTTAATTTGATTTAATTAACTTCCATGCGAATTCTCTCGCAACGGCCGGTTAAATTTCAAACGCTGTTTAAATTCACCGACCGCTCACGAATTTATTGTGCAAACGGGTATTTTCGGTACACTTTCATGCGTACGCCATTCCGCCCTTATTCCTTTTTTTTTTTAAGAAATAATTAAGATCAAACAGTTCACTCGTATGGGTCTTCCGCACCCCTATAATCCCTACATCATGAAAGATGAAGAAGATAAAAAAGATCTATCTTGTATAATAAACGCATTTGGTTTTGTGCGCATAATACAAGGGCGCGGCGTAATCCTGTTAAGGGTATCGGAGATAATGCATTGTGCTTGACAAAAAAAAAACATTGTTGATTCTTAGCGCAAATGGATTATCGGACCTGCACGCATTACCAACGCTGAGATCCAATTATCGCAAACTTAGGTAACAAATATGCCCTGAATTCTGATTCTTGCCGAAGGCAATTCCATATTTCCGCTAATGCATGCACTTTATGAGTTCATCGATTTATTACATAAAATCCGGAGCGCGACTTTGCGACAAAAAAAAAATACACCTCGTATCTCAAAATGACTGCAATTTATAACTTCTGCGATGAAAGAGATTACCTCAGCAAAAACTATGACTAATATCCAAAAGAAAATGTATTTAACGACCGTCTTTACTCGCTTAAGAAATACACTCAGATATTAATCAATTATTTTTTTTACTTGATATGAAGATTATGAAAATAAAAGAGAATTTGGGGATTGATTAATTAATTTATATCTGTTTTTTACGTAATATCAAATAGATTGATATAATTCTATACAGAGCAGTTAGAAGATTTTTGTCTGTTCAATGTTAAAAACATTAAGTTTATGATATTACAAGCGTATTCCAATTTTGCTCTCTATTTCAATGGAGTAAGCATAATTTCACGGATTACCACCAAAGTTTCCTGGCATTTGGATAATTTATGGAAAACTAAAAGTTTTCAGTAATTATGCAAGAAATAACAATTTAAAACTCAGATAATCTTGTATTCATAATATACAGCGCAAACTTTGAAAATATGAAAATAGTTAATTTTTTTTAATAAGAAACACAGAAAATTTAACAATTTACACATGAAAAACGTAATTTTATAAACTGCTATAACATAAATTAGATCAAATGAAATAAATATATTTAAAATTATTTAAGTTTTATGATTTAAGATGCAGAAAATATACATATTTTCTTTATTATTTATAAGCAATAGGTTAAAATGGAAGGAATATTTTTGTAGAATAAATAATAAATATTTGAAATTTGATATGGAATGTGATATTTATAGTTTCAAGAGTCTACCACGTTCGCTCGGCTTTGTTGTAAACACTTTCTCATGCTTGTTTGGAGTGAAAAGCTTCAGAATAAATGATCCTACAAGAGGCATATGCAAGGATGCGAATCAGCGTAAAAGCACGATCAATTTTACTCTTATCAATATTTATGAACATCTATTCCGACTTTTCATAATGCGCTGAGAATATTCTCTTTGATTCAAGTTTCGAGTCCAAATCCATTTTTATGTAACAGAAATATTTAAATAAAAATACAATTCTGAAAAAAATGATATGTAATAACAAATATTAACAAAAAAATTAATTGAAAATAACGCAAAATATAATGGGGTATTTAAAAAAAGCGTAGGAATATTCATCGATTTCTGTTGCGGTTCGGAATTCGATATATATATATATATATATATATATATATATATAATATATAGGTTTAATAAAAATGTGGCTGCGCCGGGATTCGAGATAATATTTGATACATATAATGGCAATAGTAGTTGACTTTATCACCAAAACGTGGGACGGACGGACAAGATTATTTTAAGCAGATAATTTTCTATTTTGATGTCATAAATTTTCCTATTGAAAAATTGAAACAATTAATTTTCTATTAAAATATTTATATTTTAATTTTTGTTTTTGTTATTTTGCATTGATCTCTTGGTTTTTACTTATTTAATTCGGACGTCTGCAGAGTGAGTGTTCTTATATGTAGGATAGTAGTAGGTGATCAGGAGATCTCTGAAACAAATGAATAATGAATGTTTTCCCCGGTATTTCTGGTCGATCGTTCGTTGCAGATAAAACAAAATAAAAAGCAAACAAACGAACTTTTTCATCGGTCAAGGATTGCGCCGGCGAGTTGGAAAACTTTGATATGCTGAAATTAATCGCGAATATGACGAAGATTAATGTGTTCGTTGATTCTCATGAAAATTTGACGCGGTTTCAAAACAATTATAATACGAATACAGATATAAAAGATAAATCATTCAGTTGTATATATTTTACAGAATATTGCCTCCTTTCATACAAAACTTAATTACTTCCTTTGAGGAAGCATTTTTATATAGTTTACCTGGATTTGACATCAGGTGACAGCTGTCATTTCATGACCCATTAACCATTTGCGAACGCCATTAGCAAAGTAAGAGGTTATGAATCTTTGTTTTCTTGAGAAATCTTTACCGTTATTCCTGTAGACGCTACAATCGTGTTAACAAAATACGTCACTTTTGAATGGTTGACAAAAAATGCTTTAGAAGATTGATAATATATTTTTTTAAATTAATTTGTATATACACATTGTGAATATGCAAAAAATATTTATATTTAAGGGATTTCTATTTAATATGTGTTAGTTAGTTATTTAATATGTGTTAGAAATTTCTTGATTTTATCCCGGGAAATCGAAAAATATAAATCTTAAAACTTCCACAAATATCACACAAAAAACTAAACTTGTTATGTGACATAAAGCGATTATATCATATTTCAAGTCATTTATAAGTCTTTCTGCGTTGCGAAGATAAGCCTAAGAAACGTTAAGAAATGTACAATCTTTTAATGATATACAAATTAGAAACACTCAAATATATTACCTGAAATATTTAGAATATTTTTCCACATAAATAATGCATGTGAAATACTAATACATATTAAAATGCAGAAATTTTAATGAATAATTTAAAAATTGTCGGTGGGAGAAGTGTAAAATATGCTCATATAGATTAAAGATTAATAATGTATACGTAGGACTTTCGTTAGTATTTCTGGAAATGAGAAGATAAAAGGAATGTGCTTTAATAGGATTTAGACCGTAATTACAGTGTGAGAAAGGAGCATCGGTTCGTTATTAAATTCCACGATAGTTATTCATATGTAAATTATTAGTTCTTTTTTTGTATAGAAATACAACCATTTTCAGCTGAGTAAATTTAAGCTAATTATTCATTGCATGATGTTTGCACACTAATTTGGTAAATTAATTTCATTGGTAATTAGCAATTAGTTTCACAGGAAATGCAAATACCTGTAAAATAAATTATTGCGGCTTTCAATATAAACACATTCAGTATAAATACAATGATAATAGTAATTCATTGTTTTTATTAGTAATATTCATTAATATATTTAAATATTAATATTGTCAATAATTGGGATAAAATCGGTTTAAAATTGAATTTGGAAATTCAATGTTGGTAAAATCTGATGTATGAATCACAGGAATATTTGCATTTTCGATGTTGGCAGTTTTAAATAGTAATAATAGGAAATGTTTGCCTGGAGAAATAATTGAATTCGAAATTGTGTTTTAACTCTTGTCAACGTGGCAAAACATGCGGCGTTTTGTGTTAACTTCGGCCGTTGTGTGTTTACTCAGTCTGAACAGTTCGAAAGTTTATTAAAGTTGCAAAGTGCATCGGATTAAGCATAACTCACCCAAGTTCCGTTTAGAATTCGGAGTGATCGCAAGCGAGTTGCTCCCAGTGGCCGCCACTTTTACAAATGTTTCTTCAACGAATGTCACAAAATGAATGAAACAAAAGTTATCAACAATAATAATAATAACAACAACAAAAAATGAGTCAGGTAAATTTTGACAACTCGAATCGCAGATTATGTCCACGTTCACATCGTACAGAAACTTTTCATTCTTTCCTCGGGCGTAATCTTCTTCGTAAAGACGTTGTTTTTCTTGCTAAAACTTAGTTTATTTTACTTCTCTTTTTTGTTTTCTATTACTTCGTATTTGTACGTTTCCCCACTGTCTTTTGGGAGAGACGGACGCGACGTGGAGCGGCGATGTTCGGCGTCGGGACGGCGGCGTCGAACTGGCGGCCGCCGAGCGCGCATCCCCTAAATTCTAAAACAACCCCTTTTGCCCGATCCCCGTTTTCCGTTCCTCTTATAGTCAACGGATGATGCATTGTGCTTCCGGTCGTCCGGAACAAAGATACACTTACCGTCGATTTTCTACAACTTCCGTTTCCGCTCAAAATATGATCCAAACAATTTCCTACGTAAACGTCCAGCAATGAACATTTCACTATCAAATATAAAACTACTACATATTTGAACTATTTCCTTTACATATTTGCCGGAAATCATATTGGATTTACCAATATATTTATCTTTTTTATAATATAGGATTTATATGGAATATTCATAAATTTCCGGAAATGGAATTTGTTTTCTTATCGGAAAGGAAACACACCGTTCTATATTTGCCCTCATCAATCAATATATGACGTGAATGTGCAATTTCGCAAACATTGCATGAATATAAATCAATTTTATGTCCATAAATTATTAAATTATGTTTGTTTTTCTGTTCTTTTCGGCACTAAATTCTCATATGCACAAATCAACTCACATTAGGTATTTGTAGTTTAACAACTTTTTTTTGTTGGAAATAATTATATTTAAACTAGTGATTAAATATTGATTCGCGAACAATTTAATTGCAAACATTAAATGCCTAAGGGTAGTTTGTCTGATACCCGGCGTCCTGTTGCCGGCAGTACATGCATTTATTTGACAGAATCAATTAACTAACCTCGAGCATTTCTGCAAATTGAAGGAGCCTTCATAAAAATATTCAAAAAGTTTCTGCAATAATTATTATTTTTTTAAATACACAATATCAATTGAGCTCACACTTCTAGCAAGACTATAAATCTATTTTCATTCATATTTCAATGAATCTGCCAAAAAATGAAATTATGGATATTCGCTTGACCCACTGCACCAATTTCCTAAGAAATGTTTGTGTCGGTACTTCAATGTAGTCGGAAGAATTTATAGTCAAGAGGCCCCAACGATCCTTAACTGCTTATTGACGGTCACCAAGGCCGTATATGGGAAGGATGAATACGACACTCTGTAAAAGTGTAGAATAACTTGTTGAATTAAGTAAAATAACTCATCAGCAAATCAATATTATTGAACGAAAACGAAATCATATAGTATGATATAATGTTGAACGTAAATATTGTTAGTAAAGATTTACAAAATCCAAAAACCGATCATCAATTCCAATTTATATAGTTAATTATTAAAATGTTTACAATATTTTTTCGTGGTTTCGTGAAATCAAAAATCGAAGAATTTAATATTCCTTCAGAATTTAAGAAAAATAGAATTAGAAAAAGGAAACTGTATTTTGATTATAATTCTCGAGTACAAATAATATAATTTCAATTTATTTAAACAACTAAATTCTAAATTTTCTTGGAAAATAAATTTTTAGTATATGAAAACTGTACAATCTTATGGAAAACAGGCAATATCAACAAACTAACACCAAGAACCACTAATCACCACTTTACATTCCTGAGCAAACTTTACCAGGAGTCAAGCGCGTCCTCATCTAATATTTGCCTGTGAAAACACACGCACACACATCTCATATATCCAAGCGTCGTTTTTCACATTATTTTTTCTTTTGGATTTTCCTCGATTTTTATAGCTTACAGCACACAGTTTCTGATAATATTGTAAAATATGAATTTGACAAAATCAAAAATTGTCGTGCTGTCAATTTGAATAGGAAATCCAATTATAAACAAATCCGATTTTTGATTTGCATTTCGAATGTATATATGTCTGTCATATCGACGTGACTATTTGGATGCTATATTTGAGCGTGATTCGTGTGCAGCCGTCAATCAAATCAAATTAAGTGCAAATAACTCGATCGATTCACTTGTACACAGTGTTTATTTTAAATTCAATTTGATTTTTAAAATGTTACTTTTAACATTTATCGTATTTATTAAAGTTTTCTTTTATTAATGTTGTAAAGTAAAAGTGCTGAAGTTCTATTTAAAAATGTGATGAATAAAATTCGGTAAAATTATAAAAAAAATAATTGCATCCAAACAAATGATTATATTGTGATATACGAGATTTGATGGTAAAACTATAAAAAGTACAATTCTATGTAGTATCTCCACTTAAATGTGACATGATATAAACTTTTTTACATAATTTAGCGATGATTTTGATTACACTTATTAAATGGATTGAGTAACCCAGATTCGAGAGACTGGGGCTCGTTTGATGGGATTAACTCGACGATCAATTTTCATTTTCTTGCATCTCGCATAATCCTTGCAGTTTCAGTGTGTTGCCACATTACCATTAGCAGCGATAAAGGGAACAATAATAATAATTTACGTAATATTGACATTTTCGTTTCTAGTAATAATCATATCAGTTTGTACATTTCTAATTATGTAATTTTATTAATTGTTATTGAACAGTTTATTTAGATTTAGTGGAACGCCACATAACTGGAATTTTCTGAGATATATTATATTTTATGTATACAATTTTGTAAACGCAATTCACGTTTTCTGCCGTTATCTAGAAACTGGAATTTACATTTTATTGTTCCCAGGTGCATTTTTTTCATGTTTGAAAACAATACCAAATTGAAATAACTGAAACGTATATTTAGAGTCTTTATGTTTCGTTCGCAAAATATATAAAATTCATAAATAAATTACAATGTTTTATTCATCATAATTTGCATGAAAATTGAAATGATTGTAATTGTAATAATAATTGTAATTTCTTTTCCCAAGACAATTATTTTAGTTCGCTCATTAATTTAGAAAAAAAAAGAAACGTTTCAAGTTTTATTTTTATATGCGAAAGCAGAGCGTTGCAATTATTTCTATTTGGAGGATTGCTTGCTTTAAACTGATCCGACGAATGAAGAAATGCAATTATTTACATAGCATTATTTACTCGAATATATTTCAACCCTTTGCGGACGAACATTTTTCGCATTTTCAACTGTCAAACATGAAATTGGTATGTATTTTGGTAATCCGAGTGGTTACCTTTCGCTATGAACTAAGATTCTCCAAATATCGGGCGAATATATCCGCCGATTGTCTTGATATTCATATGATTCAATTAGTTTACACAATTTTTGCAAAGTAAATAACAAAATTACATGCAATTTGGAATATGCGCATAATATATTTTGAATAACGAAAATAAAAGTTCAATGACGAGAATACGAAACTCGGATGATATTACTTGCGTACGCTTAATTTCGTTGGATATTATTTTCAAAATGTTTCCGGTTTTAATTAAAACTTTTTTTCGTTAGCTGTTTTAGCACCGTATTTCGTGCACTAATGACTAAAGCTCTAGGGAAATAATGAAACGGTTGGAAACATAAACTATTCACTGGATTATATCCTCAATTGTTTTAAAACTGACGCTGCTATACACACTAAATTTAAGTAGTTGATGAATTGAGGAACTTTCAATCCTACAGCGACTTGACACATTTGTAGATTGATTAATTGATTGGCAAAAAAGTGAAAATTAATGTAGGATATTAATTTTATAAAGAAGAATAATAAATTAAAAAATATAATTTTAATATTTTTAATACACTTTTAATACATGTATATAAGTAATTTAATCATTTGAATATATAGAATTAGCAGAGAACGAGTTACAGGTAGAATTGGGATTAAGGAAAGTATTAGGTATCATGGGGAATATGGAGATTTGCTCCATTCATTCTAAAGATAATTTGAAATTGCGATATTAAAATAAGGGTTTATTTCGCTAAGCCGTTGATAGTTCGAACATGAGCCTAATGGTCCAATTAAAATGTTAAAAACTTAAACCCACGAATATTTCGTGTGGCAATCAAAGGGAGCCTTTGATGTTCAACGATCCAATTATGAAACTAAGATGACGGAATTAAATACTTCCAAATGACTTATAAAAACAATGTCGCAATTTGTGTGTGCCGCCGCCGCCACCTCCTCCAACGCTCGCGAGAGCGTGACAAGTTGTCGGTGGAGACCTCGGAGGGTGGTCTTAAGCCCTGGGTAAAAGGATTTATGAGGAAAGTTATAACAACTTTTCTTTTCACATATTTCTCGCCGAAAAACCTCCGCTCTCTTTCTCTCTCCTTCTCTTTTTCTTTTTCTCGCACACCCTTCGACCTACAACGAAAGCAGGCCCACCTTCTTCTTTTTTATTAAACGCATTTCCGACGAAATTATATTTGAAGCAGAGAGGAAAACGAAAAATAAATAAAGAGACCCACACGAGGAAACGGAAATGACACGATTCGTTTCCTTCGGTTTGCTGGAATAATGGGAATGAAAAGTATGAATAACCGAATCTGAAAAGGAGCGAGTGCGAAACGTTGTCTTAGGTTCAACATGTAAAAACTTTCCGAGCTTCAGTTTACATTTGGAGTTTATTATTTCATTGTTTGACTGTCAGAATGCGAAACTTAAATAAACGAATTCGAAACACGAACGCCAGTGTTAGTTACAATTTCATTACAATCTCGCACACTAATAAATGCATGTATTCAAATACGGAACATTCTTTGCGGGGCGGATTATTTGGATTAATTTCAAGTTAGTAACTATTTAGGTAAATAAAGTTTCCTTGTTAGGGTAAGTTCGGAAATCTAATTTTGTTCGGGCGAATCCATACGAAGTTTAACTTTTCCGCCACCATCCCCATTTTCTCGTCACCTGTCTGAGAGGAAAAAGTTACATTTAATTGATTTCGCTAATATTGCGGAACTTCCAATGCCAACAATTCCCAATATAATCAATTTGATTCGCACAACTTCAAATTTATATAAAATAAATAAATTCTCGTGATATTTCCACATCGTAATTGTTAAATTTACCTTTTGCGAACGATTGGCGGATATATCTGCCATATTTTTTATACATGGTGCACTATAAATCTTTAACATTCTTGGGAATCTATTAAGTTGTTGATTCTTTAGGATTGAGACGTTTTATTTTTTCTTCAAGTGCTATTGTATCGATTTCTAGAAATAAGCTTATCTCCAATCTAAACCGTCCTTCAGGAATAACTCTCTATTTCTGCTTCGTCTTATTGCCCCGAAGCCATTCAAAAAGATGTGTCAAAACTATAAATGTTCCCCTCTTTTGATCTTCTCGCATCATTACTTCATCGGCCTTTTGTTACTGCCGTAGCGTTCATATTTCGATTGCACGATCATTCATTGATGATTTCGTTTATTCGTATATAGCCTTTGAGTTCACGGAATAGTAACGGACGGAAGATCGCACAAGATGGAAAAGCTCAATAAAAATTCCAGAAAACTCTTCACGCGGCGCTGCACGAAATGGCTACGATTTGTTTCATTGCTTACCGCCCAGAAGTTCTTTGTTCTTTTACTCGCCAATTTATATTTATCGCATCGCGTTTTCGTTACCCACAAAAACGATCTCTTTTCACACATTATATAAATCTCTTGGTTTTCTCTGAATTGCCAATACAGAAATCTGAAAATTTTGATTAATTTATTAATATATCTTAGATTAAGAATTGAATTTATGGATTATTTCCCTTTTATCCAAAATTCAATTATCCGAGTGAAATTCTGCAAACTATTTGAAATGGAAAGAAAAGCATTCCAAAGGAAAGAAAGGAGTAATTTGAAAGCGTGCTGTGGATGCAAATATTCGCATCCCTCCGAGGAGACTAAGCCTAAGTCCATTATGTTGTTCCTTCCTCAAAAGCAAATGGATCGTGGATAACTGTCCATGCATTTTCTCCGAAATCGCGAGTTATTTAATTTACAACAAAGCAAATATTTGCAGCACAGCACGTCTACATACATAAATGAATTAATTCAATTTCATAATTAATTTTCTCTTAACCCTGATGAAATTTGAGAATTTCAATTTTACGTAATAATTATTTTTTAATATAAATTATGCGATAGTTGATGTAAGCATTAAGCATGAAACAATTTTCACCCGGCACATCCACTTTTTTTTAAAATCTCTCTTGTTTCCGCACATTATTATTGCATTATAAATTCTTAATGTTGCCAGCTCTAAGTAAGCGAAGCCTCAATTCTCTGTTTTATTTTATGCGCTGTATGAATAATTTGCATTTAATATAATTCGTTGTTCACTGTGTTGCCTAATATATTACGTATTTTATACAATACAAATGATTTGTGTATTCTTCATATATTTCTGTGGACACCAAAATTTCCCGTGGATTCTAATAGATAAAGACTATATATGAATACTTTTTTTTTCGCACAAAAAACTTGAAGTCTTTATAATAAAATTTTGACTAGTAAGTTACTAGGAGGACGCATATTTGTAGCTTTCGTAGCTAAATATGATATTTTCATTTAAAAAGAACGCATGGGAGAATCATGTATTCACATTTCTGTTGATCCATTCAGATGTAATTTAATTTTCTCTGCACGATGTTCGAACCCAATCATCTGTAGATTGGAAAACGGTGTGAAAGTAACAAGAACATAAAAAAGTTGAGACTAAATAAAAATAAATTTTATCGATGTTACGTAAAGTTTTGCGCATCCGATTGATTGTGAACTAAGTAATTCTGTGCCTCTTTTCGATAATGGAAAATTATCCATGCAATATGCTCCATCTTCCGCCTGGTGTTCACATATTCAAACAACGGGAGACGTTTGCAGTTTGATGAAGGAAATTATGTAAACACCTAAACGATTAAATCCGGTTGGAGATAGTTTGCAAACAATTACAAAGTTTTCTCGAATGCAGCAGCAAAGGCGAACATTGATATAGGCGCACACTTTGTTTGCACATAATATTGCTTATATTGCTCTGATGATAAAATTTTAATTTAAAACTTTTCGCACAAATCGTTAATGAAAATGTAATATTGAAACAATTACTTTTCTCTAATGAAAATCAACAAAGTCTGCATTAAGAATATACACTATGACATCGTAATATATAAAGATAGATTAACTAAACTTGTTGTTAATGATACCGTTATGCAACACACATTACATTTATGGAATAGCTAAGTGTATTGTTTTCTTAAAAAAAAAATGAAATTCATTATTTCACTAGCACTTTAAATTGAATTTATTTGCATATGTTAGCGCATGCCGATTATCAAATAGAAAGTTTATATAATTGAATAGTATTAGCAAAGCCAAATGAATAAACATAGAGGACTGTCTGTGTTATATTAGGAAAATTTGGCTTATATCCAAATAATAAACTTATTTGATTCAAAATTTAATCAAGAGTTCTGTATAAATGACAATTTGAAGGATTTTCCCGGATTTTTTATTTTAAAATTAATTTCTCGGTAATTCCCGAGAATATGTTAAATTCTATCTTCAAATATAGGTATATAAACGGGAGAATTTAAGTTAATTATTATTTGTAGAAAAGTCTTTTTCAAGTTTATTATCACTTGAATTATTTATGTAAATAAATAATCGAATAAAATAGGAAATAAATATCTATAAATGAAATATAATATTAATATTTTTGAAAAATATTTAATGATGATAATATTTGTCTAGAAAATATATTAATTGTTTTTTTTGTATTCGCGAAGGGCCGAAACGCAAATTGATTGAGTCTCATCGTCTGCCCCAACAAATGCTGCACGTCATATTGTTGTTCGCAAACAAATAAACGTCAAATGTCATATGTCAAAAACTAACCTTTGAACTTTGACAGCCGCTTGTGAAGACGTCCGAGCCACGGTTCGAATATAATTACCGCCCCCTTGATTGTCACTTCATGAGCATTGTGAGGGTGGCTGTTGCTTGGCGGGTGGTCGCTCGGGGGCGGCAAATTCGTAATTTTGGCGAAACGCACGGGGCCACAATCACATCGCACACATCACGATTTCGCTTATTCGATATATTTTCGCCACCACCGCCGCCGCCCCCGACAATGCAAACCGGAGGTACGCGTTGGCGTCGACAGGGGGCCAAGATCGATGACGTCCCACTAGCACAGATAGCAGCAACTTCCAACGCAACTCATGCAATCACTAAAGAATTCTTAATTCGCACAAACTGTTGTTCTCATATCCAAATATTGAAACATAGAAAAGTATAATTTGAAATAGGAAATTAATATTGAATCATATCATATTATATAGATAAGAACATTCTAAGACTTTATTGCTTTCAGGTACAGATACAGGTTTTTGTATATTTATTTACGGATAAACAAACTTTAAAAAATCTGTATAAATAAATTCATCTGTGCTTCTATAAATTGAGTAACTTTGGGAAACTAACAAGATTCGTTAAATATATATATATATATAAATAAGAAAGTATATTTGGTAATAACAAACAATCTACGAGGAACTGCCCTGATTCATGATCACATTTTGCGCTCAAAGTTGAGTTGAGTGAGGTTATATTTACAAGTAAGACACGTAAGAATGCATTTCTTTCTAATTCAATAAAATGTATGCTTGGAAAAAGGGTTTGCAAAATATCTCTGATCCTCTACTTGAGTTGTACAAGCACCATGAAGTACGTCACTGTTGCTCCAAGAACCTGAAAAACAAATAATTTCCTGATTGATTCGTATGTATACATAGATGGATAGTTTCAAGAGATGCATGCAATATATTACCAACATTAATTTGGATAAGCCCATGACATTCAGCAATGTGTATTTCAAATGTGACAGCGAGTGAATAATGCAATTTTAACTACAGTCGCGACACGTATTCTCTAAACTTGTTCTCTAAATATTGCACATTTCATATGTTAAACTTATTACAAATAAAATACGGTTTCGTAAAAAACTATGTAATTAAATTAATTGTTTTTTTTTTGTTTGTTTTGATGAAAAGTAGAAATTCTGTTCAATTGTAGAAAAAGTGCGTAACGCAATGTATCGTGAAAGCCGTGTACATGATTTTGTTTTGCTTTTGGTCGCTGTTATAATAAAATAGAAAGTCACTTTTCGTTTATGCAGTCACGAAAATATGGAACAACCGGTGCAATTAGCATTAGCATTTGCGATTCAACGTGTATGATACAACAATATTTAGAGTACTGTTGCAATTATGCAGACACTTTCATTCGACTGTTAAGCTTTTACTTGAAGACAACTTTCAATATTTTGTTAATATGAAACTCTTTTTGTGCATCTGCTGATCAACTTACAGAAGCAAACAGATCCAAAGATATGGTGAAGAATTTGGCTCCGGATATGGATAAAGCCTTCTGACACTGCTGACAGACTATCTGAACGAAGGTTTTGGCTTCCTCGGATCCATCGTACCAATGACAACTGTACGCCGCTTCCATCACGGAAGAGCTCTGAAGATACAGAAAAAAAATGTTACATGAATCATAACTGTATTTGATTTGATTTGACTAACTTCTTCTATCAATTGATTTCCGAAAATGCAGAAGAGAAACACTTGGGCCAAGGCGTATAGCAAGTAACCTATAACACTCGCAGCATATTTGGTAACCCCGTCAATCTACAATTAGAGAATATCAATGGTTAACCGTCAATGATGACAGCGTTACCTTTGTAGCTTGATAAGCCAACAGAGTTAAGGTAATTGTAGACGTCAACATGTGGAATAGAAGTGCCACACCGTAAGCATCGCCAATCGCAGTGACCAACCTATAAACACATGTAATGCAATTTCGAAAACTTCCCGAAAAGTTTTCTTTAATACCTGACAACGTGCTTATGTCTTTCGACCCAATATTTTATGGCGGATCTGACCATCATCTCCTGTTTCTTCGTTAGACCGTTTGGACCGATTCCACCATTCATGCCACCTCCACCCGGTCCGAATGTCTGCAAAGCTCCGGATCTGTAATGCACGCCCATCTCCTGCTGCGTATTGTACACCCCTTTGTAATCCTGCTTCATGTTATTGTAATCTATTTGAAGATTCAATCGTTTTGAAAGTGCTCTCAACATTTTAAGAAATATTTACCATTTTCGATTAAATTGTCTTGAGATTTCGCGCTGTTTGCTCTGAAGAGATCCGCGCTCTTTGGAACGTAGGTGTCGAGAGTCGCGGAAAGTTCCATCAGTGGCTTCATGATGGCTTTAAGATGTTTCAGCTGTTCGCACGCGAATATAAGCCAAGAGCAGAAAAGCACATCCATTAGATTGGATTGGAGCATCGAGAACAGCACGTAATATATCTGTGAAAAAAAAAAGATATTATTAAGATTTAACTATATAAAAAGCTGATTATTTTACCTGGTATACTAATGATAACATGTAAGGCATTCCCGACATTGCGTTCCAAGGGTACCAGGCTTTAATCAATAATCTGGGTATTTCTTCGGTGATGGTCTCGTTTTCATTATTCGGATCCTTCTTGGTGTGCGTACTATCTCCGACGAAGGTTAACGTTGTCCAAGCTTCGAAACAGAGAATACATTTAAGCAAAACCGATCTTTAGAATTCGATGAATTGTTCAATATTACAGACTGCACTGATGAGCGTGGTGGCCAAAACCACCATCAGAACTCTCCGCATCTTCGTCAAAGAGATGGAGTGGTATCTGTTGTTGGATTCCACGAAGAGCGGATGGCTGTTGGGTGAATTCCAAATTCCCAGCGTTCGATAAAAAAGCTTAGATCGAATTGCAAAGTAAACGAATTTGGTGACGCAGTGGGTGAAGAAGAGAATGGTGATGGTATTCGCGGCCAGATCGTTCACGTCGTCCGCTTCTTGCACCAAATTACCAAAAATACACCTGAGAATGAATACTTGAAATTTTTGTGATACGAATGAAATCGAAACTCACCCAAATTGAAGTAAAACGAGCACCAGATGGACGCAAGAATAGAAAATCCTCAGGGTGTGCAGAGCCCCGCTATTATCTGCATGGTAATTGAACAAAAAGTGCCCGGTGGCCTGCATCAGCCTGATGTTGGGCATTAGGTCTGTGACAAGACCTTGGGTCTTGAAGTCCATCATCTTGAAGAACCACCAAGATTTTAGCTTTCAATTTTGATAAATCCAGTTAATTACCTTGATGGGTTTTTTTGTTTGTTAATCCGTGAACCGTCAAAAATTATTTAGAAGATATCCTACATCCTTCGTTGGGTCAACAGTAAAGTGTAGAACGTGTTGCACCTGAGACCTTCGCGTTTCGACTGGACTATGGTGGACTGGGGTGACTTATGTTTCAGGGGTACGGGAAAAAAGAAAAGTCGTTTCGTGGACCAATAATAAGGAATGTCGCATCGATTTCAGAAGAAGGCCATCCGATCCACCCCGTCCATTTGTCCATGTTCTCACAGGACTTCATAATTCACGAACGATCCTTATGGTTATCTGAATTATGCATTAATTACTCGTTTTCCCCCGCACCTCCTCCTCCTCCTACTCCCTCAGCAAGCTAGAAGATGCCATCCGCATTATACATTCGCCATCGATTTTAGAAGTATTGGACGCATTTATTATTCAATCGTAGAAGACACTCCTCATCGATGAATTACTATTAACTATTTTTCGGTACAAATTCCACGCCAGAATCAGGTGGAATGGAAGAGAAATATTTACGAGACAATTAAACGTGCGCGTGAATCATTCGAGAAGTATGCCGATTCATCTGGAGCTGAGAGATGAAGAAAGTTGATGACTTCCGCACTTCAAAGTCGAAAGATCGCTGTTGTATTTTGTAATCATTATTATACATAACGACAACAAAAAATGCTACTTGCATCACACTAAAAACGTAACTGGAAATTGTTAATAGATCCAGTTTTTCTTTTCAAATTACTTTTTTTTTTTAATTTTTACATCGCGAATCATTCGAATTCGAAAAATAGGAAACAATTATAGTTAGTAATTGATCTATTAAACAGCAATTATAATCGCTTCTTCAATTCCTATTTATTATTTTTAATTAACAAATTTAATTTCTTTCTTGGGAATGTTTTACTTCTAATTTTCTCCATTTTCTATACAACTTGTTGAAAATCAAATAATGCTTGCTTAATAAATCATCAGATTTTATT
This sequence comes from Nicrophorus investigator, assembly GCA_963457615.1. Taxonomy (NCBI): domain Eukaryota; kingdom Metazoa; phylum Arthropoda; class Insecta; order Coleoptera; family Silphidae; genus Nicrophorus; species Nicrophorus investigator. The sequence goes on from OY735141.1 coordinate 30,426,798, forward strand.
TCAACTAATTTGTAAGAATTTTAATTGATTTTTTGATATTTTTCTTGTATATTTTGTATTCGTTGTTGATTTGATAATAAATTGAAATTTTAGAATATCTACAGTTCAGACGTTCGTTGTATCGTTGACCTTGACCAAGACCTTCGTAGTGCGCTGTTCTTCTAAACACGTTACATGAAATGGATAACGGCACCTTAAAATTTATGACTTTCATTATCCAACAACAGATTGGATTTTAATACATCGTAAAAATTAGTCTTTAACGAAAACTCTTATTTTTGTGCAAATCTTTTATATTAATTTATTTGATTAAGTAAATTTAGATAATAATTTAATTAACGCTTACATTACTAAACTGTGTAAATGTTAAGAAAGAGTTAATATGTGGTGTACTCAAGGTTATTGTTGTAAAATCTTGTAGTACAATGAATTGTCATCAGGGGAGAACCCCGAGGAATACCATGGGAAAGATAATTGGATAATTCAAATGAATATAACTTGGATCTCTTCATTCAAATAGAAACTTCACACATTTGTTATCATGAAGTTCCATGAAACTTGAATTTCTAACAAATCCCTTGAGCAAGATAAATATAGTTGATATAGCATGATATTATATCCAATGAAATTACTTTATAACTGATTGGCGACTTGTCTCAAAAAGTGTGCATAATCTCAGATTAATTGAATACTTTAAAAGACTTTCAACAATTTTTTTGAAAATAAGAGGCTACAGACTCCACCCGATATTTAGCGTTTAAAGTTTAAAATAAATTATAGTCTACCAGAATAGGCAATTATTGTACATTAGTCTAAGTTTGATTCAATTAACGTACATTATTGTATTCCAGAAAGTTATGTAATGCAATAATCATACAATTTTACATAAAAATTCTTAGAAAAATTCCTGATTTTTTTGTAACAAAGCAGTGTCTATACATTATTGCTTATATCTCAAAAAGTATGAGCGATATATTTATAATTGAGGTACCAAATTAAAGTTAAATGTTCATTTTATAAAACGTGTGTACTGGTATAATCGTATCATGTGCCAGTTTCGCGTAATACGCTGTCAAACTTGAAGAAACAATTTTGTAAACTTCGAAAAAGCAGTGTCTACATTTTTGCTTATATCTTGAAAAATATGCGCGTCAAATACATAGTTGAGTAAATTGAAGTTGTTTTAGTAAGAAATTCGCAATAACTTTAATTATGTACATAATAGATATAATTATTTTGAAAATAAAATTATATTAAACTTGCAAATTTGCTTTATGTCAACCATATGGTTCTATACAACTATCTATCTATTTCTTCTATTAACCATATGTTGCACCAAGTGCTGTACATCGTGCTGCTTGCAATATAATGTTGTAAATTATAATAATGAAATAAAATAATTTATTTTCTGTTAAAAAACGGTTCTTTTAAATTGATTTGATTTTGTGTTGCACGTAAACTCTATGTGATATTTCGTTGAAAATTTATGTAATTATATTCGAGCCTATGAGAAAATCCAGTATAACTAAGTATAACGTAATTTTCTTAAGCAACAATCCTTCTGGAACATCTGTGCATGAGTATGAAATGCACATCATAAATGATGCAGCTCGAAGAAGCAAAATCACACCGTGACGCGAAAATTATTAATTATTAATTCATTAATTACGGCCGAGACATAAACCAATTAGGTTGCATCAAATTGGAATAGCTGTAGTACAGTCATCATCGTAATCATCATCATTATTGTTGAGTGCGCGCACGAGGAATGAACGAAATGATATTCATTCTTATTATCCGTTTCTTTCCATTATTTTCATTTTAATTACAAATGGGAAACGCAAACAAACAAAAAAATAAATGGAAACGCTTTCTATATGCCTTTTAGAAATTTCTACTGTATTAAAACGCATTTAATGCGTAAGCAATTTGCCATTTTACAAAGCGTAATTACCATTTCTCTGAAACACATGCAATTCAATTTCAAGCCCTTCGAAACATTTAATTTGAAGTAGCAGCCTTTTTCAAACCCATTTTTTGCAGCGCGACTCAACATTTGTTTAACATTAACGTTTATCTGACAAAGAGACAGCTGTCATTTTGCGTCATTTTAACTATTTAAAGTTCAAAGCTGTATTTTCAATCTTTACTGAGCATCACAAGAAATGTACGCTTGAAACATTATTTCATTATCTCAGATAAAGCAATTTCCTAATTTATTAACTACGTAACTCAAACCTTTTTTTTGTCGCGCGACTCATCATTTATTTAATATTTTTGACACTTTGACAGATGACAGTTGTCATTTTGTGACCCCAGTCTTGATCACAAGCTTAAAGCATAATTCGTATAAAATGTATTTATGAAAATACTGTAAAAAACTGTAATTCTCTTTGTCAGAAAAGTTCTGTAAATATTTTTGTACAAAAAAAAATAGTTAATTAATTAAATGTTCATAGAATTAGTTGAGGAAAAAAAATAAGGTTGAATGAAATCTTCAATGTCGAATAAACGTAAACAAAAACAAACGTTTATGCAACCCAGTAAACATGAAGTTTATTTAAAAATAGATTTGTTTAAAGTACGAGTAAGGTGAAGGAAGTGCTTGCGTAATTATACGAGAAGGTGTGCACCGAAATCCAGGAAAAACATGGATAGGAAATGATTTCTTTTGTACTCTGGTCATAAAGAAAGAAAGAAAAAGATCGGTCACGACATGCTCTGGTTAAGTGCAATAATGGTGAGCGGATTGCGCAAGGTTTGCTGACTCAACTGACCACCGGTCGTCGTCAGTTTGCCGTATTTATTTATTGTTTCGTCGTGTAACAACAACAGGTGAGTACAAGCAACAATTGATTAAAACAATGCGTGCTGGTGCGCTCAAACAAGAAGTATAAATATTGCTAGGATAGAAAAAATAAAATAGGGAACGGGACTCGCGGAGCAAAGATTGGAGAAAGTCGACGGTGTCCGTCACGTGTCCGACAATCCGATTGGTCGAAATCGCTTGAAGCCGTTCCACCATTGGTCGAGATCGTACTTAGCAAAGCGTAAAAGTTACTATAAGATCTAGTAAGACGGATGCTAGCTCATTCAGTTGTTTTATGCTCCATGCAAAGCACCCGAACAGTTGCTTGTGATAATAGTTTAAGTGTTTGTTGAGTGCGTGACTTAAGTGATTTACTCAAATTAAGTAAGTATATTTGGATTTGGAAAGCGAAGTTGTTGTACAGAGTAATTGATGCGTGTTTATGAAATAATTATTAAGACAAAGTTCAATTTATCCGTTAATTGCAAAGTGTAGTTAGTAACAGCATCGAAGTGTTGCATTTTAATTGGAATGTACACACACAATCAGAGCAAAGATAATTCTAAATTCTAGGAGCGAGTGAGTGGAGGGAAGGCACTTGACTTTCTCTCCGATGATGATGATGATGATGTTACAGACTCTCCATTTCTTCTTCTTCTTCTTCAAACACATGTCGTTAGAAAGTTTGATGAATTGCGAAATCCGCTGTATTTTCGTTACGCATTGTGTGAAATTACTAAACGAATAGAAATATATTTTTTATCATTTTGCAGACAGGTTTTTGGTCGTTACAGCGCAATGCAATAATAGAATAATAACGGCCTGCAAATTACGTCCCTTTCACAAAAAAAAAACGTAATACAAAGCACTTTCAAAATTGCAGCTACTTCTTTCAATGACAATTCACCTGTCACCTAATTAATTGCTTTTGTAATTAAAAACTTATTAGTTTTGTAGACAATTTCCTTCTAAGAAAAATATCCGGACTTTGACGCTATTTTCATTTGTAATTGTAATTCAATAAATCTTCAATAATTATTTTTTTTACAATTTTTTTCAAACTGAATTTTAATCGCAATTATCGAGAGCAGTGGAATAATTGTATCATGTTTAATTGCATAAAGGCAATAACTGTAAATAATTAATGGAATAAAACGAAATTTCAATCATTGAATTGCAATTATTGCAGTTTTATTTTTTTTTTCAGTAGAATTAATTTTTTACAAATTATTTCATTCTTTTGTTTTGTTTTTTAATTAATTTCTTTATTCATTAATCCAGGATTGCCATGATTCTATTCAATTGAAGTGTTTGTATTTCAAGTTAAACAATGAATTGTCCATTACGACCTGAATTGGCAAGCAAGTATTGTTTACGTTCAAATTACGCGTAATTGGAACGTTTGAATTAACATTAAAGGTTTACAATTTTTCAAATTCAGTATAAACTTATTAACAGTATTAACCTACCAAGACAGGTCAATTTTGTAGAAAGCTTCTCAATATTTATTGTCATTAAATTAAAAAATCGATTAAATAGAGGCAGATTGAGTGACTGAAAACAAAGTTTTAATTGAATTGAAACTTTGAAAGTAAATTTTATTCATTTTACATTTGTATTTAGTGAAATATCAAGGCAAATCCTACATATATATAAAGTTCAAAAATTCGTAAAGTTCATGAATTGATCTCATTTAAAAATTAGTATTTTACATTTTATTAAACTTTTTTTTATGCAAATTATTATGAATTTTATAAAGTTTATTTAAATTAAAAAAAAATATTTTCACATAAAAAACAAACAATAATCTGTTGGTCAGGCGTAGATTTCTATTTCGTAAATGTCTATGAATTATTTATATTTTTCATATTTAGTTAACACCTTAAAAAAATGTTTTTTTGTTATATAAAATAGTCGATTTTGCAATACGAAACACATGTTTATAAAAATTAAAAAGACTAATTTGATAATTACCGAAAATAAATGTGGGAACAGCACGGATTAAAAGTGTGATTTACGAGATTAGTTTGAGTTGTTCATACGTATCCAGGATACGCACATTTTTATATTTTGGGGGAATCCCCTAACTTAACTTTTAATTATTTACTATTTTTTATGGGCTAACTATTTAAATGGATTGTAACTTAAAAAAATACTTGCAATCGTTTAACAATGATATTGATTAAATAATGATAAAATTAAGATAATTAAAGGGTGGAGGATATCCTTTAATTTCGTATCGATTACTTAATGAACGTTGATTATTGGAATTATTGATGCACGCAGCATAATAAAATAATTAAATCAAAGTTGTTTAATTTTACTTCGAAAAAAAATATTTTTTTGAGAAAATGATTCAAATTTAAGATGGGAATGTACATGAATTTCGGTCGGTGTTTCTCACGTACCGTTACTATTTTTAGACCGAAGTTCAATTCAGCGAAGGTTACAAGAACGGTTTGTTTGCTGCGAAACTCGTTTCAAGTAAATGAAGATTTTTGACCCTGACAACCTTTGCACCTCGCTAATCCGATGAATGTGTTTGCATTGTTTTTCAGATCATGGCTTTGATACAACCGGACGCTGCGATGCAGGTGATGATCAGGAAGGAGCTCAACGAGGACGTCAACACGAGGGATTCAGATCTTAAGCATATGAAGGAGTGGCTCGCGAAGCAACCCCATTTACCGAACACCTGGGGTGGGTACCACATCTAACTTATTCAACAACCCAATATCATTTCATTTCGTATTCATCTTGTTCGGAAACAGTCTGCATCGATCGACCGCATTAATTTATTGAAATGTAATAGAAAATGGAAAAGATTAGATGCAGATGTCGACGTTTCCACGCTATTTATCATCAACTTTACAGTCAGCAGCGGTGAAAACATTTGTGACGATTAACGATTTTTGCAGACGAACATCGCATCTTGACCTTCCTCCGCGGATGCAAATTCTCCTTGGAGAAATGCAAGAAGAAGCTGGACATGTACTTTACGATGAGGACGGCGTGTCCAGAGTTGTTCACCAACCGGGATATCAGGAAATCCGAGCTGCAGGAGATCGTTAAGTTTGTGTAAGCATTCAATTCCATGGAAAACTTTCAGACATTTGCGCGTAATTATTAAGGTAAATGCACATCGCTATTAGTGTGCTAATGGAACCACATCAGGTCGTTGCGTGACATCCATAAAATATACAAATCTGTTGTTACACATCGCTTTCGTATTCACCAATCAACTGCAACTTTTAAACATGTAATTTGCAATAGACAATAGTCTCAAACATATTTAGTTTCACACACGCACCCGTATCAGAAAAACATATTTACATTATTCGTTCAATTATTAAAGAATCTAAGTGAAACGTCTTAATAATTCAATTGATTTCAGTTAATTGCTTTTCACGCGCTACAACAATATAAGTGTTTTTAGGAAAAAATCATAAAGGAAACTGCAAACGTTTCCAAGAATTAAAAAATATCTAAATAAGTTATAATTCCAATATCTTTAATTATTCATACATCAATTTAGAAAGGAAATGGGTTAATGTTATATTACATCGATATTTTTTTGCTTATTAATATTGACAATTCTTGACAATTTTATACTTAAAATATTCAATATTCATTGTTTCCTTGAGTAATTTGCACTGAGGACAATTATTGGTTTATATTTATATGATTTATTGTTAATAATTGTTACTAATTTTAGGAACATTCCTCCACTGCCTGGTCTAACCCCAAACGGAAGACGTGTGATCGTGATGAGAGGCCTGGATAAATCGATTACTGCCCCATCGATCTTCGATGCGATGAAGATCGTGCTGATGATCGGAGACATCCGTTTGGATGCGGAAGAGACCGGCGTCGCCGGAGACGTTTACATCATGGATGCGAGCATCGTGACGCCCGCGCATTTCTCTAAGGTCACGCCATCCATTGTGAAAAAGTTCCTAGTCATCGTCCAGGAAGCATACCCGGTGAAACTGAAGGAAGTGCACGTCGTGAACATTTCCCCGATCATCGACACCATCATCAACTGGGTGAAACCGTTCCTCACCGAGAAGATCCGCAACCGCATCCACGTGCACAATGACTTTGAATCTCTGCACAAGATGATCCCCAAAGACATTCTGCCAACAGAGTACGGCGGCACCGCCGGAAAATGTCAAGATTTCCACGGTAAGTCCAATAAACTCAATCGATATCTAGTTATTAATTAATTCCGATTTTCGATTTCAGATGATTGGATGAAAAAACTGGAGGAGTATCAGCCATGGTTCCTCGCCCAGGAATCCGTCAAAGCCGACGAATCGAAACGTCCCGGCAAACCGACCAACTACGACGATCTGTTCGGTTTGGATGGCAGCTTCAGACAATTGGCCATCGACTGATTTTGCTCAACATTTCAATTTCAAACTCATCAACACAATCACAATTATTTCTAGTATCATTATATATTTGTTTGTTTGTTTTCTTTATTAACAAAAAAATTACTCATTGGCACACTTTATACGCGTAAGGAAAAAAATTGTTTCTTTTATATATATATATCTAATAAAATATTTTAAACAATGAATGAGATTCTTACAATAAATTAAGGTAACAGCTAAACATTTCAAAGACAACTTTTTTAAGTTGATAGGTCAATTTATGACATTTACTCGATGATTATGAAATATCTTCAATTCAACATAAAAATAAAATATACAATAGAATCTCGAACTTCCAGAAGAAAGTTCAACTTTTGACTTTAGTTTTCCAATAAAAAATAATTAAACTATTCAAAGGTCGTCTTGCTAAATATTCTATTTTTTATGTAGGAGTTGATTATTATTATTATTATTAGTATTGTTTAAATGCAATATAAGTTGCCTAAATTACTATACAAAAATAAACATTTCCAACATTGAGTATAAGTCTTAAAATACAGATTTTAAACTATAATATATGATATTAACTGTATTAAATGAATATGAAATATCTACGCAGGTAAATGAATATTATCAGATGCGAGACACGTACTAAGATAAAATATATCACAGACTATAAATCCATGCAATTTCGTTGGCGAACATCCCAAGTGTACTCTAAAGCGAAACACTATACTTGTGTATTCAGATTACCTGTTAAAATGCCCTTGCGGTTACACTGCCGGCATCTCCATTTTCACTATTAGAAAATCGAAAATCTCGATTAAAATTTTAATTAATAAAATATATAATTTGAATTATTTTATTTGAGGAAATTAAAGAAACCGAGTTGGAAAAATGGAATAAATAATAATTGGGTGAAAAAAGTATATTTTTTGATATAAAGTGTGTGGATGTCAAAGTAAACCTACCCTGAGGCCTTTACAATTTACCGCGATGACCACCATTTCTGTGTCCTCTGGGTTTTAGGGTAAGAGATTAATGTGCTTCGTGGTTGACCGGTGGGTTTTAACATTACGTGTAGTAGTAATTCTCATACAACAGAGAGACGCATCTGAAAGAGGTGACCCTACACAAACCTTGGATGTTTATATAAGAACTTAATCCATTGATCTATTTTTGTTTCTAGAATTAATTAAATTATTTATATTATTACAAAATGTATTTTTTTCTAATTAAATATATAAATTAGATATTTCTTGATATTTTAATTAAAACGTCAATAACTGTTATTTTAATTAATATTACTTCATATTTTTTTTTTGTAAGAAAATATACAATTTAATATGTAGCGATACAATTATAATATGCAATTAACAACTTCAAAGAGTTACAGTTTTAATTGGTTGAAAACTTTTCGCCTCTCTTTAAAAAAAAATCCAATCTTTTATATAATTTACACGATGTAACATAAAAATGGAATATAATTAAATGAAGTAATTAAAATATGACTAATTTTTGTTAATTTAAAATAAAATATCTCTTCATAATATTTTTTTACGAATAAAACAACTATTTTTTAGAGAAAAATAACATAAGAATTTTAGAGCATAAAAATCCGGTTCGGTTTATTTGAAAGTGAGTAAAGTAAAATCCAAAGAAAATCGTAATTTCTAAATATAGAACAATTATTTAAACTAAGTACTTATAAGTATTACATTTGTATATATACTTAAAAATATAGATAATTTTCACCAAAATGAAAAAAAAAAACGAAAATTATTTTGCGTTTATTTATTTTTATCACTTATTCTTATTATGTATAGTTTGTGCTATTTCATTTTATTATAATGTTATGCGAATTTATACATATTTGTGTCTTTTGGGTGCAGAGTTGAAATTGTTCCAAAAAAATATTCGATTTCAATAATGAGAATTGGTAATGTGGAACGAATCGTGCGTGTTGTAATCGAATCGCAGGTTGAGTTACGTAAAGCAAAGGTAGCGCACCAAACCGAGCAAATTACATTCTTGACCTAGAATATACAAAGTATCTGGACATTTTGGCGCATGCCTCGCAGCGGCAGCACACGGCATTTCCAACCAGTTTGTCACTAAGCAAATGATGCGCAAATCGAATAACATTTTATATTCCGCACATCGCACAAATCGAAAGTGTTTTCGAAGTTCCAGTGCTTACGGCAGTAGCAGTACATCAGCATGAGGCAGAATCGTTCGAACGCTCACTCTTTCCCAAGGTGAGAGAAGTACGTACTCCTAACGTATTCCAGTCGACGCGCATCCGGGGCAAAATTCCCCGAACGGCGAAAAAAAAACGTACAATAAAAGGGAACGAAACTAGAGAACCACCTAGGAAGAAGTGGAAGAGAAAAATGCTGATCCCGAAAATCCTTATCCCGATCATCCTGTCCGCTCGGATCTCCTCGCAGCCGGTAACAGCAGGATACAATTACAAGGAAGCCCTGAAGCTCTCCTTGCTGTTCTACGAGGCGCAGAGATCGGGAATTCTTCCGGAGAGCAACAGGATCAGTTGGCGAAGGGATTCCGCTCTGAACGATCAAGGCTTTAAAGGGGAAGATCTCACCGGAGGCTATTACGATGGTAAACTTAAACAAAACTTTAAACTAATCACATAAATCTAAACACTTAATCGTCTTCATTTCAGCTGCGGACTTCGTCAAGTTCGGATTCACGATAGCCTATTCGATGACCATCCTGGCCTGGGGTCTTTCCTCCTACGAGGAGACCTACAGGAGGATTGGACAACACAACGCGACGGCGGAGGCCATCAAATGGGGAACGGATTACATTATCAAGTGTCACACCGCTCCGTTCGAGTTCTATGCTCAAGTGGGAGACTTCCCCAGCGATCACAAGTTCTGGGGGAGACCTGAAGAGTTGAACATGACGAGACCCGCGTACAAAATCGACAAGGATCAACCTGGTTCTGATGTCGCAGCTGAGGCCGCGGCCGCTTTGGCCTCTGCCAGCATTGTCTTCCAGAAAATCGATCCTGACTACTCGCAGGAACTCATCAGGCATTCTACGGAACTCTTCGAATTCGCCTACCAATACCGAGGATTATTCCTCAACACGTTCCCAGGAAGCAAACATTACCACGAGTAAGTCTCTCATTCAATATACATCCAAATATTTCAATTAATTCATCTAAAAGACGCGTAAATTAAAGTTATTAGATAATTTTATCGATTTTTTAATTTTATTTTCGAAAATTATTGTAATTCATTAATTATACTGTTGATTTTATTCTAACAACAAATTTTATACCGTTAAACAAATAATTTATTCTCTAACCAGACTTTTTTACTAGCAACAACAAAATACGTCATTCTTCGATGAAAAAAAAAAAAATTAAATTTGAATTATTTTGATTTAACACAATCCATCAATTAAATCCGCTTCCAACCTATAAATTGTATTTAAATAACTTTTAGATATTCCGTGCATCGTTTACAACAAATATTTACAACGAATGTGTGTTGCATAATAAGGTACGCAGTCATTTGCACGATTGGATTGAATCCTACGAAATAACGTAGATGTAAATCTAAAAATTGTATTTGTATACAGAACAATGCAACAATTATTTCTGTACGCGGTCTGCGGTTTTCACATGCACACGACGTCCAAACTTGTAGAATTATGTAGCTATTGCACAAATGGAATTCTAATAGATCGACACGAATCACTCTTTCATCTTTTAAATCTGCATCATATAAATTTTGATTTATATAATAATTCGATGATAATAATCCATCATATATTGAATAATATTATAAACTTTAGTCGGGATTCTTGTAGCGTAAAAGGTCGCATAATTGGAATGCCATTCACAACTTTAAAAATACAACAATTCCATTCCTTTTCGAGATTTGTAAACAAACAGGTGTTAACAACATTTTAATTCGTACGTGTCTAAAATACTTAAGACCATTTTCTATTCACATGACTGCACGTGGCCAGCGAACTTGAATGTTAGCACAATTCCAAAAATGGTAGAATAGTTACGATTTTAATCATGAAATGAAACTCATTAGTTGCTGCAATATTATGACTTATTTAGTTACAATGATATAGAAATGCCAAGCAAAGTCCGAGTTTAAGTTTAAAAAACTTTTTTTTTTCATTGTAATTTAGTAATGACGACTATTATGATGAATTGGCGTGGGCTGCCATTTGGCTCTACAAAGCGACAAGATTATCGAAATATTCTGAAATAGCGAAGACACTCTACACCGAACACAATTTAAAGCAAAGACCAAAGACGTTCTTCTACAACTCGAAATATGCAGGAATTCAGGTGCGTTTTAATTGTAGAATTCTTCAATTTACGAAGTGAAGTTTATAGACAAAAAAAAATCTTTATTGTTCTAATATTGTTTTAGGTTTTGTTGTCTCAAGAGTTCAAGAATCGTGAATACGTTGAGGCCATCAAAGGATTTTGCGATTTCGCCGTCGACGGAATGGATAAAACTCCGAAAGGTTTGATTTATATCAATAAACTTGGGACGTTAGCGCATGCGGCCAGCATCAGTTCCGTTTGCTTGCAAGTATGAAAATTGTTATTGAAGTTTTGTTGAATTTAATAGAGGAAGAAAAAAAACTTATTGCAGGCTTCAAATTTAGATAAACCGGAGGATAAGTACGTGAAACTGGCGAAGGATCAAGCGGCCTACATCCTGGGCTCAACAGGTTTTAGCTATTTAGTCGGTTACGGAGATTCATACCCGAAGCAGCCGCATCATGCAGCTAGGTAATTCCTTGATTCACATAAAAGCAAAAAATATGTTTGTTCAAATTCGTACAATTATTCAATTTATTCTAGATGCAATATATAAATCCTCTTGTTTTTGCTTTTTTCTTCAGTTCCTGCAAGGATTTGCCTGCAGTTTGTAATTGGGACGACTTCAGGTCGACTAAACCGAACCCGCAGATCCTGTACGGTGCTCTGGTTAGCGGTCCGAGCCAAATTGACCATTACGAGGACGTGAGGGAGGAATACTTGTACAACGAAGTGACTATCGATTACAATGCTGGCTTGCACAGTTTGCTGGCTGGACTGATGCAGCAGTTCAATTCGTAAAATTGATTTGAAGAGATTGCTTACAACGAGAGAAAATTTTGGCAAGCTGAAAACTAGGAACGTTTGCAGGAACGCCACAGAAACAAAAACGATATCTTTAGGTTTACGTACGCTCAATGCTCAGAATTATATAGATATATAGAAGAAGAAAAAAAAAGTTTGCTTTTTCAGCGGCTGTGTTTTAACTTAATTTTTATATTTTTATTTTTTTTATTTTCCTCGACCATTAAATTTATTTTATAATCCTCAATACATTTAATTCTGATCCAATTCCAACTAAAGCTAATACAATGAAAATTTAAAAAAATATTTTAGTTAACAAAATGTAACAAATTTTTTCGCAATATTTTAGTATAATTTCGAGATTGTAGTTAGACCACTCCAATTATGAGTTCGGACATGTTAGCTAATGATGCTTTAATAACGAATATAATTATAGTTGGATTATTCAACGAAACTGTTGTATCAAATTATACAAGGGATTATACTACATAGTCCCATCGTTCCTAATATAGTTAATTCATTTATTAAGTCCAACAAGCATGTGTTACATAATTATAATTGGATTATTCGGCGAAATAGTTTGATTCAATTATGTAATCAATTCGTCTTTGCATTAGTTCATAATTAGTGTAGATTTCTTGGAAAGCGTTTAATATGTTTTCTCACCTTACGAAACAACTAGTTCGGTCTATTTTCTTACAGTAAGTCTAATGTATGTAGAATATTGGCTAGCAGAGGAGCACCTGTTATTCATGAATATTTACAAGCGAAATTCTAGATTTATCGATCAGTTCTATTATTTAACTACGGCAAATTAGTTTAATTTTTTTTTTAATCAATCAATAAACAGTATCTAGTTCATATAGACAATACCTTTTATAAGACAAAAGCTAATCTCCATTAATCTGAATGTTTCCCTTTGCAGTCGTCATCTGCAACAAAATTAAAGTTACTTAAATTAGTTTGGCTCAAATTTGGTTGCCTATAACAGATAAACTTTATTCAATGCACTTTCTCATTTCATTATACACGGAAAATTCATAATTATTTCGTATAAAGATACAGGTGAATTTAATTTTATCAATGATAATATACTATACTATAATTTGTCTGTCGATCTTGGGGAATTTTCAATTTATTTAAAGAATTAAATACGAATCAGCGGTTCTCAACTTATGGGATACGTTAAATTTTTAATTAACAGCTGCGTCAAAAATGCAGTGACAATATTAAGAAATGTTGATGTAAATCATTTAATGTAATTATTTTTATAATTCTATTAAATTCTATAAAGCACATGATAAATAAGTACGTTTGGTTGACTAAGAAATCAAAACATAATATTTTTTCTTTCTCTTTGAAAGCTACGCTCTTGAGAATTGGATGCGTCAAGGATCCAATGAGTGTGCATTTGAAAGGAAATGTGCTAAATTATGCAATTTGCTATGTCCTACATACGTACCACAATCAAAGCAAAGCAGAGCCAAAAAAAAAACAACTCGGAAAAATTGAAGCCATCAATTGATTAATTCAAATTTGGGTTTAAATTGAGTCGTGTCTCGCGTTCTGTTGCAATGATGGCAATAAAATGTGGCTCCATGTCGGCTCTTAACGCGATGCTCTTAAGGTTAACGCAATAAACGTGACGGGGCTTTGCGCTTTCAGCAGTAAATATCAGGTAGTTTTTCATTAATTTATATTGAACTGTCAAATCGAAACTCTGCATTGTTTTTCGACTGACGTCTCCAAGGGCAGCACACTTGATCCAATTTTTAATACAAGTTTTGCTAAATGGTATCAAGGAAAAGAGAAAGACACATTTGGCAATACCGGAATTCATTGATTCTCTTATCTCATAACACTTTTATTGCTTAAAATATTAATTATAATCATTTTTTTATGAATTAATTTTTATGTTAAATTTTGACAAAAATATTATTTCCTTAGAAATAAATATTCTTTCAGCAAATATTCAAAACCCAACATTTATTGTCAATTAAATTAGAAGCTTTCGTCCTCCAAAACTAAATGTTATAATTAGATCATGACAATTCCGCCAATTATCATTTATCTGCAAAAACAACAAGTGTACAAAAAAAGCAAAAAAAGTCTATTAATTAGTGCAAACTGTAAGGATAACACTGACATTTTAGTGAACCAGTTGCATATTATTCTGAACTTGACATTTACGTAATTCCGTTCTTATGCAGACTTCGGTAAAATAAAAACGAATGCATTAATAAGCTACGAATTAACATTAGATGAGCTATACAAAAAAAAAAACTTGAATTAATTGCGTTCACGTACATTGCAGAGAATTGAAAGTGTTTTATGGTATTTTTTTTTAATGACTTCATCTTGGGATCAATTATATCATTAGCTGAGTAAATAAAATGCCGTTATTGCTATTTATTCTTAGTAAGGAATTTATTTAAAAAATAGAGTTTATACATTTATACTGTGAAGAAAATTAAACGAAAATACTCCATTAATTTATAAACCTATGTCCAAATTTTTTGTTGTAATATAAAGGTATGTTACCAAATAGATATTTTACTGCAATTGATTGCAGAATGTGCTGTTTCTTAATGGTAACTTGTATAGATTTAGTTCTATTTATCACAACTCACCAAATGCAGTGTTAAAATGTAGGTTGTATTGCTGATTTTGTGGTGAAATCAAACAGAATCTGCTACGAATAGACAAGGTATGAATAGTATTTAGATTTCTAAATGTAATCGTTATAAAATATATAAAAAAAAAACTATAGAAAATCATCGAAAGTTTTACATTTAATTACGAAATATGAATCTAAATAAAGACATTAAAAAACATTCTGCTTCCTAATACATAAAATTGTGTACTATAAGCATGTAATTAATGTGGGATACAAATGTGTCCCACGCGATCTCCGACTTTAAAAATTTAAAGTAATGTAGGGTCAATACAGTTAATTACATAGTGTAGATTGAGTTTTTCGTTTTGTAATTTGTTTACATTTTTAGATTATAAAATAAGTAAAGACATTCAAATAACATTCTACTTCTTATTACTTAAAATTGTGTATTATATGCAAGTAATTAATGTGGGATACATATGTATCCCACGCGATCTCCGACGTTATAGATTCAAGCGCGAGCATTGGAGAGTTAATAATCTCAACTAAAATATTGCTTTTAATTGGTTCAATCTATAAAGATTTTCTGCATAATAAACACAATTGTAGATATATATATTTTCTATTTTCTAATATTCAGGTCAATTATTGATTTTCTTTTTCTTGTCAACCATCGTGGAGAATTAAGTTGCAACACCGAATTCAATATGTTACCATTTTTTATGTTCATAATCCTTGCTATTAAACGCCAATAAAAGTAAAAGGCGACCGATTAGTATGTAAACGACGTGCGTTATTATAATAATTTGTTCTTGCTTGGAGTTCTGTTTTCATGTTATTAATTGAATTGAATTAGGTATGCGAATAATTGCCATTTTCCACCCGAACAGACTTTTCGTATCGATCAATTTCACCGGAGACAAGCGGCGCAGATATAAGTTAATCAATATATCTTTCCCTTTCGTTCCCGTTTGTCTACGCTATTTTTTTTCTATCCTTTGCAGGAAACTCTGCTGAATCTGAGATGCAGATACACGTACCTCGAGATTTTATCACTAATCGTATAACCTTTCAACAATAGAAATTCCGTTTTCCTTTGCTTCGACTCATCACGTTCTTTATTAGCAATCCTGTTATTAGTACTCGGATATAATTGCTCTCTCTCCGACGAATAATTATTTAAAAACATAATGTTAAACTCCTTAATTTGAATAAATTTAAATAAATATTATTTTCTAATAAAATTGATGTCAACATTTTATTAAACGTGAAATCGACTATTGCAACTGTCTAAATACTATCAAAAAATAGAATTAAATTAAATTAATATTTTATAATTTTATTTTGTCGATGAATTTTAATTGGAAAGTCGAACATCCTGAAAGGTTCGTCTTTGCACTAAACGCATTTCTTTCGAACAAGAAGAAACTGCCTGAATAAAACAATTACATGCGCGATGTCAATGAATACATTGTGTTCCAGATTGTATATTGTACAATTATAACAATTCTTCGCGTGCGAAACGAGAGAAGAAACAAACGGAAAAAAAATGTAGAAGAAATAATGGTAATTGCGGAGGCAAATAAATCCGATAAAGATCTCGCAGCCCATTGTTGATGTCGATTTCAAAATTGCCGCTCACGTCGGACGGTTTTCCTCATCCGCACCTGCCTGCATCTCCTTCGGATTTGAAAAACCTCAGCAACACGCACGCATCGTCGGAGAAAGAACGTACACTTTAGCGAAATAGCAATGAGCGCACTCACCTTCGACTGATTAACTATTTGAAAATTAATGATCTAATGATGCGTTGCCTCTTATTTCATTTGTTCGTTGTTGTGTATATATTTTTTTTTTAAATATATTTCTTCGAGTGTAAAAGTACCTAAGCAATTACAGAGTCCTTGCTTACGTGTAATTACCTCAATCGATTTGTAAAGCCTACGGATATATGCGGAATCCAGCGACTGGAAGAACATAAAAAAAATGGGCAAACAATTTGTCGTGCGAGAGATTAACTCGAGACTTTCTACAGATTACAGAACCTTTCTGGTTCCTCAATTAAACGTAAATCTAATTCTGTTTTTGCACTCTTTCACAAAGGTTAATGTTATCATTAGTTTTAAACTCAGTTAAAATATACGAGAATAGCTTAACTGAAACTGAAAATCACTGAACTTTTGTTAATTCAAATTCATAATTCCCAAATATTATTTGCGCAAGAAACACGCCTAAACTCGTAACAGTAGTAATCACCAAATCTTGTAAACTAAAACAATACTGCTCTAATTCATTTCCAGACATTTCACACGCTTTTTTTCTTGCAACACATTTCATACTGAACTGCAATTAACAAATAAATTACAAATCACATCAATCTGACATTATTTTCTAAAAAGAACATTATCATTCAATCAATAAACTTTTGTATTTTTATAACAAAGCTAAATAATCGATTAAGTTAACAATTTTGTTTAGCTATTTACTTATTTCGTCAATTATATAATAGTCTAAT
The DNA here is from genome assembly GCA_963457615.1 of Nicrophorus investigator. NCBI lineage: Eukaryota > Metazoa > Arthropoda > Insecta > Coleoptera > Silphidae > Nicrophorus > Nicrophorus investigator. The sequence goes on from OY735141.1 coordinate 30,444,243, forward strand.
GTTGTAATTCGTCAAATACACACACTTAAATTTTAAACACTCAGGAAATTGCGTGATTAAACCAAAATTGAATGAAATACAAGTCGCTTTTACGATGAGAAAAGTGGTGACTTTCAATATGAAATAATCTTGACTTGAAATTTTCTACGAATTTTTTTTGTCTTTAAATAGAATTTCTCTTTTATTAAAATTAGGTAACATTTAGTTAGATATTCACTAAATTCAAATGTTTGGCAATTCTTTTGCTTTGACAAAGTGAGATTTCGTGTAACTTCCTGCGATTTAACACCTCGAAAAGTCGAAGAAAGCCGAACGTTTCTCATACAAAGAATGCATTAATTACAATAAATTGGAATCGATTTGCGGCCGTTACATAATTAAACCATTTCCAAACCTCTCTTGAATCTGATTTAAGTATTTTCTAATGTTACACTTAGCGCAAGATAATAATTATCATCTGACATTTAAACAGTTGTTGTTTGCATTGACAAGCGGTTTTCAAATATCGCATTTTTTTTTCCTATATTTTTTATAAGTTATGTAAAATTCACATGATTAATGTCTTCGACGGAATTAATTTTTTAATCCGTTTCTCCTTGTTCTTTCTGCTTAGTCCAAACGATATCAATAAGATAATAGCGAACAAAAAAAAAACAATGCAACGTTACAAAAAAGAAGTATGGATGGATTCTCGGTCGTGTGCGAGAGACCCGCACAACTTTTACTTTTCTGCAAACGCTGGACGGATGCAGACGTATCTCACAAATATATTAAATACCTGTGCGGATTTCGGTGAACAACAATCCAAACAAAAAAAAAATAATCACAAAACTGAACTTGCTGTAGTGATCGACAGATTCGTGGATGGACAGCACGTCGAGTGGCTGTGCCTGTTTGTTAATTCATCTTTAAAATAGATTCGATTTTCTCAATTTTGGAGACGAGGTAATTATTTTATTTTTATTCAATTTTTGTAATTATTTTTTTTTACAATAAGATGCAACCCAAATTATTGTAATATTGAAAACTATAAAATACATTGATTTACAATTTTTACAATTAAAATTTTATATAGCTAAATTTATATAATATATTAAAGTATTCACAGTTATGTGATATTAATATGAAGAATGTATTGCTTGGAATTGCTTTTACCTATTGGCCTTCTGCATATAATATTAATAAATTTGAACAATAAATATCAAAAATGCATTCTGCATATTTTCAAACGAAGTAATTATACATTTCATATTATTTACATTTTTTGCTCAAACATTTTCTTAATACCTTTATTTTTGGATAAAAATGACAACAAATTATTAACATTATTTATAGTTTCTATCGCCTTGAACGTCCTCTTAAAATGTTATTTGTTAACGTTAAAAGTCAATCTTTAAAGAAATAAAATACATATGTTTTCTTAATATTATATTGTAGTTGATTTTATTTTATAACCTCGAGGAGCAAAGCGTAATAATAGTTGATTAAATTAAAGTTTTCTTATAATTACGAAACTTAATTAAAGTAAGCATGATTTCCTCTTCGGGATTCCTTGAAAGACACATTTTATAATGAACTTAAATTAATTAGACCTTCATCCGACGTTTTATTATACCACATTCTTCCTTCATTCGAATGAAAAACAAACGTAATTTTCCTTAAAGGTGGAAATGGAAAATTGTAATAAGATGGGAATTAACTAATAAATTTATACACTCATTCAATGCTAATTCAAACTTTTCCATCAAAATACATTTATTCTTTATACACTTAATGAAGAGTTAAAATGTGAAAATCTAAGCAAAAATTTTTATTTTCTTTAAATTTAAAAAACTAAGATTTAGTTCTACCTTTCCACTAATGTTAAATAATAATTGTTTATTGTATCTCTTCTTAATTAATTCATAATTCAAGAAAAAAAAAATCAAGAATTTCGATATTTTTTGTAATAAATTCCAAATAACCCAGTTATGCAAGACAACTTTTATTTTTTGCGCATTTATATATTTGCATACGCATTCAGCGAATGACCGCGTTTTTTTTTCTTGTATATCGCAGCTGCGGATATTAATGAACTTGAAAATCGCGTGAATAACGACCCACAAAGAAATAAACAAACGAGCGGCGAAAAAAAAGCCGTCTATTGCATAATGCACGGCTAACGATTATTATGTGGTCCAAAACACATATCACTTTAGTTTTTTTTTTCTTTACATTCGGGTCGTTTTCGGTTTGCCCTAATTAAAAAAAAAATTCGTGCGAGATTTCCAAACGTATTTGTATTGTGTCATTCGGGTCAGAACTTCCTGAAACTTGAAACGACGCAAATAATCAAAATAATAATGGGTGCAGTTCATTGGTCATTATTTATATTTTTGTTTCGATATGTCCGAACGGCTGCGAACGGAAAATAAAGCGGAAAATACGCGTATGACAACCGATTTGTGCTCGAGGCATTGCGCAATCGTTTAAATGTTTTACAAATTTCTCTTTCGGCTTATATCAAAGTGATTCTCGCATTCGGTGCATTTAAACTAAGTTATATCCTTTAAAAAGCATAAAGGGAACACTTTTTCGTTTTATATTAAAAGTCATGAATTAATGCAGACATTTTCAACAACGACATCCATTTAAGTTTGAAAATTGAGCAGCGCGCGATTTAATTATTGATCGATTATGCGATACTTGCCAAGTAACAAGTTATATTGAACAAGAATACAATATTTTTAACAACGATTTTTAACATTTAAATATCATTTGTCAAATTAGAATGAAAATACAGTTTATAGATACTTGACAAGTAACAAGTTGAACAAAAGTATTTTACAAATTGGACAAAAACATGGAATAATTTACGACAATGATAAAAGTAAGACTTAATAGACGTGCAAAAAAATATTAATTATACATTCACTGGAAATTTCTTAATATTTAATGATATGGGAATTTAATAGAATAGGATTGTAATTTTATTTAAAACAGTTGGTGACATCTTGTAGTTTCATCACTTATTTATTAAACCTAAATATATTTTTATTTAAAGATATTCAAACAAATATTGTTTAGAATATCACAGCACGAGAGTGAAACTAATTTTCTTTTCGAACCAAATCCAATTTCCCAAGATTCTTTCGACAACTGTTGAATATTTCATCGATTCGCACATTATTCGAATAAAGTCACGCGGAAAATGGATTAAGATTCCTTAATAAAATTCACTAGATACATTGAAGGCCAACACTTTCCATAGTTTACCAATTTGAACTTGGATGAACAACATTCGTTGACCTTAATAAATGCGTTTAAGTTATCAATCAAAATTAATCGATTTTTTTAAAATTTAATAGTAACTAAATTTCAAATATTTACTCTCAATAAATTTAAATTGATTTTTTTATAAAATGTAAATTCTTTGCATTTCGTGACAAGAAATGCGTGTACGGCTTTTTAAGAAATGAAGGTAAAAGTGTGCAATTATGGCATTAATTAGCGTTTAATTGTTTCCACGACGGTCGTAATTAACTCTATCGAGTTTATTTAAACAAACGAACAGAATAATATTTAAAATTTGATGAGGAATAAATAAACGCTCATCGCTAATCTTTCGTGCAAAATGCAATCGCACGTTTATTGTCTATTCCGTGTCTCGAGGTTGGGACATGAGAAATTTTCGAATTGCATTTTCCTTGATGAACTTTTACTGCTTTTACCGCGCCGCGAATTTGCATATCTTACACGAACGCTGATCGGATTACTTACTACAGGTTCATTACACCGAACCTTCTAATTAAAAAATAATAATTAAATCAATACATTTTTTTTGTATATCACTTAGCGTAGTTAAAACTTGTATAAGATAAATAAATAATTATTTTTCATGTTTCTTAAAAAAACCGTAGTATTAAATTGATTCGAGTTAAGTAATTTAAGTGGAAACTGCAAACGCGTCCAAGTTGTAATCCCTGTAATTATTTCACCTGAAAAATCGATTTCACACTATTAATAACCCTTTTCTTTTATCTACCACTTTGAACTGTTCTGCATTGTAAATGCATTTTATTACATTTCCGATTCAGTTTCAATTTCGTGTCTTCGCTCACTTCCCATTTCCTACCTTTATTAATTTAAACGTGTTCCGCTTTCAGAATCACAATTATGAATGAAATAGATTTTACACGATTCATGCAAATCTCAACCAGATTGAACTGATTTTTTTTTTTAACATTTTATTTAAATTTTTCTACCGCATATATAATTATTCATACCACACTTCCGTATGCATTAAAGAAATATTTAACATTTAAAAATTCTTGATGAAATCTATTTTGTAAATGTATTTCAATTATCATATAAATTCTATTGTTAGTGAAGCAGAAGAAACGAAAACCTTGAAATTTTCAATTACATTTTTGACATTATCCCCGTTTTCATTGTTCGCCGCAAACTAATTTACAGCTGCAAATCCGTTCAGCATTCGTCCAATTACATCTATTCCATTTGCAGAGCATTCCCATCTTCATCCGTTTGTGCATATTCCTATATAAATGGTAAATGCAAAGGTCAATCGAACAGGAGGTCAAAAATACATTTGCGATCGTAACTTACGCAACTCTCCTTTACCCAATCACTTTCAGACGTATCGTGTCTCTACTCATATTCACTTACCAGCCAGCACCAATAAATACACCATATACAAACACACACACCTTAAAATTAGATTGAAAAGAAGTGAAACACTCAATCAAACGCACTTTCCCGAACTGGTCCGCAAGTAAAAAGGAGAAGGAGAGAGACGACGATGAAAAAAAAAACGCACACACACGCGTTACGTTATCCAATTGAAATATCATACCCGGTTTCCCTATATTCGCTGGATATTCCGCGCATTATGAAATCGAAACGTTGCATTTCGAGCGGAATCTAAAATTACATAAAGTTCGCTCTTTTGCATAAAAAAAATAATGTTGCGCACACTTTATTGACGTTCAAAGGTCCGTGCATGCGAACGCCGCAATTAGGCAGAAAGATACACGTTGAAACGTATTTTTAAAGTTTAGGTAATAAATATAACGTTTAATCGGGTATGAGTAAGCCAAAGCGTAAATAATAAATAAAAATTAAACAATTTTCCTTAGAAAGTCCACTTATTTATTATTGGAATTATTTCGCATTAATAACGAGAACTGCCATATTTCATATTGCAATTACAGCTACGTCAGTCTACAATAATTATTAATATTTTTCAAGAAACTATTTTGCAAACATTCATATGATTTTGCAGGTGATCGAAAAACAAAAAATAAACACAAATCGCACCTACTTTACCTAATTACTATGATTTATGTCTCCATGCTAGCGAAACTATAATTCAGCGATTAAAACAATTTGATCATTTTGCAAAATATATCATATATTGCGTAATGGTAATCGAATTAATCGAAAAAATAAACTGTACAAAAATTTTTCTTATTATTTTAAACTTTTTTTTCCATATCTTTGTTAGTACTGTTAGTGGATATAGTGTGACTTTGAATCTGACTGCAGTGAATGGCATAATTACAAACACCGTTTCCGAAGTTACGAACCGTGACGATATAAACATGAGAATTCATTGATTGAATACGCCGAAGTTGAAATAGTTCATTAGACTATGTAAAATAGAGAAAAAGTCCAATTAATTAGCATACCGCAATGCAATTCCACTATATTAAATGATTTTATTGCTTAAATAGATTTTAATTCTTAGTTTTTTTTTTTGGCTTTCTTCATGAATATCTATAATACAATTTAGTCCGAGTCAAATGTAGCCATGACACCTTTAGTGTGAATCTATAGAGCAAGTTGTGAAAACAACTCGTGTCGTAATTTTACCCATTTCTGGAGCAGTGACCAAGTTATGACCAAATAAATACGAACAAAGCATTCTTCATTCATTAAATCAAAATACAGTCTTACAGCAATTATTTATCATCATATATCTTAAATAGTAAAAAATAATCTTTATACTTTAGTAATGTATTTGAGGATTTTCTCAACATTTTTATAAATAATAAATTGAACTATTTCAAGTATTTTTTAATTTATTTTTTTTATATAATATACACGCTTTTTAAGTTAATTAGTATATTATGTTAATAAATACTTCGTTAAAAAAAAATATTAAGAAACGCTGACATACATTTTATTAGATAATTGACTTAAATTTCTTAAATAATTATTGAAAGCGTTGTAAAATGCTGCAGTTAAAATAAATCATACATAATTATTTATCAATTATAAACATTACACAAAAAAAAATGTTGAAATGAATACCAAATATAATGATTATGTAATGTTTTTTTATCGAACGGATCAATTAAATTTAAATATTCCTGTTTAATTTTTAACTTCGATTTAAATCAATTATTGCTAAACGCTTGCAACAGTTGGTGTACATTGGTCGACTTTTTTTTAATCGCATCCTCTTCTTCTAGAGCAAACGTTGCGCAAAATACATCTCTTGTACTTGTTATGACACGCGTCCACTTAAACTTGATATTTTACTTGTTTTCTTTCGCTGCAATACGGTATTTTATGCAACACTTGACAATTTCGCAGCACTCGTATATTTATTGTTAATGACCTTGATTCGCACAATGAAACTAAAGCGATACAATAGTGTACTGTCAAAACGTTTGCATTTTCGTTTCGTTTGATTTCATGTTTCAATCAAAATATATAAAATACAATATTTAACCTTTTGCGAAAGAGTGGCGGATATATCCGCCCTGTTCTTAAAACTACTCTCTTAATGAGGTGCCACTAGCAGCTGTCAAACGTCATTGATCGTCAGATGTAGAAGTACAAGTTGTGTTTTGGCGCCTCAATATGACACTTGCGACTTTGAAAAATCACTGCTTGTAAAAGATTAATATTAAATTATCTAAGGAATACCGCTAAGTTTAATAAATTATTTATACATTTCTGAAAAGGTTAGAACAAGTATTTAGAATATGTTAGTAATATATATTCAATCAGTAAAAGTCAGATCTTTTCGTATTCCATTACTACAATCATTCTGCTATTCGGCATACACTAAATACTAATGTAGATTTCAAATAATTATAATGGTCAATTAATATTGTAATTAAATTTCATGAAAATATCATGATCTGAACTTTTCGTTCCTTACAGCTAATGCCATGGTCGTCGCCCTCCTGTTATTATTTGGCGTATTAATTAAAGCACATTTTGACTTTCGTAAATTAATTTTAGAAACACGATGCTTGTTACGAATGTAGGAGTGGAAATACGACGAAGTGAAAATTAATTAATAATTAGTGTCGTCAGTGTGTTTTCCTCGGCACGCGTTGATTGCATTTCGTTTGGTTCGGTTCGCGAACGGTTTGGATGCGGAGGGGAAGAAGCGGCGACGAACCCGAAGATAACGAAGAATCTCGGATTCGTGAAATCCCTACGTAATTGAAGTTCAACATTTCAGTTAATTAAATTTTCTTGAAAATGTATCCTCCCCCGACGACAGAGTCTCATATTTTGCGACGAAATTTTCATGATCAATAAGCTATTAAATTTCATCGCTTCAGTCGCTTTATCATAATTACACTACATTTTGCCTGTATTTAATAAATGGAGACTGTTGAAAAGACGTATTGAAAAATACTTAAATTCACTAAAAATCTATGAATAACTTTTGCAAATATCTATTAGAAAATATAATAATAAAATGCAGATTTTAACAAAATTGCTTTTGTAACAAATGTGAAATATCGATCGATGAACAATGTAGAAAATCAAAAGTGGGACAACTAATTTTGTACCCTATATCCGGCCTTATTGACATAGTTTCCGAAACAATATTCACGCTTCAACAATTTAAAACATTTATTATTTCCCATGACAATTGTGTTGGGCTTTAATCGAATTAAGAAGCAACAAAAACGTGCATGCATAAAATCAATGTACTCGATTTTTTTTTGCCATGAATAAAACATTAATTTAATTATCAATTAATAAAATCTTGAATTCGAGTTTATTTTTAATTAAATTAATGATATTAAGAGCTAAAATACAATTATTGCACAATACAATTTTGATATAAAGAATATGCCGGATATATCCGCCAACATCTTCATTACAGTTACAGAATTATAAATATTTACCTTAGCTTCAACTAAATCTTCAAGCACATCATCCAATACAATTTTACACATGATCAAATATTTAAAGAAAATAACTTTTAACTTTCATTGATTGTAATTAACGTTACGTATTTTTAATATGTCAATACAATAATATTACGTATCCAAGGAAATAAAAAACTAAGTAAATATAGTGATATAAACTTATTTAAGTTGGCAGCCCAACTGTCAGGTCAGTTTATTTGTCATCGGACCATCTGATTAAGATTTTTAGTTGGTGTGTTTAAAATATGTTAAATATTCAAAATCACTGGACATGGTTGTAACACATAATTAATTCTTAGTTATTTGAAAAATATTTTTTATTGGTATTAAGTTTATATAAGAAAGGAAAGAATCGAATCTAAACATTCGTTACGATGATGATGCATAGATAAAAAAAATAATAATGCCATCTTCGTGATGTTAGCGGTGCGTGCAGATTGCGGATAAACCGAAAATATGGAACAATTTAACGCGAGTAAAGAAATGCGGAAAATGTATTATTGCCTGCGCAAAGAGATCACGAAGCAAATTGGCGATTATCCGGCAAAGAGATTATATTGCGTTCGACGTTTCTTTTCATCTCCTCTCCTCGATCGTTTTCCAATTCTTCTGACTTGCTGGCGTTATACAATCGGAGAGAACAACGACTGTGGCATACATTTCGTGATCGTTTTTTTTGTCTTCGTCGTTTCGCATCGAACTTCTCGCCATGTTACGAAACGCTTTATTGCGTGGGCGTCCGAAATACTCGAGCCGAAGCATCTCCGTGCGAAATGCCAACTCTAATTACTTTTTACTCTTTTAATTTATTTCTCACTTGAATGGATTATTCTTTCTATAATTACTATTTACGATAATTGATCGATATGGAAGCTGTGATATGGAAATGGATATGTCATGAAAATGTCAACGGGCGTTACGATTACGGTTGACAGTTCGCTCCAATTTCAGAAAGCCAACTTCCCGTCCACCTTTTACTCAATTAATAATAATAATAATCGATTGCGAGACGTTCGTTATTAGACACATAATTCTAATTCCGTACGTTTATTATTATCATTATTATATAATGCGATTAGGCGTTACTATTATTTTTTTTCTTCGAACGTTCGGTTACGTAACGCGCGACATTTCCCCGCGTTACGTTTATCAAAAATTGCAGAGTTCTGACGAAAATTGGGGGCGCACGTGTCGCCGTAACTAAGCAATCAATTAAATTCTCTTACATGATTGACACCTGCTCAATCCCTTAGCATACAATGCTAGGCAACGGACTTTCGCTTTTTCAATGAAACATTATTTTTTTCAGCTTCATCTTTTTCTTACTACTCATAACTATGACTAGATACTAGTTGCAATTTTATTTTTGCTTTTTTTATGCCGTCTTCACGATTTACCCAATCGGAATGCGAGACTACTGCGTATGTGAAAGTTTGGATTTTCAAGAAGCGATCTCCTTCAAATTCATTGCCCGACAATCTCGCTCTTCCATTATATACAGCGCGTTATATTTCCAATGATATTACAAGGGTGAAATATACATTTTTATTTTTTTTATATATTATAAATCTAAAAATATTGATAAAAAATAATTGAATTATTTCAATTTTAGTTAAAAAAAAATATATTAATACGAAATTAGCTGATAAATTTGTTCGTATTTTTATTTACAATTAATTACAATAACCAAAATACGCGAGGAGAGTAACTCTTTAGACTTGACCCACATTTCTAAAAAATCGATTAGTTAATCGATTCAGTCAGAGTATTAAATTAATGCGCTCCTTATGTTTGTATGGGAAATTAGCGAAATCCATAAAAATTGGATCGCGATTATATAAGTTTTGCGCACATACCAGTATTTCGACATGCAATATTTGCGTGTGTGTGTCTTGTTTTTTATGTATTCTGTTTACGAAAGTGAGAGTTCATCGAGGTGATGAAACGTGTTATAAATCAAAACGAGTATCAATAACATTATATGTTTTATGATTGATGAACAAACTTAGTTTTGAAAATTATAATTTAAAAATTTTGGTACACAGTTTTCCATTAGAAACATAATTAGACTAAAAAAAGCCAATAAATCTCTATTACTTTCAGATAATCTCACTTTATCGAGAGATATAAAAATATAAGCAAAACAAATTATCTGAAAGTAAGGAAATAATTAACGAGAAGTACACACCTTAAATATTAAATTAAATATTTTATTGCAAACTTATGAAAAAGCACGTAGCAATAAACCATTTAAAGAAAAGTATACTTTTATTTTCATGTTCGAAAAATAATTTAATATTCTGCGAATGTTTGCTGCAAAAAATATAAAAGAAAAGTATTTTAATAAAGAATCAAGTCAAATCCAGGTTATTCCAAATATTTTCATTCTGCCGCATTCTTTCGCTCAAATATTCAAATTACGAAATATTCCAAGCATGAACATCGATGAAATTTAATTTCATTTTTTGGTTGGTTTAGTATATATTATATATTTTTCGTTTTATTTATTTATTTGTGTATTTTGTCATCATCTACAAAGAAAATCAATTTGATGTTAAATGTATTATTTATTTGTAAATCAACAATTTAAATTATGATTGTTAAGAATCTTTCGCACAAGTTGACAGCTGTCATTTTGCGATTTAACGTATTTGTTTGTAGCTATACTACCAAATCATCGTTTGTGACAGCTGTCATTTTGAAATCCATTACAAATGTAACTCGTCCAATTGGTTGAGTTTTAAGTTGTTTTTGTTATTATAGTTAGTTTCTTAAAAAGCAGAACTCCAGCTCCAAATACAAGTAATTTATATGAATATATTCAATTAGTGTCACGAATAATAATCGACAGATTTTGAAACTTCGTGAACGAATTAATGGAATTTCCATGGAGTTTCCACTTTAAAGTAATCAGCGCATCCCTTGGAACTCGGTTCGAAGTGGAATTTCTCGAATACCTGCGGGGTTTCCATTGTTGTCAGCCCAACCTGGAGTTGGCACATAAATGCATAAAATTAAGCTCCGTCCGTATGCTAAACTCCCGCAATTGTATCCGCCGAATTCGGCAAATTCGGTAATCCTTCAAAGTGGAATTACTGCATCTTCATTAAATGATAATTTTAAACATAAAAAAGTCATCTTGATTCATTATTTAACGAATGTAAAATTGAATGTGACATTTTGGGAAATTTGTTTATATTTTTGTGTTATGTAAGCTCAATACTAAAACAATTTGAATGAAATGCGCTTCACCTGCAAACGAGTCATCTTCAAATGGATTTTATGACATTTCTTAATTGGTGTCATAATTTGACATTTTCATAAAGAAAACTTGCGCAGCTCACTTTTTCTTGAGCAATAAAATTAATTAAATCATGAACGTGTGCAAAGGTCAATGATACTTATGAAAAATTGTCAAATGTCAATTCTAGGTTATTTTATTGCCTCAAAATGCATCCAAAAATGTTAAATCAATACAATTTTACTAATTGTAATAATATTATGAACTATTTTATTATTGTGATTCAAAGGTGAAGATTGTTGAGTGACCTTCTTCGGTAGTCGCTCTTTCACTTTTTTTTTCGCTTGTTCGGTACATGAAAAGTGATCGTCCTGTATAGAAGAGTTGCGCTAGATGATCCATGCAAGAGATCCATCCTAGTTAACAGAAGAAGGAGAAAAAAAAAACTGTGAGCGTGCCGCAATCCATATAGTGGTGGTGCACGTTGCAAATCTCGCTGCGATGTGAGAGGAGCCCATAGAGCACGCAAATAATAATAAGCAATTCCCATCATTGTTCTCCGCTCTTCCCAAGTTTTCGTATATATACATTTTTTTGTTGTTGCCTCTTCTCTAATGTCTGTTCTTGCTCGATCTTCATATCGCGCCATTTCATTCTGTTCGGCCGTAGTGCGGCAATAATTGCATCAACTACGGTTACGTTTCACTTGGAGTACATTTGAACACACACAAACATTGAATGTGGCGTTCGCATTTAACTGCTTCAATGCGTCCATTTCAAGTTCAATAATCATTCAAGTGTGTGTGTGTGTGTATGTGAGCTCGCCGGGTTTTGCAACCGTAAACTTAATCAACCGTGATGTCTAACTTGACCTTATATGCGCATTCATACACACTACAATTATTATCCTCAGCGATTTATGCACAAAATACCATCCATCCTCAACGCTCAATATTCTAAAAAATCCCAGAATTTGCAATAAATGTATCATAATAATATTTATAATAATAAAAAAAATATATAAATTTTTAAAAAATGCAAAAATCTTGCTTACAATTTAAATAAGTTTCTATAATTTTTTATCATCAATGAACAAAGCTTAAATGTAAATGAATAAAGAACATGATGATTAAAAGTCTTGAAAAATTTGAAACTTACATTAATCTCAACAAACCATAAGAAAACTATATATAATTATTGGAATGTCTAGATATTATTTCTAAAAATAATGTTGTTTTGAAATATGTGAAAAGTGTTACTTCAAAAGTTGAAAAAAAAATTAAATTAAAAATAATTTAAGTAATTATTTAGATTTTGATTGTAATAAAATAATTGATTAAAATTATAAGATTTCATAATTATTTATTAAAATTTAATTATTTGTTCAGCTTGAAAGATTCGTGTTTCATGTTTACGTAATAAGCGACGTCAATGATGGATGAAAATTCGAAAAGAAGTCTTCACGGCTCAACTTCAACCGAGAATCAACCACGAGCAATTGGCTAATTACGTGAATCATTGTTTTTAACCGTGATTTGCTTTGTGGCTTTTCTCCTTCATTTTGTCTTCTTCTAAATATACCCCTTTTTAACATAACTGCACCTCAATTGATATACCTGCTCCAGCATCCACAATATATGACTAATTTATTATTGTTATTGAATAAAATCAAATCTATATGAAAAATGATGTTGAATTATTATATTCGCTTAAATGCATAAAGTCTGATTCAAATCACACATTAACAATGTAACTAAAACGTAAACATAGACAGAAAAAGCGTAACGGTCACTCGAAATGAATTTTTCAAGGTGTGTGTACTTTTTTTTTGTTCGTACAAATTCGACTGTTGCAATTGCATAAAATTCACGTTTACAAAATTTTTGCTCGTTTTTTCTTCTTTTCGACACTTCGTATTCTTTGGTAACGTGCATTTTCTAAAACTTAAACCTCCACGGACCTCGGAACATGCGAACTTCGGAAAGAAAGTTTTATTTGTTAAGCTTGATCGATTATTATGGTTCTCGCGCGTTATTTGCACCTGTATTTTTAGATCAATTGAAAGTCGTTTGTAATTGCCGCCGCAAATCCATTTTCATTCAATAATGTGCGCGCATTCTGTCCGTCGCGCCTTTACGGTGCGAATTCACGTAATTCTTCGTCCGGTCCATATTAAGACTATCTGACACCTCTCTAGGAGAAATCACCCTGGAGACAAATGCGTTCATATCATTCATGAACTTTCCTTATAAACATTCCACAATTTACTGTGCTACAATTTAAAATATTATTGCATACGTAATATTCACTATTATTACATATAATTAAACGAATGGGTGTAATTTAAAATGTAAATTAGTACAGACGATTGATGAAATAATCATAATTTATGAGAACTTTCTAACTTTTTCATTGATAATTATTATAATAATAAATTTTATTATTAGAATTCAGCTTTTCCACAGCAGCATTCTTGACAGCTGTCACCTTATGTCAAAGCGTTAAAAAATATACGTTATACCAAATGAAAGCTGTCACCTTGTGTCAAAACTGCTGAAATATTCTTGACAATTGGGTAGTAAGTTTGAGAAACGCTGGTTTATAATATTCAAATGGAATTACACTCAAGATAATTATACTTGATAAACAGTAAAATCGAAAATGTCATTTTTCAAATTTACCCGGCGCAGACACCAATAAAAATCGTTTATAGATTTTCTATTATTTATTCTCTCTTGAAAATTATATTAATTAAATTACATAATATTATAATGAATTGAAACTTTTTTCTTTGCAAAAGTATTTATAAATATTGAAAGTAGTTTCTACTGGATTACATTAAATAAAAACAATTTTTATGGAAATCAAAACAATAATAAATAAAACTTAACGTTACGCTAACATATCTAATATTCATAAATATGCATTTCTTTCATTTGTATTCATAATTCAATACGTAATTGAACTTTCACTGCGATGCGATAAAATCTCATTATCTACATTTGAAAATAGGAAGTCGGATACTTTAAAATTAGTACTAGTCGATAAATAAGTTAGTGATTTCTATAAATCCGGATTCTCAAAAACATTAATTTTATTTTTGACTACTTTTGCAAGTACTTGTGGTATCTTGCCAACTTAAGATGGTTAGAGTAATTGTATATGAATTAGCCCAAGTAATTTGCCAAATTGAAAAATCTTTAAGCAGGTTTCCTGTAAAATTTAAATTATGCGGAAAGAATAGAGAAAATAATTTGCTATATATGTAGCAATCTATCTGAGAATATGGATAAGAGATGGCGTCGAAGTGCAGTTTCAAAATCAATTTGCTTTCCGTGCGATGATCAAAGATAATGCGAAATTACTTTCAATTCGGGCGGCGGACGCGATTAATCACAATTACAATTACGAGAGCTATTAAATCGTTATGGCTCACGTTTCCGAAACTTGATTGGACGAATTTCGGTATTTGGAATTTTGCCCAATCATGGCCAAAAAGACGGCCAAAATTAACTGCACGTCGCCGACGATCCTCCCAATCTTTCTACAGATTACTTTTATTTTCTTTCTGTTTGTTCATCTCTTCACTCGCCGGATGAATGTCTCACGTTTTCTCATTGTTTTCGCTCCATGACTTGTATGTGCTCGGGTTCAAAAGGTTACTCTGTCTTTTCACCTCTGCGCCTTTCGAAATTAGATTAACATCCTATTAAAACGATTCCATTCGTCGCGCAATGAATCATCCGATTAAAACATTGATGGTATTAATTTTGCGATGAGAATTTTTAACTTTACTCTATAGAAATTCTTTTTTTTTTGTTGTTGTTGTTATTAAATTCTTATTTTTTTTTTGTTCAGATGTCTTGCAATTGTCCTGTGACCCAACCAGGGCCAACTCTAGCTTCAACATGCGGGGGTGCTCCATTCATGCTCTTCATGGGATTGCTGGAGGTGTTCCTTAGATCCCAATGCGATCTTGAAGATCCGTGCGGAAGACCGGTACAAACTCCGCTTTTACCGGAGTACGATTTCATCGTGGTCGGTGGCGGTTCGGCGGGTGCAGTGGTTGCGAGTCGTTTATCCGAAATTCCCGAATGGAGAATTCTACTGATCGAAGCCGGTTTAGATGAGCCGACCGGAACCCAAGTGCCGTCCATGTTCTTGAACTTCATCGGATCCGATATCGATTGGGCTTACCAAACCGAACCGGAACCGGAAGCTTGTCTCGCTGAAGAAGGACAGAGGTGTTACTGGCCCAGAGGCAAAGTGCTTGGAGGAACATCGGTGATGAACGGCATGATGTACATTAGAGGATCCAGAAGGGATTTCGATAATTGGGCTGCTATGGGTAACGATGGCTGGAGCTACGACGACGTTTTGCCGTACTTCTTGAAGAGCGAAGATAATAAGCAATTGGATAAAGTGGATAGAGGTTATCACGGAACCGGAGGTCCTTTAACGGTCAGCCAGTTTCCCTATCATCCACCACTTTCGAAGGCCCTGTTGAAGGCCGGAGAGGAGATGGGTTACAAAGTTAGGGATTTGAATGGGGCCTTCCACACCGGATTCTCCATCGCTCAGACGACTAATAAAAACGGATCGAGATTGAGCACGGCCAGGGCATTCCTGAGGCCTTTCAAGAACCGCAGGAATCTTCACATCTTGCTCAACTCCACCGTTACCAAAGTTTTGATCAATCAAACGACGAAGACCGCTTACGGTGTTGAACTGTTGCACAACGGCCGCAAGCAAGTTGTCTATACGAATAAGGAGATCATTGTCAGCGGCGGTAATTATTGTTTTGCCTTCTGGAAATGGCGAAGCTAAGAGATTAACGTTGTTTCAGGTGCTGTCAATTCACCCCAGATTCTTCTGCTGTCGGGTATCGGGCCGAGCGAGGAGCTTCGCGAAGTCAACGTGCCCGCAATCCACGAACTGCCAGGCGTTGGAAAGAATCTTCAGAATCACGTCGCGTATTACGTTAATTTCTTCATAAACGATACGAATTCTTCTCCACTGAACTGGGCCACGGCCATGGAATACTTGCTGTTCAGAGATGGACTGATGAGTGGAACTGGCATCTCCGAAGTGACCGGATTGGTCAACACCAAATACAACGATCCGAATCTGGACGACCCAGATATGCAATTCTTCTTCGGCGGTTTTCTTGCAAACTGCGCCAAAACCGGACAGGTCGGCGAGAAACTGGATGACCATTCCCGTTCCGTGCAAATCATCCCAGCGGTCATTCATCCGAAGAGTCGCGGATACTTGAAGCTCAGGTCTGACGATCCGACGATGCCACCGAAGATTTACGCCAACTACTACACCCATCCGGATGATATCAAGGTGATGGTGGAAGGTATCAAGATCGCTATGATAATGTCCGAAACGAATGGTAACTGTCAATCAATCACGTACTATTAAACTAAATTAACTATGTTCATTGTCGCAAAAAGCTCTGAAACGCTATGGATTCAAATTGGACAAGACGCCGACCGCAGGATGCGAGAAGATTCCGTTCGGAAGCGACAAGTATTGGGAGTGCTCGGCCAAGCAGCAGACCGGACCCGAAAACCATCAAGCAGGAAGCTGCAAAATGGGCCCAGCGAGCGATCCAATGGCCGTAGTCAACGATCAACTACAAGTACTTTTACGAAATATGTACATAAATATTTGATAACTTTACACTCGAATCGTTTTAGGTACACGGCATCGATAGGTTACGTGTCATCGATGCGAGCATCATGCCGGTGGTAACATCAGGTAACACCAACGCCCCGACCATCATGATCGGCGAAAGAGGTAGCGACCTGATCAAACAACGTTGGCTCACACCATCCGAGGGTTTCTTCTACAGCCATCCAAGCGTCAGGATCAACAGGCAATGGGGAAGTTGGTAAAAAAAAATGTAACAAAAAAAAAATCCTAAAACCATTATTTTCTGTAGATAGATATTCGTATTTCTTATTTATCCAATTGCACTCAGTATTTATTGATAAGTTTAAATATTAAGAAATAAAATAAAAACGAAGATTTGAGTGAGAACAAAGTTGTTTTTCTTAACTTACACAATCCTCAATCCTGGTTAATTCCTTTAAAATGTAAGATGAACCGAAGTATTTTCTTTCGTATATCTTCGTAATTGAAATATGCAGACAAATATGCAAATAAATACTTATTATTGCAGCGGAATTGTGCAGTTATCGAATTCGAAGAAACCGAACGTAATCACAGATTATTTGATAGTGAAGTCATTAAAGTCAGGGTTTCCTTATCTTCGAAACAGACATGTACGGTTTTGTTGTTCGTTGCATGGAATTTTTAAAAGAAAGAGCAAGAAAACTTACACGATTATTCACTTTCCGTTGTCAACCTCATGTTTATAAATAATTTACCAGTAAAAACAAAATTTAATTATTATATGCGCGATTCTTTAATGCGAAATGTATAGGAAAACTGCGCAGTTTTCTATTATTATCAAAAATTGTAAAATTGTAAAAACAATAAGGTCCAAATATTATAATAAAGTAAAAAGTGGATTTAAAAATTGTTGTTTATTTTAATATAATAAAATATATGTTCCGTATTCAACATGGAACGAGCTTAGTGTTTGTGCTTGTGGGTCTTTTCGTGTTCGGAAACGGCGGTCTTGACCTGCTTCTCGATGTTCTGGCCGATCTCCAAGATGCTGTCCAAGAAAGTCTTGGAGAACTTCTGGAAATTCTCTTGGGCTCCTGATAAAACAGCATTTAATTAGAATCGTGTTGCATCTAAGAAATGGTCGAGCGTACCTTTAACTTGCGGCTCGTACGACTTGACGAGCACCTGCACTTGTTCGGCGGCAGTCTTGTAGGCCTTGTTGAATTCGGTCTGGATCTCTTCGGCCTTTTTGATGGCCTCAGGTCCGGCAGTCTTTTGCAAATCGGCGGCGACCGTAGCTAATTTCTCTTGGGCGGTCTTCACGGCAGTGTTGACTTCTCCTTCGTGAGCTTTGGTCTGCGAAATCATTAATTAATTATTGAATAATCGTTAATTTGATCGATCGTGTTTACCTCATGCTTGACTTTGTCGAGGAAGAATTGCAAGTTCTCGAGGAGTTTGTTGGTTCCCTCGTTGAGGGAGGCGCCAATCTTCTTGGTGTCCAAGTCGTTGATTCCCAATTGCTCGCCGATCTTGTTGGCCAAATTCTTGGCGTTTTCGGCCAACAATTCAAGTTGATCCTTCTGAGTAGCGGGGGCTGCCTTAGGCTTAGCCAAGCATCCCTAAGCAGGAATCAAAATTTATAACAAATGTGACAACAAAAATAAAATGCATCAATTAGAAGAAGAAAAAAAAAACTTACTTGGATGGCGAAGAGGGCGACGGCGACGAAGAAAAGCTTGTTCATGTTGGATAGTTCTTGTTGACTCAAGTGCAAGTGCAAGGGCAAGACTGAAGATTCCATCCGAAAAGCCTCTATTTATATGAACCATCCTCGCCCTACCCCCAAACTGTACGACCGTAGTACAATACATTAGAAACGGTCAATATTTACATAGATTACAGTAATCAGATAAATACATTTTTCCCAAGGAATTTATGTGTTTCAATATTTACGTTGAATATAAAGATTTTACTAATTACAAGTAATATAGGCTTGATTATGATTTACTAACAAATAACTTTTTCAGAGTTCCAAACTACTACCATAGAAGGAAACTCGATAACATTTTACAAATGAACAATATTTACTTTATTTAATACTTATTTACTATTTGATTGTAGTAATCAACAGTGCTCATAATTTGAAATTGAACAACAATAACAGTTTTCTTTTAATTTTATTAATACCAAAAATTGTCAATTTCCAAAAAACAGAATTGTTCTTTCAACGAGCCCCCGCAATTGTCAGAAATATTTAGGTAAAGAAAAAAAAAAGGATCGAGCTGTCTACCCTAATCAAGTTTTTTTTTTTCAAAACTTTCTACAAAATCTGTTCTAAAAATTTTCCATTAACTTTCTACATATTATCAAAATTTTAAACTCAGTGATTACCCAAAATATATTTGTAGAACTTAGTATTAAAAGAAAATAATTTGTTTGTCTAAAATCTAAAATTTTAACTTTCTTTTTTTAATTGTTAATAAACAAATATCTGTTTCTCTTAGCAACGATGACATCTGATCTAGAATTGTTGGAACGTCAGTGAAAATATTTATTAAAAAAGAAGCAAACATTATTTTCAATATTTATTTTATTAGCAAAATATAAAATAATATTTATTTCTTATTAAAAGAGCATTATTTAATATTTATAAAAATGATTACAGCTGATAATATTAATCGTGTAAAATTAACTTGTTTTTTTGTTATTAATATTTGTGTGTCCCTTCGTGTTCTTCGACTGCACTCTTTATTTCCTTCTGCAGATTATGCCCAATAACCAAGATGCTATCCAAAAAGTTCTTCGAGAAACCATGAATGTTCTCCTGGAATCCTGCGTAAAACGAATATTAGTAATTATTAATGAAGAATACGAGATTCACCTTTAATTTCTGGCTCGTAAGTCTTGACGAGATGCTGAACTTGATCGGCCGCCGTCTTGTACGCCTTGTCGAATTCAATCTTGACTTCCTCGAGCTTCCTTGAAGCTTTCGATCCGACGGAATTCCGTAAATTATCAGCGGTGATTGCCAGTTTCTCTTGGACGTTCTTTACAGCTGCAGCTACATCGCCTCCGTGAGCTTTAGTCTGAGATTTGTATAAATAATAGCTGATTTATTTGGCCATTAAAGCTTACCTCGTTCTTGATTTTCTCCAGGAAGAATTGCAAGTTTTGCAGAAGCTTGTTGGTGCCTTCGTTTAGAGAGGTTGCGATTTTCTTGGTGTCCAAATCGGCAATTCCCAATTGCTCACCGATCTTTTGAGCCAAATTCTGGGCGTCTTGTGCCAGCTTCTCCAGGTTGCTTTCTTGCGGTTCCGCTGGATTTTCTGTTAAGGATCCCTGCGGAAGAAATACCTGGTGAAAATGAATGGAACATGATTGAGAAATATACTTGTGCGATGAGCACGACGACTGCGACAATGCAGAGTTTCATGTTGATTGTTTGGTTGTTGCTGACTCAGGCGCAAGAGCAAGACTGAATGTTAATTAATTGACTGGTGTATCTCCTGAATATCTCCACTCATGAATGATAAACAATGTCATCTCTTGGTGAACTTTTACACAGCTATTATTAATAAAATTTGCAGTTTAAAAATTTCTCTTAATTTTTAGGTAATCGTAAAGAAAGACAGCGGGTGGATTTTGTAAATTTAAATTTTTATTTTATAAAAAATATCATTTTTTTTTGTTTTTTTTTTTAAATCACATGTATGTTGTTGTTGTTTTTTTTTTAAGAAATATTTTTTTTTGTTGTTGATGGACGAGAACTCCAGTTTAGTGTTTGTGGGTCTTCTCGTGTTCTTCGACGGCGGTCTTGACTTGCTTCTCGACGTTCTGGCCGATTTCCACGATGTTGTCCAAGAAAGTCTTGGAGAATTTCTGGAAGTTTTCTTGGGCTCCTGAATAGAAAATTATTAGATTATGTAATTACGATTTCGTTGGGTGGTTTCAATGAAATTACCTTGAACTTGTGGTTCGTAGGACTTGACGAGCTGCTGGACTTGGTCGGCGGCGGTCTTGTAAGCCTTGTTGAATTCAGTCTTGATCTCTTCGGCCTTCTTGGTGGCATCGGGACCGGCAGCCTTCTGCAAATCAGCGGCGACGGTGGCCAATTTCTCTTGGACGGTCTTCACGGCGCTGCTGACTTCTCCTTCATGGGCTTTGGATTCATCCTTGACTTTGTCGAGGAAGGTTTGCAAGTTCTCGAGGAGTTTGTTGGTTCCCTCGTTCAGGGAGGCACCGATCTTCTTGGTGTCCAAATCGGCGATTCCCAACTGCTCTCCAATCTTGTTGGCCAAATTCTGAGCGTTTTGGGCCAACTCTTCCAATTGATCCTTCTGGGGAGCGGCGGCCTTAGGCTTAGCCAAGCATCCCTTCAAGAAAAAAAAAACGCAAAATTAGTACGCACAAACACAAATGAAATTTTAAGAATGCAGACTACTTACTTGGATGGCGAAGAGGGCAACGGCGACAAAGAAAAGTTTGTTCATGTTGAATTTGTTTGTAGGTTGTTAACTCGAGTGCAAGACCAAGACTGAAGATCGCAGCCGGGATCCGTCTATTTATACGGACCTTCTTGACCCTACTCCACTGATATCCGTTACTACCTTTTTTTTTTTCCTTTTCTCTTCTATCCTCCCTAATCTTAATCTCACGCGCTCACAAAACACACAAACTCAAAACAAACATGAAAATCTTCCACTCCGTAACAAAAGGCTATTCAATTGTAATTACATAATAAACAATAATTCTCCGCATTGACGGACACTCTACCAGTAAGCATTTCGATAAGAAATAATCGCGCACTGCCTTTCAATATGAATAATCATAGACGCTGACTAACTAACGTACACAATTCCAATAAAACAATATCAAAAATCAAATTTCAGTTTATTTGCTTATTAGTAATTACTAACAAAATTTCATATTACAGAAATAATAAATAGTATTGCACGATTGCAGTTCGTAAATTCTAAATTTTGAATAAATTCTAGTAATTTAATTTGCAAAATAGAAATAATAAACCTCATTTTCGTCTTGGATTGTATTTGAAGGAAATTTCTATACGAACTGCATAGTTCTAATATTAGTAGGTCAATAACGGTAGTACTTAATATTTATAGGGTAAAGAAGACATAATGCGAAATCATAAATAAAACAGCAAATGAATCAGAATTCAAATTTCAAGGTGGAAAAGAATAAAACGAGCGAACAGCATTATTTCCATTAATGCAAGCCAATTAAGGATTGGAGAGAGAAAAAAAAAGGCTAATTAGTCATTAATGAATAATAGAAAATACATTTGCGTTGTTTCGTGCGCATTGTTCGGAAAAATAATAGTTTTGGAAAATGTTTTCTGCAAAGTCGCAAATTATCGCAAAATTGTACGAAAAAAAAAATTGCGCGATGTTCTTCGCGTGTA
This sequence comes from Nicrophorus investigator, assembly GCA_963457615.1. Taxonomy (NCBI): domain Eukaryota; kingdom Metazoa; phylum Arthropoda; class Insecta; order Coleoptera; family Silphidae; genus Nicrophorus; species Nicrophorus investigator. The sequence continues at coordinate 30,466,735 of OY735141.1, forward strand.
ATCACGTAAGGCCATCGGTTGTTTATCGCTGGATTTATGTAAATATTATTTTAAACCCAAATTTTGTTGCAACGCTAAACAGGATTTGGTATCGTCATCGGATCAAATGTGAAAAAAAAAATCAAACGAAATTAAAAAGATTGCAATTGGCTTTTGGTCTTGTCTTCATTTCGCATACGCACGTAAGCGTCTTAATTTTGGATAGCTTTCTGGAACTTGCGAATGTGGGTCAAAGTCGTCTTATCGAACTGAAGACTAAATAAAATTCATCAGAAACAGGAACCAGGGTCAACAAATCGTTTGGGCTCAGACAACAAAGCGCGTTCTAATCATCGTATTCAAATAAACAATATGTTTTGGTCTCTGTGTACTTTATGATTACAATATTGATGATATAATAAGGATATTTTTCTCGTCTTAATCTCGACGTATCGTCTGAGAAAGAAAAATCCTGTACTTCTTACACGTTCGAAGGACGAGATTGGATAAACATTCGTGCATCTCCAGCAATGTCATCGCTTTAAAACACACACAACATCGAATCTACGTTTCAGATTATTAACAGTTTCTTCTGAATATCTATCTGTATTTATTTCGCAATTTTTAAACACTTTTTTTTATCGTCTGCGGCTTTTTTTGCTTCAACTTCTGTCGTTCAATTAAATGTACTTTTTGAGACATTATCTCGTTCCGTAGAAGGATGTGATTAGAAAATGTGACTCAACGCACAAGTATTATTGCTTTATTATATAATACATGCATGCATCAATAATTCTACAATTAACAACGTTTCATAATTGAAAGACAGAATGTAAAATGAGCTAAAACAGTGCATTTCAAATTTAAAGTAATTTTATATTATTATTTACTTAAAATATACCATTATTTTTTTGCAAAATTTATTGTACAAAAAATGCGATTTTGAAAATTTTAGTTTTAGAGACTTTATAATCTTAACAGATTCTTGAAATGAAATAAATTTTTAGAAAGTTTTACCTATGCATTTTTTTTTTTAATATTTCTATTAGTGTTTTTCCACACTTTTCAAACTGTTTCTATTTTATAATATTTTGCAATTATAAAATATTGTATTTTGTCATATGTCAGATGAATCACCGAAACGTTATCGCAATTATAAGAAATCAATTGATTAATACTAAAAAACATCTTATATTTTTATTTCTAATAACATCAAGTATGAAATAATACGATGAAAGGTAAATTAAAAATGTTGTTTTTCTTGTGTAAATATTTATTAAACCGAATACTATTTTATGTTAATACGAAAACATAATTGCAGGATTTAAGCTCAACGTGTGAAGGGAACTTAAATGTCAGTCGTGCAAACAAAATTAAAAACATGATTCTCTTAGTTGGCACCCTCCTGGATTTTCTTGACCAAATGCTTTCCTTGGTCGGAAACTTCCTCTCCGAATTTCTGGATCATACTGGTCAGGTTCTTCAGCATATCATTTTCCTAAAAAAAAAGTAAAGAAAAAAAAACGAAAATAGTAAGTATAAGAAAAAATAACTTGATTTTGAACAGATGATTTTTCAGGTGGAAAAAAAAAAACTTGCTTTGTTGTTGTTTACAAACTGTCAAGTGGTGCAGGTAAGAAATAGACCCTTTTCAATTTAGATTTACGATGCGTCCGCATTAAGAGATTAAGTATGAAACTGGTTTCAACTAATGGAAGAAAGATAAGCGAAGGGTGGGTTGTTTTGATGGCGACTCACTCACCTGGATGTTCTTAACGATGTTTTCGAATCCGGTCTTAACAGCGTTTAAGGCATCATCGATGTCCTTGGTGTTGGTGGCTTCGGTATCCCTTTGCACACGCGGAATTGCGGAAATAAGCTTAATAAAAAACAAAAAATATAGTTTCTTCTCAAGATTTTGAAATGAAGTTTAGACTTACCTGGAAGAAGCAGATCGCGACTGCGATGCAAATCAAAGTCAATCTCAAAGCCATTTTTGTTGTTGTTGGTTTTTGTTGAATGTTTCGTTAAAGAGACTTTTAGTGTGCTTGTCAGGAGGAGCAAACGACGAATGGCCGCACTAAACTCAATTTCATTTATTTATATGACCAAACGGCCTGCGTCTGCGAAAGGTCAAAACGGTCAGGGGACTTTATACCCTTAGTTGTTGAGAAAATCTAGAAACAGGATATTTTCTATTCTATTCTCTTTCTAGTCCTGTTAATTATTTTGTTTGTGTTCACTTTTGCATTTCGAAATCTTTTCTTTTCGATGAATTCTGAAACGCATCTCGTCCGCATCAATGGAAGATCCTTCTCCGCACGTAAAACGTTTGCTGCATTCGAGATTCGAGCCCGAGGAAGCAAATTGGACCGAATTAAACTTGAACTCTGAACTCGAGATTAAAATTGATATACGTACATTTTTTCCCCTATGTATTTGCACCGAGTGCGCATCAATGGCAATCGCCTACATGACTTGATTTATTGCGTAAAGAGCACATGTCGATGTTATAACATTACATTTTTACATATATTGTTTACAAACCAATAAAATGCAAGCAAGTGTATTCAATTCAATTATATTTTCTTAAAAAAAAATCACTTAGAATCCGGTTTATTTCTGTTGTTTCTTTTCGTTGCAACATAGATTAAAAATAGTTTATCTATTCGTAGTTTTGCTGCGATATTAGATAATTCGGGATATTATATTATATACATTTTAGAATTTTTTTTGCAATAAGTAAGTTTTAAAATTAAGTAAAGGGAAAGTTTTTTTTTAAATAATGATAAATAAAGATATCCATTTGAATAAAATAAATAATATTTGAGTATTTTAATAGAAAAATGTATACAATTTATATAAATGTAACAAAAATATAATTTTAAATCGATATAAATATTTACAAATAAATAGAAATCAGTGAGGATCAGAGTTTAATTTGAGTAGCGGCCTGCAGCAGTTTCTCCGCATCCTCGCTAATGGTTTTAGAGAGAGAAGCGCGTTTCTTCGCCCTCTCTACGGCCATCTTGCACCTGTGTTGAGCGGTGTTCAAAACCCTTCCAATAAATTCCAAAAGGGACAGATTATCCTGTTTTTCTACCTGCTTTATTATCTCATTGTGGCTGCCTTTATTGGCCTTGGACAGGAACCTGGCGGGGATCTCTATTGAACCGGAATCCTCATCGTCGTTATCCTCGAAGGACGTGCACTGAACAAGACCATTTTATTATTCGAAAGGAACCCAAATGAAGCAATAAAAAGACAAAGTAAATATAAGAGGAGAAAAAAAACCTACCTGAACGTGTAGGATTTGTAAGAGGATAAGAAATAGGATAAATTTGTCGGCCATCCTCACGCACGTATTACGAACGAGTGACGGATATTTAGCGCGGTGTGTGCTTTTTTATTGCCGAAGGAAAAAATGTGCAGGGCTTGCGAAAAGAAATTCAATGCCAACGGCTGTTGATCAATGGCTTTTGTTGATGTTGTTGTAATTTTTTTTTTGTAAATTGTTTATTTCATTTAGACAACAACAAATGTTATGAAAACATAACAATCGAAATTTGTAACATAAATAGTGGAATACGTGAATCCCGTAATAAATTAAAAGTTTAACTCTCCTCTGTACGGGGCACAGTTCGGACAGGCGCGACCGTTCGGATAGTTTCCGGTAAACTTAATCTGAGGAAAGTTTAACTGTTTCCTTGGAGACGGAGCAAAGTAGTATCCCTGACTAGGAGGTAACATGTCATACATGTTGGTTTGTTGCTGCGGCTGATAGTAATATTCGATGGGAGTCTGCTGCGGGGGCGGCACGAACATCTCGTAATATCTTGGCGCCGGCGATTTGTAAACATTCAGATCGTCGACATCGGCTGTGAATCCGTCCGGATTTCCGTTGCACGTCAAACAACCGTACGTTGGAAACGGCTTAGGTTTAGGTGTCGTCTCCGGTTTGGGCGTAACCTCCGGTTTTTCTGTAGTCTCCGGCTTCGGTGTTGCAGAGGACACAATTTTAGACTTGCAGGCTTCCAAGATAGCCCTGAAGATCTCTTCATCGCTTTTACCTTTCTTCTTCAGCTCTTCGCATATTTCGCACGGTCCCGATCTCCTGCTGATCTTATGCACGACAATATCCTTGCAACCTTTCTTCTTCGGATCCAAATTCTCAACTAGTTCCGTAATCTTCTCAATATCCGCATCGCTGATCTCCTGCACACCTTCCTGCTCCAACTCCTCGAGAGTTTTTTTCTCGTTGCCCTTATAGAAATATATATTCGGTGCATTCACATTCTCATCGATTATGGCCCTAGGTTTCTCGGTGTTATTCAAATCTAGGAAATCATCTGAAACGAACAGATTGAAATTCGATCCCTTCACTTCTTCTTGAAAGAACTCTGTCAGTTTTTCAATTAAATCGGCCGAAATAACGTCGTCACCCTTATTGCTGGTGATGTAAACGTTCAATGCCTCTTCATCAGAATTCTCGTGAGGGCAATTGTACACTTCCACAGAGTAATTCGGCTCTTTCGTCGTCGGCTCCACTGTTACAGTCGTTTCATTTTCAGCTTGCATTTCGCATGGTTTGTAAATATAGCAGTTCCAATTTTTGTCCAAGAAAACGCCGGTTTTGCCTAAAAACTTGGTCATATTGGCTGGCGCATTAGCCAAGTCCGTAATGATTGTGCATTCCTGGAAAGAATTAATTGCAGCTTTGGTGCTCGCTTCAGTTGTTGTCGTAACGAATGGATTAGAAGGTAAAATTTCTATAGTAGATGTAGGCAATTCTGTTGTAGTTGATGTTAGTGTAGTAGTTAAAATATCATCTGGGGTCGTAGTAGAAACAAGTTCAGATTCAGTTGTTCCAATCTCTGTGGTAGTGTAAACTTCTGTTGTTGTAGGTTCATCTGTGGTTGTTGCAGGTTCATCTGTGGTTGTTGTAGGTTCATCTGTGGTTGTTGTAGGTTCATCTGTAGTTGTTGTAGGTTCATCTGTGGTTGTTGTAGGTTCATCTGTGGTTGTTGTAGGTTCATCTGTAGTTGTTGTAGGTTCATCTGTAGTTGTTGTAGGTTCATCTGTGGTTGTTGCAAGTTCATCTGTAGTTGTTGTAGGTTCATCTGTAGTTGTTGTAGGTTCATCTGTGGTTGTTGTAAGTTCATCTGTGGTTGTTGTAGGTTCATCTGTGGTTGTTGTATGTTCATCTGTGGTCGCTTCCGCAGACTCAGTTGTTGGATTATTAGATGTTGTGGTTACAAACTCTGTAGTCGTGGTTTCGATGTCCACGGTTGTTGGAGTGAACAGTGATGTTGTTGGAATATCAGTTGGAGCATCAGTTACAAAAGCTTCCGTCGTTGTCAACGTCGCGAAAACGATGTCGGCTGTTGGTGCATCCGTAGTTTCTGTCGAAATGACAGTTGTTGTAGAAGGATAGTTGGTGGTTAAGACTGCGGTTGTCGTAGAGATTGGTGGTTGTTGTATTGTTGGATCTTTGGTAAACGGACAGACAATCTTCGGTAGAGTCGTGTGTTCAGGTGTCTCGGTGATTGCATGAGGTGGCTCCGTGGATTCACTGATGCAGGGAGGATTCGGAGATGGCGTTGCTGTAGTTTGAGGTGTCACTGGAGGCTGATGGGGTTGATAAGGAGGATAAGGAAAGAGGTATGAATGATATCCGGTTTGGTAATGTCCGTAAGGTGGAGGTCTCATGTAATACGGATAAGTTTGTTGCAAATTTGGCTGCGGCTGAATAGGTGGTTGCGGTGGTGGCAGTATCGGTGGATGAGGTGGTGGCATCATCATGTAATGCATCCTAGGATCGTAATAGATCTGATGATACCCGTTCGAGCACGAATGCGGGACCGGTTTTTCATTGAAATGCAACATAACCTGAGCGTTTGCCACAGCTTTCGATCCATCGCTCTTCGCATCCGTCACCTCCTCTTCGGTGCCAAAATTTGCTCTCTCCACGATCTCGTGATCATCGTACCTCGTGTCCGGCGTATGGAATATAGTTTTGAAATCGTAGATCGCAGATTTCTGCTGAGATATCTGCAACGGCAACATTATTGTTAGTTTCGCTTGCAAATACGATTGATGATATATTCACTTACATGGATCACACTCAGCAGCAACGTCAGAAGGCTTACGGAGGAAGCCCACAGCATGTTGTCAAATCCTGGGCCAGACTAAAGAACAACATGCAGGCCGTTCGCGTTATATTGGATTTGACAACCTTGCAACGCTCATCGAAGCAACACGTTCAGCAATCAAAACAACAAATTTCAAACAAACATATTGTTATTATCCTATTCGTAAACAAGTCCACGACTTCTTACAATCTATGCCATAGATGCAAACATCATAATATTCCAGGAATTAATTATTTAATAAAATTAAAAATTAAATAATTACTGAGGTCAGTTCGATAATTCAAAAAATAGGCTTCTAGCCATTGTTTCACTCGTCAATCATCTAATAATAATAATAACATAATTATATGTGTCGTTTTTCAAAACTGCCCTCGCATAACAAATTCAAGTACTTTATTCAGAGATCTGATTGAAACTTTTTAAAATATATATTTTACAGATAACAAAATTATGTCAACATTTCAATTAATTCATTAATAATACGCGTTACCTAATTGTTATGCAACTTGCTATTTCGTAACAGAAACATTTGCATTTGTTATGATTGTAATGCAACAATCGAAGCAAGTTCAAGGTATATCGATGTGTGTTCATACATTAAGAATTTAAGTTCGTTCGATTGTTACAAATCGAATTTCAATTTTAAAAATTTAACATCTTAAGACAAAAAATATTCATAATCTTACAATTTTTAGTAACATTAAATATTTTCAATTATCCTGAAAGCTATTACATTTATGCTCCTAGATATACAGGGGTGGACTGTTAACTTTGAGGACCCTAAGCTAACACTGTTTATGGCTCTACAATAACAATATTTGGGGGCTTTTGATTAACCTAAGTTTAGGTCAGTTTAGATTCCCAAACAAACCATACATAAATATAAAACGCATAGTCGCATCTCGAAAATAAGATATGTTTCACAAATTACTTAGTAAATCGAAACTAATTTTTCCGAGATTTTCTAAATCATCCACTGAAAAACTATCATTTCGTACATGCAACAATTTTCTCAGATTTCACCAATCTTAATGTTAGTTTCTTCTTTTCGTATAATAACTTCATTGTAATGAATTATTTATTTCTTAGTTTAAGGATAATGTAAATTTTTAAATAAATGAGAAAGTATAGATAATTTCGATTTTTTTATTGTATAATTTATTGATGATTTAAAAAAAAATATATTTCATTTCTTTTCTGAGGATTTCCAAAAAAATAATTTTGTCCGGGTATCAAGGATGTTGCATTTTCCGCTCACATCTATCCAATTAACATCTGCAACAGAAACAAACAAATAAATACATTTACATGGGATAAATAGGGTCGGAAAATGCAACAAGTATAATAAATAATTAGGATACAACAAATATTTACAATGGATAAGGTTACGATTTATCTAAAACTAATCTTTGCTCTTATGGATTTTGATTTTCTCCAAGAAGGCAGCTCGCTTGGCTTCGAACCCTTTCAGGAATTCTTTGAAATCAAACTTTTCCTTTTTATCCCCTTTCAACTCATCCAGGACCTCTTCTTCGACTTCCTCTTCTTTGCACAATTCCTCCTCCAGTTCGTACAGCTGTTTCTCAAAGTCATGCACAATTTGAATCTCCCTTCGCGCACTCTGATTGTATCTGATCTTCTTCGATAAATCTTTTATCGCTCCCAATTGCAATTTCTTTACGTGATTCATCTCCTGCACCAGTTTGGCCATCTCCACGATTTCATCGTGATCGTCCCGGTCTAGGTATTGCCTCAGTTTTTCGAGCCTCTTAACATTCGACTGTATTCTTTCGTCACGCTTCTGCTTCAAGTTGCTTTCGATTTCGCTTTTCTCGAAATCCAAAAACTTAATTTTATTAATGTGACTTATATAAAATAGTTCCTCTTGAGATCTAATCTTTGCTCCCATCTTGAGTTTCTCACCGAAACTCTCCTGGATCCGTTCGAAAATTAGTTTCGTTTTGAATAGATTTACCAAGACATCAACCAAAGTGCATTTACAAAATTGATCTTTGCTTGCGAGAACATTGCTCGTGGATTTGGTTAATGAGTTTATAAGCTTTTGCAACTGCTTTATAAACATTAAGATGTTATTTTTGGATGGGGCTTTATTATTTTGGATGCCTTTCTTCCAATCGTTGGCCAATGTCGTCTTCAGTTGTTGCAACTTGAAGAGTTCCTTATACAATTTCATGGTCGGCTCGAAATCGGCGTGAACTAGGTTTTGGATTTCTTTCAGAGTGCTGCTAATTTCTGCTTTGATCAAATCCGATGCTTTTTCCGGGTGTAAATGGTCCATATGTTTCGTGCTACCAACAATTTCTTCGGGTTTCAGCAAGTCTTCCAAATGATGTTCTTCCTCACTGTGCGCCGTTTTCTTCATAAAACTCTTGGCATCAAATTTTTGTAAAGTAACTTTAAATTTGTTGGGGTTCATGGCCTCTTTAAATTTCGGAATCGAATTAAAGTGGTTATCCAATATGTCCTCGTCACTGTGGACGTCTTCTTCGGAAAATTTCGCCCTCAGCAATTCTCTAATCTCATCTTTATCGATGAGTTTCAGTAATGAACGTTTGCAAACGCGTTTCTTTCTTGGAGGCATCTCTTCCTGATGGACGTGTTGTCCTTTAGCAATTTTGGCCAAGTAAATTGTACTGTCCGTTTCATTACCAAAGTTCTCAAACACCAAAGCCATGTTGGAGCCCATGAAAGTCGAGTTTTTATTGTACAGAATGAGATCTGCCGTTCCGTCGTCGTTCATTTTATAGTTCAAAATCTCTAGCGAGTCTAGGAAACTGGACGTGTCTCGTTTCGATCTTCTAAAATTTCCCATAAAGCTGCTGGCAAAATCCATGGCACTTCTGTGAAATTTTCTTCCGAAATTCGTTATGTAACGCTTTGAGGTGAGCAACACCTTTGGGACGCAATCAACTACCGGCACGAAATGATCTTTTAATCTGTCGAAATGCTTGAGCATTGTTATCGGAGTATTTATGAAATAGAAAAGTGGAATTTGCGGAAATATCTGATCCAAATTGAAGTTATCGTAGAACATACGACCTAAGTTACTGTTATCGCCGTAGTCTTCGACTTCGGTAACCTGATAGTAATCTCTTTTGAATCTATTTTGCATCGGTTTGATCATCGTCGGTTTCACCTTACCGTGTAAACGCAACATATCTTTCTTTATAAGATTGCTTTTCACTTTCGCCGCTTTAGCTTTAATGTTGGCGAGCAGTAATCTCGTTTTCAGAGGCTGCGTGTAATACATCAAAGAGCGTTTTCGTCTACCGTACCTTCCGCAAGAGCAGCCTCCAGATGCAAAGTTGACATATGGACCGCCGTAGTTGAAGTCTTCCTCTTCGGCTTCTCTCAAAGTGGTGAAGACTGGATTTGTGGCGCAGGGCTTTTCAGCTTCGCATCCCTTGGCTGGCATCACAACGCGATCCGTAGATGCAACTAAACCGTACAGGAAGCAAGGTTTCGGGTTCTTGTGGACCGGAACCTCGACTTGATAGTTGTAGGAATACAATGGCTTCGGCGCTGGCGGTTTCACCAATTCGATGGCTTGGCACTTGTAGCAATAAGTTTTTGGGGCGCAAGTTTCCGTTTTGATTACTGGAGTCTCAACTTTGTACGGAATTTCCTAAAAATATACCAAATAGTAAGACGTTCTTCGGAGCAAATAAATGATGCGATAGACTTACCCTTGCGCAATTGCAAGCCGTTCCACGGTAGATCACTTTGATCGGAGCCGTTGGTGGTGAGACCACGCGCAAATTCTTTCCACACTAAAATTGTAAAGAAATCTCGTTAGTTAACTTAATTTTGCGCGATTTCCTATTTTGCGAAAACTCACTTTTAAGCAACCGCAATCGCAGCTGACGGCTACGATCAGGATCGCAAGGAACGAAAGGACAGCGGCGAGTTTCATGGTGATGCCTGTGAACAGGTATGATACTCTTACTCTAGCTGACACTTAGTTTTTATAGACAGTTTTGTTTGCGGTTCGTACGTGTTCATATACAAATATGAAGGTCGTTTCCAACGAAGGGCAGCCAAATAAATAACACAACAAATATCTGAAGTTGCAATTTGCTGTTTAGTATTTGTCTCTTCAAGCAAACGATTACGATACAACCAAATAGTAAACATTGCAATATATACAAGCACATGTGTAGTCGATTACACTTTTCAATTTGAAAACCAACCAAACATTAATATAATAATTTAACAATAAGAAATTAATTAAAAATAGGTATTAATTACTATGACTATCCAAAAGTACAGGATTTATTTTTGAAATATTAATAAGAAGCAAACGAATCATCTAATAGTGACCATTATTTTATTGGTTTCAAAATGTTATTTATGATTTAGTATTAACAAATTATAGAATATATCTTATTATTTTGTGCAGTTTTTTCTCTTTTGTACATTAATTTTAGGACATTTTGAAAGATACATTATTATTAAGTTTATGAAATAAATAATGCGAAATTTGTTTCTTATGCAGAAATATTTTTTTACAGATGTCCTGCAATGGGTAAAAGTTTATAAACTTTTCGTTACACTTGAAAAATTAGTGTTGTACAGTTTTAATTCGATTATGGGTACTTTCATGAGTTAGTAAACAATTTTTAAAAAAATCTTATATCTATTTTCTCGAGCGTTAGATTAAATTATCAAATAAATATGATTTGGGAATTCAAATGTTTGTATTGAATATTTCCGATGTAAACACATTTAAACGATACAACTCAAATCTTGTAGAAATTATCGAAATACGATATTTACATATTGTTGGTATACTGGTCGTGTTATAAGTAGATAATTTTGTAGAGAAAAAAAATGTAGAAAATTACTTCTCAATTTTCTATTTGAGAATAGAAGAAAAGTCGCGATTAAATTGTAAACATTTGAATGTTTAATAATACAGCGTATGTTTGCATTATTTGTTTTGCATTGCACTCGCTGTTTGTTTGCATTATCACGCTTTGTTTATAAAACAAAGAATGTTCATTGACACTCTATGAAAATATTCGTGTAGTGTACGAAAGTTACTATTTTTACTACATGTTGAAAATAGAAGTAAATATTACTTTATTGTGGTATAGTGTTATATTGGAAATGAATGCGGTATAGAATGAGTTTCAAAAAAATTGTTTTATTTAATCTTTGGGAATTTTGTGTTTGCGATTTTATATTTTACAGGTTTGGTCTGTTCGCCCAGCATTTAGTTGGAGCAGCCGTAAGAGTAATGGCGATTGGCCGAATTGGCGGAGGAAGATGAAGAGCTTGAGCTGGAATAGCTGGACACGAAACGCATTGGCATATCTTCGCCGCTATCGCAATCGAGCGGTACCCTCGGGCCTGGAACGTAGATCTCCCTCTGCGGGGTGTTCTTCATGATCACGTTTCCGGGGATGAAACCATCGTCGCAGTTGCTGCTTGCTCTTTGGACCGGTTGCGGGTTGGCTTGGACGTTGCCTTCGACGGCGACGAATGGAACGGCTGCTACATTGGCTTTTCCGAAACCGATTTCGCCGTAGCTCAATTGCTTCACGTTTCCACCTCCGAATTCTTGAGTGTCGATTTCATCGGCGTACTCCTCGGCGGCCAGCTGTTCCATAGCTTCCTCATCGACGGATATTCCTTTGTTGCAGGAGACCGGTTTCAATTCAACAATTTCGCCGTTAAGTTTGTAGAGAAGCTCTTCGGGCACGTTCTTGACAACCTTAGCCTTTGATCCGTCGATGGGCAAACGGCGGAAACCGAAAGCCAATTTGTCTTCGCTGGTAGCGCATGCTTTCTGCTGGGCCTTGTATGCCAAACTCAGGGAGACTGGATCAGCGGCGGCGGTGTAGACGATCTCTTCCTGTTGAGGGGCATAGGCAGGTGCAGAGTAAGAAGCTGCAGAACCTCCAGCATAGGATGAACCACCGTTGAAAGACGAAGCGCCGCTGAAGGCAGAGCTACCGCTGAAGGATGAGCTACCACCGTAAGATGAGGAAGACGAACCACCCGACGAAGAACCACCGCAAGAACAGCTTTGCTTGTTGCAGGAAGCGCAGACTGGTTTTGGTAGGAAAGCCGGGACCACGATGGATTGCTTGCAAGAGCACAGATCACCGATTGGCTTAAGCGCTGGCAATCCACCGATCTGCTTGCAGACTACTCTCGGTTTGCTGATGTCCTCCAAGTTCAATTTTGGCAGCTTAGCTGGTCTGATGACCATTGGGGCGCATTTCGGTCCACTGCACATGTCGCGACCTTCGCCAAAGCTGCAGAGGCAGGCGGAGTTAGCCTAATCCAAAAAAAGAAAGAAAATAATTAATGATCTGTTTCAACTTCTTCATCCGTTATGTTTACCTCTCTAGCGACGATGGCTAGGACTGCAATAGCTGCGATGCATCCAAAACTCTTCATATTGCTCAAATTCTCGTTGATACCAAACTGATGGTGAGCTCTTCGGCATGCCAAACTTTTATACTTCAATTTCGGTTTGTTTGTTTTCGCGTTTCACGCACCGCAACCGGCAAGGTTGCAAATTGTTTTCTGTTTTGAAATACACCAAACGTGAGCAATGTCAATGGATCGACGACAAATTACACACAGTCATCAACTTCTACAAAGGTAACACAAGTTTTAATCTCAACGTCTACGTTAAGCTTATGATTTTAAATCATATACATTTTGAATTAGAATAACAGATAGTTGGACAATTTTAGAGCCTGTATACAACAGCATAACAGTATCTCTTCTCTTCCAGATAACAATTAAACTTTAATTTTATTCCATCTTCTTAATGAAGTCACATATTATAACTTTTTTGTAAGAAATATTGAATAAATCACAAGTTTTTATAGATAAATAATAATTATTTCAATCATTCAATTATCAAATTTAAATTATCAATAACCAATATTTGTGTTTATTTTTTAATATTAAAAATTCAGATAAAACGTGAATTTCAAATATTTCCACAGTCGTCCTTTATGAAAGTCCTGATGCGTTTTTAGTCCATCTGTCGGATAATCTATGAAAGAAATGATAAAAGTCTATATATATTTTTTACAGGATTCACGCACTCGCGCGCAGGTAACATAGAAAACTGCAATTTTTTGAACTCTTAAATAGCGTACATCTTTATTGGATAACTACTTTAAATTACGATTAATTTTACAGATTATATGTATTATGGAGCGACAGAGCGGATGCTTTCGCAAACGGATTAAAGCAATAAATTAAATGAAAGCACATCATTCATTTTCCAGCTTTTCTTTTTAATAATAAGAATCAATTTCGTGTCCAATTTCTGGTGTGTATGTGTGTGTATATATAATCGGTTTCTTTTTTTTTTAGAAATATATAATAAAAATAAAATAAAAACAAAAAATATATCATCATGTAACATAAAACAAATAAAAAAGAATGATGGTGGCTTTGTTTTTTTTCGGTCTGTACCTAAATAGTAAAATCTACTACAAACAATACATCATCTCGCAGCTCAGGAAAATTTCTTCATGCTCAATTATTAAAAATATTTTTTTTATATATATATATATATGTATATAAATCTATCTACAGAAGAAACGAAATAATATGATCTGTGTGCTTCATTCGCAAAACAAGAGGCTTCTTTGAAACTTGTTCCTTTTTTTACAGTCTAAACAGAAATAAGCGCGATTTAATCGCCTCGACATCCAACACACACATTTTATCTTTAAGTTATGTAGGACTTTGAAAATTCGTGCCACGGTTACCCTACTACACGGTCAACAAATCGCTACTTAAAAACTAAATCTAATCGATTTATTCATATTAATTTGTTTCCTTTCGTTTCTCATTTATATCTCACAGGTCCCTTAAAAAATAATCAAAAAATTAAACAAAAGACGGCGAAAATAGTTGCTATTCCTTTGTGTGTGTGTGTGTGTTTGTATATAGGGTGGTAGGAGAAAAGGAAGAAAACTGTTATCAACAACTGTAACAGAAAAATAACAGGCGCACAGAGCATATGCGGCCACCCTAATTAAAACATTCATAAAAAAAAACAATAAAAAAACATATGTTAACTTAATACTGTGACCGGAACACCCTGTTTTCTTGCACGATTGAATATATCTTCTTCATCGCCGGAAAAATATTCCTCATTTATTCTTCTTCTTTTTAAAGTGCAGCAAAATCACACTCAACGGACGCACACAGGAAAAAAAACAAACACTCTGTTCCTAAATACAACACTTCAATGGTTTTTCTCCTCGACGTTCTCAGCATCCGATGATAGCGCCTTGATCAAAGAATCCACGCAGTTCTTAGGTATTAATGTGCCTTAAAATAGAATAATTTTATTAAAACATGAAACTATCTGATATATATATATATATTTACAACGCGTATTCCTTACAAAAGCACAATGTATGGCTTTAAGTATGAGCCTTTGTAAATGATGTATTTTTTAAATTTTTAATAATACTTACCAACAATTTTCAGGCCGTCGTCAGTACGCAAACGAATAACTTGCATTTTATTATTATGCGAACCATTCTTCGCAGCCAAAACGCCCTCGACGCGACTCCAGACGGACAAAACCGATCCAGATACCACGTGATAAGTACGTCTTCTCAGACCTACTTCACAATCGTGTCCCAGATTCACGTTTCGGCAATTTCCCCGCCAATATGCGTGAGAGCAAGTTGATACTGATGAATCGTATTGCGATTGCCATGGTTCCTGCGCCTCGTCCGATTGAACCTGTAATGTACAAGAAATAAGGAAAATGATGCAAGAAAAAATAATCAGCAATCAATTACCTTTTTGTACTTCTTTTCAAGATCCGCTAAACTTTCTTGCCGGAATTGCAGTCCAGTATTAGGTCTATGAACATAGAACAATTGATCTTTCTTGCTCTCCGATTTCTTCTTGTTGCCGGTCTCTACGGCCACAGCCAATATCGCGGTGTGTTTGCTATTACGAACTTGATGCGATACATAGAAACCTTCTTTGGGTCCCGCCAATTCTGCCCATTTTTCTATAGCTTCGTCCCAGGACATTCCTCTCTCGACGTGCACAGTGTGCAGCTCAGTTGGTGCAGTACCCGTTGCGTGTTTCCTCAAGAATGTGACAGTCTTAACGCGCTTCACATTCTCGCCACCCGCTCCCAAATCTAGAATACCCAAATCAAAACGACCTGATCGTTTTGCTTGGGTAACTATCTCCGCCAGGGTGTCCGTGAAGTATCTGAAGAGTCGATTCTGCAGATCCACGGGCATTCCGAGAATACGATTTAGGAACTTGGACATATTATTATAATCTTTATCAAGTGACAGCACTCCCGGCATCGATTCACTATTAACAATTATTCCAACACCGACAAGTGCGGCCGCTACGTCTTTGAAGAAATCTCCTTTGTAATCTTGAGGCGGAGGCACCAAAGGACTCTCGTATCCCATAATTGTTTTCATCGTGGCTTCAAGTGCAGTCCTTCCATATTTGTTGTCAATATTAAATTGGCTCAGATCGCGAGTTTCTGTTGCTCTCCTATCACCGTGCGTTAAGGCACCCAAACTTTCCAACCGTTTTGCGACGATCGAAGCGAACCTCCGTTCTCCGGCCAAATCAGAAATTAAGAAAATATATTCTGGTGCGTTTACTTGATTACTTCGATGTGTTCTACCAAATTGCTGAATAGCTCTATCAGCAGACCACGGCAGTTCCAAAGTAATATGAACTCTCCTCCTTTGATTTCGCACCCTTCTATCACTCTGCAACGAAATACCGCTCGATGCAGCTTCGGAAATAATAGCGACATCCTTCTCGCCATCCATAAACCTTTGTTTCTCCGTCAAATTTAATGTCTCCAGTGGCACGTCGTGCTCTGATCTGCTTTCATATTGTATACCATCCTCTGTCTGAACTACTCTACCCTTCCTACCAGTCATTTCAGCGACATTCTCTGGTCCACCGAGTTCGTCAATAAGCTGATCCAAAGTATTTGGTGGTAATTTCTCCCCCAATCTTTCGATAGCATGAAGTAATTCCTCTTTCATGTTGCATGCTCTTTCAATAGCATCTTTAGGTGGCGCATAGTTCGGACCTCGCACCATTTGCCCGCCACCATTAGTTTTGTTGTTTTGTGTTTTCTGTGCCAAAAGCATACCAATTTTATCTTGCGTGGAAGGTCTCTTTTTCACGACCTTCTTAGTTTTCTTTCCCTTTTTCTTATTTCTGCTCCATGGATCGTTGTCGCTGTCACTGTCGCTATTGAATGGATTGAAATCGCTGCTCTGAGCCGAATCCGAATTACCGTCAGAAATTTCCGACTCCTCACCATCGGTCACTTTGAATTCAGAACCAGCCGAACAACTTCGTTCCGAATCACTCTTATCACTATCTGAGTTTGACCATTTATTACGTTTGACAGCTCTAGCTGCAGCTTGCCTCACTTGAAACAGAAAATCATAATTTTAATATCCGATTAAGTACGTAATTATGAAGAACTTACTCGGCTTACGTTTCCCTGTTGAACTATTTGCAGCAGAATCATTGTTACCATTTGCTGATTTCTTTCCTGACGGCGGTTCAATGCCCAACAGTCTGTGAATCCTACTTCTATCTGGAGCCGGAAAATGTTTTTCCACTAAAGTTTGAAATACCCCTTTGGCAGTTGATACAAAGTCCGTGAGTTCTCCGTCATCTCTTTCTAACTGTTCCAATGTTCTGGCTTCACCGGTACTCTGTAAACCAATGACAACACATTTTCCACATTTGATAGCTTCATGAGCCGTACCAACAGCATGGGGTACTTTAGCTGCAATACATAGGTATTTGAAAAAACGCTGATGCGATGACCAAAACTGTCCCCACATGGTCTTCCTCATTCTATTTTCTGCATCTATCAATTCCGCTGCTTCATGAAACTTTTGCATAGCCTCCACCCATAATCGAACGCTGGCATCATAAACCTTTTCGAAATCTTTAGACAAGGGAACTTCTTCGATTTTGAATGCAACTCCATGGAAACTCAATTGTCGAGCAATATACATTCCTAAATAATAAACAGATTTTTTTTATTACGTAATGAATTTAGACTTGACAAATGTTACCTCTTAATTTCATATCCATAGCCACAATTTCCATGGCACCTACACCACGTTTCTCGACAGCAGAAATAAAATCATTGAATTCTTTAAATGGTGATCCCTCGCCCCACATGCCGAGTCTAACCATATATGCCATATTTCTGGGTTCAGACGCTCCCGTGGCTGAGGCGTATATAACGCGAGCTTTAGGTAACTTATTTTGTAGTTCCAAAACAGTCAAACCTATAAAAATCACATATAATTATTATTCTATTTCCTTCTCTCTCTCTCTCTATATATATACCTGTTTTTGTGGGCTTTGAGGAACCAACTGGACACAAATTTTTAGCCCGGTGACATTCATCAAACACAATTAAACCGTCATAGTCAGATCCGCACCATTGCAATAATTGCTTAAGACGACTTTTATATTTGCCTCCAGCCGAATTCGATTCACCTATCAGAGCCGAATACGTCGAGAATACAACACCCTTCTTGACGTTTCCGTTGATGGCCGACGATATTTTTGCATATTTGAATTTGTTCAGTGGATGAACGTCTATCTTTCCGGCACCGATGTCCTTAAGATCACGCTCCGCATCGTACTTCAGATCATTAGAAACGGAAACCCAAATAGCGCGCTTCCTACCCTTCATATAATTTTCGAATATTATACCAGCAATCGTTCGACCTTTACCAACACCAGCACCATCACCTAATATCATATATGCGAATTACAATCGAGAAACAAAAACAGCAATATAATACAATACCTATTAAGAAGCCGGCTCTGGATCCATCGGGTAGAATATGCTCATGAGCTTGAGAAGCATAAGTAATACTTTCCAACTGAAGAGCAGACAAATGACCTCCGTTTATTGTGTCTTCGGGTATAGATAATTTATACCTAAATGATAGATTTTGAATAAGTAACTATTAGTATAATAACTTCTAAAATATTTTACCAAACGTCTGCTGGAGCTACAGAAGATAATGAAGCAGTCTCGACAACAGGATCTGGATGTTTTCTACCCAATTTTAATTTAGATGGCATGTAATCTTCATATGTCTCCGCAACGCCCATTTCTTCATCATCCACCTAAAATTAAATGAAATAAGAAATTGCACGATTTGATTAACAAACCCAAACAAACCTCTTCTTCCTCGCCGTGTGGTTGCATTTGCTTTGCATCAGAGTTCATCCACATTGAAGCCACAGCTTTACTGCTTAATTGAGGTCCCCAAGGATTCGCACCACCGGGAGTTGAATATAAAAGTGATGATAAATTTTGCATAAATGGATGTTGCATATATTGGTTGCCCATTCCAAACGAAGCCATTTCCACTACGAATTCAAAAGGTATCAGCATATAGTCAAAACTTGCATAAACAATGTGCATGCTCAAGAAAAATAATGAAAAACGCATTTAACTTTTGTTAAACGTTATAAAAAAAAATCATGCAAACGAAAGACAACATTAAAGATAAACAACATGCTGGAAAGGGTTTCTCAGAATTGAATGAGGACTTACTCTGCTGCAAGAATTGTGCAGCATTGAAGCCAGAGCCAGCTGAACCACCGCCAGCTCCTGCAGCGAACATATTTCCTAAATTCATTGGGCCTCCGAGGCTGCTGAGCATGCTGGCCATTGCAGACATACTCCCCATACCTCCAGCACCGACAGCGCTGCTCCCATAAGAATTACCCACTGGAACACAACACAATATTCCACATTTGGACAACACAATACAGAAATATATAATCGCCACCCATAGCAACAATAAACCCGGTACTCACTCTGTTGCTGTTGAGAGTTCCTCATCATATCAAACATCATATTCTTCTGCATAGCTTGAGACATCATGCCTGGCTTCAAATCTTGCTTCATCAAAGACTGATTCTGCATTGGCATTTGCTGCTGCGGTTGCTGTTGCGGCAGCTGCGGATCCAGAATACCAGCAGCCGATGCTAAATCTTTACCGCCTCCTAATATTTATATAATTATTAACCATATAGCAATAAATATTGTAAACAAAAATAACATACCCGGTACCAAAATTTTGTCTGGATCGTCATCTTCGTCAAATTCAGACCCAGAATCAGATTCGTCAATATTGTCATCCATCATGAATTATGTTTTTCTTTAACAAAAAAAAGTTTTAAATTTAATTATTATTTTAATCAATTATTATTATTTTCAATATAAATACAAAAAGTCATTGACTTTGTTTTTCCTGATAAAAAAATAGTTACTATTACAATAATTATAAAACATTAAATATTTGTAAATCATATAGAGCTTCCTGTTTCATTCATTTTTTAAAGACGAAACTTGTATATATTGCAAGTCATAATATAAACCAAGGTCATACAAATATAGCATACATATATTGTATAAAAGTTAAAAGAAAAATGTAATGATTTAATTTAATTGTATATTGATTTTCCATCATTCATTAAAGGCAATATTTTATAAATAATAATTTCAATGCATCTAGCCTTGTTTTTGTGCAAACATAAATTAATAAAATCGTTATTTAACATTTAGCTTATATATTTTACACTATTCACATTTGATTAGTTTCTAGAAGCATATTTCGTTAATGTAATGTTTATGAATCGTAAAACATGGAATGTATGTTTTGAAAATAATTGATTCATTACTATTTAATTAATTCTTGAAAAATTAGGCCAAAATAATTTATAAATTGAAAAAAAAAATAAAAAATTACAATTAAAAAAGTTTATATAATTGCTGTTAAATAACAATTTTCAAGTTCCTAACCTAAAACATAGGAAAACAATGCCGAAAAAAACATAACCTCAAATGTTTTGTTTATTTTTTTTTAGTACGGTATATTATTCGAATGTAAGGACCAAAAATTCGTTTTAGTGCTGGTCGAGTCAACAACTTATATTGAATAAATAATAAATTGGGACGGGGCGCCTGAATAATATATAACTTGTGTGCGAGCAAAGGGGTTGAACTTTTTTAGAGGAGCCCCCTAACATGGCGAAATCCATAACCAACGCCCTTTGATGTCAAATATTTAAGCCCCCCAAATATCGCTCTCATACGTTCCTATAGGAACGATTGTTTGCTTTGGATCAGAGTTTAAAAAAGGGACAACCTGAGAAGGAAAAGAAAATCGTCGGCTCATAATTGAATCATTTGTTTCGGCAAATGCTCATTAATGTTTAAGTAAATAATCTGGCAGGGAACGGAACTCGATAGCTAATTTGGCATTAGCTCAAACCGACCAGATGACAAAATAATGAAAATCACGAGAACCACTGCGAAAAAAAACAATGTGGGGGAAGCACGACAAAATACAAATAAAGAGGAGAAAACAAAAAAAAAAGGGAAATAATAGATCTCAACTTACTACTACTATTCGTTAAAGATCTCGTTGGACAATCCAATTGGTGTCTTGTGGTCCGTTAATATATCAGCAACTAGTCCCGATGGTTGTCCAAGAGCGGCATTCTATTCTATTTACGTAAAAACTGTTCTTCACAAGCACAGATCACCGCACCAACAACCATCCGCCATTTGCACAAAAAACAACTTGCCAAATTTACCCGTGATGCTGTGCGCGCCTTCGCCGCTGCCAACATCGATCCAATTCCCAAAGAAAAATCACCAGATTTTTAGGGAATTTTATCACCAGTTGAATGCGCTGTTGCCGGATCGCTCGAAATCAATAACAGTTCCAAAGAATCAGAGTAATTTTAGGTGAAAAAAAAGGTATTCCAATAAATTTAATACAATAATAACAACATATTTTAAATTTAATGCAAGTTTAAGAGCAGCTTTTATAAGGTAATTACATTGAACTACAGTTTATAAATGTTTGATGATCAGAGCAGTTGGTAATGCATTCAAAAGTTTTGACATTTCGAAAGCGACGCGAAGCCAAAACGTATATTTTTGTTTTGATCATAACCTATACGGTTTTTGTGAACACAAAAACAAATCTGCGAATATCTTTGTGATCATAAGTTGTTAATCGCTAGCGAAGATGTCCATCGGGGTACCAATTAAAGTTCTTCATGAAGCAGAGGGTCATATCGTCACCTGTGAAACAATCACCGGTGAAGTTTACAGAGGGAAGTTGATAGAAGCCGAGGATAATATGAATTGTCAGATGACCAATATCACTGTTACCTACAGAGATGGAAGGGTAGCTCAATTGGAGAATGTCTACATTAGAGGCTCAAAAATTAGGTTCCTGATATTACCAGATATGTTGAAGAATGCCCCAATGTTTAAAAAGCAAACGAAAGCAGGTACTGCTGGAAGAGGGAAAAGTGCTATACTTCGAGCTCAAGGTGAGATATCAAAGAAAAAATATACATTTATCATTCAACTATCAAATCGTAAATTCTCGTTTTAGCTGCAAGAGGTCGAGGGCGAGGGACGAATCCTGTATCAAGAGGTGGTCGTGGAGGCTCTTGGCAGGGTGGAACAGCAGCGCAGGGGGCTCCTGCAGGACGAGCCCGATAGCTAGACAAATAACATAAGTCCAAACTAATCTATAGACATTAGGTTAAGCCATTTCCAAATATTTAATTTATGCATTGATAAATTTCTTTCATTCAGAATTTCCTTTACTTTTATAACGTTTATTATTAAGTCATCTGATAATATACATACAATCATATATTTTTTATTTAATCAAAAAATTGCCTAATTTTATTTACAATTTGAAACCTGAATGTATTGCCACTATTCCCAGGCTTAAATTCTCGTAAGTTACTTGTCTGAATCCAGCTTCTTCAATCATATTTTTAAAATGTTCCTGTAATATTGAGTATTCTATATTTTGCTGAATTAAATATTTTATTGTACTCGCCTTCTTGGGGAATTGTCTTATGCTCTCAACCAGATATTGATATGGCTGCCATTTGCCAGTTAATATTTGTCCCATTACCGGTATTACTTGAAAGCTGTATTGGTCGTAGACCCATTGAGCTGGAGCATATTCCAATTGACTAAATTCCAAGCACATAAACCTACCACCTGGTTTTAAAACTCGATAAGCTTCTTTCAAAGCTTTATCAATGTGAGTCACATTTCTTATACCAAAAGCTATTGTATATGCATTAAACTTGTTATCTTCAAATGGCAATTCCTCAGCATTCCCTTGTTGCCAACAAATATGTTCCGGGTCGAATTTAAGTTTCTCGCAGCGAGCTTTACCAACATCGAGCATAGCCTGGTTTATATCACAGACTGTTACATGGCTACCCTCTTGCAAGTTTGAGTCTTTTACATAATTCAAAAATCTAAATGCAATATCACCTGAAACACATGTTAACTTTCATACAATAAGCATTGTTTAAAGTGTTATTATATTACCGGTGCCTCCAGCAACATCAAGCAGTTTTGTATTTTTCGTGGGGCCCAAATTGTGTACGAACATATCTTTCCATATTCGGTGGATACCCACAGACATAACATCGTTCATAACATCATAATTGTGAGCAACATTTTCAAATACCTCTCGCACTTTTTCTGTTTTTTCATTTTCCGGTACCGTTTCGAAACCGAAATGTGTCTGCTTAGCCGATGTTGAACATCTTCTAAAATTTTGTTTCACCACCAAATTCCTCAACAAACTCATCTTAAAACTGCTAGTAATGCTTGCAAGTTTTCAGGTTACGTGCACACCAATAGGCAACTTTATTCACATTAACATATTTATTTTTGATGACATTGTGCTACAATCAGTTAATGCTTTATTTTTGCTATTTACATAAACTAGTTAATAGTATTTATTGCTTAGTTGGTTTCCAAGCTTCAATTTTAGGTGTAGTGGTGCTGTAGGGGATATACTGTTCTGCAAAACCGGATCGATTTTCTGTGTGATCAGCCATCCATTTATATTTGGGTCTGGATGGATCATTCATGGGCAGCAAATCGGTTTTATAATGTAACCAACCATACCATTCAGCTGGTACCTGACTTCCATCATAATCCATTCCTAAAAGCATTTCTTTATAGTACTTTGAATAGTGAAAATCCTATTTGATCACACCATATTTTGGAGCATACTCCACCCATCGGTTTCTGCTGTAGAAGAATCTTGGGTTCTCAAAATACTTGTTACCATACTTATCGGTTCCCACCAATTTTCCAATTTTCACTTCATCCATTCTGAAATGTACCGTTAATGTACATACTCGTATCCCATATTATTTATCCAACCCTTCTAAGGTTAAGTTACATAACTTACCTGTATAACTTATATAGAGATGCACGAAGCCCTCCATAGTGCTTGATCGTTTTTATTAAGAGTCCTAATTTGTCCAAACCCAAGAACTTCGCCATTTTAATGGGCTACGAGAAAATAGAAATTAAAAATAATATTTGGACAAAAATTGTGACAAATCCAAACCTCGAAAATTGACACTTCAAATTTCGATTAACTACATGCATGAAGTTAAGAACAGATTGCTTTTCTATGTTTTGTTCTACTTTATAATTGGTTTTATTTTTTAAATTTCTTTATTATATTGAATATTTCAATAATTATCTGCATTTGAATCGAATGTAAAATAGTAAGTATTTGCTGAATTCAATAAGAAGTGTTACTTTGGTTGTCTACAATCAATTATTGACAGATTTTCGTTAGAAGTCTAGGTTTGCGATTATTTCATGTGAAAGAGTAAAAAAGTTTGGTGAACGTTGTTGGTTCACTTTAGAAGGATATTCAAGGTAAATAGATGTTTCGTATTATTCATGTAGAAGTTAACGCAGGAATGGAAATTAGCATTCAGTAGATCCCAATCGTTTAATATTCCTTCGCTTACAAAATACAAACACAAATGTTAGGTTATAAAATGTTTGTTTACATCGTATATTGAAAGTTTGAAGTTCGTTTGTTTGTTTGTTGGTCCGGGACAGTCGTAAAGCATTTCGTATTTCAAATAAATTACACGTTACAAACTTAATTAACTAGAGCCAAATAAAAACAAATATAAAAAGCGGTAAATTCAGTTGATAAGTCTATCCCAATTCGGCGAGCACCGAATCCAGATCCTCCTGGAGCGAATGGGTCAACTCCTTCTGTATGTTCAAATCGTCTTGTAATCGCTCAGCGCTCGTCTTCAGCATGAAATTGGTCTTCTTCAATGCAGCCAGGCGATTTTCGTGACGCCTAGTGCGACCAATTAGGTTCTCTTTCTTCTTTTCCGGTGGCGAATCTTCCGGTTCGCTCTGCGACTTTTCTGATTCGCTGTCTTCGCTCTCGCTAGACTCGGTGTCGCTTTCGCTGGAGTCACTTTCGCTCTCCTTCTCATCCTCTTCATCTTCGTCCTCATCATCTTCGCTCTCTGATTCGTGCATGAAGGCTGCCATTTTGTCAACCTGTAATTTTAAAATTATTAATTTTTGCTTTTCAAAAAAGAAAAACGATCCTATTTAATCATCACCTCCTTTTGAAGTTGCTTGTATCGCTTCTTTTCTTCCTTAATAGAAGTTTGATGTTTTTTCATGATTTCTTTCAGGGCTAAGCGTTCCTTCTTTGCGTTGTCCACTTTATTCTTGAAGTTGCGCAATTTGTTAGACAGCATTTTCACTTCGCGAGTCAATCGCTTCTGCCGTTTCTCATCAGTTTCTTCTTCATCGCTATCCGTTTCCGAGATGCTCAAGCTGTTATCGAAATCGTCTTCGCCACGAGGAGCCTGACTGTCCCTTCTATCAGAAATCGACAGTTTCTTGCCGCAGAGTATCTCTTGCAGTTTCTTTTCCAGCTCAGAATTGCGCCTCTTCATTTCCTCCAATTCAAATTTAGTGTTGTCCAGCTGGGTAACAGTTTGTGTGTACTTCTTTTCGAGATCTTCGGATTTTTTGCGTGCTTCCGCGACTTCCGCCTTCAAGGTTATTATCAGTTTTTCGTCAGGTTCGCGCTTCTTGTCGTGCTCTTTCTCTGCTTTCGCTATATCTATGTCAAGATTTTTGTCCTTTTCTATATTCTGCATCTTCGTGAGCAGACGTTTATTTTCACGAGCGAGGGCTTCCTTATTACGCATTTCTATAGCTAGCAATTGTTTCGTGCTCTGAAGATCATCTCTCACTTTGTCAATGTCGTCCATCTCGTCTACTTCTTCAGCGGCCACCGCTGCAGCTTCCTCCTGAATCGTGAAATACTCATTAGTTATTATGTCGTTGGGTTTCGATTTTCTTTATATTACCAGTTTGTTAATCGACGAAAAGGAATTATCGTGTACCGGCGGTATGCTGGCCATTGAAACTGATTTTTGAATCTGTTCCTCAATGGTCATTTGCCGCCGGAATTTACGAAGTCCTTCCAAGTTCGGTTTGCTTCTGTCGTTGGTTTTGACGCTGTTCAGTTTGACGCCCTGCTGTATGGCCTTTAGCAGTACGTTGTGCGCGTTATCCTTTTCACTTTCGTACAAGTACTGCCCTTTGGTTTTAACCGCTGTAAGGAGCGGTTTACTGCGATCGTTGCATTCGACATGTTTCAGTTTGCGACCGGTTTCGATACCTTTTAGTACCGCCGTCCAGTCGGGTCTTGTCTTGGGTCTCGACCTGAAACAAGGTTAAGTCAGTTAAGAATGCCAATGCATTATCGAATCGCACGCATTTCACCTTAGCGAATCCAATTTGGCCTTTTGATGTTCGGAAAGGGGATCCGTGTCGGGTTTGGGCATCGCCGGTGCTGGGGGTGGCATCGGTGGGGCCATCGGCGGAGCCATCGGGATGCTGCCGCGCTTCTGTTAGGACACAAATGTTACGTATGCACTTTGTGTTTTGTTTTAATTTATTTGGTCGGATGCCAAAAACTGACCTTTTCGTCGTCTAAACGATCACGCGTCGGCGTCTTCTTCAGCACCTGCCTATAATCTGGTGTCTCTTTCTTCGGTGGTGGTGGCAGCTCTTTCATCTTCTCCACTTTTACGCTGTTCAATTTCGGGATGGCGATTTTGCTGTTATCCTTCACCACAGGTTTAGGCTCTTTCTGTCTCACCGATTTCAGGTGAGGCCTATGGAATATCTTCTCTTCGCCGTTCTCTTGGACCTTCGGCTCCACCTTTGCCACCGAAACTTTTCTCAATTGGGGAAGAGCAACTGCAAATGAAAATGTCAAATACAAAACTTTCTTGCAACAAAATTCTCACAAGAAGTTGACTCGTCATCATCTTCGTCATCGGATTCTTCGTTGCGTTTACTGTTCCTTCTTTTTGCATCTTCTGGATCTATGATGTCTCTTTTCTTCATTATACCCCAAGGAGTTTCGGTTTCTTTGTTGGCCTCCGCAGCTTCTTTTATCCATGGCGGCTTGTATCCTTTGATTGTAGTCGATTTTGGTTCCGATCCAATCGGTTTTTTACCTGCCGGCACTTTTGACATCTGCGAGAGAAAATATACAAATTACTATCAATAACAGTGATATTGCGAAAACCTTCGATACTTCTTTTCGAATAATTAATCGAGTAAGAAGAAGCTTGAACTAATTCTCATCGGTATCTGTGCCAAGATCATTCACTCAATTATCTCGTCCATTCGGTCTAATTTTTACGTATATTTATGTATCTTAGATTCAGACGGAATTTATATTAATATCGATGGCGAAGGATGTGTGTGTGTGTGTGTGTGCGCGGTGGAGGAGGAGGAGGATTTACATCTTTTTTTGGCACAAAACACTATTTTCTGCATATACACTAAAACATACTAAAAAAATGGCGCAAGCAATAAAATCGCTTTCGCAATACATTTTCGCAAATGCAAATATCGCACAGCAAAAACTTCTTTTTATTTCCTCTTAACTATGAAATAGATAGGATGTGTCTGGGAATTATAAATATATATAAAAACTGATCTTACTGTTTGATTGTATGTGGACTTCTCTGGTAGTCTGGCTTTAGCTATTTTTATTTCTTATGGTGCACTTATAGATTCTCACTAATTGATCATCGTTTGTTTCGCGATAAATTTTCTTCCCTAAAGGCGATGATTCGTATAATAGTTGCGTATCGGAACAGAATGTTTTCGGCTTTGGGATTTTGGAGTGTGTGGAGGAATACTCGCAGCTATTTCTATTTTGGACGCGTGACGTCGGGACGCGCAACAAACTATTCACACAATTCCTCTATATGTGTGCTCGAAACGCACCACGGACTTTCCTTCCAAAAACTGACTAAATTCGTGTAAATTAATCAGGGTTTAAAAAAACTTTTTATTTATAGATTTGTATTTTTTTTTTCTTCTATTATTGTAAATTATTATATAATTTAATTTCCATTTGCTGTTTGGGTTTCGATCATTCGAAATTAAAATGAAACTGTTTATAGAATATTTTTATTTTGGCGGAGGAAAATACATTTCAGCCTCATCCGAGAAGTGATCCCACGTAGAAATCTCTTGAAGAAGAGCATCCCCTGGACACTCGGTACCGTTCCTCACTTGCCTGTGACCATGCAGAGTGTAATCATTCGCTATATAGCCTTTCCTTACACCAAAATTGATTAGCTTTAAAACGGTGGAGAGTTGTTGAGGCGGAGGTATTTCAGCTGAAATTTTCAATTTAATTGTAATACGCTATAGTGGTAAAATATTTTATGATTACTTCTCCAATCGCCAATTATGCATATGCCTATACTCCTGTTATTGTACGTGGGTGCATGGGCACCAACGCTGGACCAACCTCGACCCTCGTAGGCGCGTCCGTCTCCTCCAACGGCAAAACTGTAGCCTACATCATTCCAACCGTTGGTAATCTGAAGAAGGAAGATATTGTGAATAGAGTTCAAATATTTCGAGTCTACTTACCTGGTGCATCTCTTGCATCTTCTTCATGCTTTTCTCGCAATCCTCTGTGGAATAGCACGCTGGAGGCATGTAACTATGATGGATGATCACGAATGGTACAGGATTCAACATCTCTTCCACAAGGATCGGAGGATCCGCGTGCCAATCCTCTCTGCTCACGAGATCGAAATCACAGCATTGCACTAGAAATAACACAAACTTTAATGAATGAACAAACAACATTGCAAATTTTTAATTATTAAAACAAACCGCTTATCGCCGAAACCAAGATCAGCAGAGTTGTAAAAAAGTCCATAATTTGTGAACGCAAATGCCAAACTTTCGAACGCTTTCTCTCAAAAGTTTGTTTAGCTAATGGAGACGTTAGGTGCGTGCGTTTTTCACCAATTATGTTTGTACGCTTTCGTTATCGGTATCGGTCTTATCGTAACTTATTAATTGATTAAATTTGGTTCGTTTCTATTGATACGTAGTAATTTCCCGCTGTGCTACCGAGTGGTTTTTGATGTAAATTTTTTTGGATTCGCAACCAATACCATACCTTTAAGCATTTTGGAGAGAGATAGAACCAGGGGAAGAGCAGGTTGAGTGCGAGGAGGACCGATGCAATGATAAATATCATTCATTGATAGGCAGCGACTAATCCCCACCCACCCGAAGGGGAAGAACCGTGCTTAATAATAATAATAATATAAGAGTAATCGGTTTCTATATAACAAAAAATATATGTTGCGGTCAAATTCCAAAAGCAAAAATTCGCTTCACATTTACCTTCGTTGTATTATAACACAAACTCATCATCATTATCATCATCATCATCATCACCAGCAGCAGCAGCACACTTTTTTGTTCATATTGACTAACTAACTGTTCAGACAATAATTATATGTGTCGAAGGCGAGGAAGAGAGGGAACGCGCGGCTCGATTGAAAAAAAAAAGTAGTGACGGACAGTAGTGTGAAAGGCCGGCGGGGAATAAAAGCTAACAAATAATAAACTGGATTTGAAAAGATTTCTTCTCAATGTCAGATTTCAACAAATAAAAATTCCACTTCCGGAATATTTCATTTTATTATTATTTTTCTGTATATATAGAAAAATTTATTTTTGGCAATTAGCGCATCCACGCAACGGCTCTTCTACAAATTATTGCTTCGCTCATTTTCAACCGAAGGCAAAATAGTCGAGGGGAATTGTTGGAATATTTTTCAATATAAACGATTCGCGTTTTTTTTTGTCTTTAAACATATTTTCTTAATAAGAATTTTAATTGCTTTTGCGGCGCATTTTTCGTGTATGAAATGGAAATAAGAAATGGCAATAAAAATATATTTAAAAAAAAATGACGACCACATAATGTGTGGTCAATATATTAAATCGTTTTTTTTTATGTCGACGCGGTTTCCTATTTGTTGTTTTTTTTTGTTTTTTTTTGGAAGTACAGAATAATGCATTAATCATTAGCAAACGCACTCGATAGAGATAATAAATACGAAAAGGGGAATCCTACGGTTTATATTTACTTTTCTGATATTTATCTTCGTTCACACAGATTTACATAACGAGTATCACTGCTTGCAGCGCAGGCAATATATACAAATGGAGAACCGGAAAATCCGGCCGACATCCCGATTCGAGGAAGAGATGGTCCGGAAACGCGAACGGGAATCACGTCATGCCGAAACTTGGAATGGAGCGGTCAAGTATTACGAGAGATTCGAGAAAAGCAACGCCAAGTTCGAAGAGTGGACCAGTCCAAGATATTACGACACTAACAATGACCTCATGGCTACTATTAAGACGAAACGCGATAAGTTGGATAACCTGGAGTCGCGCAGACAGAAACTTAGACAGCTCCTGCAGGAGGACGATAGAACCTATGCAATTGAGGCGACTATGAAAATGACTGATAAGTTCAGAGGAAACAAGGATATCGAAACGCTGAAGATGATCAACGATGAAATTAAGGAAAAGGAGCAGAGGAGGCAACAGCACGAGGCCGAAAAAGGATTGTACAATCATTGGCGAAATAACAACCCCGTTCTACGCGAGTGCCAAAGGCAAAAAAATACGAAGGAGCTCAAACTGTCGTGGCTCGACCAGCAGATCGAAAAGAGGATGGCCAAGGAGCGCGAAGCGCAGATGACACGAAAACAGCTCGAGGAACGCGATGCTTGCATCAAGAAAATGAAGGAGGAGGAAACGGAATTACAAGTTGTCGCACAACAAAAGAGCAAACAGTTACAAGAGGATTTAATATCCCAAATGAGCGAGATGATGTTGAAAGATAAAGAAGCCGAAGAGTTGAAGGAATTGGAGAGAAAGCAGATGGAGCAGCAAATGAAATTAAATGAAATTCAGAAGCAATCGGAATTGGAGCAGAAACGAAGAAAGGATATGGAAATAGCGTTGTTTAATCTGAAGCAGCATTCGCGAAAATTGGAACTTAAGTCAAAGGAAATGGAGAGGCAATTGCTTGAAGATGAAGAAACGATACGGCGAATTAAAGATGAAGAGTTTCTCGAGAAAATTGAAGATGCTCAGAAGAAACAGGTTTTAAAGGAATCGCTTAATTCAATTTTACAACTTTTAAGGGAGCTGCGAAACCTCGAGATGAGTCGAATACCGCACATGGGATTAGTATTTGAATCTGAAGCACGCGATTTGTATAACCAATTCGAGCAAAGTTGGACGCAGGAGAAGAACATGCGTGAGGGCTTGATGAAGGACGTCTTCCTGGAAGTCAAGACGCAGGTTGAAGAGAACGCAAGGAAAAATTTGAAGAAACAGAAAGACTTGTTGCTGGAAAGACAAGCCATGCTAGACGATATTGAGAGACGCAACTCCGAGTTGCAGTCACTGGAATATGAGAAGGAGAGGAAGAAAGAACAGATGAAGAGCGATTTAGATGAGCAGATCAAGTATAAGCAAAAGTTCAAGAGCAAGTTGAACAATTTGGAGAAGTTACGAAACAGCGAGGAGCTGGAGAAGATTCAGATCGAGGAAGAGAGGTTGAAGAAGGAAATTGCTAAAATTAGCATGGGCAACAGCAAGAGGGAATTTTATGGAAAACGCAGGTTCAAATAAATCACATTCATGTAATTTCTTTAATTTTCTTTAATAAGTTATGTTTTAAACTGGAGTTTGGTCGAGGTTCTTCTTGAGTTCCTCTAATCGCTCCATGTCGTTCGAGGAAGTATCACATTTATACACCACCAGCGAGTGGTAAAAGTGGACCGTGAATAAGACGAAGATAATTAATACTGGTATAACAATGATAGTGGCCGCCGTCGCTGCTTTGAAGGAGTAGTCCCAGAACTTCACCCAGCAGAGGATGGCCACTTCGACTAGAAATAGGAATAAACCTGCGTAGTGTAGAAATAAAGAATGAATATACATTATTGTCATCATATCGCAACGGCGTTAGTAGTTTACCTAATACCGTGGAAAAGGCCCAGGCCAGCTCTATGAAGCCTTTCATCCTTTCGTGCGGGCTCTCCGCTACCAGCTCGCAGACATCTAGTTTACTAATAGCATCGATATTAGGTAAGATGTAGGTGCTTATCATCAAGGCGAAGATGTGCACGGAGACCAGCACCGTAGTGCATATTGCAAACATAATGAACAGCCATTCCGGTACATTCGTTTCTTCGTTAATTTGCAGTTCTACCTAAAAAAAAAACAACATAAATTCATATTAATTAACTGAAAGAATCACTCTTGCTATTTAGATTTGAAATATTTTTTATATTGCAATTTTATTATAAATGTCGATTAAATGAACTAAATTATTGTTGAGAATATACTGTTTTTATTATACATGTATGGTGATTTATTGTTAAAATATTATACATAGATTTAAATAAATAACTGATATAAGTATTTGCGTTTTTCTTTCATTTTGTAGATAGTGGCAAAAATAACCCAAATATGAATATACATGAAAATACGCACTGGAGAAAATATTGGTCGGAATTTGTATTTTCTGTATTTGTGTGAATCATAGCCATACCATACATGAAACAAACATAAATACACGGGGAAAACCATTTATAAAATATAAATATTTGTCTCGTTGAATTGTAGTAATTTCATGGAAAATATTAGTAAAATTCTTTTTTTTTGGCATTAATACCTGTCTGAACAGTAAATTGTTAAATTTACAGTTATCGACCCAATTTTATATTCAAATTATTTATAAATAAACAGATAAATTTATTATTTATTCCGATCAATACTCCCGAATATCTGAGTTTACCAGTCTGAAATCTTTATTGGCACACTCGGAACGATACGGACTGGAGAAAAAAAATATACATTCCGGTCCTATTTAAAAGCATTGTCGGCCGCTTTCCATCGGTGCTGCAGTGCAGACGACGAGGCGCATCTTTACATGTTTTTAGATGCATCGGAATTCCGTACCGTTCGGTTCAACGATTTTTTTACAGGCATTCCGCGTTATTTAAAATCACAATATTGACACGAAATTATACTCAATTTGTTAGTATAAAATGTACAAAATAAGAAATTAATATTGTAATATTTACTCCACATTGGAAGTCTCGGTTCGCAATAAGGTCTTATCAACGTATCTATCTATCATGGAAATATTTACTTCATAATCTTAATTGGTGCATACTGCTATTGTTAATATTTACATTGTATTATAAGTATTACTTTATAGACAGCAGACGACGTATTTTGTAAATAGAACGTTTCATAATTTACGTCTGCACTAAGAGAGTTGACTTTATTTGAAAATTATATGTAACATCGAGTATTCGAACTTTTCTTTCAGATCTACAAATATACTTTGATAAAATATGTAGTAGTATTAGTATTAGTTAGTTCCTTACCATGGCGACCATCGCGAATCCTGAGAGCAATTCAGATGTAGTGGACGTCGCCTTCAGCTTAGCTCGTGACATGTGCAAGCGCCTCCAGGAGAGTCCTTCTGGAGTGGCGCTCGGCGGATTTCCTTTGTAGTCTTTGACGAAACATCGGCACTGATGTTCCTTGTGATTATTGTTGTAAAACCTTGGCGGCGGCGGCGGTGGCGGAGGCGTGTTCTCTCCGGACATCGGTATAGTCAGATCGCTGGAATGTGAGGATGGACGAGGGCTTTGCGTTGTCTCGGAGAGGAACGATATTCTACTTCTATGAAAAGTCTCCGTTGATACGTTCAACGATCTGGGTCTCGATAAAGTGGTAGATTTGAGCTGAAACGAAACCGAAATCATCATACAACTAGCACAGGGCACAGAGACGAAGATAATATTACCCATGGATTCGTGAGGGTTTGCAGCGAACTGTTCAAATTCATTTCCGTGTGCCTCTTTTTCAAATAAACGGTACCGTTCCGCGACTTCCTTGCTATCACCACCGGAAAATCGCATTGAGTACTTTGATCCATTTTCTTTCTACACCTTTTTTTTTATAAAATTAAAAACAATTTAGTATCACAGAAAAGAGCGGCTCGCACAGTAATAATGTCGATTGCGCGAGGTCGTTCCGCTTCCACCCGACTCATCATCAAACACATCGTTGCTCTTTACGTTTCATTATTGCACTTATTGTAATGTTAGAGCAACAAAAAGATGGACAAAAATTGCACCGAATTGCAAGAGTTTTGTTGCTTTGCCTCGGCCGAACTATCTTCGCTAACGATAACGAAATAACAAACGAATCACTTATACAGTACTTAAGGTATGACAATTATTGTCAACGTCGTCGTAGTGAGACGAAAGAAAAAAAAAAATGAAAAGGAGAGAATTTATAAATCGTTACATAAATAATGTGTTTGCTTTTAGAATTTTCACCTTCGGCCCCGCACTTCATCCACGGCGATTCGCATGTTTACTACATGCCTAAGATTTGGATTTAGCGAAAAAAAAAATAATGCCGCGACATATTTACCTAAGCAAATACTTTGATTCCAACTGCATACGTGTCGCTGGCATGTGCGCAAAATGTTACGAAGGGCAGACGGATTGCAAGATAATTGGCGTGAGCCGTGGTTTCCTACGTAGGAATTACTATAAGGACATGACAAAGAATTTCGAGTATAATCTGTACACTGAACGAGCGCTCGACGAGAAGCTGACCAAGTGGGAACCCCCGAAGTCTCCGCACCGTCTAATCGAAGAGACCTTGTACTCGACGACGCCTTGGAGATTATTGGTATCGACGATTTTCCTCAACAAAACCAAAGGAAGACAAGCGAAACCGTACATGGACCAGTTCTTCACCGATTTTCCGAATGCATCCAACGTGATCATGGTCGAACCGGAAGTGCTCGCAACTTATTTCGAAAAGTTGGGTTTGAAAAAACGCGCCGTGCACGTGTGGCGGTTGTCACGTGACTACCTGTCGAAGACTTGGCGAAGAGCCCGAGAGTTAAGCGGCATCGGGAAATACGGGGACGACGCTTTCGAGATCTTCTGCAGAGGTAACATGACCGTCGAACCAGATGACCGTTACTTGAGGATCTACAAAGCATGGTATCTGAGTACCAAGAACTGAAACGCCATCTGCCGTAATAATTGGCATTCCTCGTAAAATAATGATTTAAACATAAATTGCATTTGGCACAATTTTTATTACTGTTCCTTTTAGCATATTTATATACAGTGGCATCTAAATATGTTATATTGGCAGTACTGGTTACCACATGTAAACTTCAAATTTATTTGAATTTAATCTAAGTTTTTCGTTTATTTCGAACAAAATTATTATTTTCTTTTTCTAAATTTTTGTGGACGCGCACCAGAATGGAGGACAAGGCTTACATTGAAATGCTGAAAAGGCGGCAGGAGGAGATTAAGAAGTGCATCGAATCGATGCCCAGAGAATGCAGCTTAAAATATGTGCAAAACAAATATGTTCCCGAGAACAAATAGTAAGTTTACAAAATGTACTTATATAAGTTCGATTTAATATTAACGATAGTCGTACGAATTAAATGTGACAGTTCAAAGTGTAACAATGAATAAGTTTTTTTTTCAAATATTTGTAGGACCGGCCCTGTATTTGTTTCAATACATAATTAGTTAACTTTAAATTAAAAAAAAAAGTTTGTATAATATTTTAAGCACATTAAACACGCAACTCGGATCACATTAAACCAGTGCTCTTTACTTCATGTTATAACGTTAGTTTTAGACGTGTATTTAAATACCCCGAGAATAATTGCTGTAATTATTGTAATTAGCTTTGAAATATACCGAAAGAAAAGAGATCAGTGAATAATGTAACTGTGTTACAGATTTTTATCTGTGTTAAAGTGTTGTTTTTGTTAAGATATTTAATTAGTGGTCATTAGAAAATAATCTTTTTGAAAATTTTACATTTTTTCTGTTTGTCTAAAATCAGTTTTGTTATGTTATTGATAATTAAAAGAATATATGTTAATTTCAATAAAGTACTTTCATGCTTCGATCCAGTCAACTGGGAAAATCCATGCATTATTTTATGTAACAATCTTTTGCAGTCTTAACACTAACAAATAGAGTTATTATATAGATTCTGAGTAGTCGTACGCCCTGGATACAACTTAGTTTTCGGTTAAGTTGTTGAATTGGCAATTACGAATTCTGTGAAATAATCAAATTGTTAATACGAAAGAACAAATAATTAATGTTATATTATTAAAAGTGGAGGTAGCAACCATTCGTATTGTTGGCAATATCGAAAATTATTATTATCTATGCGAAATACCAATGCCAGTCGGCACTGAATTTTTCCATGAATGCCATGAATCATGGCAGTCGCTTTTCTGCAATTCAATTGGTCCTCGCTTTTGCGCTTGAAACAATGTATATTATTCAATGTTTTTTTTTTGTTTTTATTGGGTGATCACGAAAATATGCATTATTTTTTTTGCGCAAAGAAACTCTCACGGTCACCGTCGGCTTGATATCAACGCCTGAAATTGCACTATAATTACTGCTTGATTAAGGATCTAAAAAAAAATAATAATAATAAAATAATATAATTAACGACATTTCAAATGATCGTGTTGCCAACGGAAACGTGGATTCGCCGTAAAACGCAATCATTTTACTACGAAAAAATGTTTGAAATTTGTGCACACAACAGCAGCAATGCTGCATACCTGAAAGCGATTATTTTCCAGCCACATCATTGGAATACCTATTATATATTTGTAGTCTCTATAGTTTTTACATTATAAGTAAAACTAAAGGTTTCGCAACAAATCATCACAACTTAAGACTACAGGTCGCGACTCATAATTGACAACTGTCACCTTACTTCAAATTATGTGCTTATCCTCATTTAGATTTTTGTGGCGTGAATCGATTTGAATGTAATTTTTAGTTTACTTTAATGTTATTTGCACTGAAAAATAGGTTAAGTAATCTCTGCCACAGTTATTTGTAATTATTGTTTTATTGTTTGAAGATAAAATAATCAATGTCTCCGTAATCCAATAGAATCTTCGCTTTTTCCAGCAGACATTGCGAAAAAGGAGAAAATCTCGCGAGACCATTTATCTTCAGCGGCGTTGCATAATGTCGCAATTGTAATTAAAAGTTATAATTATCCAGGAAATGTCGGCAAAAATAATGTTTGCAAGAAAACTTACTGTGAAAGATTAACAATAAAATCTGCGATTTATTTTTGTGAAAACATTTTTCACAATAATATATAGTTTATTCAGATAATTTAATGAATTGTTTTTACTTGCAGTAAATTTAAATTTGAAAAAATATGTTTGTTTGCTACAAATCCATTTTAAATATGCAGAGAATAACAACGTGTAACGATTTAATGTATTATTACCTATATTTTTGTCTTTATTTTCTTGCAATTAAAAAATAATATAAAGCAAGAAATGTTTTGCACCCAACCAAACTTTACGGTTCGCTTACTTAGACGTAATCCGATGTTACATACGTCAATTTCAAGTTTGTTTTTT
This sequence comes from Nicrophorus investigator, assembly GCA_963457615.1. Taxonomy (NCBI): domain Eukaryota; kingdom Metazoa; phylum Arthropoda; class Insecta; order Coleoptera; family Silphidae; genus Nicrophorus; species Nicrophorus investigator. The sequence continues at coordinate 30,503,687 of OY735141.1, forward strand.
TTGCGGTTTTTACCGATGGAACTTGATGTAAGTACCCAATGAATTGTTGTATTAATTAGTCGATATTCGCCTGGGGCTAAAGCTCAAAGTGCAGAAAATGATTAATTAAATTGGGTTTAATTCTTAATAAATTCTTGTTTACAATTCTAAATATGTTTTCATCATTATAGATTGACCATAAACAACAAATGTATTTAATCCAATTAAATGCGAAAATACAAACTTTTGGACAATAACTGTAATTATTATTTGTAATGTAATCATTACGAAAATGCGCTTCGACGTACTAGGAATAACTTGAAGGAAGGCCGAAAATAATTAAATTTGACGAACACATATGTATGACCCTAGGAAAATTTCGTAATTGAAGAAATTGTTAATATCGTGTCTCGAATGACCTGTTTAATTTTGTTGTCTCAAACAATTATAATTCACAAATACGCTGATCAGTTTACTTTCAGTTAAAACCATAATGAATTGATACCAAAAACAATAACTAATACAATTAGTCAGGTTAAGCATAAATAAGATTTGTCAGAATTTTATATGAACATGTACTATTTTCACTATTTTTTTCTATTAATATTTTACTGGAAAATTATTTGTAAATCCTTGGAACAATTAAAATTGATTTGAATATATTTACTTGTTAATTAACACTTACACTGTGTTTATGTACATACGTGTCAATTGATTATAAACAGACGTAAAAATTGATTATTTCCTATAATCTTGTACAAAAAAATTTTTTTTCATTGTTTCCTCTGTTTTTTTTTTCTGCCGAGTCAGTTAACCTTGTGTTTTCGTTTAACACCGTGTAAGGCAGAAAAGGAACGAAATATTATATTTTAAATTATGATTGTCGTGTTAAATAATGTTCGGTGGTTTGCTTCCACGCGAGGAACGTTGAAATTACCAGAAACGCGTCGAAACGAAAATAATGGTTTCGCATAATTATACCAAAAAATTATCATCACATTGAAATTGCGGAAGGAAACGAGATCTTTTATTTTATCAATTCCTAAGGTCACCGAATATTTCCGTACCTTACATTTGAAAGATGACGAAAAGTTTAAATGTTTTATATACAAGATTTTGATCGCTATGTAATTATGAAAAGTAGAAAGTTAAATAGTCCTTGGTCGAAATAATTTTCAGATAATCTCTCTTTATATTTTTTTCAATAAAAATACTATACATTTTTATGAGAAATGTTGTTAAAAAAAATGTAATGCAAAAGTTATCTAATTTGTTTAAAATTTTATAAAAGTGAAGTTGAAAAATAGGATGTAAATAATGTATATTTCAACGAAATCGACACTGAAAGCAAATCAAATATGAAAAACTTACAAATTTAATGAAATCTAATTATTCATTCATATTATACAATAATATATGTAATAATGATACTAATTATTGTTGTAAATAAATGTAATAATTATTATTAATTATAGAAATTCCATAATTAATTATGTGTAATTATATTAACATCAATTAGGATGATTTAATTTCGGTACAAAAATTCCGCAGTAATTAGATGAAAATATACATCCTGATATTTATATAATTATAAACGATTACAAGAAATTTAAATATATGAAGAAGAAAAAACTATGGAAAAATCTCAGCTAAAAATATGTTCTGCATATATTTTGACCTTTTAGTTGCGCATATTTTGTTTGTTTGTTGTGTTGTTTTATAGTTTCATTAACTTTGTATTCATAAAATATTTAATGTTTTATTTTTTTAACTTAATTAATGACTAAATGATTGTTGTAAAAATACAACTGACTTAAAGAAAGTATTGTTTAAGAGATTACAAACACAAAGTTTAACAGTTTACAATCCGGTGACGAAATTAAATTTTTATATAATATTATAGATATTTACAGTTGTTAAGTAAATAATTGGTACCTTTAATTCTTACCAGAGTTATGACAATCTAAGCACATTCAATATTTTTTTGACACTCAATTGTCCTATATTTTTCCATTTCCACGATCTATAATGAATATTACATTTTTTGTTGTTATAATAATAATAGATAGCGGTATTTAAATTTAGTAAAGAATAAATATTTGAATTTTTGTTTACTCGTTGGACTTTCACCTTTGTTTTGCATAAAACAAAACTTTTGAATTTTTGTTTACATTAAAACCACTGATTTTTGTAAATTTTGAATTTATTTATTAAGTTTGTGGTTCAGTTTGATACTCTTCGTTTTATGCAATAGACAAGATACAAAGGAGAAAAAAAAAAGATATTTGGTTCTTACTTTTGTTGTTCGTCTCTTCCTGCTGCGGTATCAGCGATAGTCGTCTGCCTTTCTATATGATTTCTCTGTTTTTGCTCTCTGCGTGCACTTCGAGCTCCAATGAAACAGTTACATGGATGAGACTAGCGCACAAATAACAAACGTCGTGTGAGAGAGAGCACAAAGTGTACACACTTGACCGCGACCGCCAGGTAATAACATCGTATTACCTACTCTCGTGGAACTTTATTACACACACTCATATGGAAATGGAAATCTTTCCCAACTTCCATTTCCTTCAGGCCCGGACGCGCGCCTTCCCCAACGCAGCGGTACCCTAGTCGAAGGAGGAGAGAAAAAACCTAACTATTCAATAATATCATCTGGGAAAATGTTATATGCAAAATAATAATAAATGCATAATCTCTTCATTTCCTAGTATTCCAAGATTAATTCGTGCACAGATGATATGACGCGTTTCCATAAACCGCAGCATGCGAATCTATTGCAACTTTAGAGAGTAATCATCAGGTGTAATTACTATTAGATGTTCTTTATTTGTTTTTTTTCTTCTTTTTTGTTTCAAATCAAAGTTCACTATGTAAATGTATTGGGTTTGTTTTGGGATATTGCTTTGGCGAGGGGAAAAACCCAATTAGAATTTGTTACGCAACGGTTCCGAGATAAGCCCAAGAAAGTACAGGATATGTGTGTGTGAGTACACATCTATAAATAAATATTTACATGCAGACGTAACAATTTACCTGTGATTTACCTAAGTTCTATTGGATTATATCTAATGCGAATCTTTGTTAGTTTGTTTGTTGCGCAGCCTTAAATCGTTGTAAATCGACACTGGTCTTTTATTGTTTCAATTTTATTTCAATTTCAACGCTCATTCTCCACCTCCATCGCACAAAAACGTCGTCTTATCAGTGTGTTCATTTTCTTTTCCAGTACTAACCGCAGCCTTCTCTGGATATCCCAGGTAGTCCTGGTATTCCTATTGTATTGGCTTTACTTTTTTTTTATATCGAATTCCACTTTGTTTGTCGCTTCATTCTTTACGAAACACTATTGCATCGGAAGGCAAATAATTTACCATAAATTATTCATAATAAAACGATGAAAACAATTTTATATAATTGAGATAAAACTTTCGATTCCAACTTTTTATCTCCGACCGATAAAACTGTTATTATTTGTTGTTTCGTTGATTATTTTATGTATTTGTTGTGTAAAGTCGAGTAGATTCTATAGTCGCGAAAATATAATTTTAATTTACAATTTGTTTTAAAATTATAAGAATCTTACCAAAAATGAATGAAATATTTCCTGCAAATATTTTTTTTTAAATCAACATAAATATTACTAACTGCTTTTTAGATAAACTTGTATGAAATGTATAAAAAAAAAGCAAAGCAATTATTGCACAATGGAATTAGATAAAAAGAAAACGTTGCCACCGTAAGTAATTGAATCGTTCTAAAATCAAAGCTGAACACAGAAACCCAATTGCATAATTTATACGCAATGTCTGCTGTCTCATTGGATTTTGCATCCAGAAATCCATTATTGCATTTCATAATTAAACAATATTAGTACAACAATTCGTCAAAATTGTTTTTTTTATTATTATTTCCAAAACAGATATGAAGTAAAATGAAATATTTTCATTTGCAGGAAGATAATTTTAAATGATTCAACAGTGATAATTGGAATAATTATATCTCTTTTATAATTGACGGCCGAATGTCTCATTATGTCTATTTTAGGAATCGGTTCAACCTCTTCAACATCAGCTCGCAGGAAGTCCGTTTCGCTTGTAATAATATTCGTGCACCGTTCATGGTTTTTCGCAAACTTCAATACAAGATGATAATTATTGAATATTCTAGTACTTTAAAAGTCTTCTAAAAATGATTGTCAATCTGAGTTCTAATAAATAAACATATGAAAATATAAGATGAATTACTACACATTTTTATTATTCGAAAAGTATTGCGTTTATTTTTCTTAGTACATTGATGTTCAATGTTAATTATACGTAGGATGTGTTACTTTTTACACTTTAACATAATGCACATTCTAAATGCTTGCAGGCATCAAATTGAAAAATCAAACAATGCAAATTTGTTGTGGTTTTATCGTCGCTTATAATTACCGATGTTTGCACGATTATTATGTGAATCGATCGTTTGCTTTATTGGATTTTGTTTATTGGAAATTTCATTGAGAATTTGCGATTGATTTTATCAAATATGGATTCAATATGTTAATGTTTCTATTTTTAAACGAGACTAACCTTTTCTGCTTGTTTGATATTTCCTATATTTCTGGTAATGATCCAAGTCTATTGAATAACTATGAAATCTTATCTTAGGGCAAACTGCGAGTGTCATCTTATGTGTGGATGTGCGAATAATCAAATGTCGTATCGAAAAGTTTTATTATAGACTTGCTGCTTTATCCGAATCGACCGAAACAACTTAGAAAGTTGATTTTTGCTTTGCATATTTAAATATTTATTATTATACTACTACTACTACTAGAAAGGATTGTGGTGAGTACCTCAATTGTTTACTATAAATTATTAAAAATATACACGTTTTATTCAAATAAATGTAATCACATTTAGAATAAAGCAATCCAATAGTTGAACCAGTATTTCTCAACCTATGGGTTGCGTCAATATTTTTAAAGGGTTGCGAAATGACATCTGTCATCTTGTGTCAAACAGAAGAAATGGTGAAAAAAATTGGCTCGTATAACTGAAATCAAATATGTTAGATTGCGAAATCTTGTGTTAAAGTGAGGAACCGGTGAAATACTCTTAGCAATTGAATCGAAATACAATTAGAAACAAATATGTTGGATTGTTCCTCAAAAAGGTTGGAAAACGCTGCTCCTGGACATTAAGTAAAGAATTATTATGTAATATTTAAAAATGCTTAAACTTAAATTTGATTAATAATTGAAGAATTTAAATGCTAATTATAGAATCATTTGTGTTGAGTTCTAGTCGACTGAATAGTGCATCCCGTATGCAGCTCTTTTTACTTAAATCTAATTGAGGAGTAATGGGTTGCCTATGAAATGAAATTGAAACAATCATATTATTAACAAACTTTAACAAAAATATTATTAACGAATCCTTATATAATAATCGGATTTCTGCTTGAAAAATAAATTTTAACGTTATTAAAGTTAACTTAAATATGTTTGATTAAAGCTACGAAATATGTTATAACAACTAAATTTACAACAACTTTATTTGTATAAGTTATTTGTAGCCTTGCCAAAAGTTTTGAAGATAGTATTTATTTCTTCATTTTTTCATGATCTGATATAAATCAAAATATCATGGACAAATCGTTCCAAAGTTTTTTTCCAAATACTTCAGAAAAAAAATGTTGAGAAACGTAGATCTTTGCAATCCTTTTTGGTCGAAGACCAGAAAGCAGTGGAACTTCCCAAAAACTGATAGATGTAGATAATTAGACGGAAATGCTTTTATTATGAAACTTTGAGCAATGTTGCGTGGTATAACTGTTCTTAGGAACAAAATTTGATACGTGCGAAATTGCACGAATTTTTGCCGTGGAACCACATCCTATATATTTTTTTAAGTAATTACTATCAACTTTCTTATTTAAACATTTTTCAACAACAATAATATATAAATAATCTAATAAAATTAATAATAATATTGTATAAAAACACATGATTTGATTAAGTACAGATCTTTTTATTGTTAGTTTTCAAAATTTGTCGACTTGGTTGCATATCTTCTATGGAAACTATCAATGGGAAACTAAAATTATTTACTATTTTAACGAGTTTTTATGGTTAAATATAGATTGAATTACTTTAAATTATGGAATATTCTAACATTATATTATTATAACTTATATACATCAAAATCGCGATTCCGCTGAAATATGAATTCCAATTGAATTGTTTGAATTCTTGGAAGTCGATAAAATTTTGAACTTAGTATACTCAGGTGAAAGTAGAACGGTGGAGATACCGATGAACGGGAATGAGACAGCCTCATCGATTGATGTGTGGGGAAAAAAATTGTTCGGTCAGGAACGACGTGTCCGACCTTAGCGCGTCCTCTAATATAATACCATATGGAATAAAAAAATCAGACAGTTGTAAACGAACCAACTGAAGTTGCGGACCGTCAAGTCTAACTAATTTGCTCTGATCTTATAACCAGTGTAAACCGTAAGTACACGTTTTCCTTTCTCTCGTTAGGGTACATTGCTGGGAAAATGTTATTTGATATCGATTCTTTAAATAATATTCCATTCACAAACATTATAGATAAGAACGTTTGTATTTGGTTCATTTGACGCAGATTGCAAGAGGTCATTCCAATGTCACATATTTGTTTAACCCAACCCTTGAACTTCATTATACTCTAATTGTTAAGATTTAATCTAGTTTACACTATTAATTATAATTTATACAATAATTATACACAAATAGTAATTTTCGAAAAGCTCATGCTTATCAATATTAAATAAATGATATTCATGTTTAATAGTAAATTACATCACTAGATCTTTTCGGTATCTATGTGGGAACAATCATGCAATAAATTAAGTTTTTATTAGTAAATAATAATAGTAAATACGGCCCTTATCACAAATAATATTTGGATATTATTTCCAAGAAAATTTTCTTACTTTTAATAATTAGAAAATATAATAATTTACGAAATACTTTGCTTTTGAAATAAAAACTAAATGGGTTCTGTTCGTTTCATTACGATATACGTTATCGGGATGACGTTTGTGACATTGCTCCTTGAGATTGGATCAATCATTGAGATAAAGGAAATTTTTGATTATTCAACTATTGACTAATAATATATTGCTCATTGGAAATTAAGGTGAAAAAATACTCACAATTGTTTATTGTTTGTATAATGCGTATCTACGCTTATCGGTCTAACCAACCCAATTGTTCGAGTACGCGATTTCAGTTTTGATATTTGATTCGCAACATCTTCATTGCATCATAACTATGTTATGTAAGATAATATGTTAATTTTGGAAAATTCTAGAAAAATATGTAGAGTTTATCAACGAAATTTAATCTGTATCAAACAGTGTTTTCGAAAATATTGTCTGTGGTACGGAAATATTTGATTTAAGAATATTAAGTTTACTATTAGTAAAATACCATTAATAATATGGTTATTCCGATAATTTATTTATTATAAAAACTTTTCATGTTTTCGACAATTATTATATTCTACGCATGAAAGCCGCAGAACTTAACGAGGAGCCGCATGCATGTTAAAATTCCGCTGTGTCCTTGTATTTATTTAATTATTTGGGTATTTGCCTAAGACAAAATGTAATGTCTCTTATAAGCTATAAACATATCAACTGTGTCCGCTTTATTAATAAATTTTATTACAATCAATTTGATAGTGAGCGGAATATTTTTATTGGCAACAACCTCAGTCGACAATGATGCAATTTAACAGTGGGAATTCGCAATTTCTTTCAATTTAAATAACTTAACAATTTCCGGTATTTGAAGTTTGTTATTTATATTTTTCCGTTGCTTTTTTACTTCATTAATAAATCAAGAAGTAATCATAAAAAGTAATAATCATTTTACTTATTTTATGAAATGAATTAATGTTACAATTGTGGTTATCAATGCAAGTAATTAGCATGCATAAATGAAATATTGTTATAATATTTAATTAATTATGTTAGCTGCACATTAGCTATGAAACGTTTCACAAAAACAAGTCAAGGTCTATTGATATCGTTTATTTGATTGCTTTCATGATTTGCCTAATTACAAAATACATTCTATTGATGTGTATTGAGTATAGATAGATTTGTGATAGATGAAAATATTAGGCGCAAATATTCTAGATCGAATACGGATTTTAACGTGCGTTTATCACCGAGTGAAAGTTGATAACGGGAGGCTCGTCCGATGTCGGCGACGTGGCGAAAGGTCATTTGGCAAACGACTTTAAATAGATTGCAGTGAATATGGATAGATTCAGTGTGTGTTTGTACTTGAACATTGCAGCAGCTCAACGGCCAATATGACTACCTACTTCAACTACCCGGATGCAGCCATGCAGGATGAGCTTCGCAAGATCGCGAACGCCATCGTCTCCCCAGGAAAGGGAATCTTGGCCGCCGACGAGTCCGTAGGTACTATGGGCAAGAGGTTGGCCGACATCGGTTTGGAGAATACCGAAGAGAACAGGAGGAAATACAGGCAATTGCTCTTCACCACCGACAAGTCTCTGGGAGACAATATCTCGGGAGTGATTCTCTTCCACGAGACCCTCTACCAGAAGGCCGATGATGGTACTCCATTCGTTGAGTTGCTCAAGGAACGCGGAATCATTCCCGGCATCAAGTTAGATACCGGTGTTGTTCCATTGATGGGTTCGGAAGACGAATGCACCACCCAAGGTATAAATATCAATGAAGATTATAAGAGGAGAATGTTTATTTAATATTATTTCAAGGTTTGGATGATTTGGGCAAACGCTGCGCCCAATACAAGAAGGACGGTTGCCACTTCGCCAAGTGGCGTTGCGTCCTCAAGATCAACAAGAACACTCCATCCTACACCGCAATCTTGGAGAACGCCAACGTCTTGGCTCGTTACGCTTCCATCTGCCAGATGAACGGTTTAGTGCCGATCGTCGAGCCAGAGATCTTGCCCGATGGCGACCACGACATCATCAGGTGCCAGAAGGTCACCGAGACCGTTCTCTCCTTCGTGTACAAGGCCTTGGCTGACCACCATGTCTTCCTCGAAGGCTCCCTCCTCAAGCCTAACATGGTCACCGGAGGCATGAGCCACGCCATCCGCTTCAGTCCCGAAGAGGTCGGCAAGGCTACCGTTACCGCTCTATCCAGGACCGTCCCACCATGCGTTCCCGGAATCACCTTCCTCAGTGGCGGACAGAGCGAGGAGGAAGCCTCCGTGAACTTGAACGCCATCAACAAGTTCCAAGGCAGGAAACCGTGGGCTCTCAGTTTCAGTTTCGGACGTGCCCTTCAAGCATCCGTCTTGAAGGCGTGGCAAGGAAAGGACGAAAACATCCCGGCTGCACAGAACGAACTTCTGCGTCGCGCCAAGGTAATTAAAAATGTAACATGAATTGCAACTGTATAATTTCATAAATATTCTATTTTCAGGCCAACTCCCAGTCTTCCCTTGGTTCCTACAATGCCGGTTCAGTATCTGGCCAAGCCGGCGAGCAAGGACTCTTCGTCAAGAACCACGCTTACTAAAACACCCGCTTTTTAAAATTAAGTAATTAACGAAGAAAATTTTTATATTTACAATTTTATAGAGACTGTCTTAAAAAAACGCCGCGTATTGATTATAATAAATATATATTTTTAAAAAATCAAAACCATTTGTTAACAATCTATTGAGTTTATTAATTTGTACACTTGTGTTTAATACAAAAATTTGAATACTGTAAATTGAATTATTCAATAACACTAACTTGCCTATGCATTACAAAACTAATAGACCTTCCTAGCAGGAACAAATACATCAAAATTTAATTTTCAAATTCAGTTGATGATTAGAAGAAATCTTTATTAGAAGTAAGACAAAATATATTTCTATAGTTTAATTTAAATTCTTAGAGATTTACTACCGTTCTTAAAAATCGAAAACTAATCAAACCTAAAAATTCAAAGAAACACGAATTTAAAAATTATTCTTTAAATACAGTTAATCAAAACACTTATGAGATCCGCCACATTTCTGTATAAAACAGGTGCAACCACTTGAAGGTAAATGCGTACGGTCTTGCATCAATTCAGAGGCTGTGTTTTGCGCTTGAAATGATACCTGGTTATCATCTTCATACGAAGATAATATACCTTTTGCACCTGGACATGCTGCCACGTGGAAATCGCTGCCCTCATTCACAGCAAATGAGAGCAAACGCGTGACCGCACACCCGGGGAAGAAAATAAGGAAAGTTTGGAATAGACGGAAATGCTATGACCTAACAGGTATACTAACAAAAATAATAAATCTAAGCTAACGTGAAACAGAGTAAACACAACATGAAATATAACAAAATTAAATCAAACCTGAAACAGAAAACAAAGAAATTACACATACAATACAAAATACACATTTACAATATATAAAATTGCATTGCATTACATCATTATAATAATTAAAGGAGAGGATTAATTAGTGCTTTTTTTCTCTCATCTTTTCTTTCTTTTTTCCATTGTTTGTATATATATTTTTTTATTATTGTTATTATTATCTTTTGTATATATATATATAAATATATTTTATATATTATTTTTTATATTTTTATATAATTTTTTTTATTTCTTTTATATTATTTTTATTGGTATTGTTTGTATATATATATTTTTAGTTATTTTTATATTTTGTTACATTTTTTTTCATATATTATATTTCATATTATTTTTTCTACATTAGGAATGTGTAACGCAATGCAGCACAATATAGGCTAATTGTGCATGTTCATTAGCTATCCGGCATTATGACATTTTACTTGCGTCATACTATGACTACTCTATAGACTCTGAGCAGCTGCCGAACGCCTTTACAACAATCTACAACTATAAAAAAATTACAACCCATTTAATTCCTCAAATTTTGGGGCACAATAAGGATATAGAAAGGAATATAGGGATAAGTCGAACCGGAGACTCGCGATTCTTGGAGGGGACGGAGAGTCCTCGGATTAGGTATATTTTTTTGTGAGTGGGTGTAAACTTAAAACTAGGAGGAATATTGACAAAATGGGCGCATTACAAATAAAACTAAACCTAAAGAGAACAAACTATTACAGTAAATTGCACTCTACTGTATTAATTAGTTCCCTGGCAATGATATTATCATAACTGCCTAATTGGACATGTAGGATAATCAATTGCAAAACTTATTAAGTATTTATTGTTTATGGTTTTTGCTGTGTAATTCTATTGTTTGATCCACCTCTGAAGTGCCCGACCCAGCAGCAAGACCTGAACATTCACAGCAAAAATGAACAGATCGAGCGCAACAGTCCAGAGGTGAATTTTATCTGCTGAAAGAAAAACACGTGAGGATACGTTAGATCCCCACAGACATGGATTAGTACAAACGACATATATAGTAAATAGGATAGGAGAATCACTCGAAATAATACAAAGCAACAAAAGTGAATTGGAGTGAATCGTGAGCCAAGCAAAAGCTCATTCGATCCATACTAAATGCCTAAACTTAACCAGGAAGTCCAAATGAAGTTAACAGCAAACTTCGCCCGAGCGAAGAGAATTCTAAAGTATTGAATTGGCAAATGGTTAGAGGATGAAGGAAGGTGTTGGGACCGGCAGAGACCCTGTCAGAAAACTGACTAGTCTGCGGAAGTACCGGCACCCCCAAAATAGTCATAGCAACAGTTAAGGGGGGACTCGCGGCGGACGGGCGGAGTGAAGGGAACCAAATGCCAATCGAATACTAAAGATTTCTTTAAGAAAAATTGAAGTTACTTTAACACAACAAACTTAATGCAAATATAAACGATTGAATTGAAAACACGGAGGGCTGAGGGTGGATCGTGAAAGTGTGCAACCATCTCACGATCCCGGGGATATTTCATTATCAAAAACTAAGTAAACCATGAGATAAGCTCAATGGGGGTGGACGAGGGTACTGAAACATCCTCTATTTAATACAAATCTAAAATCATGCATAGAGAGTCTACCAACAAGTCTTGTTGAATTTAAGACTGCTTAATACAAGACTCTTTCTGCACGATTTTCGAGTGATTTTCGGGCACGGTGGATACGTTAGATCCAGCTGAAAGCAAAAAACATGCAAAAGCCGACAAATACGTTAGATTTGCCACTAACTACTCATGCTTATTAATCGCGAGGCGACACGAAATCACCATTGAATGAAGAAGATTTGAAACTAATATAGTAAAAATTAAAAGTTAATAAATAGAAATGATTAATTTTCTTGATTGATGACAATTTCTATTATTTGAGAAAAATAAAAATAAAAAACGATATAAGATAGGAAATAACAAATGTTTAATTAATTTTGATTGATAAATAATTGATAAAAATAAATTAATTATAGTTCAAGAATTCTATTTAAGCATCTAAAAACTAATTGAAAATGTTAATGAAGATTTAACATTTTCTGAAAACCTATCGACATCTCAGCACAATCATAACAGTAACAGCATTCAATCACACATATCATTCAAAATCAAATACTAAATCGAAACACTTGCTCATACATACATACATACACAAACAAACATTTGCGAGCTCGCATTGATTCATACCAAAACACACCAACATACAATTTTCAGATTTTGGAAATATGAGAAAGTTTCCAAAAACTGATAAAAGACTAATTTGCTTTAGGGTGGCCAACCCTAATTATAGAATTTCCTGAACTATAAATATTTTAAGTAATAAAATAGGAAAGATGTAAAATGAATATAATGCAGATTGCAAAGTATCTGCAGCTTGTAAACATTTGTTATTTTTGGATAATTTGATGAATAGAGAGTTGTTTGAAAATAATAATAATTAAGTAATTATGATTCCTTCTACAATGAATTAAATATATTGAAGCCATTACAACTTCAAAATAAATAAAACATATGTAGAATTATCAATTAACAAAACCATCATCATTACAAAACTAATAGCAAAATGAAAAAAATCAATGCATTGAATTGCATTAAAAAATGAATTAAAATCTTCTCCAAATCAATAGTAATTTAATGCAACCTAAACTAAAACATCTCACATTATCTAAGTGGATGTAAAAAACGGAATTACGGACAAGAACAAAGGGAATCAAATAATTAATAAATATTAATAGGCGCAGTAATAATTAAAAATATAAAAAGTTCAAAACAAATTAAATAAATTTAATAAATTGACGCAATATGAATTAATAATTTTGAACAGGCGCTGTAATAATTAAAAGAATGAAAAAGCTAAAATCAAATAAAAAATATATTTAGGTTGAGGTGGGAGGGCTAGTTGTGAATCCCGTGTGGTATAAAATCACTTACTACTTGATGTTTCATCGCCATCATCTGCATCTCTCCATCTCTACCATCATCTGCAAAAATATAAAAAGTTCAAAACAAATTAAATAAATTTAATAAATAGACGCAATATGATTTAATAATTTTGAATAGACGCTGTAATAATTAAAAGAATGAAAAAGCTAAAATCAAATAAAAAATATATTTAGGTTGAGATGGGAGGGCTTATTGTTGTGAATCCCATGTGGTATAAAATCACTTACTACTTGATGTTTTCATCGCCATCATCTGCATCTCTACCATCATCTGCATCTCTGCCATCTCGTCGTTGTTGGCACTCACTCACGAACACTCGCGATAATTTAGCAAAATACGCACTAAACTGCCGGAAATTTAACACTCCCGTGATTCTAATATAATTAATAATAAATTTATAGCAAATTGAGTAACGTGAATTTAAACTGACTGCAATCATTACCGGTTGAAGAACAAGAGCCGAAGCCTTAAACTTGTCTTCAAAATAACGCACACACACTTCACTACAGAATGTAAGACTAAGTTTGGTCAAAACTTTTCTTAACGACATCCGTCGCGATAGATAAATTGATATTTCGGGGAAACGCGAGCCCCTAGATCCGCTGTGATCTGTCGGTTGATTGCTCGTATATTCGAATACGAACAACCACCTTAACGGATGCACCTCGAGAAGGTTTTAGCACAGACGGTCTTGCCATTCAATGCGTTTCACTGCGGACGTGATTAACGCATAGAATGACCTGGTATAATACCTTGCATCCATATAGCGAAAAAACTTTTAAACATCTAGTGACAATTGGGTATTATTTGAATTACTCACAATTTTGCGACATCCACATCAGCAAAACTGTTGTTGGCTTTCCATTGCAATAAATTTCACTGAAAACTGTTGAAAATTCATTCATTTTCAATAATTTCCTCGAATTTATAATCAAATCGAAGTTATCTTGAGCAAATGACGCGCACTACTGTGGTATGGGTACGCCACGATCGTACCAACGTCGGACAAATTCGGTGTTTTTTTTTGCATTAAAAATGCGTTGCTGCTAACTTCCGAACACAAAATTCGACAACAAAAAAAAAACAATGAAAAAAAGTGGCGTCCTTTCGCCATTTTGAATGCGACGCAATTTCTAATTAATTAATCACTTAATTATAAGCAATACTTTAAATTTAAATTAAACCACAACTATGTGATGAAAATATTAGTGAACCCAAATAGGCAAACATTTTCTATTTTTAAAATTGGAAATGTATTGGTTACTCACTGTTAATTGATATATTCTAATTGGATTTCACTCCGCGATGATGGATATTACGAAACACGGGATAATTCACTGGATTTCAAAGATTTACACAAGAATTTTGAATATTCGAAACGTGAACGCACTCCGACGCATCGAAAACCGATCGACGAATCAGAGTTCCCTTTCCACACAAAAAGTAGCGTACCCACGCCGTCGCAGTTGCCAACTGATTCGTATTAATTTCCAATTTGAAAATGCCTCCCTCTTGTGGTTTCATTAAAAATCATAGTTGCGATAATATAATATTTATTATAAAATTTAATTATAAATAATGGAAAAATAAAATTGTCGGTAATTAAAAATAAATCATTCAGTAAACATTCATTTATTACCTTTTTTTCGTATTGAAAACAATTACAAAAATAACTAAAACATTTTTTTACATGTTTCAAATAATTATTAAACATTAATATACATAATATAATATAATCTCTGTTTTGTGATGTCCTAAAGTATTCAAATAAAGTAATTACTCAAATGACATTGTTACATCACAGGGATCGGGGGGTAACTGGGATGTAATAGTGGTAGCAATATATTAAATATTCATATCTATTCGCCCAATAATCGATTCAATTCTTTTAATCTTTCATTCCTCGCTATCGTCACCGGTTCCTTCATCAAACTCTCTTTTTCCTCCTTCAAACTCAACCTATCCTCGGCGTTGTGCTCCTTGAATTCCCAAGCACCGGCGCCATCGAATTGCAAGATGTGAGTGTGGAATTTCCTAATTAATAATATATTAATATTTAAGCATCAATATTTACGTTATTTAAATAATTACCATAATGTTGGTCTATGGGTAATAGTCAGCAGAGTGATGCCCATGTCAATGGCGGATTGATAGATGTGACTTTCAACATCAATGGATACGGCGGAAGTGCATTCATCCAGTAAAGCGTATTTGGGCCTAAAATCAATAACAAACCATTTAAATATCAATTAAAAATAATAATTATGATATAAAATTACTTATGGTAGAATAGCCTGGCGACCGCCATCCTCTGTTTTTCTCCTCCGGAAAGGATGTCTGTCCAATCTTTGACTATAGTGAACCCATCTCTTTCAACAATATGATCCAAATGCACCAAACTCATGATTTTCCTTAAATCCTTTTCAGTTACTTGCTTATTGATCATGTCAGCTTGCGTGTCCGGATAAATAATTTGATCCCTCAAATTACCTAAACACAAGCACAATGTAATCACTGCTGCAATTATTGCGTATTAAATGTATTTACCTATAACCATGTAAGGTCTCTGTGGTATGTAAAACATCGAGTTCTTTGGGGTTGTCAATTGTCCACCGAAAATTGGCCAAAGACCGCTCAAAATTCGGAAGAGGGATGATTTACCGCAACCGTTGGGGCCGGTGATTAGAAGATGCTGTCCAGGTAAAAGCTGGAAACTCAGCGATGGACAGACGACATCGCAATTGGGAGTCACGATCGGCACATCGACCAAATCGATTTCGTTATTGTTGGTGAAGATAATCGTTCCTGGAATTACGATGAATTAATTACATTTATATTGGCGGTTTGAGTTTTTTTTTACCTTTCGGAATAGCTTGATCACCTTTGAAGTCGATTTTGAAAGCGGAGTTCTTTTTCTCCACAATGGTTTTATGGTAAATGCCATTGGAAACTTCTTCAAGGACCGAAAACATATTGGCAACTCGAGCAGTGTGACCGGCCAATTCTACTACATCCTTGTAACTGGACATTAAGCGCTCGACGGCGCTGCTTCCGGTCAGCAACAAGTTTTTGGCCGTCGTAAAGTATTGGGTACGCTCGGAAATGTTATCCTGAGAACCGGCGCCCGCCTCACCTCCGTTGCCGCTTCCTTTTACTGACATCAGGATAGGTAAGCTGACCACGACCATGCCAGTTCCGCTCCACACGTACTTCATGAGGAATTGCTCGAGCATCACGAACCACAACTTCACACCGAACATCTTCTCCATGTGTTGAGCTAAAATTCTGTACGCGCTTCTGAGGTGCGAGAGTTCCACCTTTTGGCCACCGTAAAAAGCGATTTCCTCCGAATTCGTTACTAATCTCGTGTGAACGTGCCTCAAGTATCCCTTCTTCTCAGCTTCTTCGGCTACGAGTTGACCGAACTTTGGGCTGACTATCCTGAGGATCAGAGCAGAAACGACGACGACTCCGCTGATTAAAATAGGTCCGGTCACGATGTTCGCATTCCTCGACTTTGTCAGGTTGGCTAAAGCTATAGCCATGAGGAGGATGTCGAACAGCGGTTTGGTTATTTGGCCGTACAAATGGCTCACAGTATTCGCTACTATCTCGATGTCATCCGTTAGACGTTGAGCGCAGTTGTCCAGCCTTCCATCCAGAACCGTGACCCTGTAGTAGCTTTGATTCTTGAAATAGAGTTTGTAGCTGTGCTCGACGAGTCGCGTCCTGAAACCCAACGCTATCCTACTCTCCAAGTATTTGATCATCGAATTTATGAACGTAGCCGGAATAGCTACGGCGAACCATTTGAGCAGCTGTTTGATAAAATTCTTTGGTTCCTTTCGCACTATATATTTAACGATAGCTCCCTCCAAGTTAGCCACGTAAATGCTGAGGAATGTCCTCAGAAACAGGAACGTCGTGTGACCAGAAAGGAGGATCGTCTCCTTGCAAATGAAGTTCGGAATCATGATCCTGACGAGCTTGATGAACTGCAGGATGAAGTTCAGATTCAAGGTCGGTATTCTGTTCAGATTCCTGCGCGTCTTCTTCGGACCCTTCTGCGGCACCAGAAGATTATTATTGACGCTATCATGCTGCTTGTTGGGTTTGCTGATGAGGTTCTCGAGCAGGGGATAGGCTACCTTCGCTCCATACGCGACGATCACCGCCGTTATAATACCTTTCGATAAGTAGCTCTGATTTGAGTGAAGGAACTCCTTTGCGGAACTCGTCTTGTCCAGCAGCTTCGAGATGACGGCCGGCATCTTTGTGATTTTCTAACACTTTACCTATTGGTACATTTCACCTGAAACCAATGAAACGACAGTTATTACCGTGAGAAATAGGTGTTTGCGCACAAATTAAATTTGCATCAAAGGAAATGAATTGACGACGAGATACGACCGCTTGCGCTAATTAAGTCCAATTACCTCTATATGTATATAGAATCAATTATGCATCTTAATATCAATATCATCCAATTAATAATCTCGTCGCAAATTAGAAATAATAAAGTTTGAATTTACTTACAATTACCATTATTTACACATATTTTAAATCTTTAATTTCCAAGCTCCTTTATTCGGGCCCGTCCGATGCATCAGTGCATATTAGAAAATGCACGCGAGCTATTTATAGCAAGTTGCAGAGAAATTTATTAAAATACAACTAATTTAACTCTCGCAATATTTTTCAAGCACGTACAACGTATACGTTACTTTCTTATATCTAATATTAAGCATATTTTTAAGTAATATTGGTAAAAAGATTTTATTAACTATAGGGATTTGATTCAGTTTCAATAAAATGTTAATACTTACTAAAGTAGATGGAATAATCGAGATTCACAATTTTTTTTTATTTGTACAACAAACTATAAGTTACGACAACTCAAGAAAGACTGACGTGTTTATCTATGGTTAAAGAGTCTCTTGAATGAGCAGAATTCAATTCACCACCACCGCATACTTTCCGCAAGTAGAGCAGAGCAAATAAGATACGGATCTTCGCCATAAGCGATCAATTAACAGGTTTCATACATTATCTACTAAAAACTGACTTTAATCACTAATAATTGCCGTTTATTTTGTATAGCAGATTAAATTATCGACTTTTAAACTATTTGAATTCAAAAATTCAAGAATTTGCGCTTGGCACTTCAATCCAATAAATTATTTATAATAATACACGATTGCTGCTCCATAAATTAGAAAATAAAGTGGAAGCTTCAATAGTAATAAGAGAAGCAACAGTAGCTAAGATTAATGGCACATAAATGTTTTAACTATAAATCAACAGGACAACAAGTTATGTACGCAAAATTAAAAAATCTCAAAGATATTATTATTAATATTAATGAAATCTTCTTAAATTATTGACATTTTATTGTTTGTTTATGTATCATTAACAATACTCTTTGTCTTCAGTTTGTGAATGTGTTTATTGAATTGTAGTGTGTGCGTTTATTTTTTTTTTGAGTTCATAAAAGGCTTCCGTGGCTGTTTTCCCATGCTAGAAAGTTTATTGTTGGGAAAGGAAACTACGAATAAAACGGGTTTTCATATCAAAATATTTAGCTAGTATTCCGCAGATTCTCTAACATTAATAATTGCCGTTCCATAAATCAATAAAATTTACGATATGCAACGCATAAAGTAAAATCTAACCAGCGTTTCTCAACATGTTTGTTTATCCAATATCATAATATTTTTTGACAGCTGTAATTTTTGCTATATTCAATTTTTAGGTGACAACTGTCATTATGAAAATAACCATAGGTTGTAAACCGCTGAATAATTATAATTACGTGCCCTGTAGAAATTGATTAATGCTATTTGGTTTGAGTTTCCTATCCTATGGGCATGTTCACACTTGACTTATGTAACAACTATCCATAATGGTCATTTTATACCTTTATAAAAGTTATTAAAATAAAATTGTAAATATTTTGTTGGTGTTTTGAGCGAAATCTTAATTTAAAATTAAATTCCAGAACAAATAAATTAATGTGTTGTAAACAAAAATATGTTCTTGTTGTACGTTTCCTCACTTCTTGTCGACGCTCTTCGTTATGGCTAAAAGCGACCTTCAACTCTTTTGTAAATTACCGGAAGCCAAGGCTAATACGTTTAACGACAATAAATATCCTTTAATTCAAAAAACTTGTCCATTATAGTTTTAGTTTTAAGGAGGCTACTTCTAATACAAAAAAAATATATTACTTAATTACTCAATTAACGAAACGGACTTTGCCTGTAAATTATACGAGTTTGATTAAATTTGCAAACGAATAATGCTACTATCAACTTAAGCAATTACTAATTATACCAAGGCATTTGCATACAATAGTCGATAAATACGAAACAATTATAAATAAAACATTACGTATTGAAATTCGTTCATAACTAATTATTTTAAAAGCGTTAATTTAAGTAAACTTTAAACCTAATAATTAAGTTTATCTAAATACCTCTTAATTTAATTTCATTGTCTACAATTTTCAATCAGAAAATAACACACAAAAAAATCTTATCTTAATCGATTGTGATTTGACAGAAAAATATAATTGTTATCAAGGTGAGATTAATTGATCCGTGCAAAGGTTTAATATATTATTTAACAAAAAAAAAACAATTTTAGCTAAACGTAGTTATGTATTATCTTATAGTGTTCGTTATTTCCACGTTTCACAGCATTGATTACTCTGTAATTATACAGAAAACAATATAATTTATAGAAATTATTTTTTTATGACATTTGTCTCCAAAACCATTTTTTTATATATTGCGTGGACCGCTTTTACAGATATTTTAATTATTTTATTAATTTAATTATATATCATATTTATTATTTATAAAAAAAACATATTTAATGTAATGTAATCAGAATAATTTCGGAGAAAAAAATATTTATATTTTAATGAATCGATTCAATTTCAAAACACTTGGAACTTGATTTTCTTTTGAATATCCTATGAATATATAAACGGTAGATATAATCATAGCAATAATTGAATATCACACTTCGCAATACGATGGAACTGTTATTAATGAAATCGAATTACTGTCAGATGTTTTCTCCAGGTAATTGAAGCTATCGATGTTATTGCTTTTACGGCTCTCATTAACAAATAAATTGTTGATAATTTTCTGGCCATAACTGCATTTCGACCTGTATTATTTTGCATGCGGTTCGCTTTTCCTGCAAGATTTCTAATCCGACCGACATCACATAGCAATTTATTATCGCCAAATACGTTTTTTTTTTCCTTTTCTCATAATATTTCCCACCGTCTCCTCCATATGTAGGACAACTCACGGTGTCATATTATTAATTGAAATTAGCATATCGAAATTAAATGCGCGCTTAATTCCACGGAAATTTTTAAAATAAAATAAAAAAGTTTTAATCTGTTAAAACTTTAATAATTATTATGTAAAACAATTATTTATAGATAAACTATAATTGCAATTTTACGACGAGTTAACTACACTAATCTTATAAAACTTGTATATTTAAAAATATAATTATACTGATAAATGGAAAAGAATTTAGAAGTAGAAAATAAAAATTGGCAATAAAATACTATGTAAAACTTGTACGGTAATGTTGCTAAGCGCAAAGTACAAACTGTACGCAATTGAAATTCTTAGTATTAATCAACAAGTTCTCTCATTAATGATATTATTTGCAAACCGCTTTTTTGACAATATAATTTATCATAATGTATTATTGTTGTTTTTCTAGGATACACTTTAAGACATAACATTTTGTTTTGTTTCAAGTTAAACTACATTATATCATAGATGGCTATTATGTGTAATTTGATACGATTGTTCAAGATTACATAAATTTAAGATAACATATTGATCGTCATAGAAACTATTTAAAACAAAAAACGAAAACGTCGTTATAGTAACCACTTGAAAAATTGTCCATATATCTTCAAGTTTTGATTACATACATATTAATGTTAGTAAGGAAAATTTATAAAATATTTATCAAGAATAGATTGTACATGCAAAATAACAACATACTGTAATTATGTAATTATAATGTATGGTTTATAGTAAGCAAAATGAGTAATCAATAAATATCTTCAATTTGAGATTGACTAAACGATTTGACGCTTTAGATGTTGCCTATATTTAAATAAGGTAAAGAAAAGTGAACCTTGAACATCAGACTGGTAAAATTAGCGAACGCAAAAAAAAGGGTCAAATTATTGTGCAACAAGAAAGGTAACAGCAAAAGCATGAATAGAACGATAAACGCAATCGTTTCGCTTTCATCCCATTATGAATAATTACAATGAATTGTTGCAGATTTCGTGCAACAATTTTTGCATGTAAACGTGATTTATTTATTTCGTTTACTATTCGCGACGGTACGTTATTTTTTTTTAAATATATTTTGTATTGATAGAAAAAAATGTGGATGTGTTCAAGATACGGATGTCCCTCGGGGTCAAGCGTGTCGTAACAGCAAATCTAATAACATGTTTTTTTTTTTGAAGCGTTCAATGTTCGAGCAGACTCACCCCAAGGATCAATAAACGTTGCGACTATGTGCTGTCCCGTTGATGCTATTCCTGCTGGCGGATGATATCAGTTGGTTTGCACACCGGTAGCAGGTCCAACATTCACGTTCGTGCGTTCAGATTGTAATTAGAAATGATGATGACATTGTTTCGCTTTTGTTGGATATGGACGATAAGGCGCCTTGTCTTATCGGCGTAGCGACGCGACAATGAATCCTGCTGGCTGGGTGGAATTGCCTGGACCTCGACCTACGTTTGTTATAGCAGCTGGCATCTGGCAGCAGCGAAAGTGACGGCAACCGCAGTAGTCGAACTGATTCGGGTTGGTAAAAAGAGGCCCGATGAGGCAGGCGGGAGGTCACTTTTAATAACACAACACGCTCACTGCTGGACCCCCCCGTATGCAATGTCGTCACTATCCGACAAACGCGCTCACTTTCTGCGCGAACCGAGCGCAAACCTCCTCCTGCAGAATTACGTACTCGGTCACTCATCTATTTTCGCTTTTTTCTGCCTTAATAACGCGACAAACACCGAGACTTTTGCGCGCTATCCGAAACCAATCACTTGCTGTAACAACGCTGTTTTGGTGATCATTTATATAACTTTCGCATGCGTTAAGTGAATGTCGACTGTAATTACAACATTTATTAATTATAATATATTTTTTCGGATATTTGTACTTAAGTTTGACTAAATTATAAGTTATTTTTTATTAAATAAAAAATTGCCAATATTTTTAATTACTTAGACGTAACAGAACTCTCGCTCAAAAGTTTCGTCATTTGCATCGAACAAAAAAGAAAAAATGTTTACTAAAAAAAACTAACAAATATTGTTCAATCTCCATTACGCAACAATTGTTCGGATTTGTCGTAATGATGCAAATCTTGTAACACAAGAACATAGGTATTTCGAAATAGAAAATTGTAAAGGATATTAGTGCTTCCTGATAATCAAGTGGAACATACATTATGCAAACGAATCTCATGAGTAAAAACGAGCGGCTGTTTAATATTATCATCATTAAGATTATCGTAGGCATTTCTTTAACAAGTAAATATGAATCCTAATTTCAATATTTTTTAATGCATAAGTAACGAATCTCCGGTCATCAGCAGCTAAATGTAGAGAGAAAAAGTACGAAAATAAATGTTGTAATCAGAAAATATTGTTAATTTACGATATTTGTTTTGTTGCGAATAAAATTAATAAAATTATTTACAGATGATTAGCATTATTATATAAGTGTGAATATTTAAATAAAAATAATTTTTCATTCACTGGATTGAAAAAATGAGACGCTTCAAGAGCGACCTCAGTTTTAATTAGTTTTAGTTTACTAAATTTTCTTTTGTAAGAATTTTGACATGGTTAAAAAACGCATTTTTATGAGATTTTCTAATATTACACAAATTATAAAATAATATATAATTGCAGAATGCTTTTTGCGTCAGCAGGAACTGAATTAAGTACAAAATCCGCTAAATAATTTTCTATATCTATTATTTTTTGCAGTAAAGAATTCTTAAGTTTGACTGAATACTTTACATAATTATACTTCAATCAGATAAGAAATAAAATTGACGGAGTTGCAATGTAATCATTGCGTTTATAATTTGCAACTTTCTTCATACTCGAGTAAGCAGCATATAAAAATAAACCATGATTAGAACTAATCAACCACAAATTAATCTAAAAGCGTTTCCACCTTTCTTCGGTTTCCTTTGAAACAATTTAAATAACATTAACATATTCAAAACCGTTGATTGAATTGTCTTAACACTGCTGAATGCACTGAACCCACAGATGTTGAATAGAAAATCGAGATTTTCATCAATTATTCATAACGCCACTTAATACTTTTTAAATCTTATTTTATTTGGAAATGGAAAGTTTTTCACCTATAATTTACATACGAGCTGCAATAAGGAAGAGAAGGCGGAAGACGAACTAATGCGCCAATAAGAAAGTTGGAAGACCGTACTTGCTCTTTCAACTTTCAGGTTCACCGCTTTCCATCAACTATGAACACGAAGTTTGTGGTTTACCGATGATCTTACTGGAATAGAAAATAGAGTAAAACCCTTCAGATTGGAGTGCGACAGACTCATAAACAGGCGGAGAAGAGAAAGTGTATTTTTATTGTCAATTCCGAAACGTCTTTCACCATTTCTTAGAGCGTAAAATTATCCTAGCGTCAAGACAAATTTACCTCTATCATTTACATGCATTGCCGCTGTTTGTCTATTTTCTCTGAAGCATCCGTTCCCTGCGGCGTTTTATCTGTTACTGCAATACTTTTCCCAAAAAAAACTAGGCAAATACTGAATCAGTTATATATAACACAAATATTAATTATAATATTTTCAAACCATCAACAGATTTCACAAAGAAGTATTTAGACACAAGGTTTTAGCATTACATCGCTTTGCAATTTTACGCAATGAACCTTGTATTTCATTTTCTTCAATTCTCCACTTGATAGAAGAAAATAATTACTCGTTATTAATATATTTACTATTTAATGAAATTATAGGAATTTTTAAAAAAATATCATTTTGTAATAACTAAAGTATGAAATTTAATATTGAAAAAATGTGCAAATTATAATTGGACTGAAATAAATGGCATTTTTTATTCAAAAATAGTACAATTACTTTAGTATTTGAACATGTTTTCGGCGGTTTGAGATTTATTTAAATGTTACATTCGCCACACGACACTTAATACATTAAGAATATGTCAATATTCAGTAAGATTAATTACACAAGTATTGATGATAACCGTGATTATGTAACGAGTAATAAAAAGAAGGTAAAAAGAAACGTTTTTTTTTCAAAAATAATAATTTAATTTTAAACTAAACGATGGGATGTGGAAGGAACAGAATATACATATAATAAAAAATACAAAAAAAATCTCTAGAAAAATGCTTTCATTTTTGTTTTATATAAGTTTTTGCTTGTATTTGTTGTGTGTATAGTTGTTTTCTTTCATTCAAGTTCATAAGCATCAAATTCCATTTGTTACCAAAATAATAATAATACATTTACAAAATAAAAATAAAATGAACAAGATCAAATAAAAGAAAATATGAACTAAACAGAAATCAAATAACTAAAATATATGAATAATAATAATAATAAAACGGAACAACGTATGCCATTAATTTCAGTAAAATAAAAACGAAACTTGCAATATCGAAATAAGAAAATAAAACTTAAAATATTATTAATAAAACAATAAATAATTTATTTCCTTGCCACAGTTATTTATATGCATATAAAATTATATTATTGTGAAAGAAATACTTCTTGTATTTTGTTTTATCGTCATGGCAATACAAGCCCCCGAAATGAAATGAAAAAAATAATAATAATAATAATGACAGTTAATTACAGAGAAATATTTTGTTTTAATGATCAAAGTGTTATCAGATTTAAAATTTTCTTTTAGGTTTTGCATCTATCTTATTTTTTTTTGCATATTTTTTGTTTAATTATATACGATATAGTAAATTGTTAATTAACGGCTAAAACCTAAAAACTGAAAGAGAAATAACTTAAACCTAGACAAAAAAAAATAATTATTAATATGTATATGAGTCCAGGAGAGACTTTAAAGCCTTTTGTGTGTTTAGCCTCTTCACTTCTTTTTGTTTTTATTAGTTGCACCCCGCGGCGGTGTAACGGGCCTGCCTGCATTTAAACCCCCGTATTGGAACTTCCTTTTGTCCGCGGGTTTCAAAATTTGGAAACTGCACATCAGGGTTTCGTCCACAGACATCATCGCTCCAGCATTATCGAACTCCCCTGTTAATATCCGACGCTTTAATATGCATCCTCGTAATTTAGATAATGTAAATGTACTCACCACAATAGTTTGGTGCACTGAACAGTGTGACAAGTTGCCTTTTTGCGAAGAATTCATATCCATCTTCGACAACTTGATGAGCTCGGCATATTAAATCGAAGTCATGTTTTGTAAGGAATTTGCCGACGACCTCCGCTCCAAATGTGAAACTCACACCTCTGTCATTCTCGCCCCAGCCCATAGTGTCCTTATCAGGATCGGACCAAAGCAAATCACACAGCAATCCTTGGTCAGGCACATCAGTGGGCCTCATTATCCGCCTAATTTGTTCCATGGACTGCAAGTCAGGACTCAAACCGCCATGGCAACAGAAGATCTTTTCATCCACAATAGCAGCAACTGGGAGGCAGTTGAAGCAATCTGTGAATGTTTTCCAGAGCTTGATGTTGTATCTCCTTTTGCACTCATCATAGAATCCATAAATACGATTAATTGATGCACATTCATGGTTTCCTCTCAACAAGAAGAAATTCTCAGGATACTTGATTTTGTAAGCTAGCAGCAAACAAATTGTCTCTAATGACTGCTTTCCACGATCTACATAGTCTCCAAGGAATAGGTAATTGGACTCTGGTGGGAAACCACCGTATTCGAATAAACGCAGCAAGTCATAATACTGACCATGGATATCCCCTAAAACAATTACGAATAAATAGAAATCGTATACTTTAAGAATGATCGAGACTTACCACAAATTTTCAAAGGAGCTTCTAGTTCCAACAAAATAGGCTGGCTGAGGAAAATCTCCCGCGATTTCAAGCACAAACCTCGGATTTCGTTTTCCGTCAATTGGACATTCTTGCCAGGTCTCGCCCCTCGGACTACAATTGCGGAAAAACAAAGTTCTCATAATTAAGGCGTAACCAATAGATAGATTACAGCGAAAGCGCCGCCATTTTTTTTAATATATTTTTGTAAGAGAAATATTTTTCCTCACCTTCCAATAACCTGGCTATAATACTGTCGATATTGAGCTGAGATTTATCCGCCTCAGCCATTACGAATAGTTGCAAGAAATTTCAACACTAAAAACGGGAAGATTCCTTAGATTTTCGTAGATTTAATCCAGAGTTTCTCCTCACATAAACAATATCAACTTTGACGGCTTGACGGATAGAAACTACACCTACCAACATTCACCCCAAAAACGAAAATATTACTTTAGGATACTGCACACCATACACATATAATTTGAAAAAACTCATTTGTAAAAGTATTCCCCAATTTCAAACCAACATTAACATTTATATACTTGTGATCACATATGACTCGCCACCAATTTATTGATAAATTACCGAATAATTGTATATTTTGGAGGGGAAATTTGTATCGTAAAAGTTGGTATCATTGTATACCACTGAGTCAAAGATAGTTTTATTTTGTTGTTTACAATTTGTTTATATTCTATTCGAATACATTATAATATGGTTTCGCTTTAAGTGCAGTGCAATATATTAAATATAATATTTTAAAAATCATTTTTAATTATAGTAAATAGAAAAATGTTAGAATTAAGTGATGAACTTCAAGTGATGGAGCTGAGAGAACCAATATTCAAAGACATAAAGTTTTATGTCAGTGGTCTAGTAAATGAGAAGGTATTTAATAAATTACTTAATTAAGGTTATACTATATATTTAATGTATCTTAATGTGCAATTTCTAGACATTGGAGTTATTGAAAAATGGAGGAGCTGAACGCATGAATTATTTCACAGATTATGTTACACACTTGATTTGTGGACATGAATGTGAAGAAACTGATTTGTCCGATGCAAATGACCTGTATGAAATTCCAGCTGTATATGAAAAATGGATTTATATCTGTGCAAAATTGAAGTGCTTGATCAACACAAAACCATTCTTGTACAACCCTGAAAAATTATTTTCTAATCTAGTATTTTGTACAACAAAATTGGGCCGAGATAGGGCCAATCTTTGGTCAATTATAACATATCATGGAGGCAGGTTTCAGCTGAATTTTGATTCAAAGGTTACCCATCTGATCGCCGTTGATCTGGAGAGTGAAAAATGTAAGAAAGCATTGGAGCTGGGACCAGAAAGAGTTTGTATAGTGAGTCCAGATTGGATTGTGGAATCTGTGAAAGCAAAACATTTTGTGGATCAAACCCTATTTCATCCAAAGTTGATCATACAGCCCAAAATAATTAAGAGGGCAGATACAACTTCCATTACTGGATTTGAACCTGAGACTACAATTGATGATGGCAGTCTAAGCAACAGCACTGCAGATTCCACACAAGCACTGCTGGATAAATTAAAGCAGCGAATGCCTTGGAACCAGCCTGAACCACCTGCTACTACATCTGCACCACCTCCAAATGTGGTAGCACCAAGTTACAGTGCAACTAAAAGTGAGGGACAATTATTTAATGCATTTAATTCTGCATCACAGGTTCCTAGGAGTATTGTTCATCATACACCACAATCTCAGTTTAATTTTCAACAACAGCAGCAAAGACCGAATTTGAATCGTATTTTAGAACACCTGCAGCAGAGACCAAATATTGGATCGGCAAATGTGAACCGCTTAAATCCACAATTGTTGCAAAATATTAGACAAAAACAACCTGGCAGTTTACAAACTTTGCAGCAACAGCAGTCTACAGGTGGTCAACAATTAATTCAGCAAGTCTCTGGACAGTTGATACAGCAACAACAACAGCAGAGTGGTCAAATAATACAGCAGCAACAACCTGCTAGTCAATTAGTGCAACAGCACCCTTCACAAATATTACAGCAACAAGGTGGTGGTGGGCAGATAATTCAACAGCAACAACAAATTCCTGGTCAATTAATGCAACAACAACCAGGACAAATGATGCAACAGAATAGTGGTCAAATATTGCAGCAGCAACCTCAGCAACAACCTGCAAATCAAATAATTCAATCTCCACAGCAAACAGGTGTACAGCAAATATTACAACAATCTCCTCAACAGCAAATTATTAATAGGCAAATAATTGCCACCGGCAATGTGCAACAACAATTACAAGGCCCGAAAATGCAGCAGTTGCTTCAGCAAAATCAACAAAGGATTTTGATTAGCCAAAACCAGCAGGGGATTGTCATGCAAAAACAACATTTAGATCAGCAGCAAATTGGACAACCACAAGTGTTGGGACATCAAAATCAGCAGATAATACAGAATCAGCAACAGCAGATGATGATGCAGCAGCAATCACAGCAACAACAGCAGCAGCAAATGATACAAAAGAATTTCTTAACTCAGCATCAGCAGCAACAAGGTTCAATAAATCCCCAGCAACAAACAATTGTAAACCAGCAGATAGTTCAAAACCAACAAGTCGTAAAACAGGTAATACAATCACCAAATCAGCAGTTTGTGCAGCAAAATAAATTTGGGCAACAGATTATTGTTTCAAGTCAGCAACAGCCCCAGCAGCAGCAGTTCGTCGGTAACACAGGAGCCCCACAAAATACATATCAACAGCCACAGCAACAACAGCAACAGTTTGTCCAAAATTCTCCTCAGTTTGGACAGTTCGTTCAACAGACAAGCGGTGGAAATTTGCAGATAGTTAACCAGCAGCAACAGTTGATTAATCAGCAGAAATTGTTGGTGCAGCAACCGCAGCAACAAGCTGGACAGCAACAATTCCAGAATCAACCGAGACCACCGCCGCAAGTTTGGCAACAGCAATTAAATATACGCCATCCCCAAAGCGTAAATATTATACAACAGCAGGGAACCAGGGTGCAATGGGCTGGAGGAGCACAACCACAGCAATTAGTTCAACGTCAATTTATTCAATTGGACGCTCAGACTCATCAAAAACTGCAACAAATGGCACCTGAGGAGAGAACGCTGTTTGTACAGAAGCTACAGAAACGCAGGTTACAAACGCAGCTGCAGCAACGCGGCGGACATATTTTCATTCGAAACGTTCCTTCTGGGATGAATAATCAGCAGCATATGCAATGGATTCAACAGCAAGCTCAGCAGGGTATTGTATTACAGCAGCAACAACAACAACAGCAGCAGCAGCAACAACAACCTCAATCCTCGCAACACGCTCCAAGATTAAGTCCCATTCAGCCAACAGCGCCACAGCAACCGCCAGCTCCCTCGACTCCTGCTCCGCAGTTCCCACAGGATGCGCAACAGAATATACAACTTCAAAGACAGCAATTGCGATTGCAAATGCAACGCGAAGCACAAAAGAACGCTGCGGTTCAAGCGCAACAACAACCACAACAACAACAACCTCCATTACAAGTCGTGAGGACACAAATTGTGGAGCAACCTCCGGCAAATCCGGTCCTTGATGCAAATCAACAAAACCAACTAGTCAATGCCAAGACTAAAACAGCTCTAGCAAATCTGTTGAGCAGTCGTTTGCAGAGCGGTGGTACAGCAGTCGGTCCAGGAGTCGAACAACCTCCAATAGCCGCAGAACACAGTGCTGCCGGTACGCTGAGGCTCATGACCGCTCAGCACAATGCTGCTTTGAATTCGAACAGGGCTCAAGAAATATTAGCTATGCAACAGCGTCGGGCAATTAGTAGTACACCATCCGGAGAAGTCATCAGGCCTCCAGCTGTACCGCAATCTGAACCACCTATACTACAATATTCTCCTAGGAGCGTTCTACCTATACAGCATAGACCTGGTACATTCTATGGTCACAATCCGAACTTGAAACGTAATTATTCAAGAAATTTAAAAACTGATCACTTTAATCAATCTCTTGTTTTAGTTCCTTCAGATCTTTTCCTCTTGGGATGTATATTTGTCGTAGTAGAGATAGAAAGATACTTGGATGAATCTTTTCCTAGTTGGCAGAGGAAAATCGAGAAGCATGGAGGTGAAATTGAGAAGCAGTATTGCGCGAGGGTGACACATGTGCTATGCGAGACCCAAAGACACGGCGTCGTAATGCAGGCTTTGCGCGACTACAAAAGATGCGTGACACTTTATTGGTTGTCAGATGTGATGAATCGTAAGCAAGTCTTGCCTCCTTGGACTGCCTTACATCTACCTATGATGTATATGGATACAGTTCCTGCTTCAAAGCATTTAATTTCCTTGACCGGTTTCACTGGAACCGAAAGGGAACGGGTTAAGCACATGATCAGATATATCGGAGCTACTGTAAGTCCAATTACCAATATATGGTAAATATATTCAGATTGTTCTTAATTTTTCTTTTTACAGCTAACAACATATTTTTCGAAGCATAACACGCTACTCATTGCGACAAAGCCCGATGGAACTAAATTTTCTCGTGCCAAAAAGTGGACCATACCCGTTGTAAGCGTGCAATGGTTGACTGATGTAATGCTGGGTAATTTCAGTGCCCTAAATCAAATGGAACACGTCAAGTATCAGCAGTACTCGCAACCAGTTAATTTCTGTTTTGACCCAAGTTTGGTTCCGAACCTGATGCGTAAGTATTCATAACATTTGTAACTAATTTTATTAAATATTTTCAATAAATTTTAAATCATATACAGATGCGTGGAAGATGCCTATAAATATTTCACAGGAGTCGCACGAACGCGTTAAGAGAAGCGCATCACCGGGACTCAATCCGCAGCAGAAAGTGAAGAAAATTAAAAGTGAACACAACGAGAACGAAAATCTGGAGAATCTACCACAAAGTTATACGCATAGGATTTTGTTCTCAAGATGCGAAAGTGAAAAGGATTTGAAGAATTACGTAACGTATGTTTTTGACTGCTCCTTTTTTTACATGACTCTTAAAATAAATACGTTAATTGCAGCCAATTGGGAGGTTCCCTTGCGAGAGGAACGCAAGACGCAACCCATCTAATATTACCGCAATTGGTGCGAACAACAAAACTTCTGCATTGCATTTGCCTCGGCGTGAAGATTGTCTCGGAGTCGTGGATCAAAGATTCTTTCAACGCAAAACGGTTTTTGGATGAGAACAATTATAATTTGGATACGAAGGAATTCAATTGCACATACAAATGCGACTTCGAGCAAACCATAAATACGCGGAATAGGAACAAACTGCTGGAGGGAAAATACTTTTTTATAACCCCGAGCGTGTTTCCTAACAAAAAATCTCTGACCGAAATTATACAATCTTGTGGCGGCATCGTCGAGAGAACCAGGAGATCTTTGATGCAAATCGAAGCCACAAACATGAATTCACCATATAGTTACATCATCTTGACGCACGAGCACGATCTTCATCTGGTAGCGGATCTGCTGAAGAACAAGAAGGATAAGATAAGGATTGTTTGTAACATTGAGTTAATTTTAAGCGCAGTATTGCGACAGACATTCGAAGTGGAGCCTTATGTTGTTAAAGTTGTATAAACAAAGAAATATATTATTTTATTTGATTATTAAAGTCATCGTAATTATTATTTTCCCTTAATCCTCGTCATAAATTATAATGCTATAATAATCATACATTTTCCACAATATAATGTCGGTAAGAAATTATATTTTTTCAAAATATTTTATGATTTGATTGGTTGCAATTGATGCAGCAGTGGCGCCACCTCTCACTTAAAGGTAAATGATTTTTTTGTCATAAATAAACTTAACCTAAGCGAGAAAATGAGTTTTCTCAAGTTCGTGCCTAAAAGGTACCTAAGTAATGATGTTATCAAACCTATGCTTACAAACAGGAATCCAAGAAATTTAGAGCGTATGAGGATAGGTTACAAGCCAGACGGTTATCATTTAGAAAATGATGTTAAAAATTATTGGCACAAGTGAGTAACATTTAAATCTTTATGTTGTTGTGAGGTGCTAAAGCTATAATTTCAGATTAAATTTGGACGTCTCAGCTAGATATGTTAGTGCTTCAGTGCATCATTTCGAAAATGGAGAAGTGTTGAGTGCCAGTACAAAAGAATGGGCCATCAAGAAACAACTGTACAGGAACAACGATGCAGCTGCCTTTAAAAACTTGGGGAGGGTTTTGGCTCAAAGATGCATGGAGACTGGTTTAATAGAATTACACTCTGATATTGAAACAAAAAATCCAGATGGAAAAGTAGCCTTATTTCTGAATGCACTTCAAGAGAATGGAATTACATTGAAGGAGTCAACGCAGTACAAAAAACCGAGAGCTTGGGACCAGGAAAGACCAGAGAAATCATGGGAAGTTCAATAAACAATGCGTAATGGAATAATAGTTGTTTGTTTTTTTAATTTATAAATAAAAATTCTTGTCTACATATTTCTGGTGGATACCCCAACTGAATCATTATTCCTCCTTCTTGATATCTTCATAGAGTTTCTGTGGAAAACGCAATAAATTAGACTTTAATCATATGAGGGAGAGGTTATGTTATGTAACTTGCCCCTTGATTGACGCTCCTGAAGATCGATTCAGCGGACAAATCGAAGGTCCTTTCGAAGAAGAACGTGCTGGCCATTGCAAGAAGGACAAAGGTAGATGTCCTCTTGAAAATAGCGTTGTACATGGTGGAGTTAAGAGCCATTTCGCTGCTTTAGTTTTATGGAATCTGCTGAAGAAAATCCAATACCACTGACACTCAGATTATGACTTTTAAAGTGACAGGCAGTGACAGCAAATAGTGTTACCAATAGCCCACTCCCACTAGCATATGATCACTATCAATTTCTATCATAATTCCTGATATTAGCTTACAATTATAAACTGTAATCATCCTATGTTTATCCAGAAAGATAAATTATGCAATGAAATAATCTTTGTGCTGATGTTTATATTGGTTTGTGTGATCGAGGAAGAGGGGCCAACTTCATGTTGTTTTTTAAACGAAATATAATTTGTTTGGAAGTTCGGGGAAAGGGACCGCATTAATTGGAAATTAAAGTGTTATTATTTGTGAGTGGTTTTCCGTTGATTGGTTAATTGTGATCTTTAGTATATTTTAAATAGAAGCTGCTTGACGTTAAATGGGAAAACTGCATCGGCAGTCGAGGCGAGACGACTTCATGGCATACTAAATAAATAAAGTGTAGTGTCATTTGTTTCGATGATTAGCGTGTTTATTATATGTTTTCATATAAAACATTTATTCAATTCCTGACGAACCTGATTGCCTCCGATTACCGAAGATCTTGAGTGCCAACCAGATACTGCGTGAAGATGTGAATTCCAGCAGAGAATTTCAGTGTTTTTTTCATCGCACTTTAATCGGATTTTCGAATGATCGTAACATGGGGGCGAAAGACTCGAAAAGGACTTGCCTCAGCTACGAGGATGCCGTGAAACGAAGTAAGTTAGAGATAATATCCGTTTGTATACTAATCCCAATTTTGATGGCGATCGTTATTCAGTCATTCTGATGGAAAATCAAGACCAATAAAGTATAACTGAGCCATCATGTGATTATGCATCATACATATTATTCATTTGTTTTTTTTTCTATAAACAAATTCCCTTGTGTGTATTATTTGCTATTTGATTAAGTAGTTCACTTGCAATCAGGATCCAGACTAGATTAACTGCATTCCTTTATATATATATATATTATATACACACCAAATTAAATTACATTGTTGGATTTGATAATTATCATTTTGATTATTATCTTTATTATCTGTATGTAAATTAATATGATTCTGAATATAGAATGTTTTAAGATTTTTTGTGTTTGTGTGTGTTGCAGTGAGTGATGTAGAATTCAAAAGGGTTTGTGAAGCATTCAAGAGATTAACTGGGGGTGGACAGTTGTTGAGTCGTCATGCCTTCACACAAAACGTCCTTGGCGATGGGGTCCCAGTGACTATAGCAGAATCTTTATATATAGCATGCGGTGGGGGCCCCAGAGGTATTGCCCTTAGGGATCTTATCTGTGGATTGGTTCTGCTCACAAAAGGCACAGAAGATGAGAAAATCAGGTAACAAGTTCAATTCAACATACATATAGATTTGCATGATTTAATGTTACAATTTATTATAGATTTCTGTGGACGCTTTACTCAAATGATTCAGGAACTTATATATCACGAACAGATTTTCAATCTGCCTTGCAGATTGAGGGTTCCTTGCCACCTAATGGATCAGTTGGTAAAAGCAATTTATCTTCATGGGATACTACCCTGATCTCACTTTTTGGCGTTGGCCAAGATAGAGTTGCTTTTGAACATTTTCGTGCCAGAATTCTCTACAACAAGGAGGCAACGATTTTATCAAAATGGTAAGATGATAAGTTTGTATTAATGTTGGTTTCGTGATTTTTTCTAATTTTCCCAACAGGTTGTTAAGCACGTCATGCGTAAGTTTAAGTTCCGAGTTGGAGACGCCTACCTTCTACCAATCCTTAGCTGGTGTAACTCATCTCGAGGAATACGATATTTGCGAATTGGAAAAGTGTTTTTGGTCTATGCAAAGTTCTTCGCACTCTGGACAATTGGATGCCGTGTGCGTTAGTTCATTAATTAGTCCTCCAGTGCCATCAAGCGCTTGCCCAGGGTATAAATTATGCGATAAACATAAATTTTAGAAATTAATGGTATTTTCTCCTTCGATTAGATTATTTTTAGCATTAGATGTGAATCGTGACGGTCACATCGATTTTAAAGAATTGTGCTGCGGGATTTCGGCTGCGTGCAGAGGACCAACCGCGGAGCGTATGAAATTCTGCTTTAAGATCTTTGATATGGATAGGGACAACAATTTAAACCCGGAAGAATTCCAGCACATGGTCGAAATATTGGCGTTTGTCATGGAAGAAAACAGGGAGGTGCTTCGGTACGAAAGGGGCGGTACTTTGGAGAGGCGTAAACGTAAACAGTCTGTTGTGAGTACAACAAGCCGCAGGGAGTTTATCGATGATTTAAAGAATCGTCGAAACGCTCAGGGCAATTTAAGTCAAGAGGATTTCTTGGTTTGGTGCGTCGAGAACAATGAGTTAATCGCTCCTTTGCTTGAATTGCTTTACCAAGTATGTCACGTTGCTTTAGGTTTAAGGCCTGACTGTCGTCATCATGAATACGAAATAGGTATGATTCTTCAAGCAAATATATTATGAATACATCATAGTTTTCTTTGTAGTAATGGGATGGTTGGATCGCGAAGAGCATCGGGGCTATATGGTAGGTCAATTTTGGTATTTAATTTCATCGGATTGGTGGAAATCCTGGTTGAATTACACTACGTCTCAGCGAACATGCTACGACCAATGCAATTGCAAGAGAAACCCAACTGTTTTGTCCGCTGCGATTCCGCTACTAGAAGAAGGGATCGTGTGCGATGAAAGCTTCACTAGCAACAGCACGGACTATACATCGAATGAATTTACTTCAAACAGTACAGATTCAATGGGTGATTTATTAAGTAGAGCCGACAATTGCAGCATCGCTTCTAGTTCCGGCGTGTCCAGCAGTTGCTCGGGTACAAGTTCGGCGAATAAACGTGGAATGCCCGGACCGATTGATAATTCCAGTTTAGTGGAAATGCCAGAGATTATTAATAACAAAGTAGCGACGTTGACGGGCGAAGGAGGACGTTTGAAACGCGATACACCTTTAGTGCAAGATCGAGACTTCGTTTTGATCCCGGATTCTTTATGGAAAGCTTTGGCTCTCTGGTATGGAGGACCGTTGCCTTTACCAAGGCAAGTTATCAAACCTCCGGGCAGCAACGAGGTCGAACTGGAGCTGTACCCTTTGAATTTGAAAATTTTGAGACATCAAAACCAACAAGGAGTTGGGACCGGAGGGCAGAACAATTGGGGTTCAGTTGTTGGAGGGTATGAAATGTGTTTGTTTAATTATTTATATTTTTCAAACGTATTTATCATATTTAGGTATGGTGCAGCTGCGTTATCAACAGCTGGATTATCGCCAGCAAGTTCTGCTGTTGCCGCTGCAGCACCTCGACGATATTTGACGCACACCGCTGCTTTTAGTCGATTGGCGAACGTTCGTCAAGTAGTTGATTTTCTTGCGGTTCGTTTGTCTTTGCGCGTCGAAGATATCAGATTGTGGTTGGTTAAGGAAACTTCAATACTCTTGGAAGATGAGTTATCGACGTTGCAAGAACTTGGTATCGTAGATTGCGATCAAATTTTACTCGAGGTCAGAAATAAGGATTTGACGTGGCCCGAGGAATTGGGAGCACTCGCCAGTGGCACCAACAATCTTGCGCTGCAAGTTACCGGTGAGAGACGGCCCACAATCACACTTCCTCCAGGTATTACAGTAAATGTGTGTCGACTACTTCGTATCGATTATATCGACTATTTGTTATTTCAGGTGCAACTGGTTTACACAATTTGGGAAACACTTGTTTCATGAATGCTGCGCTGCAGGCAGTTTCCAATACTCGACCTTTAACGCAGTATTTTCAGAGGAACGGGCAATTGTGCGAGCTAAATAGCTCGA
Organism: Nicrophorus investigator; assembly: GCA_963457615.1. Taxonomy (NCBI): domain Eukaryota; kingdom Metazoa; phylum Arthropoda; class Insecta; order Coleoptera; family Silphidae; genus Nicrophorus; species Nicrophorus investigator. Next base: position 30,540,815 of record OY735141.1, read on the forward strand.
ATCCCCTGGGCACGAAAGGGCAGGTCGCTCGTCGATACGCTGAACTTTGCCGAGAGTTATGGGCCGGATCTACCCGATCCGTGGCTCCACTTAAATTGCGTTGGTGCGTCACCAAGCATGCCCCACATTTAGGTGGAGGTGGACAGCATGATTCTCAAGTATGGCATTCTCATGATTACTGTATTTGACTACCTACTAAAATTTGTCTATTTCAGGAGTTACTGGCTTGGCTGTTGGATGCTCTTCACGAAGATTTAAATAGGGTAGCGAAAAAGCAATATACCGAGTTGAGAGATTCCGATGGAAGGCCAGACACGATCGTGGCGGATGAAGCCTGGCTTCAGCATTTGGCCCGTGATCATTCGATAATCACAGATTTATTCTACGGCCAATTGAAAAGCAAAGCAAGTACAACGATAAAGATTTTCTGTTATAAATATAATGTCATATATAATTTGCAGGTGAAATGCGAGGTTTGCGGTCACGAATCGGTGCGATTCGATGCGTTCAATCTGCTAAGCTTGCCATTGCCGATGGAAAGTTTCATTTTGTGCGAAGTGTTGGTGGTGAAATTGAGTGGGGAAACGCCAATAAAGTACGGGACCAGATTGAATTCCGAAGCTCGTTATTCAGAGTTGAAAGCTGAGCTGGAGATTCTATGCGGTGTTCCAGCGGAGAGGATCCTTCTGGCGGAGGTGGCGTATTCTCAAATTCGTAACGTCATATTGGATGAATCCAAAATTAGCGTATCCACGGCTACCGAATTGTATGCCTACGAGTTACCACGGGCGCACGAGATCCATCGTCAACCGATAGAAGTCCTCGAAGAAAATGGTATCAGTAGAATCGGTCATTTGCTAAATTTGCTAAATAATTAATAAATACTTTGAATTTGCAGAAGTGGAAGTACTGTCGGGCCAGAGTCCGTTGGCAAGAAGCCCTGAGGTAAGAAGCAGATCGGCATTATGCATGCCCAACATACTATGCTTTAAGGTACGCACATTTACTACGAACTCCATTTTCCATGCGTCATTCCATTTAAGTATTCAAATTCAAGTAATCTTTTCCTCACAATCAGAAATCGATAAAAAAAAAGAAGAATAATAATAATAATTACTTGTGTGCCATCTTCCACCAGAAATCAATATAAAAGCAAACCTCAAGAAAATCTCCGCAATGCAAATTGTTAAGTAGTTATTTGTGCGTCTTGTATGTATATTTCAAATTACGTTCTACCTAGGCTTTAGCTTTAAATGTGTATTGTTTTAATCTGTGATGAGTGTATTGTAAACTTGTTTGAGCACTTTTTAAATGTATGTATAACATAGTAGATTATTTAAGCTCTATGCAAACTTATTCGTTTTGTAGTCTTGTGTTTCGTATGCATTCAAAACATTAGTACAATTTTTTAAGTAATATTTTTGAATTCAAATTATTTTGTAGATAATGCAATTTATCCTTTTTTTCAATTAGTAGTGTTCAAGAATTGAATGACTTCGAATGACATTCTCGAAGATTACACCAGATGCGAATTAACATATCTGGTTTATAATCTTAGTTTAAATGTTATGCCTAGAGTGTTTTTTTGTTCTTCTCTCTAATAATATAGACCGATCTGTGCAGTTTAAAATCCAGTTTTGAAATTTGCAGAACGCGGCTCGAGCAAATAGCATCGATATTACATCAGCGGCACGTCGTTTGTCCAATGGCATTCACTATAAGCGTTCTTTAGTCCCACAACATTCCAATGTTTATACAGGTTCTATACTAGTTTCAGTCACGTACTGTGCATCTAATGTTAACTTATATATTTTTTTTGCTGTGTCCAGACACTCCCGCGAAGAGCCCCACATATTTGATGGCTGTGCACAGGAAGTGCGTGCAGCAGGAGACGTATTTCCTTTCGCAACATAAATCGAAACCTAGCATATTCGGTGTTCCTTTACTATTAGGCTGCAGTCCGGCAACTACCTGCAAGGGGCTGTACGAAGCTGTCTGGGATCAAGTCAATCGTCTGCTAAGTCCGATGCCTCAGAGCGATCAGACCAATCATGCCACCGATTGGTAAATATGTTATCAATTGTAGATTCATGTTTTAATTTATTACATTTAGTGACGATTCCCTGGGATATGAATTTCCTTTTACCCTCAAGGCGGTGCTGAAAGGCGGTCAAATTTGCGCCTTGTGCCATTGGACGCAGTTCTGCCGAGGTTGCAGAGTTCCGCTAAGCGAGGAGATTCTATTCGATGCCTGCAAGGCCGGAAGGAGTGTCATGTGCATCGCCATTGATTGGGATCAAACGGCGCTGCATTTACGTTACCAAAGTAGCCGGGAAAAAGTGTGGATAGAGCACGAGTCGGTTGGGATTTGCAGGAAGCTGCACACGGAACCCATTGATTTGGACTATTGCCTAAAAGCGTTCACATCGGAGGAACGTTTGGAGGCCAAGTACCACTGTTCGAATTGCAAGGAACGACAGCCGGCAACTAAGAAGCTGCAAATTTGGCGGCTGCCTCCAATCTTAATTGTGCACCTGAAGCGCTTCGATTTCTGCAACAATAAATGGGTGAAAACCCAGAAGGCAGTTAACTTCCCGTTCAAGAATTTCGATCCAACGTCCTACCTGGCTTCGGTACCCCAGGAAACCATCATTAGGCATGTTCAGATGAAGGAAGAGAGAAAGGATAATTCGTGCGAGATCGTGGATGAAGAGAGGCTCGTCGATTTCGAAGGCACCGAAAAGAAAAGGGAAAAACCGCTGGTCAAGAGGCGTGAACGATTGGAGTCGACGAGTTTAACGAAAACGCCAATAGTGGACGAAAACTTGCAAGATTTTCATCAACACAAATTAATCGACGGCCAGGATCCGTTCGACCTTAAGTATCAACTATACGCCGTTGTGGTAAGTTGATGTTTTATTTAAAAATATCCAAAGTATATACGTATATATTTCTATTGATCATTCTAATTTTCAACATTTATTTTACGATATCTTTATATTCGATTTGAATATGCGAGAACATAGATTCGATAGGGTATTTTGTTAATAAGAAATAATATCATTCGCAGAGTCACTCAGGGATGTTGAATGGGGGCCACTACATATCGTACGCCTGCAATCCGAATGGAAGCTGGTACTGTTACAACGATAGTTCGTGCAGGGAATGCGTTTCGCAAAACTGCGAACAAAACCAGGTGAAGCAGCACGACAACAATAAGTACTGTTCGTACAGCAATGCTAGAACCCCAAAGATAGACACCAGTTCTGCGTACATTTTATTCTACGAACGCAGCGGATTGGATTACCGGCCGTACCTTCCCCCCGAAGTGGTGGCGAATGGCGGAAACGTTGCTTACTTGCAGGAGGATGAACTCGAGGAGAACGAATCGGAAATGAGGAAGCAACTGTGCAATCTGCAGTGAAAAGAAAAAGCAAACAAACCATTAAAACAAATATCATATATATATTTATATTTGTATATTTACGCCAGTATTTTTAAGCTTTTTCCAAACATTTTTACGAGAAAAAAATTATATTTTTTTGGATTATAAGAACAACACACGTATTGTGCCTGATTAATTAAAATGAATCGATTGTCAAAGAATGAACTGCGAATTTTCGTTTGCGCGCTTCTCAATTTTTCGGTTTAATCTAATGTAAGAAAATGAAAAAAAAAAAACAGTAAAGGTAATAATTACGTGGCTGGCACTTTTGTAAGTATTCTCTTATCGTTTTAATTTAATTACTGTTTACGATATGCGAACAGCCCCTATTGTATGTAATCGTAATATTTGTGTATATTGGATAAAATTTAATTGTTGTTACATTGATAATATTGTTTTTAGTTTTTAAGCCAAAGAGATTGAGTTTTGTTTCGTGTATAGATAACTTATTAGTTTCGCTAGTCTTGGAGAGAAAGAAATACATACAATATATATATATACGGTACATTTGCTATATATTTATACATGTTGAAAAGAAAATTTGTTGTTTTTATTTTGGGTATATTTCATTTTATTCAGGATTATAATGAGAAGAAGAAGAGTAAGAAAGAAGACTGTCTACTGTTTGTTTTTGTTTTATATGTAATTTTGCAAAGGTTTGAAGAAGATAATAATGATGATGATGATAATGTTGATACACAGGAGATATTAGTTATGTATATTTTGTTTCGTTTTGTTTATCTTTCGTTTAGCCATTTTGTAAATGATTCGTTAATATGATTTATTCGGTCTGTGATTATTGATTAAAAAGAAAAGATTATACATAATAAGAGAACAACTGCAACAACAACAACAACACCACCAACAAAGAAACCATTGAGGTTCCGAGAAAGCCAGCTGCACGATCCGTTTGTCTTTAATCTATTTCCAACTTTCGGAAGCTCCCTTGCACCATTTCCTCCCCGGCCAACGAAGCGGACGCATACTTCTTGGGGATGCCGCTGCACCGGACTTCCTCCTGTGATTTTAAGTAGTCAGCATGCGAGTTTATTTCCGTTTTGATTTCGTCAAACATCTCCTCCAGACTCTTGCCGCACGTCCCGTCATAGTTCGATGGGATCATATCCGACGGGAAGAGTTCCAGGAGAGGCGCGTGCGATGTGTGCACGTGCGCCTAGAACAGTGATATCCAATCGAAGATTTAATCGAAGGTCGCTTTGTAAAAATACAAGATATTTAAATAATTAAGAAATAAACAAACATAAGTATATAACATATTATTAAGCGTATTTCATTCTCGTTCTATTCACTCAATCATATATCGAAAACACTCGGCAGAAGGAGGAGATTCGTTGGGTATCCATCCATTCGGTAGGTTACTCAACAAACCTGTTTGTTTCGTAACGCTAAAATTATGATTTCGTATAATTTCGATTGAAAACTGTCGAATTTAAGATCTGAAAGGTAGAATTATAGATGTAATTGTACAGTCAATAACTTACTCGCTTCTTATTTTTTTCCTTGACAAAAGTCTTCAACGTGTTAACAATCTTGGATATAACGGCGTTACCATTGATGATATGCACGGCTTCGATCTTCGTCGGTAAACCCTCTTCGGCCAATTGTATTATTGGCTTCAAGAAGTTATGAAAGAGCATCGGGATTAAGCCGGGCACAAAATTGACCACGTCGAAAACCATTATATCGCCCATACGGACCATCCCATTTATTTGATCCAATTGCACTGAAACAAATTTTTGTTGTTCCCAATATAATTTTTTTTAGTTGAAAATTGTGAATTTACTTACAAATAAATAGAAAATACCTGGCAACGTCTTCGAAATTATAATCGGATGGTCGATTGCTGTTGAATCTAACGAACGAGATCCTGAAACCGTCCGGGCTCAAAATATTTGTTGTCCCGATCGTTCTGAAACATTTACATAATTTGTGATTCGAATAAGCGTGCAGATAATTTCGTAAATCTTTCTCACAGGACACTTTCCGCCTTCTCCACCGAATCCTTGTTAACTTTCGGATTCAGAAATAAGTTGGGTAACACCGCTTTCGTCACAAAGTAATTTTCCAATTTCCTCTTGGTCTTCTCCAAGTTGTGCTTGCAACTCCTCAGATACGGTAGCAGTATTCTTCTATCTTGGATTTGTATAATTCGTACAACATGTATTTTCAGTTCGATCGATTGCAAATATTATTACCATAGTTTTTGGGCATATAGTCCGTTTTCTGCATCCACTCTTCCAGCAGCTTGAGACTATTTTTCGTCTTCTCCGCATCCTCTCCCAGTTTAACGAGAATATCTTCAACCTGATTACTCATGTTCTAAAAGTACTGCACTGCTTCGCGTCTAATTTGTATATGACAATTAGTTGAATAAGTCCTTGTCCTTGTGCAACGAATTTATCATAACAACTTCTACTTCTCCAATTCTTAATAGTATCAACAAAAAATATAACTATAATTGTTAAGTAATTAAATTTATAAAGTATCCAATTAAAATACTCAATTGAAATGCACATAAAGCACATTAATTATTTTGAACCTTTTAGCAGTAGCGTAGCAGCAAGGGTACAAGGGTTGTGGGCCCTAAGATAGGATAAAATAGAACAATTATCGACTATCAAATTTGATGAAGCCCTCATGTTATAATTTATTTGAGTCTGCAAATCCAATCAACATAAGACAAATTAAAATTTTGATGGGGCCCTCAAGCGACAATTATGTATAAAATGAATGAACAACAACATTTCTGAATTTAATTTACTAATTTAAACTTGTACAAGCAGACTTTGGTCAGTACAATGTTCCAGTTTAATGTACAAAATGCAGCGTTAATATCTTATTTGCACTTGAGATGAGTAACTATTTTTTCTCTCTGTTTCTCTGCATAACAATTCCTTGAAAAAGTGCAATTAACCGGTCTGCACGAAGGAAAAAAAAAACTAGCCGTGTAGCGTGTAGAATTATAAAATGGAACTTGATAAATTGAAGCATTTTAGTACGTTTCTTTTTGTGCCGTTGAAAAATATCTGCGGCAAGGCTACTCTACTCGGCCGCATGTTGCAAACATCATTTCGAAACCGGAGAAATTTTCTCTATTTCTCGTTTTAAAACAAAGCTACATAATATGAAATGCATAACTTGTATTTCTTCTGAAGACGTTTCGCAATGAGCGTTCTTGAATTTCGTGAATTCATTAATGTTTCGAATTCAGGTCGCGTTCCATTTTATCATAATTTTTCCAAAAATAAAAAATACACTAAATTTTATATATCTCATACAAATTAACTTACAATTTTTTTACATTGCTTGTTACGACCATCTGACCGAAGTAAAGTACATATATTCGTACAGTCGGATAATTTGAAACGGAATATTGATTTCTGATCTAAAATTCGTTTTTGGAAAAATAAATTAGTACACTTGCTAAGCATACGCATTATGTACGTTAATTAGACGTTGTCTATGCCATACATCCAATTAATTACAATTTTTCTGCACACATATTATTTGTTTTATAGACTACAATTATTGTTATTTTCTAGTCTAATTTCTTTGAATAATTTCATTTAATAAACAGGATATGCGTGTCACTTTCGCACACATATTACATCTGTCATATTTTTTTCTAATAGAAAATATTCAAATATTAGTCATTTTCATTCAAACCAAGAACACAAAAATGATCCTACTTCTACTACTACTACTACTAAATAACAATTTGTCGCAATTGGAGTTTCATATTGATAAAACAGTCATACGCAGTGTATTTAAACTTAGTCTTCGTTCGTTTTCGACGAACGAAACATTGCGTATATTTATTTATTTTATTTTTTTCTTGTCTGCATCTTATTTGGAATTACCCGTTCCACACACAAGTATGTAAACTATTATTTTATTTGCACGTAAGCATTTTATTCTAATTAACGTAATAATTGAAAAATCGATAAATTATTTCAATTATTCAATATTTATTATTCAATTATTTTATAATTAATAATAAGAAAATGTATTAATTAAATAAATGCAGAAGAAAAAGAAGTAATGAGATTATTTTTTGAAAATTATTATTTATTAATTTAATATTAAATTTTAAGCGAATAATTTCAAGATTAATTTGTTTTGTACATAAACAACGCATGTGACGCAAACTATTGGACTCATTTTCTATATTTTCAAAGTCATCCTTTCCAAGCTTTTAGCATTTATTTTTCTCTCTTCAAGAGCAACAGGTTTCTGTTTTTTTTTAACGTAGGAAAAATAATTCCTCTTAATTACAAAAAAAGTAAAACGTAACAATTTATAAGTAACGAAATGAGATTGTGCATTAATTAATTATTAACTTATTATTGTTTGTTAGGTGAAAATGGAGTTGGTTTTGGAAGGTCCGAGCGAGGAAACGTTCAAAAAAATACAAGAGGAATTGGGCGAGGTGACCGATAGGTTCGAACATAATGTTAAGATATTGGAGGAATGGATGGCGTGTCAGCCGCATTTACCAAAAAATTATGGTGAGTTAAAAATTATTACTAAGTTTTAAAAATATTTAAGAAAAATGTATTTGAATTGCTTTAAATGTGTTAAATAATAAATAAATTTAATAATAAACAAATCGTTCTGAAATTAAAATTGGTTTTAAAGATAAGAGAATGCTGCCAGTATTTCTGAGAGGAAGCAAGCACGACATGGAGAAAACCAAGAAAAAGCTTGAGAGTTATTTCACGGTGAAAGCTGCGATTCCGACACTATTTGCTCAACGAGATCCGGAAAGAAAAGATATTTTGGAAACTATTGAAAATTGGTAAGGTCCGTCAAAGAGCAAAATAAATTCCATAAAAAATATGTGAGGATTTGCTGTATTTTTAATGGATTGTTAATTGTTTGCAATTATTTTAAATTTATTCGCTACATACTGGTGAACATGCAATGTTCTTTTACAATTTGGACTTTTGAATCTTTTGCGTTGCACAAAAAATACATCAATTCATTTTTTAGATTATTTGTAAAATGTTTTAAGTGTCTTTACAAATCGTTTAATTTCTCGGTTACCATAAGCGCTCTCTTTTAAGACAAATATATTGGCTTTCCAACGTGCCATAAGATGAATCTGTAGCTATTAAAGATTACCTGCAATTTAACAAAATTTTAATTCTTCAGTGATTTTGTGGTAATGCCCAAGTTGACATCCGAAGGATACCGTGTGACGATCAACAGATTGAAGACTAACGACCTGAGTAAATTCAAAATAGACATCCTGATGGCCCGTGGTGCGATGAGTGGTAATTGGAGAAATTTGCAAACTCTTCATTGGAAGAATTGGACATTTTCGTATTTTGTTGCAGCCTGTTTACGGACCGCAATGGAATTCCCAATTGCCGGTGATATACTGATCTACGATGCCAGCAACATCACAGCAGCTCACGCCGCTATATTCTTAACGCCAACAGTTCGCAAGAGCATCATCGATGGACCAGAAGCTTATCCAAATCGTTTACGGCAGATCCACGTCATCAACGCTCATCCAATTATAGACAAGGTCGTATCCATAATCAAAACGCTGATCAAAGAAAAAATACGTCAAAGGGTTGGTTCGTACGTGAGTCCGGTTGCTTTTCATCGCATTGAATTCTTTGTAGTTTTACGTGCATTCCAAGCCCGAAATGTTGCTCAATTATGTTCCCTGCGAGTGTCTGCCGAACGAGTACGGCGGATCAGCAGGAAAGCTTGAAGATCTCTCGAAGATGACGCATAACTTTGCAGTGAAGAATGCTGAGTGGCTGAAGGAGCAGGAATCTGTTAAGCTTATTGGACCTCTTCCGGACAAGTACAGATACGACGAAGATTACGGAACAGGTACCGAAGGAAGTTTCCGGAAGTTGGCCATTGATTAAATCTACTTTCTTATTAATTTGATCTATTTAATTACTCATATTCTTTTTTATATAATTTCGGTCTAAATAAATGTCTTAAAGGTTTTAAGTTCATTGAATTTCTCAATTTAATTTTGATTTTCATATTTTTTTTACAACAAACCTTCTACTCAACGTCTACAACGACTTCAGATCATCGGAAAATTATTTGCACAATATAAACTATTTCAAGAATATATTATATTATAAAATTATCATTTTCAATTTAATCTAAATTTAATTTTCTAAAACTGCCTTGAGCCCCGAAAACGGAATCATCGAATTTGTAGCAATCCTCGATGCTCTTCGGTACGACGCCCGTGCACTTTTGGTTTCCCCATTCCCTCACTATCTCGCTGTTTTTGGCAAAGTAATCTTTCCATGCGGCATCCAGCTCATCAATCTTACCGCATTTCCCGCCGTATTCGAGCGGTAACACTTCTTCACCCACGACTTCCTTCAAACAATCAGATCCTTGATGAACAAAAAACTAAAAAATAAACTCAAGTAATAATGTGAATTATTTAATGTGTATTAAACACTTGCCCTGTTCTTGAATTTTTCTTTAAGGAATACCTTGACAGCAACAACCAGAACGTCCAAATAGGGACTAGCGTTAATCAAGTGGATTCCACGAATTCGGAAAGGGAAACTTTCTTGCAGCAAGCGGATGCTTTCCTTGCAAATTATAGAGAGAAACTTTGAGCTGTGAGCGGCACTGAAGACGGAGCAATCGAAGATTAATATGTCGCTCGTAGTCATTGGCTCGAAATTAATTCTGTAATCGACTTTACGCATACAAATTAACATTATTTTAAATATATCTTCTTGAGTTCTAACATTATTTTTTCTTGTTAAACCGTTAAGGTTTTTACCAAGTACTTGTTAAGTGTGAAAATTAAGAATTAAGAAATTTTTTATGATCACTTACTGTATATCCAGGTGATTCTGTGTATCATCATCGAATCAAAGTTTTCCAAATCCAGGTTTCGTATTTTAAGAATAGTAATCCTTTCGCCGCGCTTCGTTAACTTTGGCAACGGTAGAATTATGCTTATAACAAAAATATGTTAGTGTCTAGCAGTCGATTTTAGAAGGAATAAAAAACTCACTAATTGTTCCATATTTTCAAAAGGTCCGGATCCGTAACATCTCTGTTAGCAAAAAGTTGTGGAATTCCTCGTTTTCCCAACGCAAGCAATGTGAACTTTCTTTTGGCTGCTTCCAAATCGTGCTTACTTCCTCTGGTAAATGTAGTCAATACATGTTTTGCTATAATTTCATAAATAATCATTTTGTTATTACTCAATTTTACGGAAGAAAGTACTTAAAGATTAATGACAAAACTGACATCCATACAAATATTTTAAAATTTCAGTAATAAAAGTTTCATTCGAACTTAAAAACAATCATTTAGTTCTAATATAACTAAAATTATGCATTTTATTAAAGAAATTTCAAAAACTTACGTATGTTTTTAGGCAAATAGGGCTGACAATTGATCCACTCTTCGAACAACTTCAGATTCTGCTCCAGCCTCTCCGGCGAATCTTCTTTCAACTCTGACAGAATATCAGGGATTTGGGAATCCTGTGGCGGTAGTAGCAAAAGTTTAAGATTTTCTTTAACCATTGTGGAGGATGCGAATGCAAGCAAGTGCAGCCCGTTAATGAAGTTACTGGTTACTGTTTATATCTGATACCTGAAACGACCTTGTCTGATACCTCGACGCATTGTTTTATAGCTAATAGATGTATTAGTTGCGTAATGCAATTAACATCGCAAATATTATCGATCCAATCGTTAAATAATTTAATAATTGATTAAAATATTTAACTTGATTGTATAATTCAAGTTTAATATGTTATTTAAAATAATGCAAATATTAATTATTTTTATATGAATGAAGGCAAAGTTTTTGCTCCACTTCTTGTTCTCCTCTATCAGTTGACAATTTTTATATAATTATTCAAATTTCTAACAGGTAGACCTTGTCCTTTCGACATTCAAAGTCCTTTGTTTTTCTTCGTCTTCTGTTTACTCGCATACATTTTCTGTTCATATATTTAACTTAATTTGATTTTGGCGAGTCACGACAAACGCGCAATAAATAAAATAAATAAAACATGTCCAAAGTTTTCAAACGATTATTATTATATCAATTACAATACGATAATTTGCTTTTTTTGTTTCACTTTTCACCTGAATTCAATCTAAGCGTGACGCACTTATAAATATGACTTTAATTTATTAAGAATTATTAGTTTTAATTGCGGTTTCATAATGAAATCAATTAATTTTGCAAAATGATGCATTTTTTTATAAATGCAAAAAAAAAGCTAATTACCTTCTTCAATTATAAAAATTCGTCAACTAATTGGTAATATTAAAGACTGTTTTTTTTGGGATATAAAGATTTAAATCGAGACACGGTCTTTGAAAACGGTGATTGCCCACAACTTAGAGGGTTCCCCATTTACGTCATAAGTTAATTTGGTGGTATAACCAGACCTTAATTTTACGAAATACTCTAACGCCGGTCCTGCCCTTATACAGCAACTAAAAGATCAACAAATTCTTTTGTTAAAGATTTTTATTTTTTTCCATCAAACCAAACATATTTTATTCTTGACTGTAGTCTCTTTTTAATCTAATAAATCAACTTATTTATTTACATTTAAATTACAAAAATATATGTGTAAACTCTATATGAAATAAATATTACAACATAAAATGTATTTCTATCAGTTAATTTATATAATGATAATTATTATAAATGTTACGATTAAAAGAATTCCGCAGCGCTCTGGCGTTTAGGTACATTGATTTTGAGTAAATCATCGGTGGATATATCATCGACTTTCCGAATGCCCAAGTTCATCTTAGGTGTTTGGGGTGTCCTCTGTGGTGTTTTTGGAGTCCTCAGCAATGGACTGTTGGTAGAATCCAATCCAATGCGTAATCTCGAACTGGCCAACCGTTGCGCTGCAGGGGACATGCTAGACAATCTATCGATTTTCGAGGAGTGCGGTCTCGGTGACGGACTAAAATAAAATAATAATTATAAACATTAAAACTATACAGATATATTGATATCTTACCTAGCGAAATGCTTTCGAGCGGCGTCTATGGCTTTTCTCTTCTTGTCCCTATGTCTTTCGCTTGCTTTTTCTGCCAAGGCGAAAGCAAGTTGCTCTCTTTTCGGTGGTTCGCACATTTTGAAACTGGGACCGGCAGTTTTCGGCATTGGAGAATCCAGTCGGAACGGTGTTCCCTCCACTTCGCCCCAGGTCATCAAAGGACTTTGGGCTACACCCGGACACGGCGAAGGTGTCCGAACCAAACTGAACCCGTTCACTCTCGGTGTGCCGGTTATCAATTCTTTACCATCAACCCCGATCTTTCCGTCTTGAACTTTAGCGTGTTTTTTTGCCATCTCGTTAATTGTTTCTGTGTTCTGCGAATCATTGAAAGGATTCAACGATAACCTCGTATTGATGTGATCAACCTCCTGTCGCTTAGAATTAATTTCCAATTGTTCCTGTTTGGTTAGTGGAACTCCATCTGGCACATACATAATGTAATTTTTGTTCTTGTAACACCAAGTGTCTACGTTTAATTTTTTATGCGGTAAAGCTGCTTGTTGCTCAATATTCGGTAACGCCAAGCATTGCTGCATCTCATTTTCACTGGCTTGTTCTTCACTGTACAAATAAGAGTATTTCAGCCTGTGTCTCTTTTCTGTCTCCTCCATGATCTCTTCAAAACTTTGATTATCCTCGGACGTGTGTGTATTTAGGTATTGATCCAGTGAAAGCTTTCTAACAGTTTTTGACTGCTCTTCATTTGTCCTTTTCTCTGTATTATTCATGTTACTTTCAAATTGCGTATGATGGATATTTGCAGGAGTTTCAAATGTTGCAGGACTGGAAACTATAAAACATATAATTAATTTGTTATCAATTTGATTATTATTAATACGTACGTCTCTCGGATGGTGTTGAACTGCCACTGTACTTTGCATTCAGCTCCCTTATTTTAACATAATCGTTCCTTTCCACTGCTTCCATATAATCATTTTGGGCTTTCAGCATATGCAAATCTGGGAAAAAGTCTCTCTCTATAATTTTACCCATTTCCTATAAAGCAAATACATTAAATGAAAACACATACACAACACAATCTTCAATAACAAAAACACGTACCTCAACATAAGTCTCCTCATTTAGAACCTTTTGCTTTTCTTTCCAACGCTTCTTTGCAAGTGGTAGCGGCTTCTTAAATACTAAATCAGTGTCCGAAGATTTAACTACTTGCACGATAGACATGATTCACAAATTAATGCAATGAAATAACAAACCAAACCTCCAAAAACCTGCTACAACCTTTACTAAATGTCAAACCTTATAGCAGCTGATTTTGATCGATGGAAGCGTCATCTGGTGCAATATTTTAATACAAAAACAGTGGTTAGTCCACCAAATAAACTTGTTCGAAAACCGAATCGATTCCCCATCACAAGTTCGAAAACCGAGGTGTCTTTTATTTTTCTATACAAGGAACGAGAACAAAATTTCCTTATACATATTAAAGAATATTAAAATTATACAATATATAACATTGAAAAAGATTAGGTAGAAATAATAAGTTTATTTCATGAGCTTAACTTTAATATAATTTTCTGTTTTACATGGTATTAACTAACATTCATATACAATATTGATAGAAGTCGAAGCAAATAAATGCAACTTAATTAATCAATTTTCAATTACAAACACTCTACTCTTAAATATTTGAATGGATGTTACAAAAAAGAAAACCTATATTTACAAAAAAAAAGGTTTTACTTTATTATTCTTCATAAATTAAAACACATTTATAATAATTATTCATTGTTTCGCGTTGCTTCTTTGTTTATTACTTGATTAACTATGGATAATAAATTCAATTTTACTTATAAATATTTTTGAAGTGCAGTTCATAGTTTACGAACACTCATTCTTTCTTCAAATCTCATAAATCAACGTTCTTCAAATTGGACGAACTGAAATTTGGCAAATTCTCGTTCTCCGGCGGAACGAAGACGCCGATAGGCCTAATCGATTCGCGCTTATCTCGAAGCTTACTTAATTCTAACTTTAGTTTATCGAGGATAGCGAAGTTCGGCGAATTGACGGCTGCTTTGCTCTGTAGCAAAGTAATCTCCTGCTCCTCTAGTTTCTTCTCTTTGAAACTCTTAATTGATCGGTTGCCATACAGGCGCAATATTGAGCCCCAGTTGGAGATGTGCGGATGTAGAGCCTTGTACGATACAACAACATTGAAATTAAAACAAATTAGACCAATATATTAATTTATTAACTTACTTGTAATATGGCTTGTGACGCTCGTTGTTTACCATCACGTTTATTCTTGCAGATCACTGTAGCAGTGTGCTTTCCAACAACCATGGTAAACTCATTTTTCTGATGCTTCAATGTATGGCCCTGATAACTAATTTGTATATCGCCCAAACCAAAATTTCTTTGCAAGCAAGTCAATAAAATATCGTGCGGTGATGGTTCTGTCGTTTTGGCGCAGAACTCGGCGACCCTTGGATCCTCGATTTTGATTTCGTCAAAAAACTATTAACAACATTTAACATGATTTAAATCGTAGAAAATTAAAATGGAAATACAAACCGATAAATCTTGATCCTTACTGGCACTCGTACTTCCAGTTTTGTCATCGGCCATAATTTTGGATCGCATCTCCGGTATCAGAATTTCGAGCGTAGCTTTGGCAGCCTCAGATTTGGCTTGCTTTTTACTGGTTCCATATCCCAAGCCATACTTCATATCATTAATACTAACGGTGGCAGCGTAAGGAGTCGCTGCGTTCTCCAATTCAGCAAACTTGTATGTGGGTTGCTTCTTCAGAGCATGCTGCACGTACTCGTGCAATATACAGACATACGACTTTCCGTTCGGGTTCATGATCCACTCTTTCTTCGGACCGCCCGCTTCTTGATCCGAAGTCTGTATAGGGAACGTAATAAGTTTAGTGCCATCTGGTAAGGTTGGTCTTTGCAGTTGCTTCTCATGTTTCCTTCTCTTACTGAATTGTCTCCTTTCCGACCACGACTTGAATCTAGTCACTTTTATAGTCTTGAAATGGAACAGTTTTTCACAGTACTGCCGAACCTGTTCAGGATTTAAGTTATTGGACTCTATATTTTCAGTTATTGTTTCAATTTTGGCATTTGGTAAGTCTTGTGAATTGTCTTCTTCCTTCATCTTCTCAACTTCTTTCAACAATGCAGTCTTGTAGCTCAAACATGGAATACCACTCAGAGGAACATCATGTTTCTAAAATACAGATAAATAAATATTCATAAACACAATGAGTATATGGAAAAGTTGCGTAATTACTCTGGCACTTCCAGGACCTAAGAAGTAAGGTTTAGAAAGGGTGCAAACTCTTGACTGTTTATGCAGATACAAATGCATGCCACTGTTGTGAGTGACCTGTACCCAACCTTCTGGAAGAATATCAAAGTGATTATGGCCTTTCTCAATTAAAACTGTTTTTTCCTTTTCTTTGTAAGGTTGAGCACCTATAAGCACATAAATATAAAGTAAAATCATAGTGAAAATATATTATGCAAAGTTAACCACTTACTCTCCAGTTTCCTTTTTCCATCTTTAAAAGCATCCTCAAGCATTTGCTCGATTTCATCATCGGGCACATCAGTGTCTGATGAGTATTCTCCACCAGACTCAGAGTCATGTTCAACCTCGTCCAACACATGAAACTCCCTCTTAATGCCATTCCTGAATGGGCACAGATTCTCTTGATACTGTTGCTCTTCATTTGTGTCCATATTCATTTTTTTTTATTCTCTTTCAAATAAAAATTAAAATAAAACTAGAAAAACAAATTGAAAAAGCGGATTAACACAAAAGAAAACCTAACCTAAAAGTGAAAAAAAAATACGCATAGTTCGGTTGCCTCAATTGATCGACTCAACTGTTACCTATGCTTACTTTAGTTATGGTCTGGTATAGCTGCTCATTCCTCGGTTAATTTGAATCGTGGTGGCAGTCTTTTCCACGGCAATTTAATAAAATAACATTTCAACCAGTATCAAATTTCACGTATGGTTGCAATGTTTTTTAAGCATTACCGTAAAAAAAATAATAATATTAGTATTCCAGAGCAGGTATTAAACACTAATTAAAAAAAAACTGGGTTAGCGAAGACCTCCAGCAGATCAATGGAAAATTACGAAGATCTCTCACAGTTCTGCATCAGAATAGATAGGATGGACGACATACCGAACCATTGATATGCCATTCCATTAGCCATGACACGAGATTGACAATTGATGTAGAAAACA
This sequence comes from Nicrophorus investigator, assembly GCA_963457615.1. Classification (NCBI taxonomy): domain Eukaryota; kingdom Metazoa; phylum Arthropoda; class Insecta; order Coleoptera; family Silphidae; genus Nicrophorus; species Nicrophorus investigator. The sequence goes on from OY735141.1 coordinate 30,557,565, forward strand.
ACTGCAACAAGCAGTACCAACCGTATCAAACATAATTGCACCATAAATATAGCAAACTTCAAGTAAAAGAACAAGAGTCACTCCTTCATCGCTAGATGGCAACATTGTCGATGTATAAAGAAAAATAAATACTCGTGTCTTTACATTTTTGCTTATATCTCGAAAACTATGCGCGCTATATTATTTATTGAGGTACCAACTTAAAGCTAAAGGTTCATTCTTTAAAACGCGTGCATTGGTATAATTGTATCATGTGCCGTTTTCGCGTAATACGCTGTCAAACTTGAAGAAATGTTTTTTTAAGCTTCGAAAAAGCAGTGTCTTCACATTTTTGCTTATATCTCGAAAACTATGCGCGCTATATTATTTATTGAGGTACCAAATTAAAGCTAAAGGTTCATTCTTTAAAACGCGTGCATTGGTATAATTGTATCATGTGCCGTTTTCGCGTAATACGCTGTCAAACTTGAAGAAATGTTTTTTAAGCTTCGAAAAAGCAGTGTCTTCACATTTTTGCTTATATCTCGAAAACTATGCGCGCTATATTATTTATTGAGGTACCAAATTAAAGCTAAAGGTTCATTCTTTAAAACGTGTGCATTGGTATAATTGTATCATGTGCCGTTTTCGCGTAATACGCTGTCAAACTTGAAGAAACGTTTTTTTAAGCTTCGAAAAAGCAGTGTCTTCACATTTTTGCTTATATCTCGAAAACTATGCGCGCTATATTATTTATTGAGGTACCAAATTAAAGCTAAAGGTTCATTCTTTAAAACGTGTGCATTGGTATAATTGTATCATGTGCCGTTTTCGCGTAATACGCTGTCAAACTTGAAGAAACGTTTCTTTAAGCTTCGAAAAAGCAGTGTCTTCACATTTTTGCTTATATCTCGAAAACTATGCGCGCTATATTATTTATTGAGGTACCAACTTAAAGCTAAAGGTTCATTCTTTAAAACGCGTGCATTGGTATAATTGTATCATTTGCCGTTTTCGCGTAATAGGCTGTCAAACTTGAAGAAACGTTTTTTTAAGCTTCAAAAAAGCAGTGTCTTCACATTTTTGCTTATATCTCGAAAACTATGCGCGCTATATTATTTATTGAGGTACCAAATTAAAGCTAAAGGTTCATTCTTTAAAACGCGTGCATTGGTATAATTGTATCATGTGCCGTTTTCGCGTAATACGCTGTCAAACTTGAAGAAATGTTTTTTTAAGCTTCGAAAAAGCAGTGTCTTCACATTTTTGCTTATATCTCGAAAACTATGCGCGCTATATTATTTATTGAGGTACCAAATTAAAGCTAAAGGTTCATTCTTTAAAACGCGTGCATTGGTATAATTGTATCATGTGCCGTTTTCGCGTAATACGCTGTCAAACTTGAAGAAATGTTTTTTAAGCTTCGAAAAAGCAGTGTCTTCACATTTTTGCTTATATCTCGAAAACTATGCGCGCTATATTATTTATTGAGGTACCAAATTAAAGCTAAAGGTTCATTCTTTAAAACGTGTGCATTGGTATAATTGTATCATGTGCCGTTTTCGCGTAATACGCTGTCAAACTTGAAGAAACGTTTTTTTAAGCTTCGAAAAAGCAGTGTCTTCACATTTTTGCTTATATCTCGAAAACTATGCGCGCTATATTATTTATTGAGGTACCAAATTAAAGCTAAAGGTTCATTCTTTAAAACGTGTGCATTGGTATAATTGTATCATGTGCCGTTTTCGCGTAATACGCTGTCAAACTTGAAGAAACGTTTCTTTAAGCTTCGAAAAAGCAGTGTCTTCACATTTTTGCTTATATCTCGAAAACTATGCGCGCTACATTATTTATTGAGGTACCAAATTAAAGCTAAAGGTTCATTCTTCAAAACGTGTGCATTGGTATAATTGTATCATGTGCCGTTTGCGCGTAATACGCTGTCAAACTTGAAGAAACGTTTTTTTAAGCTTCGAAAAAGCAGTGTCTTCACATTTTTGCTTATATCTCGAAAACTATGCGCGCTATATTATTTATTGAGGTACCAAATTAAATCTAAAGGTTCATTCTTTAAAACGTGTGCATTGGTATAATTGTATCATGTGCCGTTTGCGCGTTATACGCTGTCAAACTTGAAGAAACGTTTTTTTTAAGCTTCGAAAAAGCAGTGTCTTCACATTTTTGCTTATATCTTGAAAACTATGCGCGCTATATTATTTATTGGGGTACCAAATTAAAGCAAAAGGTTCATTCTTTAAAACGTGTGCATTGGTATAATTGTATCATGTGCCGTTTGCGCGTAATACGCTGTCAAACTTGAAGAAACGTTTTTTTAAGCTTCGAAAAAGCAGTGTCTTCACATTTTTGCTTATATCTCGAAAACTATGCGCGCTATATTATTTATTGAGGTACCAAATTAAAGCTAAAGGTTCATTCTTTAAAACGTGTGCATTGGTATAATTGTATCATGTGCCGTTTTCGCGTAATACGCTGTCAAACTTGAAGAAACGTTTTTTTAAGCTTCGAAAAAGCAGTGTCTTCACATTTTTGCTTATATCTCGAAAACTATGCGCGCTACATTATTTATTGAGGTACCGAATTAAAGCTAAAGGTTCATTCTTTAAAACGTGTGCATTGGTATAATTGTATCATGTGCCGTTTGCGCGTAATACGCTGTCAAACTTGAAGAAACGTTTTTTTAAGCTTCGAAAAAGCAGTGTCTTCACATTTTTGCTTATATCTCGAAAACTATGCGCGCTATATTATTTATTGAGGTACCAAATTAAATCTAAAGGTTCATTCTTTAAAACGTGTGCATTGGTATAATTGTATCATGTGCCGTTTGCGCGTAATACGCTGTCAAACTTGAAGAAACGTTTTTTTTAAGCTTCGAAAAAGCAGTGTCTTCACATTTATGCTTATATCTCGAAAACTATGCGCGCTATATTATTTATTGGGGTACCAAATTAAAGCTAAAGGTTCATTCTTTATAACGTGTGCATTGGTATAATTGTATCATGTGCCGTTTGCGCGTAATACGCTGTCAAACTTGAAGAAACGTTTTTTTAAGCTTCGAAAAAGCAGTGTCTTCACATTTTTGCTTATATCTCGAAAACTATGCGCGCTATATTATTTATTGAGGTACCAAATTAAAGCTAAAGGTTCATTCTTTAAAACGTGTGCATTGGTATAATTGTATCATGTGCCGTTTTCGCGTAATACGCTGTCAAACTTGAAGAAACGTTTTTTTAAGCTTCGAAAAAGCAGTGTCTTCACATTTTTGCTTATATCTCGAAAACTATGCGCGCTACATTATTTATTGAGGTACCGAATTAAAGCTAAAGGTTCATTCTTTAAAACGTGTGCATTGGTATAATTGTATCATGTGCCGTTTGCGCGTAATACGCTGTCAAACTTGAAGAAACGTTTTTTTAAGCTTCGAAAAAGCAGTGTCTTCACATTTTTGCTTATATCTCGAAAACTATGCGCGATACATTATTTATTGAGGTACCAAATTAAAGCTAAAGGTTCATTCTTTAAAACGTGTGCATTGGTATAATTGTATCATGTGCCGTTTGCGCGTAATACGCTGTCAAACTTGAAGAAACGTTTTTTTAAGCTTCGAAAAAGCAGTGTCTTCACATTTTTGCTTATATCTCGAAAACTATGCGCGCTATATTATTTATTGGGGTACCAAATTAAAGCTAAAGGTTCATTCTTTAAAACGTGTGCATTGGTATAATTGTATCATGTGCCGTTTGCGCGTAATACGCTGTCAAACTTGAAGAAACGTTTTTTTAAGCTTCGAAAAAGCAGTGTCTTCACATTTTTGCTTATATCTCGAAAACTATGCGCGCTATATTATTTATTGAGGTACCAAATTAAAGCTAAAGGTTCATTCTTTAAAACGTGTGCATTGGTATAATTGTATCATGTGCCGTTTTCGCGTAATACGCTGTCAAACTTGAAGAAACGTTTTTTTAAGCTTCGAAAAAGCAGTGTCTTCACATTTTTGCTTATATCTCGAAAACTATGCGCGATACATTATTTATTGAGGTACCAAATTAAAGCTAAAGGTTCATTCTTTAAAACGTGTGCATTGGTATAATTGTATCATGTGCCGTTTGCGCGTAATACGCTGTCAAACTTGAAGAAACGTTTTTTTAAGCTTCGAAAAAGCAGTGTCTTCACATTTTTGCTTATATCTCGAAAACTATGCGCGCTATATTATTTATTGAGGTACCAAATTAAATCTAAAGGTTCATTCTTTAAAACGTGTGCATTGGTATAATTGTATCATGTGCCGTTTGCGCGTAATACGCTGTCAAACTTGAAGAAACGTTTTTTTTAAGCTTCGAAAAAGCAGTGTCTTCACATTTATGCTTATATCTCGAAAACTATGCGCGCTATATTATTTATTGGGGTACCAAATTAAAGCTAAAGGTTCATTCTTTATAACGTGTGCATTGGTATAATTGTATCATGTGCCGTTTTCGCGTAATACGCTGTCAAACTTGAAGAAACGTTTCTTTAAGCTTCGAAAAAGCAGTGTCTTCACATTTTTGCTTATATCTCGAAAACTATGCGCGCTACATTATTTATTGAGGTACCAAATTAAAGCTAAAGGTTCATTCTTCAAAACGTGTGCATTGGTATAATTGTATCATGTGCCGTTTGCGCGTAATACGCTGTCAAACTTGAAGAAACGTTTTTTTAAGCTTCGAAAAAGCAGTGTCTTCACATTTTTGCTTATATCTCGAAAACTATGCGCGCTATATTATTTATTGAGGTACCGAATTAAAGCTAAAGGTTCATTCTTTAAAACGTGTGCATTGGTATAATTGTATCATGTGCCGTTTGCGCGTAATACGCTGTCAAACTTGAAGAAACGTTTTTTTAAGCTTCGAAAAAGCAGTGTCTTCACATTTTTGCTTATATCTCGAAAACTATGCGCGCTATATTATTTATTGGGGTACCAAATTAAAGCTAAAGGTTCATTCTTTATAACGTGTGCATTGGTATAATTGTATCATGTGCCGTTTGCGCGTAATACGCTGTCAAACTTGAAGAAACGTTTTTTTAAGCTTCGAAAAAGCAGTGTCTTCACATTTTTGCTTATATCTCGAAAACTATGCGCGCTATATTATTTATTGAGGTACCAAATTAAAGCTAAAGGTTCATTCTTTAAAACGTGTGCATTGGTATAATTGTATCATGTGCCGTTTTCGCGTAATACGCTGTCAAACTTGAAGAAACGTTTTTTTAAGCTTCGAAAAAGCAGTGTCTTCACATTTTTGCTTATATCTCGAAAACTATGCGCGCTACATTATTTATTGAGGTACCGAATTAAAGCTAAAGGTTCATTCTTTAAAACGTGTGCATTGGTATAATTGTATCATGTGCCGTTTGCGCGTAATACGCTGTCAAACTTGAAGAAACGTTTTTTTAAGCTTCGAAAAAGCAGTGTCTTCACATTTTTGCTTATATCTCGAAAACTATGCGCGCTATATTATTTATTGGGGTACCAAATTAAAGCTAAAGGTTCATTCTTTAAAACGTGTGCATTGGTATAATTGTATCATGTGCCGTTTGCGCGTAATACGCTGTCAAACTTGAAGAAACGTTTTTTTAAGCTTCGAAAAAGCAGTGTCTTCACATTTTTGCTTATATCTCGAAAACTATGCGCGCTATATTATTTATTGAGGTACCAAATTAAAGCTAAAGGTTCATTCTTTAAAACGTGTGCATTGGTATAATTGTATCATGTGCCGTTTTCGCGTAATACGCTGTCAAACTTGAAGAAACGTTTTTTTAAGCTTCGAAAAAGCAGTGTCTTCACATTTTTGCTTATATCTCGAAAACTATGCGCGATACATTATTTATTGAGGTACCAAATTAAAGCTAAAGGTTCATTCTTTAAAACGTGTGCATTGGTATAATTGTATCATGTGCCGTTTGCGCGTAATACGCTGTCAAACTTGAAGAAACGTTTTTTTAAGCTTCGAAAAAGCAGTGTCTTCACATTTTTGCTTATATCTCGAAAACTATGCGCGCTATATTATTTATTGAGGTACCAAATTAAATCTAAAGGTTCATTCTTTAAAACGTGTGCATTGGTATAATTGTATCATGTGCCGTTTGCGCGTAATACGCTGTCAAACTTGAAGAAACGTTTTTTTTAAGCTTCGAAAAAGCAGTGTCTTCACATTTATGCTTATATCTCGAAAACTATGCGCGCTATATTATTTATTGGGGTACCAAATTAAAGCTAAAGGTTCATTCTTTATAACGTGTGCATTGGTATAATTGTATCATGTGCCGTTTGCGCGTAATACGCTGTCAAACTTGAAGAAACGTTTTTTTAAGCTTCGAAAAAGCAGTGTCTTCACATTTTTGCTTATATCTCGAAAACTATGCGCGCTATATTATTTATTGAGGTACCAAATTAAAGCTAAAGGTTCATTCTTTAAAACGTGTGCATTGGTATAATTGTATCATGTGCCGTTTTCGCGTAATACGCTGTCAAACTTGAAGAAACGTTTTTTTAAGCTTCGAAAAAGCAGTGTCTTCACATTTTTGCTTATATCTCGAAAACTATGCGCGCTACATTATTTATTGAGGTACCGAATTAAAGCTAAAGGTTCATTCTTTAAAACGTGTGCATTGGTATAATTGTATCATGTGCCGTTTGCGCGTAATACGCTGTCAAACTTGAAGAAACGTTTTTTTAAGCTTCGAAAAAGCAGTGTCTTCACATTTTTGCTTATATCTCGAAAACTATGCGCGATACATTATTTATTGAGGTACCAAATTAAAGCTAAAGGTTCATTCTTTAAAACGTGTGCATTGGTATAATTGTATCATGTGCCGTTTGCGCGTAATACGCTGTCAAACTTGAAGAAACGTTTTTTTAAGCTTCGAAAAAGCAGTGTCTTCACATTTTTGCTTATATCTCGAAAACTATGCGCGCTATATTATTTATTGGGGTACCAAATTAAAGCTAAAGGTTCATTCTTTAAAACGTGTGCATTGGTATAATTGTATCATGTGCCGTTTGCGCGTAATACGCTGTCAAACTTGAAGAAACGTTTTTTTAAGCTTCGAAAAAGCAGTGTCTTCACATTTTTGCTTATATCTCGAAAACTATGCGCGCTATATTATTTATTGAGGAACCAAATTAAAGCTAAAGGTTCATTCTTTAAAACGTGTGCATTGGTATAATTGTATCATGTGCCGTTTTCGCGTAATACGCTGTCAAACTTGAAGAAACGTTTTTTTAAGCTTCGAAAAAGCAGTGTCTTCACATTTTTGCTTATATCTCGAAAACTATGCGCGCTACATTATTTATTGAGGTACCGAATTAAAGCTAAAGGTTCATTCTTTAAAACGTGTGCATTGGTATAATTGTATCATGTGCCGTTTGCGCGTAATACGCTGTCAAACTTGAAGAAACGTTTTTTTAAGCTTCGAAAAAGCAGTGTCTTCACATTTTTGCTTATATCTCGAAAACTATGCGCGCTATATTATTTATTGGGGTACCAAATTAAAGCTAAAGGTTCAAACTTGAAGAAACGTTTTTTTAAGCTTCAAAAAAGCAGTGTCTTCACATTTTTGCTTATATCTCAAAAACTATGAGCGCTATATTATTTATTGAGGTACCAAATTAAAGCTAAAGGTTCATTCTTTAAAACGTGTGCATTGGTATAATTGTATAATGTGCCGTTTGCGCGTAATACGCTGTCAAACTTGAAGAAACGTTTTTTTAAGCTTCAAAAAAGCAGTGTCTTCACATTTTTGCTTATATCTCGAAAACTATGCGCGATACATTATTTATTGAGGTACCAAATTAAAGCTAAAGGTTCATTCTTTAAAACGTGTGCATTGGTATAATTGTATCATGTGCCGTTTGCGCGTAATACGCTGTCAAACTTGAAGAAACGTTTTTTTAAGCTTCAAAAAAGCAGTGTCTTCACATTTTTGCTTATATCTCGAAAACTATGCGCGATACATTATTTATTGAGGTACCAAATTAAAGCTAAAGGTTCATTCTTTAAAACGTGTGCATTGGTATAATTGTATCATGTGCCGTTTGCGCGTAATACGCTGTCAAACTTGAAGAAACGTTTTTTTAAGCTTCAAAAAAGCAGTGTCTTCACATTTTTGCTTATATCTCGAAAACTATGCGCGATACATTATTTATTGAGGTACCAAATTAAAGCTAAAGGTTCATTCTTTAAAACGTGTGCATTGGTATAATTGTATCATGTGCCGTTTGCGCGTAATACGCTGTCAAACTTGAAGAAACGTTTTTTTAAGCTTCGAAAAAGCAGTGTCTTCACATTTTTGCTTATATCTCGAAAACTATGCGCGCTATATTATTTATTGGGGTACCAAATTAAAGCTAAAGGTTCATTCTTTAAAACGTGTGCATTGGTATAATTGTATCATGTGCCGTTTGCGCGTAATACGCTGTCAAACTTGAAGAAACGTTTTTTTAAGCTTCGAAAAAGCAGTGTCTTCACATTTTTGCTTATATCTCGAAAACTATGCGCGCTATATTATTTATTGAGGAACCAAATTAAAGCTAAAGGTTCATTCTTTAAAACGTGTGCATTGGTATAATTGTATCATGTGCCGTTTTCGCGTAATACGCTGTCAAACTTGAAGAAACGTTTTTTTAAGCTTCGAAAAAGCAGTGTCTTCACATTTTTGCTTATATCTCGAAAACTATGCGCGCTACATTATTTATTGAGGTACCGAATTAAAGCTAAAGGTTCATTCTTTAAAACGTGTGCATTGGTATAATTGTATCATGTGCCGTTTTCGCGTAATACGCTGTCAAACTTGAAGAAACGTTTTTTTAAGCTTCGAAAAAGCAGTGTCTTCACATTTTTGCTTATATCTCGAAAACTATGCGCGCTACATTATTTATTGAGGTACCGAATTAAAGCTAAAGGTTCATTCTTTAAAACGTGTGCATTGGTATAATTGTATCATGTGCCGTTTGCGCGTAATACGCTGTCAAACTTGAAGAAACGTTTTTTTAAGCTTCGAAAAAGCAGTGTCTTCACATTTTTGCTTATATCTCGAAAACTATGCGCGCTATATTATTTATTGGGGTACCAAATTAAAGCTAAAGGTTCATTCTTTAAAACGTGTGCATTGGTATAATTGTATCATGTGCCGTTTGCGCGTAATACTCTGTCAAACTTGAAGAAACGTTTTTTTAAGCTTCAAAAAAGCAGTGTCTTCACATTTTTGCTTATATCTCGAAAACTATGCGCGATACATTATTTATTGAGGTACCAAATTAAAGCTAAAGGTTCATTCTTTAAAACGTGTGCATTGGTATAATTGTATCATGTGCCGTTTGCGCGTAATACGCTGTCAAACTTGTAGAAACGTTTTTTTAAGCTTCGAAAAAGCAGTGTCTTCACATTTTTGCTTATATCTCGAAAACTATGCGCGCTATATTATTTATTGGGGTACCAAATTAAAGCTAAAGGTTCATTCTTTAAAACGTGTGCATTGGTATAATTGTATCATGTGCCGTTTGCGCGTAATACGCTGTCAAACTTGAAGAAACGTTTTTTTAAGCTTCAAAAAAGCAGTGTCTTCACATTTTTGCTTATATCTCGAAAACTATGCGCGCTATATTATTTATTGAGGTACCAAATTAAAGCTAAAGGTTCATTCTTTAAAACGTGTTCATTGGTATAATTGTAACATGTGCCGTTTTCGCGTAATACGCTGTCAAACTTGAAGAAACGTTTTTTTAAGCTTCGAAAAAGCAGTGTCTTCACATTTTTGCTTATATCTCGAAAACTATGCGCGCTACATTATTTATTGAGGTACCGAATTAAAGCTAAAGGTTCATTCTTTAAAACGTGTGCATTGGTATAATTGTATCATGTGCCGTTTGCGCGTAATACGCTGTCAAACTTGAAGAAACGTTTTTTAAGCTTCAAAAAAGCAGTGTCTTCACATTTTTGCTTATATCTCAAAAACTATGAGCGCTATATTATTTATTGAGGTACCAAATTAAAGCTAAAGGTTCATTCTTTAAAACGTGTGCATTGGTATAATTGTATCATGTGCCGTTTGCGCGTAATACGCTGTCAAACTTGAAGAAACGTTTTTTTAAGCTTCAAAAAAGCAGTGTCTTCACATTTTTGCTTATATCTCGAAAACTATGCGCGATACATTATTTATTGAGGTACCAAATTAAAGCTAAAGGTTCATTCTTTAAAACGTGTTCATTGGTATAATTGTAACATGTGCCGTTTTCGCGTAATACTCTGTCAAACTTGAAGAAACGTTTTTTTAAGCTTCAAAAAAAACGTGTCTTCACATTTTTGCTTATATCTCGAAAACTATGCGCGCTATATTATTTATTGAGGTACCAAATTAAAGCTAAAGGTTCATTCTTTAAAACGTGTGCATTGGTATAATTGTATCATGTGCCGTTTGCGCGTAATACGCTGTCAAACTTGAAGAAACGTTTTTTTAAGCTTCAAAAAAGCAGTGTCTTCACATTTTTGCTTATATCTCGAAAACTATGCGCGATACATTATTTATTGAGGTACCAAATTAAAGCTAAAGGTTCATTCTTTAAAACGTGTGCATTGGTATAATTGTATCATGTGCCGTTTGCGCGTAATACGCTGTCAAACTTGAAGAAACGTTTTTTTAAGCTTCAAAAAAGCAGTGTCTTCACATTTTTGCTTATATCTCGAAAACTATGCGCGCTATATTATTTATTGAGGTACCAAATTAAAGCTAAAGGTTCATTCTTTAAAACGTGTGCATTGGTATAATAGTATCATGTGCCGTTTGCGCGTAATACGCTGTCAAACTTGAAGAAACGTTTTTTTAAGCTTCAAAAAAGCAGTGTCTTCACATTTTTGCTTATATCTCGAAAACTATGCGCGATACATTATTTATTGAGGTACCAAATTAAAGCTAAAGGTTCATTCTTTAAAACGTGTGCATTGGTATAATTGTATCATGTGACGTTTTCGCGTAATACGCTGTCAAACTTGAAGAAACGTTTTTTTAAGCTTCGAAAAAGCAGTGTCTTCACATTTTTGCTTATATCTCGAAAACTATGCGGGCTATATTATTTATTGAGGTACCAAATTAAAGCTAAAGGTTCATTCTTTAAAACGTGTTCATTGGTATAATTGTAACATGTGCCGTTTTCGCGTAATACTCTGTCAAACTTGAAGAAACGTTTTTTTAAGTTTTAAAAAAGCAGTGTCTTCACATTTTTGCTTATATCTCGAAAACTATGCGCGCTATATTATTTATTGAGGTACCAAATTAAAGCTGAAGGTTCATTCTTTAAAACGTGTGCATTGGTATAATTGTATCATGTGCCGTTTGCGCGTAATACGCTGTCAAACTTGAGAAAACGTTTTTTTAAGCTTCGAAAAAGCAGTGACTTCACATTTTTGCTTATATCTCAAAAACTATGCGCGCTATATTATTTATTGAGGTACCAAATTAAAGCTAAAGGTTCATTCTTTAAAACGTGTGCATTGGTATAATTGTATCATGTGCCGTTTGCGCGTAATACGCTGTCAAACTTGAAGAAACGTTTTTTTAAGCTTCGAAAAAGCAGTGTCATCACATTTTTGCTTATATCTCGAAAACTATGCGCGATACATTATTTATTGAGGTACCAAATTAAAGCTAAAGGTTCATTCTTTAAAACGTGTGCATTGGTATAATTGTAACATGTGCCGTTTTCGCGTAATACTCTGTCAAACTTGAAGAAACGTTTTTTTAAGCTTCAAAAAAGCAGTGTCTTCACATTTTTGCTTATATCTCGAAAACTATGGGCGCTACATTATTTATTAAGGTACCAAATTAAAGCTAAAGGTTCATTCTTTAAAACGTGTTCATTGGTATAATTGTAACATGTGCCGTTTTCGCGTAATACTCTGTCAAACTTGAAGAAACGTTTTTTTAAGCTTCAAAAAAGCAGTGTCTTCACATTTTTGCTTATATCTCGAAAACTATGCGCGCTATATTATTTATTGAGGTACCAAATTAAAGCTAAAGGTTCATTCTTTAAAACGTGTGCATTGGTATAATTGTATCATGTGCCGTTTGCGCGTAATACGCTGTCAAACTTGAAGAAACGTTTTTTTAAGCTTCGAAAAAGCAGTGTCTTCACATTTTTGCTTATATCTCGAAAACTATGCGCGCTATATTATTTATTGAGGTACCAAATTAAAGCTAAAGGTTCATTCTTTAAAACGTGTGCATTGGTATAATTGTATCATGTGCCGTTTGCGCGTAATACTCTGTCAAACTTGAAGAAACGTTTTTTTAAGCTTCAAAAAAGCAGTGTCTTCACATTTTTGCTTATATCTCGAAAACTATGCGCGCTATATTATTTATTGAGGTACCAAATTAAAGCTAAAGGTTCATTCTTTAAAACGTGTGCATTGGTATAATTGTATCATGTGCCGTTTGCGCGTAATACGCTGTCAAACTTGAAGAAACGTTTTTTTAAGCTTCAAAAAAGCAGTGTCTTCACATTTTGGCTTATATCTCGAAAACTATGCGCGATACATTATTTATTGAGGTACCAAATTAAAGCTAAAGGTTCATTCTTTAAAACGTGTGCATTGGTATAATTGTAACATGTGCCGTTTTCGCGTAATACTCTGTCAAACTTGAAGAAACGTTTTTTTAAGCTTCAAAAAAGCAGTATCTTCACATTTTTGCTTATATCTCGAAAACTATGGGCGCTACATTATTTATTAAGGTACCAAATTAAAGCTAAAGGTTCATTCTTTAAAACGTGTGCATTGGTATAATTGTATCATGTGCCGTTTGCGCGTAATACGCTGTCAAACTTGAAGAAACGTTTTTTTAAGCTTCGAAAAAGCAGTGTCTTCACATTTTTGCTTATATCTCGAAAACTATGCGCGCTATATTATTTATTGAGGTACCAAATTAAAGCTAAAGGTTCATTCTTTAAAACGTGTGCATTGGTATAATTGTATCATGTGCCGTTTGCGCGTAATACGCTGTCAAACTTGAGAAAACGTTTTTTTAAGCTTCGAAAAAGCAGTGTCTTCACATTTTTGCTTATATCTCAAAAACTATGCTCGCTATATTATTTATTAAGGTACCAAATTAAAGCTAAAGGTTCATTCTTTAAAACGTGTGCATTGGTATAATTGTATCATGTGCCGTTTGCGCGTAATACGCTGTCAAACTTGAAGAAACGTTTTTTTAAGCTTCGAAAAAGCAGTGTCTTCACATTTTTGCTTATATCTCGAAAACTTTGCGCGCTATATTATTTATTGAGGTACCAAATTAAAGCTAGAGGTTCATTCTTTAAAACGTGTGCATTGGTATAATTGTATCATGTGCCGTTTGCGCGTAATACGCTGTCAAACTTGAAGAAACGTTTTTTTAAGCTTCAAAAAAGCAGTGTCTTCACATTTTTGCTTATATCTCGAAAACTATGCGCGATACATTATTTATTGAGGTACCAAATTAAAGCTAAAGGTTCATTCTTTAAAACGTGTGCATTGGTATAATTGTATCATGTGACGTTTTCGCGTAATACGCTGTCAAACTTGAAGAAACGTTTTTTTAAGCTTCGAAAAAGCAGTGTCTTCACATTTTTGCTTATATCTCGAAAACTATGCGGGCTATATTATTTATTGAGGTACCAAATTAAAGCTAAAGGTTCATTCTTTAAAACGTGTACATTGGTATAATTGTAACATGTGCCGTTTTCGCGTAATACTCTGTCAAACTTGAAGAAACGTTTTTTTAAGTTTTAAAAAAGCAGTGTCTTCACATTTTTGCTTATATCTCGAAAACTATGCGCGCTATATTATTTATTGAGGTACCAAATTAAAGCTGAAGGTTCATTCTTTAAAACGTGTGCATTGGTATAATTGTATCATGTGCCGTTTGCGCGTAATACGCTGTCAAACTTGAGAAAACGTTTTTTTAAGCTTCGAAAAAGCAGTGTCTTCACATTTTTGCTTATATCTCAAAAACTATGCGCGCTATATTATTTATTGAGGTACCAAATTAAAGCTAAAGGTTCATTCTTTAAAACGTGTGCATTGGTATAATTGTATCATGTGCCGTTTGCGCGTAATACGCTGTCAAACTTGAAGAAACGTTTTTTTAAGCTTCGAAAAAGCAGTGTCTTCACATTTTTGCTTATATCTCGAAAACTATGCGCGCTATATTATTTATTGAGGTACCAAATTAAAGCTAAAGGTTCATTCTTTAAAACGTGTGCATTGGTATAATTGTATCATGTGCCGTTTGCGCGTAATACGCTGTCAAACTTGAAGAAACGTTTTTTTAAGCTTCAAAAAAGCAGTGTCTTCACATTTTTGCTTATATCTCGAAAACTATGCGCGATACATTATTTATTGAGGTACCAAATTAAAGCTAAAGGTTCATTCTTTAAAACGTGTGCATTGGTATAATTGTAACATGTGCCGTTTTCGCGTAATACTCTGTCAAACTTGAAGAAACGTTTTTTTAAGCTTCAAAAAAGCAGTGTCTTCACATTTTTGCTTATATCTCGAAAACTATGCGCGATACATTATTTATTGAGGTACCAAATTAAAGCTAAAGGTTCATTCTTTAAAACGTGTGCATTGGTATAATTGTATCATGTGCCGTTTGCGCGTAATACGCTGTCAAACTTGTAGAAACGTTTTTTTAAGCTTCGAAAAAGCAGTGTCTTCACATTTTTGCTTATATCTCGAAAACTATGCGCGCTATATTATTTATTGGGGTACCAAATTAAAGCTAAAGGTTCATTCTTTAAAACGTGTGCATTGGTATAATTGTATCATGTGCCGTTTGCGCGTAATACGCTGTCAAACTTGAAGAAACGTTTTTTTAAGCTTCAAAAAAGCAGTGTCTTCACATTTTTGCTTATATCTCGAAAACTATGCGCGCTATATTATTTATTGAGGTACCAAATTAAAGCTAAAGGTTCATTCTTTAAAACGTGTTCATTGGTATAATTGTAACATGTGCCGTTTTCGCGTAATACGCTGTCAAACTTGAAGAAACGTTTTTTTAAGCTTCGAAAAAGCAGTGTCTTCACATTTTTGCTTATATCTCGAAAACTATGCGCGCTACATTATTTATTGAGGTACCGAATTAAAGCTAAAGGTCCATTCTTTAAAACGTGTGCATTGGTATAATTGTAACATGTGCCGTTTGCGCGTAATACGCTGTCAAACTTGAAGAAACGTTTTTTTAAGCTTCAAAAAAGCAGTGTCTTCACATTTTTGCTTATATCTCAAAAACTATGAGCGCTATATTATTTATTGAGGTACCAAATTAAAGCTAAAGGTTCATTCTTTAAAACGTGTGCATTGGTATAATTGTATCATGTGCCGTTTGCGCGTAATACGCTGTCAAACTTGTAGAAACGTTTTTTTAAGCTTCGAAAAAGCAGTGTCTTCACATTTTTGCTTATATCTCGAAAACTATGCGCGCTATATTATTTATTGGGGTACCAAATTAAAGCTAAAGGTTCATTCTTTAAAACGTGTGCATTGGTATAATTGTATCATGTGCCGTTTGCGCGTAATACGCTGTCAAACTTGAAGAAACGTTTTTTTAAGCTTCAAAAAAGCAGTGTCTTCACATTTTTGCTTATATCTCGAAAACTATGCGCGCTATATTATTTATTGAGGTACCAAATTAAAGCTAAAGGTTCATTCTTTAAAACGTGTTCATTGGTATAATTGTAACATGTGCCGTTTTCGCGTAATACGCTGTCAAACTTGAAGAAACGTTTTTTTAAGCTTCGAAAAAGCAGTGTCTTCACATTTTTGCTTATATCTCCAAAACTATGCGCGCTACATTATTTATTGAGGTACCGAATTAAAGCTAAAGGTTCATTCTTTAAAACGTGTGCATTGGTATAATTGTATCATGTGCCGTTTGCGCGTAATACGCTGTCAAACTTGAAGAAACGTTTTTTTAAGCTTCAAAAAAGCAGTGTCTTCACATTTTTGCTTATATCTCAAAAACTATGAGCGCTATATTATTTATTGAGGTACCAAATTAAAGCTAAAGGTTCATTCTTTAAAACGTGTGCATTGGTATAATTGTATCATGTGCCGTTTGCGCGTAATACGCTGTCAAACTTGAAGAAACGTTTTTTTAAGCTTCAAAAAAGCAGTGTCTTCACATTTTTGCTTATATCTCGAAAACTATGCGCGATACATTATTTATTGAGGTACCAAATTAAAGCTAAAGGTTCATTCTTTAAAACGTGTTCATTGGTATAATTGTAACATGTGCCGTTTTCGCGTAATACTCTGTCAAACTTGAAGAAACGTTTTTTTAAGCTTCAAAAAAGCAGTGTCTTCACATTTTTGCTTATATCTCGAAAACTATGCGCGCTATATTATTTATTGAGGTACCAAATTAAAGCTAAAGGTTCATTCTTTAAAACGTGTGCATTGGTATAATTGTATCATGTGCCGTTTGCGCGTAATACGCTGTCAAACTTGAAGAAACGTTTTTTTAAGCTTCGAAAAAGCAGTGTCTTCACATTTTTGCTTATATCTCGAAAACTATGCGCGCTATATTATTTATTGAGGTACCAAATTAAAGCTAAAGGTTCATTCTTTAAAACGTGTGCATTGGTATAATTGTATCATGTGCCGTTTGCGCGTAATACTCTGTCAAACTTGAAGAAACGTTTTTTTAAGCTTCAAAAAAGCAGTGTCTTCACATTTTTGCTTATATCTCGAAAACTATGCGCGCTATATTATTTATTGAGGTACCAAATTAAAGCTAAAGGTTCATTCTTTAAAACGTGTGCATTGGTATAATTGTATCATGTGCCGTTTGCGCGTAATACGCTGTCAAACTTGAAGAAACGTTTTTTTAAGCTTCAAAAAAGCAGTGTCTTCACATTTTTGCTTATATCTCGAAAACTATGCGCGATACATTATTTATTGAGGTACCAAATTAAAGCTAAAGGTTCATTCTTTAAAACGTGTGCATTGGTATAATTGTAACATGTGCCGTTTTCGCGTAATACTCTGTCAAACTTGAAGAAACGTTTTTTTAAGCTTCAAAAAAGCAGTGTCTTCACATTTTTGCTTATATCTCGAAAACTATGCGCGCTATATTATTTATTGAGGTACCAAATTAAAGCTAAAGGTTCATTCTTTAAAACGTGTGCATTGGTATAATTGTATCATGTGCCGTTTGCGCGTAATACGCTGTCAAACTTGAAGAAACGTTTTTTTAAGCTTCAAAAAAGCAGTGTCTTCACATTTTTGCTTATATCTCGAAAACTATGCGCGATACATTATTTATTGAGGTACCAAATTAAAGCTAAAGGTTCATTCTTTAAAACGTGTGCATTGGTATAATTGTAACATGTGCCGTTTTCGCGTAATACTCTGTCAAACTTGAAGAAACGTTTTTTTAAGCTTCAAAAAAGCAGTATCTTCACATTTTTGCTTATATCTCGAAAACTATGGGCGCTACATTATTTATTAAGGTACCAAATTAAAGCTAAAGGTTCATTCTTTAAAACGTGTGCATTGGTATAATTGTATCATGTGCCGTTTGCGCGTAATACGCTGTCAAACTTGAAGAAACGTTTTTTTAAGCTTCGAAAAAGCAGTGTCTTCACATTTTTGCTTATATCTCGAAAACTATGCGCGCTATATTATTTATTGAGGTACCAAATTAAAGCTAAAGGTTCATTCTTTAAAACGTGTGCATTGGTATAATTGTATCATGTGCCGTTTGCGCGTAATACGCTGTCAAACTTGAGAAAACGTTTTTTTAAGCTTCGAAAAAGCAGTGTCTTCACATTTTTGCTTATATCTCAAAAACTATGCTCGCTATATTATTTATTAAGGTACCAAATTAAAGCTAAAGGTTCATTCTTTAAAACGTGTGCATTGGTATAATTGTATCATGTGCCGTTTGCGCGTAATACGCTGTCAAACTTGAAGAAACGTTTTTTTAAGCTTCGAAAAAGCAGTGTCTTCACATTTTTGCTTATATCTCGAAAACTATGCGCGATACATTATTTATTGAGGTACCAAATTAAAGCTAAAGGTTCATTCTTTAAAACGTGTGCATTGGTATAATTGTATCATGTGCCGTTTGCGCGTAATACGCTGTCAAACTTGAAGAAACGTTTTTTTAAGCTTCAAAAAAGCAGTGTCTTCACATTTTTGCTTATATCTCGAAAACTATGCGCGATACATTATTTATTGAGGTACCAAATTAAAGCTAAAGGTTCATTCTTTAAAACGTGTGCATTAGTATAATTGTATCATGTGCCGTTTGCGCGTAATACGCTGTCAAACTTGAAGAAACGTTTTTTTAAGCTTCAAAAAAGCAGTGTCTTCACATTTTTGCTTATATCTCGAAAGCTATGCGCGCTATATTATTTATTGAGGTACCAAATTAAAGCTAAAGGTTCATTCTTTAAAACGTGTGCATTGGTATAATTGTATCATGTGCCGTTTGCGCGTAATACGCTGTCAAACTTGAAGAAACGTTTTTTTAAGCTTCAAAAAAGCAGTGTCTTCACATTTTTGCTTATATCTCGAAAACTATGCGCGATACATTATTTATTGAGGTACCAAATTAAAGCTAAAGGTTCATTCTTTAAAACGTGTGCATTGGTATAATTGTATCATGTGACGTTTTCGCGTAATACGCTGTCAAACTTGAAGAAACGTTTTTTTAAGCTTCGAAAAAGCAGTGTCTTCACATTTTTGCTTATATCTCGAAAACTATGCGGGCTATATTATTTATTGAGGTACCAAATTAAAGCTAAAGGTTCATTCTTTAAAACGTGTTCATTGGTATAATTGTAACATGTGCCGTTTTCGCGTAATACTCTGTCAAACTTGAAGAAACGTTTTTTTAAGCTTTAAAAAAGCAGTGTCTTCACATTTTTGCTTATATCTCGAAAACTATGCGCGCTATATTATTTATTGAGGTACCACATTAAAGCTGAAGGTTCATTCTTTAAAACGTGTGCATTGGTATAATTGTATCATGTGCCGTTTGCGCGTAATACGCTGTCAAACTTGAGAAAACGTTTTTTTAAGCTTCGAAAAAGCAGTGTCTTCACATTTTTGCTTATATCTCAAAAACTATGCGCGCTATATTATTTATTGAGGTAACAAATTAAAGCTAAAGGTTCATTCTTTAAAACGTGTGCATTGGTATAATTGTATCATGTGCCGTTTGCGCGTAATACGCTGTCAAACTTGAAGAAACGTTTTTTTAAGCTTCGAAAAAGCAGTGTCTTCACATTTTTGCTTATATCTCGAAAACTATGCGCGCTATATTATTTATTGAGGTACCAAATTAAAGCTAAAGGTTCATTCTTTAAAACGTGTGCATTGGTATAATTGTATCATGTGCCGTTTGCGCGTAATACGCTGTCAAACTTGAAGAAACGTTTTTTTAAGCTTCGAAAAAGCAGTGTCTTCACATTTTTGCTTATATCTCGAAAACTATGCGCGCTATATTATTTATTGAGGTACCAAATTAAAGCTAAAGGTTCATTCTTTAAAACGTGTGCATTGGTATAATTGTATCATGTGCCGTTTGCGCGTAATACGCTGTCAAACTTGAGAAAACGTTTTTTTAAGCTTCGAAAAAGCAGTGTCTTCACATTTTTGCTTATATCTCGAAAACTATGCGCGATACATTATTTATTGAGGTACCAAATTAAAGCTAAAGGTTCATTCTTTAAAACGTGTGCATTGGTATAATTGTAACATGTGCCGTTTTCGCGTAATACTCTGTCAAACTTGAAGAAACGTTTTTTTAAGCTTCAAAAAAGCAGTGTCTTCACATTTTTGCTTATATCTCGAAAACTATGGGCGCTACATTATTTATTAAGGTACCAAATTAAAGCTAAAGGTTCATTCTTTAAAACGTGTGCATTGGTATAATTGTATCATGTGCCGTTTGCGCGTAATACGCTGTCAAACTTGAAGAAACGTTTTTTTAAGCTTCGAAAAAGCAGTGTCTTCACATTTTTGCTTATATCTCGAAAACTATGCGCGCTATATTATTTATTGAGGTACCAAATTAAAGCTAAAGGTTCATTCTTTAAAACGTGTGCATTGGTATAATTGTATCATGTGCCGTTTGCGCGTAATACGCTGTCAAACTTGAGAAAACGTTTTTTTAAGCTTCGAAAAAGCAGTGTCTTCACATTTTTGCTTATATCTCAAAAACTATGCTCGCTATATTATTTATTGAGGTACCAAATTAAAGCTAAAGGTTCATTCTTTAAAACGTGTTCATTGGTATAATTGTAACATGTGCCGTTTTCGCGTAATACTCTGTCAAACTTGAAGAAACGTTTTTTTAAGCTTCAAAAAAGCAGTGTCTTCACATTTTTGCTTATATCTCGAAAACTATGCGCGCTATATTATTTATTGAGGTACCACATTAAAGCTAAAGGTTCATTCTTTAAAACGTGTGCATTGGTATAATTGTATCATGTGCCGTTTTCGCGTAATACGCTGTCAAACTTGAAGAAACGTTTTTTTAAGTTTCGAAAAAGCAGTGTCTTCACATTTTTGCTTATATCTCGAAAACTATGCGCGCTACATTTTTTATTGAGGTACCAAATTAAAGCTAAAGGTTCATTCTTTAAAACGTGTGCATTGGTATAATTGTATCATGTGCCGTTTTCGTGTAATGCGCTGTCAAACTTGAAGAAACGTTTTTTTAAGCTTCAAAAAAGCAGTGTCTTCACATTTTTGCTTATATCTCGAAAACTATGCACGCTATATTATTTATCGAGGTACCAAATTAAAGCTAAAGGTTCATTCTTTAAAACGTGTGCATTGGTATAATTGTATCATGTGCCGTTTGCACGTAATACGCTGTCAAACTTGAAGAAACGTTTTTTTAAGCTTCGAAAAAGCAGTGTCTTCACATTTTTGCTTATATCTCGAAAACTATGCGCGCTACATTATTTATTAAGGTACCAAATTAAAGCTAAAGGTTCATTCTTTAAAACTTGTGCATTGGTATAATTGTATCATGTGCCGTTTTCGCGTAATACGCTGACAAACTTGAAGAAACGTTTTTTTAAGCTTCAAACAAGCAGTGTCTTTACTTATGCTGGTATTATTGTATCATTTGCCAATTTCGCGTAATTCTCTGTCAAACTTGAGAAAACGTGACTCGTTTTAATGATCAATGGTCCAAACTAATATAGTCCAATAAAATTAGATATCAAAATTAATTAACAATTCTGAAGGCCTATCTCATACATGTACAAATGTGCTCAATTTGGAGATTTTCGAAGTTGACAAAACAGAACGTGAAATGTTTCTGATGAGATGTTGCAAGAAGCGATTTAAGTTTATTTTGTCCATATCTGATTTCTTCGTTGCCGACGAAAAGCGGACCGCCGATTTCCTTATTTCCAAATGGTTTTATTGCGTGTCTCTCTGGTCTTCTGATATTTTCGAAGCGTATGGTGGTGCTGTGTTGTATCGTATCGGATTCGGATTGTTTCTGCTGTGCATGAGGAGTAGTGGTAGCAAGTCGTTGTAATAATATTCGTTCTTTCCTGCAGCCAAAGAACTCGGCCCCAGGTTTCTCCTACTCACCTGCCATACAACATTTAGGTGTGCTGGTATGAGTGTGTGTGTGTGTGCACTAGACTCTCTACCTGTTGCTTTGCGAGTGTTTACCTCGAGGTAGAGCGTACAAATCCGCTGTTGGTGCGACAACTCGGAACGGTACCTCAGGAACGAACTCGAATACACTCGCGCTTTATATTAAATCCCATCCAAATTTGGATAGAAGAACGAAGTTGACCCAACAACATATTCTGACAATCTGTTATCGTTATTTCTCTTTCTGTCTTAGAGATATTTTGATATTAGTTAAGAGCTGTGCCAGCTCTTCAGTGTCTTCTGGATCTGGGTGTGATTATATATTTTTTTTTTTATCATTTTGGTGTTGTGAGTGTGCGTTTATAACAGCAGCAGCAGCAGCAGCAACAGGAGAACAAGTTGGATTGAACGAGGAGTGAGTACACACTTTTTCCCCTTCATCAACTAACAACGTTACGGCCAACTGGTATTTTAATGCCGCCTCGGCCTCAGTCTCTTTCTCTTGCCCAGCGGATCGCCCATTTTCTCTTCTCCGCAATTCATCTTTCAAAAGAAAAAAGAGAAAAAGTCACGAAACCGCACTGCTACACAAATCAAAATAATGAAGATTCTGCATACCTAGAGAAAACGACGAACTCTACAATAATGCAATGCGCTTAAATGTTCTCACGTAAAATGTCAAAATTCCTACTTACAAACTTGCTTCATACCTTCAGTGTTTATGAAAGTTCGACGATCCGAACCAAAATTCATCTATAAATTTTATTCACTTTCTTTCCATTCGGAATTTAATTCCGACATAATGTATATAAATTTAGAAGTATTGAAACGAATCCATTTTTTTCTTGGATGTTTAAATTTCAATTTAAAAATATCTTTTGAAAGATAACAAAACCAGAGGAAGGATCTTTTCGGTCAACAGCCTATTATATAATGTATAATATTGAATTAGTGGCGAAGTATGCATTAAGCATTAGTATTACCGTCCAAATAGTTTATGTAATATTTAATGTTTTAATATATACAAAAATAGGAAGAAAGTTATACTTTCCAAAAATAAAACAGTTGGCAAACGTTTAGTATTAGTTAATTAATTTGAAATTATAATATTTCGTGGGGTCCGAAAAAAAGTTGAGTTGAGAGAAATTTATTTGATAATAAATTTAATTTGTAAAACGTTGGACATTCTTTCTTCCTTTTTTTGACATTTGACGAAAATGTTTATTGTTTTATGGATCAATATTGTTAAGAATTTATGCAAATATGAAAATATGATATTTTAACTTAAATTATATACAAAATATTAAAAAAACTAAATTTATAAATAATTAAATTAATATTACATTTTTCTTAATACAAACAATACCTTGTGACTTATTGGATTGTGTACTTTCTAAATATGCCAATGAATGCTATTGATTATTCAAGAAATAGCGTCAGCTGGCCACAGTAATTTAGTATATTTTAATATTACGAATGCAAATTTCTTAAAGAATTTTAATATAAAAAAATTTCTTTTTTTTATTAGTGATTACGAAGCAAGAAAGTTAAAGTAAACTAATCGAGAAAGCGAAATTCATAGGAAATAAATAACAATAATCAAATAAATAATTATTTAATAAATGTGAATAAATCAACGTTGAGATCATCGGTTTATTTGCTTGTAGCATTTAAGAGATTTCAGTTGCATCATCCTTTGCGTCGGAGGTGGAGGAGGAGGACATCGAGATGAAAGGTTCCTGTTCGTAATTACACCATTATGAATGAAAGAAGAAGAAAAAAAAGAAGTTTTATACGAAGCCTCCTCGATCATCATTCGAAATTTATTGCATTCCGCTTTTAGTTTTATCATTATTATTATTATTATTACTCGTAACCATGACATTTACTTGTTTTTTTTTGTTTGCGTTTTTGCAAAGGCGCATCGCGAAAAAGCGGCGAGAGAGTCACTTTATGCAATCGCTTTTACAATACTGAAATGGGAGAAAGAGAAAGGACTTTGAGACTTCTTCGCGCGATGTTCGAATTGAAATCTTCTGGGGTGAATATTGAAATATTGGATTTTATTTTGTGAATTTATTGGTTGATGGGATAGACGCATTCCGGAAACGATAGGTAAGATTGTTATTGACAGTTGAGAGACAAAGGACGATTTGACGTTGCGCAAAACAACGGAGCTGACATTTCATTGCTTGATCAGAAGTGTCGTAACAAATATGTTTGACATTGAATGTGAGATCATCAACTAGAAGCAATTAGAATTAAGAAAAGAAGATTTTAAAATTATTATTTTTTATTTATTATTATAAAAAATAGTAACAAAATGTTATTAATTAATCGTTAAAGATTTATCAAAAACAATTAAATTTTGATAAATTTCGTGAAAACCTTAAATAATTTTGTGCTAAACTAAATGACTCGAATGATCTGTCCCTTTAAATTTTCGTCATACAAATATGAATTCTTTGCGCGAATTGCTAAGTGGTCACGCATTACTGGACTTGTAAGTTAAAAATCCAACAAGAAACTTTGTGACAAAAAATAACTTATTGCTAAGTTCGACCACAGTATTCACAATCACTGTTGGTATTTACTTTTTATATTTATTAATTAGATCGATGTTAAATATTTTTAGGTAAAAAATAGTTAATAACTTTCTATGATAAAATAATCGTGAAACAAATAACTTATTTCAATTTCTTAATTAATAAATATTCTAAAGTCTTCTGAAATATACAATTACATAATTTATTACTATGCGAAGGTTAGCAAAATTCCGTCGTTAATCGTTGCAAAAAAAATATTCTAAGCAAATTTCAATTTCCTAACCCGACTATTGTTCTGCGTGCGTGCGCCGCGTTGCTATTACCCAAATGTTTATAATTACTCATTATTATTATTGTAACGAAATTTGTGTTATATAATTGCATCGTAGAAATGCCATGAAAAAATAATTAATTAAGTAGCGGAAAGAAAACAAATTCGATTCTTCGATTTTCATATTATTACTAAACCAACGTAATTAGTATTTGCTTGTATCTTTCATTTATTTATTTATTTTTAAAAAACATCACTGAAAAGTGTTAAATATATTTGCATGAAAATATCATCATAATTTTAGTTGTGTGCCACGAGTTTTCAATATTATTTTCAATACAATTTATTGAAATTAAATTTAAACACCTTTCGCTTTGTCCATATGTATTCTTTTTTTTTTTAATATTTTTCTCAAATCAGATGCATGCTTAGTAGATATTTTGTAAATCATGTATTGCGTACAGCACGATCATGTATTTAGATAAAGTTTTTTTTTATCAATAATTATTGTTGAACAGAAAAGCATTCATTTTTGCCCTACCTTTTCCTTACAATAAAATACCACTTTGACCTTCGTGCTATGAAAGTATCGAATCTTGTGTATACGAACATGACAATCAACGAAATTTCAACACTCCTCCAAATTCTTATCCAAGGTCGAATATGTCTATAAATACCAATCAGGTAATATGTTTTAATCCTTATTGATTTACATTTCAATTGAGATTATTAAATCGTAAAATAATTTATTATAATTTTATCAAAAAAAAAATGTTTCGTGAAAATGATAGATGTAATTTAACGGAGATTTTTCAAGGACGCATTTTCAACTGTCAAAAGAAAAATGCTGTGT
Organism: Nicrophorus investigator; assembly: GCA_963457615.1. NCBI lineage: Eukaryota > Metazoa > Arthropoda > Insecta > Coleoptera > Silphidae > Nicrophorus > Nicrophorus investigator. Next base: position 30,582,870 of record OY735141.1, read on the forward strand.
ATTATTATATTCTGGCGTACTTTGGTAATATGACAGGTGTCTCTAAAGGTAAAACGTCAAAACTTTATCAATAATAATAACGTTTGCTCGTCCGCAAATGGTTACGTAGTTTGGTATTTATTTGTTGAATGCTTAATACTAATATTGAAATGCACCGAGAAAAAGATGAATTATTCATACTTGACATTAACTTTCTAGAGAATCGTACCATTCTGAAATGATACAATGTAAGTTTGTAAAGTAAATCAACTGTGTTTTTCCTCTAAAACTATTTAAACATAATTTAAATTACCATCGTTTTTTAAACTAGATTCATTAAAAAACACATTTTATGTTGGTATTTATAAAGAAACATGTACAAGTTATGTGTATAATAAATTAAAGCTATTTTTATGCAAAGTATGTAATTCAGATCAGCGTTTCTCAATCTTTTAGCTAAGAGTTTTTCACAAATTCCTCGCTTTGACAGCTGTGTCATTTGATTTATGTAAATTAAAATAATAACAATCAAATGTAATAATTCGATTGACAAATTTGACGTGCGGCTAATTGCTAGGAAGTAAGTCTCATCTGACGCTCATTCAAATTGCGGAGATTTAATGGATTTGATCGTGTGTATCTCTGTAACACTTTCCAATATGTACGCATATACAGAACAACCGTTATACGTATTTTTTTTTGTTGTCGTTGCTAATATAATTAGATTTTTTAAACAATTAACTCCGTTGTATTCGCACGGCCTTCGCGCTTTATTTATCGCGATGAATTATGCATTTTCGTAGTACTACGCTAGATTAGATTTAAGTAAACTTATGCTTATTAAATTATAATTAACTTTTAAATCTAGATATTTTTACTAAGTTAATTTTTATTTTACATCTTTCAATTATGGCTTAGTAGCAGTTACGAAGTTAGACTAGAATCACATGAATATTAGACTTAGTATATAGATTTAAGTAAAGATTTTATCATTCAAAGTCTCAAATTTGCTTATTGTTCATATTGCGTTATAATAAATTAAGTAGATTCATTTTGCAAACAAATTGAATTTTTTAAATTAATTTTAAAGTTTGAACCCTGAATAATATCAAACGAAAAACGTGTTTTTAATATCAACGGTGGAATCTATACAATAACAAAATTTAACAAAACAAAACTTGTAATTTTAATGAATACTTATTAAAGTTGGCTCGAAGCTGCAGACTAATTACGAATGTGCATGAGTTTTCAATTCTTTTTTGACTTTGACATTCCGAAGGCTACTTAATTATAGTTTCAGAGTCTAATGTGCGCTTTCTTAAACGTGTTTGTATGCATGCATATACGTGTATGTATACATATATATATTTGTAATACATATATATATATATATATATTTGACGTGCATGTGGATGTGTCTGTGTATATGCATGGATTTTATGTGTATGTGTAGCGTGTCTCTCTCTGTGTATTTGTGTGGCAATCGAAACATTTTCTCCCCGTTCTGCCACCGCCGCCGCCGAGCGAGATGTTGAAAAATCCGGGTCAATCGCGATCGAGGCAAAGTTTCTCGTGAACTTCTCTCTCACCAAGTCCAATTAACATACACATCCACACACATATACGCTTCGCACACATTTAATACGCTTTTAATCCAACGCTCCGTTACTCCAAATAATAAGCATGTAAATACGTTATTTTATTGGATCCAATGGAAAAGCGCGAAAACCGAAAAAAATAGTCAAAATCGTAGGTTTTTCTCGAATTTCTCAGAGATCCTCTACATGCCGTTTGTTTGCATTCGTTTTTATTGTTTCGGATGGCCTACTGAGATGCTGTACATTTGAACTTGACATTATTAATCGTGAACCCAAAAAATAGAAGAAGAAAACGAGATAGACGAGAGAGGGAGAGAAAAGTTTTGTATTAATTAAGTTTTTGCAGATCTCATGTTCGATGGCAAGAATCGATAGCAACCTACTAACACTTCAATTTTAGCTAATAATTAAAGCAATGTGGTTTTAGATGAAACCAAAACTAATTAAATAGGTCGTGTATACAATTTTTTTTCCCGGGAAATCGAGAAATACAAATCTTAAATTGCAAGCGTTTAAATTAATAAACAAGTTAATCTGAGACAAAATAAATACAGTATAACAACAATTCTTTATCTGTACGTTGATTAGCATAATACCTCTCACTCTTAGATTTCTCCTAGATTAATGTTATTTTCCTAAAAAAAAAAAAGAAGAAAAATTGGCAAACCTTCTATCCTGCATTCTCTCACAAAAACTTGTTCAATAAATTTATTTGCAGTTATTACAAGCGGAAGCAAACGTGAAATTTGATTTACAAAAAATAAATTAACTTCCTCAATACTTTTTGTTTTGATTAAGAAAATGCTTGGATAAAATCTACAGTTATTGTCGTATTCTAATGGATTTCTATAAAAATTGAAAATTACAAAGTAAAGCGATGTATATTATATACACTTATATGAAATATCAAGGCTTTCTTTATTGAAAAATATTAATGGAAATGCATTTGCCTCAAAAGGCAAAGTCACGTGTAATTGTATAAATTGTTGAATTGATTATCGTTCTATATGTTTCAACGAAAATGAGTTATATTAATATTTAAATATCAAATGATAGCTGTCAAAGTTGCCAAATCATGGCTGTCAAAGATGTCAAATGATGGATGTCACTTTGCTGCTGTATAGCATCTTAATTAATTTGGGATTTGAATGGATCGTTCACATCGTATGTAAATAAAGGAAAAGCAAGGTCTTGCAATTATAAGGTCAACTTCATTCCTCCATGCCGTCCGTCACCAAATCAAATAAAAATCCATCTGTCACAAAGAGGAGGTTTTGAATAAAACACGTTCACTTTGAGGAAGTCTTAAAATGACGTGAATATTTAATGAAATTAATTTTGCTTTTCGATTCACTTACTCCGGCTTCGCAGATACGAAATAATTGAAAAATACTTTTATCGGTGATTATAATTGATTGTTATTTAAGTGGGTAAGTAACATCAATTACCGCGCGATTCGTTGCAATCTAACACATTTTTTTCTTCCAGAAGCGTAGGAAATAAAAAGAATGTGAAAGTTTTGCCTCCGTAATTGTTTGTAATTTTCGCAAAATTACTATTATACGTCGTGTCACTGAAGATCGCAGCCTATTCTATCGCGCTAACAATAATATAAACTGAATTGGAAAGTAAAAAAAATAAAATGTACGAGATGAATTATTGTAATAGTAATTTGTTGGAGCGATTTTTTCCATATTATTAATATGCAATTGATCTACAAAATAGACGAATTCCAGGTAAAATGTACAGTAATATGTCGATTTCGACTTATAAGTAAAAAACACGTAGTGTTTATTTTAGAAATTGTGAATTGATGTTTCTTTAAGTTGTATTTCAAAATTATTTGTAATAATAATTTGTAATTTTAAGAGAGAAAAAATGCAAATTTCGCAATTATGTTTGATCGATTTGTCAATTATTATGGAGTGTGTGGGATGATGCAAATATTGCGATTGTTAATGGAATGCACGTAAAAGTAGAATTACTTTATAAGTGGAGAAGGATATTTTCGATTTGAAATATAAAAAGAAGTTTAACAATGAAACAGAGATATGTGAACATTTTGCAATAGCATTCAGTCACACAGCATCTAATAATTTACGTTTATCCATTGTTTTATCTTTAATTAAATGTTACGTGTTAAAGGATTAGTGCTAACTAATAAAATATATATATACATATATAACCGCCTCGAATTTGTTTACATTTTTTTCACACGAATTCGCGCTCATTGCATCATGAATAATACAATTGTTTAATGTGCGTCTCAAACGCCAAAAGTTTATTGCCCTTTTTTGTAATTTTTACATAACTGATCTTAAAATAATTCCTTAATGCTAACGTACTAACGAACAAATAATTAAAGAAATTGATCAACAATATTTTTATAATTCTAGTAAACAGCAGAAAGTAAGTAAAAGTAATTAATTTGCATGGTGCTTTTCGTTATTTTAGTAATATTGAGATGCAATGATCTGTCATGTTAAGCTTATCATTAATTGCGACAACTTTCATTCGTTTGGGGATTACCTTCACTGTAATCCGACGTAAACTGTTCATTTAAGTGGCTTTCTTTCTACATGCAATACCAACAAATAAAAAGAAATATTAAAATGAAGCGAAAGAACTTAATTAATGGCACGCAAAATCCACACTGCATTGTAAAAGTGTTAAGAATTCAAGTTTTCTATTTGTTCAATTGTAACCGTTCAATGGACACTCGAGCATCGGCTGGAAACCGTTACATCTGCTTGCGTCGTAAGTAAATTACCGAAGAAATTATGAGGGCTGCCATATGGTATTTGCACTTCAATTAATTCGCATCCTTTCAATCCGAAATGGAATTATTTTACTGTTCGGCCTCCCCCATTGTTAACTAACTCTTTGAGGGATTAGAGCCGACCGCTTCTCACGACGGAAACAACGAAGATGTGAGGAGTTACGTCGAGAGGATTCTGCAAAGACAATCGCCTCGTTGCGCAACCGAGTCTCGTGTGTGTGTGTGTGTGTGTGTATCTGTTTTTACGAAAGTGGATGCACGCTGATGATGACAATATAAAAAGAAAAATAACAGAAAAATTCCCTGAACTTAGTGGATCTATCCATTATGTCCACATCGGCTCTGAGCATAAGCTAGTAATAATTACGGACCTTGAGAGCACTCACGTTTGCGTCTCCCGTTCTCTATCCTCGTCTCCGTCTCACTGCCCGTTTCTCGCATATCTTCGTACGCTGACGACAGAAAGAGAGCGCGTTTTATTATCCAGAACGAAGGTCAAATAACTCGCATTTCACCTCAAACCAACCCACCTGGATATTAATAAAACATCAACACAAAAAAAAACATACCAAAGAAGAAATTAACGACGTCTACTGCGAATCATAGCTAAAGTTTCGGTGAAGAGAATTGGCATTACGAAATGCATTTATATGTATTATGGTTATTCCAGATGCGTTGACAAAAGTACGTGTGCGAATTTTCGTATCATTTTTGTATGGTTTCAATTCAATTTGATGACTGGAAACCTTGTAACCAATTCTGTTCTTTTTTTTTGTGTTGCAGCCAGCCACTATTTTCTGGGAGTGGACTCCAAGGTCTCTCTCCTCCTATACACCCTTTATTATAAATACAATCAAAAATATATAGATTGTAAACTTTAAATTTTTAATGACAGCTGTCACGTTAAAGCGTCAAAATGAAGTACATTTTTACAAAGTTATGTGCATTCTGAAAACTGTCACAAATTTATTTTGTTTTTTACTTAGAATTATTAATACACTTGTAATGTGGATGTCGAGTTAAATATACATTTAGTTCTCATGCACGTGAAATTGCAACCGGTTCTTAAAGAAATTGTGTACTTAGTAAGCATTTCACAAAGAGGCTTTTTAAAAAATGTATTGTATTTCGCAGAAAGTATTTTATTAATTTTTTTTTGTTTTATTTCACTTTCCAACGCGCTTCGGTGAAATTTAAGTGACTTAATTGATTTATATTATATTACTCAATTTTTTTTTCACTTTTCAATTTACAATGTAATATACAAATATCTATACTAAATTAACAACTTAATGAACAAACATAGAATGTCAGTTGTCTAAAATATATTGATCCATGGAAAAGTTTCTAAATCAATTTTTGTTTTAAATAATTTCATTAGTTTCTCTTTCCAATCCCTAATTGCAACTATTTAAAGTAATTAACATAAAGTTTCTAGTTCATCTTTCAATGCTTACTTGAGGTCGAAGCATCGCTAATTTATAAATCGTCTCGATGCAATCGTTTCAATTTGAAATATGTAGGTCTTTATTTTTTTTTTGTTCTGAATGTTGTAAACGTGTCTTTATCGTTTCATAAATGTCACGTTTTGAAATTAACTTTCCTTGAAAACCACGTTCGTCCATCGAGACAACAACAACAACGAGCGAACTTTTCTAATTCACGTTGCATCCTGGATATCCTATTTTCATAAAGTGAAGGTATTTTCTAGCCTCGGCCTCGGGATTCTCGAGAACGAGAATGACAATTTCATTCTGTCAATAATAACAATAATATCAATTGAAATAAAGAATAATGCTGATATTTATATGCAGCAGTCGTACGAGTCACGTGCAAATATTTGTATGATTATTGAATCAAAATTTAATAACACAGTTAAATGTTTAAAAAATGCTCTCTCGCATCCATAAATTGGAGTCTAAAAAATAAATTATCGATAATTTATTTACTGTTAAAATGGTTTGTTTCACTAAGAAAGATTTTATGTTTTAACATAAAATTCAATTAGCAATTAAAAATAATTTGCTACAACGAGTAATGTTTTATTTCTATTAGACGTATAAATAAGCATTCTTAATTCGTCGGTTTCTTTCTTCATGGGAATTTGTTGTATTTGTTATGTTAATGGAAATTATGCAAAGAGAGAGAAAGAGAAGTATTTTAAATCAAAGAGAAGTAGTTCATCTGACCTCATAACGACGACCCAAAGTGTGTTACTATTTGCATTGTTGTTGCTTGAGAATAGATTCTTGTAGTTTATTAAGAATGTGTCTCTTGTTCTTAATATATAAATAAATAAAGAACGAATGGTGGTGTGCAACAATTGGCCGGATCGTTGGCGTTCTCGGGAAGAAGAGAAAAAAAAGTGTAACGGCCTTGTAAGACAATACCCGACCATTATAATGGGCAGAAACAACCATTCTTTCGCTTGCGAAGCCGGAAAATTGTGATGGCTGCATCACCGACCAATTTCGTTTATTATCATTATTATTCTCATGTCTGTTCTTCTGTTTCAGGAAGTGAAAGAATGTTAACGGATCCTAAAATAATTGATTGGTAGGCGGGGTAGACTTAAAACTGATATCGAAGATGGCGTTGAAACTGAAGAAGGAAATAAAGAAGTCCTCGTACTACGTGTGGTTTCTTGGCGCGAAGGAGTCGAAAGGTCTCAGAGGAAGCGAATACATATTACCTATAATAGAGAACTTGGAGGAGCGCGAGAAGGACATCGAGCCGTTCAAAGTGACGCTGCAGGTCTCGCACAAGGGTCTCAAGATTGTGCAGAATATCGTGTCGCAGGGTAACAAGAAGCCGAAGAACGAAACGATAAAGCATTTCATACCGCACAACACGATCACCTGCGTCCACCAGAAGGATGACATCATAGCCTGCATCCTGCTGCTTTTCAATCCAGTCACAAAATGCCCACTGCACGTGCACGCCTACCGCTGCGACAGCCTAGAGACCGCTTCGCTCTTGAAGCATCAGCTGCAGACGTTGATAGAAAAACCTGAGAACCAGAAGAAGTTCGTAGAAATCGAGGGTAGACTTGGCGGCAGGTCGAGCAGCCAAAACAACAACAACAACAACAACAAGAAGTTCGAATCTTCGATTGGCAGCGACACAGGAAACAGCACCAGAGAAAGCGAAAGCAGCGAGGAAAGGTAATAATTAATTGATTTCCAAAGCAATTATAATTCTCGTTGACACCGACTATTTTGGTTTTGTCTCTTTGTCTTGTCTTAGGTTCGAGTCGACGTCTCGCGTTGCAACCTTATACGATTCGGTGGCTGCAGAACTCAGGGCTAAACTCAACAAGAACGATGTGCCCATATTGCTGCCGCCTAGGGATTACGATACCGTTCATAGGCAGAAGGGAAATCTGACGGGGATCGAGCTCAGGCGATGTTTGAACAGCAACATCGTCGGACAAAATGTAAAAGGTCGTCGCTTGGAGAGCAGCGGAGGAAGTTCCGGCATCGGCTCGGATCATGCTCCTTCCCCGGAATCACCACCGGAAGTCAATGACAGGTATCACGGCATGGATGGACACAGCACCAGCGGTAAGCCAAACTTATTTAAAGAAAGAAAACACTATTACCATGAGTTATCAATATTTGATAGGTTTATTTTCTTCGTGTAAAATTTCTTTTAGTTTTATTAAACAAATTAAATATAAACATTGAAAATCATTTACGTTGAGATGCAAGATGATTTATGATATTTTTGCATATAAAAATTTTATATTTCAATTCTATACAGACCACTTAGTCTTAAATTTTAAAACCATTTGAAAGCAAGACAGCCTATATTGATTTCTTGTTACAAACATAATTAAAGGAAAAAACATTGTGAGCCCTTGATCTATTTTTTTGACACCCTGTATATTATTACCTGAAGATTGAACTCTAAAAGTAATTAGTGAAATTATTATATAATATAATAAAAATTAAGTAAAACATTAAAATGTAAATTACAAAACGATTGCAATAAACTTAAATAATAAGTGTGTCAATCGTAAACTGAAATGAGGTTATTGAAAATCCGAATAGAAGAAAACAATTTGGTAATAATTTTTCACTAGTATCTAAGAGACTCGTCAATTAGCATTTATTTTCTTATTCATTGAAAAATCATTTAACATTTATTGGCGTAATTACAAACAAACCGTTATTTTTATTTTTGTAAGTAATTCTGTCACGCCAATTGACTATTAATATATTGTACGAGAAAACGTGCTGGTAAAAGTAAACAAACCGTCTTCCAAAGACCTTGGTTACCATTGGACGAATAATGAAAATAAAAGAAAACATTAATTCAGATAATGTTAATGATTAATGCTTAATGTTGCATAGTTATATACATATATGAAAAGACGTAACGAATAATTCAAAATAAGCGGGATGCCAAAAAAGGCATCAATTGGACGATTTTGATTTTTTTTCGTGTTTGAGTGTTTTCTTCTGGTCGTATCAAAGTAAAAATAAAATAAATTTAATGTGTGTCGAGTTTGTGTCGAGCGGGAATGCGGACCCGACTTGTGTCCTACTGCCTCCGGGTTTCACCTGTACAAGAATTTTGCCCCGCCCGAGTTCCTCCGACAGGTCAAATCTTCATCATACCATTCTTGTCGCTCGTCTTTTTCTTTTTATTACCATCAAAGCACACATTGCCTGTGCGAACGGACTCGGTGAAATCAATGCCGACACCCATTTGCATACGTTCGCAACAACGTCTTTACAACTAATTTATAAATCATTTAAATTATTTAAATGGTAACGCTTATTATATTACCAACAGTAATAGAAAAGTATATTTTTGAGACAAAAAAAAACAATTAATTTCAATCGATTTCTTATTTTTCTTAATAAATTATAAACTAAATCCAGCCTCAAACTAGTAATTACTAGGATAATCTAAAAAATATTTGTTAACTGACGATTTTTTATTAATGATTTTATAAATTCCAATATTTGGCAAATCCACTTAGTTCTATCAATTTTTCTTGCAACGAAAGATATTTGGATTATATTTTCATCGATGACATACTTAAATAATATTATTTAAATTTCAATCAATCCGTTATTTCGCTTGGATTTACTGTCACGATGCCTAATTTTGGGGGGTGGAAGTGCGCGAAAATTGACACCGTTTGCATTCTTTCCGTTTATTTAATTTAAATTTATTTTTTTCGTACTCTCCACGTTGCGGTTCTAACGGGTTCCTATACTAGACAATATATATATACTTTTAATTAGTTTTGTTTAATTGCTAAAACCAAAAGGTGCCGTGCGCGCTTAGACGGTGCGATTTCCGCTCCTAACAGGATTCCGTGGCACACGAATGCGGGCAGGAAATAGCCCGTATACTGTTACAACCTCCTCATTTGACACACGCACTGCTCGCTCGATACGAAAATACATTCATCACAACAGATATCTACACTTGTTTTGTATCTACACTTGCACACACGCATGCACCAGCAAATGTGGCATACGAAAATTGCAACGGAAATGCATTGCTCGCAATTACCATTAAAGTACTGTTTCGTGCTTCCATCTACGAAAAAGCATATTCGTGTAGTAGTACTCTTTAACAATTATTAATTGAAATCGCAGTCATTGCAGTCATTTCCGCTATATTTCATGAATTACGTAATGTTAATGACAGCGGCGTAACTAAAAAATCAATTTAAAAATACGTATTTTATCGTTAAAAACTTACTTACTTTACAAGCTACGCCAATGGTTAAAATTTTTAAAAAAATGAAAGTTTTTACATTTTAAATCATTGTCATGTAAACATTACATTTTTGAGTGTTTCTATATGAATTTCTTAACTAGTTCTTGTACACGAGGTTTTTAGTATTCTAAACTAGTGTCGGATTTGATTAAAAGAAAATGTACTAAATTATTACTTATTAAAGTTTTATGATTTTATATGTAAATTTCAAAGCTTTCAAAATAAAGTATATTCCTCTCCTCTCAATTTCTTGCCCATTTTCGGTTGGTTTAGCGCCGTACTTTTTTGTTATTGTAAACAGCCATTTTTATGATTTCATACGTTAAGAAAAGAAATATTTAGAGATAAGCAACCAATGATTTGCGGGCCGTCCCGAGCGACAGAACCAATGAAATTGTTAAGAACGACAATCGCCGGGGGTTGCCGATCCCTCTTTTAACGTTTGACAATTTGATTTGCAGATGATTCATTGCGACTCAGAGATTACCAAAAACGTTTACGTTTACTGATACAGTTTAATTTGCATTAAAATTTAATAAAATATTAACAATCATTGCAACAAGCATCGATTATGTAAAGCGAATATAATTGAATGACACGATCGGACGTGTGAAATCTGCGTTAAAATTGAAACATTCAATTGATTTATATTAGAATTTATTTAGTTGTTATTTTTTACTATTCAATATTAATATTTGACAAATTGATTAGTTTCGTTTGTAGCATATAATTTAATTACTTTTTCCATTTCTAGTTTAAACTAGATTTAGATCTTACCTGATAATTTTTTAAAATTTAATTTTAGATTATCTAATATTACTGTACATTTTACTTGACAATAATTTTATTTAGTTTTCATGTAATAAATTAGATTTTCTGAAATATTTTAGAAAGTAAAACAGATCGATCGTAGGTAATTATTTTGTGAACAGGAAACTCGTTAAAAAAAAATAACGTCGAATATCATTCTTATTTCAAAATGAAACTTTAATAACATACATCCAGATACGTGTGGAACCTAGTTTCGAATGCGGCCGTTTTCTGAATTACCGAGTTATGCAAATGCCATAATAGTGGCCTTTAAGTTTATTCAAGACAAAGCGGCAAAACGTCGTTCGATTAATTTATTTTCGATCCAATTTAATTGCGCATTACTATACTGCTGGAATAAGGACGCACACAAAATTTGCAATTATTTCGCTTCGCATTTCTAAATCGAATTTCCAAATGCGAGAACAAAAATGATTCAATTTAATTTCTAATACTAATATTTTTGTTACTTTCAAATTTGTGGATCATTATTGGCTCGAATTCCGGTAATTATATATAATGATCGATAATTGCATCCGAAAAACTTGTTTTCTGCTCTTATATGAAACTTTCTTTATTTCTCAAAAAATGAGATGATAAAATAATATTCTTTACATCTACAGAAAACATAAACTTTGTCTTACATAATTATTTTAAAGAGTCAAAGCTCCTAACAGGATTAAAGTAACCGTTCGATTCATGTCAATTCGATTTGCAACAATAAAACTTGTATTGCTATTGTTTTTTTTTTTCTTTTTCGTTCGTTTCCTATTGGCAGTCCGTCTTTGTAAATCGCATCAATACGTTCTTCGATAACAAAAGGTTAAATTCTAACTGTAGGTAGCACGTTTAAAACGATTTTCATTTTTTTTTTGCAATATCGTGAAAGTCTTCGTATACGCCACTTTTCTATCGAATTCAGTTGCATTTCTGGTTTCTTAGATGCATTAAATTCAATCCGTTATTTCATCTCTAAAATATGGAAATCTTTTCATTGATCGTTCAACAGCTTTATAAAATAACTGCAATAAATATGTTTATTATGTTTGATAATTTAAAAAGCTAACTTTACAGCAGCATCTTTCAACCTACGGGTTAAAATTATGAACGGGTCGTGAAATGACAACTGTCACCTCATGTCAAAGCGAGGTGAACTTTACAAAAATTGTTATCAATTGGGTCTCAGTGCAGTATTTTGAATTATGATGTGACATCTGTCAACTTGTGTCAAAGCATAAAAAAAGTAAAGTTGCGAAAGCAAAACGGTTATCAGATCAAATTGAAAATGTTTGTTTTTCCTATATACTTACTTACAAAAATCACGTAAAATATATAAATACAATAAGGTAATCCGTTATTTCATTGAGATTCCTCGGATATTGCCTATTTAAATAATCATTTGGAATATGCAAAACGGAAATTGCATTTTTTTTGTTGTTGTCACTTCATGTCAATAACATTTTTCGTTTTTTCTAAGACCTCTTATAATGTGTTTTTTAGGAATCATTAATACATGAAATTTGAAAATTAAATTATTTAATAAAAAAATACAAATGATGACCGTTTTGTGTTTTTAACACAAAAAATCAAAACTGTATTATTATTATATGTTCTTAGTGTTTCAAACTTATAGTTGTAGTTGAGGAGAATAATCTCATAGAGTCGCTAGTCTTTTATAATTTTAATTAAAAAACGGTCGACCGTTATTCTCAGTTTCAAGTATAATTAGCTCACTGCAATTAAAATAAAAATCTTCACGGTACAAAACAAACTGTTCGGAATCTGTCATTTTACAAGTTGATAGTTTGCTGATCGAGGAGATTTAAGATATAAATCCAACATTTAAATGACAATAAACCAAAAAACTTTTAATGCAAACTAAAGGTCAATAATATAAGTAAAACGTATTGCTAATGAACTATACCGGTGGATCACGTAAATTTTACGCATGTGCGCGTTTGGCATAACAATTTCTCGCATTTCAATTTTTGCGGTTGCAACAAAAATGATTGGATCAAACGGAATTGTTGGAAATTCAGAAAATGAAGAGAGAAAAAACTGGTACCAAGTGCATGTGTATTACAAAAAAAAAGGAAAGAAATAGTTGGCCTGAAGGTCGGTCGGTTTTTGGACACCTTTCATTCGACTTGTTTTAAAATTGAATTTAGTAATGTTATCTTTAACATATTTCAGTTTGCTTGTATTATGTTCTAAAGACGAATAAAACTTCTTTTTTACAGATGATGATTGGAATGGGGACAATGAGACGTCCTTGTACCTCATGGACACGGTTTCTTCTTCGCTGGGTCAAACGAGTCGGGAAGAAATAAGCGATGCGCCAATTGGAAATAAGTATGATTACAGAGTTGAGAAGAGGAATCCGCGACAGTTTGATCAGAAGGCATCGAGGCAATATTTGGAGGAACATATTAGGAAAAAGTTAGCGGCGAGGGCCGAGTTGGAGGAGAGTTACATGGAAAGGTATGCGGAACCGCAGCCAAAGCCCAGGCATCATCAATCATCAGAAAGGTCCAGGATGGAGAGATACCAGGAGGAGAACGAGCGAAGAAAGGAGATGAAGGAGAGCTACGTGGACGAGGAGTACGAATTTAAAGCTCCCGTACCGAAAGCCAGGCAAAAATACCACAGAGATGACGATTATTACGAAAGACAATACTACGAGGATACGTTGAAGAAACGAGCGGCCGCTTCGGGCAGGCAGAGATCCCCGTCACCTAAATACACTGAGGATGTTCCGGTGTCTCCGAGAGATAGATTCAAAGATGCGAAAGAGAAATTCCTTCTGTTGGAACGAGAACGCATCGATCAGGAGCTAAGAGCAAGGAAGGAAGCTGCAGCCGCAGCAGCGGCTGCTATGCCAACAGCAAAGGAACGCAAAAGCTACTACAAAAGCGACGAGCAGCCTATTTCGCCCGTACACAAGGAGAAGCATTACATAAAACGACAAGAAAGTGTAAACTACAATAATGACAGGTAACGTGGTTCATTTTACGCGATCAAACGATAATTACACTTGCGTTTCAGGTATAACTATGAGAGCGAAAGAGAAGGTCGTTACTATGATGACAGGTATGGAGATACAATGCCGAAGCCCGCTCCTAGGACGCTTCACACCGAGGAAGTTAGGTATAGGAGGGGTGATCAGCAGGTGGATTCCAGGTACAAAGAGAAGTACGACCCGAAAAGGCGATCCATGTTCAACTTGTCCATAGAGGATCACAAGAGGAATCAATCGGAAATCGCGAAGGAGTTGAAGCGACGCTCTTACATGGAGCAGACCGACGACTTCTACGACGGTCACTTTTCTAAATCCAGCAGCGACTTGGATCAAGTGTCCGGAAGATACGATTCCTCCAAGTACGTGAAAAACCAGAAGAGCTCTAATTATCGCAACAGCTATGCTGAGCCCAAGTACAATTCGCGCAGCCAGGAGCAGCAACAGAAAAAGTACGAAATGCTGCACAGAACGAATAGCTCTGTCTCCAACAACGGCCGAGTGGGTATAGCGAGCGTTCACCCCTATTAATCTTGCCGACAAGACAAGATTGATCAAAAGAATAACTTTAAAATCAACTAATTCCGTGCCTTTCAATTAAGTTTCTTTAATTAATATTATTATTGCATTTGTTTTGTTTAATCGAATTTTAATAAAAAAAAAAATGATGAAGACATTATATATATATATATATATTATATTTTTTGTGTATATAAAAAAATCTAATTAATTATTTAAGAAAATGTTAGATGAAAATTATTTATATATTATATATTATTTTTATTGATTTTATACATTTTTTCCTTGTTCGTTGTATTTCGAAATAATCGATTAATGGTTGTAATTCAGAAAAAGAGATAATAAAGAAAAATTACATTTTATTCATATTTATTTTACACTCCAACGTCCATAATAACATTTACTAAACACTTTGTTTTCTTGTGTATTAACATTTTAAGTAATACTTCAATATTAATTGTGCGGCGATAGAAATGTTACAAATTTTAATTAATTGGCGATCGTAACTACTGGTGCCACACATAATCTCTTCGCACAACTAAAATTCGATGATTGCGCCATCTCAGTAACCAAGAGATTTTCATGCATGTTTACATGTGGCTTAGCTCAGTCCCTATTGGTCCTTTTCAACTTACGAATATTTGTTTTATTTGTATAATCCATGGCACACCACATGAATAAGTTGTAAATATTGGTGACTTCATTGAAAAATTGATTCTTACAAAATGGATAGCAACAATTTGTGTTGCAAATATTGTAGTGATAGTGTAGAAGATCTAACAGCAGAAGGTTTGAGATGTATTGAATGCAACAAATATGTTCATACTAATTGCCTGAAAAGGGGATCAGTACCTGGTGGATTGTATGGTGATATATTTTACACATTCGTGTGCATAAACTGCACAAAAACAGATCAAGAAATGTTTGTTCGTGATCGAATGCCATGGTAAATTGTACAATTGTTTTATTAATAAAAAATAATTACATGATAATTGTAATTTAGGTTCCAAGCAATTGTGTTAGTTCTGCATCACATAAACAAAAAAAATCCTGGACTGGCTCGTAAAGGATATTTCCATTGGAAAATGCACTTGGCTACACTTATTGATAAACATTGGGATATAATATTTCCTAAAGATTTGTAAGTACTTTCCAAAACGTATTTATTAACTTTATTAACTAATTATATGTTGCAGCAAGAGAAAAAAGAAATGGATTGGCACTGTTTCAGGAACGCTATCCCATTATAGTCCCCATTTTTTCCACTCCGGAACTGCTATTTTTGGTGAACAAGGCTGGTGGACGTTAACGTTTCCCAAATTAACTCCAAATACAGTCATGAAAATTAGTATGTTGGTAAATGAAGGAAAACTCTACCTTGATATATTATTGTAATTGATTTCAGATAGCGAATTTTTGCTGAGAAAACAAAAAAGTAAAGGTTCAACAACCTCAACTTCTGATTTCAATATAGTTAATGAAATAATAAAATCGAAGATATTAGTTACTGATTTTCAACAATCGGTTTTTGATAATATATCCTTGGATCAAAATGAAGTAATTGTGATAGATGAAACTCCAATAAATGTAACTTCATATTCTGATGGTTCAGAACCTTCAGCTCCTGCTGTAATTAGTATGTAACTTCGTAATTTACATTTTTCTAACGCATTTCTTTTAGAACAACGTTAGTAACAACAAATATAAAAAAATATTGCTTCCAACTGTGGACTCTTACAATGAATGTTCCAAGAAATTGATGAAAACAAATGCTGGGACAAGGAAACCTCAAAGTGATGTACCAATTTTTGAAGTGAAACCGTCATATAAGGAGATTGAAGAGGAAAGGACTAGAAAAGTAGAAAAAATATCGATAACGTTTATGGATCCGATGTGCCATTACAATACTTCATTGAAAAGTAAATTGGATTTTCTTTTAAAATTTTGATATTAATATTTTATCATTTTAGAAATATGCGTTAACGAAGGGCTACAGATTCGTCAAAAGCTAATGGGTAATATAAGGGAAGACACGATTTTGTCACCGTACTCTAGTCTGTACTTAAAGCCGTACATTCGAAGGGATATAACAACAACTCCAAATTGGCTGAATATGATGGCAGAAATATTAGTTAAAAGCAACAAATCTGATCCCAATTATGCGTTGCCTGCACGTTCTTCAGTAGATTACGTATACGTCCAGCCCTCTCACATACCAGCCATAAACAGTCTGTGCAATCAATTTTTTTGGCCAGGAATAGATTGTAAGTTAATTTAATTTAAAATAATTAATATTATAATTGTTGATTTGCAGTGACTGATTGTCTACAGTATCCAGATTTTAGTTGCGTCGTGCTTTATAAAAAACTTATCATTGGATTTGCATTTATAGTTCCCGATGTGAAAATACACGAAAACTATATATCTTTTGTATTTGTTAGACCGCAATGGAGGAATTGTGGTATCGGTCGATTCATGATCTATCATCTCATACAGGTAAAAATAATTATCATAATATATGTTTTTTTTTATGTTTGTGATTTTCAGACGAGTATGGGAAAGGATATAACTCTGCACGTGTCCATCAATAACCCCGCTTTGTTCCTGTATCAAAAGTTTGGATTTAAAGTTGAGCATGTCGTGCAAAATTTCTATGAAAAATATTATCCAAAAAATTCGAAAGAATCAAAGCACGCATTTTTCTGCCGCCTGGAAAGATGATAGTCTTTATTAAATACATATCATAAATTTAAAAAACTATGTTAGTTTCCATTGATCCCTCGCAATTATCGTGCAGATTTTAATTTATCGTAATTTAAGAAGCTGATAATTTCGAAATATTCTGAAAAGCATCAAGTTATGAATGTGACGGTTGGAGGATTTTTATATTGTTTTGTAAAGGTTGGCAATTCTTGTTGGTAATTCTAATTTTTCTAAAAATGTCATTTGTCAAAAGCAATTAAATATAAGAAAGTTTTTTTTGATACATGGAAACAAATTGTAAATAATTTTATCTAAATATTTAAGCAATCCTTTTATATGTAGGATTAATTCAATTTCATAAGTATTTCATTTCCTAACAAACTCTTTCCTTTTCCCATAACCTTACTTGACCTGTCAAGTGTAACTAATTATCAAACCAATTACAACATAAACATAGGAATTAAGAAAATATTGTTGTAAATACGAATGCTGTGATTAAAGCAAATGCAACTTGTGATGTGTTCAGTTTTGAAATTATCCAATAGTCATTTGTAGTGTTATTATGTGAAAGTAAACAAACATTGATGATAACTCAAATGAAGAACCTACAAGTTAGTAACAATATGATCAGAGGAAATCAAGGGTATGATGCTGTTGCCGTTAATCTTTAACTAAGTACAAATTTCAACATGTTTGTTTATTTATTTTTAGTCTAAATGGATATACCAAAGTTTCAAGTAATTCATTGAACAATAAAGTTATTGAGGGTTTCATAAACAGAAGCACTTTGGAACACAAAGTATTAACAGACAATGCAAACTCCAATGAAGCAGGTAACAATGATTTTCGTGAATCCACCAAATTGTTTTCCATCAAAGATGTATCCAATGATGAAGAATTTGTATCTAAAATAAGAATGCACAGTATTATAGGTAAACAAATATGATTTAATATTAAGTATTTATTGTAATCAATTCGTTTTTAAAGGGATAGGCAATGAAGAAAGTATGCAAAAAAGTAAAATTACACAAAGTTCAAAGGTCCGAGCAAAGATATGTAATTTTAGATCTACACATCATGAAATTCTGCAACGGATAGACCAAACACATGATGATCAATTTAATAATTATCAGAAATATTGGTTCAGCGCTGGCCTTGAGGTAGTCTTAGCAAATTAGTAATTTTTGCAATTAATTTCCTAAATGTATTTGTTTTGCTTTTTTTTTATCAGAGACTGAAAATAGAAGAAAAATCTAGAGAAGAACGATTGGAAATTACGCGTTACGAACTTCGACGTCATCTTAAGCAACTAGCTAGAAGTAACGTGGGAAATAAATCAACGTTTTACTCTTGGAACTCTTCTACCCCGGAAAGTTTGAATAGCAAAAGTGCTTCGACGTCCATAGAGTCGCAGTCACCATCGCCTATGGACAGACTCGTCGAATCGAGGCCTTGCGACAGTCCGAATTGCAAGAAACCGGCGTTACCCTGCGCCCGTAATTGCACATTACACATTATGCACAATACCGATCAAGTTCTATTCAGTTACTGCACAGCGAAATTTGCTGATAACACGCAATGCTCTGTACCAGTTTTCGATATATTTCACGAATTGCCACTCTGCGTCGAACACGCCAGGAAACGAGTACGTTATTATATGAAGATGCGTATTTTAAAACCATAATTTATGATTTAATGTTGCAGGACAACTACAAAATGAACCAGGAAGCGAAACCAAAGAAATTACGAAAAAAGGTCAAGTCTTCTGCCATGATAAGGCCTCAAAAACGAAATAAAAAGAAGAAAAAGGCTGTTATCAATAATATTAGTAATAATGGAAACAATATTATTGGACATCACATTGAAGTGCCTCCGTGTAATATTATTGAGAGTTCGGAAATTTCTGGTTTGTTCAAAATATTTGAATTATTAGGATTTTTTGTTGCTACGAAATAGTTCTAGATGAAATATTGACTGACGTTCCTGATGATTCTGAGGACTTGGGCGAAGATATGGTGGAACAAGTATTAGCTTTAGAGGAACCATTGGAACTAGCTAATGTTGATCAAGTGCTTGTCACGCAAGCTACTCATCTGCTAGAAGAAACCGACATCACAAACGTGCTAAGTACCATACAGGTTGAAGAATTCAACGATTTTTTTACAGGTAAGTTTCATATTTTTGTTGTATTAACAATTACTAACATTATAAGTAAATGCTTGTGCAATATTCACTTGATATCATCTCAAGGACACGTATAAATCGTTTAAAACTGATTTTTATTCTATTATATTTTTTAGTAAATCGAAACGGTGATTACGAACCGACGCGAGAAGAAACTGAGGAGCTGGAGAGAGCTTTAGCAGCAGTAGATAACGACGTGAAATCTCTAGAGAAACTGACCCAATCGCAGGGTCTATTAGGAGAGTATATGGACGATCACAATCTTGTTGAGTCGCTAGTGCAATCTAGTATAGTGCCGGATGTGTTCCATAACGGTTTCAATACGTGCGGTGACAATATGGTGGTGGCCCAGACATCTCGCTTATTATCAGTTCAACCCCATTCGCACTCGTAACCTAGGATTCTACTACTACTACTATTAAACTATTTTTTATACGTTTGTAAAAAGTACTTCATAGTTTGAACTCATAAGTGTCGTGTGTGCAAAAGAAGCACAAGTATTGATGTGAACTTTTTTGTTAAAAGTGTCCAGTGTGTGCTGCTTAATTGTCGTTGGTAGAAAGAAAGGTGTCCTCACGTTTAGTGCTAATTGTAGGATATTCTGAAATGTACATATTAAACTGCAAGCGTTGACTTGTAGATTCCTCAAGAATAAGAAAACATGCATATTAGGATCAAAAAACACAAGACGGTACACGTTATTGTAGATAGTGAAGATTTGCATTTATTTTTGTTTTTAATTTCATTTTCTTTTTATTACAACTCGAGAGTATTCAATCAAGTAACGACGGTCATTATACTTCTTTTTTTTTATTTCACTTGCCAACACAATGAGGAATTTTGTCTAATTTCATTACAAACAAACAAACAACAAAAAAAAATACCTTTAATTATATGAACATTATACGCTTTTAATTTATTAATTAAATCAAAGGAAGGAACCCATTGAAAATATCTTTTTTAAGTACACGTTTATTCGTTTCTAATTGACGCATCTCTTAGATTATCCCTAATTTAATTGTAGTAGTTTTTTTTTATCATGTGGATTGATAGAGAAATAGTGAATGAATAAGTTCATAGTTTTTAAGTATATTTTAATTATTTTCTTCTATAAACAACGCATTGTACTGATGCCTTTATAATTCAACAGAACATTAAATAGATTCGTACGCGCAGAACGAGCGCGTATGTTTCAACAATAATTAAAAGACATTTAATAAATAACCGATTATGCCTTACAATATGTCTATAAATTGATTTTCGAATCTATTTACAATATCCGTACGTGTTTTTTTTTTAAATAAAATCGAATACAATCTTGAACATTTTTATTATTCTATCAAGTTGAATTATTCAATAAAAGTAATAGTAATCAAAATCAAACATGCCTTTCGTTGAATTTTCGTTTCAATTTATACCGCATTAGATTCGAAACATTCAGTGCTTCCAGCTATTGAAACTACAAGTTTTTTCAAAATTTATTTGCACTGTATGCATACAATTATTAATGCAAGTATATTAGATTGCATATTCGAAATAAACGAACTTTAACAATCATGGTCATTAGTTCAGAAATTAAATAAATGCAAGAAAATTAAAATAATGTGATATAATTTCACAAGTGGTGAAAAAGGATTTTTCATCAAAATACTTTTTTCTTAATGAGAAATTTAAACATTCAAATTATTTGGCGCGGATCGCTCTAGTGCCACATATATTGATAAAATGGTACTAAGTTAAGTATTAGTTTCGATAGCTGCGCCATCGCAGTATCAAAACACGCACTTTCCCTCAAATTTAACCTACAATCTCAAGTATTCAGTATTGTTTATATTCATAATACGACTCGTATGAAGATTAAGAAATACTCTTACTAAATAATTATTATCAGCAATGGACGAGGACGACAATAAATTAACATCTGAATCGGATTCGAGCGATGAAGAAGATAAAGTGATATTTCTAATATTTAATAAATTATTTACCACCTCATTCTCTTTTTTTTGTAGGCATTAACGAAAAGGGCTGAAGAAATCGAGGGATTATTAAGCAATAACAAGTATTTATATGATCTCCATGTTGAACTTGTTGGATTATATCAAAAAATAGTAGATTTAGTCTCTTTGCGGCAGGCCTACAAGAGGTTCTATGACATCTATCCATTAACAGATACTCTATGGTTGAGTTGGTTAAAAATAGAAATGGAATTAGCTACTAGCGAAGAGGAAAAGAAAAATGTACTTGAACTTTTTGAAAAAGCTACTAAAGATTATATATGTATGTATTAAAAACTATAATTATATATTATATTTTAAAATGCAATGTTTCAGCTGTTAAATTATGGTTGGAGTATGCTCAATATGCACTGGGTTGTTGCTCCTTGGAAGAGACGCGGGGTATTTTGGAGAATGGTTTAAATGCAGTTGGGTTGCATGTTTGTAATGGTTCATTGCTATGGGATACCTTGAGGGAATTGGAACTGGCAAATTTATCGATGTATGAACAAAATACGGAAGATTATAAGTTGCAATTGAAAAAAGTCGTTTCAAC
The DNA here is from genome assembly GCA_963457615.1 of Nicrophorus investigator. Lineage (NCBI taxonomy): Eukaryota > Metazoa > Arthropoda > Insecta > Coleoptera > Silphidae > Nicrophorus > Nicrophorus investigator. Next base: position 30,604,750 of record OY735141.1, read on the forward strand.
ATTTCGGAGGCAATTGTCGGTGCCTCTGCTGAATATGGAAGTAACTTACGATGAATGGAACGTATTCTTAAAAAATATTAACAATGAAGAATTAGTGGATAACAAAGCGGTGGACTGGGGCTATAAGAACGCTTTGAAAATACTGGAAACGTACAAACCGTTTGAAGACAAGCTGCTAACAGCGACAGCGGATGAAGAAATCTGCAAGGTCTATAAAGAATACATCAAGTCCGTGAAAGATCCATCGGTGATCTTGTGTTTATATGAAAGGGCAGTCGAAAAGATATGTTTGATGCCTGAAATATGGCTTGATTATTGTTATTACGCGTACAGTTTGGGCGAGTGCAGCGTTAACATAAGCGAAAGAGCTGTCAGAAATGTGACGTGGTCCGAAGATATTTGGGTTTTGCGATTGAGGATACTTGAGAAAAATAATGTTTCAGATGAGGATATACGAAAGTGCTATCAGGATGGTATACATTTTATACAAAACGGTTTAGATCTGTGGATGAGCTATTTGGATTACATCAAAAGAAATTCACCTGATCAACTAATGGATTTATTTGAAAAAGCTGAAGGACAGTTGACAACTGAAGTGGATCCAACGCGAAAGATCACAAGGTTACACGCTCGTCTCCTCTTTAAATCGGAGGAAGCGAGCAAAGGCAGGAAGTTGTGGAACAATATTATGCACGATCCAATTTGCAAACAGAAATATTTCTTCTGGTTGGAATTAGTCAATTTGGAGCGACAATTTGGAACTGCGGCGACCGTTCGAGAAACGTTTAAAAAGGCTATAAATTGCTGCAAAACTGATATAAATATTATTTGCGACGAATGGTTATTGTTTGAGCGAGAATGCGGTTCCATTGAAGATATTGTAAAATGCACGGAAAAACTTAGAACGGTCCACTTTCCGATTATCCAAACTACTACTACCCATTTCCAAGATGCACCCGAAACCAATATCAAAAAACGTAAAAGGGATGCTGAGTCTACAGGCACTAAGAAAACGAAGCAAAATGAAGGAAATAAAAAAGTATCAGATGAATCGAGATTTAAGAGAAATGAACCCGACTCTAAATTTGCTAAAAACGATGGTTTAGTCCGGAACCAAGGCGCCCCTGAAAATTTAGATCACGCGAAATCTGTGTTTATAAGCAATTTAGCCTATAATGTGACGGCCGATTTATTGGGACCAATATTTCCCAATAGTAAAATAACATTAAGCACGAATAATAAAGGATTATCGCGGTGCTTCGGATATATCGAGTTCAAAACGGAAGAAGAAGCCGAAGAAGCGTTGCGCCGAGACAGAGAGCCTTTCGAAGGACGCCCCATCTTTATATCAAAATGCAAAACCAATAAAGCCGAACGTCCAAAAATGTTCCAGTTCTCTGAGAATCTGGAACTGAATAAGCTGTTCGTGAAAGGTCTGCCGTTCACGCACACCAAGGAAGACGTGGAAAAGATGTACAAAGAATTTAATTGTTTGGACGTGAGGCTGGTGACGCACAAAAATGGGAATTCGAAAGGTTTGGCATACGTCGATTTCGGAAACGAAACTGATGCGGCCAACGCTCTGAAAGCAACCAATCAAACGGAGATAGGGGAATTTGTTATAAGCGTCGCAATAAGCGCACCGCCATCCAAGAATAAGGAATTTCCGGAACCGTTCAAAGCACCGGAAAGGACCCCCAAATTGTTTGTGCCACGTTCCGTCACGAAAGCCCAACAACCGATAACAACGAATACAACCAATAAACCTAAACCTATGAGAAGCAACAATGATTTTCGCAATATGCTGGTTAAAAAATAAGTTTTACATGTTTTATTCAATATATAATACATTAAATATATTTTCCATGAGCAGCAAAATGTTAAAGATTTTCACAAAATTAACCCAACCTCATTTATTATTTCATAATAAAAATTTGTAAAAATAAAAGAGAAACATAGTTGCTTTTTTTATTTAAACAAACAGAGCAAAAGATTTTGCTATAAGAAACAATTTATTTTTTTATTGTTGAGATTTGAACAAAAAAATTGTTACCGTCTTTAATAATAATATAAAAAAAAACTAACAGACTGATCTGAATTATTAAAATATAGTTGTGTAGTTTAACGTGATCATGAAAGAAACACCCTATCTAATAATAATAATATCGAATTACAAAAATAGATACGATTTTTTAAGCATCTGCGCGCTATTTCATTTATACACACACGCATCATAATTATCTTTTAAAAAAATAAATATGCTTCTTATAACTATGTTAAACTCTAAACAATAAAATAACAAACCAATCTTCTCTTACTTGTTACATCTTCCATAACAGGTACACAATTCAATATACATTATATATTTACTATAAAAGGATTCGAAAAGTAGTAGTTTCATATTTCTTTGTCAACATTCATATCATTCAATTTTTGTTATTTACATATAATATAATAATAGTGTGAGGTTGGAAATATCATCTCCTATAGTGAAAATAGTTCATCAAAAAAGTATATCATATTGTACGCAACTTCCCATCGAGATGGAGAATTTGAGCATGGAACAAGAAAAAAAAAGTAAACTTAATAAACACGCATGTAGAAATTCAACCTTCGAATTTCTCTCTTATTTTGAGATTATATCAGCATGGAGAGAAATTCAAAAGGAATTAGCATCCTTAAAGTCAAACCCTACTTAATTCTTAATAAAATATAAACTTAGTATAAGGAGAAACACAAAATTTGTACAAACATCAAATATATTATATTCATTTTGGACTTGGGAAATGTATTGCAAAACTTAAGACAAAATTGAGAGAGCCATTTCCAACATGAACAATTCATATTTTAAAAATAAAATTTAAACAAAGCATAAAGAATAATATATGTAGTAACTACAACTCACATTATACAAACATAAGAACTATATTCAACCTTACATGTTAAGATATTTACCAAGGTATTTTTAAAGGCACATTGCGAAAGATACTTTGAAAAATGATATAGCTCAATTGGCGGCTACACCTGCACGTCTTCTTGCTCCTTTTCCCGCTGTCTCACTGCCACTGCAGTTTCAACGAGCAAGTAAAGACATTTGAACTTATCCTTGTCTTCACCCTCGGGCGGCGTCGGTGGTGGAGATGATGGCAACATAGGCCCGATCGAATGGGCAGGCATCACCTGCACTTTTGGATTTGTAAGAGGGTGTGGTAATTGGGGCAAATGCGCCAATTGCGGATGGGAGGAGCTCCAATAGTCACCGCCCGTCGACTTCTCATCTTCGACGGAACTGCAATTGAAAACACCGAATTAGCACCGTTACAAATAAAACCTGTTGACTTCTTCACTTACCCTCCTCTGCAAGCAGGATGTGCAGCTTCTTTGCCCGTAGCAAGACCGTATCTGATGACAGGCCAAGGATTAAATTTCTCTTCCTCGCTTGGACTTGAACTCTCGTACTCATTAGGACTGTCCCCCTCAGACCTATACAGCAACGTCAAACTCTCATCGTAATCGTGATCTAATCTTATTCTCTTTCCCCCAACCGAAGGATCAACTTCCCAAGCAACTTGGTTCTGCTCCGGACCCAATGGACCTACGTTAGCCAACTTTTTACCTCTTCTTGAAATCGTGTAATGCAGCGGATCGTGACCTTCTCGTCTTATCATCTCTGGTAATATGCGTCGCCGGGCGTTTATAAACCAATTGCAAACTTGCAAGACAGTCAAATTCGCTTCTTGCGACAATGTAATTTTCTCCGCATCGCTTGGATATGCGTTATATCTGTGCTCGTACAACCATCTTTTAAGAATCTTGACCGAATGTTTCGGGAGATTACCGCGTCTTTTTCTCACTGGTCCAATACCTCCATGATGATTTATACCAATTCCAGCCAACTGCTGCAACGCAGTGTCATGCTCCTCCTGATCTGAACCAGAATCATTTTCGTCTGTGCTACTGGTCGATTGGAAACGATCACGATCTGTAAACATGATTCTTATTATAAAAAAAATACTTCTAATACACAAAAACAAAATTTGTTTTGTTGCCTTGTCAGTATCAATATTTGTTACTTTTTCCGAGTTTTCAAAGCTGACGTTTTTTTTCCTCGCGCAAATCTTTAAAATAAACAAAAAGTAACTGACCTATTTAGAAATTAACGTAAATAAATACTCGATTACAGGTAGTTGCGTTTGAGAAATTGAACGACATATAATAATAATAATATTTAGAAAAATGTATCAGAAAATAGCGCGATTTGCTCTTCCTTTTTTTCCCTCTAAAGCATGCTACTACTAGATCAAACAAGGACACAGGGAACAGTCGAAGCGCGGCATTCAGTAATTTCGTTTTTAACGATTTAATGTCATGATTAAGTTAAATGATACAAAATAAGATTTAAAAAAATAAAATAAAAATCGAAGCAATATTGTTATTATTCATGAAACTTCAAAACGAAAGCTTTTTGAAAAATAATTGTTGCTTGATTGACATTTGACAGAAATGGCTACCTCGTGGTTTCTTAGATACAATAAGAATTGAATTATTTTAAATTAAAACAATGCAGGTAAATGTGCAAAACGCGTAACGTGCACAATGCTACAGATTAAAAACAAACTGCAAAAGAATCGAGCAGAAAATAGGTAACTTACGGGATTTCATCTTCATGCCTGACAGTTAAAATGTCAGAGCACAAGCGTGATTTTGTTTACGTAACTTTTCTTGAAGAAATAATTGAATAAGACCGACACTATAGTCCCAAGTTCTTCGCAATGCTATTGTCGTGAACTCGATATTTTCAATATTGGGTTACTCCTGTTGCGACAACCGACCGATCACCTCATAAATGTGGAAAACGCGATGTAATTTTAAAACATGCAATGCCGTTCGCGGCTATTCGCAAATTATATTTCATTATAGTCCAATACTGACACTGTCTCAACTGGAAAACGCCTTGGATCACGATACGATTGTTCTTGTTTCGATGCGATAAACAATTGTTTTATTACTTTTAAAAAGCAAACTGTTCGACCACTAACACTGCTACAATCACGCGTGCTTTTTAATGTGACAGCTCAGAATGGCGGTCAAAAACAAATGTCTAACTTGACACCGACGCCAACCAGCCGATAATGCAGAATCCTATAGAAATCCTATAAAAATCCCATTCGACATTTTTTTCAATAATATAATAATAGTAAAGCAATCATATTAATATGAATTCCGGTTTAATTATCATGTAAGGCCTGTAATTCTTAAGATTTATTTGTGAAAAAAAATAATACTTTGATATGCCGATGATGGTACTACCGGAAATTTAACTTTATCCAGTTGGCTATTTGTTTACTGTAAGTCAGCAAAAAAAATTGTAGCATTATTTCAATAATTTCAGTTCACTTCATATCGTTCGGTTTTGTTGTTGAATACGGTACAACACAGTACAACCTCGAAGTTCATTGAAAAACAACTCTGCGACTTTGAATACGCACATTATTTAAAATGTCGTATCAATTGTACAGAAACACGACCCTAGGACACACACTTCAAGAAAGTTTAGACGAATTAATACAAGTGAGTATAACCTTAATTGTTATTTTTTTCATGGCAAGAAAAAAAAAATAATCAAATTTCTTCTATTTCAGTATGGCCAAATTACACCACAGCTGGCGTGTAAAGTATTGCTACAATTTGATAAATCCATAAATCAAACATTGGCCACACGTGTTAGATCCAGGCTGACATTCAAAGCTGGAAAGTTAAACACTTATCGGTTCTGCGACAATGTATGGACCTTTATGTTAAATGATGTGGAATTCCGAGAAGTACAAGAAATCATTAAAATTGATAAAGTGAAGATTGTAGCATGTGATGGCAAAAGTATGTATTTTGATTCTCTTCATAATCATTTTTTTTTTATTATTAACTGTAATTAATGTTTTAGATGTTGAAGGAGAAGGCACCTCAAAGAAGTGAATATGTATGTACATTGCATATTTTTTTTACCATTCATATAGGTTGTGTTTATTTTAATTTTTAAAGTTTGTGTGATGTAATATATAATTTTAATCACTTATTTGTACTTTAATTTCAATATATTATTGAACTGTTACTTCAATCAACTATATAACTCTTGAAATTATTCATCAAAAAGTATTTCTTCTATGCCAAACAGAATTTGATTATTTTAAAGAACTTTCTTTTCCTTGTATTTATCAGGGACTTTACTTTCCCTGCATGCATACTAATTTTTGATGCATCACGTTATTACATGTAAACATATGTTTGCAGCAGTGAAATAATGTTTGTGGAAAATTAGTTAAGGAATTTAAAAAAAAAACAACGGGTCTTAAAAAATACTAAGTAAATAATACTGTTTATAAAAGATATAATATATAAGTTTCATAGAAAATATAAATTAAATTTAATGGAATCTATTTATTTTTCTGTCCACGTTTCTTTAAAGCTTCTTGCCTTTTCCTCTCGATAAGTTCCTGCTGTCGCTTGGTTTCCAATTTAGCTAAAGCCAGTTTTCGTTTCACTTCAATTTCCTCGGGAGAACATTTTATAGGCGAGGTGTCAGCTAACAAAAAAAAAAGATTTAAGTATCATTTAAAGTATAAATAGAAAGAGAGAGAGAAAGACAATTAATACTTACAATCACTGGTTTCATGCAACTGTTTTGACTTTAATTTAGCTCTTGCTTGCAACCGTCTCCTCTCGATTTCTTCTTTAAGTTTATCATCAATGATAATCTCTTTCTTTTTATTATTGGGGCAATGGTCTCCAAAGCTTAAACTTTTGGATTTAAACTTTAATGGTGAATTGTTGGGGATATCTTGAATCAAGGGCAATTCGAATCGTTCCTCCTTCAAGTCATTTGTACAAGATTCATTTCTCAATTCATGCATTTTACTTATAAAATTAAATTGCGACTTTTTCGTGACTTTTCGAACCGGCGACTGTGCAATTGATGAATCTAACATATTTGAACTTAAAGATTTAGTTAAGAATTTTCTTGGGCTATTTGAATGGGTCAGTATCTGCAATTTAATAGGTTCGATTGCCTCCACAATTTGTTCATTCTCCACATTTTGCACTGGTTCTGGTATAACTTTTTCATACTTTGCTTCTATTTGTTGACTGACTAATATCAATTGATCCTCAATGGAATCATCAAATAAATTATCAAAAGATTCACTGTTATTGTTCATGCTATCATTATCTTGACATTCCAACTCCAATTGATCATCATTTATTGGATTGATTTCTTCTTGGAATGCCATCAACTGCTGTTTCAGATTATCAAAATTTTCGAGTTGATTACTAGATGTTTGTTTTTTGATGGGTATTTTTGGAGAAGCTCCTTTAAGCAATCGTTTCTGTTTTCTTTGTTTTGATTGTGGAGAATTCCAGTCCCACATGACATCAACATTTTCTGTTGATTCTTGTGTGCACGGTAAAAATACTGGACTATAATCTTTATCAGATTGTAGGCGCCTTGTATTCTTTGTAGGTGTACAGATAATTGCCACAGCATTTGATATTTCTTCTAAAAAATACTTTTGATTAATATTTATCACATACATCAGGCTCGAAGACATACCTTGCTTCTTATGTTTTCGTGGTATCCTGGCCTTTGAGTTGCCACAGCTCATTATACAATGAACTTTTAAAGATGTTCACTTATTACAATCGGTTTTTGTGCTATCCAACTTTGACAAATCACTTCAATATTTTTATGGGAATAAACATCATTTTTAGGTTAAACTTCATAATACAGCTGATCCATCAACCTGTTATACTATTGCCAATAGCATAAACATACGAAGCTCACAAAGTTGCATACTTTCAGTTAGCATAAAATTAACTAATGAAATGAACCGTTTTGAACAAAGGTCGCCAACCTTTCGGACTACTAAACTCGAAAGTTTTGGATTCCATATACCCCTTTACTTCACGAAACAGAACGTGAGCAAGTAGATAAACTTGATGAATCAGAACGTACGGAATTTGAAAATTGCTATAATCTGGCGAAATTGTGCAAAGCACAAGCTCATAAGTGAGGGAGAACAGATGATTACAAACTGGGGCAATTAAAACATATTTATTATGCAATGTACATTTATAAGCAAACGCTAGAAATTAATCTTATTAGATTACCAATTTATAACTGGTATTGGCTTGCAGACCTTGAGCAACCTGCACAGGAGTTGTTGAAAACAATTTAATTGGCAAACTCCAGACCATTGTCTCAATGGGTAAATCAACAGGGGCTCTCCACTCAAGGTCATCAATGGATGGTCCATTCAATTCCTTGCTTGTACTGGTAACAAACTCAAAATGTAATCTCCATTTCAAGCTCACTAGTTGTGTAGTGAATGCTGGCGTCACATGCAATGGAATGGGCAGAATTAATTGCGTGTATTGAAGACCCAAGCAAACCTCATGATGTTTGCTGAACGTCACAATTTGGATCTGATTACTCTTCTCAGCGGGTTCCTTAATTGTAGTCTCCTCCTCGCATTGCAGAGAAACAGAAACTTGCACGCATTTGACCGAAGCCATTGTAAAATCGAATGTGCCAATAATGTCTTCCCCCAATTTGTATGATGGCTTAAATAAGCAGAATCGCGCCACTTTGCCCCAAGTATTGGAGATCATATAAAAGTTGGGGTTTCTTCTAGCTGTAATATTCTAGAAAATTTTGTATGTTTGTTTATCATTATTTTGCATGGATGTAAAATTCTAATACCTGCAGTGCCTGCAAAGCAAATTCAAATGGAGTTTCCTTTTCTTTTTCATTCACCTCCAAGAAAGGGTTGGCAGGTGAAAGTTCCTCTGAAGTATCATTGCATAGACATGCAGCATCACCAAGTCCATATAGATTGACAGGTAAAACTCGGATTGGGACTTTCAATAATTTTATAGCATTGTTCACCCTTTGCATGCCAACAATAACTTTATAAGAATATTTAACCAATTGTCCTCTGTATGAAGGTGGAGCATCATTTGGAATTTTCTCTCTGTAGATAACTGTGCAATGTTATATTCAATATAATTAAATTTTCCATTTAGAAAAATTTACTTACATGTTTTACTTTGTCCCGGCGACAATCGTAAATCGCAAAATAATATTCTAGGTTTGGTTGCTATTTCAATATGCCCTACATCCTGTGTGCACATTGCCAGAGAAGTTTCACTGTGTTTTAAGTTGTTGCTTTTATCCACTTGCTTCTTCACTTTATTGTCAGTTGTACATTGACAATTTATTTGTGCAGAAGCCCATGCTAAACATTCAAAACTATCATTGTGACTTTGGGAAACTTTGTGGGCAGCAGACTTTGGATGCGAGAATGTTATCATGCATTCTATTTGCTCTCCAGATAGATACACGGGGCCCCGAATTAATTTCGCAATTACTTCAATCATTTTTCTTATTATTTATATATATATATATATATATATTATTCTCAAATCTTATAAAAAAAATATAATTATTATGACATATGTGTCAATGTTAATTGTATACTAAAAATGTCTGCAATACTCCACAACAAATAACAATTTGTGGCGATTTGCGCACTTCGGTTTATTTTGACTTAAAAATCATACGTTGTCAAATATGTCATTATGAGTTTTCCACAATAAACGTTTCTTTATGATCGATAGAAATTATACTTAAAATTTGAATAGAAAACAACCTGTTTATGAATATTTGCACTTTTCGAAGTAATTTTAATAAATATCGAGCGCAAATGAACACGTGGAAAAAGTAAATTCATTATATTTGGCAACATCGTTCTTGAGGAACTTTAGTGATTTTGTGATGGTGGTGGTCTTTGTATGTCAAAAAAAAAATGTGATGTTGTTTCATCTTTAAATGTATTTTAGTCTTTTAATTTACTGCAATTTAATTAATTAGTATTAGGCCAAACACCAAAACGTAAAAATAAGTCGAAACGTGCTGATTTACCGCTTTATTAATTACGTACAGAAATCCATTTGGGTAAGCTTACTCAATAAGACATTGCTTTACATATTGGTATTTACCTTAGCAGGTGTCCTAACGGTATATTTCGTAAATTCTATATACTAATACTAATTGATGTGTAACGAGCAATAATTAAATGATTTCTTCTGTCTGTTCACAGATATTTTTTTAAATGCAAAATACTAAAATGGATTCTGAAAGCCCTGAAATATCATTCCTCTTCCAATTTGGTCTTACCAGAGATATTGTGACAGTCACCCAATCTTCACTGAACTTGAAAACTATTAAGGATTTAGCTTGTGATTTTATAAATAATAAGGTACATTGAAATACGCTTCAAACATAAAAAAAAATAATATTAATTTTAAAATTCATTAAACATTAGATTCCTGATCATGGAATAAACCATCTGAGTGATAGAATACTTTTATTTCGACATGAATACAACTCGCATAATATATTGCAAGTGGTGAATGCAATAACGGATATTGTTGATGAAACTTTGGTAGAAATAGTTTTGACTGGAAAAAGTAAGATGATTTTTTTTATATATTATTTACATTTACAGTATCTTTAATTTCTCTTATATATATAAACATAGCACCATCTGCAAGTAGTATTCCAGATATTACTATTGTAAGGCCTCATGCACTTTCGGTGCATTCATATAAGACGCCAACGTTTTGTGATTTTTGTGGAGAAATGTTATTCGGTTTGGTGAGACAGGGGCTGAAGTGTGATGGTAAGGAAGCAGAGACAGCGGCAAGAGAATATGTTAATTTATTACTTGGTTTTTCTCATTTGAAGGTTGTGGGCAGAACTATCACAAGAGATGTGTTATTAAAGTTCCAAATAATTGCACATACACACTTTTGGAGGAGAAACAAAGGAGGCGTTCCAGTAACTTACAAGTACCTAGGAGTCCATCAGGTGGATCCAACTGTTCACAAATGTCTTCCAATTCAATGATCACAACAAATAGTACTGATGATAACACATTGGTAAGAATAACAAACTTTTTTACCGGTGTCAACTTGGATGATTGATTTGCGAAAATTTTTACGTTTCGCATAAAAATTGATATTACGCAAAATATTTTTTGCTCTTTACATTATACTCATCGGTATTTGGTATTAGTACTTAATTATGATTAGACTGATTTAATTTAATTAAATTTTGTTTTACATTTTCTGTTAACTTAAAAAATATTGTATTACTTGTTCTTAGGTGGAGGGAATTTGTATTAGTATTATTTTATTGTTTATATATTTTATATAAATTTTATATTATATTTTTGTTTGTTTTTTTTTTAATATACGTTGTAATTTCTTAAATATTTTTTTTATTTTCACCTTCCTTGGGATGCCTAAAACAAAGTAATACATTTCATTGGCGCTAATATTTGCAAACCTAGTTTAGAATCTGTATTGCAATTGATATTACGACTGTATTTGAATATATTTTTTAAGGCTCCGAATCGTTCACCATCATTGGGAGGTCGACCTCCGTGGGTCGAGAAAGAAATTTCTGGACGAGTTCGTATACCGCACACGTTCGTATTGCACAGTTATACTCGCCCGACTATCTGCCAACATTGCAAAAAGTTGCTGAAGGGTTTATTTAAGCAAGGTTTGCAATGCAAAGATTGCAATTACAATGCGCATAAGAAGTGCATTGAAAAAATACCAAAAGACTGTACCGGAGAGCTGCCAAAAGAACACCTAGAAGCTGGTAAAAATTAAGGCTTTTTGTTTTGTTTTCGTTTGATTTTTTACAGATTGATATATATATATATATTCTAGGAAGTTACTTAGATATAGAAAGTTCGGTGAGCAGTGGGAGTGGCAGTCAATCAAATTTACATCTAACAGAGGACGAGAGTGACACCGATAAGATTTCTTGCGATCTCTCGCAACTCAATGGAAGCTCCTATACCGAGGTTTTTCCTGTTCACGATGACGATAATGATTCCATTCCTTCCAGGTATTTTGATTTTAGTTTGAAACGTATATTTTGTTAATTTTATGTTTAGTTCTTCCTCATCCCCAAGTGCTAATATTCCTTTACAACGAATCGTTCAGTCTGTAAAACATACAAAGAGGAGAGGTTCCAAAATTATTAAAGAAGGATGGTTGGTCCACTTTACAAACAAAGATCGCATGGTAATAATTAGAAATGGTAACTATCGAAATATTCACCGCTTTTTTTTGTGTAGGTGAGAAGACATTTTTGGCGATTAGACACCAAGTCCATAACGCTCTTTCAAAGCGATCAAGGCTCAAAATATTATAGGGAGATTCCGTTATCCGATATTTTGGCGATTGATACGGCCCGACTCAAGCAGGGCGAAATGATGCATTGCTTCGAAATTCGTTCAGCGAATATTGACTACTTCGTTGGTCAGGATCCTCTCTACGATCTGCAGGAAGGTAACTCTGTCTCACTACCACCACCCGATAGCGGCGTAGGCGCTTATTTAGCTAGAAGTTGGGAAACGTCGATACGGCAAGCCCTAATGCCGGTGACCGCGAACAAAAGTATGCACAATACATATATAACACAATAATGTATATATGATTATTATTCATAATATAGGATCTGAAGACACCAACGAATCCGAGGAACACGTGACGGATATGAGTCAAATCTTTCAGATATTTCCCGACGAAGTATTGGGCTCAGGGCAATTTGGTATAGTTTACGGAGGTGTTCATCGGAGGACAATGCGATCCGTCGCCATTAAAGTAATGCACATTGAAATTCTACAATTTTAACGCAATCTAACGTCGTAACTGAATTTAAGGTGATAGATAAGTTACGTTTCCCGACGAAACAGGAAGCGCAATTGAAGAATGAAGTGGCGATACTGCAGAATTTGTCGCACCCGGGTGTCGTCAATCTAGAGAAGATGTTCGAAACTCCGGAACGCATCTTCGTGGTGATGGAGAAACTGAAAGGTGATATGTTAGAAATGATTTTGTCGCACGAGAAAGGAAGACTCAGCGAGCGCGTCACGAAATTCCTGATTACGCAAATTCTGATAGCTTTAAAACATTTGCACAGTAAGAATATCGTGCACTGTGATTTGAAACCCGAGAATGTTTTGCTTAGTTCGGACGCGGAGTATCCGCAAGTGAAGCTGTGCGATTTCGGTTTCGCCAGGATCATTGGAGAGAAGTCGTTCAGGAGATCCGTTGTGGGCACTCCAGCGTATTTAGGTGAGTTTAGTAATTAACCGTTCCGAAAATATAATTCACTACGCTCGTTTCTATAAAGCTCCGGAAGTATTAAGAAATAAGGGATACAATCGATCTTTGGATATGTGGAGCGTGGGTGTGATCGTGTACGTGAGTCTAAGCGGAACATTTCCGTTCAATGAAGACGAGGATATCAATGAGCAAATTCAGAACGCCGCATTCATGTATCCATCGAACCCGTGGAAGGAAATATCCTCAGATGGTAAAAGTAATACATAATCAATCTGCATAATTTATTTAATTTTTTTTCGTTCTAGCTATCGACTTAATTAACAATTTACTGCAAGTCAAACAGAGAAAACGGTACACTGTGGATAAATCTCTTCAGCATATCTGGCTTCAGGTAATATAAGTTATAATATTTATGATTTGTTTTTCTTTATTTTTAATTTTTACAGGACTATCATACATGGTGCGATTTGAGATCTCTCGAAAAGCAAATCTCAGTAAGATATTTGACGCACGAATCTGATGATGCACGCTGGGAACATTATCGTTCTGACTGTCTCTGACCATCCAGCAAAAGCTGGTTGAACAATGTCAAAAAGTGCTTGCGCACCTTGAAAACCTAGCCAAATGAGACTTTGCTATAATGACGCACGAAATCTTATATTCCACAATAGTTGCGAAATCATTATAGCATCATAGTTTCTATACTTGATTTTCTTTTTAACAAACTGCTCTCCCAATTTTACTTAATATGAAAAAAAAAGAATATTTTATTAATTATGTTGAAGTATTATTAGAAAAAAAAACGTTTAAAATTTAAGACATTAATAATAACAAATACACTAAGGCAAACAAATATTTTCTCTCACTAACATAAATATATATATAAAAGAAGTGGATATAGTTATTAGAAAATGTATAAGAATATATGGTTATTATTAATGATCTTTACGAAATTGCGACTGTTGCTTTAAATTATATTATATTCATACTATTGATGTAATAGATCAATATTTTTGCAGTCGCAATTCAATCTACATTCCGTTTACGAATATCGTTTCTCGTTATAATCGAAATTATAATACTCTAAAATTTGAATATGTAGATCTACTATTATTATTATTATTACGTAAAATATACATTTTCTTTTGTAAATTGTATCAAAGTTTGCGATGAGCAAAGTATATAAATTAATCCAGTTACTACTAAATTACTGTATGCAATATATTTATTTTTCACTTTACTTCTTAAAAGTTGCTGAACCAAAATATAAACGCATATAGTTATGACTTTAGTTTAAGTATGGAAAGATGAAGATGTTTGGCCTAATTCATGTGCTTCAGTATTGTAATTAAGTATTTTGTTAACCACATATACACATACTCTCTTAAACGCGTATAAATATATACATATTGTAATTTGTTTTGATATGATGTAAACTTGGGTACTGGGTCAATTAAATTATTATTATATTTAGAAGAACAGAAATTAAGACTACTTTATGTGTATTAACTGGAAATTTACATGATATTCTCTCCTCGACTGATTATTGACTCCAACTCTTCCGTTTTGACTGCAACAACATTCTTAAAATATAAAACGATGGAAGCTGGCAAAATGGTATCAAGAGACGTCAGCCAAAGATACCCCAGAGGAAGAAGAGAGCGTAATTTTACGTAAGTAATAAACACGTTTTAATCTATACTAATATAATTCATTAAATATTCTACTATAGTAATTTATTTATTATAATTAGAAACAAATGTACTTACAGCGCAAATGAATATTGATAAATACCGCCACCTTTTTTCAAGATGTACCCTTGTTCATTCAAAGTATCTAATATGTATTCAAACAAGTCTTTATTATTCTGCAATCCCATCTGATTAGCTATATTCTTCAATTCGTCCATATCGAAACAAAATTTTCCGGAGATCTCAACTTTCCGTTGTAAATTCTTCAAATATCCTTTTAGCTGTTAACATTCATTGTAATATCAATATTTGTTTGTTTTTTTTTCTAAATAAAATAAACGACTTACTAATTTTTGTTTGCTCGTTTCAGGTTTGTTTTGATGGACTCCTACTAAAACTTCTCCATCTTCGGAAAATAAATCTAGTAAGCTGAAGCGCATGATTTCCACCACATCCTTAGCATCATCTCTCGTAGCCAATTCGCGAAGCTCCAATTTAGCTCTAGCCTTAACAAAAAAAAAACTTAGCAATAGTAAATCCAATATTTGTCAATAATACCTCTGTCAAGCGAATCAATGATTGCAATTGCCTACACGTTACGAACATCGACTCAGGATTGCTTTGCTGTTTCCTCAACTTTAAGTAAAACTCTTTGAGCACAGTTTGCGCGTCCTTGCTTAATTTGGGATGCACGTATTTTTTGGCATAAGCTATATACTGTCGCAGCAGCGAGTGCGGCAGATGATCTATACTTTCGCCGTTGTTTACTTTTAAACGATCGCTGAAAAATCATGTACATAGATAATAGAAAAAAGTAAAAACTTTATACCTTAAAGGAGTTGATTCATTTTGGGAAGCGGATTGAGTCGATCCAAATGAACTGTTGTTTCTCTTCTTCGAGTGGAATGCGAGCACGTGTTCCGAGAGCTTCATATCCAATTGCTACAAAACACTTGGCTATTAATTGATTTAAGAGCGATGTAAGATTTAGGCGGACCTCGTTTGGTTTATCCAATAGAATAAAAATTAGATCGAATCTGGAGAGGAGCGGAGCGCTGATTTTTAAATTTTCCGCTACAGTTTTCGCTTTATTATAATGTCCACCGGCAGGATTTCCCGCTGCTAATATACTGGTCTTCGCTGGCAACGTGCAACGAACACCAGCTTTCGCTATACTGATGCTCTGCTGCTCCATTAACTCTAATAAATACTGAAACATAATGTTAAATTTTAAGAAGAAAAAAACGATTCTAATTTCCATTACCGAATGTTGCTGCGACATCTTATCAAATTCATCGATGCAGCAGCAGCCTTGGTCAGCCAAGACCAGAGCACCAGCTTCTAAAGCAAAATCTCCACTGCTTTCTCGTGTCAACATCGCAGTTAGGCCTGAAGCCGTGCACGTATTGCCGCATACGAAAATACCCCTTGGTGCCACATTGCAACAGGATTGCAGCATTTGGCTTTTACCTAGGCCGGGATCGCCGATCATTAATATATGAGAATTTGATCGCAAGTTTCCCGAGTTTTGCGTACCACCGAAAAGGCCTAGCAATAAACCTGCCTTCACCAGTTCGAGCCCGTAAATGGATGGACACAGGGAATGCACCAGTAAACGAAACAAATTAGGTTCAGCGTGGATTTTCTTGAACAAAAGAAATGTTCATTTTGTTAACCTATCTAATGATAGACATATAAATACTTGTATAGCGAAATACGATATTCCATCGGATTTCTTCTTTTCATTGATAACAGAAACACAGTCTAAATATAGCAAATGCATTGTGTTCTGCTTGAGCGCATTAGCCTCCTCCCTATTGTGCACCTACAATTGATCAACATTTACAAACGCGTTAAAATTCGTGAATTTAAGCTACTTTTAAAACGCCACTAATTAATACGTTATCCCCTGGAGTGCACAAGTCTACCAGATCGTTTGATAACTGGCATTCCAAAGTTCTTGGGATCCTGGCAGTCTGACCTTCAGAATAACCAATAAGTTCCTGCAATTTTATAGTTTGCCTTGTGAATTTCATGGTGTTTGGTGATGACAGCAATGGATTGAATAATTTCAGTTGCCTGCATCCTTTACTCAAGCACTTAATTGGCATAGTGTAATTCCCATCTAGTTGTTGAACAACCTGTGTACCCAAACATGTTGCACATGAGAATGCCATTGTTTTAACAGCCATTTCCAAAGGGCACCTCTTAATTACAGTACCTCTAACAGCAATTAGTTTACCTGCAATCAATGAATATCTAACACTTGCTCTTTTTTTTTCCTATACAAACAACTCACCATATAAATTTACTTTTAGATTTCTGATATGCAAAATTGGTTCATTATTAAATACTCTGCAATGTATTTTTGGGAATAATGTGTACATGTTTAGTTCAACATCTTTATCACCATAATTGCTTTGCAGACCTTTTAGCACTACTTGATGCATTGCCAAGCCCATGCTTGAAAGACAGTATTCAGTATCATCAACTATTTGCACAGAGAAAGTGTCCCATTCTTTGTTAAATACTGCATCATTTAGCAGCAACTTCATATCTACATGGAAATTTTGCTTCTCTTTGATTTTGCTTATGGGAAACAAAGCACTATTTTTATAAATGTAACTGGCAAAGGATTCCGTATTTGATAAAAGTTTCTCAATGTTCTTTGATCCTGAACAAATAGAAACGAATATTATGAAAGCATCATCAAAGTAAGCTTTAATTCAAATACCTTCTTCACTGCTGAAATACAACTGAAAACCGGAATAACCGTAGCAGCTTTTCATTTTGAAATTATAAATTTCAGTAACGTTTTCGGGTTTCGTTCCTTTGCGATATTTCTTATGTCCAGACATCGTGAAATACCGTTTTAAAAAATATTCAATAATGCAGCACACTTTTCAAAATGTCAACAAATAACAATTGAAAATACCAACAAACATAAAATATATACCAACTTAATTTTTGCAAAACAATTTAAAATGTATTTGCATTACATTATTATCAAATATAATTTTGCGCGATTTGTAAAGTATATTTCTATTTTTTTTTTCGTGACGTGCTTGATTTATGCAATAAAATTAATTAAATTAATTTAATAAATAAGATATTAAAAAATTATGCTTTAAACAATGTAGTTAATTGTCTGTAGTTATTCGAAAATGATTTCCATTAATGTATGAAATAGATGAAAGTTATATAAAATAATACCGTTTTAGGATGTTGTTGTGTTAGCCACAAGTGCAGGCAACATTCCATAGAGTCGCTCAGTTTTGTGAGCGAGCGAAGAAGAGAACTTAATTGACAGAACGAAATTTTGATTGCAATGTTCTGTGCGTGAGAAGAACAAAGTTTGCAATTGATGGATGTATCAAATCGTAGTTCGATATGGAAATGAAAAGAGCGATCTATTCATGAATCGACGAAGAACCAACATTACATTGAAAACATTTGGCGAAAGTATGAAGGGAGGTTAGGAATGCAGGGCAATAGCCCAGACAAATATTCAACATGTAAGCTTTTTTAAAAATAATCTTTAATTTCCACGTTAACTATATAAATCGTACAGTTTGTACCTATTTGTAAATAGTCTTATTTAATTCCTTTCATTGTATTAAATTTAAAGTCAAATTTATGCAATAATTAATTTATTTTTCACCTTTGTTTTGTTTTTTTTTTCAGTATGTGAAGACATGGTTGAGTGATACCAAATATGTCAGAGTTTTTGCCACTATGTGATTTACTGTTCAATGTGGTCTCACTGGCAGCCTATTTCTGCGACATAGTATTTGATATCCTATTGGTATATGCATTATACGACAAGGGATCTATTATCATTGTGGCGCAGTGCTTATTTGCAATACTTCTTACAAGTTTAATTACACAAATCGTTTCTGTGTATTGGTACCTTAAGGGAAAGCCAGATGGATGGAAGCAATATGCAATTTTGACATTGCATATATTGCAATTTGGAGTGGTTTGGAGATATGCCAGACTTCTGGCTCCAGTGCAGCTGGAGAATGTTAAGAAAGAAGTCAGGGATTTGTGCATTCTAAGACTAATTCATGCATTCCTTCAGGCCACTCCAATGCTGCTGATTCAGCTATCTTTGTTGGCAGTCGGAGGAAGTGGAGCACCAACAGATCTGGTCACGGTGTCTGCAGCCCTATCCCTTTTCTCGGTTTGCTGGGCGCTGGCTTCGTTCAGCAAACATGTACAGAAAGTGGAGAAATTGGTGCTCACTTGGCTCGGAGTCTTATCGCAATTGCTTTGGAGAGCCGGGACGGTCACTGCGAGAGCGCTGGCGCTTTCTGCGTATGCAGCTAGTTACCATTCTTGGATATTTTTAGTGCTGGCATTACATTGGGCTTGTATGTTCCTGTGGCTGGTTTCGCCGAGAAGTGCGTTTTACGGAGAGAAAGGAAAACGCTTAGGAGTGTGCGTGCTGGTGGCAGGCGTTTACGTTCTTGCCTACATTAATCTGCAGGACAAACCCCACGGCAGAACTATGGCTGTCTTTTATGGAGTAATGTTATTAGAAAATAGTTTATTAGTCACTGCATGGTTAGCAGCCATTTGGTCCGTGAAACCACCGAATTGGCTTCTTCTACCGGCATTAACTATTTTCTTATTCTTTGGCGGCCTCCTCTTTATGCTTATTTACTACCGATTCTTCCACGTTCGCAGAATAATGGACAATAAACCGTCGCATCCTCCGGGAGTTTTCAATTGCAGATTTGCCGGACCCACGGCTGCAGCTCTTTATCGGAAAAAGAAGAAACCGACAAGTTTCGTACCACCTCCGGGTCTGACGCCGATGGCCGTGCCGTTCTGGCGACGGCCTCTGCCGTCTTCCAGCGAAAACGAAGGCAGCAGCGTCGGATCGCGCGTAAACATTCATCAAAAATTGCAAGAGAAGAAACAGAAGCAACTGGCCGAACTGAAAATTATAGAAGAGGAAATTAAGCAAGGTAAATTGGTTGGTCCGGAATGCACGGATCCGGATGATAGGCAACCAATTCCACGTATCAAACGTCATTTAGAGCCGCAACTCCTGAGTTTAGCATCGCTGAACAACTTGGCCAGTTACGGTGTGAATTTGAATAGGCGTCCCCCGCCTAGAGCTCCGCGATCCCGAACACCGGAGCTCTTGTTGGCCCCTAGGTATCTTTACTGCGACTGCTCCATTCCCGAACCGGAACCTGTGGAGATAGTTGGTCAGCCCAATTCGGATATTGAAAGCCAAATCAGCTTGCCCCGATCGTACACATTACCGCGAGAATTTAAATATTATCGAAGGGGTCGCACCCGGAAACCAATTCGAGCCGTCGCATCGACCAACAGTTCCGATGGTGATGTCGACTCTGCCGATGATGAATCTGATCACAATTCACCGCCGGCTCTAGTTAAACCCTTGCGGAAACAGTACAGACACGAGACTAAATTATAAAATGCCAATTTACCTGTAACATAAACGTGCCTTATTACATAGTGTTTTTTTTTAAATAGTTATTAACTCTTACATATTTATTTAATTTAATTATGTACAATTTACATCCAATATAATGTTAGTGAAAAATGTTTTTATTTAAATGTTTTGTAGATATTTTTATAATACTTTTTTAATTTTATATATATGTATATTTAATAAAAAAAATGTTTTTCTTCCGAACATTTAAGTCGTATATACATTTAATAAATGATATTTGCCTTTGTCGAGTTTCATTGTCGCAATATTCAAATTTAGTTGAAATTTCAAAATAAATAACAAATTTTGACATTTCATTGTATTAATCACAGATTCTCTACTTTCCTATTATTTTATAATCAATGTATTGTTTATTTCGTTATGAAAGTAATTAATAAATAACATCATTATTCATGTGTAAAATAAAATGCATATAATTTTAGACAACAATTCTTAATTAACGTACAATTGCAAATATTCGCACGAACGTACATTTTATTGAACCTCGACTGGGAAGTGAATTTCAAACGGAATACAATGCTATTTCAGTCAGATATGATACGCAAAGTGCCTAAATCTGATATCAAAATGTATATATTACGAAATGATGATCATCAAAAATACTTCTTTATGCACGCTATTCTTTAACTGTCAAACGGCATTAATAATATCGAACGGTATAAGAAATATTTAGAAATCATTGATAGAAGTAATATTTCTGAACAATGTTAATAAGATTTAAGAACTTTGAACGATAAGAAAATGAAATAAATAATTACCAAGTTTCATGGTTGACAGCAAGCACATGCATCGATTGCCGTTGAATAGATTGGTAGATATTTCATGGCATTTTCACAGCATTAGAATAATTAAAGATCGCTGGGAGACTTTCTAATAATAGTTGCGAGGGAGAAAGTAGAATGTTAATATCCAATAATTTTCCACTAGCTGCGTCGGTGCTGCAGCATTGTAAGGAGAAAAGGAGGATCAATAATACAGGATCAAAATGAAGAAAAGAACAAAAAAAGTAGTTTTGGACAGCTTTATTACCTTTCAACTAATGTATTCTTCACCCTTTTTAATCATTTACAGTCTTTTGATATTGTATTTATTTAATTAATATATATTTTTAAGAGAAAATATTTCTATTCAAATTATTTAATATACAATAAAACAAATCCAAATCCATTCAATTGATTTTCTTTAATAATTTTCTTACAAAAAAAAAATAATAAAACAAAAAAGTCCTGCAAGTTGATACATTTCCATTTCACAACGCCTAATTAATATAAAGATTTTAATAATGCAAATATAACACATTTTCAAATTATGTTTTCCTTTTGTAGTATTAATTTTAATACTGTGGAGGTTGAAGTTCTGTTGATTGTTAAAAATGAATTTAAAAATAAAGAAAACGTCACAATTAGATAATGTAAGTCATTATTCATAAGATACAAATAGTTATAATCATGATCAAATCTAAACCTAAAGAAAACAGAAATTCCAAGGGGAGGAGGAATAAATAGACAATTCAAAAATAATATTTGAAAAACAGCTGTAGACCGAAACAGTGTTAAACATATTAAAAAAAAAATACAACAACTTCCAGTGTTTTTTCCTTTTCTGTTGTGTGTGTTCCAGTGGCCATCTACTACATGTCTTGATCACAATCACGACTAATATGGCCTGGTTTGTTGCAAATGTAACAAGTTTTTGTATTCTCTGGACAATTTCTAGACAAATGCCCCGGCTTATTGCAATTGAAGCATGTCTGGTTAGACATGCGATCAGTAGAACCTGCATCGGGACAGCTTCTGGCTATATGACCAGGCTTGTTACAGTTGTAACAAGATGGAACATCAGGACTCTGATGGCAATCTTTTGCGAAGTGACCTTCTCCATTGCATCTGTAGCATCTTTCCATCTCCTCCTTGCAATCGCGAGCGAAATGTCCAAGTCTGTTACATTTGAAGCATTTCTCACGACCTCCTCCATAGCTACCACCTCCTCGGCCTCCTGGGCCAGGTTGAGTACATTCACGGGCAAAATGTCCCGGGCGACTGCACTTGTAGCACACAGTCGAACTCATGATTATGATTTCCTGTAATTCAAGTGAAACACAAACTTAGGAAAACAATTCTTCGTACGCAATTGATTAACTAATGGAAAAGGCGTTATCTTGAATCTATGAATATAAACTTTCTACACAGAACCCGTTTCGTAGACGAAAAAATAAAAACATAACCTCAAACAATTAGAGCGCAACGATTAGTCATATTTTTTCCTAAAATACGTCCAATTCTCCGCATTCGACTATTGCAAACGACCATCGGCAAAATATACTCCAACAATTTATTGTCATTTATAGCTTCAGACCATGGAGGTGAATGACAGGCATTTTTTTTACACGTGGAACAAAAAAAATATATTTCCCATAAACGTGGAAAAACACGGTTAATATTGAATTTCCGTTGCATATGCAGTTGGAAAAACGCATGAGAAACGTGATTGCGGCGTGCATTGCATGGATTTAGGACCAGTAAAACATTGTTGCATTGTTTTAATGATCCACGTGTGATTCCAGAGCCAAACATTTATTTGTGCCCAGGAAGAAATCCGTGACACTAGAAAATTATCAAAAACTCACCTCGTTTTATATTATTCAGGTCTTGCAGGACTTATTGGCATACGAACTGATACTTCTTGAACTTGTTTCAAAGTGATTTATACCCATTCAGTTCGACTGAGGTTACACCATAAAACCAACTCTCACTGGGTAAATAATGAAAGAAAGATGAAACGCACCGGTAGTACTATTGGTCAAACTCGTAACTAAGTTCTGTTCGTAGCACGCTTGACTCACGTAGATGTTTCCTCTCTGCTACGATTTTAAATGGCGCCAAATACAAATTTGAATTTCCACATACCAAATCATTATTCACAATATCAACACTATTTATAGTGTTATCTAATATTATAATAACATTTAATATTTAATTCTAGTGCCGATAAATCGAATATGTAAAAGAAAATTCATTAATTAACGTGAAAATAGATAATTCAATAGATTTTTATTACGTATTATAAACTTAATAAAAGGATTACATCTTATATTTGTTGCACATACAAAATATATGAAAACAATTTTCTTATAATCTCCTGAAAGTGTTAAAGCTTTTTCAATTAGTATCTGATAGTATTGTTTTTGTGTCTATGCTAATTTTTGGTAGAATGATGAATAAATAATTTATGTATGTATGGTAAAAACATTCCATTTTTCTATAAACAAAATCGACATGCAAAGTGTATTAAGTATTTGCTTTTACAATAAATCCATTTGTCAACAAACAGTTTAACAACAACAACAACAAATATCGTTTCTACAATAAATATTTAGGAAAAGGCATATCATGTTATTGATTAGAAGAGGAAATACTGTTAATCGTAAAAAATAATACAGTTTTTCTTATAAAGAAAAGCTGCTATCTGGTAGAAAATTATATTCGTTGTCAATAACGAACTAATTTTCTGAACGTCAAAATACAAAAAGTTTATAAATAATTATTTGAAGACTGAAAGACTTGTTTTTATTAATTATTAGACCGTTAAAATAATTCGCCATTTTCTGAAATTCATTTATCATCAAGTAAATGTTTCATAGTTTTCTTATCTCTTCCGCATTTGAGTCTTATATCACGTTTCAAATAATCAGAAATCTTGAAAAAAAAAAACTTATGGCAATCAGCAAGATCTGTATTTTCGTTTATTTAAGGGTTATTACTAAATGCATTATCTATAGTGTTTTAAATTACTTAGAACGTGTATCTGACATTATTAAGTTAATGATTATATATTTTTTTTTAAAGCGATTAATAATTTGTAGATAACACTAAAGTTAGAAGTCGATGAAACATAGAACGCATGTTTTCTTTTGAGGTTATGCACATGTTTCAATACAAAAAAATTATAATATCTCGATAATAAAGGATCAATCTTTTCTTGTCTATTTCAAAAATTACATTTCTAATGGCTAAAATGAGATCTATAAATAACATAATCTCTTTGCACGTTCCTCAAGATGGTTTCCATTTATCAAAAAATAAATAAACGCAGATCCTTGGAAAGTACAAAAATTTAATAAATTGTGCTTTGCTTTTATTCTACTTAAATATACATAAATATTAATTAGTGAAAATTGATATTTATACGATATCAGATAAAATACAATTATAATAAATTGGGCAAATTAACGATATTTTATGAAAATATCCTAAATATTTCTAATATTCTTATTACATATTGCAATTATAACAATTATTCATTCAATCTACAATAAATTATGATTCATTTATTTGTTTTCTTATTAATTTAGAGTACGTTTCTATTTTTGTTATTCTACTTTACTGTTTACTGCAGTGATTGCAAATACATTTTCGTGTGCACATTTTATTAATATTTTGAAGATCTCCACTACTTTTCGTGATTATCTATAATTGCGTAAAGGCAAAATTCGCCAAGAAAAAAAAGTATTGTTTGCAATTGGAAATTGTGCAAAAAATGCTTCAAAGTAACTCGGCAGCATTAAAGACAAGTGTCAAGTTCATATCATACTGCCGTTGGTCGTTTGCAGCTGTTATTTTTAGTCGTTGTTAAACTTGTTTGCGTTCCCTGAAACATAAATTACAAATAAATTGTACATATCGATGATCTAAGCAATAATTTGCTGCATTTGTTTGATAGAAATCAGCATCACAATTCTGAGGTTATATGACTGACATTTTATATTATTGAGTTTTATATTGAAAATAAAAATTGAATATTCCGACTAAAGACAAATATTATTTTCAGTTTATCTTTTTTGAAATTAGTGCAAAGAAACTATTATTAAAATTAGTTTATTCTATAAGCAACAACATGATCAGTAATTCACCAGTTGACCGCAAGAGGTTCTATTAATAGCGCGATGATTCATTCATACATTTTATTAATAACTTTTACATAATACTTTTTTTTTTTTCATTGCATAATCTGCATTACGTTAATTTGATAGAAATTTAGTTCTATATAATATTATAATACATGTCCTGGCATATTATTTAAAATATATTAATTAATTTTTTGTATTAAGATGACCAAACATACACATTCGGGGAATTTTGTGTTGCTTAAACAAATCGTACTCTAAAAGTACTATTTGCATATTCTTATTTATAATATGCTTACTCTGTATGTGATGATCCTACGTGCGCTTTCCCGCTTAGGAAATAGGCTTAGGCTGTGGCTGTATCCGGAATCGCATCCAGAATTGTGAAGCCCATCCGAATGAAAATGCCGCGAGCGTAGGCACGAGTCGAAAAATCGTTTGATTTGTTTTTTAAACAATGTAGTCGTCAGTGTGTACAGGATCGGATTTAATGCTGAATTAATGGGCATCACGTAAATGGCCAATGTAGCGTACACGAATCGATGATAAGTCTCCGACGGTTGCATTCCTGAAAATAACATTAATTCCAACTTTTCGTACGTTTAACAGGTAATTAATATTACCGGATAAAGCCGCAACTTTTATGATGATCACTGGCACCCAGCAGAGGCAGTCAGTGAGGACGATGATGCCGAAACGCTGTGCGACTTTATCCCTGTCCTGGCTTTGCTGAGTCGAACGGCAGGCTTTTGTGCTTTTGTGAATTTCACGAATCATCCTGCTGTACGCATAACATATAAACAGCAAGGCCAGGGCGTTCACGCAGATAAACAGCAGTATCGAGTATAACCATCCCTGCAAATTTGTCAATGTTACAATGTGTAGGCTTTGCCGTGATTGGAACGGCGCCTAGATTGGACCACTTAGTAACTTGGTAACTTCTATGATAGATAGATTGACTTGCACTGCAGACTGTTCTAGACTTACTTTGGCGAACGGATTGTGTATGTAAAGAGGCAAACAGACTCCGTTGCTGCCGTAAAAGTCGTTTCCAAAATACTCTTCACCTGCTGGCGTCAATGGAACTGTGGCGACAATCGCCGCTAAGCTCCAAAGGAAGATTAAGGTGAAACTTGCTGCCCTCGGCGACGGTTGTTTTCTTGCCAGAGGTTGCGTCACAGACACGAACCTATCCCAAGTTACTAATGACAGTATTAATACGGACGATTCGCAAGACAGCGTATTCAAAAAGCCTAGAATACAACATTAATTAATAACACATCCATTCCTTTGTTCACGTTCACGATGGTCTTAATTGGACACAAATAATATTAATGGATTTAGTGCTGTAATTAGAGAGTTAACCCCTCTCTCTCCCTCCACCCATTCGGGGTTTCTTAATCCCATCCATCTATATGAATCGCTCCGAATTAGCCATAGAAATATCGAACAATGAATTGGTAACGAATTTACTCTTTTTGTTTTTATTACCACAAATGTTGCACAGCGTGCTGTGTCTCCATCTCCATTGATGCTGCAGATATTCCCCGCGATATCTGTAATCCACCGTGGCGATTGCGAATAAGTAAATTCCCATCAGCAGATCGGACAGAGCCAAATTTTTGATGTACAGCGAATGCACCACGTTGTTGGTGGGACCTCCGATGAACCGGCCCAAAAGCACCATTATATTACCTACGCAACCGACGCTCGCCATTATCCAGACGCTGGTCCTTAAAACCAAATTGTCCAAAAGGTGTTCCTGACTTGATATTCCGTCGCTTTTCGGCTCGCAAACACGCACGTGCGGTGCAAAAATACACATATCGAAAGTATCGAAGTAACTGAAAAGAGAAATGCATACAAATCATTCATTTCGTATTTTAATCGAGCGTTTCTCAACCGTTTTCACAAAGCACACTTGTTTGCTGTCGGCAGCTGTCATTTGGCCAACTGTCAAAAAAATAATAACCCGCAGGTTGAGAAACGCTGAATTGCGTTTAGTTAAGAAAATAAAATGAAAATGATTCAGTTAGCTTACATGTGTTTAAGATTTTGCAGAGATCGTAAAACTTTTTTATCGAGTTTGTTGAAACGATTTTCTCTGAAGTCCCTAAATAAATAAATGAACAAAACGTTAATTAAATAATTCCAATTAAGAGGAAGAGATAATCTCTTTTGCACTCACAGCGAAGTCAGATTTCCCGTGTCTATAAATACGTTGCTGTCCATACCTCCAATTTGATTCCCAACAAGAGTTCTATAAATATTACTTAATGTACACGATTTACATATGGTACGCAAATATACTTACAGAGCCAACAGACGAGACAGACCATCAAATGTGCCGTTCGTTAAATACTTTAATTTATTGCGGGATAAATATCTGAAAGAGGCGCGAATATTAAATTACACTCATTTATTTCACAAAAGAAAAAATTAATAATACTGAAAATCCCATTAAATCTTTAATTTTGGTATGCGCTTTATGTTTGCGTAAAACACTTACAAATTGATTTTCAATTTGTTATGAAACGGCGCCGGTGAAAGAGGCATCAAATGACGCGAGACAAATTGTCCTTTCGAAAATGCGTTAGCCAACAAACATTTAATTTGTTTCCTTTTGTAGTCAAAATAACGTTTCGTCCTTTGAAGATCAATACAAATTTCTTTTTCAATTATTATTATTATTATTATTAGCTACCTGTAATTAAATCCGATCAAATAAAAACGTGACGTTATAATTATAGGAAAGACTTTGGCTGTTAGGTGTGTCCATATATTATGAAATAATTAAAAGCTCACTTGATATATAGGCGTGGACACAGTTTAATCGTTTTAATCATAGTTTCGTCTTTGGGGATGATGTTAATGTTAATTATATAGCAAATAATTTAGGATTGTGTAAATAAGTTTATAAAATTGATTGCTTTGCACGTAATTAATTTGCGAATATACATTGTGTAATTTTCCATTTTTCGTTTTGCGAAAGTCGAATTTTAAAGAAACGCTTGTCCCGAAATGAAACAAACTGTTAATATACTTACAAGTTTTGTAATTGCGGAGTTCTGGTGAACGTTCCCGGCACAATGTATTCCAACAAGTTGTTTTCCAAATTAAGTGTCGTGAGGAAAGGAAATTGCGGAATATTATTTCCACCTAAGAAACTTATTCTGTTGCCTCGGAGATTCCTGCAATATTGCCGCATCCGAAAATATACAATCAACTGAATATAAATCATAATATTAACTTACAGGTACGTCAGCTGCGATAAAGTTTGAAGTGCGGCAGCATCGATCGAAGATAATTCATTGTTACTCAAGTCTCTGCAAAAAAAAAAAAAATAACAACGGAAAAAGGAACTGAATTTTAATATCATAATTTCTGGTATAAAAAACTAAATGTTTGACAAATTTTAATTCATGTTCAATACAATAAAAAAAAACAGGATTTTTCTTTTATATATTTAGCAAGGCTTTAATTACCGATTACCCGCACTATGCGAGGTATTTCAGTATTTACTTATTGACAAAAGTCAACTTTTAAATTGATTTCCTTTTATCCTATCGAGCGATATAAATGTAATGCACTTACAGTTCGAGCAGTTTGCTGAGTTGCTGAAAAACTCGTGGGTGTAGCTCCGAAATCGCATTGTACCTCAGCGTCCTGTTGTAACACAATTATTTATAATAAGCTCAACCTGATTTAGAAGAAAGAAATCACTATGGAATAAGAGTTATCCGGTTTTTATGTTTTATAAAAATAAGCGAAACCATTTTGTAGTCGTCCGAAAAGTATGAATATAAATTTAGTATCCTTTTCGTTTATAATAAATTTCCTTATGAAAGACACGACGACGATATTATTAGCATACATTCTTTACTTTACGTACATTTTTAATAATTTGTTTGTGCACAATTTTTAATACATCAAATTCCAGCAAATAAAGTTTCACGTTATATTGTTGTATTCTTAATGAATTGTTTTTTTTTTATATTACTATCAAATATAATAATAATTTTTTCTATATTTTTTTAGTGTATTTATAAGAAGAAAGTGTAATATAATTGTTGTGTATGTATTATCTTTGGACGAGAGGAAAGAGGCCGTAAAAGGAAATTTCTAATGCTACATTTCTATAATGATAAAGGATAGCCTTCGGACCAATCCAATTAAGTTGGGATATAAAGGGACTTGTAGGATCGACTTTTTACAAGTAGTGTATAGAGATTTCTTACACATGGGGAGAAATAGTATGACTGAAGAAATAGTGGATTATTGTCTTACTTTATTATCTATAAATAAATAGAGATCCGAAGCGATTTGCTTTTTATTGTCTATGATATACACCATATATATATACTTACAATATTTCCAATGAGTTATTGACGGGGAAAATGTCGTCCGGCAAAACTTTGATCAAATTATTGTCGACGTGTCTGCGAGAAAAATAATCAAGCTTATATATTTTTCACTAAAATATTTGCGCAGGAAACGCCTCCAAATATAAATAACAGGAAGTTGAATTAATTTAATATAAACAGAATTTCGCATTACACGTTGATTTAGGAGATGCGCTAAATATTGTTTGTATTTTCCTTTATTTTCTCTTTTTTTTTTCGATGAAGATCAAACTAATTTCGGGGAATCTACGCATTCGAATCTATTTCAAGAATTATTATTACTTACAACTTTCGTAATGATGTGAAGCTTTTGAAGGTTCCCCGCTCGATCCATCTCGATTCGCATTGCTGCAGCACACTACGAAAAAATAAATAAATATATAAGGCGTAATGAAAATAAAAAAAAATTGAAAAAAAACAACAACGACGACGAATGTTTCCATCACGTGAATTTTGCGTAATGTGTCTTGATGTGCTTAATCGATCAATTAAAGGGGTCAATCGATTAGAGTTGTTCAACACTGGCAGATTCGATCCCACTTTAGGAATTGAAGTTGTTTGCTGATAGCTGCCTAGTTATTTTTATTATGGGCACCACGAAAAACGGGCCGAAAGTTCGAAGCAAACAGTGGCCGCAATACGTTGCCGTACTTTCTGGTAAGTTCCAATAAATTATTGATTTTTTTTTGTTGCAAAAATATTTTATTATTATTTGTTTAAAACATTGTTAGCAACGGTTATTTCGATTTCTGCCGGGGTTAACATAGCATGGCCTTCACCATCGATTCCAAGATTAGTAAATGGAGAATTACCATACGCGGTAAGCAAAGAAGAAGGATCATACATAGCCATTATAACTGCGTTAGGAAATATAGTCGGAGGACCGATTGCCGCCTCTTTGGTGGATATAATTGGACGTAAATTGACCATAATTCTGATTGCAATACCGCAATGCATCAGTTTCATAATGATTTCCGTGTCCAGGTAGGTGATTTTCGTTAAAACTTTGTAGTCAACACTTGCGGAAACGATTGATCGTGATTTGCAGATATTCTGTTTGTTTGCTCTACTTGGCGAGATTCATGGGCGGCATGGGTGAAGGATCCACGCTGACGGTGATGGCGATGTACATTGGCGAGGTAGCAGAGCCTCAAGTTCGCGGTACTTTGGGTTCCTACATTTCATTAACGTTGCGAATCGGAATGCTGTTCATCAACGTAATTGGATCATATTTCACTATAGAAATGTCGAGTTTAATATGTTTGGTGCTGCCCGCTCTGTTCATAATAACGTTCGTGTTCATGCCAGAAACGCCGTACTATCTGGTGATGAAGGGAAACGTGTATGCAGCTAGGAGAAGCTTAAGATTTTTGAGGCGAAAGTATAATATCGAAGAGGAATTGAGGACTATCAGCAACGACGTTAACAGACAGTTATCCGAGTCCGGACGGTTCCGCGATCTGTACTCGATACCCTCGAACAGAAGGGCGTGCTTAATTATATTAGGTCTTCGGACCTTTCAACAGTTCAGCGGAATCTCAGCTTTCACGCTGTACACGCAGCAGCTGTTCAAGGAGGCCGTCGAAAATATGTCTCCAAGCGTCGCTGCCAATATATTCTCCGGCCTCCAATTACTTCTCACCTTTTTCTCTTCTATTTTAGTTGATATTATTGGACGGAAGCCTCTGCTCATATTCTCTTGCGTCTCGTGCTTCTTCATTTTGATAATCGAAGCTATTTACTTTACACTCAGAGATTTCACGGAAATCAACGTCGATGTCGTTTGGTGGATTCCACTCACCGGGATGATCTTGTACATTATTGTGTTTTCCGTCGGTCTCGGCAGCATCGTCAACTTAATGCTCGGAGAGTTGTTCAGTCAAAGCATCAAAGCGAAAGCGCTCTGCTTAATGAACATATATTTCGCGCTGGCGATGAGCGCCACCACGAAATTTTTCCAATTCATGACCGATTTGAATGGTCTATCGATTCCGATCTTCGTTTTTGGCAGTTGCTGCGGTTTGGGTGCATTATTTTGTTATTACATCGTTCCCGAAACTAAGGGAAAAACTTTGGAGGAAATCCAGCAGTGTTTGAAGGGGAAAAAATCTTAAGTTTCAAATTAACGAAATGCATAACAACAACCAACCAACTTACAGAGTATCGACGATGTCGGGAACTTTTTCGAATATCCTCACGCTCAAATTAACGAACTTGTTTCCAGTTAGATCACTTGAAATAAGAATTTGAGGTTTTTCTTTTTCCTTAAATTTATAACATAACAATTTACATACAGTATATCGATAAAGTCGTCGGGTTGGAAATCGCCTGGTGCTGTACTTAGTTCTTTATATCTACAGATAATATCCCGCAAACGGCAATGACACGATCCATTATACTGCAGAGCTGAAACAGTATTAACCATTTTTTTTTTCGCGTGCAATTTTTCAATCTTACAAATCTTACCGCAAAAATTCTCAAAATCGTCGTGCTCTGCGCCCGGTCGCTTTTTGAACAAATTGTCAAAATAATTATTACTGTGTGCATCATCTACAATGTAAAATAATAATATAAATGAAAGAAAAAAAAAACTAAAATATATCTTCATCCTTACCGCAATTAAATTCATCACTTCCATCTGCACAATCCTCAATATCATCGCAAATGTTAATTTGCGGAATGCACACCATCCTCTTATCAACTACATTAGTTTCATTGCAATTAAAATATCCTATATCGCATTCAACTGCATTAACTTAAAAAAAATATTAAATTTATGAATGAAAATTTATGAAAGAGTCCAGAAGAAATTGAGAATAAACGTTCTTTTATATATGTTGGTTGCATGCAAATAAATAAACCTTAATTATGATTCGGTTAACCTGATTTCCATACGCATCTCCGAACATGCATCGCTGCAAAGATATATTTTTGAAAGACTTGTGATTTTCTATACGCTTTCAAAATCATGTACAATACGATGTATAAATGCAACATTTTTAAATATATCTACATATTCTGTATCAGCGTTTCTCAACCTATGCGGTGCGTTAAATGTTTCATGGGTATCTGTTACCTTATGTCAAAGTCAAAAACGGAAACAATTGAATCTTAAAACATTTACAAACAAATATGTTATGACAGCTGTCACCTTCTGTCAAAGATCAGATGAAATATACAGCGCTATTACTCGCGCGACTAAAAGAGTTGAGAAGCGCTGTTTTCTCTATACATTTTAACAAATAAATCATGAATATGTACGTACTCGCATAATAAATGTCGCTATTTAATACGTGCAATCATAAACAGTAATTTAGTGTGCTAAAGTTGCTCATTAACCATATATATATAAAATCTAGAATTGGTAGCTTCGAATTTCGCAAATACTTAATAGCATCGGTTAAACACGAGCGTCGTATCATTATTACAGGACAACTAATATTTTAGTTTTCCTTCCATTTCGTATACGAAGCTTTTAAATTGATGCATGTGGAAACACTTAATTTGATTCTTGTATACAGTGTGTGTAACGTATTAAAATGATCTTTTCACTAATTGCTAGTGTAAACCAGATTTATTATTTTTCTCAATATTTTTCTATCGATTGGTAAACGAATTTGCTTTTATAATTATTGAAAGACAAAGAAACTTACCTATTCGATGTCGACTTTCGAAAATCCAGATTGCAAAAAATATGTATAACATTTTAATTATTATTTGCAAATTTGTGTTTGAATAAGAAAAATGTTCAAAATATTGTAATTATTTTGTTGTTTTTATAAAAAGGATTCAATTATATTAAACTATATCGGGATTTTGTAAACAAGCCAGATGGCTTTTATAGATAATAAAACATTATTTTCGGTGATTTCATAAAGATATTCTAAAATCGTTATCATTCCACTGCATTTTATGTAGCAACTTTTAATGCTTTTGGCATTAATAATATATACTAATAAAAACTTTTTCTTTATTTTTTTCGACACTACTTTTCATATAAGTAAATTGAAAATTTGAATTGTTGCTGTTCGCACGATTTTTTTTCACTACATTTTCTTCGGCAATTCTGGGAGCTGTTTCCAGTATCGCGGCGCGTTTTCGACTGCAGATCGCGCAATTTCTGCGTAAACCTTTAGGGTAGGACGTAGATGTAAACGCTCATTTACGGTTCTGTTTTGTACTCTTAAATATATTCACCCAAAGTAAAGGGAAAAAAAACTAAATAAATTAATAAATAACGATAATATTACAAACATAATTAAGTTAATTAAAGAGACTAATTAAAAATAATTGATGTACTTTCACCGAAAATCAATTGTACATCTTCGTATGAAACAAAGATATTTTGTTTGCAAGGATTAAGATCACTTTTTTTTAGACTTTTTTCTTTGATACGCAAATGTAAAACGATCATCGATTTGATTTTATTGTTGCCATCAACTTAATACGAGAGCAGAAGGACAATCGGCAGTGAAAAAAAAGCTTTTACAATGCGTAACCCGAAACGTATTCTATACATTTTAGTTGGCGTTTATTTTTATGTTTCAGCAATAATCAAACAGTTCACGTGTACGTTACGTTTATTAACAACAATAATCTTGACAGGTTTATCTACTTTAACTCTAATTGCAGCAATTAACGTCACCTGTATTGTATAATAAAAATTAATAAATCTTCACCAAATTTAATAAAAATAAATCAAAGATAAATGTCACATGACAATGCTGCCAATTTAAATATTTGAATTTAAAAAACTATTATTAAGAATATATTTTAGACTACGCAATACAATCAAATTTTGACACATTAAATATTTATGTAGGCAGTATTATCGCCTGCAGTTATTTTTACATATTTAGCAAGGCTTTCCCATTAACTAGCGCTCTGACATTTCCTGAATATTTATTAAATTTGATAAACATTAAATATAATCCCTTATAGTTTGGTTGAGGGTTGCCTTTAAACGCAATTTACTGTTGAAAATACGATGACTCGACGACCAATAGATGCTTAATAATAATACTATTTAGTACGTATAATTAAAATTAAATTATTCTTGTCGCAATAAAACCGAATCCATTCGGAATACCTAAATAGATAAACTTCCGCGCTCGGTATTATTGACTCGCTTCAAAATACAGTCTTACCGATAATTACTTTATTTTTAACAAGTTCATTCATTAAGTTTAAATTATACATCATGATCATACATTTATTAAAGGGAATATAACTATTAATGTTACTTTCGGAAAACGCGCACACAATTTATTTGAAATCAACATAATTTGATTCACAAATCATTTTTTTTGTGTACTCTTCTTTTCAATACAACTAATGCACTAAAACTATAATTTTTGTTTGTCTCGATTTTACTTAGATCATATTTACTTACGTTTACTTCAAATTATCTCATGATTATTATATTCTTAGTTAAACTAGTCTTCAATTAAAAATTTTATAATACAAATACATTTTATAATACAAATAAATTTAGACCGAAGGTCTAACGACCAAAGTCTTTCTGTCTATATTTTTTTATTTATTTATATTTGATATAATATATCGGCAGTGAAAAATCGTTTAGAACTTACAATGTTTGAGTAACGCCGATTTATAGTCTGCTCCATTTTCGTTCTCAATTTTGCATAAGTAAATAATAAATAAGTAAAAAAAATCGATTACTTTTGAAATTTATTTGAAATTAATTGAGTATAAAAATCATTTGATGTAGAATTACAAGATAAAAGTATTTGTTATTGTAATTAAATAAATTTCGATATCGCAATAATCAATCAAAATTGAGTGATGATTTAAGTGCGTTAGACAATTTTCTATTGTAGCGTTTTCTCTGTTAGGAACACGTCAAGTCTATTAATCGATGGTTTGGTACAACTTCTTCGTTATGCGTTTCGAACATTTAATTTCGTAATAATTATTATCAAATATTACATTGTAGAAACATCTGCATATATAATATATATAAATAAATGCTTAATAATATATATATATATATACATGTGAATGTTGAATGCACACATTGAAAGTGTGCATTCAACAGGAATGTATACACTTCTGCATCCGAGTTAAAATCGATAAATTACATGAATGCAGTTTCAATCAATGATGAACTAATTTTCGGTAAAACAAGCAAATATTTATGACATTTATGGCATTCAATAAATTCACGCCGAAATATTTCCTTGCACTAAATTTTCCATTCAATAAGCACATAAATAATGAAAATTCTTAGAATGCATTCAAGTCCAATTGTATATTTCTACCTTTAGTTTTTTTTTACTATTCACTCTATAAATGTAACGTTTGTTTCATTTTGAATTAATGCACTTGATATTTGGATTCGGAATATATTAAACGTAAAGATCTGTTGTTAATTTCACGTATTAATAGAATTACTTTGCATTTTAAATCAGTGTTTCTCAATCTTTACTCAGCGCGTTCCTAAAAGTGACATAAGTGTCAGCTGTCATTTGGTGATCCAACCTATTTGTTTGTTGTTGTACAGCTGAATTATTTTTGATGCAAACCAATTTGAGACGCGACCAATTTGAAACTATAAATATTATTTCTTAATTGACATTTGTTTAATAATACTAGTAATAAGTATTGCGCACTTGAAAAGCGTATACAATTATTTATATGTTTAAAGGCGTGAAAAATTATGAAATGACATGAAATATGAGACATATACTTACCAACCCCTTTTAGAAGGAGCAGTGACATGAAAGAATGTGTAGATATTGAAATTTGATACTTATTTTAGCTTTATATACTATGCGTCATTGAAGGAAATCACTTGCGTTTTAAGAAATTGAGAATTACCAATTCTTATAATTAATTTTTTTTTACGTTTGAAAATATTAATGTTAAAAAAATAATGTCGAATAAGACAACATTAATTTTTGTTTTATTTTAAATATTTAACAGTTTCTTTATGTTTCCTAATTTTCAACTAACAAAATGGAGTTTTGATGGAACTGCGCACTTGCATTTATTGGATTTAGCAAAGCAACTGATCCTATCAGTCACGGTGTATTAGTTGCTATAAATTATGCAGGATTTTCATTGTTAGGATGTCATTTGTACGATTAATGATGGTTTAGATATTTTTTTCTAAACAGCGTTTCTCAACCTTTTTACCACACGACATATTTGTTTGTAATTTGTACAACGGCTAAATTTATTTCAACAGTTCTTCGCTTTGACAGCTGTCTTTTTACTACGATTAAGTTAAGAAAAGTTGCTCAATGTTTCGTTTTTTAAGAATTTCATATAAATTTATATTTAATAAGATTCGTTTTTGGTTATAAGTTCTTTGGAAATTTTATTTTAAAAAACAACATCTAACAACAATAAAATGCATGACACATAAAATTCATATATATATATATATATATATAGCACATAGATTTTTGCTTAATTATTTTCGATATTTGACACATAGAGTAATAGTAGAGTAATTGATATTAGTTTCGTATATATATATTATTTTTTTCGTGAATTATTCAATAACCAAGTAGATCCTCCTCCTCATCGTCAAAACTGTCCTCGTCTCCGGGCTCACCTAACGCGTTCACAAATTCTAAAATATACACAAGATTATCCGATTCTTATGCAACCATATTCGCCTACCGTAAAAATCAATTCGCCCGTCACCATCAACATCTACTTCTTTGATCATGTCTTCAACTGAAAATAACAATAAAATTGTATTATTTTTATTACAGTTACGATATTCATAACTACTTACTTTCCTCCTCTGATAAATCTTCACCTAAGCATTGTAGGACGGCCCTTAAATCGGAAGCCGTAATATATCCTCTATTGTGTTTATCGAACACGCGAAAAGCATCCCTCAATTCCTTTTCTTCGTCTCCCGGCTGAATAGCCGCATCAGCTCCGCCGCTCGCTGACCACGCTATATCCATGAATTCCTCAAAACTGACGTTTCCATCGCCTGCAAAGATTGCAATGATGAAAAGAAATTGAAAAAATATTTAAAGCAAATACCATCGGCGTCGACCTCTTGCAACATCTGTTGCAACTCTTCGCTCCTGGCGAATTGACCCAGAGATCGCATCACCCTCCCAAGCTCTTCCTTCGTAATGCTACCATCACCATCTTTATCGAACAATCTGAACGCTTCGCGAAATTCTTAAATAAAACTATTATTATTGCAATATTTAACATCAATTAATGCGAAAGAACCTTTCATTTGACTCTTGGAGACGTTCGCGTATCTTGCGGAATTCTTCGAGATGCGGCATTTCTCCGTTGATTTCGTTGTTCGCAACAGGGGCACCGGCCTATCCGGTGGTGGATTTGGATCAATCAGTTGGTCGGGATTTGGCCCAACATCTCGATCAACGATGTTTCGTGTCTTAAAAAAAAATATATATATATATATATATCAAAACTAAATAGCTTCATCAATCATGCGATAATACCATCAAATCCTTAATGTGATTAACAATTGGCGAAGAAGTAAAGAAATTGTTGACAGCGCTGAACAATTTGTTGCCCTCCAGTTTGAAAGCTTTCCGTTACAGGATATTTGTTTAAAAGAAAATATAGAATAATCTGAAAAGTTATGCAAATGGTTACGTAATGCGTTGAAAAGTGTGTTGCATACATTTAAGAAAAATAAGCTTATTTACCTATTATTACGTTCAATTGTATTTTTAATAAGGGCGGGTGTCCGTTTATTTTGCACACTGCACCAAATTCTGAATCGGAACTACCCCCGAGGCGACTATTGGGCGTTGTGTCGCGCCTGCGCTGCAATCGCCGCACATCATCAATCGTACAAATTTTCAACTCGTTCCTAAACGCAATAAAATTCTAATTTCTCATAGGAGAGAGCACTTCTTCGGAGACTTGTATTGAACATGCAATGGACATTATATAATTAAGCAAACAAAGAATACGTTCGTTGCGGGCATTCAGTCATTTAGTATCAATTGAACCTAATTCAAGGTTATTAAATTGAATTCGTCCTCTCTTGAGAAAACGCTTCAATGGATGTACGCGTAGGGAAGTACTCTACAAAGCACACTAATTTCGATGAGAGTGTCGTGACCTCTGCTATGCAATAATTGAATATCAATCAATTATCATTGAAGAAGAGAAAATGAAATATGCATTATAGAAGCGTTATTGCTCCCAGTCGATCAGATGGGATCGGATGCTGCACGTAACGGATGCTGCACAGAATCCCGATGTTCGGATAAGGAAACAATGCGGTTTATATGTTTTGCAGTTGGTAGTAACAAGGGATATTTAGGCGGTGGCGTGATTCTTCAAAAAAATCGTTAGCGAAAAGGGATTTTGATAGCGCATGACCGTCGGGTAATTTTGCATGTACGATTTCAAACTGTACAGCACACCATTGATACCACCATCATAATTTCCTTTAATTCACATAACGCGGATTAAGAAATTATATGGGTGGACTTTGGAATTGTAAAGAAATGAATGAGGAGGAGAACGCCGTGCATTTG
The DNA here is from genome assembly GCA_963457615.1 of Nicrophorus investigator. Taxonomy (NCBI): domain Eukaryota; kingdom Metazoa; phylum Arthropoda; class Insecta; order Coleoptera; family Silphidae; genus Nicrophorus; species Nicrophorus investigator. Next base: position 30,643,956 of record OY735141.1, read on the forward strand.
AAAATGACGGTAAACAGCGGAAACCGTTGAATACGATGCTCGGGTATAAAAGAGACAGACTCGCGGCACCGGCTTTCAGAGCTGCACGTAGACTCGCGGTGAAAACGTTGAAAGCAAATTTCCATTAATTTTTCCAAACATATCATTCTAAAATGGAAGGTTTTTTGCAAAAGAAATACAAATTGGCTACCAGCGAAAACTTCGATGAATTCATGAAAGCCGTCGGTGAGTGAAGATTATCTACTCTTCTATATTTATTTATTTTTTAAACTTGCACACGTACCGATCACCTCACTTTCGAGTTATATATAAATATTTTAAATATACCACTTTTTTTTTTCTTCTTTCGTGTACGCAAAAACGAAATGCGAAGAAACGGAAATTTAACAATACATAATAATGTAATAACGCTGCGTGCAGCAATAAAAGATTGTGCAAGTAACAGTAATACAGTACATACAGGTTACAGTGAATCTGAAAAAAAGAATTGAAAATGAGTAAAAACGACAACATTTTTCATTATTATCGTGTGGATGTAGTTTATATGCATCGGGTTGATGACCGAACAAAACACACCTTCAACCCCACCTCGTATTAATTACTTTACTGGTTTCGCTTGAATTTGATACGTGCTATATATAAATTTACACCGCAACGGACGGGCTTCAGTTACTATCGTATGCGAAACTCAGTTTTTCTATTTATATCGAATTATTGAAATTGATAATTCCTAATATAAATTACAAATAAATAAAAATTCATTGTAAAAAAAAGTGTAAAAATAACATTTAGATTATAATTGTAGATAATTCCATTGACAAAATAATACCCTGTGATGCTTTTATCAATTAATATATTTGATATGATGCGCAACAAATTAAAATAAAATATATATATAACATTTTATATGACTGGTATTTTATTAAGTAAGGTTCTTTATAAATTTAAATTTAGACGATTCATCGTCACGTTAAAGAATAACATATTTTTCGAACAATATTCATTATACAAACAACAATAGTTGAGGAAAGAATGTGCATATTTAATTATTTAAATGCTTCGCTTATTATTTATGTCTCTCAGTTAGGGTTAGGTTAACCGGTTTTACCGGAACATTAAGACAAAAAAAAAACGGTAATGTAAGTAATAAAGCCAACAATGACTTCTGTTTTCAGAACATTAATTTACTATCAACAATTCTACCTTATGTTTCCCATGAATTTATTGTTGAGAATTAATTTTCAAGAGCGACACACAAACCTTTCATATTTTATTGTTCATAATCAATTTCAGTTGAATTAATCTGCAATTAATAAAAATGTTGTGTCTTTCATTAAACGTTTAAATTTAAGACTTGATGCACAACTGAAAATGAAAGCAGAAAAATGAGTAAATCACGAAATATTTATGATTAAACTTTTATTAGAACTTAATAAGTTATTGTTAATTACAATACTGAATATTGCTTGTTAATAGGTATATTAGTACTATCACTCAAAAATATCGTTTTTTTACTTAAAATTTCACCTGTAATTTTGGCAAATTTAAACTCATCAGTGTTTTGCTCCGCAAACATTGTGTTGTATAATTAAGAAACGAAATAAAATTCAAACGATAAATCATCGTAATTTGCAATGTTTACTGCTTATGTAGCGATTATTCGAAGGCTGCGTTTCTAACATGGATACATACGTAAAATATACACCTGAATGTGTTTACAGCAACAACAAAAATAAGTATTTATTTTTAAATTATACGTTTATCAGTTCGTCCACAATATTTACATATGATGTAATTATTATCGGAATTATGAGTTTCTGTCTGCGTTAATGATTAATCGGAAAGTTATTTACAAAAACGGATGAATCATTAATCTTAACGGTACAACAATAGGTGAGCGAAATACACATTTTCCGTTTCTTCTCGTCTGCATCGAAGGAACATTTTTGTAACGTTGAATGCATTTTTCGATTCGATTAAAGCAGGTCGCAATACCTGTCTTCTCTTGTCTCCTTTTTTTTTTCGTTTGGTCGCAAGATAAGAAGTCCGCTCCGTATGCAAAAGAGCGAGCGAGAGAGAATTACATTTATTAACCCGAATAGCTAAAGGTCGCACTTTATCGATGATTAAATTTAATCATAACGTATAAATACGGCTGTGATTGTACCGAGAGAATCAGTACAGTTTCTCATTCGCTAGACAAACATTTAACTCTATCAAACAACCAAGATGGAAGCCTTCGTCGGTAAACAATACAAATTGGAGTCGAGTGAGAAATTCGATGATTACATGAAGGCCGTTGGTGAGTTTCGATTCAAAAACTAACCTTTTATTTCTATTTTTCGTTTATGATAAATATATTCTGTTTTCTAAATAATAAAATGAACGATGCGCCGGTTTTTTCCCAAACAAAACTCGCTACTTTTTTTTTAGTTGCGAAGGTCATCGGGTCCATAATCCAAAGGTACATAAATTTGAAACGATTAAAGTACGCAAATTTATATATAAAAAATAAATAAACGGGACGAACGACGATCAAAGTACGAGAAATGTTATATAGCTGATAGAACATTGATTGATAATACTTGTTAAACATGAAAAGGCTTTTTATTTCTTGCTGGTTTTTTTTCTTTTCCTCTAATTGCAAATTTTATCATGTAAATGTCTTCCAGGTGTTGGTCTTGTGACCAGAAAGATGGGAAACGCTGTATCTCCCGTCGTCGAATTGAAGATGGACGGTGACCAATATGTCTTGTCGTCCACCTCCACCTTCAAGAACGTCGTCACCAAGTTCAAGCCCGGCGTTGAAATCGACGACGAAACTCCGGACGGCAGGAAAGTAAAGTCCACTTACAACGTAAGCGGTAATGTCATCACCGAAAAGCAAGTTGACGCTTCCGGAAAGGTCACCACCATCGACAGGACGTGGTCCAACGATGAAGTCAAGATGGTAAAAATGTTTATTTTTCTCTTGTCCGCAAATTATATTCATACTTATATTTCCGCAGGTATTGAAAGTCGACGATATCGTCTGCACCAGAATCTACAAGGCCCAAGCCTAAATCGAACTTTCAAATAAAAAATTTAAAATTTTCTAACGCTTAGGAAAAAAAATTAATTGTTAAAAGCGCTTATTTTTTTTTTGTATTACAAATACATCACTGAATATTCGAAACGCACTTGAGTTATTCATTCTCCCCTCACCACGCTCCCAACATAACGCATTGCTAATTAATCCATATATAGATGTTAAATTATACACGTTGAAATATAATACAAGTGCTAACTTCGCACATATTACGGTTACGTTCGATCCAAAGATATCAATATATTTACAAGCATAAATTGCAAGACCGAATTCCTTTGTAATCCACAATTATGCACGCAGCTGCGCTTTTATTCAATAGCAGATTTAATAAAAAGGGGAGTGAGAGTGGACCGTTATTACACTCGTACAAAAATACCCGTAGATTCGTGGAAAATTTTACCCAAATTGTTGCAATTATCTAATATTAAGTTGTTTTTTTTATCAATAATTACTCTAAATTATGTGATTCATTGGAATCTATTTTTATGCTATTTATTTACATAACATCGTACGTTCGTAAACAACCAATAAATAAGATTGATAGATTACGCTATCGCCAGTTGCATAACGTCAAGTGTAGTCCTTATCACGCAATCTGCCTCTTTTTTTTGTTAATAAAATTAGGTTTTTTTTTTCAATTCAATTATGTTAAGATATCAGGTATCTGATTGATTGGTTTTCTATTTGCTTTAGCAGTGAAATCTTCAATTAATCTATTTATTGTTTTTGCTATACGTATTTTATTTATTTATTTATTTTATATATAACCGGCAATGCAAATCGAAACACCTCTCTGCAGTTCTATCAAATTACATTTTTTGTTTATAACACGCAGTTTATGTAAATATTTTTATGTTTAATGTAGGGAACGTATTTCATTTCAATTTCGATCATGGTTTATTTCTGAATAATACAAATAATAAATATTGTGAGATTCTCATTCAAACAAGTATAATTGTTCACAGTTTATGTATATTCAATTCCCAATGAAATAATACTTGTGTTGGTGTGAATTGGATATGTGAAAAAAAAAGAAAAACAATTAACATGCAAGTATGGAAACCTCCCAGACGGTTGTTGTTATTGTTGTAACAAATCTGTATAATCAGGACCGGCGATAGCTAATCATTTAGCCTTGCTAAAACATGTGAAACTTACTTCATGCAATAAATAAATTTTAAGTTTTGCTTGTATTTTATATGTATATACTTGAGCGCATTTGTTAAGTTTAATATCATGTATCTTATTGGAAGATTTGGTACATTTCTTCTGAAAAAGCCTATAATATTGGGGGTTTTGCGATGAAGAGAAAATATTTGTAAGGCGGTCCTACAGCTGAGCCGGTCCTGGCTGCATCATTAAACTTCAATATCGAAAATTCTGAAAACTTTGTACGTTCGTATGAACATAGACTATGTTTACGAGAATATACTTAAGGTTTATTATTCTTGTTTTCTAAACAGATTTAGTATTCGAATAGTATTGTTGATGATTTTAATCTCGGTATATAGTGTTGCCTATGTAGGTACTTTGAATGGATGGATGCGCCATCTTTGAGAATGCGATTGGAATAGATATTTTGCTAGAGCGGTAACGGGACATTTACAGCTGCTCACTATATCTGTTCTCTTTATCTATCTAATTTTTGGGCGTCGACCAGAATGGGATAGAGTGTGTACGTTCACCGGTATCGAATAATTCCACCAAGCAATACTCGTTCTGTCATCCGTGAATATAGTAGTGGTGGTGGTGGTGGTGTATGCTTGTACATTTTACTCTTGTTATTTGTATGCTATTTCCGCGGGTCTGTCAAAATTCGTACGTCTTCTGTTCGTCGTTAACCGTTCGTGTATTTCCCTAGTGTAAGTGGTTATGTGAGTTCACAGTCTGAGTCATTTATTATTTTTTTTCGGGTAATACAATTATCACCATTAGAGTGAAAAGTGTTTAGTGCGATTGTAATTGTTGATTTAGTATGGCTGCGGCCTCGGCCTCTATATTTTGTGATTTCCTTCGTTTTGTATGAATAGCAGAAAAAATATACACATACTACTCATAATACACAGTTATATATACTTATAGGAATATAATCAATACAGGTTAATAATGTTTTTATATCTTTCTCTCTACTCTGCTTCATAACATATATACAACATACATATATAAAAAAAAAAACGAAATAAACTCGTGTACTTTCTCTGCCTATTGATTAGTTTTGCTTTGCTACTTTCTTTAAAATGCAGGTAGTTGCACCCTTATCACAGATATTAGACGTTTTCCTCGATAATTTTGTATCTTATCTTATCACTCAATATATCGATCTATCGACAATACGTATTTTTGAACGAGAAAAATAATTACAATAGAATAAAGTTATAAAACATGTCAAAGTTTACAACTTGAGTTATTGTAAATATTTAATAATCTGTTACAATTATGCATGCATTATATGCGCAACATTCCTCAATGTGGTATTAATATTAAATCAACATTTTTTTCTTCTTATTTGCTTTATTGCAATCTACAAGGCATCAATACATTAACATTTATAATACAAGTTTGCATACTTCTTCTTGACATTTCGTATTTAATAGCCAGTTTATCTGGGCAGAATCGCCTGTATTTATTACGTAATTTCTTGTATTTCTCTTCAACAGAATTGAATATGTTTTGTATTTGACGTTAGGTTCATGCGATGTTTAACTTTATAAAGAAAGCTGGATCCGGAGTGACCAACGATAAAGATGAAAAGGAAAAGAGGAAACGAGATAAGAAGGACCGAAAGGAGAAACAGAAACGCGAGAGAGCCAGTATGTCGCCGGAAGAGTTGCTGCGGCTGGACGAGGTGCCCCTTGTGTAAATAAATTATTGTTTTTAGAGTTCGCTAATCTTTTAAGTTGAAGGTTCGAAAATCGCTGAAGATTACACGAAAACGAAAAGAAAAAGAGAAATTACCATCCGGCATAACGGCCGACTACACGGCCGATTTTTTGGCCAGTTTGGTCGATCCCATGAGCATTACCAATTTTAATCATCTGAACGATGGTCACACGCAATCGGACAGTTCCGAGACGAGTCTGAACAGTCTGAGCAAGGGCGGTATGCCCCCTGTACCGCCGCGACCGCCGAAACGGGGGATCCTGAAGATGCCCAGAATTAGTGTATATAGTGAACAGCCGACGACTCCAACGCAAAATCCGACCGATTCTGATAGTCTAATTAGGAACACTTTGCAAAACGAAGTTATAGCATACCAAAATTTACCACAGAACGGGTTCAACGCTGATGCGAAATTAGGAAATCTTTTAGTTATCACCACGGCATCCCCGAGCAACGACTCATTGACGGATACAACGAACAGTTCCTTTGCAACACCTCCGTTTTCCCTGAGTCCCGTGGGAGAATCGCAGGGATTTAACAGGTTTTTTTAAAAAAAAAAGCAAGCAACAAAAATGAGTGTATTTTATTGTTAAAATTGTTCCCAGATGGTCTCACACCGCAACGTTCGATGATTTCAATTTATCTTTACCGCCGATTGTACCGCTCACCTTACCCAAACCGAGAACGCTGTCCATCAACAGGCAGCCGCCGCCGAGAAACGATTTCGGCTTTTCGCTGAGGCGCGCTATGGTGTTGGACAGAGATTCCGGCAATTCTTCAATATCGATGCGAGCCGTCATTTTTGCAGAGCCCGGCGCTATTGTGCAACATCAAAATGAGACTGGTTTGCTTCCGGGTGATAAATTGCTCGAAGTGAACGGAGTCAAAGTTGGAGAAAGAAGTCGTGATGATATTATAGATTTAATCAAAGCTTCGGGCGAAAGCGTCACACTGAAGGTATTTATTCTTTCTATACAATGACATAACAATTTGAAAGAACCAAAAAAATAAAAATCCATGTGATCGGTTTTCAAAGAAGTAATGTTACACTCAAAAGTTATAACAGTATCAAATGCTTTAAGTATTCCGTTCATAAATTACACGCGACTTGCATCCCAAGTAGGATAGCGCTTTCTTCAAAATTCACTTCTATTTTCGTATAATACCTGTACGCTACAATTATCGACAGATTTTACAATCGTTTACTTCTCAAGCATATTGTCAGCGATGCTGATTAATATGAGACGTAACTGCAAATGATTATCGTCCCGTTGATATATAAATCTACTTTTCCTTTATTTCACACCTGGGATAGTTACAACAATGGCAAGAAATTCTACTGTTAAAAGTAGCGCGCTTATGAACTGAACGTGAATGTCGGTATTTTTGTTTTATTTGAGTTGCGTGAAAGGTTAGCAGACGAATCATTCAATGCATACACAAAGTTATGAAATATGACTTCACAATTTATGTGGTAAAACATTCTTTTTACTTTAATACATTATTATTTACAAATTATTATTATTTGTTTTCTTCAATTTTCTTATCAAGGATGTAGAACAACCGCATCGGTTCGCCTTAGCGGTTCTGGTTCGATTTATATTTAAATAATTACGTAATTTATGTATTTGTAATGACACAGTTATTTTGAATATGTAGGTTCAACCCGTGGCCGAATTGAGCGAATTAAGTAGACGTTCTGGACAAGACGGAAGCGAAATATTTTTAGATGATGCTAATATCAAAGGAGGAACATTGCGACGCTCCGGTAGCCGAAGATTCAACGTAAATATGACGGTAAATTACACAATCATATTATAGCATTTATTTGCTCAATAATTGGGTGATAATTTTTGTCTAAACACATTAAACGGAACACGAATACCGTTCTTTTAAGGAGCAAAAAAAAAAAACGGGTCACATATGAGCACGTCTCGAATGATTATATTAGTAAGTTACACAATTGGATTTCATTAAAAGTCAAAGCCGTCATTTTTAGTATAAAAAAAATACCAGGTGATTCATTTTATAATACCATACTGGTAGAAAGTGAAAAAGAAACTAGTTGTTTTTTTTTCGGTGCTTGCTCAATATAAATAGATTTAAAACACATCAATTTAATCGATTTAAATATTCGTTAATTACATTGGTTTCTCGGGATATTTAAATCAGTCCAATTATGCAACGTCACTCGTTTATGGGAAGAGTGCGAATACGTGTAACGTTAGTTATGCAATTGCATTTTTTAAAGGAATTATTCAAAAATTAGGCGTAGTTATGTATTAGCATTTTCTTTTCTGTTTGCGCTTACTCCGTAGTATTGCCATCACGATCTTAACTCGACCTTGTCGCAACTGCTGCAGCGGCAGAGACACCACGAACATAGTGCACACACCCGTTCGAAGAGAAAATAATTTGATTAGCATACTTATACGCATATCTTCAGTCACATATATTTGAATGTTCCTTTCGTGTTAGAAATACAATTATACAAAATCTCTTCGGCGTTAATTCGTTAATTAACGCCGATGAAAACTAGAAGCAGTGATTTTTTAATTTGAATTAATTAGTGTGCAGTGGTTATTTTCAACATCTTGATTCATTCTTTGCCAGTGGGTCGAAGATCACAGAGGCGTGCGTACGTTTCGTTCGGTTATTTCATTTTTGAGCAAATGTTTCACCAGCTTTCGCCCTTCGAAAACTCTCTGCGCAACGGCGGCCCCAGCAATGTTGGAAATAAAAAGTGCCATTCGAAATGCACGGGGAACGTGCACGGTATCAGGGCTGCGGAAAAAGAAAGATCCAAGATAAATCGTCAGATTACAACTGGAAAGAAATTGTCAAGTAATTCCAGATGCACCGACAGGAATGGTAAACATATTCTAGACATATCTTATTTGCAATCTGCGGCCCTCTTCCGCAAAATCCCTGGCTATGAACTGCAAGAAAGGTTCTGGTTCAAAGATTTGCTAAACGTTCAGTGTTTAAATGCTTTCAAGGTAAAATGAGAAGAATCATTGTTTATATTATTATTTTCTTCGTCGTATTGTAATTATGTTTATGTGATTATATAAATCTTGTGATTTGTATGGTTTCATAGAAAACGTTCAAGTGATACAAAAAATATATATTACCGTTTATATTTTAGTTTTATTCTTGTTGGCAGTTCAGTAAAGTGTGATTTATTGCATTTCCATTCATAAAATTGAGATTTGTCTAATTACGAGTACAACTTGAATTATGTTTACTATAACTAATCTTTTATTCATTAGGCAACATTTTATTAGTTCATTTCTGGTAATTTCATGTAGGCAACTGATTTGTACCAAAAAAATAAGTTATTAAATGTTATTTCGTTTTTTTGGTTTAGGCAAAAAGCGAGGAACAAATTGCGTCTGAAAAAGAATGGTTGGACGCCGAAAAGATGTGGCTGATGCATCGCGGGGGATTTTCTATGGCCAGAAAACTAATCGTACCGGATTTGGAGCCTGGAAAATTGAGATTGCAGATCGAACAAACTGGAGAGGTGATAACCGTGGACGAAGATGATGTGGAAAAGTCGAATCCGCCGCAGTTCGATAGGGCCGAAGATTTGGCGTCGTTGCATCAGCTGAACGAATCCAGCATTCTGCACACACTTCGGCAAAGATTTGCAACTAATTTGATACACACGTACGCCGGAAATTCTACCCTTTTAGTTATAAATCCAATGGCACCACTATCCATTTATTCGGAGAAGGTTGTAGCTTTGTTTAAGGGCTGCAAATCTGAGGATATGCCTCCGCATATCTATTCCATGGCGCAATCCGCTTACCATAACATGCTGTCTGCGCGAAAAGACCAAACGCTGTTGTTCCTGGGTAGAAGCGGTTCGGGCAAAACCACAAACTTCCGACACTCCATTCAATATTTAATGACCGCCGCAGGATCAGTGAACAAAATCTTAACAGTTGAAAAATTGTCAGCGATTTGGAACATTCTGGAGAGTTTCGGCAATTGCCGGACCGTGATGAACGGGAACGCAACTAGGTTTACACAAATTTTTAGCCTTGATTTTGACCAGAGCGGAAGTATAGCTTCTGCCAGCATACAGATTTTGTTGCTGGATAAGACGAGGATCACGAAGAGAATGGACGGCGAGACGACGTTCCATATAATGAACAGATTGCTGTGCGGAGTTGAAGGAAACTTGAGGAAGGAATTGTTTTTCGACAGTTTGACGGGAAACGAGCAGAACGCGTTCTTCGTGCAACTGCAAAAGCTGGAGGAGAAGCACAGGGCTCAAACCGATTTCGGAAAAGTACTTAATAGTTTCGAGGTTCTGGGTGTGCACGAATCGGATTTGAAGATCATTTGGAGCGTGCTTGCGGCGATATTTCATCTCGGTTGCGCGGGAGCAGCTAAAAGTGAGTTGAAAGAAAATAATAAACGAAAGAGATGTGTTAATTAATTTGTTATTTCATAGATTCGAATTCTAACAAATACCAATTTAATAATCCGCAGGCTGCCCAGAAAGCTGCCTTACTTCTGGGCAGTTCGGTTGAAGATTTATCGAGAATTATTTTTGGTATGTCTTCCGGTGGTCTTACGACGCCGAATGCTCCCAGAGCACCATTCAGGACGCCATCTCCAACTGACAGAACTTCCGATCGAGAGTTGACGGGTTTAGAGGCTCTGGAAGGGATCATCACCGAGCTGTACGCCGAAGTGTTCAACTGCGTCGCCAGTTTGATAAATAAATCGATTTCGGCTTCGGCGAGTACGGTTAATTCTTTGCTTCTGGTCGACTCGCCGGGATTTCAAAATCCAGCGTCATGCGGCCGACAGGCCGGTGCAACTTTCGACGATTTGTGTTACAACTATCTGCAAGAACGACTTCAATTGCTATATCATCATAGCAATCTGGTGACACCTAAGGATCGATACGAGCAGGAAAATATAAGCGTCAATTTGGACGAGCACATGGCTAATCCCAGTCACATTGTAAATTTATTGGACAAGACAGCTCAAAACACTGTCGTCAGAACATCCCAAATCGACCTACGCGAAACGGATCGCAGAGGACTGTTATGGCTTTTGGACGAGGAAGCCATATATCCTGGCTCGACGGACGATTCCTTCATCGAACGATTATTCACCCATTACGGAGATAGAGACTATCAGCAACTTTTACTTAAATCATCGGGAAATCATCAATTTATTTTGCAGCACATGCAAGGCACAAATCCCGTCCTTTACAGGGCCACCGGTTGGCTCAAGTGCAGTCGCGAGAATCCTGTAAGAAGGGCGGCACTATCGATCCTTCAAGATAGTTGCAAGTAAGTGAAACCAATAACTATCATCCTTCCGCAAACTGTAATCAATGTTATGTTCTAGGGAAGACTTCAGTAAACTATTCGTGAATTCGCGTGGACTTGGGACAACAAGTTACAATGGTTCACTCGTCGGCATAGAAGGATCGCAATCGTTGCGACGTGCCTCCAGCATCCGAAGAACGTTTACCGCTGGCACGGCGGCGATCAAAAGGAAATCCATTTGTTTGCAAACCAAATTCACCGTTGATGGTTTAGTGGAAACTCTGCGAAGAACCAAAATTCGCTTCATTCAATGCATATTGCCACAACACAATGCTGGTCTTTGTGAAACGAATTCAGCTCTAATATCGACCAAAAACGATAATGGGGTACTGAATGTTCCATTGTTACGTTCACAGGTAATTTATTTATTTACACACTTAAAATAAGTTGTTAAATTTGGTTTCATTTCAAGATTCGCGGTGGACAAATCCTGGACGTCATCCGACTTCACAAGCAAGGGCTTCCCTACTTCATGCCGTTGGGTGAGTTCCGTCGCAGATTCCGATTACTGGCGTTCGACAATAAAGTTGCCAACAACGCATCCGTCTTGGATGAGAGGAGAGCGGTGGAGGATATGGTTTCAGTTATGGATATGGACCCATCTGGTTACCGCATCGGATTAAGCCAAGTAAGTGTGCATTATTGCAATGACTTTCATAAAATGTATACAAGTGTTATCTGCAATTTCCAAAAGTCCTAATATGAAAAGGGGAGAAAATATCTCATGTTTTCGCCGCTCGATCCTAAATAAGCGAAACGATCTTTTTTTTTTGTACGTGGATTAAAGGTTTCTAATCATGTCCGGTTTGACTTACATACCCATTTGAAATTGTTTTAGAATGTATATAGGTGTATGCACCTTATTCAGAGAGCGGTGCGTCTAAATACCTATTTTTGAATCAATCGAGATCACCGTTGACCGCATTTTCTATAGATGCATTTTGCTCAAAGAGCGCATATTTTTTATTTTTTACTAAACAATGTTAATATTCAGAATACCCTCAATATTCATATAAAATAAGGAAAGTAGTTAAATTTTTGATTGCCATAATTATAGAGTTTATTTGTATATGACATTCGCTAATTATTGAACGTAGTAAACATGCATTAACGTGCACTCATTTGCTTGCCAATAAACTTGGTAATTAATACTGATCTAAAAATGGCTATGGTTGAAATGGCTATTCAAAATAAAAATAAAAAAACAAATAACGCAATTTGATATTGATTGAATCTCTCTGCTTTTGATTAATTAATAAAACATGTTAAAAATTTGACATTTTAAAATTTTTGGTTAAACAAGTTTTTTTTTTGCAATGAAATTTTAAAATTAAATGTTTTCAAACTGAGGCTTATAAATAGAAAATTCATAAAAAAAATATTTGTAAAAATAACTATTATCATGCAGTAAAATTGTATTTTATATCTATATCTCCACGAGTACACAATACGATTATGTTATCAAATGCAAAGAATAAAATTTGTTCATGCAAGAGCTGGCTGAATTTCAAAACATTAAAATTGTTCCACTGTCAACACAAAGTTTAAAAATCATAAATCTAGTGGAATAAATTTGAAAAATGAATTGATTGTCAGATACGAAAGAAAAATTTCTATATAGTTTACGGATTGAAGTGTTCCAGCTAAACTACTAATACAACCTTGTTTTTTTTTTAAATATTTATTTATCCTAAATGAAATTTAACATTATTTGTTTAATGCACCAAAATAGATCAGTCAGCATTCATTAAACGCGTATTTAATACGTAAACAATTTATCGTGCGATAAGCAAATATGCATTAATTGGATGTTGAATTCCATTTACGATGTTTGGATACGCACAGTGGCGGATTAATACATCTAACCAATATTTTTGGAACCCCCAAATATATTTATTTTTGACCTCAAAACAAATTTCAATATAATTTTAGTTAGACCTAGCTGTTAAGAGGAAAAAATAGATCTGACTTGAGCAGAGAAGTCTACTGATACACAATTTGTGCGGCTGACATCGCTGTACGTTCGCACGGATATTTGTACGTTAAAATGATGCTGGTGAATGCGAGTTGATGATTCGCATTTCATAAATAATTTTTAAATGCGTTAAATTTGTTTCAATATTAATGTTGTCAAACGGCGATTAGCTCATGCATATTGAAAAACGGATTTTGGACTGATGACCTCTTTTTACCAAATCGGAACTGTTTACGTTTCGTATTTTGTTCTTTGTAATTGTGTCCGCATTTCCGTATTTGATACTACATAGTATTTATCATAATCCATCGTTAACTATAATGGCGGCCTCGATGAAAAGACGCGTGTTGTTATATAAGGAAAGACGATAAGAAAGACTTAACTAAATCTGGAAACGATTTAACGAAAAAAAAAGAAAACAATGCGACAATCTTGCATACAAAAGTAAGTGTAAATAAAGTTGACTGCATCTATTGTGGAAGTTATTTTTTTGACCGTGCTGTACATCTCGACAGATTAACACATGATCCGACGGTCGCCGCATCTAATTTAAGCGAAAGTCCCCTGGGAGTTGATGAAATGAATACAAATTAGATACACTCGCATCGAATTCTCATTCTAATACTAAGAATATTTAATATACAATATGCTGCATTACGCATTTTTTGTAATGTATTGTTGAATCATATTGAATAAATAACTCTTAATGATAATTAAATGTTTGATTATTTCTTCAATAGAAACGTTAACAACGCTTATAAACTAAATTTATATTCATAGTTAATTGCGGACATGAGAGAATCTTGTGACGTCGAGTGGGTTCAAGAATTTAACATGTTATTATTAGGTTATTGTATGAATGATGAACGTACCATCGTTTTTGGAAAGTAAAATAAATAAATGTAGCATACTTTTATTATTTTTGTAGATTTTTTGTCCGTGAATTTTATGTAAGAAATTAATTATATTTGTATGTGCGTCGTATGGTAATAATGCATTATTACCATACGTATAATTTGAAAATATTAATCGTTTATGTGCGTGCATAAGAAATAGTTGTACGATCGGAAGAAATTCTAGTGAAAACTGTTGTACGTATATATTGAACCTGTCGCACCTGTATAGTCTGTTACCTGTTTAGGTTATTACTTGTATGGTTTACAGTTGTAGCTAAGGCGAAGAGTCTAAAGAAATTCAGTGATGAAACATTCGCGCGCCGCAACACTTCCTACTTATATATGTATATATATATATATATGAAGAAAAAAAGCACAGCTAACTGTAAATTAATTAACCATCCTCATTAAATATATCTATATCTACATATACGAAAAGAAAAGAATGAATAAAAAACGAATCGAATCGACGAATCTGGGTTAAACAAATAACGGCGTGCCGCTCTTTATTTTTATATTCAAAATTGATTAATTCGGCGTCGGTGCTAAATCTCGGTAGTCCGTGTTTTTCGGTTCAAGCGTTTCTGCGGTTTCTCAATAATGCTCCGTTTCATCATGGACACGGTTGAATATTTCGTGTTGTGTTTTTCAACTTGAACTTGAACTATTTTTATATAAACACACATTTAAACGACGGAATTGCAAAGTGTGTATATCATTTTAAAATATAAAGGAAACAATACTTTCTCCTGTCGTATAAAGTAGAAAGTCGCTTTACGCACGCTACAAATTCACTTTAAAACTTTATAGCCGCTTCGAGCATCGAAATAGAAGGATTTACCGCAAATCTACGTATCAAATCGGTTTTATCTCTGCGACCTCGCGAATGTTAACAGGTGATTCCGCCAAACAGATGCAATCCAACCAGTGTAATTTGAGTGTCGTCAAGAGGAAAATAGTTGGCTGCAATCGGAAAAGTGATGAAGTGAATATGTGGAAGAAACAGACCGGTGGCCAAAATGCAGTCGAATCGCGAAAAATTAAGTGCGGTGCGAACACGAGAAGCGTAGAGAATGTGAAAAATGATAAATTAAAATTTGCCATAGATCATTTCGATAAAATCTTGAACGAATATGGTGCGGAAGCGACGGTAAAGAGCAAGCCCAAATTGCAGAAAGCCAAAACCTGCAGCATAATTGAGTCGAAATGTATCTTGAAGAAGGGCATCGTCAGAAGCGATTCCGTCGCTACGTTGTATGGGGCACAAAAGACGCAAAGTTTGCAAAGGTTGACAGACCAGAGCGGAACGAGAGGCACGGAAATGCAAATCACAAAAATTGTCAAAGCTAAATGTGAAATTGATTTCATAAACAAAAATAAATCGAAAGAAAGCATCAACATATTGAGGAAGAATAATTTGCAAAATATGAAATCGGCTACGTCCAATAATGTAAAGCAAGTAAAGAATACGAACACGAGAGGCTGCTCCATAAGTGGCAGCGCGAATAATGTAACGAAAACAGTTTCCAAAGGACTTAAAGTAAAAGAAATTCAACGTACACTGCTCACGAATAATTGTGAAAGCAAAGTTAAAACATTTGTAAAGCGCATAAACAGTTTGCCGGTTTCCTCACCGTTTATAGTAAATAGTAAACAACAATTAAGCAAACCGAAACAGGCCAACAAAGAAATTGAAGTTAAAGGAAGGTCTCCGTCGAACAACAGCGCGGCGCAACTTGCCGCAAGAAAACAACCGGCGTTGAGTAAAATACCAATTTCGAGGGAGTTAAACAAGAGCATTCCAAACGGTCTAAACGTAGACCGAAATTTGAGTAGTGCGTTTAAAACTAAGAGCATGCTGAATTTAAATGTATCGACAAGCAGAAAGGGCGATGTCATCGGTAGATTGCAAAGCAACAAAAGTCAAAGCGATATTTCTAAATCGAATTGCAATTTCGGTACGAAGAAACGAATCTTCGAAGCGAAATTCGCGGTCGTCTCGAAAGAAAAACCGTCAGCTGTATTAAAGCAAAACGATTCCAAGAAGAAACCCTTCGAAAAGAGCGACAGCGGCATCGAATTAAGTGGCGGCAGCGTTAAAACCAATTACAGCTCCGACGAAAATTCAGATGATAGCGGAAATATGTCCAGCGGTGTCGATGAACCTAAACAGCACTCGTTTTCAAGTTCACAATCAATTTTGCAAACAAAATCGAACGAGGTTCAGCGAGATTATTAATTGCAATTAAACATTTTTGCTTATATTTTTTTTTCGTTTTACTCTTTCAGATTTTCTTCAGATCCAGAACGCTCACGGATTTGGAATCGCAGCGAGATGAGAAACTCGCAGGTATGGTCGTTCATCTGCAAGCTCATTGCAGAGGACATTTGGCCCGAAAGAAATTGGTGAAGAAGAAACTTCAGGATTTGGCTGTACGGTGTATTCAGAGGAATGTGAGGAAGTTCATGCTGGTGAGAGATTGGCCCTGGTGGAGACTCCTGGTGCGGGTTTCTCCACTTCTGAACGTCCACAGAACGGAAGAACAACTGCGACAAAAATCGGTAATTTCGAACTTTTTAGCAACGAAAAATCGTGTCATTAACATTGCTTTGTACTTTTCTTAGGAGGAATTGGATTTGCTGAAAACTAAATTGGAAAAAATTGAATCGGAAAGGACGATGCTGAAACACGAAAATGATAAACTTGAATCGAAGGTAATACTTTTTTTTTTTAAATAAATTCATCGAACTGTTACTTTGATTGATAGCATCGGTGCATTTTTTAATCCGTTTTCGCATAGTGCGTCTAATATAAGTATATGTGCATCGAGAGATGTATAAATATAGTTGAAAAAGAAACATAGAGACAAATAGTATTGTGCACTTTATTTTTTTAATTTTTGGCAAATAGCCACATTAATACAGTAGATCGCAGTATATTTTTAGAAACAACGCGATGCTTATATATATATATATTTATGTATGCGTGTGTGAGTGTCTAAAAAATTGTATTAAAAATAACTTTTCTCAAAGATTTTAATGAACTTTGGGAAATTTTACTTAATTTTCTTTGATTGCTTTTGTTTAAAAATAAATTTTGAAAGATGCACATTTGCGTGTGGTGGGGATTCGTGGCTCAGTTACGAAGGAATTGCGTAAGAGTCAGTTGGAGCTTAGATTCGAACGCGTTTTGTGTGTGCAGTGCGAGCGGGGCCAAATATATTAAGATAATTAAATGCCGCACATACCGTCCAATGCATCCTCCAAATCGTCTTACGAATCCTCTTTATATCCCCGATATCCCATAAACACCTCGACATCATATTCCAGCAATGATTCCCTATACACTAAATCGTCCCCTTATTATTCCTCAGCCTCATCTACGTATCTTCCGCATAGAACCACCAATAATGATAACGTGTATCGGCTTCCACCTCTTGCACCGGAGCGACGATCCAGAAGAGCGGATCAGAGCTTTCAGTCGATTCCGCTCCGATCCGTTCTGTCGTCCCCAAGTCGTTCCATCGTATCATCCACTGCGTCCAGTCGTCGATCGGTAACGCCACGGAGAATATTTCCCCAGAATCACTCTTCCACGAATTACAATGATTTCGACGATAAAGATCAATCGCCTATTGTGTTCGACGCCAACTTGACTTTCGTGCTTGGATGCAAAACCAAAATGCGTTCGAATCTGACCCCAATCCCTGCGCATTTGGAAGATTCAACGGCCTCCAGTTATTTGACCAACAAAATTTCCGATTTTCTGAATCGGACCGATCACGTAATGGACGAGTGGAAGAATATGGATCGCAGGAAGAAGTACATAGACGTAGACAATGATTACTACGGCAAGAAGAGACTGGGAAAATCGCGTAGCGCAACAAATATAATGATTAAAGGATTTCAATATTACAGTCGAGCTAGCAGCTGTTCGAGATCTTCCATGGCTCGCGAATTGTCGGAAGATCGCACTGAAGATGAGGCACTATCAATATTCAGTCAGTGTAAAGTATAAACGTTTTCTAATATGTTTTTTACTTCTATTCTTCAGATGATGGAGATTTCCGCGGATTTGGCCGAGGAGCATTCAACTTCCACCTTGGCGGCCGAACGTCTGGATGCAGAAACCAATGAAAGGGTTCGCCTGGAACGCGAATTGAGCGAAACACAGCACAAGAACAAACAGCTGCAGCAAGCTTCGGAACGATTGGAGATGGAATTGTTATACGCTCGATCAGATTTGGATGGAATTTCCGAGGAGGACGATGAAGGTGAGGGTGAAGGTGTTTTTAAGCAACGCTACGAGAGGGTGGTGAAGGAACTGGAATTCACGAAACGCAGGCTGCAACAACAACACGAAGATGACCTGGAGCAGCTCGTCGGACTTAAAAAGCAATTGGAAAAAAAGGTAAATTGTAAAGGTGGCGAATATTACGTATATTACAATATTGTGTTATTTTGTCAAAGTTGTCCGATGCTTACGAGGAAGTTGAAGAGCAGCGTCAAGTAGTTGGCCAGTGGAAAAGAAAAGTTCAAAAGTTGAACGGCGAAATGAATGATTTGAAACATCTGCTCGAAGAACAGGGAGCCAGAAATAATTTGCTAGAAAAGAAGCAGAGGAAATTTGACTCCGAAACCCAATTGATGCAAGACGAGCTACGCCAAGAGAAGCTTATGAAAGAACGTATATGCCGAGAAAAAGAATTATGCATGGCGGAAAAATTCACGTTAGAAAGTAACATCGCAGTAAGTTTCATTAAAATAGATTACACATTGATCACGCACCACGCATATTATATTTAAATATTTTTATTAGGATATAAAACTAGAATTAGAACTGAAAGACGAGAAATTGGCGGCTTTCCAAAGTGAACTGGACGAATTAACGTACGGTGGTAAGACAGAGGAAGAAGTTACATTGTTGAGGAAACAAAAAATCGATTGCGAACGACGACTGCACGATCAGGAGGAAGAGTTGGATGAATTAGCTGGGCAGGTTCAGCTGCTGGAGCAAGCGAAATTGAAGCTTGAAATGAATTTAGAGCAGATGCGAAAGACCGGCAAAAAGGAAGCTCAGCTGCACGACGAGGAACTCGAGGAGGTAAGGTGCAATGCGCAGAAAAAGGTTAAAAGCTTGGAAGCGCAGCTGGAAAACGAACACGAGGAACGAACGATACTCCTGAGAGAGAAACACGATTTAGAGCGAAGGTTGATGGCAGCCATGGAGAATGATAATAACGAGAAGGCATGCGACGAAGCTCTGCTGCAAAGATTGAAGCGAGACTTGAAGAGAACCAAAGCGTTGTTAAGGGATACGCAAACGCAGCTGGAAAGAATGAAGGCGGAGACGCCCGGTAAGGCAATGATCAGGCAACTGAAGAATCAGTTGGAAGACATAGAATGCGCGAGAAGTTTGGCCGTGAAAGCGAAACAGACCCTCGAAGTTGAACTTTCCGAAACGCAATCGTTGCTCGAGGAATCCAACAGGCAAAGGAACGATGCCGAGGATAAACTGAATGCGGTGAATCGCGAAAGAAGCGACATGCAGTCCCAATTGGAGGAAAACGAGGAAGAACTGGCGGAAGTTCTGAAAAAGTATAAAGCGTCCGTCTCTCAGATGAGTTTGGATCAGTTGGCACTTCAAGAGCAGGTGTCTCTGGTGACCGATCTCGAAATCGAGAGAAACTCTTTACGCGAACAATTGGCGGAACTGACAACGAAATTGGAAAGCGTCGAAAGTATGGGCGATGCTTCCTCCAATTTAGTGATGAAAAGGTAGCGAAATTGATTAGTGCCCATAATTTTTTGAGCAGTAAAAATTAATGCATGAATTTATTTTTAGAATGGAGTTAAAACTTAAAGAGCTAGAAAGTAAGTTGGAACTGGAGCAAACGACGAAATCGCGCTTGGATGTGCAGATCTCGAGATTAAAGGAGGTCGTTGATAAACTGCAAACCGATTTGTCAAACGCGAGAGTTAAAGAACAGAATTCGCAGGATCAAGTTAGAAAGTTGCAACGGAATCTTAGGTAAGAGATTGCAACGTTGTTAAATATTGTATATTTGTTTTATTCATCCTCTTCTGCTTAGGGAAATAAGGGACGAGCTCAACAGCGCGATGAGCAGGGAAGGTGAAACCCTTTTGAAGAGAAAGGAATTGGAGAAGAAGTGCGAGGAATTGGAATCGGAAACTGCAACGGCGAGAACCGACTTGAGGCTTGCCCTGAAGCGAATTGAGGATCTTCAATCGGCAATTCAAGGCGACCTAGATGATGACAGCATCGAAAATAGCGATAGCGAGCACGACAGTTACAGTTCCGATGATTCCGTTAACACTTTCCTCGCCGCTCACAACAAGGAGAAGAACGATAGGAGATTCTCGACGGCCAGTTCATCTGGTGGGAAAGAGTCCGGGTCGTATGCATGAGTGGCAGTTTCCATCTGCAGGACAATTTCATTAACGTTCTGCAGGAAGGAATCGGAAATTAATAGCCAAGTGCACTACGTTTAAATATGTTATTATTATCATTTGTATCTTAATTTGTGATAACGCGATCAATTTATATTATTTCTGCGGATTATTATTTTTCCTAGTCTTCACTGTATAGTTGTTAAAAGGAGAGTAAAGGAACATAAATGTAGAAACGAAACCAACACCGAGAAATTAATAATACGCAAAAATCAAACAAACAAAAAAATAAAATAAAAATAAGAAATAACTTATATTATAAAAGATTTTGTATATGTTTATATTACGTGTATATTTATATTAGAATATTTATCTTGATAGCTCCGTTTTTATTATGAGTTGTTACCCCCACAATGCGGCGCACTCGTAAATATATTGCAAATGTAGGAATTAATTAAACCATGTAAATTATCGTAGATGATTCAAATAAAACAACAACAACAAAAAACCGTGTACTGGACACGAATATTTTTTGTGTTGCGATGCGTTTCGGGGGGCAAATATGTAGTAATATGTAAAATTAAACTTATTATTATTATTATTAAACATATTTTTATTTTCTTTCTACATTAATCAATGTAATGAATACGCATTCAAATATTATACTAATCTATTGTATTCAACATATATATACTAATATTTCTGTAACATATCCTTAATCCCACCTTCAATAATAAACACATTTTTTTGTAACGTTAAACAGTTACGTTTTAATTTATTAACAAAATCCTTAATTTAAAACCAATATAGTAGCTCAAAACATATCTAAATCATAGAAAACATATGGAAATCTATGAAAATTTACATTATTGCTCACATCATTTGAAAAAGCATAACAAGTGTAACAGAAAAAGTTGAAAAACACTGGTTTACTAAATATTAGTAAGCTGAAATATTTAAAGAGTAGCATTGGTGTGATTATTGTATAATTCATTGAGTCGTTCATTAAATATTGGAGTAGGCTGGTTATGATGAAGCGGTGAGAAAGTAATTGATATTATCGACGGATCAAGGGAGGCGGTATTGACAAGGTCATATGCGTACTATTCGCATTTCCAAATGAAAAATTGCGAATAAAGCATTGTGGATTCGTTGAAATTGATCGCAAATTCTGATTGTCTTATCGTAATAAATGCAAATAGCTAAGCAGGACGGATGGAAAATCTTCTTTATTTAAATAATAAATGCGCGCGACTTGTGTTTGTGTTTTGTTCGACGTTCCGTTGTTAGGGTATTTTCAGGACTGACCTGTGCTGGTCAAAGCTAAAAGCTGCCCTGTTAGTTGAGGTCAAGTAATAAACGTTATGCAGTGTACGCACGCAAAATGCTAACCGACGTAAAACTGTAAATTCGGCGCAACGAGTATCAAGCGCGGATGCAAGTAAAAAACACGATCAGCGAGTAAGTTAATGCAAATATATATATATATATATTGAAATATTACCTTTATTAATATTCAAAGACAATTTGTAATTTGATACATTTAAAATATTAACAAATAATTAAATATATTAAAAAAAATAATTTATTAGCACATTATTTATTTCTATAAAATTAATTCAAAAAACTTATATTTTTTGTAAAGTAAGATAGTGCGAGTATATATCGTTTTTATTTTGATTAAACACGCAAATGGAATGGGTGTAGCGCGCTATTAGGAACGTAGAATAAAGGTAACTAACTATGTGGAATAATTGCTTTTATCGTCAAGAAATTACACCTTGACAAAACGATATGTTTTCATTTAAATGTATCGATTAACCTCTGTGGAAACGTGTATTGAGTTACTGTGAACTTGAAAAAATGTAACCATAGCGATGACTACATTAAACATAGAGTAGCAATGCAATTCCCATTTTCATTAAAAATTTAAAATATTTTAAGGCACGAACATTTCCATGATAATTTCAGTTTTTTTTCAAGTTTTTAAAACCTGTTAAAGTTATATTTTAAATTTCTTTTAATTTTTATAAATAAAAATTCTAATAGAAACATAATTATAATTATTACGTGACTAAGGAGAAATTGTCTTTCCTACAATTGTTACCGTATATAATTATACGAAATGTTCACTAAGAATAGATTGTAAATAATTGAAGACTGTATAAAATATTAAAGCTGACTACAGAGAGAAATGCTTGAAGTGAACTGGAAACATGTACAGTTTTACTTGAAACTACAAAATATTTTTTGAAATACACGCACTAACATTTTTTTTGTTAAGTAATCGTTAAATTATTAATACGATATTGTTGTTTATATAATAAAATGCTTACGTCGTTTTATGTCGTGTAGGAATTAACACATTTTATGAATAACAGTTCGATAATGTTTTTTTTTTCTCATTTCCATTGCGCGCGAAGTTTGTATTACGTGTTGCGAGCATCTATGACCGAGGAGGGGTCAACAGTTCATTTGTACTTTCTAGAATGATTCTAGAAAGCCGAAATCATATTGGGCTTCTCTGAAATCGCTGGCATTTAAAATTGATAGACATCTTGGCGCTTTGATTCTTATCGAATTGGCTGAATTATGGAAATATTTTCATGATTCATATTTTCAAACAATGAAAGATCTTAGTATATTTAGCACTGACAGGTTTGATTAATGATTTTCGTGTTGACTAATTATGAACAAGAAATAGATGATCATTGTTGTTTATCGGTTATTGACTGCGGTCCTTCCAATTTACAAAGGTGTAATTATTTATTTAAAGCTTATATTTAAATGTTTAGCATTTCTAAACAAAAGTCAAAGATATTAATGAAATAAACTAAACGGTCCTGATATTTTCTACTTATTATATTTAATTTTTTGGAGGTCACCAGATCTACATAATCAATATTTAAGGCATTTCAGAAAAAATAATCTATTGAATTTAATCAACGAATTATCAATATTTCTTTACAAATTACAATTGATTTAATAAATTTCGTTTCATCCAACAGTGCACTACGAAATGTCATTGTCAGAACGTTCTCAACATTTTAGATAAAATCTATGAATCATTCAAACAACATCAACTGCAAAAGAAAAAAATCCGCGGATTGACGATGGCTGAAAACGTGAAGGTGATCGTGAGATGCAGACCGATGAACCAAAGCGAGCTGACCCTCAACAGCAAGGTTCGTGAAACGCAAACTAACAACAACAAAAAATAAAACATTATCTTCCAATGATTATTAATGTTTTTTTTATTCTTCTTTAACATTTTCAGGTTGTTGTGAAAATGAAAGATTGTATGGTCGAAATTTACGATCCGAACGAGGGAAGCGCGTTGCCAAAACAATTTACGTTCGATTCGGTGTACAATCAGGATTCGAACACTGAAATCATCTACAATGATATTTGCTACCCGTTGATTGAGGTGATTGAATTACGAAAATAGTTTTTGCATTTATATGTAAATTTGATGGTATTGCAGAGCGTGCTCGAAGGATACAATAGTACAATTTTCGTGTACGGCCAAACTGGATGCGGCAAGTCGTATTCGATGGAGGGTGATAAGTCATCGGATCCGCCGGAGAAAGGAATAATTCCACGTGCGTTTGAGCACATTTTCGAAGCGATTTCCGTTGCTACACAAACCAAATATTTAGCATTGGTCAGCTATTTGGAGATTTACAACGAGCAAATTAGGTATTGTTAGCGACTGAATAATTATGTGGAGATTCGTAATATTTAATAATTTTCAGAGATTTATTGCAACCTCACGAAAAACAGGGACACGAGAATAAGCTGAACTTGAAGGAAATGCCCAACGAGGGTCTGCAAATACCTGGACTCACGCAGCAGCCGGTGCACAATGTGCACGAGTGCGAACGTTATTTCCAATACGGAACCAAAAATAGGATGATAGGTGCAACGTTGATGAATCAGAATAGCTCAAGATCTCACAGTATTTTTACGATTAGCATAGAGCAGATCTCGCACATCGATGACAAAGAGAACATTAGAAAAGGTAACGAACTCACCCCGTCGATGTTAATACTGATGCGACAGATTTAATTGCGTTCGTTTCAAGGCAAACTCAACCTGGTTGATTTGGCCGGCTCCGAGAGGCAGGCTAAAACTGGAGCCACCGGAGATAGACTGAAAGAAGCCACAAAAATTAATTTATCTCTGAGCGCGTTGGGCAACGTTATATCGGCTCTAGTTGATGGGAAGGCGAAGCACATCCCGTATCGAGATTCGAAATTGACGAGACTTCTGCAGGTAATGGCAATAAATTTGACAACGGAAACCGTCTGTAGCGATAATATTTCAGGATTCCTTAGGCGGAAACACGAGAACGTTGATGATCGCCTGCATAAGTCCGGCCAGCAGGAATTACATGGAAACATTGTCGACCTTAAGATATGCAAATCGCGCTAAAAATATAAGCAACAAACCGCGCGTGAACGAAGATCCCAAAGATACGATGCTGCGTCAGTATCAAGAGGAGATAGAGAAGCTAAAAAAGATGCTGGAATCCCGTCTATCGACACCATTGAAAATAGACGTGGCGGGATCAGACGACGACCTCTCATCGAAGAACAACAACAGGGAGAGCGAATTGGACACCGAAAGGGATCGCCTCATCACCGAATACGAACTGGAGATGCGGAAGCTGAAGAACCTTCACGAGAACGAAAGAACGGAAAAGGAGAACATCATCAAGCAGATCGATGTAATTAAGCACGAGTACCAGAAGAAAATTGAAATGCTGATGAGCAAGGGCGATTCGGTCAACAAGGAAGAGATTTTGAATAGAATCGCAACGCTCAAAGCCAGTCTGATTGGCGGCGAAAGGGCGGACGATCTGGAATTATCGGATAAAAGGAAACGGAAAAAATTGGCGTCCGAGAGGAGGTTGAGGTAATCAACATCAAACAAAATTGTATCAATAATTAAACGATTTGTTTGTTTGCGCAGTGCTATAGCGCATGTTTTAGCGAAAATCGAGATGAACGAGGATCGCGAAATCCTGCAAAACCAGTATAAAGACATCAGTCAGGAATTGAATTCGAAAACGGAAGCCTTGAGGAAATACCGTCTCAAAGTATTTTTTCCGCGGTCGTAATTTATTTATCGATAATGTTGTTTTTCATTAAGGTGAAATCATTGGAGAAGGAAATATGTGATATTCAGGGAGAATTCGAAACGGAAAGGCAAGATTATTTGGACACAATCAGAAAGCAGGAAATGACCACGCAACTGTTGTCGCAAATCTCTGAAAAGATCGTCGGTACGTTAAAAAAGGAATGCAACTATAGGTGAGCATTAATTGCTAACTTAATTCTTAGAAATAAGTTAATAATTTATTTGCAGCAATTTAGAGGCGATCAAAGAGCAAGCGGTTTGGTTGGACGATTCGCAAAAATATCGGCTACCTGAAATGGTCGTGCACAGAACTAAACTACCCCCTGCAGGTACGTAACTGATACGCGTTTACTTTATTTCTTACATAATCGATTAATCTATGTTCAAGGTCAAAATCATAATCGGATATCTTCAAGCAATTCTGAAACGAGCATAAAAAATTGGAGCGCCCCAAATTCTCCGCCCAACTTTGATGTAAACTATTTCCTTTTTGAAACGAAATATTATACATTTTTTTGTTTTCAGGGCAACGATATTGTTGGTAATTATTTTAAACCGAAACGAGCGACGGAATTGCTGAATCAGTCGATACGTATGGACACGAATCACGTTTTTAACACTTGGCGAGGTAATGGTAAAGAAATTAAACAATAATTTATTATAATCCAAAAAATAATAATGAAAAAAGATGGTACGTTCACTGTTCCAGATTTCGCACGAAATAAACCGACAATGTCGACGGTGCCTCAGAATTTCCAGCAGAGATCGCCAAAGAAATTCAACAATTTTTTAGTCTCTTCGGAGAACTACCTGAAGAAGCCTCTGCGTCTGAAGGCGCTACCGAATATCGATAAAACCAGGAAAGATCATCTGGGACCGCTCGATGTCGTATGATTGATTTGTTGAGGAAATGATTTTTCTCATGTGTGATAAT
This sequence comes from Nicrophorus investigator, assembly GCA_963457615.1. Classification (NCBI taxonomy): domain Eukaryota; kingdom Metazoa; phylum Arthropoda; class Insecta; order Coleoptera; family Silphidae; genus Nicrophorus; species Nicrophorus investigator. The sequence goes on from OY735141.1 coordinate 30,670,639, forward strand.
TTGAAAGTTTTAAATATATAATATATTTTATGTCTCTGTTAATTTTTCATATATATATATATAATATATTCTTAGTACGTAATATTTTTATTTTATTTTTTCTTACAATAAAAGTTCGCTCTTAAAATGAAAACACATGATATAAATTTGATTTACTTGAAAACGTGAATCCTTAAGGTGACCTTAATATCCATCGATTATCATCATGAAATCCGATGACCGAATGACATTTAATCAGAATTAGATGCTGGAATTACATAATAATTTTTTGTATAAAAATAATACAAAATAATATTTAACAAACGTTAAATTTTTTTAATTCGTAGCACCGTAGTTTTTAACACTTTTCAAAGTTCATGGCACCGTACATTTTGGCTCTCAAAGCACCGTAGTTTTACAAATCTGATCACCGTAGATTTTAATACTCGTGGCACCGTAGCTTTTTTTTTTTTTTTTTGAAATATATACGGCTAATCATAGCGCAACACGTTTTACAAAAATTATTAAGTTATTACGTAATTTCAGTTTTTTATACGTAGCTTCGAATCTATGCACCTTTTGTAATAAAACGCGCTATAATTAATTATGCATCTTCTTGTGGGATTCCCAATTATCAATATTAATTTGCGTCATAGTTTAAACAAAAAAAAAAACTAATAATTTCACGAGCGATCAGTGAACGCGCATGTTCAATTCGTATATCTCTCTTCAAAACATAACCAAACAAAAATTCATGTGAATTTCTGTCGATCAACATCACCTTTTCGTTTACAGATTTGAGTTTAAAATGCCTGATGTTATTGATTTACGACCAAATCGCGAATTAATTGACTCCAATTTTGCTGGTTATAAACTATCCTTGGCTTCGTTATCGACTTACAGTGAGAAAAATGCAGAAACTCCTCTAAAAGTACCATCACTAAATTGTGGCTACAAGGAAACCAAGTTGTTCAGTCTACATAATCATTTATTTGCCAATAACAATGATAATTATGTGTATTACATTGATTCATCATTTGCTATACAGCAAGTCGGTTTTGATTTAATCGATGGAATATTTAGTAAATCCTCTGTTTGGGAACTCCCAAATGACCAGAAACCAACTTATAATCCCACACTGGATTTTCTATCAGATAAATTAGCAATTATATCTGATGGTATTAGTTCCATATATATTTTAGAGATCAATAAGGAAATTTCAAATTGGAAGCTAATGAGGAAAATAGATGTTGATTGTGCTGCCATTATCAAACATTGTAAATTGTTAGGGGATAAGTTGCACTGTTTGCTGTACAATATAGTGGAGAACAAATCTAATTTATTGTGGATTGAAGTTGATTTATTGACTGGTCAATTTGATGTGCACAAATTCAATTCGCAAGCAGATTTATATTTTGCACAAGTAATTGATTCGGATTCAATTTTGGTTGGGGCTGAGAAAACGTTCTTTCCAGAAACAAAAGATGCTGAAATTAAGTATGTTTGGTCACAAGACTCTGATACTATTAAAGTTGAATTCAAAAGAGGGTCTAAAGCAATTGTAAAAGATGGAAACATTCAAGTATTGGATGATAAAGATGATGTTGTAATGGAGGGAAAGTTGGGTGGAGATATCAAGGAATCTTCAGTGGTTGTGGAGTTTGAGGGAACTTTAGTCTTAACTGCAAGCAAACAGGTTGCTGGTGTTAAATGGATTGAATTAATCGAGGGATTGCCTGGCGATTACAAAGCTGATGAGCAGGAAATTGCAGAAGCCAATTCCAAATTGAGCAAGTTCACAACTGAGAATGAGGTAAGGATTGCAGCAAATTAATTTACTTTTTGAAAATTTATCGAATTTCAATTCCAGATTTATTCGACCAGTTCATTTTGCAATAACGCCGACATGGAGGAATGCGATTTTCCTGAGAACAATAGTGCGGTTATCGAGAAATTAACGAAAACTGGAGCAACGCATAGATCGAATTTGGGTGGCAGCAAGTATCTGTTCAACGCGATGGATTCTATCGTTTTACAGCAAGACGAGGATGCTAATCTGTGGGAGAACGTATGCGAATCTGGGGAGTGGCGATTCAAGCACGTCGCATCGTTGACGGCTATGGGCTATATACAAGCGTCGAAGCAAAGGAAAAAGATAATGACTTGCTCCCCGAATCACGACTACGTTGTTATCAGCGAAAGCCATTGTCACGTCTTCATATACAGGCAGAACCATTCGTTCGGCGGCGAATTGAGGAACCGGAAATGCGGTAAAACGTTGCTACAATTGGCCCAACAGTTTGTGCTGAATTTGGGACAAGATGAGATACTCGGAGTTGCCGCCACCGATCATGTTCTCTATATACTCACCGAAAAGCAAATGTTTGCATGTATATTAAATTAAGTAATACATTTTATTAACTGTTGATTTTTTTTTTCATTTACATTATCATATAATTTAATATCAGAAACAGTCTTTTTATCCAGCAGACAAATAAGTTTATTGAATGAAAAATTATTGTTTTTATGATATACATACATAGTCATTTGAATGTTTTCGTCAAAAAAAAAATAGAAGCTGCAAATGCATATTGCCTATTGCAATTAAATTTCTATATTGTAAATGAAACTGAAAGACGTGGATATTTGTTTGTCTTTCGTTGCATCTAGAAATCAGTTTTTTTTTTCCTTTTAATCCTTGAGCTGAAAGACCTCGGTCGGTAGTTATTAGTACATTGATTGACAAGTATGAACGTGGATGATAGAAGGCCGCTGCAAAATGTAAGTAAATAGATCTAAGACGTTATTAAGATGCAACTAAAACAATATCATCTTTCAACAGTTGACTGTTTTCATAACTTGAACATTCCATTAAGTACAAAAGTGTATTATAGGTAATAAGTAATAACTTGAAATGTACAAAAATGGATATTTGTTTGTTTAAAAATATACATATAGAAATTAGAGTTAATAAACTAAATTTTGGTCACTTTCACTTTTTTTTTTGTCACAGCTTCAAGACAGAATCAAATTATTTCGCAGTTTGTGGAGGCGCTCGCATTTTCATCATATGATTTACAATTATGATAGCAATATCGAAAATATTTTGAAAAACTCACGCTGTGATTTCATGTGTGCTCTGCTATAACTTCAAATATTTCCATAGAAATTTGCATGCTATCAAAATATGTAGAAACACGGTCATTTTTATATTATTTTTTTTTTAAATCGTCGAAAATTCTAGAACAAATTAGCATTTTCAAATTATAGTCTTATTACATAAACTAATACATAATAGTGCGTTTCTTATTATTTTTTTGATTCTATGGAAATATAGAGACAACATATCAACTTTCAACGTGTTTGTTCATAAATGATACACTAGCATTTTAAGGAATTAAGAATTGCTCGAATTAGCGTTTTCTGCACTTTTGCTTTTAGCGCATATTTAAAATTATTTGTTATTAATTTTTTTTTTAAAGTAAATATAATGAAAGGTGATTGAACTTTTAATTGGCGCACATTCCTAAAACAATTTTTGAATTGTTTGCCGACTTTACGCGTGTCGAATGCATAATTATTTTGATGGATGAATTCAGAAAATTAGGGTCAATTGATGTATGTTCTTTTTGTTTATTATTATTACATAAAAATAGGAAGAGTATAATAATAGAGTTATAAATTACTTAATCACTATTTTTTTTTTTGGAAATATATATGCGTATATATCTACAAATATAAATAATATCAGACATTCTCTAAATAAATATGTACACACACGAGAAAAAATAATTAATAAGAATAATAAAGCATATACGTTAAATATATCACAGCAATTTTGGCAAATTCATTTTACAGAACGTGAGAGACGAAAAACAAAAAAAAAAGTTTAGGGACGAAAGTTGGATTCAAGAGAAATTGGGCAGTCTCAGTTTCGACATCTTGTAGTGCTTGAGATCGTCGTCTTGCGGCAGATCCGCGTGATCTTTCACCGGGCTACCATCCAAATGAACTTTAACGACCATCGGACCCGTTAAGGGCACGTTCACGTAATCCACTTTGTTTTGGACGAAAGGCGTCTTGTACTGCGATGGACCGCTCGACATGGAAAGAACGTTCCTGGGCGGCAGCACTTTGTAGACCGTCTCGATTCTCGCGGATGCCTGACCTTGATAATCTTCGCTCAATGATGATTGATCGTCGTACGAATTGGGTCTAACCGAAGACGTTTCCTTTTGTTTAGGTTTCTTTGACATCATCTCGTGGCCTTCCATCATCGAATCCCAAACTGCAAATAAAAAAATAATAATAAGAAATAAATAAATTATAATTAATGAGTTTCCTTATCGATTTGAAGAAGAGAAGAAAAAAAGCGCACAATTTTTATCGTGCGTGCACATTTTCTTTGAACTCTCTAATACCAAGGTCTCAATGAAATGCCCGTTGATACATGTATATAACACGAATCTAAAGAATATATACAATGCTGACCTGCATCTCTCTTACTTCTATCTTGACCTTATTTAATCTTTTATATAAAATTCAACAGCAGAGGCCATCGGGCTGCAAGTGATGTTTGATGTATATTTATTATAATTCGTTTGCAAAAAAAACATCATCTTTTCGCGTTTTCTTTTTTTTTTTTTTTTTGATAGCGATTCGATTAAAATTTACTTACTTAATGCGTGTGCTCCCCTTTGGTAAGGATCCATCGTGTCCAAATGATCTTCCGGCATAACTTTCAACTTGTTTAATCCGTATTTGAGCAGATCCTGGTTGCAGTTTTTCATATCGGACGATTCACAAAATGTCTCCACTTGGTTCGCAAACATTGAATACAGATAGGACATCTTGAATAACAAGAAAAATGCACATAAGAAAAAAATAAATAAATCGCATTCATAGTGCGATTATTAAATGAAATAATGCACTTTATTATTTACTGCTGTTAATAATATATAACAGATCATTTAATTTCGCTTACCTTTTCATCTTTACTTAAATATTCCCACATGGGTATGGCGGAGGATGTAATTTCACCAAATACCGCACAAAAACACAGAAGCCCGAACATGATCATCTTGATGTTTATTTCGTTAATTGCGTTTGGAAATTGATGAGAAATATATAATTTGCGTTGTGCTGCGCGGAGCGCTGTACGTGTGTGTTCAATAAAAAGTTAAACTCAAATTGCTTCGACCGACAACCCAGACTTACTTTATATACTGGCCGCAGTGACGTCAGTGAAGAATATAACATTCCATCGCTTCTGCTATATACTACAAAGCGTAAAAATCACATCGTGGGAAACGATGTTTAATTCATTTCGTTCATTCTTTGCGGATACTACTGTACCACATCATCGGCGTCCTCGGAGAGAATTTACATAATTTTGGGATTTCCACAAAACTGTTGATAATTTCTTCTAATAAAAGAAATTTATAACCAATGTTATTTACAACTAAACTCAGCAAACACCTATTAAATATATTCAAATCACTAATCGCATTTGTCCATTTGCAATACGTAAATAACGCACTTGAAAAATTCGTCAAAATTTAATTAATATCGAGACTAATTTTGAAATTTCATACTTCTCAAATTGTATAAATATAATATTATTACTTCAAATTATTGGTTGGTACCTTGTGTGCGTATATAGACAATAAACAATTTTCGAAAATACGCATTAAGCGCATTAGGTTCTTCAATTTTGGTTTTGATTGCATTGTATGTGGTCTGAAATTTGGTAATTTAATTGTTTTGTGGTGGCTCTATGATTAAATATGTTGTTTCGCTTGAATGCATTAAACCCCAATTTTTGTAAATTTAAATATTTATTTTGACAGAATTGTCATGTGACGTTTGTTTTATTTATATGTTTTTTGACATATTCCATAAATCCGGCCCTGATTTTTATTAATTAACGTATGATTAAAGAACATAAATAAATATATTTTATTGCTTATTAAATTGTCCAAAACTTATATAATCAACAAAGCAAAACTGTTGATTGTTATGTTATCAAATATTGAATGAGAAGATGTAAATCAGGGCAGATTTTTGCTTTTAATAGTATCATAATTAAACGGTGCTTTTTTTAACGTCACTTTATTGTTATTATAAACTATTTTTATCTTTATAATTACTCCTAAATCCTTGATTAGTAGAAGTAATCACGAAGCAATCCTATACACGCTGTTTGCATTTACGTCGATTCTTATAATGAAACAAAGTTCAAAGATTTTATTTTAATGAAATACGCACACTATATATATATATATATTAAAAAAGGTTAGGTGCACCTTGAACTTAAAGAACTACGTGTACTGCGAACTTCCGACAAATAAACGTCCTCTCGATATTTCATTTTATAATTAGTTTTCTAATATTATTAATTTTTTGTTGTTGTTGTCCTAGAAAATGAAAGATGTAACTAATTATATCAACTAAAAAAAAAACTGTCAAGTGCTGCATCATCGATTTTCTTGCTAATTACATCCAATTGACATTAAAATGTTCTTTCTTATTACTCGAATTAGTTAAACGTAGCATTGAACTATAAATCTACACGCACTCACTCACTCTCACACACACACACACACACACACACACATGACGCGAAATGATCAAAACATATTATTATTATTGGGAAAAATTAGAGTTCAAAATGTCAAATAACTTGAGGTATTTGGAGAACTCGTCTTGTTTATTCTAGTAAATGTCAAACATTGAAATATTTTTTAATAATTTGAATATTTATTTATTTATGTTTGTGTGTGTATGTGTGTATACCTTGCGAGCGAATCTGTCGCCGAAATATCCGGGTCTGGCGCCATTGATGATCGTAAGAATGTCGTATTGCAGCATATTTCATCTGGGCAGATTTTATGTCGTTCGTAGAATAACAGTCTCCGCCGAACTCTTAATTATGAATATATTTAACATCCGATCATCCCGATTAATACCTGAAATAATACTCGTACGAAACAACTGTTTATATAATATTTGCGAGTGCGCGAAAGAGATAAAGAGAATAAACGAAAAAAAATAAAAATTATAATCAATTACGACGATTGCAAACGTCCACAAAAATTTACGGCGATAGAAATCATCGTCATCATCATCATCATCGCCGCCGCCAAAGTATCGGCGCCAAATTCCCAAGAAGGTCGACTGACGACCTTCCGTCATCTACACATTGGATCCATAGTGAGAGTTCAACAACAACCAGATTTACATTTATCATCGCGCCGAGAGAGCAACAAAAAAAAATAAAAATTTATAAAGAATGTTAAAAGGATCCTTCTTCTTTGCGAAACGGAATTAAATTCGGGATTTCCTTGGTCGACTTGGAATTATTCATAATGTTACCTGCTTTCAAAATTATTTATTATTGTTTTTTCTTTTCTTCTTCGTTCTTTCTTATT